>OX451736.1:1120243828-1121494419 GCA_948472305.1 Vicia faba
TGGAAAAATAAAAAAAAATGGTGCACTGTTATGAACTAGCCAACTGGGAGAGGACGCGTGGTCGTCTTCTTCAACAAATCCCTGGTTATTTACCTGCGGATTTTTATCCGCAGGAAGATTCGTGGGATGCTTCAAAAATTCATCTTAAGCCATGTAAATGCAATCTAAGAACACCAACGTGTTCGTCTCTCCTCCCTGAGCATCCCTGTACCAATTATTTGTCCTAATTTTACCTACATCAAAAATGCCTAAAAAACAAGAACGCAAACCCTAGCTTCGGATCTAAGGTTATAGGCCATGAAAACAAAATTGAGTAATGCAGACATGTTGGAAATTTGATGTTAAGCACGATTGTACAAAAAAAAAAGGCAAAAATATGCAAGAACATGGATTCACGATTCCATGTTCAGAGCTATGTTCGTGGGCACTTACAACGAGTTTGGGGCTGCTTCAAGGCTTGATTTTGATCCCTTTGGCTTCAGTGAATGCCAGGCAAGAAGGCTATGTGGAGATTTTGGACTGAATCATGCTCTAATATTGATTTAAGATTCAAAGTTTTCAAGCTTTTTCTCAAGTTGTGTTTGGCCGTTTCTTGCAGTTTCAGGTCGTGTTCTTGATGTGTATGGCTTGTACAAGTAATAAGGAGTGCATTAGGTTATACTTTGGGCCTCCAATCCTTGTGCATTGATGATTCCAAGATATGATTTTTCCACCATTAACAAAGCTTCCATATTTGTATCAAATCTAATTTTTTGTGCATAATAAGGCTTGATTTGGATTTGATTTAGTGTATCTTGACAATGAAGACCTGTAATGATCAAAAGAATCTCATTCCATTAATTTTGGATTTTATTTGAATTAATATTGATTTAAAATGAATTAAATCAATAAAAATTAAATAAAATAGAAAAATAAATGATTGGTCATGAAATTGAAGATGGGACACGTGTGTGTTGTGATAAGACCAAATCAAGTAGAAAAAAGTGGGCCCTTTTGTCAAAAATTGGAGTTTTGAGGATAGTTGACTTTTGGCAATTTTGGAAAAATGCCCAACTTCAACAATGCATAACTTCTTCAATTTTGAAATTTTGGAGGTGTTCTTGGACTTTTTAGAAACATTGAAATGTACTCTAACCAACCTTGTTGGTATCATCTCATTTTGATATTCCATGCTCAAGTTATAAGCTTTGGAAAAAAAGGTGTTTTTGTTGACTTTCAAAAATGACCTATGATGTCCAAATTTGTAACTTTTTGTGAGATAATTTCTTGATCTTGGGGTGTGATGATGGATTTTAGGAAATTGCATCCTCTTAAAAATGAGCTTTGGATGGGTCATTTCTCATAAAGTATGAGAAAGTTATGCCTGGTCAAAGTTGAGTTGACTTTTCCTACAAAATCCAAATTTAGCAACTTTTGAATCTTGATGAATCTTGAGTAATCATTGATGAATCATGATCAACCCTTGATAAAATGATGAATTATCCTTCAAAATTAGAATGTTGACAAAAAATCTTGAAGTTTGACTGTATTTGGGACACAATTGAGTTTTGCCCTAGCACAATCGATTTTTGGGCCTCTTAAGCAATTGACTGACCAAACTTCCTCTGTAAGGCTTGAAATTTGACATGGATGAACTTAAGAACATATTAGGACATTGGGGAGAACTTGAGTTCATTTGGATGTAAGGACCTTGATGCAACACAAAGCCCTAATTTTGACTTGACTGCCTTAGGAGATGATTTGACTGTCCAATTCTTGAGCCATCTTGAACACTTGGAGATTATTCTTTGAAATTCTGGCAACAGATACTCAATGTCACAGTGAATGTTATGACACCGTATCTGACTTTCTATAAGACAGTAAATAAAAAAACAGTAAAGAACACAGTCAATTGTTTACCCAGTTCAGTGTGAAACAACACCTACTCTGGGGGCTACCAAGCCAGGGAGGAAATCCACTATAAGAGATATTAATTCAGGAATAAACCAACCAGTTTATCTCCTTCACTTAAGACCTACCCAATGCAACTTCAATCTAAGTTCAACTTAAACCTGAGTTCCTACTCACTCCCCCTCAATCACAGCAGTGATACTAAACAATTGACTAATGAAATAATGAAGACACTCTTCAGAACATACACTTGATTATGCTTCACAGCTTTTAATCAAGTAACACAAACACTCGTGCTTCAAAGCTTTGAGTGATACATAAACCTAACTTGACCTTGCTTCAAAGCTTTAGTCAAGTGACACAAACACTCTTGCTTCAAAGCTTCGAGTGATACACAACCCTTACAATCAAAACCTACTCCAAGTCACTTATCACAATGATACTTGCTTGGATTGCAGTAGTTAAAACTATACAGCCCCTAGTTGATCTTCTGTCAAAGAGTTGATTTTCCCAACAGCCTTCCTGTTGAATATATATGCAGTTGTTTCTTCAGTTAGGGCTTCCACGAAAAGCTAGGGTTAACCTCAAGACTTGGTCACAAGACTTTATCAACCAGATTAGGGTTGAGGTAGGTTAACCTAAAGTCCACGTAAGATTCTGTTCTGGAATGTATGAGCCAAATTTTTGAAAAATCTCAGAATTAACCAAACTGCATAACTGTTAGATCAGTACAGGATGTCTTAACATTGGTTATGACAACAGGAATCCTGTTTACTGATTTTGGTAGACAGTAATAAATGTGATCATTGCAAAATGCTCAGATACACACTCATAAAGAGCAGCTACTGTATGCCATTCTTTTTCTGCATAAAGTACCTAATAACCCATAATGTTATGACATCAGTCATGACATTTACACACCTGGTTTTACCAAAAATACATGCCAATAAATAAACACTTACAAACTCCCCCTTTGGCAAATTTTTGGCTAAAACCCCTAAACAATCAGAGAATAGAGAGCAGCAGAAATAATATGTCTGCAGAAAAAAATAATGTCTACCAAGTAATTAACACAAAATCTTCTCCCCCTCTTTATCCATAAATAGGCTAAATATACATGTACTTATAGGTTATACAGTCATCCAAAATGAGTAATAAAAACAACAAAAAATCTGAAATCACTTGCAGCAACAGGTACCAGCAGCAAGCTTGACAACTCCACTGATCTTCAAGCACTGTTATCTTCAGAGGAGGCACTTTCTTCAGCATTAAGCTGATCTTCAGCAGCATCCTCTTCCCTTCTTTGTCCTTCAGTCTCCTCCTGTTCTAATCTGGAAATTAGGTTCTCAAGAGTCCTTTTCCTTGTCTCCAGTTCTTTGCAGGTTTCCTTCAGCACAACTATAACATCAGATTTTTTGGACTGAGTTTTGACAGTTGATGTCTCAGCTGATGTCATGACAATGTCAGGAACATGAGATCCCTGAAATAGCTTATAGTGCAACCCAAGATTAGGGGCTCTTTTGCATACAATGTCTCTTTCCACTAGAATGTTAGGATACTGAGCAAGGACAATACCACATAGGAGGGAGGGAAAGGCAATAGGGCCTTTAACAGCATAGCTTCCAGCATGTTTTAAAGTTTGATCAAAGATATACCTGCCATAGTCAAATTCTGTCCTGGTTCCAACAGCATAAATGAATCTTCCCAATCCTGTGGAGATGGTTGATTTATGGTTAGTAGGAACCCAGTTGGCTGCACCAATCTTGTGCAGGATGGCAAATTTCATGCTTAGCTTGCTTGCATTCAGCTTGCCTTTTAAGGGCCAGCTCTTGACTTGATTTGCAGTGATGGTTTGGCATACTTGATTGTCAGTAACCTCTAGTTCATGGCAAGCCTCATCTGGTCTTCCAAGGAATTTTTTTATTTCAGTGGGAGAGAAATTAACCTTTCTTCCTCTCACATAGACACATTTAAAGTCAACTAACCTTCCATCAGCACATCCATCAGGTAAATTCACTATGAATTCTTTGACAAGATTTTCATAGCAGTTGGTAAACTTTACCACAGTATTCATTAGTCCAGCAGTTTTGATTAGGTCCATGATCTCCTTACATTCCATGGCACCATTGTTCAGTTCTCTTTCCAAGGCTATTCTTTTTAAACAAACATACTTCCATCTGTTGGCATTTTCAGGGTGGTGAAAAGAAATGTTGTCAGTGGGGACTTCAGGAACTTTAGCCATTTTGCTTGAAGGGAGTTTCCTTCTGAGAGAGATGTCTTCAGCATCAACTTCAAATTCGGATTCCTCATCAGAATCAGAAGGTTCAGGCTCTTTCCTTTTCTTTGCTATTGGTTGTCTCACAGGCTTTGAGAGACTACCAACATGTACTCGGGTTTTCACCTTCCCTTTGGACAATCCAGTCTTCACAGTTTCTACACCAGTCTTGCCTTCAGACCTAGTTTTCTTATGAGCAACATCATCAGTCTTCTCTTTGGTCAGACATTTTGCAGCATCCTGCTTACCTTTTCTGTTCATCACCCTCCTATCTATGCTAGGGTTGATATTTGCGATTAGGTCATTGTATGAGTATTCTTCATCCACATCAATAACCGGTGGTTCAACATCCTTCTCTGAAGGGTTCTGGATATCATCAAGATTTTCAGATGTTTTCTGAATGTTGTCATCCGGTGTCTCAACATCCTTAGAGACATCTAGATTTATTTCCACATTTGGACTAGCAGATTCTTGATTTAAAGGAACAGAAATGCCAGGTACAAAGTGGTTTTCATTCAGAATTCTTGTAACAAGTCTAGCTATTGCTTGATGAACATAAGTTGTGCCTTCCCTATTTGCTATTCCTGAGGGAACAAAAGATAATGGTTTAGAGGGATTACCAGATGACGTAGCTTGAGACCTTCCTGCATGCCTTGTTCTCAGCTTTTTAACCTTAGAGGGGTTAGTTGCCAGTTCTCTAAGAGGAGTAATCTCCAGAACTTCAGAATCCATGCATGTTGTGATTGCCCTAGAATCTCGATCAGAGGATGCGTATGAAACAATCGTCTTGGAAGAGGATGATGTTTGAGACATTTTGATAGTCTTAGAAAACCAGTAGCAACGAGAGAGAAATCTTTGATTGAGAGAATGGGGATTGTTGCAGAGCCGAGAGAGGAAGGAGGTAAATGAGTGTCTATTCAACTTCTTAACAATTTTGAAAGAAATAGGAAAACATATGATTAGCCCAATCAAAATAGACTTAACACAAAAAACTCCTTCATCCCTTGTTTTAAGCAAAATTAATTGCTACATTTCCTCATGTTGGCAAATACCCAACTTGCCCCTCAAATTTTCAAATTGATTTGCATCAAGTGCTTTGGTAAAAATGTCAGCCAGCTGTAGTTCAGTGGCAACATGTTCCAGTTTAATCGTCTTCTCCTCTACAAGATCTCTGATAAAATGATGTCTAATGTCAATATGCTTGGTCCTGCTATGCTGAATAGGATTCTTGGAAATGTTGATTGTACTCAGATTGTCACAGTACAATGTCATAACATCTTGTGTGACATTATACTCAGTAAGCATCTGTTTCATCCAGATCATTTGAGAATAGCTACTACCAGCTGCAATGTATTCAGCTTCAGCAGTAGAGAGAGACACACAGTTCTGTTTCTTGCTGAACCAGGAGACCAGATTATTTCCTAAGAAGAAACATCCTCCAGAGGTGCTTTTTCTATCATCAGCACTTCCAGCCCAATCAGCATCACAGTAACCAGTCAGAGTTGGTTCACAACCATGAGAGTACAGCAAGCCATAGTTGTAAGTTCCACTTACATACTTCAAAATTCTCTTCACTTGGTTGATATGACTGACTTTGGGATCAGCTTGGTATCTTGCACATACTCCAACTGCAAAAGCAATGTCAGGTCTGCTGGCTGTTAAGTACAACAGACTTCCTATCATGCTTCTGTACAGGCTTTGGTCCACCTTAACCCCACTTGAATCTTTGGATAGCTTTAAATGAGTAGGTGCAGGAGTCCTTTTGTGACTGGCATTCTCCATATCAAACTTCTTGACAATGTTCTTTGCATACTTTCTTTGAGATAGAAACATTGAGTCTTCCATCTGTGTGACTTGCAGTCCAAGAAAGTAGGTCAATTCTCCCATGAGGCTCATTTCGAATTCAGCCTGCATTTGGTCAGCAAAATGTTTAACCATCTTATCTGACATTCCCCCAAACACTATGTCATCAACATATATTTGAGCTACCATTAACTTTCCTCCTTCATTTTTGACAAAGAGGGTTTTATCCAAGCCTCCTTTTCTGTATCCTTTGTCAGAGAGAAATTTTGTCAACCTGTCATACCATGCTCTAGGAGCTTGTTTCAGGCCATATAAAGCTTTCCTCAATTTGTAGACATGATCAGGGTAGTTTGGATCCACAAAACCTTTAGGCTGTTCTACATAAACTTCCTCATTTAAGTACCCATTTAGGAAGGCACTTTTTACATCCATCTGAAATAACTTGAACTTCAGGAGACAAGCAATTCCCAATAGGAGTCTGATAGATTCCAGTCTGGCTACAGGGGCAAAGGTCTCATCAAAATCAACCCCTTCAACTTAAGTGTATCCTTGGGCAACAAGTCTTGCCTTATTCCTGGTGACAACTCCTTCAGCATCTGATTTGTTCTTGTATATCCATTTTGTGCCAATGATGTTTGTTCCTTCTGGTCTAGGAACTAACTCCCATACTTCATGTTGCTTGAATTGGTTCAATTCATCTTGCATTGCACCAATCCAGTATTCATCAGTTAAAGCCTCCTTAACATTTCTTGGTTCAATTTTAGACACAGAGCAAGAGTTTGAGATGATTTCTCTAGATCTTGTAATGACTCCACTGTTAGGATCTCCTATGATGAGTTCTTTAGGATGATCTTTCTGAATTCTGATGGAAGGGATTTTGCTAGCTTCCTTGGATTCAGAGTCTGCTGCAGTGGTGTTAGGTAGGTCATTCTGTTGAGTTGAAGTCTCAAAGAATGTCTCAACATTACAAGGGGCATCTGTTTCCTCATGATAATCATCAACTATGACATTTATTGATTCCTTCATGACTTTGGTCCTGGAATTGAATACCCTATAAGCTCTGCTGTTGGTGGAGTATCCTAGAAATATTCCTTCATCACTTTTAGGGTCCAGCTTTCTCCTTTGATCACGATCTACCAGAATATAGCATTTGCTACCAAATACATGGAAGTATTTCACTGTTGGCTTTCTTCCTTTCCAGAGTTCATAAATAGTGGATGAGGTTCCCTTTCTCAAAGTGACTCTGTTATGGACATAACAGGCTGTATTCATAGCTTCAGCCCAAAAATGAATAGGAAGTCTTTTGGCATGTATCATTGCTCTGGCAGATTCCTGTATGGTCCTGTTTTTCCTTTCTACAACTCCATTTTGTTGAGGAGTTACAGGAGAAGAGAATTCATGATTAATTCCTTCTGAGGAACATAACTCATTAAACTTACTGTTTTCAAATTCCTTGCCATGATCACTTCTGATTCTGACAATGCACCCTTCTTTTTCTCTTTGAATTCTTTTGCACAGTTCTTTAAAAACTTCAAATACATCAGATTTTTCCCTAATGAAGTTAATCCAGGTGAATCTGGAAAAATCATCCACAACAACATAGGCATATCTTTTTCCACCAAGACTTTCCACCTGCATTGGTCCCATCAGATCCATATGTAGAAGTTCTAGAACCTTAGAGGTGGTCAAATGTCTTGACTTTGGATGTGACATCATAGTCTGCTTACTAACCTGACATTCACCACAAACTCTCCCTTCATTAATTTGCAGTCTTGGAATCCCTCTGACTACCTCCATGGATATAATCCTTTTCATTCCTCTTAGATGTAGATGGCCAAGTTTTTGGTGCCACAGTTTCACTTCTTTTTCTTCTTTGGCAATAGAACACACAGTGGAGTAATTAGTGTTCTCAGGCTCCCACAAGTAGCAGTTGTCTTTAGATCTGACTCCTTTCATTACAACTTCTTGTTTCTCATTAGTTACAATACATTCAGATTTTGAGAAGTTGACCTTGAATCCTAGATCGCATAATTGACTGATACTTATGAGATTAGCAGTCAGGCCTTTTACCAGCAATACTTCATTTAGATTTGGAACTTCAGGGCAGTCCAAGTTTCCAACTCCTTTGATTTCTCCTCTAGCACCATCTCCAAAGGTCACATAACTAGTGGTGTGAGGTTTAACATTATTGAGAAGGTTCTTGATTCCAGTCATGTGCTTAGAACATCCACTGTCAAAGTACCAGTCTTCCTTTGCAGAGACTCTAAGGGAAGTGTGGGCTATCAAGGCAATAGCCTTTTTCTTCCACTGTGGAGTATGTGGTACCTTGTTAGACTTAGGTTTGACACCTGGGTTCTGAGTAGGGTATCCATACAATCTGAAGCAGAATGGCTTTATGTGACCAAACCTCCCACAATGATTACATCTCCATCTTTGGTACTTTTTCTTCATATTTCTCTGTTCCCGATGTTGAGTGCTATGTTGTGACATCTGCTTTGACATTTGTTTATCAGGCCTGATCTTCTTGTCTGCACCAGATTTCTTTACTGCCACAAATCCTAGACCAGACTTGTTTCCCACATTTTGTCCAACCTGAAGGATTTCTTCCAATTTGTCAGTTCCATTTGTCAGCATCTTGACATATTTGGTCATCTGGTCCAGTTTTGAGTTCAGCGTTTGAACTTCCCCTTCTAGATGACTTATAGTTTCAATGTCTGCCCTTTTCTCAGCCTCCAACTTTATTATGAGTTTTGTTTGTCTCTCATTTTGCTGACAGACTTCAGCACTTCTGATACATAATTTCTTGTAGGTATCATCCAGTTCTTCAAATGTCACTTCCTCATCACTAGTGTCACTATAAGAGGTACAAACACCAGTTAGTGCAGTAACTAGTTTGGCAGATGCTTCTTCAGAATTACTTTCTGAATCACAGTCAGACCAAGTAACATGCATTCCTTTCTTTTGTTTCTTAAGAAAGGTAGGACATTCAGCTCGAATGTGCCCATATCCTTCATATCCATGGCATTGAATTCCTCTGCTTTGATTTCCCTTCTCTTCAGACTTTGGTCTTCTGCTGGAGTCATAAGATCTGTTAATGTCAGAAGGAATGTTCTTAACATTTGACCTTGACTTTGGATCCATTCTCTTGATAAGTTTGTTGAATTGTCTTCCAAGCATGGCTATAGCTTCTGAAATATTTTCTTCTTCATCCTCCTTGTTTTCATCTTCAGTGTTGGATACAAGTGCTATGCTCTTGTTTTTCTTGTCAACATTGTCACTGATCCCCATCTCAAAGGTCTGAAGAGACCCAATGAGTTCATCCACGTTCAACTTGCTGATATCCTGGGCTTCCTCTATAGCAGTTACCTTCATTGCAAATCTTTTAGGCAAGGATCTGAGAATCTTTCTCACCAGTTTTTCTTCTAACATCTTTTCTCCCAATGCTCCTGAGGTGTTGGCAATCTCCAAGATGTTCATGTGAAACTCATGAATGGTTTCATCTTCCATCATCCTTAGGTTCTCAAATTTGGTAGTCAGCATCTGAAGCCTTGACATTTTTACTTTGGATGTGCCCTCATGGGTAGTTTTGAGAGTGTCCCAAACTTCCTTGGCCAGTTCACATTGATGTACTAGTCTGAATATGTTTCTATCAATTCCATTGAACAAGACATTTAATGCTTTGGAATTACCCAGGGCTAACTCATCTTCTTATTTGCTCCATTCTTTCTCAGGTTTCAGACTGATTGTCCCATCTTTCTCAGTTATGGTGGGATGGTTCCATCCTTTGTCAGCAGCTCTCCAAGCCTTTTTGTCCAGTGATTTTAAGAAGGCAATCATACGAGGTTTCCAGTAGTCACAATTTGATCCATCCAGAATGGGTGGTCTGTTTCCAAAAACTCCTTCTTTGTCCATAGCGCCAGAAAGTGATATCCCTAGATCTCACCCAGTAAGACAGGCAGGGTGCCTGCTCTGATGCCAATTGAAATTCTGGCAACAGATACTGAATGTCACAGTGAATGTTATGACACCGTATCTGACTTTCTATAAGACAGTAAATAAAAAAACAGTAAAGAACACAGTCAATTGTTTACCCAGTTCAGTGTGAAACAACACCTACTCTGGAGGCTACCAAGCCAGGGAGGAAATCCACTATAAGAGATATTAATTCAGGAATAAACCAACCAGTTTATCTCCTTCACTTAAGACCTACCCAATGCAACTTCAATCTAAGTTCAACTTAAACCTGAGTTCCTACTCACTCCCCCTCAATCACAACAGTGATACTAAACAATTGACTAATGAAATAATGAAGACACTATTCAGAACATACACTTGATTATGCTTCACAGCTTTTAATCAAGTAACACAAACACTCGTGCTTCAAAGCTTTGAGTGATACATAAACCTAACTTGACCTTGCTTCAAAGCTTTAGTCAAGTGACACAAACACTCTTGCTTCAAAACTTCGAGTGATACACAACACTTACAATCAAAACCTACTCCAAGCCACTTATCACAATGATACTTGCTTGGATTACAGTAGTTAAAACTATACAACCCCTAGTTGATCTTCTGTCAAAGAGTTGATTTTCCCAACAGCCTTCCTGTTGAATATATATGCAGTTGTTTCTTCAGTTAGGGCTTCCACGAAAAACTAGGGTTAATTTAGGGTTAACCTCAAGACTTGGTCACAAGACTTTATCAACCAGATTAGGGTTGAGCTAGGTTAACCTAAAGTCCACATGAGATTCTGTTCTGGAATGTATGAGCCAAATTCCTGAAAAATCTCAGAATTAACCAAACTGCATAACTGTTAGATTAGTACAGGATGTCTTAACATTGGTTATGACAACAGGAATCCTGTTTACTGATTTTGGTAGACAGTAATAAATGTGATCATTGCAAAATGCTCAGATACACACTCATAAAGAGCAGCTACTGTATGCCATTCTTTTTCTGCATAAAGTACCTAATAACCCAGAATGTTATGACATCAGTCGTGACATTTACACACCTGGTTTTACGAAAAATACATGCCAATAACTAAACACTTACATTCTTGATATGTCTTGAGAAATATGGGAGGGCAATTTTGGGGTACAACACCATCCATTGAAGAAGCATTTGACTGAGGACCATTTCTCAAAACCCTAGGTTATATGGTGAGACAGATGCAGTTGTGTCATCACCTACAATATAAACATTCAAAGAAACATATATACATATATTGATGTTATTTAAAAGTTAATCCACCTAAGAAAACACATATACAAGATACATAACTCAAGATGCTTGGTGATCCCTCAAGAGGAAACTTAAAGATAGGATAAAGTAGAAAGGGAGAATTAACCCTAATGTGTGATCTTGATGTATTGATAATGTTGTACCCCAAAATTTTCCCTCTCACTTCATCAACATTTTCTCAATCACAAGACTCTTGGAACTCAAGATCAAGTTAGGGTTTGCTCTGCTCAAGACACCCCCTTGCACTGTTGACCTAAATTAGGGTTTGAGTTTGCACAAGGATTTTTTGACCTACAATGCCCAAAGTGACTTTCATACTTCATGTTGGACTCACAAGTTTGTCCATACCAAGTTTCAATCCTTGATTCAAGTTTTTGCCCAGTCAATTGGACAGTTGACCTAGAAATCAGATGTATAGGGGAAAAGGTCAACTGTGGCCAATTGACAGTCAAAACTCATGAAATTTGACCCACATCAACATTATGAACTCATATGAACCATTTGATCAAGTTTGGATCACAATTCCACAAGAAATTTGATTAGATCACCAAAAGGGCAAAATGGTCATTTTTAGGGTTTTGACTGCACAAAGGCAATTTTTGACTGTTTGTCCTAGCCAATGGCAAATTAAGCTCACACATGGACTCAAGGACTCAATGACTTTGTCTTGACCCATTCAACAAGTTCAAAAGATCTCAAATGCATAGGATTGACAAATGAATTTTTCAGTCAACTGATCAAAATTTGACTGTACACTGAAAAGTCAAACTTTGACTTTTTGGTCAAAATCAAGTGCCAAAGGTCATTTTTCATCAAGACATGTCAAATTATGAAACTTGTTCATCAAGAAACCCAAAAATACAAATTAGGGTTTAAAATGGAAAATTTTCATAACTTAGAATTTTTCTAAGTTATGAAATTTTCTTATTTTTTCCTAACTTTGTCCCATTTTTTCACCAAGATGCAAATGGATTCAAACAAAACTTGCAAAATGAAAGTTGTAGTCCATCACAAAGTATACAACTTTTATTCACAAAGTTTTCTCAAAGTAGGGTTGTATCTCAAGTTATGATTTTTGGAACAAGGGTACCTAAAACTTTTAACTTAGAGAAAAATTGCCCTAATCTAGGCAGGATTTTGACCCCTCTTCTTGGCCATTTTAAACATAGTTCCACTTGGAGTTTCAAGTTGCATTTCAAATATGGATTATAGTAAATGTTCCAAGCTTTCCAAATTGTCCAAGAACTCCTCAAACACCCTTGTGGTTAGGGATAATCGAATGCTTGAAGTTGGCAAAAAAACACACTTTGATCCATGGCCAATACATGTTCATACCAATTTGCAAATCTGATCTAGCTAGCTTGGTTCATAATTACAGGCCTCAAAACCACTTTTTACTCCATAATTTAATGCATATCCATTGAGTTAAGGTATTGTCTTGGTCATTAGGGCATTGTACACGAGATTAAGCCCTAAATGGTAAAAGGTATATTGCCATTTTTGCAAAAGGTTACTTTATGTCAAAACACTAAGCCTTGAGCCTTGGACAAAATCTGATACTGCAAACCAAATCCATGAATTAGAGGGGCCAAGAGTGTTGTGTTCAGGGTGATAGGAGGGCCTGTGCAAAGCTATAACATCACATACACACTCTTGCTTCAAGAAGAAGAAAGTTGCAAGATACAAGCCATCTTCCACATCTGATAAAACCAACTTACACAAACATTGCAAACAAGTTTTGTACCTCCTAACAAGCCAGAAACACGACCCCTTCATCACTCAGACCTCCTCATACTCAAATTCCCCATTTTCTTGCAAAACAGAGTCATTTCTGCAAACTTCAAGCCATAATCAAATTCCATCGTGCGTTTTGTCCAAAGATACTTCAAACACCTTCCAACCAACATACCAAAGCTATCCAGATCATCCATTGCTAGCTGTAACACCTTTAACACACATTGCTATTTTTGTTTTAAAGCTTTGCAGGTTGAGTTCTGTAGCACGATTCAGGCTACTTCAAAACAAGTCAAGCATTGGAAAAGCTTCAGTGGACCTCAGGCAAGCTCAACAGAACCTCAAACACCTTTGGAAGTTACTGCATTGGCCAGCTCGAAGTCAACTGAAACAGGTATTTCATGAACTTCTATCTCTCTATTTAGGAATAGTTAGGCTTAGGTTTGTGAATGAAATATGTTGTACTCATAGCCCTGAAGCCATACATATGCTTAGTTTTCATTTATATTAATCGTGCTAGGAGAATTTCACCCATGAACTTTCTGAAAAAACTAGGTTAAGAATTAGGGCCAGAGAAATTCTCTCTGGTCTTTAAGAGTTAGCTTAAGTTTTTTATATGGTTGAATTCGTTATTTGATGCTCTACAAGTTTCATGTTATGAGTTTTGTCAAAAAATCAAAGAATCAGGAGATAGCATTTTATGTACAAGGCGCGCGTTTTGGTGTTTGATAAGAGGAAGAAGATGAAGTCCTTGGGCTGGGCCTGGTCATTGTTACTTCTAACACCCCATTATTCAGTTTACACCCCCCTGGCCCATTTATTTGAATATTTGTCATTTTGATATTTATATTTTTTATTCTGACTTTATTATTTTTTGTCCAAATATAAAAAATGCCAAAAAAATTATTTTATATTTTTTCATATTTATTTGATATTTATTTTATTCTACTAGTATAAATAGGTAAATAATTTATTTTTCTTTTATTAAAACTTAAAGAATAATGTAAAAAAATATGTTTATTTTTTCATTTACTATTTTATTTATATTTAAAAACATTTTCTTGAATATACACATTTTTTTGTAAATATTTAATTTTTATTTTTTTATATATTTAATATATATATATATATATATATATATATATATATATATATATATATATATATATATATATATATATATATATATACTTATATACTTTATTTTATTAAATAACTAGGACAAAAATAAAAAAATAATACATTTTCATTTTTATTAATATTTTACACTAAAAATATCTTTTTACTATATACTTTTTATTTTTTGTATAAATTCATGTATTATTGTATATATTTAATAAATAATACTATTTTCTTAAAAAATTAGGGTTTTTGCTCTAAATAACAAAATAATTAAAATTGATACTTTTTATTATTATTTACATTTCACATTAAAAAATACTTTTTACATACATAAAAACTTTTTGCCTAATACATTTTATTTGACATTTATTTATTGTATTTTATTCAATTATTGTACATTTAAATATTGCCTATACATTCGATTTGGTTGTAATAATTTAGAATTTAATTTCTTGTCAAATACCCCCAATTCAAATTTGTACCCCCTCCCTATATCATGTTGTAATAGTGTAAGCTTTAAATTCTTGCACCTTTAAATGCTTCCAATTATGCCATGATTAGACCTAGGGTTTGTATGCAAAATAAAATCAACAAATAGCTTGACCTAATCCAAGATAACAATGCATGAAAACAAACACAGTACACACTTGCACCCCTAGGGTTTCAATCCACTTATTGCCTTAAAAAATGGGCCATGGTTGCATGTCAAGTACTTTGGCAAACAAAAACAAAACAAAAGATCATAGTCCCTCGATGACGCTATCTGAGTTGCCCAAACAAAATGATCAGGTCCCTCAAGAAAATTGCCAAAAATACTTGACACTATTGCTATCATGGTCTATACGATAACCCGCGCCTGTCCCGTTAACATCCTAACACAAGTTTGTTCACCAAATACAATGGTGAAACAACACTGTTAAAAGGGTTAAAAACATAAGAAAGATCTTTGAGTAAAATAGGGTAGATAACTCTTAGTTACTTGATCAAGCTTGCAAAAAACATCTTTGCTACTTTTCAAAACACACTTCACAACACAATTTCAAAACCCTACTTTCAAACATTGGAAACTTTTCAAAGGACAAAAACACCTTTGTATACATTCAAACAAGAATCATTACAAAGGTTGCCACAACGATGACCTCTTTTCAAAACATCTTTCAAAACCACACACAAAGCACCATTTCTAACAATTGAAGAGCACCATTTCAAACAATTGAAAAGCAAAGCAAGTGATCTAAACAAGTAACTAAGAGCCCATGGATAACCATGGATAGAAAGGGTGATAATACCTTCCCTTTCTATAATCTACTCCCCGAACCCAAGAAAACATCTCAAAGGTCTTTCCTGTGCTTTTTCACCTTTCCTTTGGATAAAATAAAAAGTCGGTGGCGACTCTTGCTAAACCGAAACATTTGCGAACACAAACACAAAATCCCAAGTCAGTTCTCCCACCGTATCACAGAACTGGCGACTCTGCTGGGGAGCAGTTTTAGAAGTGGAGTAACCTTAGGGCTTAGATCACCCTTTGCATGATTAAATTGTTTGCTTTGATTGCTTTACATTTGGTTCTCTTGTTTTGGCTTGAAATCCTCTACCCGGATTTGGGAAACATTCATAGGTAAATAGCAATACGTTGTGGAAACTGTGAGGGGTATACCGACATGGTTGAAGCAATAGCTATATTAGTGCGACATATTTGTGAGTACCGGTAGCCTTTGAGTTAATCAAAGAGAATACGGGGCTGATGAGTGATATCATGAAGCACTAATGAACTTTTAGAACCTTACTTGACCATCTTGGCCTTTTATTAAGGGTAGTGAGATGACCGGCTGTGGTGCAGTCCGAAGATGGTAGATACTCGATACTACACTCATTGAGGGTTGTTTTCTTGGAATATTTTGGTCTCTAGTTAAGTGGATAAACCAAAACAATGAACATAGAAAACAATCCAATGATATTGAGCTCTTTAGAACCCGATTACTATAGGACAGGTTTTAAGCAACTAAACTCAAGAGGGTACTTACCTATGAAACCTCATGCAAGCCTGAAACTAGGGTTATGTGTGACTTGCTTGTACATGTGCTTGTGCATACATCATGAACATCATAAAGCATCATATGCATCCACTAACCATTTCAAGGGTTTGGATCTTCATCTTTGTTCTTGTTTTGTAGGTCATGGAATCTCTTCGCAGGAAAACAATTCAAGTCAACCTTGTGAGAATCCCTCCTCAACTCAAGGAGATTACTTCTAGGATTCCAGAGAATTCTCTCTTCAGTGAAAAACATGTTAGACTTCTCAACTTGGTCAACACCAACATTGAAGAAGACATGGTGAAAGTTCTCTTCCAGTTCTTTGACCCCCTACACCACTGTTTCACATTCCCTGATTATCAATTGGTGCCTACTTTGGAGGAATTTTCTCAACTCCTGAGAATTCCTATTCTTCATCAACTACCCTACAACGGTACAGAAAAAGAACCAAAGCCCGAAGAAGTTGCTCAAGCATTACACTTCCAACCATCTGACATCAAGGGGCATTGGGAAACCAGAAGTGGTGTCAAGGGTTTCTTGGCAAAGTTTCTGTTTGAGAAGGCACAAGACTGCTGGAATTCTCTTGATCTACAAGCCTTTGAAGAGATTGTGGCACTCCTCATCTACAAGTTGGTCTTGTTCCCAAACCCTGATCAGCTTATAGATGTGAATGATGTCAAGATTTTCATATCCAGGAATCCTATACCTACATTGCTTGGGGACATCCTACACTCATTTTACACACGAACAATGAGGAAAAGAGGTGTTCTCATGTGCTGTACTCCTCTCCTAGCAAGGTGGTTTATTTATCACCTTCCACAATCAGTTTTGAAGAATGAGCAGGGTTTAAGGTGGTCACAACGGTTGATGACCCTCACACATTCTGATGTACATTGGTGTTCTCGTTCTAGAGAAAATGTCATCATCATTGATCGTTATGGGGAATTCCCTAATGTCACACTACTTGGCATTAGGGGAGGCATTACCTACAACCCCTGTCTAGCTTTGAGACAATTTGGATATGCTCGGAGGGATGGCCCTCATGACATGTTGATTCCTGACCTAGTTTTTGACTTCGACAACGATGCGCAAGGACTTCGACAAAGGGTCATCAGAGCTTGGAGGATGCCTAAAAAGGTGGATAGTAAGACACGGGGGCACAAGAATTCCATCCCCCTTGAGCCTTATCTCAAGTGGGTAGGAACCCGCTCCCAGAATCTTATGATGTCATACCCTCACATTCTCCCCTTGATCAAAGAGCCTGTTACGGAAGGAGAGGTTCCATACACCATCCTACATCCTGACATGCCAACATCATGGGAAGAAATGAAAAAGAGTTGGATCCAACTCAAAGAAGAACGGGATACTTTTGAAGCCAGCTTCTATGCTAGTGAGAAGAAGGTTTTGAAGCTTACCTGCCAACTTCACGAGGAGGAAACTCTCAACACTTACATCGCACCAAAGAGGATGCACAATGTCTTTTTACATTAAGAATTTTGTAATATTTTGCCCACGGGGCACTTATGTATTAACAAATTTCTTCTTAATATGACGTGTGTTCTTTTTTGTTTGCAACAAATTTGAATTTCTGAACCCTTGAATGCATTACATGAATAACATACCATTCATCATATGCATAAACAGGTCTTCACGCCAGGTTTCCTTATCTTTCTGCTGTTTATTTCAGCGAGATGGATTTGGAGCAAACGATAAAGGATCTGCATGAACAAAATTCACAGTTCCAACAACTCCTCATGACCTTGGCAAAGGGTCAAGAGGACCTCAAATTTTGTTGGAGAAGAATAAAGAGAAAAAGAAAAAGAGACCTGGGGTAGCCACTTTTGGAATAAGGTTTGAAAGCAATTCCAGGAAGGTTCTTGAGTTCCCCTCAACGTCTTACGAAGGGGCCGGTAAAGGGAAAAGGGGTTGTTGTACCTTCTGAATCTGAGGTTGAAGAGGAGGAAGAGGAAGAAGACGAAGACTACTCCGAACAACAGTATCCACCAGCGGATGATAAATATAAGAACCTTGAAGATAGACTTGCAGCTATGGAGTTGCAGAGGGTCCCTGGTTTGGACTTTGAAGAACTAGGGCTGGTGGCTGGGATTGTTATCCCTCCCAAGTTCAAGGTGCCGACATTCACCAAGTACGACTGTTTGTCTTGCCCTAAGATGCACCTGAGACCGTATGTCAGAAAAATCCAACCTCATTCATCCGATAAAGACCTTTGGGTACACTTTTTCCAAGACAGTTTATCTGGCACGCAACTAGATTGGTTTTATCAGCTCGAGAGATTAGAGGTTCATAATTGGGAAGACTTAGCAGCTGCTTTTTACCGTCAGTATCAATACAATGCTGATTTGGCGCCCACTCGTACTCAGTTACAAAGTATGGGGATGACTTCCAATGAAGGTTTTAAAGAGTACGCTCAAAAGTGGCGTGATCTGGATGGAAGGGTGCAGCCACCGCTATCAGATAGGGAGTTAGTTGACATGTTTCTGGGGACCCTGTCTGGCCCCTTCTTCAATCATCTAATTGGGAGTTCTTCCGCGGGATTTACTAAACTAATTTTGACCGGCGAAAGGGTTGAGGCCGTAATTAAAAGTGGAAAGATTCAAAAGGATGCTTCCGCATCCACGACTGTTAAGAAACCCTTTCTGGCTAAGAAGGAAGCATCTGCTGTGTATTCTCAGAAGGGACATGGAAGAACTGAGCGACGGCCGACTGTAGGGGCTGTGATGATTCAAAACTCGTCAAATGATCAACCTCGTAATAATCAGTCGAGACCTAATCAACAACGGGTGGAAAGGCCACAACGGCAGTTCACCCGCATCAACATGACGCCCACTCAGGTACTTCCTCATTTGTTGAAGCTGAATCTGACCAGTTTGAAGGAAGCGCCAAAAAACCCTAACACTTCCTCTCCATACTACCACTCTAATGCCAAGTGTTCTTACCATTCCGACAGTGCTGGGCATGATACCAATAATTTATGGGAGCTTAAGAACAAAATCCAGGACTTGATTGATGCCAAAGAGGTAGAATTCGATGCGCCTGAGAAGCCCAATGTTATATCTGCTCCGATGCCCAAGCACGACCACAATGTTCATGTCGTTTTAGAAGACCGCCATGTTACCGATGTTGTTGACCTGTTGACGCCGTTACTTGTGATTAAAGAGAATTTGTTGAGAGCCGGGATCTTTCCTGGTTGTGGTAAAGACTTCTATTTTTGTTTGAACATCCAAGGTGATTGTCCAATGTTGAAGTCAGGTGTCCAATGCCTGATGGATACCCAAGAAATACTTTTCCAGAAAACCCCTGTTGATACCTTCAATCCTGTTACTCCTGTTACTTGTGCTACTTCAACCAACGATATCGCAATCATAACCATTTCCAACAATCGTCCCAAGGCTTACAAAAGGCATGTCAGGATTACACCAACTCTGAATGTGTAACTTTAAAGATCACCATGCCGGGACCTGTCTCGTACCAATCAAGCAAAAGGATACCATGGAACTATGGTGGAGAAATCTTCTACCATTGTATCAAACAAATCGAAACAGTCTAAGATATTTCTGAAGAAGAAAGCCCTGATATAGGGAACATTGCGGGTACAAGCAAGATAACCCGCAACGGCCGGATCTTTTCTCCGGAGATTGCTCCCCCTCGAGCAGTTTTCGGACCCTTGAAAGCTTCTGTACCTGTTGGACCATCTGTGCAAGGCCCAATGATTAAAGAATTGGATACTCCTGAAGTAAGACCATCTGCTGATACTACCGACAAGGGTAATGGGATACTGGAAGTGCCTGTCAGGACGAAGGCTCATGTTGTGGTTATCCCCAAAACCACTAAAAAAGAAATGGATGAAATCTTGAAAATAATCAGAAAAAGTGACTACGGCGTTGTGGAACAGTTAGGGCAGATCCCTTCTAAAATTTCAATGTTATCTCTCCTGCTCTGTTATGAGGCCCATGCTAAGGCCCTAATTAAATTCTTGAAAGCGGCACATGTACCCCAAGAGACTTCGGCTGACAAGTTTCAGGAATGTGTGGCCAGTCTTACTGCTGATAATGGCCTTGGCTTTTCCGATGTTGACTTAACTCCCAAAGGAAGGAAACACAACAACGCGTTACATGTTTCAGTTGAATGTCGGGAACCACTCTCGCCCATGTATTAGTTGATACTGGTTCTTCCTTAAATGTGCTGCCGAAGAAAGCCTTAGATTGTTTGGATTGCGAAGGATTAACCCTCAAACCTAGTAACATCGTGGTTAGGGCCTTTGATAGGTCCAAAAGAATGGTTCATGGAGAGGTTGATATTCCTATCAAAGTAGCCACAAAAGTTTTCAATTCCACCTTTTACGTGATGGACATCCGTCCGTCATATTCATGTTTGTTAGGAAGACCGTGGATCCATTATGTCGGGGTAGTTACCTCCTCTTTGCACCAAATGCTGAAATATCCTGTTAAGGGTAAGATTATAACAGTGCACGGCGAGGAAGAGTACATGATAAGTCATCTCAATTCCTTCCGATATGTGGAGTTGGATGGAGAGTTCATCGAAACGCCTTTCCAACATTTTGAGGAAGTTTCTCCCGAGGTAGCAGTTGCGAAGATAATGGTTGAGGTGCCTATCATTCCCAAGCATGTATCTAGGATGACATCTCTCAAGGACGCAGAGGCTGTGATTAAAGAAGGGAAGAGTACAGTATAGGGGCAATTTCCTGACTTTCCCCATAAGACGGACAAGTTTGGATTAGGGTTCACTGCTGAAGGACAAAAGGCTATGCGTCGCTCCAAGATTGGAAGACCTCCCGTCAAGATCTCTCACCATGGAATCAATGTTGTAGAAGATGAAGATGAAGAGAGCCACTTTGAAGATTGGATCTTTCCGACTGTCGAAGGGGGTTTGAGCAACTGGGAAGCAAAGGATTTTGTTCCCATCACCTTTATCAACCAGTAATTTTATCTTTGAACAATTTCCCATTTTTATGGTCTGTAATAACTAAACAATTTGCACACTATTTTCACCTCATGCCTTGCCCGGGGCATGTAGGTCCATTTGTAAGGGCTTGATTTTCTTCATAATCATATGCCATGTTTTAATGAATCATTGGACGTTTTTCATCTATAAACTGTCGTGTTCATTTTCTTTCCTTTTGAATTTTTGTTTGTTTAAGGATGGCTATCCTTTACACACACCCACACTCACAAATGCAGGTACCCATCCACTCCGGATTCCATGGGTGACTATTCTGTTTTAGCCTTCGATAACTCTGAAGATTTGGTCAATCATGCTGAGTACGAAGTTGACGAAGATTGTGAAGTGCCGGGAGAGTTAGCCAGACTTTTACAACAAGAAGAGAGGGCTATTCTGCGTCATGAAGAGTTGCTAGAAACCATCAACTTGGGGACAAAGGAAGACAGGAAAGAAGTAAAAGTGGGTGCCAACCTGGAACCAAGTGTCAAGGAGCGCTTAGTACAATTGTTGAACGAATATGTTGAAATCTTCGCCTGGTCTTATGAAGACATGCCAGGGCTAGACACGGATGTCGTGGTCCACCATCTCCCTACAAGAGAGGATTGTTCACCGATCAAGCAAAAGGTTCTCCGAATGAGGCCTGACATGTCTGAGAATATCAAGGCCGAAGTAATGAAGCAATTCAACGCTGGCTTTCTAGTTGTTACCTCTTATCCATAATGGGTTGCTAACATTGTGCCCGTGCCTAAGAAAGACGGCAAAGTCAAAATGTGTGTGGACTATCGGGATTTAAACAGGGCTAGCCCTAAAGACGATTTTCCACTGCCACATATTGACATCTTGGTTGACAACACAGCTCAGCACAAGGTTTTTTCCTTCATGGATGGATTCTCGGGATACAACCAGATCAAAATGGCCCCCGAAGACATGGAGAAAACTACTTTTGTCACGCAATGGGGTACCTTCTGCTACAAAGTGATGCCGTTCGGACTGAAGAATGCAGGGGCAACCTATCAACGCGCCATGGTAGCTTTGTTTCATGATATGATGCATCATGAGATCGAAGTTTACATAGACGGCATGATAGCTCGATCACAGACAGAAGAAGAACACCTTGAGCATTTGCAAAAGCTGTTTACCAGGTTGAAGGAGTATAAGCTCAGACTGAACCCAAGCAAGTGCACTTTTGGGGTTAGGTCTGGTAAACTTTTGGGATTTATTGTCAGCAACAAAGGTATTGAGGTTGATCCAGCTAAAGTAAAGGCTATACAAGAAATTCCTGCCCCCCGTACTGAAAAGGAGGTTAGAGGATTCTTGGGACGCTTGAACTACATTGCCAGGTTCATCTCTCACCTGACATCTACCTGTGAGACAATCTTCAAGTTGTTGAAGAAAGATCAGGTGGTTGAATGAAACAATGATTGTCAAGTTTCTTTTGATAAAATCAAGGAGTATTTACTAGAACCTCCTATTCTGATGCCACCCGTCGAAGGAAGGCCGTTGATCATGTATCTGACTGTTTTGGATAACTCAATGGGGTGCGTACTGGGCCAACATGACGAGTCTGGCCGAAAAGAGCATGCCATTTATTACCTTAGAAAAAAGTTTACCGACTGTGAGACTCTCTACTCACTTCTCGAGAAAACTTGTTGCGCTTTGGTATGGGCTGCTCGCCGGCTAAGGTAGTATATGTTGACTCATCACAATTCATCTCCCTATCGGCCGAAGATGAACGGTGTTGTTGAATCCGCGAACAAAAATATCAAGAAGATCATTTAAAAGATGACAGTCACCTACAAGGACTGGCATGAGATGTTACCGTTTACTCTGCATGGATATCGTACCACGGCACGTACTTCAACAGGGGCAACCCCATTTTCTTTGGTGTATGGCATGGAAGTTGTTTTACCTATGGAAGTTCAGATTCCTTCCTTAAGGATTATGAAGGACACTGGTTTGAGTGAAGACGATTGGATTCAGACTCGGCTTGATCAACTTAATTTGATCGACGAGAAGCGACTTACTGTTATTTGTCATGGTCAGGCGTATCAAAAACAGATGATCAAGGCTTTCAACAAGAAAGTCAGACATCAGGTGTATCAAGTTGGAGATCTTGTAATCAAGCGGATCATCCTACCGCAAAGTGACCCCAGGGGCAAGTGGACTCCTACTTACGAAGGACATTTGTGGTTAAGAGCATTTTTTCTGGTGGGGCAATGATTCTGACGACTATGGACGGAGACGATTTGCCACACCCTGCGAACGCAGACATATTCAAAAGATACTACGCATAAAACGACCTGGCAAGTTGAAAACCCGAAAGGGCAACTTGGGCAAAAATAGGCATCCCAGTGAATTGAAAACCCGAAAGGGCAGTTCAGGCAAAAATTAGGGATAAAACAAAAAATCTGTACACCCGACAAGTTGAAAACCCGAAAGGGCGACTTGGGCAAAAAAGGGTTTCCCGGTGGATCGAAAATCCGAAAGGGAGGTCCAGGCAAAAGTTAGGGAATTAAAGCGTATGACTATGTCTCGTCGGATAACTTTGAAAACAATCTCTTCACCAACAAGCTCCAGGCTTCTGATTAATTCAGTCATCAGCGGGCGAAGCAGCAAATGGACAAGATATTCAGAGTTGTGAAGGCTATAGCAGAATGGGAATCCCACAGAATTGTTACACATAGCCATCTTTCTTTTGTGTAAATTTTTTTCAATTTTTACGATAACATTCTCTTACTAGGATGTCTGTCTCCTTTGTACAAAAATACTCACAAAAGTTAAATACAAATATACTTTAAAATGCAGAAATTTGCTTGCCTTTCTTTTCTTTTACACTTATGTTTTATTTGAAAACGTCCAATGTTTTATTAAATAGGCATATGCATTTGAATATAATCACTGCTTACAAATAAAACGAAATTGAAAAAGGATAATTACTAATAGGTTGAAGGTGTAGGAAGATATCTTTATGCCATTCCAGAAGAAGTCCCTTGCAATACATCATTCAGATCCTCAACAAAGCTGAAATTTGGAGTGTATTTCCCCAGCGGAGTTAAGCTTCAAGAGCCTCAGTGGAGCCAGTGCATTCTAAGCTTGATTCCCCAGCCGAGTTGAATTTTAAAATTCCCATCAGAGTTGAGCTTCAAGATCCCCGGTAGATCCTGAAAACCTTGAAAATTTTATCCCCAGCGGAGCCAGAATAGTGAACATTTCCCCACAGAGTTATCTCCCAGCAAGATTGAAGATTCCTGGTCTCACTTCATCAAGAAGAAGCCTCCAAGGTTTCAATTCCCCAATAGAGATCATCATAGTTTTCCTCATATCCCAGCAAAGTCGTGAAGGATTCTCACATCCCTGCAGGAGTTGTCAAAGGCCTTGTTAATCCCCACAAGTTGCCGAGGATTTTTAATCTCCAGCAATGTTCCCAGGATTTCCCCTTCTCAGCAATCAGAGATCTTTAATCCCCAAGCAGTCAACAAGGAGTTCTCATCTTCAGTAATCAAAGATTTTTGGAATCCCCGACATTGGTCAAGGATTTACTTTCCCCAACAACAATTAAAGATTTCATTATCTCCAGTTATCAAGGATTTATTTTCCTTAACGAGACAACTGCCCAACTTACATGCACATCCATTACATTCATATACCATAAACATAAATGAAATACATTTCATTGCATCATACATAACATGCAACATAAACTCTATGTTTTAGCTAACATTTTGCCCTTTTCATGATAAGATTAAAAAGCTATTGTTAACAATTATTCAGATACAGTATGGAGACACCCCAGACACGGCGGTCATTCTATTACTTATTCAAAATTTCAAATCAGGATACAGTGCATATACACCCCAGACACGGCGGTCATTCTACTATTCATTTAGACTTCAACAATCTGATACAGGCTAGATACGCTCCAGACGTAGACGCCATTCTATCTCTCATTCAGATTCAATTATCAACTTCAAGTTCAGATATGCTCCAGACACGGATGCCATTCTGACCTTTACACCAGCAGTTTGATCCTCCCCAGTGCAGTTGCCACAGAAGTCATTCTGTCACTTATTCAGATCCCAGTTACAGTTCTAGATACACTCCAGACACGGAAGTCATTCTGCTACTCATACAGATCTCAACTTCAGATATAGTTCAGATACGCTCTAGACACGGTTGCCATTCTGTCACTCATTCGGAACTTACCCCCAGCACACAGTTGCCCTATATATAGATGTTTCTCTGTTACCCAGATGCAATACAGATACACTCCAGACATGGAAGTCATTCTGATATTCATTCAACGTTCAAATATAGTTACAGCTCAGATACGCCCCAAACACGGACGCCATTATTTTGCTCATACATACTCCGTCTCCAGATACAGTTCAAATGCATTCCAGACACAGATACCATTTTGATGCTCATTCTTTTGACCCACAGCATTACAATTCAACAAAGATTCTTGGATGGCATCTTTAAGCCCATCTCCAGCAAGGTTCTACCATCTCCAAATGGCATCTTTAAGCCTATTCCCTCAACATTATTTTGACGAGTGCAAATTTACGGGCACTCTAGTGTCCAATCCTCTTTTACCTTCGAGTCGCGAAAGGCAAACTTGCCAATCTAACTCTTCAGGTTCAAGAAGATTGAACAGGGGCAACTGTTGTACCCCAAAATTTGCCCTCTCACTTCATCAACATTTTCTCAATCACAAGACTCTTGGAACTCAAGATCAAGTTAGGGTTTGCTCTGCTCAAGATACCCCCCTTGCACTGTTGACCTAAATTAGGGTTTGAGTTTGCACAAGGATGTTTTGACATAAAATTCCCAAAGTGACTTTCATACTTCATGTTGGACTCACAAGTTTGTCCATACCAAGTTTCAAGCCTTGATTCAAATTTTTGCCCAGTCAATTGGACAGTTGACCTAGAAATCAACTGTATTGAGGTAAAAGTCAACTGTGGCCAATTGACAGTCAAAACTCATGAAATTTGACCCACGTCAACATTATGAACTCATATGAACCATTTGATCAAGTTTGGATCACAATTCCACAAGAAATTTGATCAGATCACCAAAAGGGCAAAATGACATTTTTAGGGTTTTGACTGCACAAAGGCAATTTTTGACTGTTTGACCTAGCCAATGGCAAATTAAGATCACACATGGATTCAAGGACTCAATTACTTTTTCTTGACCCATTCAACAAGTTCAAAAGATCTCAAATGCATAAGATTGACAGATGAATTTTTCAGTCAACTGATCAAAATTTGACTGTACACTGAAAAGTCAAACTTTGACTTTTTGGTCAAAATCAAGTGCCAAGGGTCATTTTTCATCAAGACATGTCAAATTATGAAACTTTTTCATCAAGAAACCCAAAAATACAAATTAGGGTTTAAAATGGAAAATTTTCATAACTTAGAATTTTTCTAAGTTATGAAATTTTCTTATTTTTTCCTAACTTTGTCCCATTTTTTCACCAAGATGAAAATGGATTCAAACAAAACTTGCAAAATGAAAGTTGTAGTCCATCACAAAGTCTACAACTTTGATTCACAAAGTTTTCTCAAAAGAGGCTTGTATCTCAAGTTATGATTTTTGGAACAAGGGTACCTAAAACTTTTAACTTAGAGAAAATTTGCCCTAATCTAGGCAGGATTTTGACCCCTCTTCTTGGCCATTTTAAACATAGTTCCACTTGTAGTTTCAAGTTTCATTTCAAAGATGGATTATATTACATGTTCCAAGCTTTCCAAATTGTCCAAGAACTCCTTAAACACCCTTGTGGTTAGGGAGAATCGAATGCTTGAAGTTGGCAAAAAAACACACTTTGATCCATGGCCAATACATGTTCATACCAATTTGCAAATCTGATCTAGCTAGCTTGGTTCACAATTACAGGCCTCAAAACCAGTTTTTACTCCATAATTTAATGCATATCCATTGAGTTAAGGTATTGTCTTGGTCATTAGGGCATTGTACACAAGATTAAGCCCTAAATGGTAAAAGGTATATTGCCATTTTTGCAAAAGGTTACTTTATGTCAAAACACTAAGCCTTGAGCCTTGGACAAAATCTGATACTGCAAACCAAATCCATGAATTAGAGGGGCCAAGAGTGTTGTGTGCAGGGTGATAGGAGGGCCTGTGCAAAGCTATAACATCACATACACACTCTTGCTTCAAGAAGAAGAAAGTTGCAAGATACAAGCCATCTTCCACATCTGATAAATCCAACTTACACAAACATTGCAAACAAGTTTTGTACCTCCTAACAAGCCAGAAACACGACCCCTTCATCACTCAGACCTCCTCATACTCAAATTCCCCATTTTCTTGCAAAACAGAGTCATTTCTGCAAACTTCAAGCCATAATCAAATTCCATCGTGCGTTTTGTCCAAAGATACTTCAAACACCTTCCAACCAACATACCAAAGCTATCCAGATCATCCATTGCTAGCTGTAACACCTTTAACACACATTGCCATTTTTGTTTTAAAGCTTTGCAGGTTGAGTTCTGTAGCACGATTCAGGCTACTTCAAAACAAGTCAAGCATTGGAAAAGCTTCAGTGGACCTCAGGCAAGCTCAACAGAACCTCAAACACCTTTGGAAGTTACTGCATTGGCCAGCTCGAAGTCAACTGAAACAGGTATTTCATGAACTTCTATCTCTCTATTTAGGAATAGTTAGGCTTAGGTTTGTGAATGAAATATGTTGTACTCATAGCCCTGAAGCCATACATATGCTTAGTTTTCATTTATATTAATCGTGCTAGGAGAATGTCACTCATGAACTTTCTGAAAAAACTAGGTTAAGAATTAGGGCCAGAGAAATTCTCTCTGGTCTTTAAGAGTTAGCTTAAGTTTTTTATATGGTTGAATTCGTTGTTTGATGCTCTACAAGTTTCATGTTATGAGTTTTGTCAAAAAATCAAAGAATCAGGAGATATCATTTTCTGTACAAGGCGCGCGTTTTGGTGTTTGATCAGAGGAAGCAGATGAAGTCCTTGGGCTGGGCCTGGTCATTGTTACTTCTAACACCCCATTATTCAGTTTACACCCCCCTGACCCATTTATTTGAATATTTGTCATTTTGATATTTTTATTTTTTATTCTGACTTTATTATTTTTTGTCCAAATATAAAAAATGCCAAAAAAATTATTTTATATTTTTTCATATTTATTTGATAATTATTTTATTCTACTAGTATAAATAGGTAAATAATTTATTTTTCTTTTATTAAAACTTAAAGAATAATGTAAAAAAATATGTTTATTTTTTTCATTTACTATTTTATTTATATTTAAAAACATTTTCTTGAATATACACATTTTCTTTTAAATATTTAATTTTTATTTTTTATATATTTAATATGTTTAATATATATATATATATATATATATATATATATATATATATATATATATATATATATATATATATATATATATATATATATATATATATATATATATATATATATATATATATATATATATATATATATATATATATATATATATATATATATATATATATATATATATATATATATATATATATATATATATATATATATATATATATATATATATATATATATATATATATATATATATATATATATATATATATATATATATATATATATATATATATATATATATATATATATATATATATATATATATATATATATATATATATATATATATATATATATATATATATATATATATATATATATATATATATATATATATATATATATATATATATATATATATATATATATATATATACTTTATTTTATTAAATAACTAGGACAAAAAATACAAAAATAATACATTTTCATTTTTATTAATATTTTACACTAAAAATATCTTTTTACAATATACTTTTATTTTTTGTATAAATTCATGTATTATTGTATATATTTAATAAATAATACTATTTTCTTAAAAAATTAGGGTTTTTGCTCTAAATAACAAAATAATTAAAATTGATACTTTTTATTATTATTTACTTTTCACATTAAAAAATACTTTTTACATACATAAAAACTTTTTGCCTAATACATTTTATTTGACATTTATTTATTGTATTTTATTCAATTATTGTACATTTAAATATTGCCTATACATTCGATTTGGTTGTAATAATTTAAAATTTAATTTCTTGTCAAATACCCCCAATTCAAATTTGTACCCCCTCCCTATATCATGTTGTAATAGTGTAGGCTTTAAATTCTTGCACCTTTAAATGCTTCCAATTATGCCATGATTAGACCTAGGGTTTGTATGCAAAATAAAATCAACAAATAGCTTGACCTAATCCAAGATAACAATGCATGAAAACAAACACAGTACACACTTGCACCCTTAGGGTTTCAATCCACTTATTGCCTTCAAAAATGGGTCATGGTTGCATGTCAAGTACTTTGGCAAAACAAAAATAAAACAAAAGATCATAGTCCCTCGATGACGCTATCTGAGTTGCCCAAACAAAATGATCAAGTCCCTCAAGAAAATTGCCAAAAATACTTGACACTATTGCTATCATGGTCTATACGATGACCCGCGCCTGTCCCGTTAACATCCTAACACAAGTTTGTTCATCAAATACAATGGTGAAACAACACTGTTAAAAGGGTTAAAAACATAAGAAAGATCTTTGAGTAAAATAGGGTAGACAACTCTTAGTTACTTGATCAAGCTTGCAAAAAACATCCTTGCTACTTTTCAAAACACACTTCACAACACAATTTCAAAACCCTACTTTCAAACATTGGAAACTTTTCAAAGGACAAAAACACCTTTGTATACATTCAAACAAGAATCATTACAAAGGTTGCCACAACGATGGCCTCTTTTCAAAACATCTTTCAAAACCACACACAAAGCACCATTTCAAACAATTGAAGAGCACCATTTCAAACAATTGAAAAGCAAAGCAAGTGATCTAAACAAGTAACTAAGAGCCCATGGATAACCATGGATAGAAAGGATGCTAATACCTTCCCTTTCTATAATCTACTCCCCGAACCCAAGAAAACATCTCAAAGGTCTTTCCTGTGCTTTTTGACCTTTCCTTTTGATAAAATAAAAAGTTGGTGGCGACTCTTGCTAAATTGAAACATTTGCAAACACAAACGCAAAATCCCAAGTCAGTTCTCCCACCGTATCACAGATAATATGAGATAATGAGAGGCCTTAGGGGCAAAAATTGGGGTATAACAGATGCAAGTTCAAAAAATTGAGAACTGGTGGTGGTGGTGGTGAATACACTTCTCGTGAATTTGCTAGATTTTGCAATGAGGAAGGTGTATAACATGAGAGAAAGAATCGAAGTATATTGAACATGATGATAAGTATATTGAAAGATAAAGATATGCCTAAGAGATTTTGGGTTGAAGCAACTTAGACAATAATATACATTCTAAACAGGTGCCCAATGAAGAAGATGGTCGAAAAGACACCATATGAGGCTTGGTCTGGGTCGAATCCAAATGTTAGTCATCTTAGAATTTTTGGATCAATGTGTTTCAGTAATATACCTGAACAACGGAGAAAGAAACTAGATGATTGAAGTCGAGCTATGGTTCTCATAGGTTACCATTTGACTGGTGCATACAAACTGCATTTCACCAAATGATGATAAACTAGTGATCAGTCGAGATGTTCTAGTGGATGAAAGCAAAGGGTGGGACTGAAGTCAAGGGCCAGTTCAACAGGAATCAGATACAGTTACAACTGTGTTTGAAAAAGATCAATAAACTGAAGCCACAACCAGTCAAAATGAAGAACCACCTGAGCAAAATGTAAGAAGATTGATTAGAGCAAGAACTGAGTCGACAAGGTGTTAATATATAAATTTAAAGTTTTTGTATTCTGATTGTCAACCAAATTATATTCAGCTGATTGATGGATGTCAAAGGAATTCGAGTTGGTGCTACAGATAGTAGGGTGATTTCGAAGGCTTCAATTTCAACAAGAAGTGTCATATGTTATAAGACATTCAAAAAGTCATTCAGAAAAGACATTCGAAGAAGTCATTCAAAGAGTCAAATACTGACATATTATGTCGATCAAGCAAACAAATCATACAAGGAAGTTATCATAAATTATTAAAAGTAGTTATCTAAAGGGACATGTGTCAATCTTAGATTAATGAAGTTATTAAATAAGACACTTGTCAAAATATTAGATGTAGGAAGTTGTTTCCTTTTCTCTATAAATAGTTGTAATTACTACTATGTATTATGGTTGGATCCTTTTTTCTGAAAGCCTTGTAACACCGATACCGCAGGGGAAAACGGGTTCAGGAGTGGACAAAGATGGATTTCAGCCACCCTTTACACTCTCTGCAATTTAAGATTATTTTGTTCGTTGCTTTATTTTCCTTTTTCTTTTGCAATTATGTATTTTTCATCTTCTTTATTTTTCATTCTTTTGAATACTCACGTGAGTGTTATTTATATTAAGTTGCCATGAGACAACATGTTTTCATAAAAGTTGTTGGGAGCAATTATAACACTAATAAGAACAATGATTTTTTTCTTAAAGAACAAATAAACTGATATCATAAATCGTGAGACTTGAACGAATATTGTAAAAGGACTTTTATCCAGTCCTAAAGTGTTGATGGATCATGATTGTTTACATTACCAGAAATCGTGTAAACACAAGGATAGCTGGATATGAGAGATTTCCATATCAAGCAGTCGATGAAGATGGGGACTTAATTGAAGAAGTTATGATGATGGTTGAAGCAGAACCAATTGATTTAGATCCAACCATGAGTGATTCAAATTGGAGTGAAGCCATGAAAGAAGAACTCAGAGAAATTGAGAAGAACAAGACTTGGGAGCTTGTCGAAAGATCTAGAAAGAACCCAATCGATGTAAAGTGGATTTACAAGTTGAAACAAAGACCAAATGGTGAAATTACCAAGTATAAGGATAAATTAGTGGCGAGAGGTTTTCAATAAAAACTTGGTATCGACTTTGACGAATGGACTATAACAGAATTGTTGTATCGACATTAACGTATAGAGAATGGAAGATACATCAGTTGGATGTAAAGTCAACATTTATGAATGAACCATTGGAAGAAGAGGTATATGTTACTTAACCACTGGTATTCAACATCAAAGGGCATGAGTCGAAAGTGTACAGATTAAGGAAGACTCTCTATGGTTTGAAGCAAGCTTCTAGAGCTTGGAATAAGAGAATAGATTGCTTCTTGATCGAAGAAGGTTTTACAAAGTGTGTCTCTGAACATGGAGTGTATGTAAATGATGCTAATAGTGTCAGTCAAATCATTTTATGCCTATATGTAGATGATTTGTTGATCACAACAGCAGACAAAGCTGAGATAAAGAAAGTCAAGTCTATACTGATGTAGGAATTTGAAATGTACGTCCTAGGAAATCTGTCATATTTCTTAGGGATGGAATTTAAAGACACGAGTGAAGGAGTATTTTGCACCAAAAGAAGTATGCTTAAGATATCTTGAAGAGGTTCAAGATGCTCAACTATAATGCAGCGGCCACGCCATTGGAAATTGGAGAAAAGTTGAAAAAGAAGACAAATGATGAATTTGTAACACTAGGCTCGACAATTGTCAAAGTGTCGGATTATTGAATCGATTCATTAAGAAACCACAAGAATGGCATCTCATTGCAGTGAAAAGGGTGCTGAGATACATAAAGGGTACAATTAATCATGGTGTGTTGATGCCAAAGAAGTCGAAGACCAGCACAAATGTAGAAGTCCATGAATACACTGATTCAGATTTCAGTGGAGATCAAGACGAAAAGAAGAGTACTATAAGCTACATTTTTATGATCGAAGGCGCTCCAATCTCTTGGAGCTCGAGGAAGCAAATCATTTTGGATTTGTCATCATGTGAAGCTGAATATGTATATGCATCATATGTTGCATGCCAAGAAGTATGGATTAAGATGTTGCTTGAAGAAATCAAGATAATGGAACCTAAGAAAATGAAGTTGTTTGTCGATAACAAGTAAGTTATCGACCTGGCGAATCATCCAGTGCGTCATGGTCGAAGTAAACATATAGAGATGAGGTATCATTTTCTGGGGGATCAAGTTAACAAAGGAAAGCTTGAACTTAAGCATTGCATGACAGAAGTCTCGAGAACATGAATTAGGTGGTGTGTTAGTTGTAATTCACGTTCTATCGAAATGCATAGTTGAAAGTGTTGAACTAGCTAGTAGGAGTTATAAAAGTCAGTTGTATTCGACAGAGTTGAATACAACATTTAAGATGTGTGTCGAAATGTATTTTGGGCATGGGCTTTAGTAGCCTATATAAAGGGAATTATATGTTGTAATTTGACACTACACTCATATCAGAAATAAGTTTTCAATATAGTTTTCTCTCTTACCTCTCTTCTTCTTCTCCTTCATCTTTCTTAAAATCCCTTTTATTCCAACCTCCATAACCAATTATTAGTCCAAGCATTTATAGTTCTACCATCTCCAACACTATAGCTGCAAAACTCCAAAACCTCTAGGATGCTTTTTATAATGTCCTTCCAAAGACTTGAATCAATACCTTTATAGTTTCTAATCATATCACCATCATGAAAACGGTATTTGCCTCGCAAATTTTACACCACAAATCTTTAGCATTACTTGTAACTTTCCACCTCAGCTTCATGAGGCACACAAAGTTTAAATCTTCCAAATTCCTGAGCCCAATTCCTCCAACCGCTTTTGTGTCGTTAACGTATCCCAGCCTATAGCATGGATCCTCTGCTGATCATCAGAATCTCCCCGGATAAATTTCCTCTGAAGTATATGAATCTTTTATCTATCTCATCATTTTTATTAATCCTCTGTTTTTTATTATAAATTATTTTGAAAAAAATATACTAAATTATAAATAGTTTACGATTACTAAGTAAGTAACATCATTTTTATATTATCATTCTTAAATATTTATTATTATTTTTACTTTTTAAAATTTATCTTTTCCGTATTATTATTAATAAAAGACAATATTATAGAATCTTTTAGAATTTCTCTTTTCATATAAAATAATTACATTTTTAATACTTGTAAAAATATTAAATCTTTTATAAGTTCTCTTTTCATATAAAATAATTACATTTTTAATACTTGTAAAAATATTAATTCCTAGTAAAAAAACAGAAAAACTACAGTAATTGAACATAAATATAACATAATACTAATTAAAATGTGAATGATATAAAAATTGAGAATAGAGAAAAAAACAATAAAAATGGAAAATCATATCCATATTGTATAAGATGTTAATGTCATATTATAAATATCAGAAACATTTTCTCTAAATTTAAAAGAAAAAACTCCCGTCTACTATTTTCTTCTTAAACTAATAGTAATAGTTAAATAAATCAATGGAAAAAAAAATAATGAAAATGGTCAAGAAGGTAACCAAGCAGAAGCAAAGATAACATTATGTCCTTTCCAAGTAAGCAAAAGAAACTCATCTTCTTTCTTGAATCCCCATCCCACTGCATGTTCATCAAGCATCCCCTTAACCTCGATAGTTAAATCTTCACTGAAACAAACCCCTTGAAAATGCGCATTTCTCATTCTTTGCTCCCACTTGGTTTTACCCTCAACTCTCTCAACTCTTTGAATCCCTTCGTATGCTATCACATTCTCAATCATCCAACAAACATCTGATTCATACCAATGCCTTTCTTTACTCCCTCGCGGTAGAAACGTGTCCACCGTGTCGAAAGGGATCCAAAGATAGTTAAATGCAGACCTTAGTCTAGTCACTAAATCACTCGAGGTTAAATCAGCATCTTCGTCTACCAAAACTACAATTGTCGGTTCTAAATCTCGCAGAGCTTCTAGAAACATCGACCGGAGCGAAGAAGATTTAGTATTCATATTCATATATAGAGTTTCTTCTGGAATATAATGAAGCATCATGTGACAGTTTATTACCAATGCTTCGTGAGTTATGTTATAAGCTAAATCTTGGACTTGTACTCGTAGGTGTTCGATCAAAGAAGCGAATCCATCTGCATAAGTTGAAGAAACTGCTTTGAATTCCATATTCACGTTTCTTGATTTAGCAAAACTAACGAGTTTCGAACCTAATTCGTCGTAAGAAAGATCAAGCAAAGGTGGGATTGGAATATGAACATTACTATTTCGAACTGCAACTGTGAGCTTGATTGAAGGAGGAACATCGTCGCGAGTAGCAATAGCGTCGATTAGTGTAGGAATCTGCATGCAATGTGTTAAACTCAAATCAACAATGTGAATAACAGAAAAACCTTTGGTGGCTTCTAGAATCGCGGAGTTTGCTGCTGTGTAACCGAAACGATGCCACGGCGTTAAATCGACGAAGCTGGCTAGTTCAATAACAGAGAAATTGTGTGTTTGTATGGCCAGGTTGCTATTATCGTTAAGATTGTTATCTTCTTGTTCTAGCATTTTGCAACTACCGGTTTTGGTGAGAATTCGTGTGGTTAGAGCTCGAATGAAGCTTGCGGCTAAGCGTTGATTGGAGTCACCTTCTTGGGGAGTTGTGTTGTTAAGGACCCAAAGGATTTGTTGTGCTTGTGTTGCATTGTTGGTTTCTATGGCGTTGGCACATTGAACGAGTAAGTGTTCCATGCGATTGGTTTTGTTGAAGATGTGTAAGGGAGATTCTTAACAGGGAGTAGTAGTTATAGGGATTTGGTTTTTGGTGGAAAAGTATTTGGTCAAAAGGTGAAAATGTTGGTGAGAATTGCGGCATTGATTGGTTAAAGTGACTATAAAATATGAGAAAGAGATAGAGAACAAAGAAGTTACTATAGCACCGACACAATACTTGCAAAATATATTTAATAATTTATAAGATAAAATAATGTAACTAAATTTGCTCATATTAAACACTTATTACAAAATGATACTACTTTTTTTATAAAAGATAATTTATTTTTTAGATTTATTAAATATGTTTGTAGATTAAATATATTAATTATTTAATGAATATAAAAATTAAATTATTTTTTATAAAATAGAATTTAATCCGAAATCTTAACTTAAAATTCAACTTTAAAAATATAATACTATCCCGTCTTTTGTACAAAAGTTGTTGGGTTATTTGAGATTAAATTTTTTTTTGTTTAATCAATTAATTCGATTCATTGAATTAATCTGATTTTCCAGAAAAATAATTCACATTAAATATCTGATTTTCCAGAAAAATAATTCACATTAAATTTTTGTGCTACATTTGAATAGAAGATGTCGACTGATACAATAAAAAATATTAAACATAACTTCAGAGAGAGAGAAAGCAAGTTAGAGATATAATAAGTCTTTTTTAAAGAAGAAAATTGTTGATTTATAAATTATAATGACTTATCTACACAAAATTACTAGGATTCAAACCTAGGTCAACAATTTATACATATTTAATTTAATTAACAGATTATTTGTTATTAACTATAACATTCATTTTAAATATTAGTAAATCTATAATTATAAATTCTATCATTATTTTTTAAATAAGTTATAAAATTTTCTTATATTAGTTAATTTGATTGGATGAGATAGCTCCACTAATACATATTAATTGAGTTAAAAAATATAAATGATTGATTTATGGTTTAGTCAAAATACAATAATATTTATTTATATTTATATATTAATGTAAATAATTGATATATATATATATATATATATATATATATATATATATATATATATATATATATATATATATATATATATATATATATATATATATATATATATATATATATATATATATATATATATATATATATATATATATATATATATATATATATATATATATATATATATATATTAATTGGATAAGTTATAAAATAAGTTATACAATTTTCTTATATCAATTAATTTGATTGGATGAGGTAGCTCCACTAATACATATTAGTTGAGTTAAAAACTATAAATGACTGATTTATGGTTTAGTCGAAATGCGATAATATTTATTTATATTTATATATTAATGTAAATAATCGGTTGATATTTCCTTATTATTATTAAGTTATTTTAATATATTTGAAATTATATTAAATATGTGCTTGTTTGGAGGGATCATCATAAATGATTAAAGTGTGATGTTCATGGTATATAAAATATTCAGTAAGAGCTTCTCCTATATAAGACGCGAGGTATTGTAATGTAGCTGGAGAATTTGTTGTTTCAGCCACTATAATAGTGTATTCCATTGCTCCTCTTTCTTGTAAAGAAGCTACGATTTGAGCCACAGAAGATATTTTTTGACCAAAAACTACATAAACATATACTACATTTTGTCTCTGTTGATTGAGAATCGTATTTGTAGCTACTGCTATTTTACCAGTTTGTCTGTCCCCAATAGTCAATTCTCGCTGGCCACGCCTTATATGGATCATAGAATCAATAGAAATAAGTTCTGTTTGAAGGGGCTCATACACGGAACGTCTAGAAATAATATCGGGAGCGGGAGATTCAATTAACCGAGATTCCGATGCTGAAATTTCTCCTCGACCCTCAATATTTTTAGCTAGGGAATTTACAACACGACTCAAATAACCCTCACTTAGCGGTATCTGAGAAATTCTTCTTGTTGCTTTTATGGAACTTCCCTCTTGTATCATCAAACCATCACACATTAATATAACACTAACATTTTTTATTCCAAATTCAAAGCGTATTGTACGCACCAGAGCTGGAGCAATTCATGGAAAGCATCCTTATCTGATTAAAGAACGGAGAGTATCATCTCCTAGGGCCTGACCCTGTGATGTAGAATCCTTTGCTCTTTCACGCATTGATCTTGATCCGGGTTTCAATTTCTTTCTTTTTTTCTCAGCCTTGCACCCGATAATTACAGAACTTGAAGTCTTGCTCGTCTCTTTCATTGACTTGGAAAAGATTTTATGTGATAGAAGGACACTCTATCAAAGGCCTTGATCCAGCTCTCGCTTCTGTATCAACAATAGGCCTTCACTCTACTCTCTCGTCCAGATCCTCCGTTCTAGGTCCAAGCTTACGCAAGGATGGGAAGGAGACCATGACTCCATAATTTATAAAATAAGAAAAAGAAGTTTTTCGTAAAACATTATTTTTTTCATTCCTATTCATGTATTTGATTTCAACAAAATCAACTGATTTTCTTAAAGAATCAAAATTCTTGGTAAAAACAAGAATTTGGATGATTTCTTAAAATGAAATGACTAAAATAGCCATTGATAATAATGATCCACATAAAAGAGTTGCATAGCCCAGTATCATCATACTTACGTGCATCATTAGCCAATGGAATTGTAGAGCGGGTACTAATATTACGAATTGATGCATTTTAGTTAAAAGATACGAAGTCGCAAAGTCTTGGATAAAAATAACACTAGGTGCAATTATTGTACTTAAAAGGTTTTTCTCCTTTTTAAAAAAAGGACCATATAAAAAATTGAAAAACCCCCATAAAAGAAAGATTAGGGATTCATATAAATCACAAAATGGTAAATGCTCCAAAAAAAATCAACGAGTAATTAACAATCTCGTTACACAGAAAAAACTTATTATCATAGCTTTTTTGGACAACTCATATAATCCTACGATTTCATTGTCTAATAAAATTATCAAATGAATTGAAATAACAATTGATAACACGGAAAACGACATATGAGTTAATATATACTCTAAAATTATATATGTGTGTGTGAGAGAGAGAGTGAATATAGTGGATAGAGAACAACACAAAAAAAACAAAAATAGAATAATACATTTATGGTGTTATGTCAATGTCAATATCAAACACCTTCAAAGGGAAGTGATACAGTGCCAAGAAAAGGGAATGGATTTTTTTCATACTTGATTTTCACATGATTGGATATTTAAAATTAGATTGAAATGAATGAAATAGTTTGAGTCCCAATAATAAAAGAGCTTCTATTAAAGACGTAATTTAGATAATATTGAAATCGATTTTTAGGTACAAACAACGTTTAGTTTCTTTTTTATGAGAATTAAAGTGTGAGAGCCAACAAAAATTAGAATGAAATGACCAAATAAATATTATGGTCTTTAATATAAATAAAAAAATTATTTTTAAATTTATTAAAAAATTAATATATTTTAATTATATATATATAGTTCAAATATGTTGATTTTCTAATAGATTTAATAGAAAGAAATACTGTTCAATTTTCCACTACTGTGAATGAGAGTAGCTGATTCACATTTTATTCATTCGGTGTGAAAATCAACATGAGATGGTCCATTCTCAAAAGGGGAATAGATTGACTCACTTGTAAGTTTCATAGTAGAGTAAAACAGTAATGAATAGGAGATACATCAGAGGGGAAAAGAAAGCGACTGCAGAAAATGATTCAATTTGTGGTGAATTTAGCAGTAGAGTTTGGGAAAATTTTGAGAATGAATATAAGGAAAATAGACATTCCAGCTTTTTGATACGTGTACTGTAAGACAAGTCATAGGGAAAACTCAGTTCCCCAAAAATACTTATTAAGTCAATTTCGGATGTAAAAGAAGACCATTCTTGGTGGTAAGGATTTTGTATACAGGTTTTTTCAGATGTGTAAAAGAACAGTAGTAGGAAGTATCCATTGGAGAATCTAATCCAATTTCCACTCTTGGGAGGTAGTACATTGTTTGTATGTGAGAGTGGGGTTCCTATTTAGTTTAAGGACTGAAGTTGTTAAGTTTATTACATTTTTAGGCAATTTTTTTCTTGCGGCTCCTATATACAGAAACAATCTAACAGTAGTGATTTTTGACATGGAATGGTTTTATATATATATATATATATATATATTTGTGCCCATTCCGTCATTAGAAAATGCACAACAAATACCAAAACAACCCAACCAAAGAGAAAGTGAAAACGATAAAAAAAAAAAAAAAACTATATAGCACGATCACCGATACAAAACACCAAAAACTGAACCACCGATACATCTAAAAATTATGAACCACTTCAAACATCTAAAAATCTTATACTTAAAAGATATCTATCAAGAATGGTGGAAAACTCCATTGGAGCAAAACAGAAGAAACATAATTCCAACAGAATTCCAAATGTATGCTAACAGAAAAGAATAAGGCAAGCAAAGAGTAAAGTGCTTACTGTTGCATTGAATGAATCTATTAAAACTGTACAAGTGGTCATTATATAATGTATGCATAAGCCTAGATTAAATAACAGCCATTGGATCAAGATAATAAAATAGAAAACTAATCTATTATCTAAGCTAAGAGGCCCCCTCAAGTTGGACTATGGATACTGCATAGACCCAACTTGGACAAAATGGAGGACAAAGTTGGTGAATGTAATGGCTTAGTAAACATGTCCGCGAGCTGATCCACTGTAGAAATAGGCAAAAGGTGCAAGAGCTTGGACTGAATCTTCTCACGTATAACATGGCAGTCAATTTCTATGTGTTTACTACGCTCATGAAATGCAGGATTGTGAGCCAAGTAGATAGCGGACTTGCTGTCACAATAGACTGAGGCAGGTTGAGACAAAGTGATGGTGAGATCTTTGAACAAATACTGAAGCCACTGAAGCTCACAAGTCAAGGATGCTAGGGCACGGTACTCTGCTTCAGTTGAAGAACGTGACACTGTGTTCTGTTTCTTGGACTTCCAGCAAATGAGAGAAGTGCCTAGAAGAACACAAAAACCAGTTGTTGACCTGCGCGTATCTGGACATCGTGCCCAGTCAGAATCAGTAAAATCATACACTTTAAGAGCATTATTAGAAGAGAATAAAATGCCTTTGGTAGGAAAACTCTTCAAATATCTCAGAACCTTAATGGCAGCCTGATGATGTGGAAGTAAGGGATGAGACACAAAATGACTTAACTGTTGAACAGCATAAGAAATGTCTGGTCGGGTATTAGTAAGGTAAATCAATTTACCAATCAACTGTCTATAGGAAGAAGGATCCTGCAAAGGCTCACCAGTAGAAACAAAAAGTTTCAAGTTAGGATCATAAGGTACAGAAGATGGTTTGCAAGCAAGTAAACCTGTCTCCTCTAAAAGCTCAAGAGCATACTTCCTTTGATTCAAAAAAATACCCTTAGAGGACCTTGCAATTTCGAAACCTAAAAAAAACCTCAATTGACCAAGATCCTTGATCTTGAATTCTTTGTCAAGAACATTTTTAACAAACTGAATTTCCTGCAGAGAATTTCCAGCTAGGACTATGTCATCAACATAGACAAGTAAAGCAGTGAAACTGTGCTTAGTAGATTTGGTATACAAAGAATGATCTGCTTGTGATTGAGAGTACCCCAAGGAAAGAAGAAACACAGAAAGTCTAGAGTACCATTGTCTACTAGCCTGCTTTAAACCATACAGTGACTTTTGTAGCTTGCAAACCTGAGTAGAACTGGAAACAGAGAGACCAGGGGGAACTGACATATATACCTCCTCATTCAAGTCACCATGCAAGAATGCATTGTTTACATCGAATTGTTCCAAGTTCCAACCCTTAATGGCAGCAATGGATAATAATACTCTGACAGTGGTGATCTTAGCAACTGGAGAAAATGTGTCAAAATAGTCAACTCCTTCAAGTTGAGTATATCCCTTGGCAACAAGCCTAGCCTTATACCTCTCTATAGACCCATCAACTTTGTATTTTATTCTGTAAACCCATCTACAACCAATGGGAACCTTTCCATGAGGCAAATCCATTACAGTCCAAGTGTGATTCTTAGCAAGAGCCTTTAACTCATCATCCATGGCATTTTTCCAACAGTCCTGCTTAATTGCTTGAGCATATGTTTTGGGTTCAATATTGGTAGAAATAGAAAAACAATAGTTTTTGTAAGCAAGAGAACAAAGTTTATAAGAGAGAATAGAAGAAAGAGGATATGTAATTTTAGAGGAAGAAGGTTTAGAATGAGATGTAAGAGTGGAATAACAGTGATAATCAGATAAGTAGCTAGGGGGATTGGAAGTTCTGCTGGACTGCCTTATTGGAGGAATAGGAGTAGGGAAGGCTATGGACTGATTAGACAACTCAGGAGAAGAGACAGGAGGATTCTGATTTTGGTCAGAAGGCACATGAAAAGATGTGGCAGTAGAAGGACTAGATGTACTAGAATAATTGTGAGGGGATGTAACAGCAGAGGGACTAAAGGGTAAAGGGGATATAGGATTGTAGGGAGATTGAGGAGTACCACTGCTGTCAGGAGAAGTACTAGGAACAGAAGGGGAAGTCAAATCAGTGCTGCTATGGTCAATAGCATTGTTAAATGGTGATGGCATGTCAAGAAAGTCATTGAGGACAGAGGAAGGAATAGAGGAAGGAGAGGATGACACAGGAGAAAGTTTGAATGGAAAGACATTTTCATAAAAGATGACATTTCTAGACACACAAATAGCATGACTATGCAGATTGTAAACTATGTACCCCTTTGTACCATCCTTAAAGCCAATAAAGATAGCTTTGTGAGCCCTAGGATCAAATTTGGTCCTATGTGCTTGCAAAGTAGAAACAAAAAATAGACAGCCAAATACCTTTAAGTGTATGATGGAAGGTGGTTGTTTAAACAAAATTTCATAGGGAGACTTTGATTTTAAAAGGGGTGTGGGTAGTCTGTTTATAAGGTGAACAGCATGTTGTACACAGAAGTTCCAAAGAGATAAGGGGACATTGGAATGAAAATATAAGGCTCTAGCAATGTTTAGAATATGTTGGTGTTTTCTTTCAACTACACCATTCTGTTGAGGAGTCTCAACATAAGATTTTTGATGCACAATTCCTTTAGATGAAAGAAAATCAGCAATGGTAAGGAATTTTGTACCATTGTCAGACCTAAGGCACTTAAGAGATGTTTTAAACTGAGTTTCAATGAGAGCTACAAACTGAATGAGGCTAGCTCTAGTTTGATCTTTAGTGCTGAGGAAAATGACCCATGTAAACCTTGTGTAATCATCTACTAATGTTAAAAAATATTTGTGACCAAGAGTAGACACAGTGGAGAAAGGCCCCCATAAATCAGCATGCAAAATATCAAAAGGAGCATATGAAACAGAAGTACTAATAGGAAAAGAAAGCTTCTTTTGCTTTGCAAAGTGAGATGAGTCACAAGGATCCAATTTGGAATTACAATTAATGAAAGGAAAAACTTTAGAGATTTCCTGTAATCCTAAGTAAGGCACATGACCTAATCTTAAGTGCCATGTATTACAAGATGTATTATTGACAAAAGAAAAAACAGAATTAGGTCTTGTAAGCTCAAGAGTATAGAGTCCCCTTTGCACATTAGCTATACCAATCATTGCCTTGGAATGATTCTGCATAATGTGACAAGAATTAGCATGGAACTGAACAAAACAATTATTGCTATCAACAAGCTTAGCAATAGAGACAAGATTAACATGAAAACTAGGGATAAACAGGACATGATGCAGAGTTAGGGAGGGAGAAAGAACAACAGTACCAGCTATGGAAGCAATTATTTGAGAGCCATTAGGTAAATTTACAGGAATATGGACAATATTTTTATGATCAAGAAACAGGCTAATGTCAAAGCAAATATGGTCAGTAGCACCAGTATCAAGGATCCAAATGTTAGAATTCTTACCATTAGAGCCTGACTGAAAATTCAAGGCAAGAGGAGAAGTTGAGATGGAATTAGCATGGGAATTAAGCTGTGACTGTTGTAATAGGGCCATGATGTGAGTGTATTGCTCTTGAGTAAGGGCACAAGAGGATGCAGGGGAAGAGCCTGTAGATTGGTTCTCAGAGGCAGTATTGGCCATGGCAGTTGGCTGAGAAGTATTAGAAGAACCTGGAACCTTGCTTTTGCCTCTATATCCAGGGGGAAATCCATGCTTTAGAAAACAAGTTTCTATGGTATGGTTGGTCCTATTACAGTGAGTACAAATCCTAGCATGACCTTTAGGACTAGTCCCTTGAGATTTTCATTTAAAGTTGCCATAGCCAGGTCTACTATTGTGATTACTCTGAGCTTGAACATTCAAAGCTGTGGCCTCATCAGTGTTATCAGTAGGGGACAAACTATTAGAGACAGAGCTATTCATCTCTCTTTCTTGTTGAATGACAAGAGAAAATGCCTTATCAATGTTTGGCAATGGGTTCAGCATCATAATCTGAGATTTTGAATGCGTGAATTTGTCATTCAAACCTTTCAAAAATCGAAGCACATAGTCTTGTTCCCTATAACGCTGAACAGAAGCAATAGCATCGCAAGAACATGGAATAGCACAAGTACAAACAGGTATGGGGCGATAATTCTCAAGTTCATCCCATAAAACCTTCATCTGAGTAAAGTAATTAGAAACGTCGAGCGTACCTTGACGAAATTTGTACAATTCCTCCTGGATGTCTGAAATGCGAAAGATATCACCATGAGAAAACCTAACTTGCAAGTTCCTCCAAACACCAGCAGCATTGTCGATCCATAACACTGACTTCGCAATTGACTCGGAGATAGAGCGTTGGATCCAAGCAAGAACCATAGTGTTACACCGAATCCAAGAAGCATAGAGTGGATCAGATAGCGGTGGTTTAGGGAGGGATCCATCAATGAATCGGTCTTTGTTCTTGGATATCAGCGCTATCTGCATCGATCGAGCCCAAACGTGATAGTTCTTGACGTCGAGTGGAGGCGAAACAAGCACCAGTGCTGGATTTTCATTCGGATGTAAGTAGAAAGGATTTGCGGAATTTGTAGAAAAATCTACATAGCTCTGGTAAGCCATTGAAAAAGAAGAAGAAGCTCAAGAGAATGCGCGAGCAAAAGAGAAAGAAAGCAAGCTTCGCTTAGAGAAGAATGGCTACCAGAGCTTGATTAGCTCTGATACCATATCAAGAATGGTGGAAAACTCCATTGGAGCAAAACAGAAGAAACAAAATTCCAACAGAATTCCAACTGTATGCTAACAGAAAAGAATAAGGCAAGCAAAGAGTAAAGTGCTTACTGTTGCATTGAATGAATCTATTAAAACTGTACAAGTGGTCATTATATAATGTATGCATAAGCCTAGATTAAATAACAGCCATTGGATCAAGATAATAAAATAGAAAACTAATCTATTATCTAAGCTAAGAATATCACTACTTTACAAATCACAAAAAGATGGACACATGACTCTAGGATATCTTAAAACAATTTTTAGTTAAATTTTATTTATCTTTTTAACTGAACTTTGAAGTACAACCCTTTTTAGTCTGGAATTTGTCATTATTATTATTATTAGAGCTAAGTTAAGGTTTCTCTTGTAGTTTTATCAAATCATTACCATGTAGCTATTTTATGTAGTATCTAACAGATTACAACGCTAGCTCCATGCAATTGTATCTTTATTTAATATATTATTCCCCAAACATTTTGTTGTATCTCACTTACAAAGTTTGAAACAGCCATATATATATATTTTTCGAAACATAATATATGTAAAATACAACAGGAGTACTATTTAACTTCAGTCATTGTGTGGCCTTTCTCAGGAGACCAGCTGAGCAGTGACAGAAATTTTGAATATTACGACAAATGCATCTCACATGACATAACAAGATGGCACACCCCTTACACTTGTCTATTCTCTTGTCAATGATTATACACTTATAAAATATATGCCAACAAAAAAACGTTGTTAAAATAACTGAGTTAACGATAAATAGTTAAAGACAAATGAATATCAAAATAATTTTCAACTATGTTATCAAGAGTTTGAGAATCTAAATGTTGGTCTGAATGGTAAAACAATTCAGATACGTTAAACGAATGGTCAAGGATTAGACACCTATTCTTTTGTGTACGAAGAAAATAATTGGTTGAAATGGAAGAACTCATGTTGTATGTTTAATAAATTCTCTAATGTAGATTAATATAACATGTTGATGTTACTTAATTGAACTTGACAATTCAATTTAAAGTTTTAGTTAGATCTTATTGGATTCTTAGTTAGTAGGTTTACTAGCTTTAAAATTTTATGGAACTTTTGAATAATTAATTTTAATCAGTAGAAAAAAAGCATACTATGCTATACCGATAACAATTAGTTTTTCACTATAATCTCTTTTTTCGGCTTATTCTTCTTTCTCTTCCCTTATTCACTCTTTCATCGTGAACTTGAAGAATGTTGAAAACTTGCAAAAGTCTATGATAAATTTCTACCACAATGACAATTTAATTATGAGACAAACAAATAAAGAAGACAAAACAAATAATTTCTGCAGAGTTTCTCTCTGCTCACAAACTGTGAAAACTTTCTTATTCACTTTGCAACTGCAAAATACTGTGAATGACTTGCTTGACTTGCTTACAAAAAATAGGGGTTACTCCCTCTATTTATAATTGAGCTTAATCCTAAGCTCAAAGCCCAAAATATCTATTTTGTTAGTAAATCAAATATAATATATTCTAGACTTAAATCAAATCTATTTAAATCTAAAACAAATCAAATCTTTTCGACACATAGTTTCAACATACTGAATTACAATTTAACACACCACATAATTCATTGTGTCTAAACTATCTATGTTCATCATGACTCTTAGCTTTCTGAATACTTCGACTTGCACTCCCTTCGTCATGATGTCTGCAATCTGATTCCCAATTCTGTAGTGTTCCAAATTCATCTTCCCATCTGCTACCTGCTCTCGAAGATAATGGAACCTCATTTCGATATATTTACTTCGACCATGTGCTATTGGGTTCTTTTCCAAATTAATAACTGGCATGCTGTCGATCTTCATGGTAATTGCTCCATGATCTTTCCCTGTTATCTCTTCGACCAAGTTCACCATCCAAGTTGCTTGACATGCACAAAGAGAAACAACTATGTATTCTGCTTCGCATGATGATAATGCCACTACTGGTTCCTTTCTTGAATTTCAAGCAACTGGTGCACCACCTAGCATAAACACATATCCTGTTGTTGACTTTCGATCTTCAGGGTCACTACACCAACTCGAATCTGTGCATTCCACTAACTTGCATTCTTTTCTTTTATCAGCTGCATGAAACAAAATGCCATAATCGAAAGTTCCTTTGAGATACCTTAGTATCCTCTTCACTGCTGCTAGATGTGATACTTTTGGCTTTTGCATGAATCTACTTACCATACCTACATTGTATGCTAAGTCAGGCCTTGTGTGAGAAAGGTATCTCAATGATCCAATAAGTCTTCTGTATTGGGTTGGATCAACATCATCTTCATCTGCATCTTTCAACAGTTGCAGCCTTGGTTCTGTAGGTGTCGAAGTTGAGTTGCGTTCTTCCATCTCAAACCTCTTGAGAATTTCTCCTGCATATCTTCTTTGATGCATCATCAAACCTCTACTGCTCTTGTAGAATTCGATTCCAAGGAAATATGAAATCTCACCCAAATCAGACATTTCTAATTCCTTGCTGAGATCACCTTTGAAGTCTTTGATCTCACTTTTGCAGCTACCTGTTATCAACAAATCATCTACATAGAGACATAGTATAAGCAATTCACTCTTGCTTCTTCTTACATATACTCCATGTTCAGTTGTGCACTTTATAAATTCCTTCTCCCTTAGGAAACTATCAATTTTCTTATTCCAAGCTCTTGGAGCTTGTTTCAATCCATACAGGGCTTTATGCAGCCTATACACCTTTCTTTCTTCGTCATGTTTCACAAACCCAACTGGTTGTTTAACATAAACTTCTTCTTCTAAGGGTCCATTTAGGAATGCACACTTCACGTCCATCTGACATATGTGCCAACTGTTTATTTCTGCTAGACCAACAACCAACCTGATTGTTTCGATCCTAGCAACAGGTGCAAAAACTTCATCGAAGTCTATTCCTTCTTTCTGTAGAAATCCTTTCGCCACAAGCCTTGCTTTGTGTCGAGTTACTTCCCCTATCAAATTCGTTTTCACTTTGTATACCCACTTGACATCAATTGCCTTCTTGCCTTGAGGCAACTCGACAAGTGACCAAGTGTTGTTGTCTTCGATAGACTTCACTTCTTCGTTCATTGCTTCCACCCATTTCAAATTCTTCAATGCTTCATATGCATTAACGGGTTCAACATCTGTATAGCAAGCATAATGTAACAGCTCACCTTCATCATCTATCACATCATCTGATGTAATCACACAATCTTGCAATCTTGCAGGCATGCGTCTTGTTCTTTGAGGCTTACTTGTACTTGGTATATCTGCTGGTTCCCCTTGTAGAACTTCTCTTTTGACTTGAGTTTCTGGATCTTCGAATAGGATTACCACTGAATCTTTCTTTACATTTTTCAGTCCAATCCCATTCTTTAAACTCATCTATGATCACGTCCCTGCTGATCACAATCTTCTTGTTCTCTGGATCGAACAACTTGTAGCCTCCTGTCAAATGATATCCAACTAGAATCATTTGAATTGACTTGTCATCAAGTTTTCTTCTCAACTGATCTGGAACATGTCTATGTGCAATAGATCCAAATACCTTCAAATGACTCAAGCTACGCTTCACACCAGACCAACATTCTTTTGGAGTAATTCCTTCTAGCTTCTTTGTAGGACATATGTTCAAAATGTATGTTGCAGTCTGTTGTACCCCAAAATTTTCCCTCTCACGTATCAAGAATTTGCTCACAAGATCTCCTTGGATTCAAGACTGCACTAGGGTTTGATCAGCTCGAGACACCTCCTTAAACACTAATGACCAAAATTAGGGTTTGAGATTGCACAAGGATATTTGAACTTCCAATGCCCCATATGACTTTCATGGATCATTATGGACCACCAAGATTACTCATGTCAAGTTTCAAGCCTTGTATCACACTTTTGCTCAGTCAATTAAGCAGTTAACCTAGAAATCAGTTGTATTGGGGGAAAAGTCAACCATGACCAATTTACAGTCAAACTTCATAATTTTTGATCCACATCAACATTCTAAACTCATATGTATCATTTGATCAAGTTTGGACCATAACTCCTTGTTGTATCCCAAAATTTTCCCTCTCATTTATCAAGACTTTTCTCACAAGATCTCTTTGACTCAAGACTGAATTAGGGTTTGATCAGCTCAAGACATCTCATCTTGCACTGATAACCCAAAATTAGGGTTTGAGTTTGCATAAGGATTTTTGGACTATAATTGCTTCATGTGACTTTCAAACATCATTATGGATCCCTAAGATCACTCATGACAAGTTTCAAGCCTTGAACCATATTTTTTATCAGTCAATTGGGCAGTTGACCTAAAAATAAACTGTATTGGGGAAAAAGTCAACCATGGCCAATTTACAGTCAAACTTCATATTTTTTGATCTACATCAACATCTTAAACTTACATGTGTCAAATGGTCAAGTTTGGATCACAATTCCTTAAGAGATTTGGTCAAATCACAAAAAGGGCAAAATGGTCAAAATTAGGGTTTTGACTGAAGAAGAGAAATTTCTGATTTTTAACCTAGAAAGTGACCAATTGTGTTCAAGCATGATTTCAAGGATTCAATGGCATCATATTGACTTAATTACAGGGCTCAAAACATCTCAAATTCATTGGATTGACAGATAAAATTTGCAGTCCACTGATCAAAAGTCAACTGTACACTGAAAAGTCAAACTTTGACTTTTTGGTCAAAATCAAGTACCAAGGGTCATAATTCATCAAAACATGTCAAAATGTGAAACTTTTTCATCAAGAAAACCAAATTTGAAAATTAAGGTTTGAATTTGAAAATTTTCCTCTTAGAAATTTTCTAAGTATGGAAAATTTTCTTATTTTTTCTCAACTTTAGGCCACTTTTACACCATGATGCATAAAGATTCAAGGAAAGTCCCCAACATGAAAGTTTTAGACCTCCATGAAATCTACAACTTTGATTCATAAACGTTTCCCTAAATATGCTTGGATCGCAAGATATAAATTTGTGAATACATGGTCATGAACTTGTTAACTTAGTGAAATTTTGCCCTAATTTAGGCAGGTTTTGGACCCAACTTCATGGCAATTTTTTACCTAGTTCCAAGAGATATCTCAAAATTAATTTCAAATATGAATTATAGAACATTGCAAGATTTCCAAAATATCCAAGAACTCCCCAAGATCATTTTTGAGTAGGGAGAATCGAAGAGATGAAGTTGGTAATTTCTCACTTTTTGTCCAAGCCATTTCATGAAGAACAAAGTTGCAAATCAATCCTATGCTGGCTAATTCATGATGTACATGTCCTAAACTTGTTTCACACTCTTAATTAAATGCTTACTCAGTTGATAAAGCTTTGATCCATTCTTTTGAACCTTTATCCAACTTGTAATTCCATTTATGGCAAAAAGGTTCCATTGCCATTTTGAAAAAGAGTAACTTTTGCAAACTTTACAATTTTGAGCTTTGGACCTGTCCCCTTGGTGCATACAAGTCTCACAGGTCTCAAGTAAGTTGTAAAAACTAATACCAACCCTAAGGGAGCAAGTACAAGCATGACAAGTATAGTCACTTCACTTTACTTCAAATACAAGGAAAGTTGCAAAAAGGCTAGAGCTTACAGATCTGTTGGAGAGCTGACCTAAGACCATTTCAATACTAATATACAAACATTATGCAACACATAACACGTTTAGCAAGGACCTGAAACACTCTCAACCAGCAAAACACCAAAAAATTGTCCAAAACTGTAGACTTGGCATAAGCACATCCATCTTCCATTTGGCTCGTGCGTTTTGAGTTTAGATCATTCAAACACCTTACATACTTGATATCTAGTCAATCTAGGACTTCATCCATGTTCTGTAATCACTCCTCCACCATCTGCCATTGTTGACTTCAGAGCTTGCAGTTTGACTTGGCCAAGGAGTTTTAGCTACTTTCAGAGCAAGGCAAGGATTGGGACACATCCAGGGAAGTTCAAGGAAGCTCAAGCAAGCATCAGGCCTCCCTCAAACTCACCCCAATTCCATTCACGATTCTAACTAAAGGAGGTAAAATTTCAAACTCTATCTCCTTGTACAGGCAACCTTAGGCCATAATTTGTGAATAAAAAATGTAGTCCTCATCATAACGAAACTGTACATACCATTATCTTGCATTGATTTTACTTGTGCTGAGAGAATTTAGAACTTGAAATTTCTGGAAATATTAGGTCAAGATTTAGGGCTGTTAAAATTCTCTTTGTTCTTTGATTAATAGTTCACATAACTTATATGGTTGGGATCGTATGCTCAAGTACTACAACTTTCATGTTATAAATTTTCATTTTTATGGAAGTGTATGAGAGTTACAGGGTGTCTGGCCAAAGCTTGAGGAAGAAGATGAAACAGGGCAAGGACTTGGTTTAGCATATGTTATTTTTGTTTCACTAAAGATAATGGAAGTATAGCCACCCCAGTGGCAAAGTAGCGCGCGGGTGAGACCCATGTCCTGGGTTCGAACCTGCGCGCTACTTTTGTTTTTTACATTTTTCTTCTTTTTAGTTTTTGACCCTTTTTGCAGGTTTGGGCTTCATGTGTGGGCTTTAGTTTTTTTTCCTAACTCTCACCACATTTTTGCTACATCACCCCCTGACTCAATTTCTTCCATACATTTTTATTTATTCATTTTTGTTTTTATATACATATATTAAATATTTTGTCTAATATATAAAAATCCCAAAAATATGAATTAATGATATTACACTTTTATTTTTTTTTATTTATTATTTCTCACATAAAAATATAGTTTATTTTAATAGGATATCCTTTATTTTCTTAATAAACTTGCAAATATATTTAAACATATTTAATTCAATTTATTTTTTTATTTCATACTTATAAATACTTATTTTTGTATATATTTAATTTTTATATTTATATACAATATTGTTTATTTTTTTTTATATAATACAAGAAAATATATAAAATAATACATATAAAAACTTTATTTTCTTTTAAATAATAATTAGGGTTAAACCCCTTTTAAAAATTATTTTCTTTACCTTATATTGTTAGGTTTAAATTAAATTTTCTTTTTACATAAAAAACAAAACACAAAAATCTTTTTTACATGTACATTGCATTACATTTTAAATATTGTATTGTATTTATCTTAAATTCGTACAAATTCGATTTGGTTGTAATAATTTATTTAGGTTTATATTCTTGCAAATCCCTATTCAAATTTGTATTCTCCCCCTCCCATAAATTGTTGTAATAGCTTAGAAATATTTACATTACGCAATTTAACACTTTATATGCCATGATTAGTAATTAGGGTTTGTATGACAAGAACCAAACAAAGAAAAATAGAAAACCCTAAATACAAGACAAAATCAAAGCATGAAAATAATACACTTGCACACAAGCACCCTTAGGGTTTCACCACTTGGTTGCCTAAAACAAAATAGCCATATTACACACGCGAAGTATCTTGGCAAAACAAAACAAATATAAGATCATAGTCCCTCGATGACGCTATTCAAAATTTGCCTTATAAAATGATCTTGGTCCCTCAAAAATGCTAAGATACTTTGCAAACATCGTTAATCATGGTTATACGATGACCCACGTCCGCCCCGTTTACATCCAAAGATAGGGTTTCTTACCAAATCAATGGTAAGACAACAATGCCAAAGGAATAGAAAATACATAAGAAAGACATTTGAGTTGGTAGATAGCTTCTAGTTACTTGCTCCATTTCAAAACAACAATCCTTGCTATTTTTAAAACAAACACACACCCATTTCAAAAACATCTTATAAACATTGAAAAAAATTTCAAAATACATACATCTTTGTATACATTCTTACGAACGAGAATCATTACAAAGATTGCCTAAACGAATGGCCTCTTTTACAAAATACTTTCAAAACCACACCAAGCACAATTTCAAACAAACAAAAGAAAGTGATCTAAGCAAGTAACTAAGAGCACATGGAAAACCATGGATGAAAAGGGTGATAATACCTTCCCTTTTCATAATCTACCCACCGAACTCAAGAAACAATCTCAAAGGTCTTTCCTGTGCTTTTTCACCTTTCCTTTTGGATAAAAGAAAAGTCGGTGGCGACTCTTGCTTACCGCAACATTTGCGATAAAACACAAAACCTCAAGTCAGTTCTCCCACCACATCACACTCCTCAAGAAATTAGATCAAATCTCTAAAAAGTCAAAATGGTCAAAATTAGGGTTTTGACTGGGAAAGGGCAATTTTTTTATTTTTGACCTAGCAAATGATCAATTGGTTTAAGGCATGATCTTAAGAGTCCAATTACATCATTTTGACCTAATGACATGTCTCAAAACATTGCAAGTCCATTGGATTGACATATGAACTTTTTAGTCAATTGATCAAAAGTCAACTATATACTAAAAAGTCAAACTTTGACTTTTTGGTCAAATTCAAGTGCCAAAGATCACAATTCATTAAAACATGTAAAAATATGAAACTTGTTCATCAAGAAATCAAAAATTCAAGATTTCATTTTGAAAAGTCAAAATTTCTAAACTTAGAAATTTTTCTAAGTGTTGGAAATTTCATGTTTTTTCACAACTTTGAACAAATTTTTCACCATGATGCAAGATGATTCAAGAAAAACTTCCAACATGAAAGTTGTATATCTCCATGAAATATACAAATTTTCTTCACACAACTTCTTCCAAAAGTGCTTGGATCTCAAGTTATAATTTTAAGAACATGTGGTTATGAAACTAAACACTTAGTGAAATTTTGCCCTAATTTGGTCAGGATTTTGACCCAACTTCATGGCACTTTTTCATATAGTTCCAAGGGGAATTTTCAAAAGAAATTCAAATATGGTTTGTATAGCACGTTAAAAGCTTTTCAAAGTGTCCAAGAACTCCTTGAGATCATTCTTGAGTAGGGAGAATCGAAGAGATGAAGTTAGGGTTTTATCACTTGATTTACAAGGCATTTTGTGTTGAACCAATTTCAAAATTCAAACTATGCTGCACAAACACTACTTTGCAGGCCTCAAACTTGTTAGGAACTCCATAATTAATGGTTTACACAACTATTAGAGGTCTCACTTCAAGCATTCAATGCATGGACATGCTTTATATCCATTTTTAGAAGAAAGGTTACATTGCCATTTTGATAAAGTGACTTTTTGCACAAAACTTGTTTTTGAAACTTGAACTTGTTCTCTTATGATCAAACAAGTACTATAACTCATGAGAAATGGTTTAGACACTTACAATCACTCAGCCCATGCTTGTACCTCCTCTTGAAACTTGTTTCCCACTTTTCTTCAAAATCAAGTAACCTAGCCAAAAGCTAAAAACTTGTACTTCTGATTATCCAAAGCTCTCAAATAGTTTTACTTATACATACACAAACCATTAGCCACAAACACACAAATGCTCATGCCCTGAAAACAGCTAGAACTCAGAATCACATTCCATACCTCCATTTTCACATAAACTAACCAAAAACTTAAAACTCATAACTCCCTCGTGCGTTTTCAATCCTTTTGTTTCCTAAAGCTTCTAAAAATCATTTAGAATTGATCCCACACCCTGTTACAGAACTGTAACACCATTAACACTGATACGGTGGCCAGAACTTGGACGTGTTTCCCTATTTTTTAAGGAATTTGCTGGTTTACGTTTTGCGTTTGTGTTCGCAAAATGTCGCGGTAAGCAAGAGTCGCCACCGAATTTTATTTTATCCAACAAGGAAAGAAAAAAAGCACAGAAAAATTCCTTTTTCGAGATATTTCTGAGTACGGGGGGTAGATTATAGAAAGGGAAGATATTAGCACACTTTCTATCCGTAGTTATCTACGGACTCTTAGGTACTTGCTCATCATTTTCAAAATTGTTTTCTTTGTGTTTGTGTGCTTTGAAAAGTTTTTGTTTTGACTTCGATTTAACTCTTGCTTTTGTCTTTAAGAGTGTAATGAAGTGTTTTTGAAAACTTTGTTTGTAAAGGAGTGTAAGTGTGAGAAAAAGTTTGTTTTGATTGAGCAAGTACTTAAGAACTAATCTACCTACTCAAAAAAATAATTGTTCTATTTTTGTTTCCTTTAGACAGCGCTATCCCACTATTAGTGAGTAGGTAGCACCGTCGTTGGAGTTTTGAGGGTCAATTCGAAAGGGACGTACGGTCACTAAAGCAATGTTAGGACGTCTTAGTAGTAACCCTAATGTCTTAGATCAATTATTCGAGGCAACCATTCCGAGGCAACTTTTCCGAATCGGGACTTTGATCTTTGTTTAGACAAAAGGAAGACCACTAAAACATCCTATACTCAATGACCGTTTACCAAAGGCAACCAAGTGGGAGTGTACCCTAGCAGTGCGCATGTGCGAGTGATTCAATTTCAGATTTATTATCTTTGCACATTTTAGGGTTATCTAACTGTTTTAAAGTTTAACATACATTCTTGTCATGCATCCCTATATCATACATCTAATAGTTTATATCTTTCGAAATTTAAAGTTCGGAAATTAAACTAAGCTATTACAAGGCTTCAGGTATTTACATAGCCAAAAACAAACCCTTTGAAAATAAAGCGATAAAAGAAAAAGTAAAGACCTAATTAACTATTACAACTTGTAGGCAGTTACAATAATAGGGTAAAAATAATAAAATAAAGCGCACGCGAAGAATATTAGATCGGGAAGAAAATTAGGGTTTTGACCCTTCTATCCTAATTTAAAGGAAAATGTTTTTTTCTTGTTGTTTTTAATATTTTTTAAAGAAAAGAATTTAGGTTTTAAAATTAAATACAAAAATAATTAGTGATTAAATTAATTAATATAAATAAATAAAATGACCTATTTTTGGTTTCTTTGGTTATTTTAAGAAAAAGAAAATGTAATTAAATTAGAAATAAAACCTAATTGTTCTAATTAATTTTTAATTAAAAAAGAAATTAAAGTTTTTACCTAAAATTAACATCTAATTAAATTAATAAATTTATTGATAAAAAAATATACCTAAATCTAATTGGTGAAAAATATTTTTTATGGTTTTTTTGATAAAATAAAATAATTGTTTGGTTAATAAAGTATATTAAATAAATAAATTAAAATAAAATATAAAAAGAAAAAGGGATAAGAAATTGGGCCTGCAAAAGAAAATTGGAGGGTGTGAGAAACAATCTGGCCCAAGCTCAAGAGTGTCCACATTTGACTTTTTTGGATCAAGCGCATTGTCTTGACTAGGCTCCATGGTGCTCTCCCCTTGATGACCCTTGGATTTGGCCATCTGGCCACTTGGAAGACCAGATCTTGAGGGAGTATGATAGGCCTTGGATTTGTAAACGCATGTGATTGCCTGAAAGAAATTGAGAAAAACAACAAACGTTGGAAGCAAGGGTCGAACCCCTGACCTCAAGCTTTCCAATGCCTTAATGCTTGCCTGGCTACCACTGGTCCAATAGTTCTTGTTGTTATAATGATACAAAATAATAAACAAATATTAAAGAGGCCTTATGCATCAAATCAACGCGCAAAATTTTGAACAAGCCAATGATAGGGTGCCACGCAGTCGTCTTCAACCTGGTTCTGTTGGTAAAAGTTTCAAAATTTTACCTACGGACGCTTGTCCGTAGCTATTGCCCCTGTAAATCTCAAAATTTAACACAAGCGTTATAAATGAAAATGAAGGCCATGGATGACTTCGTCTGGCCTTGCTGAACACAAAGGTGGCCCTTTCATGGCCCAATTTTTCCTGCAAACAAAGATCCTAATTTGAAACCTAAAACCCTAGCTATGGTGAAATCCAGTATAGGCCATATAAACTCAATTAAACAACACAGAAAGCTTGCATATGTCTTAAGGATCGGGAATATATCATTAGTTCATGCTATCAATGCCTAAATCATGGAATTCGATTTCAAGAAAAGTTGGGTATCGTGACTGACTTATAGCGCTATATAGGGCCTGGAAACGCTTGCTTTGGATTGCTTTGGCTTGCTGATGACTTCAGGAAATGATAGGAATCGTTCAAAGGTCTTGAATTGGCCTCTAAGTGTGAATTCGTGTTTACACTTTCTTGGTATTTTTTCAAGTTTTGCTCTGGTTCATACGCCTCTTTTTCCTCTCATTTTTTGGTCTGCCTTTGTTCTATATGTATCAAGGAATGTATTAGGGTTGATAACTGATCTCAATCTTCCTCCATCAATGAATTGGATCTTAATTTAATACACCTTGAAAATCTTTCCAAAAATGGCTTAATCCAATCTTTTTGTACACACCATGCCTTGATACGAATTTGAATATTTGCTAGCTGTAATTTAAAAGCTGAAATAAGCACAAAATCTTTTGTTTTCAATATTTTGGATTTTATATGATTTATTTTGATTTAAATTGAATTAATTCAAATAAAAATCAAAATAAATAATAAAAACATGATAAGGACAAGTGGCAAGGGATAGAACTCGTGTACTATGTTGCCAACTCAAAACAAGTAAAAAATATTGGGCTCATTTGGCAAAAATTGAAGTTTTAGGCATAGTAGACTTTTGGCAAATTTGCAAAAAGGGTCAACTTCACCAATGCATAACTTCCTCAATTTTGACTCTTTGGATGTGTTCTTGGACTTTTTAGAAAGCTTGAGATGTACTCTAATCAACCCTTTTGGTCTCATCTATATTTGATATTCTATGCTCAAGTATGAAGCTTTGACAAAAAAAGTGTTTTTGTTGACTTTTCAAAATGACCTATAATGTCCAAATTCATAACTTCTTGTGAGTGCATATTTTGAACTTTGGAGCTGAAGATGGATTGTAGGAAATTGCATCCTATTAAAAATGAGCTTTGAATGGGTCATTTCTCATAAAGTATGAGAAAGTTATGCTTGGTCAAATTTGAGTTGACTTTTCCTACAAAACCCTAATTTAGCAACTTTTGAGTCTTGATGAATTATGAGCAATCCTTGATGAATCATGATAAAACCTTGATCAAATGATGAAATATACTTCAAAATGAGGATGTTGACCAAAAATCTTGAAGTTTGACTGTATGTGGGCCACAGTTGACTTTTGCCCTAGCACAGTCGATTTTTTGGCCTTTGAGCAATTGACTGAGCAAACTTCCTCTATAGGGCTTGAAACTTGACATGGATGATCTTGAGAACATATTAGTACATTGGTGAGAATTTTGAATCCCTTAGAATCAAGTATCTTGATGCAACATGAAACCCTAATTTGAGGTAGACTGTCTTAGGAAAGAGCTTGTTTGGTCAACCCTTGGACTACCTTGAGCAACTTGAGGATCTTTCTTGAAATGTTTTGACAAATATGGGAGGGCAAATTTTGGGGTACACCAGCTGCCCCTGTTTAATCTTCTTAAACCTAAGGATGTAGATTTGCTTTCGTGCCTTTAGTGATCCGAAGGGGAAGATGATTGAACACTAGAGTGCCCAAAAATTTGCACTCGCATGAAGTAGTGTCCTTCTGCAATATCGGGAATGGGCTTACAGATGCCATTTGGAAATTTCTAACGAGGGGACGGGCTTAACGATGCCATCTGAAGGAGTGTTGATCACATAAGAGATTCCTTAGCGAGAGCTTGTGTACCTGTTGTTGAGGAAGATTCCGCTGGGGAAGGCTGATCTTTGTTGAGAGAAGTAGAATTTTAGGAGCTTTTGTCGTCCGTTATTCTGCTGGTGAGTCGTCTCTATTTGAATTTTAGGAAATTCGGTCGTCCTTATTCTACTGAGGAATCATCTCTGTTGAATTTTAGGAACTTCGATCGTTCGTATTCGACTGAGGAAACATCTCTGTTGAATTTTAGGAACTTCGGTCGTCCGTATTCGACTGCGGAATCATCTCAATTTGAATTTTAGGAACTTCGGTCGTCCGTATTCTACTGAGGAATCATCTCTGTTGAATTTTAGGAACTTCTGTCGTCCATATTCTACTGAGGAATCATATCTGTTGAATTTTAGGAATTTCGATCGTCCGTATTCGACTGAGGAAACATCTATGTTGAATTTTAGGAACTTCGGTCGTCCGTATTCGACTGAGGAAACATCTCTGTTGAATTTTAGGAACTTCGATCGTCCGTATTCGACTGAGGAATCATCTCAATTTGAATTTTAGGAACTTTTGTTATCTGTATTCGACTGAGGAATCATCTCAATTGAAGAGGAAAGTTGAGAATGAACTACTATCTTGTCGTGGTCCGGGCTTCACAGTGATAACACCGACTGTCATCTAGTCGTAACCCAGGCTTTACAGCGACTTACTGGGGATTAAACTATTATCCAGTCGTTCCCGGGCTTCACAGCTTGAATTTTGTGAGAATTTGATTGTATCTTTCTTGAAAGGTAAAGGTTAGTTGTATGTAATGCATGATATGTATCAAGCAATGATGTTCTCAAAATAAATGATATTATGTTTGTATGATGCGTATATGCATGTGTCATGATGTATGGAAATGTGATGTTTTTAGCTGGGGAAAAATAAATCCCGGATTGCTGCTGGAGAAAAGAGTTGAATTCTTCGTTTCCGCTGGGGATGGTGGATGAAGATGATTGTGAGAATAAACCTGCAGGAAAGGATAACTTCACTGGGGAATAAACTGATGAGGAAATGACTCTGGCGAGGACAAACTCTGCTAGAAAACCTGTTGATTTGGAGAAATAACCTCGGCTGAGGATGAATTATCGTTGCTAGTGATGATAAACTCTGTTGGGGATTGAATTTCTGTTTGTGAAAGGAATAAACTCCGCCGGGGATGATTTTCCAGTTGCGATTTCACTGGGAATAATCTTTTAGGCTTTACTGGGGATAATCCTCCAGCCTCTACTGGGGATAATTATCCAAACTCTACTGGGGATAATTTTCCAATGCTGGTGACAGATAAACTCTGCTTGGGGAGAATATTGTCGATTCATTTGTGGTTCCGAGCCTCAGCTGGAGAGAGTGGCGTCCTGTTCGGGACCGCTAATGTCACTGTCTTTTCCTTACTCTGCTGGGAGTGAATGTACTTTCAATCATTTTCTCCAACTAGGTCTATCCCTATACTTGGTGGATAGAGCAACTGTATGGTTCGGGAATTTCTTATTTGCCCTTGTTTCTGATATTACGAGTAATCGTCTTTTGTTTCGCATGTAAATATTTATGAGCAGCAATTAATGTCAAATGCATATATCAAAAATAAACATTGGACGTTCTTGCAAAACCAAAACAGAAAAAGAAAACAATTTGAAATTTATTTGTGAAAATGAATTGTATTAACTTTGAAATTAGCCTGTAAATAGACGTTTTTGTACAAGAGGTTGACGTCCTAGTAAGAGAACGCCGCCGAACAATAGAGTTTATACAATTTGTGTAAAAAAATAAAAACAACTATGTGAACAATCCCACTGGGTTCCAACTCTGCTATTGCCTTTATGTCCTCGAGCATCTCATCACTTCGCTACTTGGTTAAAGGAAGATCAGATTGTTTGGCACCATTCGAGCTTGATAGTCGATACCGAAGTCTGGTTGCAAGGTGATCCAATGAGACATAGTGTTACGCTTTTATCCCTAATTTTTTCCTGGACTGCCCTTTCGGGTTTTCAGTCCATCGGGATACCCTTTTTTGCCCAAGCCGCCTTTTCAGGTTTTCGACTTGCCGGGTGTACATATTTTTTCATTTTCATCCCTTATTTTTGCCCAAACCCTTTTGGTTCGCCGGGAAGCCCTTATTTTTTCCTAGGCCAGTCAACCTAGCGGGTCTTTGATTATGCGTAGTATTTTTTCACTATGTCTGCATTGACGGGGTGAGGAAGGTCGTCACCATCCATGGTGGTTAGAATCATAGCTCCTCCTGAGAAAATGTTCTTAACCACAAATGGCCCTTCGTAAGTAGGGGTCCATTTGCCTCTGGGATCACCTTGAGGTAATATGATACGTTTGATCACTAGATCCCCAACTTGATACTATTGTCGTTTAACTTTCTTGTTAAATGCCTTGATCATTCGCTTTTGATACGTCTGACCATGACAAATAGCAGTGAGTCTCTTCTTGTCGATCAAGTTCAGCTGATCAAGCCGGGTCTAGATCCAATCATCCTTGCTCAAACCTGCGTCCTTCATAATCCGAAGAGAGGGTATCTGAACTTCAATGGGCAAGACGACCTTCATGCCATATACCAAGGAATAAGGTGTTGCCCCTATTGACGTCCGCACTGAGGTACGGTACCCATGAAGAGCAAACGGTAACATCTCATGCCAGTCCTTATACGTCACTGTCATCTTCTGCACAATCTTCTTGATATTCTTATTAGCCGCTTCAACAACCCCATTCATCTTCGGCCGGTAAGGAGAAGAGTTGTGATGCTGTATCTTGAACTGCTTGCAGAGCTCGGTGATCATCGTATTGTTGAGATTTGTACCATTGTCCGTAATGATCCTCTCTGGTACACCGTATCGACAGATCAAATTATGCCGAATAAACCGTGCCACGACGTTCTTGGTCACTATAGCAAAGGAAGCTGCTTCAACCCACTTCGTAAAGTAATCAATAGCTACCAGGATGAAACGATGCCCGTTGGACACAGTAGGTCTGATCTCACCAATCATATCGATGCCCCACATTGCGAAAGGCCAAGGAGCTGTCAAGACGTTCAGAGGTACTAGAGGTATGTGCACCTTATCAGCATAGACTTGGCACTTATGACAGGTCCTAGAATGATGATAACAATCGGATTCCATGGTAGACCAATAGTATCCTGCCCGTAGGATTTTCTTTGCCATGGTATGTCCACTGGAATGAGTTCCGAAGGTACCTTCATGCAACTCTGCCATGATCCTTTCTGCCTTGCTTTTATCCATACAACGTAGTAAGGTTGAATCATGGTTACGCTTGTAAAGGACACCATTACTGATGAAGAACTTCACCGTGAACCTCCTCAGAAACTTATTATCATTAACAGATGCACCCTCAGGGTACTCTTGAGTCTCAAGATACCTCTTTACCTCATGAAACCAGGGTTTTTCTGTTACCTCTTCAGTCTCAATGTCACAGCAATGTGCAGGTTCATTCAACCTCTCAATGGTAATATGGGGAGCCTCATTGTCCCATCTGACCTTGAACATAGAAGACATCGTAGCTAGCACGTCCGCCAACTGATTCTCCTCTCTGGGGAAGTGTTCAAAGGTTATCTCCTCGAAGTACAGAAGCAACGTCAACACATACTCTTTGTAAGGAATAAGATTTGGGTGTTTCGTATCCCACTCGCCTTTGATATGACTGATCACGAGAGCGGAATCTCCGAATACACTTAAGAACTTAATCCTTAGGTCAATAGCTGCTCGAAGACCCATGATGCATGCTTCATACTCCGCCATGTTGTTGGTGCAGTTAAAACACAATTGGGCGGTGAACGGAGTATGACAGCCTTCAGGAGATATGATCACGGCGCCAATGCCATTACCCAAAGCGTTTGAAGCTCCATCAAAGTACATAGACCATCGGGATCCTTCCTCAGGTCCTTCATCCGGTCCAGGTGTCTCACAATCAGTCACCAACATGATGTTCTCATCCGGGAGTTCGAAGTTCATAGACTGGTAATCCTCCACTACCTGATGTGCCAGATGATCTGCCAACACACTTCCCTTAATTGCCTTTTGGGTCGTGTATTGGATGTCGTATTAAGTCAAGATCATCTGCCATCTCGGTATTCTTCCGGACAAGGCAGGCTTTTCGAAGATATACTTGATTGGATCCATCTTTGATATCAATAGAGTAGTGTGAGTCAGCATATACTGTCTCATCCGGCGAGCAGCCCATGCCAAAGTGCAGCAAGTTTTCTCAAACAACGAGTATCGGGTCTCGCAGTCGGTAAACTTTTTTCTAAGGTAGTAAATAGCATGCTCTTTTCGGCCAGACTCGTCATGCTGCCCCAACACGCACCCCATCAAATTGTCGAGTACTGTCAAGTATAGGATCAGAGGCCTCCCTTCAACTGGAGGCATCAGAATAGGTGGCTCTTGGAGATATTACTTAATCCTTTCGAACGCGGCCGGAAATTCATAGTTCCATCTTACCACTTGATCTTTCTTCAGTAACTTGAAGATTGGCTCACAAGTAGCAGTTAGGTGTGAGATGAATTAGGCAATATAGTTCAGACGTCCCAAAAAGCCTCTGACTTCTTTTTCTGTTCGGGGAGCTGGCATTTCCTGTATAGCCTTCACCTTTGCAGGATCCACTTGAATACCTTTATCACTAACGACGAAACCCAGCAGCTTACCAGACCTCACTCTGAAGGTGCACTTGTTTGGATTTAGCCTCAGTCTGTACAACTTCAACCTGTCAAATAACTTTTGGAGATGGTCAAGATGTTCCTCTTCAGTCTAGGATCTTGCAATCATGTCGTCAACGTATACCTCAATCTCATGGTGAATCATGTCGTGGAACAAAGCGACCATGGTGCGCTGATACGTTGCCCCAGCATTCTTCAATCCGAACGACATGAATTTGTAGCAAAAGGTACTCCACTGCATAATAAAGGTTGTCTTTTCCATATCCCCGGGAGCCATTTTAATCTGATTGTAACCGGAGAAACCATCCATAAAAGAGAAGACCTTATTTTGTGCAGTGTTGTCAACCAGAATGTCGATATGAGGCAGAGGGAAATCGTCCTTGGGGCTTGCCCTATTCAGATCCCTATAGTCAACACACATCCGTACTTTACCATCTTTCTTCGGCACCGGAACCACGTTGGCAACCCACTGCGGGTAAGAAGTAACTGCTAGAAAACCGACATCAAACTGTTTCATAACCTCAGCCTTAATTTTCTCAGACATCTCTGGGCGCATTCGGCGAACTTTCTGTTTCATTGGAGGATAATCCTCTTTGGTTGGAAAGCGGTGAACCACAATATCGGTATCCAACTTAGACATATCTTCATAAGACCAGGCAAAGATTTCAACATAGTCACACAACATCTGTATCAATCGTTTCTTGACGCTAGACTCCAGATTTGCACCGATCTTAACCTCTTTCTTGTCTTCTTCCGAACCCAGATTCACTGATTCCAGTGGCTCTTCATGGGGTTGTATGGCCCTCTCTTCCTGAAGTAACAGTCTAGCAAGTTCACCAGGCACTTCGCAATCATCCCCACCTTCGTCCTCGGCTTGGTTGATCGTACTTTCGAAGTTATAACTGGCGGTAGCAGAGTCGTTATCAGTGGGATCCAGAGTGGATGTAGACCTGTATATGTGAGTGTGTGTAAGACAAATAGCTGTTTTGCAAGATAGAAAAGAAAAACAAGAAGCGCAAAATTTGTAATGCAAGAAAACATCCAATGCTTTTATTGATGATATATGGAAATGACAAATATTAAGCCCTCACAAACAAAGCCACGGTGTCTCGGGCAAGACACCGGGCCGTAAAGTTTAAAACTGTTTGTTATAAATCTCAAAACAAAAGTCTTATTAATGTGTAATAAAAGAAATTGGCACGAAGTCCTTTGTCGTCCAATTGCTTAATCCTCCGTCGGTAGTCGGGTAAATCCAGCTGTCAAACCCAGACTCTTCATCATCATCTTCAATCGCATTCACTTCTGGATTACTGATACGCAGGGGAGGACTTCCAATCCGCGCATGTCGAACAACCCTTTGAGCTTCTGCAGTGAAACCCAAACCAAACTTGTCAGTCTTGTGTGCAAAGTCAGAGAGTTGACCCCAATTCTCACACCCACCTTTTTCAATAACAGCCCGGGCATCCTTGAGGGAAGCCATCTTCATCGGAGGATTTTCAGCAACAGTTTCAGTCGACGCCAGAGTCTGGGGGACTTCTTCAAAGTTTTGACACGGGGTTTCAATGAACTCCCCATCCATCTCCACATACCGAAAAGAGTTAAGGTGGCTCACCATGTACTCCTCTTCTCCTCGTACTGTAACGATTTTCCCTTTCATTGGATATTTTAACATCTGATGGAGCGTGGAAGTCACTGCCCCAACCTTATGAATCCACGGGCGACCCAACAAACAAGAATAAGATGGTCGAATGTCCATCACATAGAACGTAGACGCAAAAGTCTGGGAACCAACCTTAACTGGAACATCCACCTCTCCATGTATCATCCTCTTGGACCCGTCAAAGGCCCTAACCACAATATTACTTGGCTTCAACACCAACCCTTCACAGTCCAACCGGTCTAACGCTTTCTTGGGTAAAATACTTTACGAGAACCCAGTATCCACTAGCACGTGAGCCAGAGTAGTGCCCCTTCACTCGATCGAAACATACTGAGCGTCCTTGTGATTCTTTCCTTTGGCAGTCAGATCTGCATCGGAGAAACCCAACCCGTTGTCAACTGTCAAACTAGCCACACAGTCTTTGAATTGATCAGCAGATGTTTCCTGCGGCACATGCGCAGTTTTCAGGAAAGCGATTAAAGCCTTAACATGGGCTTCTGAGCACAACAATAAAGATAACATGGAGATCTTCGACAGGGTTTTCCCCAGCTATTCGACTACGTTGTAGTTGCTTTTCTTGATGATCTTAAAAATCTCCTCTATCTCCTGTCTAGAGGTTTCAACAATAATCTTCTTCGGTGCCTCCGTCTGGGCAGGCTCACCGGTGATCCCTTTGCCACGAGTGTCAGATGACTCGGCGATAGGGGTAATGATTGGAACATGAACAGGGATAGTAGCAGACGTACTGGCAGGTGAAATAGCAACAGGCTTCCGAACAGTTGGTGGGGAGATCTCAGAAGAGAAAAGTCTTCCGCTTCGGGTGACTTTGCTAGACCCAACAATATTGCTGACATCAGTATCAGCCTCTTCAACCTTCATGTCTTGTTTGATCCCATGATAATACACATCGGCCCTATAGTACCACGGGACATCCTTATCCGACGTGTAAGGGATAGGTCCAAGAATAGTAATGATTAATGGAGCAACTCTCGGAATAGATGTAATTCTAACAGGCTTTCTTGAGGAAGCCTTGGAAGAATTGGCGGAAATGGTGATTATGGAAACATCTTCAACAGGAATCAATGGAACCAAAGTTTTCTTGAACAAGATCTCTTTGTTGTCCATCAAGTGCTGAACACCTGATTTCAACAAATGACACCCAGTAGGTAGGATGGAACATAAGTGGCAACCTTCGCCACAACCCGGAAATAAACCGGCCAACAATAAGTTCTTCTTAACGGTCAACAACGGAGTAGAAATGTCTTCCACAGAGGTTACAAATGAATCATCGTCCACAGCATTTACTCCATGCTTGGGCATAGGAGCGGTCATGACATTAGGCTTTTCCGGTGCTTCAAACTCGATCTCCTTAGCATCAATCAGATCTTGTACCTTATTCTTCAAAGCCCAACAGTTGTTCATATCATGCCCTGGGATATCGGAGTGATAAGCACAACGGGCGTTCGGATTATACAGCGGTGATATAGTATTGGGATTCTTTGGAGCTTCCCTCAGAGTCACCAAGTTGGTTTTCAACAGTTGCGGCATAATTTGAGATAGAGTCTTACTGAGGCGAGTATATTGTCTTTGCGGTCTCTCTACTCTTTGATGATTATTGCATTGTGGGGCAACCGTTGGTCTTGATATTACCACCGCATTAACTGCTTGGCGATGCTCAGGTCGGTTCTGGCTCCTCGAGCTGTAAACTACACTAGATTCCTTCTTGAAAGGCTTCTTCTCTGTACTTGACGAAGCACTTTTATGTATCTTGCTGCTCTTGATACCGACCTCAACTATCTCCCCAGTCATAATCAATTCAGTGAACCCAGACAATGAACTACCGATCAAATGATTGAAATATGGACCAGACAAAGTCCCAAGAAACATATCCACCAACTCCCTATCAGCCAGAGGGGGTTGTACTCTTCCTGCCAGATCTCTCCACTTCTGAGCGTAGTCCTTGAAACCTTCACTCGCACCCATAGACATACCCTGAAGTTGAGTACGCGTAAGAGAAAGGTCGGCATTATACTGGTATTGCTTGTAAAAAGCAGCAGCAAGGTCCTCCCAGTTACGAACATTAGCTCCTTCCAGTTGATAGAACCATTCAAGTTGAGTCCCTGACAGACTATCTTGAAAGAAATGAACCCAAAGGTTCCTATCAGCAGTATATGGTTGAATCTTTCTGACATACGAGCAGAGGTGTAACTTTGGGCAAGAGACCCATCGTACTTAGCAAAGACATGAGCCTTAAACTTGTGCGGGATCACCACCCCAGATGCCAAACCCAAATCTCCGAAGTCCAACCCAGGTATCTTTTGGATCTCCATTGCGCTCAACCGGTCTTCAAGTTGCTTATACATATCCTCGGCAGGAGGATACTGGTCTTCATCAAAGTCAGTGTCATTGTCAGAAATCACAGGGCTAGGACCCTTCCTTTCCTCTTGATTCTCTCCTCCTCCAGATGAATGAGACAAATCCACTTCTTCTCGCAACCTGTTCCCAAATCTGTGACCCATATTCAGCAGGACCACCTTCTTCTTCTTCTTCTTCTTCTTCTTGTCCTTCAAGATAAGAGTCTTCAAATCTTGTTGACTCTTGGCCAAGTTCAAGAACATCTCCTGGAACTGAGCATTCTGAGCTTGCAGAGCCTTGATGGCTTGATCAGTAGGTGTTTCAGAAGACATATTATGCTGAAATAAACAACGAAGAAGATAAGAAACCTGTAAGGGTACCTGTGATGAAGTGAATGGGAATGGAATGCGTATGAAATGATTTCAAAGACTTTAGGGAGATTCAAATTTGTAAACCAAAATAAAACACACTGTATTAGATTAAAACTTGAAACAATGTTTAACAAATGTCTTTAAGGCGTTACAAAAGAAATACTGAAAAGCAAATCTAAACTAGAAACAATAAAATACATCAGAATTCCCAAGGTCGTTTTCCTTTCGTGCTGACATAATTGTTGATTGTCCTCTCGTTTTCAAGCTGCCTTGTAAGCTTCAGGATCTTCCGCTCCTGCTCATGATATTTCTCTCTGAAAGTATCCCTTTCTTCCCTTAACTGGATCCAAGATCTCTTCAATGCCCCAATATCAGTAGGCATGTATGGATGGAGGACCGTATAAGGAACACCTTCTTCATCAATATGCTCTACAATCACCGTCAAGCGGAGTAGCTGGTTGCTGAGGAAAAATAAATCCTTGATAGCTGGAGATAATGAAATCTTTGACTGCTGCCAGGGAAAGTAAATCCTTGACCGAAGCTGGGGATTCCAAAAATATTTGATTTTTGAAGATGAGAAATCCTTGCTGACTGCTTGGTAATTAAAGATCTTTGATTGTTGAGAATGAGAAATACTAGGACCACTGCTGGGGATTGAAAATCCTTGGTGACTTGCGGGGATTTTAACAAAAGCTTCACCAACTTCTGCAGGGACTGAGCATTCTTCATGACTTCCCTGGGGAATAAGGAAAACTCTGATGACCTCTATTGGGGAATTGAAACCTGGGAGACTTCTGCTGGAGAAATGAGACTGAGAATCTTCAATCTGTTGGGAAATGACCTTGTGGGGAGAATGTTTACTCAGCCGGTGAAATCAGGAGTTTTGGATTGTATGCCAATCTACTGGGGAATCATCCTAGCTGTTGGGGAAATTGAGGGAGTTTGAACTCTGATGGGAACTTTGAAGTTTGACTCGGCTGGGGACATGTACTCTGAGGTTTTAGCTTTGTTGAGGATCTGAACAAAGTAATGCAGGGGATCTCTTCTCGAATGGCATAAAGATATCTTCCTACACCTTCAACCTATCAGTAATTATCCTTTCCCAATTTCGTTTTATTTTTAAGCAGTGATTATATTCAAATGCATATGCCTTTTCATCAAAACATTGGACGTTTTCAAATAAAACATAAGTGTAAAACAGAAAAAGAAAGGCAAGCAAATTTATTCAATTTGAAGTATATTTGTATTAATTTTTGTAAGTATCTTTGTACAAAGGAAACAGACATCCTAGTAAGAGAATGTTGTCGTAAAAATGAGAAAAAATTTATACAAAAGGAAAGATGGCTATGTGTAATAATTCCATGGGGTTCCCATTCTGCTATAGCCTTCACAACTCTGCACATCTGTCCATTCGTTGCTTCGTCCGTAGATGATTGGATTGACCAGAAGCTTGGATCTTGTTTGTGAAGAGATTGTTCTTAAAGTGATCCGACGAGACATAGTCATACGCTTTAATTCCCTAACTTTTGCCTGGACCGCCCTTTCGGGTTTTCGATCCACCAGGAAACCCTTTTTTTGCCTAAGTCGCCCTTTCGGGTTTTCAACTTGCCGGGTGTACCGATTTTTTTGTTTTATCCCTAATTTTTGCCTGAACCGCCCTTTTGGGTTTTCGATTCACCGGGATGCCCATTTTTGCCCAAGTCGCCCTTTCGGGTTTTCAACTTGTCGGGTCGTTTTATGCGTAGTATCTTTTGACTATGTCTGCGTTCGCAGGGTGCGAAAAGTCATCGCCGTCCATGGTGGTCAGAATCAATGCCCCACAAGAAAATATGCTCTTGATTACAAATGGTCCTTCGTAAGTAGGAGTCCACTTACCCATGGGATCACTTTGCGGTAAGATGATCCGCTTGATTACAAGATCTCCGACTTGATATACTTGACGCCTGACTTTCTTGTTGAAAGCCTTGATCATGCGTTTTTGATATGCCTGACCATGACAAACAGCAGTAAGTCGCTTCTCGTCGATCAAATTGAGTTGATCAAGCTGGGTCTGAATCCAATCGTCTTCACTCAATCCAGCGTCCTTCATAATCCTTAAGGAAGGAATCTGAACTTCCACAGGTAGAACAACTTCCATGCCATATACCAAAGATAATGGGGTTGCCCCTGTTGAAGTACGTGCCGTAGTATGATATCCATGCAGAGCAAACGGTAACATCTCATGCCAGTCTTTGTAGGTGACTGTCATCTTTTGAATGATCTTCTTGACATTTTTGTTCGCGGCTTCAACAACACCGTTCATCTTCGGCCGATAGGGAGATGAATTATGATGATAAATCTTGAACTGTTCGCATAGAGCGGTGATCATAATGTTGTTCAAATTTGTACCGTTGTCTGTGATGATCCTGTCGGGGACACCATACCGGCATATGAGGTTCTGCTTGATGAAGCGGGAAACCACATTCTTTGTAACTGAGGCATAGGAAGCTGCCTCGACCCATTTGGTGAAGTAATCAATAGCCACCAGGATGAAGCGATGTCCATTGGATGCCGTGGGCTTGATCTCTTCAATCATGTCAATGCCCCACATTGCAAATGGCCAAGGAGCTGTCAGAACATTGAGAGGAACATGAGGAATATGTACCTTATCAGCGTAGACTTGGCATTTGTGGCAGGTACAGGAATGTTGATGATAATCAGCTTCCATGGTAGACCAGTAGTAGCCTGCCCTTAGAATCTTCTTAGCCATTGTATGTCCGCTCAAGTGGGTGCCAAATGTGCCGCTATGTATATCGGTCATGATCAACTCTGCTTCAACCTTGTCCATACAACAAAGTAGAACACAATCATGATTGCGCTTATAAAGGATGCCATTGCTTAGGAAGAACTTGGCAACAAATCTCCTTAAGAACTTTTTGTCATTGACGGAAGCTCCTTCAGGATATTCTTTGGTCTGGAGATACCTTTTGATTTCATGAAACCAGGGTTGTTCCACTACTTCTTCGATATTAATCTCATGATAGTGCGTCGGTTCGTCCATTTGCTCGATGGTGATTTGGGGAGCCTTGTTATCCCAGTTGAGTTTAAACATGGAAGACATTGTTGCCAGAGCATCGGCTAACTGATTTTCTTCTCGCGGGAAATGCTCGAAGGTAATCTTCTCGAAGTGAGGCAACAACGTTAAGACATGTTCTTTGTATGGGATAAGATTAGGATGTTTAGTGTCCCACTCTCCTTTGACTTGACTGATAACCAAAGCCGAGTCCCTAAATACGACCAAAGATTTGATTCCCAAGTCTATAGCAGCCTTGAGACCAAAGATGCAAGCTTCATATTCAGCCATGTTGTTGGTACAGCTGAAGCAAAGTCGGGCAATGAAGGGTGTATGACAACCATCTGGAGAAATGAGTACTGCACCGATACTGTTGCCAAGTGCATTTGAAGTACCATCAAAGTATAGGGTCCATCGGGATCCTTGTTCAGGTCCGTCATACGGTCCATTACCTTCAATGTTGTCCAATGTCATGATGTCCTCGTCAGGGAAGTCGAATCTCATAGACTGGTAATCTTCAACGGCTTGATGAGCTAGATGGTCGGCTAGTACACTCCCCTTTATAGCTTTTTGGGTAGTATACTGGATATCATACTCTTCCAGGATCATTTGCCATCTAGCGATTCTTCCAGATAAAGCAGGCTTCTCAAAGATATACTTGATCGGATCCATTTTGGAAATCAGCAAAGTGGTGTGAGTCAACATATACTGCCTCAGCCGGCGAGCAGCCCATACCAAAGCGCAATAAGTTTTCTCGAGCAGTGAGTAGCGAGTCTCACAGTCGGTAAAATTTTTGCTAAGGTAATAAATGGCATGCTCTTTTCGGCCAGACTCGTCATGTTGGCCCAGCACACACCCCATTGAGTTATCCAATACAGTCAGATACATGATTAACGGCCTTTCTTCGACGGGTGGCATCAGAATAGGAGGTTCCAACAAATACTCCTTGATTTTATCAAAAGTAGCTTGACAATCATTGTTCCATTCAATTACCTGATCCTTCTTCAATAGTTTGAAAATTGGCTCACAGGTAGACGTCAGGTGAGAGATGAACCTGGCGATATAGTTTAAGCGTCCCAAGAATCCTCCAACCTCCTTTTCAGTACGGGGGACAGGAATTTCTTGTATAGCCTTTACTTTTGCTGGATCAACCTCAATGCCCTTGTTATTGACAATAAATCCCAAAAGTTTACCAGACCTGACTCCAAAAGTGCACTTGCTTGGGTTCAGTCTGAGCTTATACTCCTTCAACCTGGCAAACAGCTTTTGCAAATGTTCAAGGTGTTCTTCTTCTGTCTGTGATCGAGCTATCATGTCGTCTACGTAAACTTCGATCTCATGATGTATCATATCATGAAACAAAGCTACCATGGCGTGTTGATAGGTTGCCCCTGCGTTCTTCAGTCCGAACGACATCACCTTGTAGCAGAAAGTCCCCCATTGCGTGACAAAGGTAGTTTTCTCCATGTCCTCGGGGGCCATTTTGATCTGGTTATATCCCGAGAATCCATCCATGAAGGAAAATACCTTGTGCTGAGCTGTGTTGTAAACCAAGATGTCAATATGTGGCAACAGAAAATCGTCTTCTGGGCTAGCCCTGTTCAAATCCCGATAGTCCACACACATTGTGACTTTGTTGTCCTTCTTAGGTACAGGCACGATGTTAGCAACCCATTATGGATAGGAGGTAACAGCCAGAAAGCCAACGTTGAATTGCTTCATTACTTCAGCCTTAATCTTTTCAGACATGTCAGGCCTCATTCGTCGGACCTTTTGCTTGATCGGTGGGCAGTCTTCTCTTGTAGGGAGATGGTGAACCACGATATCTGTGTCTAACCCTGACATCTCTTCATAAGACCAAGCAAAGATTTCAACATATTCGTTCAACAACTGCACTAAGCGCTCCTTGACACTCGGTTCCAGGTTGGCACCTACTTTTACTTCTTTCCTGTCTTCCTCTATCCCCAAGTTGATGGTTTCTAACAACTCTTCATGAGGCAGAATAACCCTCTCTTCTTGTTGCAAAAGTCTGGCTAACTCTTCCGGCACTTCACAATCTTCGTCAACTTCGTACTCGGCCTGATTGACCAAATCTTCAGAGTTATCGAAGGCTAAAGCAGAATAGTCACCCATGGAATCCGGAGTGGATGGATACCTGCATTTGTGAGTGTGGGTGTGTGTAAGGGATAGCCATCCTTAAACAAACAAAAATGCAAGAGGAAAGAAAAATGAACACAATTATTTATAGATGAAAAACGTCCAATGATTCATTAAAACATGGCATATGATTATGAAGAAAATCAAGCCCTTACAAATGGACCTACATGCCCCAGGAAAGGCATGAGGTGAAAATAGTGTGCAAATTGTTCAGTTATTACAGACCATAAAAATGGGAAATTGTTCAAAGATAAAATTACTGGTTGATAAAGGTGATAGGAACAAAATCCTTTGCTTCCCAATTGCTCAAACCCCATTCGACGGTCGGGAAGATCTAATCTTTAAAGTGGCTCTCTTCGTCTTCATCTTCTACAACATTAATTCCGTGATGAGTGATCCTTACGGGTGGTCCTCCAGTCTTGGAACGACGCATAACCTTTTGTCCTGCAACTGTAAACCCTAGTCCAAATTTGTCCGCCTTATGGGGAAAATTAGGAAATTTCCCCCATGTTGCACTCTTCCCTTCTTTGATCACCGCCTCTGCGTCTTTGAGAGATGCCATCCTAGATAAGTGCTTGGGAGCAATAGGCACCTCAACCATTGTCTTCACAAGTGCTACCTCGGAAGAAACTTCCTTAAAATGCTGGAAAGGCGTTTCGATGAACTCGCCATCCAGCTCCACATAACGGAAGGAGTTGAGGTGGATTATCATGTACTCTTCCTCGCCGTGCACCGTTATAATCTTACCCTTAACAGGATATTTCAGCATCTGGTGCAAAGAGGAGGTAACTGCCCCGACATATGGATCCACGGTCTTCCTAGCAGACATGAATATGACGGTCGGATATTCATCACGTAAAAGGTTGAGTTGAAGACCTCTGTGCCTACTTTGATAGGAATATCAACCTCTCCATGAACCATTCTCTTGGAACCATCAAAATCCCTAACAATGATGTTACTAGGCTTGAGAGTCAGTCCTTCGCAGTCCAAGCGGTCTAAGGCTTTCTTTGGCAGCACATTCAAGGAAGAACCAGTATCAACTAAGACATGGGAGAGAGTGGTTCCCCGGCATTCAACTGAAACATGTAACGCATCGTTGTGTTTCCTTCCTTTGGGAGTCAAGTCAGCATCGGAAAAGCCAAGGCCATTATCAGTAGTAAGACTGGCCACACATTCCTGAAACTGGTCAGCCGAAGTCTCTTGGGGTACATGTGCAACCTTCAAGAATTTGATTAGGGCCTTAGCATGGGCCTCAGAACAGAGCAAAAGAGCCAATATTGAAATTTTAGAAGGGGTCTGCCCTAACTGTTCCACAACGTCGTAGTCACTTTTACTGATTATTTTCAAGATTTCATCCATTTCTTTCTGAGTGGTTTCGGGGATAACCACAACATGAGCCTTCGTTCTGACAGGCACTTCCAGTATCCCCTTACCCTTGTCGGTAGTTTCAGCAGATGATCTTACTACAGGAGTATCCAATTATTCAATCACTGGGCCTTGCACAGAGGGTCCAACAGGTGCAGAAGCTTTTAAGGGTCCGAAAACTGCTCGAGGGGGAGCAATCTCTGGAGAAAAGATTCGGCCACTGCGGGTTATCTTGCTTGTACCCGCGATGTTTTCTATATCAGGGTTTTCTTCAGAAATCTCTTGGACTGTTTCGATTTGTTTGATGCCGTGGTAGAAGATTTCTCCCCCATATTTCCACGGTATTGTTTTACTGGATTTGTACGGGACAAGTCCCGGCATGGTGATCTTTAAAGGTACACATTCAGAGTTGGGTGTAATCCTGACAGGCCTTTTGCAAGCCTTTGGAGGATTGTCGGAAATGGTTATGATAGCAATATCGTTGGTCGAAGTATCACAAATATCAGGAGTAATAGGATTGAAAGTGTCAACAAGGGTTTTCTGGAAAAGTATCTCTTGAGTATCCATCAGGCGTTGGACACCTGACTTCAACATTGGACAATCACCTTGAATGTTCAAACAAAAATAACAGTCTTTACCACAACCAGGAAAGATCCCGACTCTCAACAAATTTTCTTTAATCACTAACAATGGAGTCAACAGATCGGCAACATCAGTAACATGGAGGTTTTCTAAAACAACATGCACATTGTGGCCATGCTTGGGCATCAGAGCGGATATAACATTGGGCTTCTCAGGAGCGTCAAATTCAACCTCTTTGGCGTCAATTAAGTCCTGAATTTTGTTCTTAAGTGCCTAGCAATTATTGGTATCATGTCTAGCACTGTCGGAATGGTAAGCACACTTGGCATTAGAGTGGTAGTATGGAGAGGAAGTGTTAGAGTTTTTTGGCGCCTCCTTCAAACTGGTCAGATTCAGCTACAACAAATGGGGAAGTACCTGAGCAGGCGTCATGTTGATGCGGGTGAACTGCCGTTGTGGCCTTTCCACCCATTGTTGATTAGGTCTTGACTGATTGTTACGAGGTTGATCATTTGACGAGTTTTGAATCATCACGGCCCCTACAGTCGGTCGACGCTCAGTTCTTCCCTGTCCCTTATGAGAATACACAGCAAATGCTTCCTTTTTGGCTGGGAAAGGTTTCTTAACAGTTGTGGATGCAGAAGCATCCTTTTGAATCTTTCCACTTTTAATACCGGCCTCAACCCTTTCGCCGGTCAAAATCAATTTAGTAAATCCCGCAGAAGAGCTCCCGATTAGATGGTTGAAGAAGGGGCCAGATAGGGTCCCCAGAAACATATCAACTAACTCCCTATCTGATAACGGCGGATGCACCCTTCCAGCCAGATCACGCCATTTTTTAGCGTACTCTGTGAACCCTTCATTGGAAGCCATCCCCATAATTTGTAACTGAGTACAAGTGGGCGCCAAATCAGCATTGTATTGATACTGACGGTAAAAAGCAGCTGCCAAGTCTTCCCAATTATGAACCTCTGATCTCTCGAGCTGATAAAACCAATCTAGTTGCGTGCCAGACAAACTGTCTTGGAAAAAGTGTACCCAGAGGTCTTTATTGGATGAGTGGGGTTGGATTTTTCTGACATACGACCTCAGGTGAATCTTAGGGCAAGACAGACCGTCGTACTTGGAAAATGTTGGCACTTTGAACTTGGGAGGGATAACAATCCCAGCTACCAGCCCTAGTTCCTCAAAATCCAATCCGGGCACCCTCTGCAACTTCATAGCTGCCAATCTATCTTCAAGGTTCTTATATTTGTCGTCCGCTGGTGGATACTGTTGCTCGGAGTAGTCTTCGTCTTCTTCCTCCTCTTCCTCTTCAACCTCATATTCAGAATGTACAGCAGCACCTTTCCCTTTACTGGCCCCTTCGTCAGACGTTGAGGGGAACTCAAGAACCTTCCTAGCATTACTCTCAAACCTTCTTCCAAAAGTGGCTATCCCAGGTCTCTTTTTCTTTTTCTCTTTATTCTTCTCCAACAACACTTTGAGGTCCTCTTGACCCTTTGCCAAGGTCATGGGGAGTTGCTAGAACTGTGAATTTTGTGCCTGTAGATCCTTTACCGTTTGCTCCAAATCCATCTTGCTGAAATAAACAGCAGAAAGATAAAGAAACCTGGCGTGAAGACCTGTTTATGCATATGATGAATGGTATTCTATTCATGTAATGCATTCAAGGGTTCAAAAATTCAGATTTGTTGCAAACAAAAAGAACACACGTCATATTAAGAAGAAATTTGTTAGTACATAAGTGCCCCATGGGAGAAATATTACAAAATTCTTAATGTAAAAAGACATTGCGCATCCTCTTTGGTGCGATGTAAGTGTTGAGAGTTTCCTCCTTGTGAAGTCGGCGGGTGAGCTCCAAAACCTTCTTCTCACTGGCATAGAAGCTGGCTTCAAAAGTATCCCGTTCTTCCTTGAGTTGGATCCAACTCTTTTGCATTTCTTCCCATGATGTTGGCATGTCAGGATGTAGGATGGTGTATGGAACCTCTCCTTCCATAACAGGCTCTTTGATCAAGGGGAGCATGTGAGGATATGGCATCATAAGATTCTGGGAGAGGGTTCGTACCCACTTGAGGTAAGGCTCAAGGGGGATGGAATTCTTGTGCCCCAGTGTCTTACTATCCACCTTGTTAGGCATCCTCCAAGCTCTGATGAACCTTTGTCGAAGTCCTTGCTCATTGTTGTCGAAGTCAAAAACTAGGTTAGGAATCAACATGTCATGAGGGCCATCCCTCCGAGCATATCCAAATTGTCTCAAAGCTAGACAGGGGTTGTAGGTGATGCCTCCCCTAATGCCAAGTAATGGGACATTAGGAAATTCCCCACAACGATCAATGATGATGACATTTTCTCTAGACCGAGAACACCAATGTACATCAGAATGTGTGAGGGTCATCAATGGTTGTGACCATCTTAAACCCAGCTCATTCTTCAAAACTGATTGTGGAAGGTGAGAAATAAACCACCTTGCTAGGAGAGGAGTACAGCATATGAGAACACCTCTTTTCCTCATTGTTCGTGTGTAAAATGAGTGTAGGATGTCCCCAAGCAACGTAGGTATAAGATTCCTGGACATGAAAATCTTGACAGCATTCATATCTATAAGCTAATCAGGGTTTGGGAACAAGACCAACCCATAGATGAGGAGTGCCATAATCTCTTCAAAGGCTTGTAGATCAAGAGAATTCCAGCAGTCTTGTGCCTTCTCAAACAGAAACTTTTCCAAGAAACCCTTGACACCACTTCTGGTTTCCCAGTGCCCCTTGATGTTAGATGGTTGCAAGTGTAATGCTTGAGCAACATCTTCAGGCTTTGGTTCTTTTTCTGTACCGTTGTAGGGTAGTTGACGAAGAATAGGAATTCTCAGGAGTTGAGAAAATTCCTCCAAAGTAGGTACTAACTGGTAATCAGGGAATGTGAAACAGTAGTGTAGGGGGTCAAAGAACTGGAAGAGGACTTTCACCATGTCTTCTTCAATGCTGGTGTTGACTAAGTTGAGGAGTCTACCATGTCTTTCACTGAAGAGAGAATTCTCTGGAATCCTGGAAGTAAGCTCCTTGAGTTGAGGAGGGATCCTCACAAGGTTGACGTGAATTGTTTTCCTGCGAAGAGATTCCATGACCTACAAGACAAGAACAAAGATGAAGATCCAAACCCTTGAAATGGTTAGTGGATGCATATGATGCTTTATGATGTTTATGATGTATGTACAAGCAAATCACACAAAACCCTAGTTTCAGGCTTGCATGAAGTTTCATAGGTAAGTACCCTCTTGAGTTTAGTTGGCTCAAAACCTGTCCTATAAATAGTAACTGGGTTCTAAGAAGCTCAATATCATTGGATTGTTTCCTATGTTCATTGTTTTGGTTTAGCCACTTAACTAGCGACCAAAATATTCCAAGAAAACAACCCTCAATGAGTGTAGTATCGAGTATCTACCAACTTCGGACTGCACCAAAGCCGGTCATCTCACTACCCCTAATAAAAGGCCAAGATGGTCAAGTAAGGTTCTAGTTCATTAGTGCTTCATGACATCACTCAGCGGCCCCGTATTCTCTTTGATTGACTCAAAGGCTACCGGTACTCACAAATATGTCGCACTAATATAGCCATTGCTTCAACCGTGTCGGTATACCCCGCACAGTTTCCACAGCGTATTGCTATTTACCTATGAATGTTTCCCAAATCTGGGTGGAGGATTTCAAGCCCAAACAAGAGAATAAAATGTAAAGCAATCAAAGAAAACGATAATCATGCAAAGGGTGATCTAAGCCCTAAGGTTACTCCACTTTTAAAGTGTCCCTAACAGAGTCGCCAGTTCTGTGATACGGTGGGAGAACTGACTTGGGATTTTGCATTTGTGTTTGCAAATGTTTCGGTTTAGCAAGAGTTGTCACCGACTTTTTATTTTATCCTAAGAAAAGGTCAAAAAGCACAAGAAAGACCTTTGAGATACTTTCTTGGGTTCGAGGAGTAGATTATAGAAAGGGAAGGTATTAGCACCCTTTCTATCCATGGTTATCCATGGGCTCTTAGTTACTTGCTTAGATCACTTGCTTTGCATTTCAATTGTTTGAAATGGTGCTTTTCAATTGTTTGAAATGGTGCTTTGTGTGTGATTTTGAAAGATGTTTTAGAAAGAGGTCATCGTTGTGGAAACCTTTGTAATGATTCTTTTTTGAATGTATACAAAGGTGTTTTTGTCTTTTGAAAAGTTTTCAATGTTTGAAAGTAGGTTTTTGAAATTGTGTAGTGAGGTGTGTTTGGAAAAATAGCAAGGATGTTTTTTTGCAAGTTTGATCAAGTAACTAAGAGTTTGTCTACCCTATTTTACTCAAAGATCTTTCTTATGTTTTAACCCTTTTAACAATGTTGCTTCACCATTGTATTTGGTGGACAACCTTGTGTTAGGATGTTAACGGGACAGGCGCGGGTCATCGTATAGACCATGATAGCAATGGTGTCAAGTATCTTCGGAAATTTTCTTGAGGGACTTGATCATTTTGTTTAGGCAACTCAGATAGCGTCATCGAGGGACTATGATCTTTTGTTTTGTTTTTGTCTTGCCAAAGTACTTGACATGCAACCATGGCCCATTTTTTGAAGGCAACAAGTGGATGGAACCCTAGGGGTGCAAGTGTGCATTGTGTTTGTTTTTCATGCATGTTTATCTTGGATTAGGTCAAGCTAGTTGTTGATTTTATTTTGCATATAAACCCTAAGTCTAGGCATGGCATAATTTGGAAACTTTTAAATGCGCGAGAATTTAAATGCTACACTATTACAACATGATATAGGGAGGGGGATACAAATTTGAATTGGGGGTATTTGACAAGAAGATAAATTCTAAGTTATTACAACCATATTGAATGTATAGGCAATATTTAAATGTACAATAGTTGACTATAATACAATAAAATAAATGTAAATAAAATGTATTATGCAAAAAAAGATTTTTATGTATGTAAAAAAAAGTATTTTTCAATGTGAAATGTAAATAAATAAATAAATAAAATAAAAAAAGAGTCAATTTTAATTATTTTAATTATTTAGGGCAAAACCCTAATTCTTAAATAAATAGCATTATTTATTAATTAATACAATAATATATTAATTTATACAAACATTAAAGTATATTGTAAAAAAAGATGTTTTTAGTGTAAAATATTAATAAAAATGAAATGTAATATTTTTGTATTTCTTGACCTAATTATTTAATAAAACAAGTATATATATATATATATATATATATATATATATATATATATATATATATATATATATATATATATATATATATATATATATATATATATATATATATATATATATATATATATCCAAGAAAATGGGTATATCCAAGAAAATGTTTTTTTTAAATGTAAGTAAAAAAAAATGAAAATAACACATTTTTTGTATTATTTTTGAGTTTTAATAAAAAGAAATTAGATTATTTACATATTTATACTAGTAAGATAAAAATAAATGTCAAATAAATATGAAAAATATAGAAAATATTTTTTTGGCATTTTTTTTTACTTAGACAAAAAAATAATAAAGTCAGAATAAAAAATAAAAATGTCAAAATGATAAATATTTAAATAAATGGGCCAGGGGAGTGTAAACAGAAAATGGGGGTGTCAAAAGCAAAGAACAAACAGGCCCAACCCAGTTAGACTTCATCTTCTTCCTCTTGTTCACAAAACGCGTGCCTCTGTACATCAATGACTATCTCCTGATTCTTTGATTTTTTGACAAAACTCATAACATGAACATTGTAGAGAATTAAACAACGAATCCAACCATATAAAAAACTTGGATTAACTCTCAAAGACCAGAGAGAATTTCTCTGGCCCCAATTTCTAACCTAGTTTTTTCAGAAAGTTCATGAGTGAAATTCTCTTAGCACGATTAATGTAAATGAAAACTAAGCATATGTATGGCTTCAGGGCTATGAGTACAACATATTTCATTCATAAACCTAAGCCTAACCATTCCTAAATAGGGAGATAGAAGTCCATGAAATACCTGTTTCAGTTGACTTCGAGCTGGACAATGTAGCAACCTTCAATGGTGTTTGAGCTTCTTTTGAGCTTGCCTGAGGTCCAAGGAAGCTTTTCCAATGCTTGGCTTATTTTGAAACAGCTTGAATCGTGCTGTAGAACTCAACCTGCAGAGCTTTGAAACAAAAATGGCAAAGTGTGTTAGAGGTGTTACAGCTTGCAATGGGGGCCTGGGATAGTTCAGGTGAGTTGATTGGAAGGTGTTTGAACTATCTTTGGACAAAACGCACGATGGAATTTGGTTATGGCTTGCAAAATGCAGCACCTGCCCTGTTTTGCAGAAAAAGAGTGATTCTGTATACAAGGGAGTTTGAGAGGCAAAGGGGTCGTGTTTCAGGCTTGTTGGGAGGTATGGAACTTGTCTACAATGTTTATGTAAGCTTGTCTTAACAGATATGAGAGATGGTTTGTATTTTTGCAAGTTCCTTCTACTTGAAGCAAGAGAATGGAAGTGATGTTATAGTCTTGTACATGCCCTCCTATCAACCTGCACACAACACTCTTGGCCCCCTCTAATTCATGGATTTGGTTTGCAGTCTCAGATTTTGTCCAAGGCTCAATGCTTGGTGTTTTGACATAAAGTAACTTTTGCAAAAATGGCAATATGCCTTTTACCATTTAGGGCTTAATTTTGTATGTAATGTCCACATGAACAAGATAATCCCTTAACTCAATGGTTATGCATTAAATTATGGAGTACAAGTTGGTTTTGAGGCCTGCAAGCTAGCACCAAACATGCTGATTTGAAAATGCAAGTTAGTATGAACATGTATTGGCCATGGACAAAAGTGAGTTTTTGCCAACTTCAAGCATTCGATTCTCTCTAACCACAAGGGTGTTTGAGGATTTCTTGGACAATTTGGAAATCTTGGAACATGTACTATAATCCATATTTGAAATGCAACTTGAAACTCCAAGTGGAACTATGTGAAAAGTGGCCAAGAAGATGGGTCAAAATCCTGCCTAGATTAGGGCAAATTTTCTCTAAGTTAAAAGTTTTAGGTACCCTTGTTCAAAAAATCATAACTTGAGATAAAAGCCTTTTTTTAGAAAACTTTGTGAATCCAAGTTGTAGAATTTGTGATGGACTACAACTTTCATGTTTCAAGTTTTGTTTGAATCCACTTGCATCTTGGTGAAAAAATGGGACAAAGTTAGGAAAAAATAAGAAAATTTTATAACTTAGAAAATTTCTAAGTTATGAAATTTTTCCATTTTAAACCCTAATTTGCATTTTTGGGTTTCTTGATGAACAAGTTTCATAATTTGACATGTCTTGATGAAAAATAACTCTTGGCACTTGATTTTGACCAAAAAGTCAAAGTTTGACTTTTCAGTGTACAGTCAAATTTTGATCAGTTGACTGAAAAATTCATCTGTCAATCCTATGCATTTGAGATCTTTTGAACTTGTTGAATGGGTCAAGACAATGTCCTTGAGTCCTTTAGTCCATGTGTGAGCTTGATTTGCCATTGGCCAGGTCAAACAGTCAAAAATTGCCTTTGTGCAGTCAAAACCCTAAAAATAGCCATTTTGCCCTTTTGGTGATATGATCAAATTTCTTGTGGAATTGTGATGCAAACTTGATAAAATGGTTCATATGAGTTTATAATGTTGATATGGGTCAAATTTCATGAGGTTTGACTGTCAATTGACCACAGTTGACTTTTCCCCAATACAGCTGATTTCTAGGTCAATTGTCCAATTGATTGGGCAAAAATTTGAATCAAGGCTTGAAACTTGGTATGGGAAAACTTGTGAGTCCAACATGAAGTATGAAAGTCATCTTGGGCATTATAGGTCAAAACATCTCTGTGTAAACTCAAACCCTAATTTGGGTCAACAGTGCAATGAGGTGTCTTGAGCAAGGCAAACCCTAGTTTGATCTTGAGTTCCAAGGGTCTTGTGTTGAGAAAATGTTGATGAAATGAGAGGGCAAATTTTGGGGTACAACACCCACCTCTTAAAGCCATCAGTGATCGTCTTTCTATTTTGTTTATTTGTAAATAGTAATTATGTTCAAATGCATATGTTCAAAAATAAATCATTGGATGTTTTTGTAAACAAAACACAAGAATAAAAGAAAAAACAAATAATTTTGCACTTTCAAAGGGATATCTTTGTATTGACTTTGAGTAAGTTTTTTTGTACAATGAGACAAACATTCTAGTAAGAGAATTCCGTCGTAAAAATGACAATTTTGATACAAAGAAAAGATAGCTATGTGCAATAATCCCATGGGGTTCCCATTCTGCGCTAGCCTTCATATTTATGAACATCTTGTCTATTTGTTGCCTCGTCTGAAGATGATTGAATTGATCAGAACCCCTGAGTTTGTCAGTTGAAGCCAAAGGTTGTCCGTAAGGTTATCCAACTAGACCGCCCTTTCGGGTTTTCAGTCCACCAGGAAACCCTTTTTTTTCCCAAGCCGCCCTTTCGGGTTTTCAACTTGCTGGGTGTACAAATTTTTTTGTTTAATCCCTAATTTTTGCCCGAACCTCTTTGGTTTGCTGGGATGCCCTGGTTTTGCCTAGGTGTGTCAACCTAGCGGGTCTCTTATGCGTAGTATCTTTTGACTATGTCTGCATTCGCAGGGTATGGCAGGTCGTCGCCATCCATGGTGGTCAAGATCATTGCTCCACCAGAGAATATGTTTTTGATTACAAATGTTCCTTAGTATGTAGGAGTCTATTTTCCCCTAGGGTCACCTTGCGGCAGTATGATACGTTTGATCACCATATCCCCAACTTGATACACTTTGCGTCTGACCTTTTTGTTGAAAGCCTTGATCATTCGTTTTTGATACATTTGACCATGACAGGCAGCAGTAAGTCTTTTCTCATCAATCAAGTTTAGTTGATCAAGTCGAGTCTGGATCCAATCTTCTTCATTCAACCCCGCGTTCTTCATAATTCTCAGAGAGGGGATCTGGACCTCCATAGGCAAGACAACTTCCATGTCGTAAACCAGAGAATAGGGTGTTGCCCTGGTTGATGTACAAGTTGTGGTACGATACCCGTGGAGGGAGAATGGTAGCATCTCATGCCAGTCTTTGTATGTGACTGTCATTTTCTATATAATCTTTTTAATGTTCTTATTTGCAGCTTCGACAACACCATTCATCTTTGGGTGGTAAGAGGAAGAATTGTGATGCTGGATCTTGAATTGCTCGCACAAGGCGGTGATCATAGTATTGTTCAAGTTTGTACCATTTTTTGTGATGTTCCTCTCCGAGATACCATGCCGACAGATGAGATTTTGCTTAATGAACTGGGCTACAACATTCTTGGTGATAGAAGTGAAAGAATCAGCCTCCACCCATTTTGTAAAATAGTCAACAGCCACTAGGATGAAGCAGTGTCCATTGGAGGCTGTTAGCTTGATTTCCCCAATCATATCAATCCCCCACATAGCAAAGGTCCAAGGAGCCGTCAAGACATTCAGAGGAAACGGAGGTACGTGCACCTTGTCAGCATAAATCTGACACTTGTGGCAGGTTCGAGAGTGTTGATAACAATCTGCTTCCATGGTAGACCAACAATAGCCTGCCCATAGGATTTTCTTTGCTATCGTATGCCCACTGAAATGGGTGCCAAAAGTGCCTTCATGCAACTCAACCATGATCCTTTCAGCTTCAACCTTGTCTATGCACCGAATTAACACAGAGTCATGGTTGCGTTTGTAAAGAATGCCATTACTAAGGATGAATTTAGCAGAGAATCTCCTTAAGAACTTCTTATCATTGACTGAAGCTCCTTCTGGATATTCTTGAGCCTCGAGATACCTCTTGACTTCGTGAAACCAAGGCTGGTCCACTACTTCTTCAGTATTAATCTCGTGACAGTGTGCTGGTTCATCCATTCGTTCAATGGTGATTTGGGGAGCCTCGTTATCCCATTTAAGTTTAAACATAGATGACACCGTTGCTAGTGCGTCTGCTAGTTGATTTTCTTCTCGCGGGAAATGATTTAAGGTAATCTTTTTAAAATGTGGGAGCAATGTCAAAACATGTTCTTTGTAAGGGATAAGGTTAGGGTGTTTGGTGTCCCACTCCCCTTTGATTTGGCTGATAACCAAAGATGAATCTCTGAATACATTCAAATATTTGATCCCCAAGTCTATGGCAGCTTTGAGACCAAAGATTCACGCTTCGTATTCCGCCATGTTATTTGTACAATTGAAGAAGAGTCTTGCCGTAAAGGGAGTATGACATCCTTCAGGAGATATGAGTACAACACCAATACCATTGCCGAGCGCGTTAGATGCCCCATCAAAAACCAGGGTCCATCGGGATCCTTGTTCAGGTCCGTCATATGGCCTGAATTCTTCACAGTTGTTTACCATCATGATGTCTTCATCTGGGAATTCGAACTTCATGGACGGGTAGTCTTCCACAGCTTGGTGAGCAAGGTGATCAGCTAGTACAGTTCCCTTTATTGCTTTTTTGGTAGTATACTGTATGTCATATCCTGTCATGATCATCTGCCATCTTGCTATTCTCCTAGAGAGAGCAGGTTTCTCAAAGATGTATTTTATTGGATCTGTTTTAGATATCAATAAGGTAGTATGGGTCAGCATATACTATCTTAGCCGGCGAGCAGCCCATGCCAGAGCGCAGCAAGTTTTCTCGAGCAGTGAATATCTTGTTTCACAGTCGGTAAACTTTTTGCTCAGGTAATAAATAACATGCTCTTTTCTGCCATACTCGTCATGCTGCCCCAACACACACCCCATTGAATTTTCCAAAATGGTCAGATACATGATCAATGGTCTTCCCTCGACTGGTGGCATCAAAACAAGAGGCTCTTGTAAGTACTCTTTGATCTTGTCGAAAGCAGTTTGGCACTCATCACTCCATTTAACTACCTGGTGTTTCTTCAGTAGTTTGAAGATTGGTTCACAGGTAGCTGTCCGGTGAGAAATGAATCTGGCAATGTAGTTCAAGCGTCCCAAGAATCCTATGACTTCCTTCTCGGTACGAGGAGCATGCATCTCTTGTATAGCTTTCACCTTGGCAGGATCTACTTCAATACCTACATTGCTGACGACAAAGCCTAGGAGTTTACCAGACCTTACTCCAAATGTGAACTTATTTGGGTTCAACCTTAGTTTGTACTTCTTTAATCTCTCAAATAGTTTCTATAAATGATCAAGATGCTCTTCTTCTGTTTGAGATCTAGCTATCGTGTCGTCCACATAGACCTCTATTTCGTGATGTATCATGTCATGAAATAGAGCTACCATGGCACGGTGATAGGTTGTCCCAGCATTCTTCAGTCCGAAGGCATCACCTTGTAGCATAATGTGCCACATTGTGTGACAAAGGTTGTCTTCTCCATGTCCTCAGGCGCCATTTTGATTTGGTTGTAGCCTTAGAAACCGTCCATGAAGGAATACACCTTGTGTTGTGTCATATTGTCAACTAGGATGTTAATGTGGGGGAGTGGGAAATCATCCTTAGGGTTTGCCCTATTAGAATCTCGGTAGTCCATGCACATTCGTACCTTGCCTTCCTTTTTGGGCACGGGAACAACATTGGCAACCCATTGCGGATATGAGGTGACGACCAAGAATCCAACATTGAACTGTTTCATGACTTCTGCTTTAATCTTCTCTGACATATCTGGTCGCATTCGACGGACCTTTTGTTTTACTGGCGGGCAATCCTCTTTTGTAGGTAGACGATGTACCACAATATCTACATCAAGTCCTGGCATGTCTTCATACGACCAGGAAAAGACCTCAACATATTCGTGTAGCAACTAAATCAGCCGCTCCTTGACACTGGGTTCCAGATTGGCACCCACCTTGACCTCTCTTTGATGCTCTTCGGTACCTAGATTGATGGTGTCCACCGGTTCCTCGTGGGGCTGAATGGTTCTCTCTTCTTGTTGTAATAACCTGGCAAGTTCCCCTGGTACTTCACAATCTTCCTCACCTTCGTCTTCGGATTGGTAGATTAGATTTTCAGAGTCACAGAAAGCCATAGCAGAATCGTTACCCATGGGATCCCGAATGGATGTAGACCTGCATTGTGAGTGTGAGTGTGTGTAAGGGTATAACTATCTTTGAAAGAAATAAAAATGTAAAAAAAAAACGCAATGATCATAAAGTTTGCATGTAAAAACGTCTATGATTCATTGATGTCATATGGAAATGAGATAATAACCCTTACAATTAGACCATTGTGCCTCGGGTAAGACACAAGGTTTTAAGAGTCTGAATTGTTTTAATATTACAGATCCAACAAAATCTAAAGACAAATTATTGTGGGATAAAAGTGACCGGGACAAAATCTCTAGCCTCCCAGTTGTTAAGCCCTCCACTGACAGTTGGGAAAATTCAATCCTCCAGGTTGTAGCTGTCTTCATCATCTTCCACCACATCGACTTCGCGGTTGCTGATCTTCAAGGGTGGTCCTCCGGCACGAGCGCGACGTACAACCTTCTGGGCACCTGAAGTGAAATCCAGGCCAAACTTGTCAGACTTGTATGGGATATCTGGGAGTTGTCCCCAGATAGTGCACCCACCTTCTTCTATCACTTCCTTTGCATCCTTCAAAGATGACATCCTGAGTGGAGGCCCTGTGATCTTGGGAATAGCCTTGGTCACTGCCACATCTTGCGGGACTTCTTCAAAGTGTTGGAATGGAGTTTCAATAAATTCACCATCTAATTCCACATATCTGAAAGGAATTGATATGGTTGATCATATACTCTTCTTCTCCATGAAAGGTGATAATCTTCCCTTTAATTGGATACTTCAATATTTGGTGCAACGTAGAAGTGACAACGCCAGCATTGTGAATCCACGGTCTGCCTAGCAAGTAGGAATACGAAGGGCGAACATCCATTATATAAAAAGTTGAATCAAATGTTTAGGTTCCGACTTTTATGGGGATATCCACTTCCCCATGCACCATCCTTTTTGAGCCATCAAAAGCCCTCACTACTATATTGCTTGGTTTCAATGTCAATCCCTCACAGTCAAGCCTATCAAGAGATTTTTTAGGAAATACATTCAGAGACGAACCAATGTCCACCAAAACATGAGCCAAGGTTGTGCCCCAGCATTCCACTGAGACATGTAATGCCTCATTATGCTTCCTTCCTCTTGGCGTTAAATCAGCATCCAAAAAACCTAGGCTATTATCTGCAGTCAAGCTGCTACACAGTCTCGGAACTGATCGGCAGATGTCTCTTGGGGTACATGAGCAGTTTTCAAGAATTTTACCAAGGCCTTTGCATGCGCCTCGGAACATAGTAGTAAAGCCAGCATGGAAATTTTAGATGGAGTTTTCCCCTGTTGCTCAACTACATTGTAGTCGCTTCTTTTATGATCTTTAGAATTTCCTCCATCTCTTTCCGGGAGGTCTCAGGGATAGCCAATGATTGTGCCTTCATCGGACAGGCTCAATCAGAATACTTTTACCTCGAGTCTCGGCTGAATCGGCAACATGAACGTCATTAGGAGTGATAACAGGGGTTGTATCAGCTTTTTCAGCTGGAATATTAGCAGAGATGATTGTAGGACTGGGAATAGCCTTCGGAGGAGCAACAAAAACATGAATGATTACGGGTCCAGAAACCGCTTTTGGGGGAGCAATTTCTGGAGAGAATATCCTTCCGCTTCGGGTAATCTTGCTAGTCCCTGCAATATTATCGATAGGTCAATCTTCTTAGGACTTGAATCTTCGGCAGCTGGCCAATCTTGCTTGATACCGTGGTAGTAGACATCCCCTCCATAATTCCATGGTACGGTTTTGTCTGACAAATACGGGACAGGTCCAGGCATTGTAATTATCAAAGGAACTACTTTTGGAACTGATGTAATTCTAACGGGTCTTTTGGTGGAGACCCTGGAAGAATTGTCGGAAATGGTCACAATGGAAACATCATTATAAGAAACAGGTGGAACAAAAGTCTTTTCGAACAAAATCTCCTTGTTATCTATTAGGAACTGAACGCCTGCTTTCAACAAAGGAAAGCTGGTTGGTGAAGACAAACAAAAATGACAGCTTTCATCACATCCCAGGAAAACACTGGCATTCAATAAGTTCTTTTTGATAGTCAGGAGTGGGGTCATAAGTTCATCAACTGAAGTAACAAACATATCCTCTTAAATGGCATTGGCATTATGGTCGTGCTTGGGCATAGGGGCAGAAATGACATTGGGCTTTTCTGGCGCATCGAATTCAATCTCTTTGGCTTTAAGGAGGTCTTGTACTTTGTTCTTTAGAGCCCAACAGTTGTTAGTGTCATGGCCGGGACTCTCAGAGTGGTATGCACAGCAGGCATTAGGATGATAGTGAGGAGAGGTTGTGTTAGGGTTCTTTGGAGCTTCTTTCAAAGTCACTAGGTTAGATCTTAACAGATGCGGCAATCCTTGAGATAGGGTCATGTTAATTTTGGTGAACTGTCTGACTGGTCTTTCCATTCTTGGTTGGTTGTTTCTTTGTTGATCAGGTGCAAGTTTAGGAATCATAACAGCCCCCACCATTGGACGGCGTTCAGCCTTATCTTGATTTCTCTGAGGATATACAACAACCACTTCTTTCTTTCCGATGAATGGCTTCCTTACAGCAGCAGAGGAAGCATCCTTTTGAATCTTTCCATTCTTTATCCCAGCTTCTACCCTTTCTCCAGTCAATATCAATTCAGTAAAACCCGCCGATGAACTCCCAATTAAGTGATTGAAAAAGGAACCAAACAAGGTGCCCAAAAACATGTCTACCAACTCTCTTTCAGATAGAGGATGTTGAACTCTTCCGGCCAATTCTCTCCATTTTTGCGCATAGTCCTTGTAGCCTTCACTTGAATCCATGGCCATACTCTGGAGTTGAGTACAGGTAGGCGCGATATCAACATTGTATTGGTATTGTTTGTAAAAGGCTGCAGCAAGATCTTCCTAATTATGAACATTGGCTCTTTCTAACTGATAAAACCAATCAAGTTGAGTTCCAGATATACTGTCTTGGAAGAAGTGTACCCATAAATCCTTGTCAGTGGTATGGGGCTGGATTTTCCTCACATAGGACCAGAGATGCATTTTGGGGCATGAGACTCCGTCATATTTGGCGAACACAGGTACTTTAAATTTGGGAGGAATGACAATCCCCGACACTAACCCCAATTCCTCAAAGTCCAAGCCAGGCACTTTTTGGATTTCCATTGCACTCAACTGCTCTTCTAAATGCTTATACTTATCGTCGGATGGAGGGTATTGTTCTTCAGAATAGTATTCTTCTTCCTCTTCCTATTCTGAATCATACTGAACAATTGTTTCCTTTCCCTTCCCATCTTGATTGTCTTTCTCGCCAGATGTCGTTGCAAAGTCTAAAGCCCTTCTTGTCTGTCCTTGGAATCTTCTTCCTATGTTCAGAATTCTGGTTATCTCCTTCATCTTATTTTTCTTCTCCTCAACCAACAAGGTCTTCAACTCTTCTTGTCCTTTGGCCAAGGTTAAGAACAACTGTTGAAACTGTGCATTCTGAGCTTGGAGGTCCTTCACCGTTTGCTCGAGATCCATCTTACTGAAATAAATAGTAGAGAGATGAGGAGACTTGTTGCAAGAAACCTGCTTATGTTATGATGAATGGTAAATGCATATGCAATGATTCCAAGGATTTTAAGATTCATATTTGTTTTATACAAAAAGGAAACACACGTTATATTAATAAATTAAAGCTTTGAGTACATCAATGCCTTCTTGGGTAAAACCAATACAAGAAAATCTAAGATAAAAAGGTAGTATGCATCCTCTTCGGTGCAATATAGGAATTCAGAGTCTGCTCCTCATGAAGTAGCCTAGTGAGTTCCAAAAGCTTTTTATCTCTTGCGTAGAATTGGGATTCAAAAGTATCTCGCTCCCCCTTGAGTTGTATCCAATCTCTTTGTAAGTCTTCAAGAGAGGTGGGCATGTCAGGATGTAGGTTAGTGTATGGAACATCCCCTTCCATGACAGGCTCAATGATTACCAAGAGAATGGAGAGGTAAGGCATCATAAGATTCTGAGCACGAGTTCATACCCATTTGAGGTAAGGCTCAAGAGGGATGGAATTATTGTTCCCCAAAGTCTTGCTATCTACCTTGTTCAACATCCTCCAAGCTCGGATAAATCTCTGGCGAAGACCTTGATTGTTGTTCTCGTAGTCAAATACCAAACCTTGAATCAACATCTCGTGCGGGCCATCCCTTCGGGCGTAACCAAACTGTCTTAAGACTAAGCAAGGGTTGTAGGTGATACCTCCCCTAATGCCAAGTAAAGGGACATTAGGGAATTCTCCACAATGGTCTACAATAGTAACATTCTCTATGGATCGGGAACACCAATGAATGTCTGAATGTTTAAGTGTCATCAACCTTTGTGACCACCTTGAACCTCGCTCATTCTTTAATACAGATTGGGGAAGATGCAAAATAAACCATCTTTCCAAGAGAGGAGTGCAACACAAAAGGACACCTCTTTTCCTCATTGTGCGAGTGTGAAAAGAGTGTAGGATATCCCCTAGCAATGTAGGCACCGAGTTGCGAGATATGAAGATTTTGACGGTGTTCACATCTATGAGTTGGTCAGGATTTGGAAACAAAACCATCCCATAGATGAGGAGAACCAAAATTTCCTCAAAGGCTTGCAGGTCCAAAGAATTCCAACAGTTTTGGGCTTTCTCAAACAAGAACATTGCTAGGAAACCTTTGACACCACTCCTTGTTTCCCAATGAGTTGTGACATCAGATGAGTGCAAGTGTAGAGCTTGAGCAATCTCTTCTGGCTTTGGATCTCTTTTCGTACCGTTGAAAGGTATTTGATTAATAACGGGAATCCTCAAGAGTCGAAGGAATTCTTCCAAAGTAGGCACAAGTTGATAGTCGGGAAATGTGAAGCAATGGTGTAAAGGATCAAAGAACTGAAAGAGCACCTTCATCATGTCCTCATCTGTGTTGGAGGTGACCAAGTTGAGTAGGCGACCATGTCTCTCGGTGAATGGATATTTTTCAGGAATCTTTGAAGTTAACTCCTTAAGTTGTGGAGGGATGCTCACAAGGTTGACTTGAGTAGTTTTTCTGCGAAGAGAATCCATATCCTACAAAACGAGGACAAAGATGAATCCAAAAATCCTTGAAATGGTTAGTGAATGTGTATGATGTTCATGATGTTATGTACAAGTATGTATATACAAACAAAACAAACAAGTTCCTAGGTTTATGCTTGCACGGGGTTTTATAGGTAAGTACCCTCTTGAAGTTTAGTTGGCTCAACCTGTCCTAGTAATAGTAACCGGGTTCTAAGGAGCTCAATATCACCGGTTTGTTTCCTTGGTAATTGTTTCAGCACAAGCCTCTTTAATAGCGACGGAAATATCCCAAGAAACCAAACCTCAATGAGTGTAGTATCGAGTATCTACCAACTTTGGACTGCACCAAAGCCGGTCACCTCACTACATCCTAAAGGCCAAGTTGGTCAAGTAAAGGTTCTAGAAGTTCATTAGTGCTTTATGACATCACTCAGTGGCCCCATATTCTCTTTGATTAACTCAAAGGCTACCGGTACCCACAAATATGTCGCACTAACATAGCTATTGCTTAGACCATGTCAGTATACCTTGCACAGTTTTCACAACGTATTGCTACTTACCTATATTGTATCCCAAATCCGGGTAGAGGATTCAAACCCAAACAAAGAACCATAATGTAAAGAATTCAAATTAAACAATGAAAGCAAATAAATGTTATCTAGCACTAAGGTAACCCCACTTTTAGAATAGTCCCCAGCAAAGTCGCCAGTTCTGCGATACGGTGGGAGAACTGACTTGAGTGTTTTTGCGTTTGATCGCAAATGTTGTGGTTAGCAAGAGTTGCCACCGACTTTTCTTTTATCCAAGAGGAAAGGTAAAAAAGCACAAGAAAGACCTTTGAGATTTGTTTCTTGAGTTTGGGGGGTAGAATATGAAAAGGGAAGGTATTAGCACCCTTTTCATCCATGGTTTTCCATGGGATCTTAGTTACTTGCTAGATCACTTGCTTTTTGTTTGAAATTTTGCTTGATGTGGTTTTTGAAAGTATTTTGTAAAGAAGCCATTGTTTAGGCAATCTTTGTAATGATTCTTGTTTGTAAGAATATATATAAAGATGTTGATCTTTTTGAAAATGTTTTCAAGTTTTGTGAGATGTTTTGAAAGTGTAGGTGCTTGTTTTTGAAAATAGCAAGGATGTTTGTTTGGAATTGAGCAACTAATTAGGATCATTCTACCTACTCAAAAATTCTTTCTTGTTCATTTTCTTTTTCTTTTGATATTGTTGTCTTACCATTGATTTGGTAAGCAACCATATCTCTAGATGTAAACGGGACGGGCGTGGGTCATCGTATAAACATGATTAGCAATGTTGCGAGGTATCTTAGCATTCTTTTTTAGGGACTAAGATCATTTGTAAGGCAACTTAGATATCGTCATTGAGGGACTATGATCTTGTATTTTCTTATTTTGGCTAAGAGCGTAATATGGCCATTTTGTATAAGGAAACCAAGTGGAATAACCCTAGGGGTGCTTGTGTGCAAGTGTATTGTTTTCATGTTTATTTTTGTCTTGAATTATGATTCTCTAAGTATTGGTTTTAGTCTTTCCATACAAACCCTAATTACTAGCATGTTATATAAAAGCGATAAATTGCGAAATTTAAAGTTACTACGCTATTACAACATTTGTGGGGAGGGGTATACAAATTCATGAATGGGGATTGCAAGAATTTAAACCTAATTAGTCTATTACAACCATATTGAATTGATATCAATGTACAAGGAAATAAATAAATGCAAAGTACAAAATGAATAAATGTACAAAAAATGGAAAATATATAGAAAATGTATCTTTGTTTGATTTTCATAAAAAAGGGATTTTGTCTTTAACCTAATTAAATAAAGAAAATAATTAATTAAATTTTAATTTTATTAGGAAAATATGTTAAGTAAAACCCTAGTTCTATTAATTAATCAAAAGAAAATAAGTTTAAGAAAAGTATTTTTTTTTGGTATTTTTATCTTAAAAATATTTATAGCATTATAAAATATTTTTAGTCTTTTTTATATAAAAAATAATGTATTTTAAATGGTGTGAAAAATAAATAAATAAAAACATAATATTAATTATGTTTACAAGATTATTTAATAAAATAAATAAAGTATAATAAATAAAAATATTTTTTATGAGAAAAATAAAATAAAATAAGTCAAAATATAAATCTATCATTTTTTTGTATTTTTATGATTTTTAATATTTAGAAAATATATTTAATAAAATAAAAATGTAATAAAATAAAAAAAATAAACAAACTTGGGCCAGGGGTGCCAATAGTCAGCAGGGAGGTCAGCTAGCAAAACCAAAAACAAGCCAGGCCCAAAGGGGCCCAACGCCTGCCAAAAACACAAAATCAGGAAAGTGAAAAATATGAGAAATCAAAAGGGTACCACTGGGGCTCGAACCCAGGTCCCTTAGGTTACAGGCGCGCGCTTCTACCACTGGGGTGGTTATACATCCGTTAACATAAGTAAAACAATAAATATGTAAGGCAAAACGTGCCCTGAATACTTCATCTTCAACCTCCAGCCAGACCAACTGTAACTTGCTTATTTCTCATCAAAAATGAAAACTGTAAACATGAAACTCGTAGCAAATTTTCTCACTATTCCATAAATGTAAAGTATTAAAACTATATATCAAAGATAAGCATGAAGTTTAATGGCCCTAATCTGAACTCTAAAAATTTCAAAAATTTCAGTTTCAAAATTCTCTAAGCTCAAGCAAAATTAATGGAAACTATGGACATGGTTAGCTTCCGGGCAATGATATCTACATGTTTTGTTCACAAATAAACTATTGATGATGCATGTATGAAGAGTTCCAAGTTGAGAAAACTTACTTCAAAATTGGAAATCATGTTTGGAGTTTGAGCTTGTTTCAGGCAGTGGTGAAAATCAGGTTAGCTTCCTTGAGGTCCTAGGAAGCTAATGCAATGGTTTGCTTCAGTTGAGAGTGGCTGAAATGACCTGGAGAAGTCCAAATACAATGCTCTATTTTTGGTTATGGAAGTTGATGAAGATGGAGTTACAGTTTGCAAACAGGGACAAGGATGGTCTGTATTTGGTATGAAGAAGCTTTTGAAACAAAAAGGCCAAGAAATGCACGAGTGGTTTTGAAGATTGAAGCTCAAAATAAGAAATGACACAAAGATGGAGGTTTTGTGCAATCTCTGTTTTCAGGGAGTTTTTGAGGCTTGTTTTAATCGTGTCTTTCTTGCAAATCACTTGTGTGGTTATATGAAAAAGATTAGAGCACTTGAGGAGGTCAGAAAAGCAAGATATAAACTTATGACTATGTTACTTGATTTTGAAGAAAAGTAACAATATAGTTCCCAGATGAAGTACAAGCATGGCCTGAGTTTATGGGAGGCTCTAGACATGTTGCTTTTACCTTTAACATTGCTTGTGATCAGAAGGAACAAGTTAGGAGCTCTATGCATTGACTTTATGATTAAAGCCTCTTTACAAGAATGGAATGGTTACTTTGTGCCATAAATGGAAAATTTGCCTGGATAAAGCTTGAATCAAGTGGATAATAGCTCAAAAGAAAGTGTAATCATCTTATTATGGAGAGATCTTGAGGTTTAGAGGCCTGCACAACAAGATTGTGCAGCATAGGTTTGAAATCGAATTCTTGTTCATCACAAAATGCCTTGTAATTCAAGTAATAAAACCCTAACTTCATCGCTTCGATTCTCCCTACTCAAGAATGATCTCAAGGAGTTCTTCGACATTTTGGAAAGCTTGTAATGTGCTCTACAACCCATCTTTGAATTTTTTTTGAAGATTCCCCTTGGAACTATATGAAAAAGTGCCATGAAGTTAGGTCAAAATCCTGACCAAATTAGGGCAAAATTTCACTAAGTGTTTAGTTTCATGACCACATGTTCATAAATATATAACTTGAGATCCAAGCATTTTTGGAAGGTGTTGTGTGAAGAAAAGTTGTATATTTCATGGATATCTACAACTTTCATGTTGGAAGTTTCTCTTGAATCATCTTGCATCACGGTAAAAATTTTGTTCAAAGTTATGAAAAGACATGAAATTTCGAACAATTAGAAAATTTTCTAAATTTAGAAATTTTGACTTTTCAAAATGAAATATTGACTTTTTGATTTATTGATGAATAAGTTTCATATTTTGACATGTTTTGATGAATTGTGATTTTTGGCACTTGAATTTGACTAAAAAGTCAAAGTTTGACTTTTCAGTATACAATTGACTTTTGATCAGTTGACTGAAAAATTCATTTGTCAATCCAATGGACTTGCAATATTTTGAACCGTGTCATTAGGTTAAAATGATGCAATTGTACTCTTGAGATCATGCCTAAACCAATTGACCATTTGCTAGGTCAAAAATCAGAAATTGCCCCTTCTCAATCAAAACCCTAATTTTGACCATTTTGCCCTTTTGGAGATTTGATCAAATTTCTTGAGGAGTTGTGGTCCAAACTTGATCAAATGATAAATATAAGTTTAAAATGTTGGTATGGATAAAAAATTAAGAAGTTTGACTGTAAATTGGCCATAGTTGACTTTTTCCCTAATACAATTGATTTTTAGGTCAACTGCTCAATTGACTGAGCAAAAATGTGATCCAAGGCTTGAAACTTGACACGAGTGATCTTGGGGGTCCATAATGATCCATGAAAGTCATATGGGGAATTTGAAGTTCAAATGTCCTTGTGAAAACTCAAACCCTAGTTTTGGGTCATCAGTGCATAAGGAGGTGTCTTGAGCTGATCAAACCCTAGTGCAGTCTTGAGCCCAAGGAGATCTTGTGAGCCAAAATCTTGATAAGTGAGAGGGTAAATTTTGGGGTACAACAGGGTGGAAGCCGGGATAAAGAATAGGAAGATTCAAAAAGATGCATCCTCTGATGTTGTAAGGAAACCATTCATTAGAAAGAAAGAAGTGGTTGTTGTATATCCTCAGAGAAATCAAGATAGGGCTGAACACCGTCCAATGGTGGGGGATGTCATGATTCCTAAACCTGCTCGTGCTCAGCAAAGAAGCAACCAGCCAAGAATGGAAAGACCAGTCAGGCAGTTCACCTGAATTAATATGACATTATCTCAAGTATTACCACATTTGTTAAGATCCAATCTAGTGACTTTGAAAGAAGCTCCAAAGAATACTAACACAACCTCTCCTCACTATCATCCTAATGCCCGCTGTGCATACAACTCTGAGAGTCCTGGCCATAACACTAACAATTGTTGGGCTCTGAAGAACAAAGTACAAGACCTCCTTAAAGCCAAAGAGATTGAATTCGATGCACCAAAAATTCCTAATGTCATTACTCCCCCTATGCTCAAACACGACCATAACCCCAATGCCATTGAAGAAGATATGTTTGTTGCTTTAGTTGATGAACTTATGACCCCACTCATGACTATCAAAAAGAACTTATTGAATGCTAGTGTTTTCCCAGGCTGTGATGAAAGCTGTCATTTCTGTTTATCCTCACCAACCAACTGCCCCTTATTGAAAGCAGGCGTTCAGTGCCTAATAGATAACGAGGAAATTTTGTTCGAGAAGGCTTCAATTCCAACTGTTTCTTATAATGATGTTTCCATAGTGACCATTTCCGATAATTCTTCCAGGGTCTCCACCAAAAGACCCGTTAGAATTACATTAGTTTCTAAAGTAGCTCCTTTGATAATTACAATGCCTGGACCAATCCCGTATTCGTCAGACAAAATCGTACCATGGAATTATTGAGGGGGTGTCTACTACCACGTTATCAAGCAAGATTGGCCAGCTGCTAAAAATTCAAGTTCTGAGAAAGTTGACTCCGATATCAATAATATTGCAGGGACTAGTAAGATTACCCGCAGTGGAAGGGTTTTCTCTCCAGAAATTGCTCCTCCCAAAACTATTTTTGGACCCGTAATCATTCATGTTGTTGTTGCTCCTCCAAAGGCTATTCCCAGTCCTACAATCATCTCTGCTAATACTCTTGCTGACGAAGCTGTTACCCCTACTAGAATTCCTACTGCCGAGTCAACCGAGACTCGAGGTAAAGACATTCTGGTTGAGCCTGTCCGGACGAAGGCACAATCAGTAGCTATCCCTGAGACCTTCCAGAAAGAGATGGAGGAAATTCTAAAGATCATAAAAAGAAGTGACTACAATGTAGTCGAGCAACTGGGGCAAACTCCATTGAAAATTCCATGCTGGCTTTATTACTACGTTCTGAGGAGCATGCAAAGGCCTTGGTAAAATTCCTGAAAACTGCCCATGTACCCCAAGAAACATCTGTCGATCAGTTCCAAGATTGCGTAGCCATCTTTACTGCATATAATGGTTTAGGTTTTTCAGATGTTGATTTAACGCCAAGTGGGAGGAAGAATAATGAGGCATTGCATGTATCAGTAGAATGCAGGGGCACAACTCTGGCTCATGTGTTGGTTGACACCGGTTCATCCCTGAATGTGTTGCCTAAAAAGGCGCTTGATAGGCTTGACTGCGAAGGATTGACTTTGAAACCAAGCAACATAGTAGTGAGGGCCTTTGACGGCTCAAAGAGGATGGTGCATGGGGAAGTGGATATCACCATAAAGGTTGAAACCCAAACATTTGATTCAACTTTTTATGTAATGGATATTCTCCCTTCATATTCCTGCTTGCTAGGCCAACCATGGATCCACAATGCTGGTGTTGTTACTTCTACGTTGCATCAAATGCTGAAATATCCAATTCAGGGGAAGATCATCACTGTTCATGGAGAAGAAGAGTATATGGTCAGCCATCTAAATTCCTCCAGATATGTGGAACTAGATGGTGAATTTATTGAAACTCCTTTCCAGCACTTTAAAGAAGTCCCACAAGATGTGGTAGTGACCAAGGTTGTGTCTCGAGTTCCCAAGATCACAAGGCCTCCACTCAAGATGTCATCTTTAAAGGATGCCAAGGAAATGATAGAGGAAGGTGGGTGCACTATTTGGGGTTGTGATACGGTGGGAGAACTGACTTGAGGTTTTGCGTTTGTTTTCGCAAATGTTTCGGTTGAGCAAGAGTCGCCACCAACTTTTTATTTTATCCTAAGGAAAGGTTAAAAAGCACAGCAAAAACCTTTTGAGATGTTTTCTTGGGTTCGGGGAGTAGATTATAGAAAGGGAAGGTATTAGCACCCTTTCTATCCATGGTTATCCATGGGATCTTAGTTACTTGCTTAGATCAACTTGCCTTGATTTTCAATTGTTTGAAATGGTGCTTTGTGTGTGTGGGTTTGAAAATATTTTGAAAAGAAGCCAATGTGGTGGCAACCTTTGTAATGATCCATGTTGGGATGTATATAAAGGTGTATGTCTTTTGAAAAGGTTTTCAATGTTTTTGGAAAGTTGTTTTGAAAGTGTAGTGATGTGTGGTTTGAAAAATAGGCAAGTGTTTTGTTTTGCAAGTTGACAAGTAATCAAGAGCTATCTACCCTAGATTTCTCAAAGATCTTTGCTATGTTTTAACCCTTTTAACAATTTTGTTCCACCATTGCATTTGGTGGACAATATTGTGTTAGGATATGAAAGGGACGGGCGCGGGTCATCGTTTAGACCATAATTGCAATGGTGCCAAGTATCTTTGGGCAATTTTTCCTTTAAGGGACTTGATCATTTTTAGGCAACTTTCGAAAGCGTCATCGAGGGACTATGATCATTTGAATTGTTTTATTTTTCCCAAAGAGACTTAACATGCAATATGGCCCATTATTGAAGGCAACAAGTGGAATACCCTAGGGGTGCAAGTGTGATTGGTGTTGTCCATTTTCATGCTTGATTATCTTGAAATTAGGTCAAACTATTTTGGTTAATTGATTTGCATACAACCCTAATTCTAGCATGGCATATTTAGAAAGCTTGTAAATGAGAAAAATAAAGTTCCTAAGTTATTACAACACAATATATGGGATGGGGGGTACAAATGTTCAAATGGGGGTATTTTGACAAGAATTAAAACCCTAGACTATTACATCAAATTGGAATTTTGCAAGGTATTTAATTACACAATATTTAAATAAGATAAATATGCAAAATGCAAAAAGGTTTTCTTTTTTATATGTATGTAAAAGGTATTTGAAATTCTGGCTGCAGATACTCAATGTCACGTTTAATGTTATGACACCGTATCTGACTTTCTATAAGACAGTAAATACAAAAACAGTAAAGAACACAGTCAATTGTTTACCCAGTTCAGTGTGCAACAACACCTACTCTGGGGGCTACCAAGCCAGGGAGGAAATCCACTATAAGAGATGTTAATTCAGGAATAAACCAACCAGTTTATCTCCTTCACTTAAGACCTACCCAATGCAATTTCAATCTAAGTACAACTTAAACCTGAGTTCCTACTCACTCCCCCTCAATCACAGCAGTGATACATAAAACAATTTGACTAATGAATTGATGAAGACACTCTTCAAAAACATACACTTGATTAAGCTTCACAGCTTTTTAATCAAGCAACACAACCACTCTTGCTTCACAGCTTTGAGTGGTACACACACCTAACTTGACTCTGCTTCACAGCTTTAGTCAAGAAACATTCAAACACTCTTGCTTCAAAGCTTTGAGTGCTACACAACCCTTACAATTAAAAACCTATTCCAAGTCACTTATCACAATGATAATTGCTTGAAGTACAATAATTAAACCTATACAGTTTTACAAATGATCTTCTGACCAAAAAAGGGATTACTTGCAAAACAGCAGCTCTGTTGAATATATAGCAGCTGCATCTTCAGTTAGGGTTTCCACAAAAAGCTAGGGTTAATTCCATTTGACCTTAAGACTAGGTCACAGGACTTTATCAACCAGGTTAGGGTTGAGCTAGGTTAACCCAAAGAAAACGCAGGATGCTGTTCTGGAAAGACTGAGTCATTTTCCTGAAAAAACTCAGAATTAACCAAACTGCAAACCTGTTAGTTCAGAACAGGATGTCTTAACATCTGTTATGACATCTGAAAAAAACCTGTCTACTGATTTAGGAAAATGTGATCATTTTGCAAAATGCTCAGATACACACTTATAAACATCAGTACCTGAATGACAATATTTTTCTGCAAAGGTACCTAATGAATCAGTACAAACTAAACTAGAATGTTATGACATCAGTCATGACATTCACACATACACTTGGGTTTTTACCAAAAATGCAAGCCAATAACTAAACAACTACAGTATTTATCATGTACCAAATAAAATAAAATTAATTAATTTTTGGGATTTTTATGCATTTAGGGCAAAAACCCTAATTTTATAAATAAAAGTATTTATTGTATAATATATGTAATATTTATTTATTATGTACAAAAAATAAATGAAAAGAAAAATATATGAAAAAAAGTAATTTTTAAGTTAAATATTAGTAAATATAAAATGTATTATTTTATTATGTTTTTAACCTAAATGTATTAATAAATACCTAAATGTTTATAATATTCACTAAATACTAAATATATATATAAGTAATAATATTTAATATTTACAAAAAATGTATTTTTATTATAAAATGTTTTCAAGAGATAACATAAAATAAAAATCAGAAATAAAATATGTGTGTATTATTTTTTTGTATTGAAAAATAAAAGTATACTTATTTATTTATTTACAAAAACCTAATAAAACCAAATAAATATCAAAATAAATGCAAAAAATATGGGAAAAATGTTTTTAATGTCTTTTATGATTTAAACAAAAATATGGAAACAAAATCAAAAAGAAAAAATGGAAAATAACAAGTATATCTCAAAATGGGCCAGGGGGGTTCAAAAGTAAAAACAAGGTGCAAATAGGAAAATGAAACAGGCCCAGCCCAAAGGCAAGCTTCTTCAACCTCCAGCCATCTCTGTTTGAAAACGCGCGCCTCTTTGCTTCCACAACAAGAACCTGATTCTTTGACTTTTAATGAAAACTCACAACACAAAAAATGTAAAGCATCATCTCACGAGTTCATACATATAAAGAACATGATTTAAATCTCAGAAATGAGAGAGAATTTCTTCTCCCCCAATTCCTGACCTAATTTTTATTCAATGTTCAGACTTAAAATTCTCTAAGCATACATAACATAAATAAAAACTAATGATATGGGCATGTTCAGGGCTATGAATGTGACATAATTTCTTCACAAATCTAAACCTAACTATGTCTGGATAGAGAGATAAGAGTTCATGAACTTACCTGTTCAGTTGGAATCGTATCTGGTGATGGAGGTGTTTTCAATGCAAGGTGATGATTGGTATAGCTTCCTTGATGTCCAGGGATGCTATTCCAAGCTTTAGTTTGCTTTGAAACCAAATGAATCGTGTTATGGCACTTCAACTGCAAAACAGAAAAATGAAAATGGTGATGTTGATTAGGAGTGTTACAGTCTGCTTCTAATGCTTTGGACAGTTTGTATGGATGGTAGGGAAAGTGTTTGAAGTGGTTTTGGCCAAGATGCACGATGGAAATGAGCTGTGGGTTTCCAAGTGCAGGATGCCCTGTTTTTGTGCAGTTTAATGGTGATTCTGTGTTTGAGGATGTTTGGAACTTGGTTGGCTTGTGTTTCAAGCTTAGGTTTAATGTTTAGAAAGTGTACAATAACTTTGCTTAAGGTTCTCTTGGCTGAGATGATAGTTGGTATGTTATGCAAGTTTTCTTCACACTTAAGCAACAAAATGTCAAGTGGTCCTCTAGACTGATGCAGGCCCCCAATCTATGCTGCAACCTTTCCCCTTGATCAGTGTGTTTTGCTTCTGAACTTGTGCCCAAAGATATGGCCTTGTACTTCTTGATTTGCAACTTTGACATAAAGCCATACTTTTCTAAAATGGATAATTTGCTTTTTCTACTTATGGCTTTATTTTGCATACAATGCTTGAACACATAAAATAAGGTCTTGGCATAATGAGTTAGAATTAAATTTATGAGTGTAAATGAGATAAGGACCTGTAATCTAGCTTAAGGCATGCTGAGTTCAAAAAATGCAAGGTTATGGACATGTAAATTGGTCATGAACAAAGTGAGTTTTTCCCAACTTGCCAAATTCGATTCTCCCTAACCATGAGGTTATTTGATGAGTTCTTGGACATTTTGGAAAGCTTGGAATGTGTACTACAATCCATCTTTGTAATGAAAATTGAAATTCCAAGTGGAAGTATGTGAAAAGTGGTCTTGAAGTTAGGCAAAAATCCTGCCTAAAATGGTTCAAAATTTCTCTAAGTTAAGAATGGTTTGGTACCCTTGTTCCAAAAATTGTAACTTGAGCTACAAGCTTCTTTTGAGGAAACTTTGTGAATCAAAGTTGTAGATTTTGCAATGGACTACAACTTTAATGTTTTGACTTTTCCTTGAATCCAAATGAATCTTGGTGAGAAAGTGGGACAAAGTTAGGAAAAATTAGGGTTTTTCATAACTTAGAAAAATTCTAAGTTATGAAAGATCTTAATTTCAAACCCTAATTTGTGATTCTTGATGAACAAGTTTCATGATTTGGCATGTTTTGATGAAAAATGAATCTTGACACTTGATTTTGACCAAAAAGTCAAAGTTTGACTTTTCAGTATACAGTCAAAATTGATCAATTGACTGGGAAATTCAACTGTCAATCTTTTGCATTTGGGATCTTTTGGACTTGTTGAGTATGTCAAGACAATTCCATGGGGTCCTTGAGTCCATATGTGAGCTTGGTTTTCCATTGGCTAGGTCAAACAGTCAAAAATTGCCTTTGTGCAGTCAAAACCCTAAAAATGACCATTTTGCCCTTTTGGTGATCTGATCAAATTTCTTGTGGAATTGTGATCCAAACTTGATAAAATGGTCCATATGAGTTCATAATGTTGATGTGTGTCAATTTCCATGAGATTTGACTATCAATTGGCCACCGTTGACTTTTTCCCCAATACAGTTGATTTCTAGGTCAACTGTCCAATTGACTGGGCAAAGTTTGGAATCAAGGCTTGAAACTTAGTATGGATAAACTTGGGAGTCCAACATGAAGCATGAAAGTCATCTTAGGCATTTTAGGTCAAAATATCTTTGTGCAAACACAAACCCTAATTTGGGTCAACAGTGCTAGGAGAAGTCTTGCAGAGGAAACCCTAACTGGATCTTGAGCTCCAAGGGCCTTGTGATGAGAAAATGTTGAGAGAAATGGGAGGGCAAATTTTGGGGTACAACAGGGGTCAACTCCCAGATATCCCATACAAATCTGACAAATTTGGTCTGGGTTTCACTTCAGGTGCCCAGAAGGTTGTACGTCGCGCTCGTGCCAGAGGGCCACCCTTGAAGATCAGCAACCACGAAGTCAATGCAGTAGAGGATGATAAAGACAACTACAACTTGGAGGATTAAATTTTCCCAACAGTCAGTGGAGGGCTCAGCAACTGGGAGGCTAGAGATTTTGTCCCGATCACATTTATCCCACAGTAATTTGTCTTTGCATTTTGTTGGATCTATAATATTAAAACAATTCAGACTCTTAAAACCTTGTGTCTTACCCGAGGCACAATGGTCCATTTGTAAGGGTTATTATCTCATTTCCATATGACATCAATGAATCATGGACGTTTTTGCATACAAACTTTGTGCTCATTGTTTTTCTTTTTACATTTTCATTTCTTTCAAAGATAGTTATACTCTTACACACACTTACACTCACAATGCAGGTCTACATCCATTCGGGATCCCATGGGTAACGATTCTACTATGGCCTTGTGTTACTCTGAAAATCTAATCTACCAAGCCGAAGACGAAGGTGAGGAAGATTGTGAAGTACTAGGGGAACTCTCCAGGTTACTGCAACAAGAAAAGAGAACCATTCAGCCCCACGAAGAACCAGTGGATACAATCAACCTAGGAACCGAAGAAGACAAAAGAGAGGTCAAGGTGGGTGCCAATCTGGAACCCATTGTCAAAGAGCGTCTGATTCAGTTGCTGCACGAGTATGTTGAGATCTTTTCCTGGTCGTATGAGGACATTCCAGGACTTGATGCAGATATAGTGGTACATCGTCTACCAACAAAGAAGATTTCCCACCGGTGAAACAAAAGGTCCGTCAAATGCAACTAGACATGTCAGAGAAGATTAAGGCAGAAGTCATGAAACAATTCAATGCTGGATTCTTGGCCGTCACTTCCTATCCATAATGGGTTGCCAATATTGTCCCTGTGCCCAAAAAAGACGGCAAGGTACGAATGTGCATGGACTAACAGAGATTTGAATAGGGCAAGCCCTGAGGATGATTTCCCACTTCCCCACATTGATATTCTAGTTGAGAATACGACACAACACAAAGTGTTTTTCTTCATGGACGGTTTCTCAGGCTATAACCAAATCAAAATGGCGCTTGAGGACATGGAGAAAACAACCTTTGTCACGCAATAGGGCACATTCTGCTACAAGGTTATGCCGTTCGGACTGAAGAATGTTGGGGCAACCTATCAGCGTGTCATGGTAGCTCTGTTTCACGACATGATACATCATGAAATAGAGGTCTATGTGGACGACATGATAGCTAGATATCAAATAGAAGAAAAGCATCTTGACCATTTACAAAAACAGTTTGAGAGACTAAAGAAATACAAGCCGAGGTTGAACCTAAATAAATGCATATTTAGGGTGAGGTCTGGTAAACTCTTAGGCTTTTTCGTCAGTAATAAAGGTATTGAAGTGGATCCCGACATGGTGAAAACGATACAATATATGCCTGCTCCTCGTATTGAGAAGGAAGTCACAAGATTCTTGGGACGTTTAAACTACATTGCCAGATTCATTTCTCACCTAACAGCTACTTGTGAACCAATCTTCAAATTACTGAAGAAAGATCAAGTAGTCAAATGGAATGATGAATGCCAAACTACTTTTGACAAAATCAAAGAGTACCTGCGAGAGACTCCTGTGTTGATGGCACCAGTCGAGGGAAGACCATTGATCATGTCTATGACTGTTTTGGAAAATTCACTGGGGTGTGTGTTGGGGCAGCATGATTGAAGGGGTGAAAAACACAAGAAGGGGGGGGGGGGGTTGAATTGTAAAACTGAAATCTAAAGCAATTGACAAGATATTTTTATCCTGGTTCGTTTGATCTCAAACTACTCCAGTCCACCCGTCAAGGTGATTTCGCCTCTCTCCAACAAGGTCTTAATTCACTATATTCAACTGAATATTACAGACTGCTTTAACAACTGCTAAAGCCTTCTTGATTCAAACCACAACCCGGTTTGTCAAGGCAACACTTTCTTACAAGGATATAAAACAATGTGTGTGGATGTTTTCTACAAAACTTTATCACAACTGTGATGTATACACAAAATGAAGCTTAGAAACTAGATTGCTAAACAATAATGAATATCAGAGTATGTGGTTTAGCAAAACTGGTAGAACGAAGATTATGGTTCAGCTTTGTGCGTGTAGAGATTTTGAGAGCATTAGCCATTATAATCTTCAAAGCCTTGTTTATATAGCACTTGAGAAGATGAACGTTGAATGCAATATTCTTTATTCAATGCTAATAACAAGCTTTCCTTTTTTTGAGCAGATCTTGTCTAGAATGAGGCCGTTGGAATTAATTAGCTTTCAATGCACAGTACCGTTGCTTCTTTAACACAAGTTCTGGCTTGGCTCATTCTGATTCTGCTTCGCTGCTGATGAACTATTGTGTTTCTGTATCAGAGTGTTGAGCGCAGTTCTGTTCATTAAGCTTCAGCATGTACGTGAGTTGATCATCTGATTTTGACGTTCTGATATAGCAACTTCTGATGCTGGTGTCTGAATTCAAGTTCTGATGCTGAATAGACGTGATCTTGCTTATATCAATCAGAGTATTCTGCAAGTCAGAACATAATAATTTTAGGTAGCAGATAGTTCATTCATGAAACTTATACATACTATATCTTTTCACTTTGTTATCATCAAAACTTAAATATAGGGTAGTAGATTCAAACATTGTTCTAACAATCTCCCCCTTTTTGATGATGACAAAAACTAGATATTTTAAATGAAAAATAACTTGAAAAGGTATCTGGAAAAAGTATCAGAGTTAAGAAGTACGGAGAAGTCAGAGTTAAGAGATACTCCCCCTGAGTTGATTACTTCCCTTTGATTATACGTGTTCTTCAGGATCAGATCTTTTTCTTTCTTTGAACATCAGATTATCAGAGTCTTTGACTTATCAGAAGCTTTATGTCAGAGCAGAGCTTCAGAGCTTTTCTTGTCAGAGCTTTGCTTTGGATCAGAACTTCATATTGATCAGAGCAACTTCATATTGTTCAGAGCTTCTTCGTTTTGATCAGAGCTTCTAGTCTTCAGAGTGTCCAGGAGCTTCCTTGTGCCTGTAGACTTTAAACAAAACAGAAAAACATTTCAAGTAATAGAGTTAGAATGTTTGAGAATTTCTGTCTAGTTAGCCGTTATTGATTTAAATATCATTCTTGTTCTCCCCCTTTTTGTCAGCAATCAAAAAGTGTTGGTGATGTGCTAAAACAATTAAGATCAGAAAAAACTAATCATATTAAAATAGTTCAGAATCAGAGGAAGAAAATATTACAAAGCATAATCAAAACAGTACATCAGAAAATCAAGAAAACATGAAAAAAATCATGCATGAAAAAAGATTTAAGGTTGAGGAGGCAAGCGTGTGAACAGGCGTTCCAGCATCGCTTGAATCTTTTCAGAAGTTTCATTCTGTTTATGCACCATGCTGACAACAGTGTCAATCTTGCTGTCCTGCACATCCATTCTTGCTTTCATCTTATCGTTGTCATCCATCCGCTGTTGTAGACGCAAGTCATTCAGCCTTAGTTCTTCCAGAGTCTGCCTGTCCAAGGAAGCTTGAGAAGCATCAGAAGGAGGAGGCTTCTCAGAACTTTTAGCAACATCTTTCAGCCATGTCCACACAACGGACGCCACCACCACTTTGACCGATTAGCCTTGCAATGAGATCTTCAGAAATCACAATCTTCTTCCCCATGACAGAGGAGATAACTAGATGTTTTGAAACCTTAGCGTGAATCCAAAATTCCTTGACCAGCGCTGGGAATGTTGGTCCAACCAACCTATCGAAATACCTTTCCCACTTTTGAGCCCTAATTTCTTCAGTTAGGTCAAAACCATTTTCCTTCAAGCTTTCAAAGTCAATGATTAACTCAGAGAGCACTTCAAGGTTCTTCACCGGAGTGAGGAGAGTTCTGAGTGGCACTTGATATTGTTCAGAACTTGCTTTCTTCTGATTGCCTGCAGAAATGCTGGAGGATGCCATTGTTCACACTAAAAAAGCTTTGAGAATGAATTGAGAAAAAAAAGGTTTGCAAGAGATGAACTCAGAAATATGCAGAAAAAGCTTGAGTGTTAATGAGAAAGCGTAAAGAATAAGAATGAGAGATTAATGTGCTTAAATAGAGTTTTCAAAATTATTTTGAAAAGATAAACGTTTTTAAGAGAGAGAAAAAATCATGATTGCCATTTAAAAGCATGATTACTTTTCATTAAATGCTTGCTGATTTTGGGGGATTTGAGAAAGATACTTAAAAACGGTTACCAGACATGTGTCTCAATGCACCCAATCAGCGCTTTGCCTTCTCAGAAGCGTGCACGCGTTCTGCTTCAGAGATATGCTGATGATTGGATGACACTTGTTTGATGTAGTGATCAGCACGTCTGTCTTTGAGATTAGACTCTCAGATCTTTAGACTTGCATCTGATACAATCTGCATGTTCTATCTTTCTGAAAGGAGATTGATCAGAAGTTCACAGTAAAATAATTACATTCTGAAGGTAAATATATGGAATTAAAACATTTTCACTCTGGGCACACTTTCATGCTGAGATGTTTCAGAATGAAATTAAACCTATCTTCTGAAAGGGGTTTAGTAAAGATATCAGCCCATTGATGGTCTGTATCTATAAATTTTAAGTTCAAAATACCTTTCTGAATATAGTCCCTAATGAAGTGATGTTTTATTTCTATATGCTTAGCTCTAGAATGTAAAATAGGATTCTTACTTAAGCAAATAGCAGAAGTATTATCACAAAGTATAGGAATGTTACTCTCAAAAATCTGGAAGTCTTCAAGCTGACTTTTCATCCAGAGCATTTGTGTGCTGCATCCTGCTGCTGCTATATACTCAGCTTCTGCTGTTGACAGAGCAATTGTTGATTGCCTTTTGCTGGACCAAGAGATCAGATTTTCTCCCAGAAACTGGCAGCTTCCAGAAGTACTTTTACGTTCCACTCTGTCTCCAGCAAAATCAGCATCACAGTAGCCTACTAAGCTGTAATCACTAGATTTTCTATAAAACAAACCCAGATTAGTAGTACCTTTCAGATACTTGAAAATTCGCTTAACAGCTGTTAAGTGAGATTCTCTAGGATCTGATTGGAATCTAGCACAGATGCAAACACTGAATAATATGTCAGGTCTTGAAGCAGTCAGATAGAGGAGAGAACCAATCATACCTCTGTAGACTTTCTGTTCTACACTTTTGCTTACCTCTTCTCTTTCCAGAATGCACGTGGGATGCATTGGAATCTTTGATGGCTTACATTCTGAGAGGTCAAATTTCTTCAGAAGATCTCTGATGTATTTGCTCTGATGAATGTAAGTTCCTTCTGGAGTTTGATTGATCTGAATTCCTAGAAAGAATTTCAGTTCCCCCATGAGGCTCATCTCAAATTCTGCCTGCATACACTTAGCAAATTTTCTTCCAAGAGAAGGATTAGTAGAACCAAAAATGATATCATCAACATAAATTTGACAGACTAAGATGTCACTCTTAACTGTTTTACAGAATAGAGTAGTGTCCACTTTCCCTCTGGTGAATTCATTTTCAAGCAGAAAGTTACTTAGCCTTTCATACCAAGCTCTGGGAGCTTGTTTCAGACCATACAGTGACTTCTTTAGTTTGAAAACATGTTCTGGATGTTTTGTATTTTCAAAACCTGGGGGTTGGTGAACATAAACTTCTTCTTCTATATAACCATTTAAGAATGCACTTTTGACATCCATCTGATACAGAGTGATGCCTCTATTAACAGCAAATGAAATTAAAAGTCTGATAGATTCTAACCTGGCGACTGGGGCAAAGGTTTCTGTATAGTCTATCCCCTCTTGCTGACTATAACCTTGTGCAACCAGTCGTGCCTTGTTTCTGATGACTTCACCTTGTTCATTTAGCTTGTTTCTGAACACCCATCTTGTTCCAATGACGTTGAATCCTTTTGGTCTGGGAACGAGATCCCATACGTCGTTTCTGGTGAATTGATTCAGCTCTTCTTGCATTGCCAGAATCCAGTCATTATCCAGAAGTGCTTCATCAATAGAAGAAGGTTCAATCAGAGACACAAGTCCCATAAGAGTTTCTTCAGAGTTTCTGAAGCTTGCTCTTGTTCTGATTGGATCTTCCTTTCTTCCTAGGATAGTCTCTTCTGGGTGATCCAAGCTGCTTCTGGGTAATCTCTTCTGAGGTTGATCAGCAGCTGTTGAAGGATTTCTTGCAGTGCTCCTTTCAGACGTTGAAGGAATGTCTGTGTTGAGAGCTTCTGATGACTTGTCTTCAGAACCTGCAAATTCAATTTCTATACCTGCAAAAATTTCATTCTGCTTTGACTTTTCAGAGTCAAGCTTATCATCAAAACGAACACTGATTGATTCTTCCACAATCTGTGTTTCTGTATTGTATACTCTGTACCCTCTTGAGCGTTCAGAGTATCCTAACATAATACACTTCTGTGCCTTAGAGTCAAACTTGTTCAAATAATTCTTTGTATTTAACATAAAGCAAGTACATCCAAATGGATGAAAATATGAAATGTTGGGCTTTCTGTTCTTCCACAATTCATATGGAGTCTTTTCCAGAATAGGTCTTATTGAGATTCTATTCTGAATGTAGCACGCTGTGTTTATTGCCTCTGCCCATAAAGTCTTAGCAACGTTTGTCTCATTGATCATGGTTCTGGCCATTTCTTGCAATGTTCTGTTCTTTCGTTCTACAACTCCATTTTGTTGGGGAGTTCTAGGACAAGAGAAATCATGCAGAATGCCTCTGTCATTAAAGAATGACTCAAAATCTTTATTTTCAAATTCTCCACCATGATCACTTCTGACTTTAACGATTCTAAGATCTTTTTCATTCTGAACTTGGTTACAGAAGGTAACAAACACAGAGTGTGACTCGTCCTTGTGTCTTAAGAACTTTACCCATGTCCATCTGCTATAGTCATCTACGATTACTAACCCATACTTCTTACCACTGACTGAAGCAGTTTTAACTGGTCCAAATAAGTCAATGTGCAGAAGTTCTAATGGCTTAGAGGTGGAAACAACATTTTTGGATTTGAAAGAAGGTTTTGCAAATTTGCCTTTCTGACATGCTTCACACAGAGCATCTGAATTGAACTTCAAATTAGGAAGTCCTCTGACCAGATTGAGTTTGTTAATCTGAGATATTCTTCTCATACTAACATGCCCCAATCTTCTGTGCCAGATCCACTTCTCGTTGTTAACAGACAGAAGACATTTTACATTCTGACTCTTTAGTTCAGAAAGTTTGATTTTGTAAATGTTGTTTTTCCTCTTACCATTAAACAGGATAGTCCCATCTTTCTGACTAACAGCTTTACATGATTTTTGATTAAAGATTATATCATAACCGTTATCACTTAATTGACTTATGGATAACAGATTATGCATCAATCCATCTACTAGCAGAACATTATTAATAGAGGGAAGATTTCCATTACCTACAGTTCCAGAGCCAATTATCTTTCCCCTCTGATTGCCTCCAAAGCCAACGTGGCCTCCAGGCTTAAGTTCCAGGCTTTGGAACATATGCCTTCTTCCCGTCATGTGTCGTGAGCAGCCAGAGTCCAGGTACCATGACTGGTGTTTCTGACTTGTTGCTAAAGATATCTGCAACATGTATTATTTTATCCTTAGGTACCCAGATTTTCTTGGGTCCTGACTTGTTAGTTTTACCAAAACTCTGGTTGAATTTTGGTTTCACAGATTGCTTACTGCTAGTGTATTTGATATCATGTGTGTGACCATACACAAAGTGTGAATTCAAAGGAGTGTGTTTAATGGTTAAGTCCATGACATTCTTTGGTGTAGGAACCTTACCTTGGTATCCTATTCCTTTCCTGCCGTTTCTGCTAACTCCATAGATCATTGAAGCCATTCTGCTTCTATCTATGCTTTTAGCAAGGAACTTCTGGAAACTGTGATCATACTCCTTGATGATCTCATCAGCGTTGCTGGGAGTTTCAGAAATTGGTTCCTTCTGAGAGTTTTGTAAAGTGTTTTCTAATTTTGAAATTTTATCTCTCAGCTCAGAGTTTTCCAATTTGAGACTCTCAGACTTATTAGAGTCAGATTCAAGATTCCTTTTCAGGTCTCTGAATTTAGCTCTAATCTGCTGATAACGTTCCAGAATCTCATTAAGGCTTTCAGCAAGTTCAGCCTTTGTAAAGTTAACAGCGAAGTTAGGAAATACCTCTTCTGTGTCTGATTCTGAGTCTGATTCAGAAGCTTCACTATCTTCTGAAATGTTTGCCATGAGAGCTATGTTTGCCCTTTCATCATCTGATTCTGAGTCAGCTTCAGACGAGTCAGAGTCATCCCATGTGGCCATGAGACTTTTCTTCTTCTCTCTTCCAAACTTCTTTTTGGGCTTTTCCCTCTGAAGCTTTGGGCAGTCACTCTTGTAGTGTCCTTGCTCATTGCACTCGTAGCAGATGATGTCTTTGGTGTTTGGCTTCTTGCTACTGGAGGAGCCTTCAGATCTTCTGTATCTAGAGGAAGAATCTATCCTTCTGTATCTGGAAGAAGATTTGTTCTGATCAGATCTTCTGGGATTCCTGAACTTCCTTTGTCTTTGCTTCCACAGTTGATTTACTCTTCTGGAGAGAAGGGAAAGTTCGTCTTCTTCTGATGAGGATCCATCAGATGTTTCTTCAACTGCCTGCAAAACTTTAGACTCAAATTTTCTGTTAGATTTTAATGCTAAAGGCTTACCTTGCTTCTGAGGCTCATCAGCTTCTAGCTCTATCTCATGACTTCTGAGGGAGCTTATAAGTTCCTCCAGAGTGATTTTGTTGAGATCTTTAGCTAGCTTCAGAGCAGTAACCATAGGCCTCCACTGCTTGGGTAAACTTCTGATTATTTTCTTGACATGGTCAGCAGTAGAGTATCCTTTGTCCAGAACTTTGAGACCAGCTACCAGAATCTAGAATCTAGAGAACATAGTTTCAATGGATTCAGATTCTTCCATTTTGAACGCCTCATACTTCTGAATGAGCGCCAGAGCTTTTGTTTCTTTGACTTGAACGTTGCCCTCATGCGTCATTCTGAGAGAATCAAAGATGTTCTTTGCTGTGTCTCTGTTGGAGATCTTTTCATACTCAGTATAGGAGATGGCACTGAGGAGGATGGTTCTAGCCTTATGGTGATTCTTGAAGTCACGCTTTTGTTGATCAGTCATTGATTTTCTATCAATCTTCTGACCACTTGCATTCACAGGGTGCGTGTATCCATCTGTCACCATATCCCACAGATCAGCATCATGTGCTAGAAAGAAGCTTTCAATTCTGTCTTTCCAGTAATCAAAGTTTTCTCCATCAAAGACTGGAGGTTTGCCACTGAATCTGTCTCTGTCCTCATTGTTGTCATTGCTGATGTGAGAATTGTTTCCTGCCATTGTATTTTTCTGACGCTGGATCTTGTACTGACACGGTTAAGTGTTTTAGCTCAGAACCAGGCGCTCTGATGCCAATTGAAGGGGTGAAAAACACAAGAGGGGGGGGGGGGTTGAATTGTAAAACTGAAATCTAAAGCAATTGACAAGATATTTTTATCCTGGTTCGTTTGATCTCAAACTACTCCAGTCCACCCGTCAAGGTGATTTCGCCTCTCTCCAACGAGGTCTTAATTCACTATATTCAACTGAATATTACAGACTGCTTTAACAACTGCTAAAGCCTTCTTGATTCAAACCACAACCCGGTTTGTCAAGGCAACACTTTCTTACAAGGATATAAAACAATGTGTGTGGATGTTTTCTACAAAACTTTATCACAACTGTGATGTATACACAAAATGAAGCTTAGAAACTAGATTGCTAAACAATAATGAATATCAGAGTATGTGGTTTAGCAAAACTGGTAGAACGAAGATTATGGTTCAGCTTTGTGCGTGTAGAGATTTTGAGAGCATTAGCCATTATAATCTTCAAAGCCTTGTTTATATAGCACTTGAGAAGATGAACGTTGAATGCAATATTCTTGATTCAATGCTAATAACAAGCTTTCCTTTTTTTGAGCAGATCTTGTCTAGAATGAGGCCGTTGGAATTAATTAGCTTTCAATGCACAGTACCGTTGCTTCTTTAATGCAAGTTCTGGCTTGGCTCATTCTGATTTTGCTTCGCTGCTGATGAACTATTGTGTTTCTGTATCAGAGTGTTGAGCGCAGTTCTGTTCATCAAGCTTCAGCATGTACGTGAGTTGATCATCTGATTTTGACGTTCTGATATAGCAACTTCTGATGCTGGTGTCTGAATTCAAGTTCTGATGCTGAATAGACGTGATCTTGCTTATATCAATCAGAGTATTCTGCAAGTCAGAACATAATAATTTTAGGTAGCAGATAGTTCATTCATGAAACTTATACATACTATATCTTTTCACTTAGTTATCATCAAAACTTAAATATAGGGTAGTAGATTCAAACATTGTTCTAACAATGATGAGTCTGGCCGAAAAGAGCACACAATTTATTACCTGAGCAACAAGTTTACCGACTGTGAAACAAGATATTCACTGCTCGAGAAAACTTGATGCACTCTGACATGGGCTGCTCGTCGACTGAGACAGTATATGCTGACCCATACTAACTTTTTGATATCTAAAATGGATCCAACAAAATATATCTTCGAGAAGCCTGCCCTTTCTGGGAGAATAGCGAGATGTCAGATGATCCTGATAGAATATGACATACAGTATACTACCCAGAAAGCAATAAAGGGTAGTATACTAGTTGATCAACTTGCTCCCCAGGCTGTGGAAGACTACCAGTCCATGAAGTTCGAATTCCCAGACGAAGACATCATGATGGTGAACAACTATGAAGAATTCAGGCCATATGACGGACCTGAACAAGGATCCCGATGGACCCTGGTCTTTGATGGGGCATCTAACACACTTGGAAATGGTATTGGTGTTGTACTCATATCTCCTGAAGGATGTCATAGTCCATTTACAGCAAGACTCTGCTTCAACTGTACAAATAACATGACGGAATACGAAGCGCCCATTTTTGGTCTCAAAGCTGCCATAGACTTGGGAATCAAATCCTTAAATGTATTCGGAGATTCAACTTTGGTCATCATCCAGATCAAAGGGGGATGTGACACCAAACACCCTAAACTTATCCCTTACAAAGAACATGTTTTGACGTTGCTCCCATATTTTGAGAAGATTACCTTCTAGTATTTCTCGCGAGAAGAAAATCAGCTAGCAGACGCATTAGCCACAATGTCATCCATGTTTAAACTTAAATGGGATAACGAGGCTCCCCAGATCACCATTGAACAAATGGATGAACCAGCTCATTGTCACGAGATTAATACCGAAGAAGTAGTGGACCAGCCTTGGTTTCACGAAGTCAAGAGGTATCTCGAGGCTCAAGAATATCCGGAAGGAGCTTCAGTCAATAATAAGAAGTTCTTAAGGAGATTCTCTACTAAATTCTTTTGGTGATCTGATCAAATTTCTTGTGGAATTGTGATCCAAACTTGATCAAATGGTCCATATGAGTTCATAATGTTGATGTGGGTCAATTTCCATGAGATTTGACTGTCAATTGGCCACCGTTGACTTTTTCCCCAATACAGCTGATTTCTAGGTCAACTGTCCAATTGACTGGGCAAAGTTTGGAATCAAGGCTTGAAACTTGGTGTGGATAAACTTGGGAGTCCAACATGAAGCATGAAAGTCATCTTAGGCATTTTAGGTCAAAATATCTTTGTGCAAACACAAACCCTAATTTGGGTCAACGGTGCTAGGAGAAGTCTTGCAGAGGAAACCCTAACTGGATCTTGAGCTCCAAGGGCCTTGTGATGAGAAAATGTTGAAAGAAATGGGAGGGAAAATTTTGGGGTACAACAGTTTCCTCTGTTCAATCTTCTTGAACCTGAAGAGTTAGATTGGCAAGTTTGCCTTTCGTGACTCGAGGGTAAAAGGAGATTGGACACTAGAGTGCCCGGAAATTTGCACTCGCATGTTGGAGTATCAGCAATGTGATGTCGGGAATGGGCTTATAGATGTCACTTGGAGAGATGGTGGATAGGGAGATGGGCTTATAGATGCCATCTGAAGGCGTGACAGAACCTTGTCGGGAATGGGCTTATAAATGCCATTTGGAAGTGTTGATCGCATAAGAGATTCCTTAGCGATAACTTGCGCACTTTGAGAAAGACAGATGTTTCCTGGCTTGTTACAGGTGTTGATCTTCAATCTCTTCATGCAGATATGCCCTGGCTGGATGCAGGTATTGAATCTGGAATCGGTTGCTCACAGATATGCCCTGGCTAGATACAGGTATCGAATCTGGAATTTATCGTCTATAGATATGCCCTGGCTGGATGCAGGAATCGAATCTGGAATTAGTCGTCAACAGATATGCCCTGGATGGATACAAGAATCGAATCTGGAAATAGTCGTCAACAGATATGCCCTGGCTGGATACAGGAATCGAATCTTCAAACTCTTCAGATGTACCCTGGCTAGATACAGGAATCGAATCTGGAATTAGTCGTCAACAGATATGCCCTGGCTGGATACAGGAATCAAATCTGGAAATAGTCGTCAACAGATATGCCCTGGCTGGATACAGGAATCAAATCTTCAAACTCTTCAGACGTGCCCTGGCTGGATACAGGAATCGAATCTGGAATTAGTCGTCAACAGATATGCCCTGGCTGGATACAGGATTCGAATATGGAAATAGTCATCAACAGATATGCCCTGGCTGGATACAGGAATTGAATCTTCAAACTCTTCAGACGTGCCCTGGCTGGATACAGGAATCGAATCTGGAACTGTGACAGTTGAAGGTAGTTGTCTTTTGGGTTGTCTTTTTCCCTGAAAAGGCAAAACATCAGTTGTATGCAATGTCATGATGTATGAAATGCATGATGTCATGATGTTCAAAATGAGATAGTGTTGTATGCACTTTATCATGTATGTAAGCAAGATGTATGAAATGTGAAATGTTTATGAAGGTATTTTCGTCTAGGGAAATAAATCCTTGACGACCAGCCGGGGAATTAAATCCTGGGCTGACGTTGAAGAGTAGAGTTCTTCGTTTCCTCTAGGGATGATAGTTGTAAGAATAAACCGGTAGGAGAAAATGAATCCGTTGGGGAATAAACTTGTTGGAGAGATTACTCTGAGGGGAATTACTCTGTGGGAAGAGATACCTTGTTGAAGTTTTGGTGAGAGTTCCGCTGAAGATTTCGATGATGGACTCCGCTGGGGATAACAATGATTAACTCCGCTGGGGATTACAATGATAAACTCCGCTGGGGATGACAATGATACACTCCGCTGGGGATTGTGTTGATAAGTTATGTTGGGGAATTTTGATGAATTCCGCTGGGGATAGGAAGAACTTCGCCGAGGACGGTCTTCCGTGGTAATTAGCTGAGGATAACCCAGTTATAAGCCCTTGGGAGAAATAACTTTGAATAAAAAGTCCGGGAGAGACGTCCGTACTCTACAGGGGATAAGCTTCCAGACCTGCTGGGGATATGGATTCCAGTTTTCCCGGGGAAACTTTCGGAATTGCACTGGGGAATGGTTCCACTGGGGTGTCTGTATTCCGCCGGGGAACAATCTTAGATCAAGACTGTCGGGGATGCTTGCTGAGGGATGCCTATACTCCGCTGGGGAATATTGATATCTTCTGGGGATACCCAACTTCCTTTAGGCTGGCCGTAGACTAACTCTGCTGGAGGAGAGCACTGCTGACTTGCTAGGGGAACATGGTGCCTATTGTAGGGCTGATGATAGACTAACTCTTCCTAGGGAGAGTATTGCTGAATCTTGTCTTACTCTGTGGGGAGTTGAGGTAACTTGGTCACATTCTTCAGTTGAACCTACCTTGGTACTTTGGCGGCAAGAACAACTAGACTGCCAGGACAACTCTACATTGCCCCTATTTCTGATGTCACCTGTAATTAGTCTTTTGTTTTGTATGCAAGTATTTATGAATTTAGCAATTTAATGTCAAATACATATATAAAAAATGAACATTGGACGTTCTTCGCAAGACAAAACAGAAAAAGGAAAAACAATTGGCAATTTGTTTGAAAAAGTGAATTTGTATTGATTTTGAAGTTTGCCTGTAAATAGGCGTTTTTGTACAAGAGGCTGACGTCCCAATAAGAGAACGCCGCCGAATAACATAAAGTTTATACAATTTTCAAAAGGAAACAAAACAACTATGTGAACAATATTCCCACTGGGTTCCAACTCTGCTATTGCCTGTATGTCTTCAAGCGTCTCATCACTTTGCTGCTTAGTTGAAGATGAAGCTGATTGATCGATCCCGAAGTCTGAGCCCGATAGTTGATGCCGAATTCTGGATGCAAGGTGATCCAATGAGACATAGTGTTACGCTTCATCCCTAACTTTTTCCTGGTCCGCCCTTTCGGGTTTTCAGTCCACCGGGATACCCATTTTTGCCCAAGCCGCCTTTTCAGGTTTTCGACTTGCCGGGTGTACAGATTTTTTTTCATTTCATCCCTTATTTTTGCCCGAACCCTTTTGGTTCGCCGGGAAGTCCTTATTTTTTCCTAGGTATGTCAACCTAGCGGGTCTTTTATTCATGCGTAGTATCTTTTTACTATGTCTGCATTGGCGGGGTGAGGAAGGTCGTCACCATCCATGGTGGTTAGAATCATGGCTCCTCCTGAGAAGACATGTTTAACCACAAATGGCCCTTCGTACGTAGGGGTCCATTTGCCCCTGGGATCACTTTGAGGAAGGATGATGCGTTTGATTACCAGGTCCCCAACTTGATACTCTTGTGGTCTGACTTTCTTGTTAAATGCCCTGATCATTCGTTTTTGGTACGTCTGACCATGACAGATAGCAGTGAGTCTCTTTTCGTCAATTAGGTTTAATTTATCAAGTCGAGTCTGGATCTAGTCATCTTCACTCAAGTCTACATCCTTCATTATCCGGAGAGAGGGTATCTGGACTTCAATCGGCAAGACTTCCTCCATGCCATAGACCAAGGAAAAGGGTGTTGCCCCGGTTGACGTCTGTGCTGAGGTACGATACCCATGAAGAGCAAATGGTAACATTCCGTGCCAATCTTTGTAGGTCACTATCATCTTCTGCACAATTTTCTTGATGTTTTTATTTTCCGCTTCGACAGCTCCATTCATCTTCGGCCGGTAAGGAGAAGAGTTGTGGTGCTGTATCTTGAATTGCTCACAGAGCTCAGTGATCATCTTTTTGTTAAGATTGGTACCATTGTCCGTAATGATTCTTTTTGGGACGCCGTACCGACAGATCAGGTTATGCCGAATGAAACGTGCCACGACACTCTTGGTTACGGTGGCGTAGGAAGCTACTTCTACCCACTTTGTGAAATAATCAATTGCTACCAAGATGAAGTGATGCCCGTTGGATGCCGTTGGTCGGATCTCGCCGATCATATCAATGCCCCACATTGCAAAAGGCCAAGGTGCCGTCAGGACGTTCAGAGGAACCGGAGGGATGTGCACCTTATCAGCATAGATCTGGCATTTATGAAAAGTTCGAGAATGTTGGTAACAGTCGGCTTCCATTGTGGACCAGAAATATCCTGCTCGAAGGATTTTCTTTGCCATGGTATGTCCACTGGAATGTGTTCCAAATGTACCTTCATGTAGTTCTACCATGATCTTCTCTGCTTCAGTTTTATCCACACAACGCAGTAGAGTTGAGTCATGATTTCGTTTGTAGAGAATACCGTTACTGAGGAAGAATTTTGCCGCAAACCTTCTCAGGAACTTCTTGTCATTGACCGATGCGCCTTCGGGGTATTCTTGAGCTTCCAAATATCTCTTCACCTCATGATACCAGGGTTTTTCAGTTACCTCTTCGGCCTCAAGATCGCAGCAGTATGCAGGTTCGTCCAACTTCCAGATAATGATCCGGGGAGCCTCGTTGTCCCATTTGACTTTGAACATTGAAGACATCGTAGCTAGCGCGTCTGCTAACTGATTCTGCTCTCTTGGGAAGTGTTCAAAAGTTATCTCTTCAAAGTGGGGAAGCAAAGTCAGCACATACTCCTTGTAAGGAATAAGATTTGGGTGTTTCGTATCCCACTCGCCTTTGATCTGATTGATCACGAGAGCGGAATCTCCGAAGACACTCAGAAACTTGATCCTTAAGTCAATCGCAGCTTGAAGACCCATGATACATGCCTCATATTCTGCCATATTGTTGGTGCAGTTGAAACACAGCCGGGCAGTGAGTGGAGTATGAGTACCTTTAGGGGATATGATCACAGCGCCGATGCCGTTACCCAAATCGTTCGAGGCTCCGTCAAAATGCATAGACCATCGGGATCCTTCCTCAGGTCCTTCATCCGGTCCAGGTACTTCACAATCAGTTACTACCATGATATCTTCGTCCGAAAATTCAAAGTTCAATGATTGGTAATCGTCCACAGGTTGGTGTGCCAAATGGTATGCCAATACACTTCCCTTGATTGGTTTTTGAGTTGTGTACTGGATGTCATATTCTGTCAAGATCATTTGCCATCTTGCTATTCTTCCGGACAGAGCGGGCTTTTCGAATATGTACTTGATTGGATCCATTTTTGAAATCAACAGAGTAGTGTGAGTCAGTATATACTTTCTTAACCGGCGAGCAGCCCATACCAGAGCGCAGCAAGTTTTCTCGAGCAGTGAGTACCGAGTCTCACAGTCAGTAAACTTTTTGCTCAGGTAATAAATAGCGTGCTCTTTTCGGCCAGACTCGTCATGCTGCCCCAGCACACACCCCATTGAGTTGTCAAGTACGATCAAGTATAGTATTAGAGGTCTCCCTTCAACCGGAGGCATAAGAATGGGTGGTTCTTGGAGATACTCCTTTATCTTTTCGAAAGCAGCCTGACATTCATCGTTCCAACGTACTACTTGATCTTTCTTCAGTAATTTGAAGATTGGCTCACAGGTAGCAGTTAGATGTGAGATGAATCGGGCAATGTAATTCAGTCGTCCCAGAAAGCCTCTGACTTCTTTCTCTGTCTTGGGAGTCGGCATCTCTTGTATGGATTTCACCTTGGCAGGGTCCACTTGAATACCTTTGTCGCTTACAATGAAACCTAGCAACTTTCCAGACCTCACCCCGAAGGTGCATTTGTTTGGGTTCAACCTCAGCTTGTACAACTTCAGTCGGTCAAACAGCTTCTGCAGATGGTCAAGGTGTTCCTCCTCAGTTTGGGACCTTGCAATCATGTCATCGACGTATACTTCAATCTCATGGTGGATCATGTCATGAAATAAAGCAACCATGGCACGTTGGTAGGTTGCCCCAGCGTTTTTCAACCCGAATGGCATGACCTTGTAGCAGAAGGTGCCCCACTGAGTAACAAAGGTAGTCTTTTCCATATCTTCAGGAGCCATCTTGATCTGATTATACCCTGAAAAACCATCCATGAAGGAGAACACCTTGTGTTGAGCAGTATTGTCAACAAGAACGTCGATGTGAGGCTGAGGGAAATCATCCTTAGGGTTGGCCCTGTTCAAATCCCTGTAGTCAACACACATTCTGACTTTACCATCTTTCTTTGGCACTGGAACCACGTTGGCCACCCACTGAGGATAAGAAGTCACTGCTAGAAACCCGACATCAAATTCTTTCATAACCTCAGCCTTGATTTTCTCGGACATCTCTGGGCGCATGCGGCAGACCTTCTGTTTTACCGGAGGGCAGTCTTCCTTGGTAGGCAGGTGATGAACCACAATGTCGGCATCCAAACCAGGCATGTCTTCGTAAGACCAAGTAAAGATTTCCATGTAGTCATGCAGCATCTGGATCAATCATTGCTTCACACTGAGCTCTAGTTGGCACCAATCTTGACTTCTTTTCTATCTGTCTCAGTACCCAGATTTATCGTTTCCACTGGCTCTTCATGCGGCTGAATGGCCCTCTCTTCCTAGAGTAGCAGTCTTGCAAGTTCACCAGGCACTTCGCAATCATCTTCACCTTCGTCTTCGGCCAAGTTGATCGGATCTTCGAACTCATAACTGGCGGTAGCAGAGCTGTTACCGGTGAGATCCAGAGTGGATTGGAACCTGTATAAGTGAGTGTGTGTAAATATAGCTGTTTTGCAATATATAACAAAGAAAGAAAAAGAGCACAAGATTTGAAATGCAACAACGTCCAATGTTTTGATTAATGATATATGGAAATGTCATACAAAAATCCCTCACAAATGGAGCCACGGTGCCCCAGGTAGGACACCGAGCCAATAAAAAGTTTCAACATATTGTTTGTTACAAATTGAAAACAAAAGAGTTCATTACTGCGTGACAAATGTAATAGGTGTAAAATCTTTTGCCGTCCAGTTGCTTGGTCCGTTGTTGGTTGTTGGATAGATCCAACTGTCAAATTCTGCTTCCTCTACGTCCTCCTCGATAGCATTCACTCTTGGGTTGGTGATGAACACCGGAGGCTTTCTGATCCTTTCTTTGCGAACAGCCTTCTGAGCCTCTGCAGTGAAGCCCAGCCCAAACTTGTCGGTCTTTTGAGTGAAGTCAGGAAGTTGACCCCAGTTTGCGCACTTGCCTTTCTCAATCACTTCCCGGGCATCCTTCAGGGAAGCCATCCTCAGAGGAAAGTCTTCTTCAACCACTGTCTCAGTTGACGCCAATGTTGGAGGTACCTCTTCAAAATGTTGAAAAGGGGTTTCAATAAACTCCCCGTCCATCTCGATATACTGGAATGAATTCAAGTGACTAACCATGTATTCCTCCTCACCTTGCACAGTAACAATCTTCCCTTTGACAGGGTATTTGAGCTTCTGGTGTAGAGTGGATGTTACAGCCCCAGCCTTGTGAATCCAGGGTCGACCCAGCAAGCAGGAATAAGATGGACGAATATCCATTACATAGAACGTTGAGTCAAAGACTTGGGAACCCACACGAATAGGAATGTCTACCTCACCATGCACCATCCTCTTAGAATCGTCGAAGGCTCTAACAATGATGTTACTAGGTTTCAATTCTAGGCCCTCACAATCCAACCGATCTAAGGCCTTCTTGGGAAATACATTCAGGGAAGAACCAGTGTCCACCAACACGTGTGCAAGAGTAGTTCCCCTGCATTCTATAGAGACGTGCAGGGCATCATTGTGGTTTTTTCCCTTGGCGGTCAGGTCGGCATCCGAGAAACCCAAACCATTGTCAGCGGTCAAATTAGCCACACAGTCAGTGAATTGATCTGCAGATGTCTCTTGCGGCACATGGGCCATTTCAGAAATGAAATCAGGGCCTTGGCGTGGGCCTCTGAGCACAACAGAAATGATAGCATAGAGATCTTGGAGGGGGTATGCCCCAGCTGTTCAACGACATTGAAGTCACTCTTTTTAATGATTTTAAGGATTTCCTCCATCTCTTGCTGGGAGGCTTCAACAGCCGTCTTTTTTGGTGCCTCCGTCCAGGCAGGCAAATCGGTAGCGACTTCTTTGCCCCGAGCATCAGAGGACTCGGCGGCAGTGGTAGACACAGGAACTTGATTTGAAACATGCACACTTGCGGGTGTGATGATAAGATGTTTTCGGATAACTGGTGGTGCAATGTCAGGCGAGAAGAGCCTGCCACTGCGAGTAATTTTGGTGGGACCAGTGATGTTACTGATACTGGTACTGGTGTTGAACTCCTGCTTCACTCCAAGCACATACACGTCTGCCCCATAGTGCCATGGGACAGCCTTGTCAGATTCATAGGGGAGGGGCCCCAGAACAGTAATGGTAATGGGTGCAACAGACATAATTTTGACAGGCTTCCTCGGGGGAGCCTTGGTAGGATTATAGAAGATTGTGACGACAGATACTTCTTCAGCGGAATCAAACGGAACAACGGTTTTCTTGAACAGAATCTCCTTGCTATCCATCAGGCTTTGGATGCCTGACTTCAGCAGTGGACAACCGGTAGGGGTAACAGCACACAGGAGGCAACCCTTGCTACAACCCGGAAATAAACCGGCTAGCAGTAGGTTCCTCTTAACAGTCAATAGAGGGGTAACAACATCATTCACCGAAACAGCATACAAATCTTCCTCGATGGCATTTACTCTACGCTGGGGCATAGGAGCAGTTACAACATTTGGCCTCTCAGGCGCCTCAAACTGAATTTCCTTCGCATCGATAAGGTCTTGAACCTTATTTCTCAGGGCCCAGCAATCATCAGTAGTATGCCCGGGGCTATCAGAATGATAAGCACAACGGGCATTTGGGTTATACTTAGGAGATGCAGTATTCACGACCTTCGGAGCTTCTCTGGTGGTCACCAAGTTGGTTGATAGCAGTTGCGGTAAGATTTGTGACAAGGTCATACTCAGCCGAGTATACTGCCTTTTGGGCCTCTCACCCCTTTGTTGATTATACTGCTGAGGAGAAGTAACAGGTTTTGAAATTACCAAGGCATTGACGGCTTGGCGGCGTTCTGGCTTAACTTGTCTTCTAGGACCATAGACATCACTAGCTTCCTTCTTGAAAGGCTTCTTCTCAGTACTTGTGGAGGCACCTTTTTGTATCTTTCCTGACCTGATGCCAGCTTCTATCCTTTCACCCGTCAGGATCAAATTCGTAAACCCAGCGGAGGAATTACCAACCAGATGATTGAAGAATGGACCAGACAAGGTCCCTAGAAACATGTCAACCAGTTCACGGTCAGTCAAAGGAGGTTGCACCCTGCCAGCCAAATCTCTCCATTTTTGCGCATATTCTTTGAATCCTTCGCCCGTTCCTAATGACATACCCTGAAGTTGGGTACACGTAGGAGCGAGGTCAGAATTGTATTGATATTTTTTATAAAATGCGGTAGCCAAATCTTCCCAATGTCGGATACTGGTTCCATCAAGCTGATATAACCACTCAAGTTGTGACCCCGAAAGGCTATCTTGGAAGAAGTGGATCCAAAGATTTTTGTCTGCCGTGTAAGGTTGGATCTTCCTTACGTACGATCTGAGATGCAGCTTTGGACAGGAAGCCCCGTCGTATTTGGCAAAGGCAGGCGCCTTGAACTTGTGTGGGATTACCACCCCAGAAGATAACCCTAAATCTCCGAAATCCAGCCCCGACACATTTTGAATCTCCATGGCACTCAAGCGGTCCTCTAATTGCTTGTATCTGTCAGCAGCGGGAGGGTATTGTTCGTCATTGTAATCCGTCTCGTTGTCAGAGACTGCAGGACTAGGAGCTCCTCCCCCTTGGGGACTGTCTTTCTCTGCAGAGGAAGTAGTTGGATCAGCCTCGTTATGGAGTGTGTTCCCAAACCTGCGTCCAGTATTGAACAACGCAGTCCTCTTCTTATTCTTCTTCTTTAAGAGCAGAGCCTTCAACTCTTGTTGACCTTGGGCCAGGCTCATGACCATCTCTTGAAACTGGGTGTTCTGGGCCTGGAGGGCCTTGATAGCTTGCTCACTGGATGATTCTGGATTCATGATGACTGTTCAAAATAAACAGCGAAGAAGATTAAGCAACCTGTAGAAAAAGGGGTACCTGTTATGCACGTGATGCATGAGATGCTATCTATGAAATGCATTCAAGGATTTTAGAAATTCACAATTGTCGCAGACAAAAAGAACGCACGTCATATTAATAAGAAGAAGTTTGTTAGTACAAAAATTCCCCATGGGCCAAATATTACAAAAACAACTTCTCAAGGTAAAAAAACGTTGCGCATCCTCTTTGGCGCAATGTAGGTGTTGAGGGCCTCTTGCTCATGGAGTCGGCGGGTGAGCTCTAGAACCTTCTTCTCGCTGGCATAGAAGCTGGCTTCAAAAGTGTTACGTTCCTCCTTGAGTTGGATCCAACTCTTGTGCATCTCCTCCCACGATGTAGGCATGTCAGGATGTAGGATGGTGTAGGGAACCTCTCCTTCCTTAACGGGCTCTTTAATCACAGGGAGAACATGAGGATAAGGCATCATTAGACTCTGGGCTCGGGCTCATACCCACTTGAGATAAGGCTCAAGAGGGATGGAGTTCTTGTGTCCCAGTGTCTTGCTGTCAACCTTGTTAGGCATCCTCCAAGCTCTGATGAATCTTTGGCGAAGTCCTTGCGCATCGTTGTCGAAGTCAAAAACTAGGTCAGGAATCAACATGTCGTGAGGGCCATCTCTTCGTGCATATCCAAATTGCCTCAAAGCTAGGCAAGGGTTGTAGGTAATGCCCCCTCTAATGCCAAGTAATGGAACATTAGGGAACTCTCCACAACGATCGACGATGATGACATTTTCTCTGGACCGAGAACACCAATGTACATCAGAGTGAGTAAGAGTCATCAACCGTTGGGACCACCTTGAGCCTTGGTCATTCTTCAAGACAGATTGTGGAAGGTGCGAAATAAACCACCTTGCAAGGAGAGGAGTACAACACATGAGAACACCCCTCTTTCTCATTGTTCGTGTGTAAAATGAGTGAAGGATGTCCCCAAGCAATGTTGGTATTGGATTTTTGGACAAGAAGATTTTGACGGTGTTGACCTCTACAAGCTGGTCAGGATTTGGGAACAGGACCAACCGATAGATAAGGAGTGCCACAATCTCTTCAAAGGCTTGTAGGTCCAATGAATTCCAACATTCTTGTGCCTTCTCAAACAAGAATTTTGCTAAGAAACCTTTGACGCCGCTTCTAGTTTCCCAATGCCCCTTGATGTCAGATGGCTGTAGATGTAGTGCTCGAGCAACATCTTCAGGCTTTGGTTCCTTTTCCGTACCGTTGAAAGGTAGTTGATTTAGGATAGGAATTCTCAGGAGTTGAGAAAATTCCTCCAAAGTGGGTACCAACTGGTAGTCGGGGAAAGTGAAACAGTGGTGAAGAGGGTCAAAGAACTGGAATAGCACTTTCATCATGTCCTCTTCAATGTTGGTGTTGACTAAGCTGAGCAGTCTACCATGTCTTTCACTGAAGGATGAGATTTCCGGAATTCTTGATGTGAGCTCCTTAATTGAGGAGGGATTCTCACAAGGTTGACTTGAATGGTTTTTTTGCGAGGAATTTCCATGACCTACAAAACAAGAACAAAGATGAAGATCTAAACCCTTGAAGTGATTAGTAAATGCATATGATGCTTTATGATGTTCATGATGTATGCACAAACATATGTACAAGCAATTCACACCAAACCCTAGTTTCAGGCTTGCATGGGGTTTCATAGGTAAGTACCCTCTTGAGTGTAGTTGGCTTAAAAAACCTGTCCTATAAATAGTAACCGGGTTCTAAGGAGCTCAATATCACTGGATTATTTTCATTATTCATTGTTTTGGTTTAGCCACTTAACTAGCGACCAAAATATTCCAAGAAAACAACCCTCAATGAGTGTAGTATCGAGTATCTACCAACTTCGGACTGCACCAAAGCCGGTCATCTCACTACCCCTAATGAAAGGCCAAGATGGTCAAGTAAGGTTCTAGGTCATTAGTGCTTAGTGACATCACTCAGCGGCCCCGTACTCTCCTTGATTGAACTCAAGGGTTACCGGTACTCACAAATATGTCGCACTAATATAGCTATTGCTTCGACCGTGTCGGTATACCCCGCATAGTTTCCATAATGTATTGCTATCTATGAATGTTTCCCAAAATCCGGGTGTAGGATTGCAAACCCAAACAAAAGATTCAAGATATAAAGCAATCAAATCAAACAATTAGTCATGCAAGAGGGTGATCTAAGCCCTAAGGTTACTCCACTTTAAAAAAAAAAAATTTCCCCAGCAGAGTCGCCAGTTCTGTGATACGGTGGGAGAACTGACTTGAGGTTTTGCGTTTGTTTTCGCAAATGTTTCGGTTGAGCAAGAGTCGCCACCGACTTTTTATTTTATCCTAAGGAAAGGTTAAAAAGCACAGCAAAAACCTTTTGAGATGTTTTCTTGGGTTCAGGGAGTAGATTATAGAAAGGGAAGGTATTATCACCCTTTCTATCCATGGTTATCCATGGGCTCTTAGTTACTTGCTTAGATCAACTTGCCTTGATTTTCAATTATTTGAAATGGTGCTTTGTGTGTGTGGGTTTGAAAATGTTTTGAAAAGAAGCCAATGTGGTGGCAACCTTTGTAATGATCCATGTTGGGATGTATACAAAGGTGTATGTCTTTTGAAAAGGTTTTCAATGTTTTTGGAAAGTTGTTTTGAAAGTGTAGTGATGTGTGGTTTGAAAAATAGGCAAGTGTTTTGTTTTGCAAGTTGACAAGTAATCAAGAGCTATCTACCCTAGATTTCTCAAAGATCTTTGCTATGTTTTAACCCTTTTAACAATTTTGTTCCACCATTGCATTTGGTGGACAATCTTGTGTTAGGATATGAAAGGGACGGGCGCGGGTCATCGTTTAGACCATAATTGCAATGGTGCCAAGTATCTTTGGGCAATTTTTCCTTTAAGGGACTTGATCATTTTTAGGCAACTTTCGAAAGCGTCATCGAGGGACTATGATCATTTGAATTGTTTTGTTTTGCCCAAAGAGACTTAACATGCAATATGGCCCATTATTGAAGGCAACAAGTGGAATACCCTAGGGGTGCAAGTGTGATTGGTGTTGTCCATTTTCATGCTTGATTATCTTGAAATTAGGTCAAACTATTTTGGTTAATTGATTTACATACAACCCTAATTCTAGCATGGCATATTTAGAAAGCTTGTAAATGCGAAAAATAAAGTTCCTAAGTTATTACAATACAATATATGGGATGGGGGGTACAAATGTTCAAATGGGGGTATTTTGACAAGAATTAAAACCCTAGACTATTACATCAAATTGGAATTTTGCAAGGTATTTAATTACACAATATTTAAATAAGATAAATATGCAAAATGCAAAAAGTTTTTCTTTTTTATATATATGTAAAAGGTATTTATCATGTACCAAATAAAATAAAATTAATTAATTTTTGGGATTTTTATGCATTTAGGGCAAAAACCCTAATTTTATAAATAAAAGTATTTATTGTATAATATATGTAATATTTATTTATTATGTACAAAAAATAAATGAAAAGAAAAATATATGAAAAAAAGTAATTTTTAAGTTAAATATTAGTAAAAATAAAATGTATTATTTTATTATGTTTTTAACCTAAATGTATTAATAAATACCTAAATGTTTATAATATTCACTAAATACTAAATATATATATAAGTAATAATATTTAATATTTACAAAAAATGTATTTTTATTATAAAATGTTTTCAAGAGATAACATAAAATAAAAATCAGAAATAAAATATGTGTGTATTATTTTTTTGTATTGAAAAATAAAAGTATACTTATTTATTTATTTACAAAAACCTAATAAAACCAAATAAATATCAAAATAAATGCAAAAAATATGGGAAAAATGTTTTTAATGTCTTTTATGATTTAAACAAAAATATGGAAACAAAATCAAAAAGAAAAAAATGGAAAATAACAAGTATATCTCAAAATGGGCCAGGGGGGTTCAAAAGTAAAAACAAGGTGAAAATAGGAAAATGAAACAGGCCCAGCCCAAAGGCAAGCTTCTTCAACCTCCAGCAATCTCTGTTTGAAAACGCGCGCCTTTTTGCTTCCACAACAAGAAACTGATTCTTTGACTTTTAATGAAAACTCACAACACAAAAAATGTAAAGCATCATCTCACGAGTTTATACATATAAAGAACATGATTTAACTCTCAGAAATGAGAGAGAATTTCTTGTCCCCCAATTCCTGACCTAATTTTTATTCAATGTTCAGACTTAAAATTCTCTAAGCATACATAACATAAATGAAAACTAATGATATGGGCATGTTCAGGGCTATGAATGTGACATAATTTCTTCACAAATCTAAACCTAACTATGCCTGGATAGAGAGATAAGAGTTCATGAACTTACCTGCTCAGTTGGAATCGTATCTGGTGATGGAGGTGTTTTCAATGCAAGGTGATGATTGGTATAGCTTCCTTGATGTCCAGAGATGTGTTGGCTCCTAAATTCGACACCCTTGTTTTTATTAATATCAGTCATTAAAGCTGAAAGATGTTTTCGACCAGCTGGGTCTGTCGAAATGCCCATCAGAAGATGGCAATGTACATAGAGGATTTCTTCCAAGGGAGAATTTGGTTGCCTTCGACGTCAAAGATGTGGCTCGTCGAAGATGCCTCTCAACGAAGGTGTTCGATTGTTCAGAGTGGAAGGGTTTGAAATTCAAGCGTTTGGAGGGAAAACGGTTTCCAGCGGTTACCAAGTGCAATGTGCAAAGATCTGGAGCGTCGAACGCTGAGAACGTGCCAAGTGGAGTCATCTCGAAGCAGTGTAATTTCCCGACGGTTACTTGGAATGTTTTAGTATAAATAGTAGTAGTTCACGCAGTTTTTCGCGTGTGTTCACAATTATATACAAGTCACTCATATAGATTCGAGTACCCAGCGTGTGAGAAAGAATTGTTGAGAATGTATGTGTGAAACACCACTTTTATTAATCAAAGTCATTTATTTTCCAGAAACTTTACTTGCTTTCTCCTTTACTTTTCCTGTCGAAAACCTTTATTTCAAGCCTTCCTTTATTTTATCAAGTTCTCTTCTTCATGCAATTTACATAAAGCTTCTTTATTTTCTTGTCATTTAACCATTGTCAAACTTAATCAAAACCCCAAAATCAACCATGTCTTAGGATCAATCTGATCGATCCTGCGAGTAACCAAATAAGTAACCATTTGGAAGATCAGCGGTTGTTTACCAATAACCACGGTAAACAAATTGGCACACCTGGTGGGACTGTGTGTTGATTTTGAAGTTTAATCTTTTTACATAAAATATAATCTTTTTCGAGGAGTGTTGTATGTTATTGAGAAGTGGTAGAATATACACTAACAATACCAATACTGCCAGAAGAAGAGAAGAGATGGCGAATCCGCCAAACAATAACGAAATCCCACAAACGAATGTGGGATCAACGGTTATCCCAACCGTAAGTGAAGCGATAACCGCTGGTTCAACACCAGCAGTAACGGTCACAACAACGGGGCCATTACCTCCGTTCACAGGCCCCAGAGTGCTTTTGGGAACTCCCCCACCAAGGGGAAATTTAGGCACGAGGCCTTATGTTCCCCCAGGATTTATGACAGGCGGTCATAATCGAGAACCACTCTATGGCATGCCAACTTCTGACTTGGCTAGCCTGACGAACGCTGCGTCCACTTTTTCAGACCCTTTAGTGAGTGCCTCTTCGCCGCTCCAAGGTTCTGGAGTAGGTATGGCGAATAGAAATAGGACCCAACTCTTAGGAGGAACGTCCCAAGTAGCACATGGCCTTACAAATGCCTCGACAGTAGTCTTGAGGCAACAAATGGACGAAAGCAACCATGATATGGTTCAAATGTTGGCACAAACTTTAAGTACAGTGCTGAACCCTGTAATACAAAACACCACCCAATCGAATCAGCAGATGACAGCACAAATGACGCGTTTGGCTGATTTCTTTGGAGTACCCCAACCTATTCGACAGCCCCAAAGGGCGCCAATAAGGGGAAACCAAGGTATATTCTTAGAGGAAGAAACCACTATCAATCAAGGCCAGCAGCCTGTCGAAGAAAACCTTAGGGCACGATTGGAGCAGCCTGTCGAAGAACCTAGGGTAGTAACCCCAGAGGTACGTTTAGTTAACAGACACCAAAATGCTGACGAAGTAGTTCAGCATATCCAATACCAAAATATGGGTTTGGAAAATAATCTGGCAACCATGATCGAAAGAATCATGACGCAAAATGGGATGAATATGGGCTTTCGTAGGCCCAACTTCACATCCCCACTGTCAGAATACGTGTTACAAACAGACTTACCTCCTAGATGTAAAGTCCCTAAGTTCACTAAATTCTCTGGGGACACGACAGAATCTACTGTCGAACATGTGGCGAGATACTTGATCGAAGCAGGAGATATTTCAAACAACGAAAACCTGAGGATTAAGTACTTCCCAAGTTCTTTAACAAAGAACGCTTTTACTTGGTTTACAACTCTTCCCCCCAATTCGATCCATCATTGGACCCAGTTGGAGAGATTGTTCCATGAGCAATTCTACATGGGGCAAACCAATATAAGCCTGAAAGGATTGGCCAGTGTAAAGAGACGTTTCACTGAACCTATAGACGAATATCTAAATAGGTTTAGGTTGCTCAAAGCGAGGTGTTTTACACAAGTTCCAGAACATGAGTTAGTCGAAATAGCCGCAGGCGGCTTAGATTATTCCATTAGGAAGAAGTTAGACACTCAATACCTGAGAGACATGGCCCAACTGGCCGATAGAGTTCGACAGGTCGAACGCCTTAAAGCTGAGAATGCCAAGGCAACGAAAACTCATAAAAGAGAGAGGATAGCGTATGTTGAGATGGATGACGAAGATCCAGAAACCTTCGACGAAACTATAACTGTCGAAGAAGGCGAAGTCCATTTAGCGGAGCTAAAACAAGGACCACCATATTCTTGCAAACTGTTAGTCCCCTCAAGTGGAAAAAATCCCACTGGTCCAGAAAGGACCAACGATAGGTTTCCCAAAAAGACTTATAGTTTTGATATTACAAAATGTGATGAAATCTTTGACTTGCTTGTAAAAGATGGCCAAATGATAATACCCCCAGGGGTAAAAGTGCCTCCTCTTGATCAAAGAAAGAAGAGAGGCTTTTGTAAATATCATAATTTTCTGGGCCATAAAACGTCTCAATGTTTTCTTTTCAGGAATCTTGTGCAAGACGCTATCGAAGAAGGGAGGTTGAAGTTTGCTGACAAGACCCCCATGACTGTGGACTCTAACCCGTTGCAGGCTGAAGCCCATTATGCTGAACCTTCAGAGGTGAACGTGATCGAGGCATCCAGAAGCCAGTCGAAGAGGCCAGGGATCACAATGGTCGAAGTCTCAAAGGACCATGTCAACATGCCAATATTTGGCAGTTTTTCTGGGAACCTATCCAGAAAGACAATTGAAGCGGTTCAGAAAGCGGTCGAAAGCCCAAAGCTGGAGACAGTTGGAGCCCAAAAATCTGGAACAATTCCCAGTTCTCACTTGGCTGCAGTTCAAGGCCAGACAGAGGACTTGGAGATTCAAATGAAGCAGTTGACTCTTGCCAACAAAGATACCATGAATGTCAACATGGTCGAAGTCTCTGAACCAAAAGCATCAGAGGAGGCCATGAGGCAAGAGCTAGCCAACAAAACTGCTTTCCCTCGGGAAAATGAAAATCTGGCAGATTTCCTGCAAAGATGCCAGAAAAAGAAGTCAGAAGTGATGCTGTGTCCCAGATGCAGTTCAATCTTCGACAAAAAAGATGCTGAACATATTCAAGGTGTAAGAGCAGCGAGTAAAAAAAGGGAAAGTGTTGATCTTCGACATGATCCTAGGAGAGCCTCCCAAAGAGGTTCAAACCAAGAAAAGAGGCCAATGACTTTCAGGCCTCCAACTAATGTGCCAGTAGATACATGGTACAAAACATCTGGTCGAAAGAGGCCAAGCAAGGAAAGATGGCACTTCTTCGATGTGCCAAGAGGTTCATCTTTAACACATAAGAAAGAGCCTCAGGTTGCTGCCCCTAGAGTGACACAGGTGTCAAGCAACTACAAAGGGAAAAATCCCATGTCTCGATCTCAATGGAGGAGATACCAGAGGCGACGAAAAGCTGAGAGGGAGGATGCTAATGAACCAAAGGCAGAAACTAGTTCAAATGTTCCTCAAAGAAAGCAAAGGAAACCTCTGGAAAGAGAACCAGTAACCAACAGGCTAGTTTGGCCTAACCAAGGTGAAGTTGATGACGAAGATGGTTCTGAGTCTGATGACACTTTGGACATCATGGTGAATATAGTCTCAGTGCTGCCCAGAGAGTTCAACCGCCAGGTGGAGGTCGAAACAAGTGATTGGGAAGTGGAGCAAGAAATGGCCAAACATAGGCCAGTGTGCTATTTCGTCATGGATAATGGCACTACTGAGGAGCAAAATGGGTTCTTCGAACCACCTACAGAGGTGATGAAAAATCACCTCAAGCCTTTATTTATAAGGGCTAAACTCGAAGAAACCACAGTAAATAAAATCTTGGTGGATTGTGGGGCAACCATCAACATTATTCCTCACTTTATGCTAAGAAAAATAGGCAAAAGTGATGAAAACATCAAGCCTCACAATATGGTCCTGTCGAACTATGAAGGCGGCATAGGGACCACAATGGGTGTGATCCAACTGGATATCAAGGTGGGATCTATCCTTCGACCAACTATGTTTATGGTCATATCGGCCAAACCTAACTATAATCTTTTGTTGGGCCGTGAATGGATTCATGGTGTTGGAGCTGTACCATCATCAATGCACCAGAGGTTGCTGCTATGGCGTCCTGATGGGATGGTCGAAAACATAGAAGTAGACCAAAGCTATTACCTGGGCGAAGTGAATCACCTGGGGCTGGCAGACTTCGACAAGAACTTGGCTCACATTGGGCCATGCCCAACACCTGGCTTCGACTTGGCGCCAGCGCCAAATACTTTTTGTTCCCTATACCTGCACCCTGAGCATGGTTTTCAATGGGACAGAGAAGACTTGTCCCACATAGACTTCAGTGGGTTAACTGATATCCAACCAACTGGTTGGGGAAGTGAATTCAGTGATAATGACTGAGTCACAATCATTGAAGTGAATTTCGGCTTACGTAGCCGAAACAAAGATGATAACGGCTCTCGAAGCCGAAGTAAAATACATGGCGACACAGGCCAATGATCAACAGTTATCTTCTACAGGTCCTGGAAAGGACTTCGATCCAGAACCTCCTGATATCATGCCAGAAGGGATGCAGGAACAGAGGCTCGACGCCATCTATGACGATGAGCCTTTGGGTTTCGAAAAGGACCCCTTGGCGAACAACATCAAAATGTTAGCGCAAGATCCTTTAGAACAAATCAACTTGGGCGAAGGGTCAGAGAAAAAGCCAACTTACATCAGCGCAAAAATTGACCCAGAACTTAGGTTGGAAGTAATCCAATTGTTGAAGGAGTTCAAGGACTGTTTTGCATGGGATTACGACGAAATGCCTGGTCTCGACAGAGGATTGGTAGAACTTCAGTTGCCAATCAAACCTGGGAAGAAGCCAATCAAGCAAAGTCCAAGACGCTTCGCTCCAGAAATACTGTCGAAGATCAAAACGGAAGTCGAAAGACTGCTGAAGTGCAAATTCAAACGCGTCACGAGGTATGTCGAATGGATTGCAAACATTGTACCAGTAATTAAGAAAAATGGTACATTGAGGATGTGCATAGACTTCATAGATTTGAATGCTGCTACACCCAAAGATGAATATCCTATGCCTGTGGCGGAAATGCTAGTCGTTTTTGCCGCTGGCTACGAGTACCTGAGTATGCTCGATGGTTATTCAGGATATAATCAAATATTCATTGCTGAAGAAGATGTGTCGAAAACTGCTTTTCGATGCCCTGGGGCTTTAGGCACTTACGAATGGGTAGTGATGCCTTTTGGCCTAAAGAACGCTGGGGAAACATACCAGCGAGCAATGAATTCTATCTTCCATGATTTTATTAACACTTTTATGCAAGTATATATTGATGACATTGTTATAAAATCTGTTTCCAGGAAGAATCATATAGACCACCTTCGACAATCATTCGAAAGAATGAGAGAACATGGTCTCAAGATGAACCCTTTGAAGTGTGCATTCTGTGTGAAAGCTGGAGATTTCTTGGGCTTCGTTGTCCACAAGAAAGGAATCGAAATCAACCAGAACAAGACGAAGGCAATTCTGGAAGCGAAAGCGCCATCGAATAAAAAGGAATTGCAATCTCTGTTAGGCAAGATAAATTTCTTAAGGAGATTCATATCTAACCTAAGTGGGAAAGCTCAAGCCTTTTCACCCTTGCTTCGACTGAACAAAGAGGGATTCGAATGGGGGCAGGAGCAACAAGAAGACTTCGATAAAATCAAAGGGTACCTCATAAAGCCACCTATTTTGGTGCCTCCTTGTAGCAACAGGAGTATGAGATTATACATAGCTGCATCCGACAAAACTTTGGGAAGCATGTTAGCCCAAGAAGATGAAAGTGGAGTCGAAAGACCCATTTACTATCTTAGTAGAGTTTTAAACGATGCAAAAACTAGATATAGCGAAGTTGAAAAATTGTGTCTATGTCTGTATTTCTCTTGTACAAAACTCAAGCAATATATAAAACCAGTTGATGTGTATGTTTCGTCTCATTTTGATGTTTTCAAGTACATGTTGTCGAAACCCATCTTGCACAGTCGAATTGGCAAGTGGGCACTAGCATTAACTGAATACTCCTTGACCTTTATGCCTCTTAAGGTAGTAAAAGGACAAGTGGTTGCAGACTTTATAGTCGACCACTCAATTCAAGTTGAGAGTATTAATTATGCGGAGATAGAACCTTGGAAATTCTACTTCGATGGTTCCAGCCATAAAGATGGAGCAGGAGTAGGAGTCTTGATTATTTCTCCAGAAAAAATTCCAACAACATTCAAGTACAAGATATCAGGTTCTTGTTCGAACAATGAGGCTGAGTATGAAGCTCTAATTACTGGCCTTGAAATATTGTTGGAATTGGGGGCAACTCGAGTCGAAATAATGGGAGACTCAGAGTTAGTCATTAAGCAAGTCACAAAAGAATATAAATGCATAAGAGAAAATCTCATTATGTACTTTGTGATAGCAAATCGTTTGTTGAAAAAATTTGAAATGGTCAATATTCGACACATACCCAGATTGGAAAATCAAATAGCCAACAATTTGGCACAAATTGCATCTGGGTACAAAATTTCAAAAACGAGATTACAAAGAGCAATCGAAGTTTGAGAAAAGATAAAAGCAACCTGTTTGTCACCAACAGACTTGGAATCGACAAGACTAGGGTATGCTGATCAAACTAACTTCGAAATTTCGTTCATAGACAATTTGTCAGAGCAAGATTGGAGGAAACCCATTGTGGATTATCTTCAAAATCCAGTAGCTTCGACAGAACGAAAAACAAAGTATAGGGCGTTGAGTTACGTACTCATGGGTAATGAGTTATTTAAAAAGACGCCTGAAGGGGTATTGCTAAAATGCTTAAGTGAAACTGAAGCATACATAGCCCTTTCGACTACGCACGCTGGAGCATGTGGGGCTCACCAAGTAGGCCATAAGATGAAATGGTTGTTGTTTCGACAAGGACTATACTGGCCCACCATGTTGAAAGATTGTGTCGAGTTCGCGAAGGGTTGTCAAGAATGTCAAGTCCATACAGGCATCCAGCATGTACCAGCAAGCGAACTTCACTCGATAGTGAAACCTTGGCCTTTTAGAGGATGGGCGTTGGACCTTATTAGAGAGATTCGACCAGCATCATCAAAGAGCCAGAAGTATATATTGGTAGGCATTGATTATTTTACTAAGTGGATCGAAGTTATTCCTTTAGTCAATGTAGACCAAGAAAATGTCATTGAATTTATTCAAAAGAACATTATCTTTAGATATGGAATCCCTGAGACTATAACTACTGATCAAGGATCAGTTTTCACCGGTCGAAAGATGCAGGAATTCGCTCAGGAAACAGGCTTTAAACTCCTAACATCAACGCCTTATTATGCACAGGCAAATGGTCAAGTCGAAGCAGCGAACAAAGTAGTGATTGGCTTGATAAAGAAGCATGTTGGGAAGAAGCCAAAAAATTGGCATAAGACGTTAGACCAGATTTTGTGGGCCTGTCGAACGTCCCCAAAAGAAGCCATAGGTACTACACCATATAGGCTAACTTTTAGTCATGACGCAGTATTGCCAGCAGAAATTTGTCTTCAATCTGCAAGGGTTCAGAGACACCATGATATTCCCTCTGAAGTTTATTGGGATATGATGTTAGACGAACTAGTAGATTTAGACGAAGAAAGACTGCGCGCTCTTGACCTACTATGGCTTCAGAAGAAAAGAGTAGAAGACTCTTACAATAAAAAGGTGAAACCTAAGGCATTCTCGCCTGGAGAATTAGTTTGGAAGGTGATTCTTCCCATGGATCGTAGGGATCGAAGCATGGGAAAATGGTCACCCAAATGGGAAGGACCATTCAGAATTATCCAAACTTTTTCTGGTGGAGCTTATGAAGTCGAAGAGTTAGGTGACGATAAAAGGCTCTTGAGAGTAAATGGCAAATATTTGAAAAAGTATAAACCTATACTCCAAGAGATAAAAATAAATAACAAGTAACGACTAAATTAACCATAAATAAGCCAAAATGGAAAATTGTATAAATTAGCCAAAATGGCAATATTGTCAAATACATATTACAATATATGGTTAAAGGGCTGAGTCAATCAGAAAGGGATCGAGTCTTTGAGTCGAAGGTACTTCGCCTGCTGCAACTCCAATCTTTTGTTGCACAAGGCATTCGCCTGGGCAAGCTTGGCAATTTGATCGTCGAAGGCTTGAGCTTTCTCAGCAAATTCTAGGCCTTGTGTGATTTCAGCTTGACTTTCGGTGTCTGGAACGGTCGAGAGAAGTTCCTCCTTGCGCTTAGTATTGGCATTCATCTTGGCCTCTAGTTCTTCGATTTGCGCCTTTATGGAAGCATTCTCTCGATCTATGGCATCAACCTCTTCTTGTTTAGATGCCTTTTGCTTCGACAACTCTGCAATTCGAGAAGTTGTCTCTGCTACAGCAGTCCATGCAGAAGAGCTTTTGCCATATAACGCTTCAAGCTGGCTATTAAATCCCCTTTGTCGCCGATAGTCTGCTGAGACTTGATCAATAATGGAGTGTAACTCCATGATAAAGATTGAAACCTCCGGAGGCACAGCTAGCAAGTCTACGGCATTCAAAACAGCCCCCAAATACGATGGAGCAGTAGGGTCCCCCTCCAAAGCTTTCATCAAATCTTTCTTGAAGAACTGAGCCTTAACCTTCGTCAAAGCATCATCGAGAGGAGAAGTCTCAGTGGACTTCCCCGACTAAATAGAAGCCTCCTGACTAATATCAGACGAACTTCCTTTGCTCTCGATAATGGCGTTCAGATAGCCAACAGGATCAGTTTGCTTCAAGAGTTCTAAGTCTTCTTTCGACCTATGCTTTGTTGAGGTGATAACCTTTGCAGCAGCGTTGTCTTGGGTTTGAGGCTGTTGAGTAGCATTTGCCTCGACTTGACTCTCTTCGACTTGAACTTCAGCAGTACCAGCGTCACCATGATCCCCTTCGCCAGCGTCAACGTGATCCCCTTCGTCACGATGTTCCTCCGAAAGATCAACCACCTGAATATCCTTTGGTTGTTACTCTTCTGTTTGTGGATCTTCTGTTTGTTGTTCTTCTGTCTCAACATTGGCTTCATTTGTTTCAGCATTGGCTTCATCGTTCGCCAAGTCTTTCTCTTGTGGCCTACTGAGTTCAGCAGAGTCCAATGTTTCAGAAGTCCTTGGCGCTGAGCTTTCAGTGGTTTCCTGGAAAAAGAAGAAGAAGAATATTCTAAGTTAGAAAAAGACATAATCGAACGTGGGTATCGACACCTGAGTTAAAAAAGGGTCAAAGAGATTACCTGCAGAGGAACTTCCGCCCCAGGGCTGGAATTGTCGCTTTCGACAGGTTTATTGAGAAGAACATTTAGTTCCTCCTCCGTTGGCTCTTCAATAATTACTGGAGGTGGCTTGGGCTTTCTCCCAGCAACCTTTATTCTGATTGTTCGAGTCTCAGGAGAAGGAACGTCCTTCTTTAGCTTTCACCTTTTAAGAGGAGCAGGGGGAGAATCGTCTTCTTCGTCACTCCCAGATTCGACCGTCAGTGCTGGTCGTTTCTTGGGTGAAGGTGCCTAAAAACCAATTGGAGTTCGATTTAGAAGCTACATCGAAAGTCAGAATGTTAAAAACCAGAAGAAAATAATAAAAGTCTGGTTACCGGTGCAGAAGGATTTTTCGAAGGACCTTCCCCCTGATGGCTTGTTGTAGTCTTCACTGGCGCTATAGTTTTCGCCGGTGGTGGAGGTTTTGTCAAGGGACCTCCTCCCTGATGGCCTTCTACAGCTTTCTTGGCTGCAGGCTTTCGAACAACTGAAAGAAGACAGAATAATTAACAGGCTACCAGTCGAAAGGGAAAGACAAAATAATTTGGAAGAATAAACTTACATTTATTTATTTTGTCCAAGACAAGAACAAAAGACTTCTGAAGTTCGTCCACGAAGTCCTTCTCGTCGAAGAACTCTTCAGCATAGTAACTTTTCCACCACTCTTCGAAGGATGGTGAGCAGAGAAAGTTAAGCTGATAGTCAAACAACGAAAGAACAGTTCGACCAGCATACCTGCCGATATGCTTAGTGGCAGCGTCTTCAGTGTAGTCGTTGCAAAAGTATAACATAGACTTCTCCCTGGGAAAAATAGGAGAAGGAAGTGTTTGAATGATACCAAACTGGCGAGAAACCAAGTTTGGTTGATACGCGATCAGGCTCAAGTGAGTCTTAGAGCTCTTGAATCGCAGGGGCATTATTCTTGGTGTGAGAAATGCTTCCCACACTGTTGTATGTTCTTCGACCTGAGGGCCACTTGACGATTTAGGATGGGGCCTCGTGAACCACTCTGGACCAACCTTTCGTCGAGCAAAGGGAGCCATGGTCGAAACAAACTCTTTCCTCTTTGAAAACATTAAGACGAAGTTTGTAAAAGTTTGTTGAAGCTCCAGCCCATCTTCAGTTGGGGTCAGCAGAGCCAATCTAGTGCCTTCGATGCACCTATTTGCTATCTCCGGAGCCTGCTCATTTATATGAGTCTTCTGAGGTAAGAAAGACTCGAAGGTGGCATTGAGCCACAGCTGAAGTAGCCAAAAAGGTCCTGCAAGTAGCAGACTGGCTCTGTTCTCGATGATCTTCAAAAGAGTGGCTCCGCTGCTAATCAACTCGTACAGATTCGCCAAAATCAGTTCTGCCAAACAAATATTTTGGCCATGGTGGAGTTGGGTGGCGAGGGTGACCATCTTCTTGGTTACCTGTAAAGACTTTGTGCAGAACACAAAGCGTGACAGCCATAAGGCTAGAAACGCGATATGCTCTACATCTGACACAGTGGTCGTCGACTTATCGTGGTAATGGTTGATATATATGGTGTAGGTTGGTTTTGTGGCAGAGAATCCAATCTGATCCTCCGACATTTCCTCTGGGTCGAAATAGTCCCCAGTGGGTCGAAGGCCAGTGATGGCAGCCACGTCTAACAGCGTGGGTGTCAGCATTCCACAGGGAAGGTGAAAGGTGAAATGAGTGTAATCCCAGAAGAGTAAGGAAGCTATCAACATTTCTGGGGAATAGTTAAGACCCGTCTTCGACAACATGACCAGGTCGAATATACCCAGGTCTTTCCAGATCGAAGCCTGGCTTTTCTCCATTTTTTCCAGCCAAACACTGTAGTCAGGAGTGAGGCTAGGGCTAGACCTAAAAGCCCTAACACCCCTATTGAAGAAGCGAAGATCGATTTTCTCCTTAGCGGGATCTTCGTTATCCTCTGCATCTTTCTTAGAGCATCCAACAGGTTTGAGTTTTTCAAGCACTGGGAAGTAGCTTTTGATCTTCATGGCTTCAGCGATGCTTGGGTATAGCGGGCCAGACATGGCGAAGATTTGGTTGGAGTATCCAACTGGAATCATGAGTTGGCGTGAATAAGCGTCATGTTCAGCAATGTCTAGGGGCTCAGGGACCCTTCGTTGGCCTGTAGGAGTAACTACGGGAGCAGTGGAGAAAATCTTGGGTTTAGCATTTCCGAAGGGGATGTTAGAACTAGGAGCGGTGGAAGAACCGGACGCCATTGTTGATGTTAAGGTTGAAGATGAAGTTGAAGAGCAGATGGTTTGCAAAGTTTGCAGAGAGTTTGTATTCAATAAGGAAGTTTGAAGGCAAGGTAGCGTGAAAAAGTCCCACAATGGGTACTTGGTGCTATTTATAGTAGTTGGGGAAATCCCCAAATTCGAGGCCATTTAATGCCATTTAATGTTGCAGAAGGTAGTGGGACACGTGGCGTCCCCCTGTTGACATAACCGTTTTGCAGAAATGAAAGGGTGCAGCGTGCGCCCTCGTTTTTGGGAATTGTCATGATGAAAATTTGTGAAAAGACATTTGGCACGTTGCACGCCGTACTGAGGTGACGTCTTAGGTACGGATGAAATGATGGCTTTTTCTTGGGATTGTCAGTGGTTGGTAGAAGACAAAAAGTGCACAATTTAATTTGTGACTAAGAGTGAAAAGATAGGTGTCGAATGGAATTTCAAATAATTCCTTTTTCTTTTCAGAGTCGAAATAAGGCATTCTTGGGGGCAATTTGTTGGCTCCTAAATTCGACACCCTTGTTTTTATTAATATCAGTCATTAAAGCTGAAAGATGTTTTCGATCAGCTGGGTCTGTCGAAATGCCCATCAGAAGATGGCAATGTACTTAGAGGATTTCTTCCAAGGGAGAATTTGGTTGCCTTCGACGTCGAAGATGTGGCTCGTCGAAGATGCCTCTCGACGAAGGTGTTCGATTGTTCAGAGTGGAACGGTTTGAAATTCAAGCGTTTGGAGGGAAAACGGTTTCCAGCGGTTACCAAGTGCAACGTGCAAAGATATGGAGCGTCGAACGCTGAGAACGTGCCAAGTGGAGTCATCTCGAAGCAGTGTAACTGCCCGACGGTTACTTGGGATGTTTTAGTATAAATAGTAGTAGTTCACGCAGTTTTTCGCGTGTGTTCACAATTATATACAAGTCACTCATATAGATTCGAGTACCCAGCGTGTGAGAAAGAATTGTTGAGAATGTATGTGTGAAACACCACTTTTATTAATCAAAGTCATTTATTTTCCAGAAACTTTACTTGCTTTCTCCTTTACTTTTCCTGTCGAAAACCTTTATTTCAAGCCTTCTGTTGTACCCCAAAATTTGCCCTCGCATTTTTCCCCAAGAAATCTCAGCTTCAGACATTTCCTGACTTTTCAAACTGGCTCAAGAATCGGACAAACGGACTTTTCTTGACAGTCAAGCAAAATTAGGGTTTTTACTAATTTTCAGAGCCTTGGATTATTTCATACAGTTGGCTTAGGGTTTTGATGAATTTTGGCTCAATTTTGATCAAGCGAACGCTATTTGGCATTTAATCAGGAGTTAAGGTTTTACGGGCATATTCTCAGAAAGGTTTAAATTCCACAGCACTTTGCAGTTTATTCCGAGATTCGGGTTAAATTCGCATTATCTTGATTTAATCAGCAAAAGAGACAGTGGTGTAAATTCAGTTTGTTTGGGCCAGTCAAAGAAGGTGTGCAGTTTGGATTTACAGTACTTGCAAAGAATCAGTGTTTATGACAAATCAGTAAAGAAGGAATGCGTTTGATCAGGCCGTTTGGGTTAACTACTGCTTTGCTTTGGATTTTGAATGAGACAGGTTTAATTGATCAATATTGTCATTATTTAAGTTATTTATTATTCTAAAATTGAATGATTGAAATTTATTTTTCAATTGTTTTAATTCTAAGAATTTTAAATAAATAAATAAACAATAAAGAAAATTAGAATTAATTGGATAATTTAGACTTTTATTGATATTTGAATTATTTGTACAAATTGTTGTTTATAATTTAAAATTATGAACAATAATATACATTGATTTAAAATATTACATAGAATAAAAAACTATCCTATTTTCTAATATTCTTCACTCTTCACTCCGCTCCGGTGCTCCATTGTTTTATCTGCAAAAAGAGAAGAAAAGTCAGAAGACATTTAAAAGAGATAGATAAAATATTGCTCATCATTAGGGGCCACTGACTGGGATCAGTTGACCCTCTCTGCAAATCACGGGATTTCTCCCGGTTCACAGAGAGGGAAGATTTTTTGTTCATGAAATGCAAATGTCAAAAGTATAAGTTCCAAAATTCAAGACTGCATAGAATCTCAACTTCCAATTCAAACTAAACTGAAAAAATCCAATTTCAACTTTCTATCCAAAGCAAAAGGGAAGTTACTGTCAAAATACTCAAAGATATCACAAAGAAATCAAAGTAGTACAAGTTGCTATCAAAGCATACAAGCTGTCAAAGAAGATTTTGGAAAGGATATCAAAGTGCAAAGTCAGATCAAAGTTGTCAAAAGAGATAAAAATGCAGTCAAGTAGTATGTAGGATGCAAGCAACTTGGATACTTAATCATCATTTCCCAGCATAAGTAGGGCCCCTTCAGAACCATAGTACAGAATAATAACATTATTAAATTCTAAAAACTGTACTTTAGGAGAGAAGAAAGAGAGTTAAAGCAGCAGTAGGCAGAGTTCAGGTTAGGCATAGACAGTAGGACAACAGAAAAGATATAACACAGAGATAGAAGACTCAATTCAGCAGCAGGCAGGATAGAGAGGGAGAAATATACAAAACACACCAACTCTGCCTCAAGGTACAACATATACAAGCCAATACAAAGGTAAGGATAGAGAAGAGAGAAAAAGATACACCCTGCCTTCACCTCAAAAGCCTACAACCCTGTTAAAGAACACATCTCAAACCCAAGCCTAAAAACCTGAAAAACACAACTCAGTTCAACATAGTAAAGGAAGAGAAAAGATACAAAACTCAAAAAGTCTAAAGCCACCACTACTGTCCAGAATCACAAAAATTATCAAACCTGAGTAACCTCAAACCTGGCCAAGCTCAACAACATAACACACTGAAGCATAACCTGCAAACTAAGTTATCAAGCCAAGCTAACATGAAAACCAGTAAAAACCTGCTAGCATCAGAACCTGCCTAACATCCAAACTGAAGCAAACCATAACCATCAAACACAACCTCAAATTTCAAACATTCAAAAGAAACCTGATAAACAAAGTACAAAGCCTGCTAATGCCCTGAAGCAAACACATTACCAACACCCTGTTCAATCACCAAAACCATAACCAGAAACACTATGCCCATTGCCTAATCTCAAGCTTGACCATCACCCAAACCCCATACTGTCAACAAACTCGCAAACATAAAGATTCAAGGCAATACAGGTGAGGCAACCCACGAGCCCTCAGTACAAGCATCATCGAGCAATAAATCCCAGAAAGGCATCCAGTCCAAGGCAATAACTGTTCAAAATCGTTCAAGACAGTAAAGGCAACGAGAGAAGAAGAGAAAGATAACCCAGACAACGATTCAAGGCATCAGGGGCTCAGAGGAAAACAAAAGTACTAAAGGCAACCTAGGCCCTCAGATCTCTGAGATCATCACTGGGCATCTCAAAGCAACCATTCAATAATACTCAGGCAACAATACTCAAGCAAATACTCAAGCAAATACTCAGGCAATCAACACACAGTGGCATAGAAGAAGGGATAAAGAAGTGAACATATTAGGGCTCCTCAGCATACATCATCATCAAAACCTTAATATATCAAAAGAACGAAAATACCAGGAAAGCATCAAAAGCAAAGCAAGCTCAAAGCTCCATCACCGAATCTCCGGCCTCCTAAGCGCCACAGCTCCCCTCTTCTCTCCTCCTCCTCCAAGGTCAGGTAGTAAGCATTATTCTTCCTCTTTCTTTCCTTCACCTCATAATAATAAAAACTCAACTTAAGACTCAAATCTAAAACGCGTATCGTTCACAGAAGAGAAAAGAAAAAGAAGGAACATAAGGTGTGGAAATCAAATCTTTAAATCAAGAGGATGTGAAGCTTACGCCTTGGAGGGAAGAGAGGTCTGAGGGTAGCGTTGGTGGCCGGAGTTGATTTGCTCAGGAAGCTTGATCGGAGAAGACGAACGCGCCGTCGCTGCCTCGCTAACCCTAAAACGTTCATTACCAAACTGAACTAACAACTACTAACCCTAATTTCGTTCAAGATTAACATGGACCTGACCCATTCACATTTCCTCTGAAGCCCAAGTTAATATTTTTACACTTAACCACTTTTCATAATACTAACCATTCTTTTTATTTTATAAAAACAATATTTACTTTTTTTTCTTTTCTTTGTAAAATACTAACTTTATTTTATAAACAATGTTTACCCTTTTTTTTTATTCTTTGAAAAGATACTAACTTAATTAAAATACATTTTTTATCATAAGGTTAAAACATCTTTTTTAGATAGATATTTGTATATAAAATAATAAAACACCTTTTATCATATAATTAAATTTGAAAACATCTTCTTTTTAATTAACACCCATATTTACACATAACAATTCAATACATTTTTCTTTCTAATATTAAATTCACAAATATTTAATCAAAATACTTTTTGCAAATAAAGATACATTCTTAATTAAAATTTGAACATACCTTAATTAAAACATTTTCCCTTTTGTACATAATTAAACATACAAAAATCAAAGATTCATTTAAAAACATTTCTCTAGGTCGAACCCTAATACGATTCAACTTCACATTATCGCACTTGTACACTTACACAATACATTGCCCTATACACATTTTTTTATCTTATATTTGTATATTCGATATTTACATTTGGTTGCGACTTCGATTTGGTTGTAATTTATTTGGGTGCTATAAGTCTCATCCCCCTTGTACATTTATACCCCCACTCCCGGATATTATTTTGTAATAGCGTAGATTTACATTCCGCAATTTACAGTTTTCCAATTATACCATGGTTAGACCTAGGGTTTGTATGTACATAAAATCAAACGCTAGATAACCTAATACAAGACAAATACATATAATCAATACACAATCACACTTGCACCCCCCTAGGGTAATCCCACATGTTGCCTTCCAAAATGGGCCATGCTTGCACGTCGAGTATCTTTGGCAAAACAAAATCAAATGATCATAAGTCCCTCGATGACGCTTTCGAAAGTTGCCTAAACGGAATGATCATAGTCCCTTCAAAACAAATTGCCAAAGACACTTGGCATCATTGCATTCATGGTCCATACGATGACCCGCGCCCGTCCCGAATAAACTTCCTAAATGCAAGATTGTCTACCAATTTCAATGGTAGAACAAAATTGTTAAAAGGGGTTAAAACATAACAAAAACCTTTGAGTACAATAGGGTAGACAAAACTCTTAGTTACTTGAGATCAAACTTGCAAAAACACTTGCCTTCTTTTCAAAAACCACAATCCACAACACTTTCAAACAAACTCTCAAAAACATTTGAAAACATCTTTTCGAAAAGATTCACACTTTTGTAAAACACTCAAACACGAGTCAAATACATTAGTTTGCCTAAGACAAGGCATCTTTTTTCCAAAACATTTTCAAAAAGCACCCACACACACACCATTTTTAAAGCAATCGAAAAACAAGGCAAGTGATCTAAAAAACCAAGTAACTAAGAGCCCATGGGTAACCATGGATGAAAAGGGTGCTAATACCTTCCCTTTTCATAATCTACCCCCCGAACCCACGAAACATCTCAAAAGGTTTTTGCTGTGCTTTTTTTAACCTTTCCTTTAGGATAAAATAAAAAGTCGGTGGCGACTCTTGCTCAACCGCACAAGTGCGAATACGAACGCAAAACACTAGTCAGTTCTCCCACCGTATCACAGAACTGGCGACTCTGCTGGGGACAGTTTTTAAGTGGGGTAACCTTAGGGTTTAGATCACCTTTGTTTTCAATTGATTGTCTTGTTTGCTTTTACATTTGTGGGCTTTGTATCAGAGTTTTATAGATCCTAACCCGGATCTGGGGATACCTTCTTAGAAAGTAGCAACAAGGCTGTGAGGGAACTGTGCGGGGTATACCGACATGGTTGAAGCAGTCTGCTACGTTGATGTGGCACTTTGGTGTGTACCGGTAACCCTTGAGTTCAGTCAAGGAGAGTACGGGGCCGCCGCGTGGTGTCGTGAAGCATCAACTGACCTTAGAACCTTAATTGACCATCTTAGCCTTTTTAGGGTAGTGAGATAACTGACTTTGGTGCAGTCCGAGGTTGGTTGATACTCGATACTACACTCAATTGAGGGTTGCTTTCCTGGGATATTTCGGTCGCCAGTTCAGTGGCTAAATCGAAACGATGAACAATGAAAGCAATCCAGTGATATTGGGATCTTTAGAACCCAGTTACTTCTAATAGGACAGGTTGAGCCCACCAACTTCAAGAGGGTAATACCCAGACCTCATGCAAGCCTAAACCTAAGGCCTTGTGTGCTTTGTGTGAATATTGTTTGCCTGTATATACACTTACTTGCTTGTGCATACATGTACATAACATCATGACATCATACCATAGCATTTTAGCATTTTCAATAACCATTTCAAGGATCTCGAAGGTTCTGTTGATGCAGGATTACGTTGAGCCAGGCGTCTATCAAGGGGCAAAGAGGTCTCTCCTCTAACCAATCCAGTCAAAGTTCAAGTGCAACAACTTGAGTCAGTGGCTATGACCCACTCGACATGGTGAGCTTGATTTTAGTGGAAAGACATCCACCGACACAAAGTTCTCCAATCAAAAGTTCAAGAACAACAACTTGAATCAGTGGCTATGACCCACTCGACATGGTGAGCTTGATTCTAGTGGAAGGACGTCCACCGGTGCAGAGATCTCCAATCCAAGAGCAAAAGTTCAACCTATAACATTTTTCTTGTGTTTACCCTGAGAGATCCTTGAAAGCATTCATCCACATATCATGCATTGCATTTTGACAATCTTTCCTTTTTCAGGTTTCCTTACTCTCCTGCTGTTTATTTCAGCAAGAGATGGCTCTAGAACGGTCTGTCAAAGACATCCAAGACCAGACTGCTCAGCTGCAGGAGATGTTCCTGAACTTGTCTCTGGGGCAAGAAGAGATGAAAGCTCTCCTCACCAAGGGCTTGGGGAATTCCAACAATGCCAGGAGCGATCAGATTGCGGAGCTGCAGTTTGATCTGACAACACTGAGGACTCAAATGATGGGACAGTTGGTGGGCCAGATGGCTCTCATTCAAGACTTATCCCAAAGACAAGAGGAACTCAGAGTTCTTGTCCGCCAACTGCTTCCAAACAACCAACTGGGGCAAACATCTGAGGTCGAAGGGCAAGTCACCGCTCAGCCTCCATCCACTCAAGAAGACAAGGGGAAAGCTCCTTTGCCAGCTTCAGGGTCACAAACCCATCAACAACCTCGCCAGCGTCAGCGGGGTAATCGGCGTAAGCAAGAAACGTCGGAAAGGCAGTTCACGGAGACTGACATACCGTCATCTCTAATTCTGGAGCGCTTGTTGGAGGTTAATCTGACTGCTTTGAGGGATCCTATCCGGAACCCAAATACCTCCGCTCCTAGCTATCATCCCGATGCATTTTGTGTTTACCACTCCTATATCCCAGGACACGACACCAATGACTGTTGGGCCTTGAAGAACAAGATTCAAGATCTGATCGACATTGGAGTGCTGAGGTTCATGCCAGACGGCGAGATGAAAATATTCCGTTAAAGGGTTCTCCACTTGAAGTGACGAAGCTCGAGCTGAAAGACTTTTGCTTCTTTTTGAATTTTCAAAGTTGTAATTTCTTTTGCTGTCAAACAATTATTTGTTGATGTTAAACTCTGTTTTCATTAATGCATTGCATATGTTTGTCTTAAATTCATCCATTCGTTTCACTACTCTTATGCTTTTCTTTATGATATCTGACTCTTGATAAAAAGCTGCTAGCCTTTATAGGGAGGATGACGAAACAATGCCGTGATCTTATACAGTATGCTTTTGAACAGACCTTGCTGATGATGTACAGGCATTTCTTTCAATTCCCAAACACTGGAGTTATAAGGAAGTTAATCCCTAGTCAACCCCTTCGAGCCAAAGAAGTAGGAGTTTCCTGTTCTAAACAATCAAAACCCTTGATATAAACCTGGGGCAGGGTAGTATCTCAGTTAATTCAAAAGAAAACGCGCATTGAAGTCGCAAACTCTCAGTTCGTAATACAACGAACGACGAATGACAAGAGAAAGCATTCCTTTGGAATCAAAAGACAAGGGTGGTTCCCTCTCACATAGACAGTCAATCTCTCAAAAGAGAAAAGCCCACTGAGCTAGAACCTATAAAGGAGGCTTAAGAAAGCTGGGGCATCCCGCTGACAGTAATCCCGAAAACGGTAACAGTCAGGCAAAAGTTAGGGATAACAAATCAAAATCAAAATAGTGAGGCCATTACAAAACCCTCAACAACATGAAAAGTGTTGGAAAAGAAAAAGGAGATGATGACTGTCTCCCAAATTCAAACTGGTGAACCATCGCCCAAAAGTCGTTCCAAACTCAAAACAGCGTGCGACGCACAATTAACTGAGCTTAGGTTGAAGAACATCACGAAGAGCGGGTGGGTACAAATATACTTTGAGCCTTTATCCTTTGTTTCTTAAACCATGAACCAGGCCACGTTACAACCCTCCAAAAGTCCTAATTGAAGCATGGGTTAGTTCGAAAGCATACTGTTACAAAAGGTATCCTGACTCCTGTAGGGCTGTGCTCTAAATCTTGTGTTGACTTGTCTTGTGAAAAGTTTTCTGCTAAAAAACGCATTTTTCAAAATTTCAAAGACAAACATAAACTTTGCATTATTCGAATATCACTGTCTGCATTTGACCCTTTTGTTTGACAGCGAAGAAATTCATACAGCGAATGTTCGGAGGAACGAAAACTCTCTCAGTAAATCTAAATCACTTCAAGAGGATAACACTCCCATCAAATCTCCTATCAGCAAGGGGCACGACATGTCACAACTCAATTAACCTGGGGCAGTCCAGTCAAGGTCCAACAGACCTTTAAAAGTTCAATTAACCTGGGGCAGTCCAGTCAAGATTTCAAGAAATCTCTCAATATGCAGGGTAATCTGATTCAAGACTCCTTCTTCACCACTTGGGGCATTCGAATGTCAAGAGTGTTCAACAAATCAACTACAACATTTCCAGATTCGACTCCTGTATCCAGCCAGGGCATATCTGTTTACATTATTTCCAGACTCGATTCCTGTATCTAGCCAGGGCACGTCTGAAGAGTTCGAAGATTCGATTCCTGTATCCAGCCAGGGCATATCTGTTGACGACTATTTCCAGATTCGACTCCTGTATCCAGCCAGGGCATATCTGTTTACATTATTTCCAGACTCGATTCCTGTATCTAGCCAGGGCACGTCTGAAGAGTTCGAAGATTCGATTCCTGTATCCAGCCAGGGCATATCTGTTGACGACTATTTCCAGATTCGACTCCTGTATCCAGCCAGGGCATATCTGTTTACATTATTTCCAGACTCGATTCCTGTATCCAGCCAGGGCATATCTGTTGACGACTATTTCCAGATTCGACTCCTGTATCCAGCCAGGGCATATCTGTTTACATTATTTCCAGACTCGATTCCTGTATCCAGCCAGGGCATATCTGTTGACGACTATTTCCAGATTCAACTCCTGTATCCAGCCAGGGCATATCTGTTTACATTATTTCCAGACTCGATTCCTGTATCTAGCCAGGGCACGTCTGAAGAGTTCGAAGATTCGATTCCTGTATCCAGCCAGGGCATATCTGTTGACGACTATTTCCAGATTCGACTCCTGTATCCAGCCAGGGCATATCTGTTTACATTATTTCCAGACTCGATTCCTGTATCTAGCCAGGGCACGTCTGAAGAGTACGAAGATTCGATTCCTGTATCCAGCCAGGGCATATCTGTTTACATTATTTCCAGACTCGATTCCTGTATCTAGCCAGGGCACGTCTGAAGAGTTTGAAGATTCGATTCCTGTATCCTGCCAGGGCATATCTATCAACTATCACCTTTCCAGATTCGACTCCTGTATCTAGCCAGGGCATGTCTGAAGAATTCCAGATCAACACCTGCAACAACCCAGGAAACATCTGTGAACGACCGATTGTAGACCAACACCTGTAATAATCCAGGAATTTATCTACATCACCACTTGGGGCATTCGAATGTCAAAAGTGTTCAAAACCCGATGCAGTTTTACACAAGCTCATCATCAGGAAACCCTACACCGGTTACCCTTCAAAACTTCTGAAAACAGTTTACGGATTCTTCCCAACAACGGATGCCAATCCACCGACTGTTCAGACTCTTCGCAACCTTTGAATTAGTTTACGGACGCTTCCCAACAACGGATGCGGCTCTATTGCTGATTCAATCTCAAGATTTCTGAAAACAGTTCACGGGTTCTCCAAGTAAACGGATGTTAACCTATCACTTGTTCAGATTCTTCTCAAGACTTCTGAAAACCGTTTATGGATTCTTCCCAAGTAACGGATGTTAACCTATCGCTTGTTCAGATTCTTCTCAAGATAACCACCACGGAAGATCGCGCTCGCCAAAATTCTTCACTATCCCCAGCGGAGTTCATCAAAATCCCCAGCCAGGGAATCCTCCGGAATTCAATTTCCCTCAGAGTTTAAGCTTCAAATTATCAATCCCCAGCGGAGTCAGACTTTCAAACCTTCTCCCCACAGAGTTTTAGGAAGCAAATCTTGAGTTCCCCAGTGAAGGCTCCAGGGTTACTTCCCATCAAGCCGAAGATTCTCAACCTGGTCTTCCCAGCATGAGTCTACTAGTTTGGAGCTCCCCAGTAGAGGTCATCAGGAATTCTCTTCCCCAGCAGCAGCCAAGGATTTATTTTCCCCGGCAGCAGTCAAGATGCTTTTATCTTCAGCCATCTCGGATTCATATATCCTCGGCAATATTAGCTCATCAGCTTACGAAAGATCAGTCGACAGACACAGATCATCTCCCGAGATTCATCCAGAAATAGTTCAGATGTGACCCGGACGCGGCGACATTCTGATACTTATTCCAGATTCATTCAGACGCATCAGCAGAAACCTTATACCGTTTCCTCTTCAACTTCTCAATTCTTGAAAGAAGTTTACGGATTCTTCCTTACAACGGATGTCAATCTATCGATTTGTTCAGACTCTTCTCAACTTCTGAAACAAGTTTACGGATTCTTCCTTACAACGGATGTCAATCTACCAATTTGTTCAGACTCTTCTCAACTCTTGAAGACAGTTTACAGATTCTTCCCTACAACAGATGTCAATCTACCAACTGATTCAGACTCTTCTCAGTTACTGAAAATAGTTTACGGACATGTCCCAACAACGGATACTGCTCTATTGCTTGTTCAAATCCAGATAATTTACAGATTCTCCAGATATGGACGATAGTCTGTTGCTTGTTCGGACCCCAATTCAGAGATGTTCCAAAACATGGATGCCCTTCTGATACTTGTCCACTCACCATTGACATACAGTTCAACATGTCCAGATGGCATCTGTAAGCCCATCCTTCTACCAGCAGTCGCCGAATGGCATCTGTAAGCCCATTCTCAGATGGCATCTCTAAGCCCATCCTCCGACAAAATTCTCTCGCACCAGATGGCATCTTTAAGCCCATCACCAAATGGCATCTTTAAGCCCATTCAACTCTACCATCACAACGCCGAGTGCAAATTTTCTGGGCACATTAGTGTCCAATCTCCTTTTACCTTCAAGTCGCGAAAGGCAAACTTGCCAATCTAACTCTTCAGGTCAAAGAAGATTGAACAGGGGCAACTGTTGTACCCCAAAATTTGCCCTCGCATTTTTCCCCAAGAAATCTCAGCTTCAGACATTTCCTGACTTTTCAAACTGGCTCAAGAATCGGACAAACGGACTTTTCTTGACAGTCAAGCAAAATTAGGGTTTTTACTGATTTTCAGAGCCTTGGATTATTTCATACAGTTGGCTTAGGGTTTTGATGAATTTTGGCTCAATTTTGATCAAGCGAACGCTATTTGGCATTTAATCAGGAGTTAAGGTTTTACGGGCATATTCTCAGAAAGGTTTAAATTCCACAGCACTTTGCAGTTTATTCCGAGATTCGGGTTAAATTCGCATTATCTTGATTTAATCAGCAAAAGAGACAGTGGTGTAAATTCAGTTTGTTTGGGCCAGTCAAAGAAGGTGTGCAGTTTGGATTTACAGTACTTGCAAAGAATCAGTGTTTATGACAAATCAGTAAAGAAGGAATGCGTTTGATCAGGCCGTTTGGGTTAACTACTGCTTTGCTTTGGATTTTGAATGAGACAGGTTTAATTGATCAATATTGTCATTATTTAAGTTATTTATTATTCTAAAATTGAATGATTGAAATTTATTTTTCAATTGTTTTAATTCTAAGAATTTTAAATAAATAAATAAACAATAAAGAAAATTAGAATTAATTGGATAATTTAGACTTTTATTGATATTTGAATTATTTGTACAAATTGTTGTTTATAATTTAAAATTATGAACAATAATATACATTGATTTAAAATATTACATAGAATAAAAAACTATCCTATTTTCTAATATTCTTCACTCTTCACTCCGCTCCGGTGCTCCATTGTTTTATCTGCAAAAAGAGAAGAAAAGTCAGAAGACATTTAAAAGAGACAGATAAAATATTGCTCATCATTAGGGGCCACTGACTGGGATCAGTTGACCCTCTCTGCAAATCACGGGATTTCTCCCGGTTCACAGAGAGGGAAGATTTTTTGTTCATGAAATGCAAATGTCAAAAGTATAAGTTCCAAAATTCAAGACTGCATAGAATCTCAACTTCCAATTCAAACTAAACTGAAAAAATCCAATTTCAACTTTCTATCCAAAGCAAAAGGGAAGTTACTGTCAAAATACTCAAAGATATCACAAAGAAATCAAAGTAGTACAAGTTGCTATCAAAGCATACAAGCTGTCAAAGAAGATTTTGGAAAGGATATCAAAGTGCAAAGTCAGATCAAAGTTGTCAAAAGAGATAAAAATGCAGTCAAGTAGTATGTAGGATGCAAGCAACTTGGATACTTAATCATCATTTCCCAGCATAAGTAGGGCCCCTTCAGAACCATAGTACAGAATAATAACATTATTAAATTCTAAAAACTGTACTTTAGGAGAGAAGAAAGAGAGTTAAAGCAGCAGTAGGCAGAGTTCAGGTTAGGCATAGACAATAGGACAGCAGAAAAGATATAACACAGAGATAGAAGACTCAATTCAGCAGCAGGCAGGATAGAGAGGGAGAAATATACAAAACACACCAACTCTGCCTCAAGGTACAACATATACAAGCCAATACAAAGGTAAGGATAGAGAAGAGAGAAAAAGATACACCCTGCCTTCACCTCAAAAGCCTACAACCCTGTTAAAGAACACATCTCAAACCCAAGCCTAAAAACCTGAAAAACACAACTCAGTTCAGCATAGTAAAGGAAGAGAAAAGATACAAAACTCAAAAAGTCTAAAGCCACCACTACTGTCCAGAATCACAAAAATTATCAAACCTGAGTAACCTCAAACCTGGCCAAGCTCAACAACATAACACACTGAAGCATAACCTGCAAACTAAGTTATCAAGCCAAGCTAACATGAAAACCAGTAAAAACCTGCTAGCATCAGAACTTGCCTAACATCCAAACTGAAGCAAACCATAACCATCAAACACAACCTCAAATTTCAAACATTCAAAAGAAACCTGATAAACAAAGTACAAAGCCTGCTAATGCCGTGAAGCAAACACATTACCAACACCCTGTTCAATCACCAAAACCATAACCAGAAACACTATGCCCATTGCCTAATCTCAAGCTTGACCATCACCCAAACCCCATACTGTCAACAAACTCGCAAACATAAAGATTCAAGGCAATACAGGTGAGGCAACCCACGAGCCCTCAGTACAAGCATCATCGAGCAATAAATCCCAGAAAGGCATCCAGTCCAAGGCAATAACTGTTCAAAATCGTTCAAGACAGTAAAGGCAACGAGAGAAGAAGAGAAAGATAACCCAGACAACGATTCAAGGCATCAGGGGCTCAGAGGAAAACAAAAGTACTAAAGGCAACCTAGGCCCTCAGATCTCTGAGATCATCACTGGGCATCTCAAAGCAACCATTCAATAATACTCAGGCAACAATACTCAAGCAAATACTCAAGCAAATACTCAGGCAATCAACACACAGTGGCACAGAAGAAGGGATAAAGAAGTGAACATATTAGGGCTCCTCAGCATACATCATCATCAAAACCTTAATATATCAAAAGAACGAAAATACCAGGAAAGCATCAAAAGCAAAGCAAGCTCAAAGCTCCATCACCGAATCTCCAGCCTCCTAAGCGCCACAGCTCCCCTCTTCTCTCCTCCTCCTCCAAGGTCAGGTAGTAAGCATTATTCTTCCTCTTTCTTTCCTTCACCTCATAATAATAAAAACTCAACTTAAGACTCAAATCTAAAACGCGTATCGTTCACAGAAGAGAAAAGAAAAAGAAGGAACATAAGGTGTGGAAATCAAACCTTTAAATCAAGAGGATGTGAAGCTTACGCCTTGGAGGGAAGAGAGGTCTGAGGGTAGCGTTGGTGGCCGGAGTTGATTTGCTCAGGAAGCTTGATCGGAGAAGACGAACGCGCCGTCGCTGCCTCGCTAACCCTAAAACGTTCATTACCAAACTGAACTAACAACTACTAACCCTAATTTCGTTCAAGATTAACATGGACCTGACCCATTCACATTTCCTCTGAAGCCCAAGTTAATATTTTTACACTTAACCACTTTTCATAATACTAACCATTCTTTTTATTTTATAAAAACAATATTTACTTTTTTTTCTTTTCTTTGTAAAATACTAACTTTATTTTATAAACAATGTTTACCCTTTTTTTTGATTCTTTGAAAAGATACTAACTTAATTAAAATACATTTTTTATCATAAGGTTAAAACATCTTTTTTAGATAGATATTTGTATATAAAATAATAAAACACCTTTTATCATATAATTAAATTTGAAAACATCTTCTTTTTAATTAACACCCATATTTACACATAACAATTCAATACATTTTTCTTTCTAATATTAAATTCACAAATATTTAATCAAAATACTTTTTGCAAATAAAGATACATTCTTAATTAAAATTTGAACATACCTTAATTAAAACATTTTCCCTTTTGTACATAATTAAACATACAAAAATCAAAGATTCATTTAAAAACATTTCTCTAGGTCGAACCCTAATACGATTCAACTTCACATTATCGCACTTGTACACTTACACAATACATTGCCCTATACACATTTTTTTATCTTATATTTGTATATTCGATATTTACATTTGGTTGCGACTTCGATTTGGTTGTAATTTATTTGGGTGCTATAAGTCTCATCCCCCTTGTACATTTATACCCCCACTCCCGGATATTATTTTGTAATAGCGTAGATTTACATTCCGCAATTTACAGTTTTCCAATTATACCATGGTTAGACCTAGGGTTTGTATGTACATAAAATCAAACGCTAGATAACCTAATACAAGACAAATACATATAATCAATACACAATCACACTTGCACCCCCCTAGGGTAATCCCACATGTTGCCTTCCAAAATGGGCCATGCTTGCACGTCGAGTATTTTTGGCAAAACAAAATCAAATGATCATAAGTCCCTCGATGACGCTTTCGAAAGTTGCCTAAACGGAATGATCATAGTCCCTTCAAAAAAAATTGCCAAAGACACTTGGCATCATTGCATTCATGGTCCATACGATGACCCGCGCCCGTCCCGAATAAACTTCCTAAACGCAAGATTGTCTACCAATTTCAATGGTAGAACAAAATTGTTAAAAGGGGTTAAAACATAACAAAAACCTTTGAGTACAATAGGGTAGACAAAACTCTTAGTTACTTGAGATCAAACTTGCAAAAACACTTGCCTTCTTTTCAAAAACCACAATCCACAACACTTTCAAACAAACTCTCAAAAACATTTGAAAACATCTTTTCGAAAAGATTCACACTTTTGTAAAACACTCAAACACGAGTCAAATACATTAGTTTGCCTAAGACAAGGCATCTTTTTTCCAAAACATTTTCAAAAAGCACCCACACACACACCATTTTTAAAGCAATCGAAAAACAAGGCAAGTGATCTAAAAAACCAAGTAACTAAGAGCCCATGGGTAACCATGGATGAAAAGGGTGCTAATACCTTCCCTTTTCATAATCTACCCCCCGAACCCACGAAACATCTCAAAAGGTTTTTGCTGTGCTTTTTTTAACCTTTCCTTTAGGATAAAATAAAAAGTCAGTGGCGACTCTTGCTCAACCGCACAAGTGCGAATACGAACGCAAAACACTAGTCAGTTCTCCCACCGTATCACACCTTCCTTTATTTTATCAAGTTCTCTTCTTCATGCAATTTACATAAAGCTTATTTATTTTCTTGTCATTTAACCATTGTCAAACTTAATCAAAACCCCAAAATCAACCATGTCTTAGGATCAATCTGATCGATCCTGCGAGTAACCAAATAAGTAACCATTTGGAAGATCAGCGGTTGTTTACCAATAACCACGGTAAACAGGATGCTATTCCAAGCTTTAGTTTGCTTTGAAACCAAATGAATCGTGTTATGGCACTTCAACTGCAAAACAGAAAAATGAAAATGGTGATGTTGATTAGGAGTGTTACAGTCTGCTTCTAATGCTTTGGACAGTTTGTATGGATGGTAGGGAAAGTGTTTGAAGTGGTTTTGGCCAAGATGCACGATGGAAATGAGCTGTGGGATTCCAAGTGCAGGATGCCCTATTTTTGTGCAGTTTAATGGTGATTCTATGTTTGAGGATGTTTGGAACTTGGTTGGCTTGTGTTTCAAGCTTAGGTTTGATGTTTAGAAAGTGTACAATAACTTTGCTTAAGGTTCTCTTGGCTGAGATGATAGTTGGTATGTTATGCAAGTTTTCTTCACACTTAAGCAACAAAATGTCAAGTGGTCCTCTAGACTGATGCAGGCCCCCAATCTATGCTGCAACCTTTCCCCTTGATCAGTGTGTTTTGCTTCTGAACTTGTGCCCAAAGATATGGCCTTGTACTTCTTGATTTGCAACTTTGACATAAAGCCATACTTTTCTAAAATGGATAATTTGCTTTTTCTACTTATGGCTTTATTTTGCATACAATGCTTGAACACATAAAATAAGGTCTTGGAATAATGAGTTAGAATTAAATTTATGAGTGTGAATGAGATAAGGACCTGTAATCTAGCTTAAGGCATGCTGAGTTCAAAAAATGCAAGGTTATGGACATGTAAATTGGTCATGAACAAAGTGAGTTTTTCCCAACTTGCCAAATTCGATTCTCCCTAACCATGAGGTTGTTTGATGAGTTCTTGGACATTTTGGAAAGCTTGGAATGTGTACTACAATCCATCTTTGTAATGCAAATTGAAATTCCAAGTGGAAGTATGTGAAAAGTGGTCTTGAAGTTAGGCAAAAATCCTGCCTAAAATGGTTCAAAATTTCTCTAAGTTAAGAATGGTTTGGTACCCTTGTTCCAAAAATTGTAACTTGAGCTACAAGCTTCTTTTGAGGAAACTTTGTGAATCAAAGTTGTAGATTTTGCAATGGACTACAACTTTCATGTTTTGACTTTTCCTTGAATCCAAATGAATCTTGGTGAGAAAGTGGGACAAAGTTAGGAAAAAATTAGGGTTTTTCATAACTTAGAAAAATTCTAAGTTATGAAAGATCTTCATTTCAAACCCTAATTTGTGATTCTTGATTTCTTGATGAAAAAGTTTCATGATTTGGCATGTTTTGATGAAAAATGAATCTTGACACTTGATTTTAACCAAAAAGTCAAAGTTTGACTTTTCAGTATACAGTCAAAATTGATCAATTGACTGGGAAATTCAACTGTCAATCTTGTGCATTTGGGATCTTTTGGACTTGTTGAGTATGTCAAGACAATTCCATGGGGTCCTTGAGTCCATATTTGAGCTTGGTTTGCCATTGTCTAGGTCAAACAGTCAAAAATTGCCTTTGTGCAGTCAAAACCCTAAAAATGACCATTTTGCCCTTTTGGTGATCTGATCAAATTTCTTGTGGAATTGTGATCCAAACTTGATCAAATGGTCCATATGAGTTCATAATGTTGATGTGGGTCAATTTCCATGAGATTTGACTGTCAATTGGCCACCGTTGACTTTTTCCCCAATACAGCTGATTTCTAGGTCAACTGTCCAATTGACTGGGCAAAGTTTGAAATCAAGGCTTGAAACTTGGTATGGATAAACTTGGGAGTCCAACATGAAGCATGAAAGTCATCTTAGGCATTTTAGGTCAAAATATCTTTGTGCAAACACAAACCCTAATTTGGGTCAACAGTGCTAGGAGAAGTCTTGCAGAGGAAACCCTAACTGGATCTTGAGCTCCAAGGGCCTTGTGATGAGAAAATGTTGAGAGAAATGGGAGGGCAAATTTTGGGGTACAACAGGGGTCAACTCCCAGATATCCCATACAAATCTGACAAATTTGGTCTGGGTTTCACTTCAGGTGCCCAGAAGGTTGTACGTCGCGCTCGTGCCGGAGGACCACCCTTGAAGATCAGCAACCACGAAGTCAATGCAGCAGAGGATGATAAAGACAACTACAACTTGGAGGATTAAATTTTCCCAACAGTCAGTGGAGGGCTCAACAACTGGGAGGCTAGAGATTTTGTCCCGATCACATTTATCCCACAGTAATTTGTCTTTGCATTTTGTTGGATCTATAATATTAAAACAATTCAGACTCTTAAAACCTTGTGTCTTACCCGAGGCACAATGGTCCATCTGTAAGGGTTATTATCTCATTTCCATATGACATCAATGAATCATGGACGTTTTTGCATACAAACTTTGTGCTCATTATTTTTCTTTTTACATTTTCATTTCTTTCAAAGATAGTTATACTCTTACACACACTTACACTCACAATGCAGGTCTACATCCATTCGGGATCCCATGGGTAACGGTTCTGCTATGGCCTTGTGTTACTCTGAAAATCTCATCTACCAAGCCGAAGACGAAGGTGAGGAAGATTGTGAAGTACTAGGGGAAATCTCCAGGTTACTGCAACAAGAAAAGAGAACCATTCAGCCCCACGAAGAACCAGTGGATACAATCAACCTTGGAACCGAAGAAGACAAAAGAGAGGTCAAAGTGGGTGCCAATCTGGAACCCATTTTCAAAGAGCGTCTGATTCAGTTGCTGCACGAGTATGTTGAGATCTTTTCCTGGTCGTATGAGGACATTCCAGGACTTGATGCAGATATAGTGGTACATCGTCTACCAACAAAAGAAGATTTCCCACCGGTGAAACAAAAGGTCCGTCGAATGCAACTAGACATGTCAGAGAAGATTAAGGCAGAAGTCATGAAACAATTCAATGCTGGATTCTTGGCCGTCACTTCCTATCCATAATGGGTTGCCAATATTGTCCCTGTGCCCAAAAAAGACGGCAAGGTACGAATGTGCATGGACTAACAGAGATTTGAATAGGGCAAGCCCTGAGGATGATTTCCCACTTCCCCACATTGATATTCTAGTTGAGAATACGACACAACACAAAGTGTTTTTCTTCATGGACGGTTTGTCAGGCTATAACCAAATCAAAATGGCGCTTAAGGACATGGAGAAAACAACCTTTGTCACGCAATAAGGCACATTCTGCTACAAGGTTATGCCGTTCGGACTGAAGAATGTTGGGGCAACCTATCAGCGTGCCATGGTAGCTCTGTTTCACGACATGATACATCATGAAATAGAAGTCTATGTGGACGACATGATAGCTAGATATCAAATAGAAGAAGAGCATCTTGACCATTTACAAAAACAGTTTGAGAGACTAAAGAAATACAAGCCGAGGTTAAACCTAAATAAATGCATATTTAGGGTGAGGTCTGGTAAACTCTTAGGCTTTTTCGTCAGTAATAAAGGTATTGAAGTGGATCCCGACATGGTGAAAACGATACAATATATGCCTGCTCCTCGTATTGAGAAGGAAGTCACAAGATTCTTGGGACGTTTAAACTACATTGCCAGATTCATTTCTCACCTAACAGCTACTTGTGAACCAATCTTCAAATTACTGAAGAAAGATCAAGTAGTCAAATGGAATGATGAATGCTAAACTACTTTTGACAAAATCAAAGAGTACCTGCGAGAGACTCCCGTGTTGATGGCACCAGTCGAGGGAAGACCATTGATCATGTCTCTGGCTGTTTTGGAAAATTCACTGGGGTGTGTATTGGGGCAGCATGATGAGTCTGGCCGAAAAGAGCACACTATTTATTACCTGAGCAACAAGTTTACCGACTGTGAAACAAGATATTCACTGCTCGAGAAAACTTGGTGCGCTCTGGCATGGGCTGCTCGTCGACTGAGACAGTATATGCTGACCCATACTAACTTGTTGATATCTAAAATGGATCCAACAAAATACATCTTCGAGAAGCCTGCCCTTTCTGGGAGAATAGCGAGATGGCAGATGATCCTGACAGAATATGACATACAGTATACTACCCAGAAAGCAATAAAGGGTAGTATACTAGTTGATCAACTTGCTCACCAGGCTGTGGAAGACTACCAGTCCATGAAGTTCGAATTCCCAGACGAAGACATCATGATGGTGAACAACTATGAAGAATTCAGGCCATATGACGGACCTGAACAACGATCCCGATGGACCCTGGTCTTTGATGGGGCATCTAACACACTTGGAAATGGTATTGGTGTTGTACTCATATCTCCTGAAGGATGTCATAGTCCATTTACAGCAAGACTCTGCTTCAACTGTACAAATAACATGACGGAATACGAAGCGCCCATTTTTGGTCTCAAAGCTGCCATAGACTTGGGAATCAAATCCTTAAATGTATTCGGAGATTCAACTTTGGTCATCATCCAGATCAAAGGGGGATGTGACACCAAACACCCTAACCTTATCCCTTACAAAGAACATGTTTTGACGTTGCTCCCATATTTTGAAAAGATTACCTTCGAGCATTTCTCGCGAGAAGAAAATCAGCTAGCAGACGCATTAGCCACAATGTCATCCATGTTTAAACTTAAATGGGATAACGAGGCTCCCCAAATCACCATTGAACAAATGAATGAACCAGCTCATTGTCACGAGATTAATACCGAAGAAGTAGTGGACCAGCCTTGGTTTCACGAAGTCAAGAGGTATCTCGAGGCTCAAGAATATCCGGAAGGAGCTTCACTCAATAATAAGAAGTTCTTAAGGAGATTATCTACTAAATTCTTCCTTAGTAATGGCATTCTCTATAAATGCAACAATGACTTGGTGTTACTTCGGTGCGTAGACAAGGTTAAAGCGGAAAAAATCACGGCTGAGTTACATGAAGGCACTTTTGGCACCCATTCCATTGGGCATACGATGACGAAGAAAATCCTACGGGCAGGATATTACTGGTCTACCATGGAAGAAGATTGCTATCAACACTCTCAAACCTGGCATAAGTGTTAGATCTATGCTGACAAGATGCACGTACCTCCGGTTCCTCTGAATATCTTGACGGCTCCTTGGCCCTTTGTTATGTGGGGCATCGATATGATTGGGGAAATCAAGCCAACAGCCTCCAATGGACATCGCTTCATCTTAGTGGCCATTGACTATTTTACAAAGTGGGTTGAGGCAGCCTCATTCGCTTCCGTCACCAAGAATGTTGTCGCCCGATTCATCAAGCAGAATCTCATCTGTCGTTACGGTATCCCAGAGAGGATCATCACAGACAATGGTACGAACCTGAAAAATACTATGATCACCTCCCTATGCGAGAAATTCAAGATCCAGCATCATAATTCTTCCCCTTACCGGCCAAAGATGAATGGTATTGTCGAAACCGCGAATAAGAACATTAAAAAGATCATACAAAAAATGACAGTCATATACAAAGACTGGCATGAGATGCTACCATTCTCTCTCCACGGGTATCGTACCACAGCTCGCACATCAACCGAGGAAACACCCTACTCTCAGATATACGACATAGAGGCTATCTTGCCTATTGAGGTCCAGATGCCCTCTCTGAGAATTATGAAGGACGCAGAGTTTAACGAAGACGATTAGATCCAGACTCAACTTGATCAACTGAACTTGATTGATGAGAAAAGGCTTACTTCTGTTTACCATGGTCAAATGTATCAAAAACGAATGATCAAGGCTTTCAACAAAAAGGTCAGATGCCAAGTGTATCAAGTCAGGGATTTGGTGATCAAATGTATCATACTGCCGCAAGGTGATCCCAAGGGCAAATGAACTCCTACCTACGAGGGACCATTTGTAATCAAAAGCATATTCTCTGGTGGAGCGATGATCTTGACCACCATGGATGGCGACGACCTTCCGCACCCTACGAACGCACATAATCAAAAGATACTACGCATAAGAGACTCGCTAGGTTGACACACCTAGGAAAAACAAGGGCATCCTGGAGAACAAAAGAGGTTCAGGCAAAAATTAGGGATAAAACAAAAAAATATGTACACCCGGCAAGCTGAAAACCTGAAAGGGCGGCTTAGGAAAAAAAGGGTTTCCCTGTGGACTGAAAACCCAAAAGGGAAGTCCAGGAAAAAGTTAGGGAATTAAAGCGTATGACTATTGTAGCGGTAGAAATGTTCAAGACTAAGCAATTGGATTGACTAGACTTTATACAAATCAAAATAAAAATCGCCACCGCGCTTTATTGTTTCCAAAGGAATGGGAAAAGAGCCAATAACCCAAAAAAAGGGGGGAAATATTCAAGGTAAGGGGGTTGGTTATGCAAAGGGAAGGTATTAGCACCCTAAACATCTACGGTACTCCGCAGGAACCTCTTTGAAAAAATCTTTATATTTTGGCTATAAAAATGTGTTGTATAGAAAATGGATAGTGGAAGTGAGAAAAGAAGTATATTTTTATGTTTTTTGCACCCACCGCGGTTGCGAACCTTTAGTTCCTACGTACCACCTTTCGTACAATAGGGGATCAGGGTACACATAGTTCCTTTTTTAAAATTTTGAAACACAAGTGTGTTGATTGATTTTAAGAGATAAGACATCATCGTCATTGTCCGTGTGGAAAACATACTTACTACCCACAATCATGAGAAAGGAGAATTTGCATCATCTCAAAGTGGAGGATATGGCTTGGATCTTAAAATCAACAATGCCTCACTCAACACCCAAGTGGAAAATATCTCACTTCACTATATATTGTAGAAGTATAGTTGTTTGCATCACTACAAGGATTGACAAGAGTCTAATCTTTTGAGAAAAGTTTAAAGATAAAAGCCAAAGTGGAAAAATGGTTTGAAATGAGATTGATTGACTTTTAGTCTTCTAAAAAATATGTCAATGTATTATTAAGTTGATTGAAGTTTAATGATGAAAATGTTTTGAAAATGCATGGACCTAAGTCCGAGTTTATTATGAAAGTAGCTTAAGTTTCAAAACAAGAAGAGTTCACAAAAGAAGGGAGAAGATTTTTGAAATTAAAGAAGATGGGAGGAGAAGAAGAGACTATCCTAAAGCATAAGGTAAATGCTAAGGATAAGATCCATCTAACCAACAAGAAGCCAAAGCTTGACTGTGATCGGTGGATCTGGAACTGACTGTTTAACGCTGGTTCGCGAAATGTCGCGGAAGCAAGAGTCGCCACCGTCTTTTATTTTCTCCAAATGGAAAGGACAAAAGCACAGAAAAATTCCTTAAAGAGATTGCTCTCGGTTCGGGAGGTAGATTATAGAAAGGGAAGGTGTTAGCACCCTTTCTATCCATGGTTATCCATGGGCTCTTAGATACTTGCTCAATGTGTTTTCAAAATTGTTTGTTTGCTTTTCAATGTGGGTTTTAAAAAGTTTCTTTGAAAAATTTCAGTTCGACTCATACGTCAGAGTGTTTGAAAAGTTTGCTTTGAAAGCTTTTGAAAATGTGTTGGTGTGAAAAGATGTTTTGATTTGTTTTTGAAATTAGAGCAAGTATCCTTGAGAACCTACCTACCCTAAGGAATTCGTCTGTGTAGATGTCCTTAAAAGTAGTGCCATCCCACCATTGAGAGGTAGGTAGCACCACCGTTGGAGGTGTTCGGGTCAATTCGAAGGTTCGGGACATGGTGATCACCAGAGCAATGGGAAGACACCTTAGAAGCTACCCTCATGCCAGGTTCCCGGATCATGAGGACTTACTAAGACATCCTCTACTCGACGATCACCTTTCGAGGCAAGGCAACAGTGAGGCGTACCCTAGGGGTGGTGTGTGATTTGTGTGTCATGTTTCAGTTATTTGTCTTGTCATGTTTGTCGTGTTCTACGCTTGATTTTAATTAGACATTCATTCTTTCATGCTTGATTAACAGTTAGGAGTGCGGAAAAGATAAATCTATGACTATTACAAAGGCGCGGGCCCACATCGCCAAAATTTCCAGGACCCGATTTAACGGAAAAATAAATAATGCGAAGAAATAAAGTGCGAAAAGTAAATTACAACGCTTTGGGGCAATTACATAATTATATAAAACGATAAAAAGTAAATGCGCGAAATAAAGGAATTGAATAAAACTAGGGCGTTGGACCCTTTTGCAAATAATTAAAAGTTAATGAGAATTAAAAATTAAATGACTAATTGTTTTTGGTATTTTGTGTTTTTTTAGATTTAATGAAAAAAAGGAAGTTAATTAAATTAAACGGCGAACCCTAATTCTAATATTTTTTATTTATTATGAAAGAGTTAGAATATAATCTACATTAAACCCTAATTTATTTATGTGCAATTTTTAATTTATGAAAGTAAAATGATAAATAAATAATATTGTTATTCTGAAAAAAAGAAATTTAAAAAAGAAAATCAAAAGTTATTTAAACCTAAATTCTATTTTTTTGGATTTTTTATAAAAAAGATTAAAGCTATAACCTAATTAACCTAAATTATTTACATATATTAGTTTATTGATGAAAATAATAAAAATTAAAAATTATATTTTATTTGGACTTTTTTTTTATTTTTTATGATGTTTTTTTGTATTTTTTGTGGAAAAAGTAAATTAATTAAATTAAGATAACAAAATAAATAAAATAACAAAAATAAGAAGAAAAAGAGAAAAAATGCAAACCAGGGCCATTAATCTTGAACTTGCTGACTATGCTTGGATCGTGTGTGGTGCATCTGACTCATGCTTAGGGTGTACCCCAATCTTCAACCTTGGGTGAGAGTCTCCTGGACACGTGGGCTTCCTGATGGTGAGAGAACATGGTGCGTCTTCATTCCAGCATTGCATAGGATTTGTTCATGAAAAATAATATTGAGTTTGCATAGACCTGGGGTTTGAACCCAGGTCATGAGGGTTATCAACGTGTCCACCTGCCAACTGAGCTATCATGTTCATGTTAATATAATATATCAAACAAATAATAAAAGATGAAATTGATTAATGGCCACTCAGCAACACAAAAGCGCGCGTTATTTTGAATGGACGTATCACGCTTCAACACGTCTTCGTCTCCTCCATATGCCTGAAAGTGGAAAAATATAAGGCAACGGTTTAGCAATGTTGCCTAAGGCCATATACCAAGAAATAGCGAATAGGCCCTCGACGCTCATAAATTGAGCGCGAGGGTTGGAATCTTTTCGTCCCTATGCTCTGAGTACGACCATGGCAATGAGGACGTCCAATTTTGCTGCACTTAGAAACCCCTAATTCTGAAACTGAGAAACCCTAATGCTTGTTAATGGCGAAATCGCGTGTATTGCACAAAAACAAAATTCATTGGCATGGTTAGCATCAGAACACTATAAGAAACAAGAATTAACAAACAAAATGTTATGAGGATGCATAAATTATGTTATACGATTTCAACATTTCTATGATACAGCTTGAACATTATCTACCAATTCTTGGAGTGTTAATGGGTATTTCTGATTGGAATTCGTTCAGCACCCCTTCAGGAAACTGTTGGAATAAGATTTGTACTTTGAATCGTCTCCTAAAGCTGATTTCAGTTTTCACTTTTTTGGAGAAATTTTGCAAGTTTGTAAGGTCAATTGCTGCGCAGTATGGAGTCTCTAGGGCTTATGGTTGTGATTCTGAATATGTATGGAGCATTTTAGGTCAACAATTTTCAACAAAATCTCTTGCATTCAAAGATTAAAGATTTGATTTTCTTCCATTATACTTTCAATCTTTTTCACATGGTTTTTGTGCAAATCATATCCAATTCAATCCAATTCTTCCCAATCAGCATGTGCACGAGTTATAGAGGCCAAATCATGCATAAAAAGATTTTTCCATGTTAGGTTTATATTTTTCATGAATTAAAATCATTTAAATGAATATAAATTAATATTAATTCAAATAAATAATTAAAAAATATGAGAATACTTCCCCTTGGGCCTAGTGGTCGTGCATAGGCTTGGCATGAAGAAATTTGGAAGATAATTGGGCCCATTTGCATTTTTAGGCCTTTTGCATCAATGTTGACTTTCCAAAATTCCTAAAAATTTCCCAACTTCCACAAGGCATAACTTGGTCAATTTTTAAGCTTTTCACGTGTTCTTGGACATTTTGGAAAGGTCTTTGAGTCCTTTAACCAATGCCTTTGGTCCCATGTCATTTTGATTTACCAATCTCAAGTTATGGCTCTTGACTTAAAGTCACTTTTTGTTGACTTTTGAAAATGACCTATAATGTTGAAATTGATAACTTTTTGTGAGAGCATTTCTTGGACTTGGAACATGAAGATGAATTGTAGGAAATGTCTTTCTCTTCAAAATGAGCTTTGGATGGAATTTTTCTGATAATCCATGTGAAAGTTATGCCCTGGTCAATTTCAGTTGACTTTTTTCAGCTGTCCAAATATAGCAACTTTTGCATCTTTGATGATTTCTGAGCCACATTTTGAGAATCATGATCAAGCATTGATCAAATGATGTTTGTGGCTTCAAAATGATATATTGACCAAAAATTTGAACTTTTGACTGTCAAATGACCATTTTGCCCCTACAGTTGACTGTAGTGCAATCTAGGGTTTTGACTGTGCAATTTTGAGCTGAATGCCTTGAAACTTGACATGGGGACACTTGACCATCTTTGTAGGCACATGAGACTTGATTGGGCCTTTGGAAAGTTCATTTGCTTGACCAGAACTCAAACCCTAGTTTTGACTGTATAGGAGACAGTTGAGCTGCACAACCCTTGGGGCATTTTGTGACCTTGATTTTGACAATTCTTGATGAATATGGGAGGGCAAATTTTGGGGTACAACAGTTGCCCCTGTTCAATCTTCTTAGACCTGAGGATGCAGATTGGCTGACGTGCCTTTCGTAATCCGAGGGTAGAAGATGATTGGACACTAGGGTGCCCAGAAATTTGCGCTCACAGAGTAGCAGTGATGATGAGGGAATGGGCTTATAGATGCCATTTGGATGTTGTTTGAATAGGATGATGGGCTTATAGATGCCATCTGGACGTTGATTGCGTAGGAGATTCCTTAGCGAGAACCTGCATACCTGCAAAACAGAAAAATGAGTACCTGACACGTCGCAGGAGCTGATTTTAGATGCTTGATATAGATATGTCCTGACTGGTTACGGGAGCTGAGATCTGGAGCTTCAAACGTTGATGAATGAACCAGGGATGGTTACTGCCTTAGCATGAATGGTAAGAGAACCCTGAATGATTTCAACCTCAACAACGCTCGTTGAGAGAATCTTGGGGAGAATTACCATCTTCGTAGTGTCAGGAAGAGAACCAAAGGACATTATAATCTCAAAAGGAGTCACCTCACTCACCGCTGGAGAGGGAACTATAGGAAATTATAATCTGAAAGGAGATATCACCTCACGCTCATGCCGGAGAGGGAAACATCTGAAAAAGAATTACCACCTCACGCGCCGTTGGAGAGGGGACCATAAGAGAATATCACCTCACGCTCATGCCGGAGAGGGGAACATCTGAAGAAGGAATTACCACCTCACACGCCGTTGGAGAGGGGACCATAAGAGAATATCACCTCACGCTCATGCCGGAGAGGGGAACATCAAAAAGACTTCTGGAAGCAGTATCAGAACGTCGCCATATCTGGTTTACATCTGAAACTATATCTGGAAGGGAATCTGGAAGCAGTATCAGAACGTCACCATCGCTGGGCTTACATCTGAAACTATATCGAGAAGGAATTCTGGAAGCAGTATCAGAACGTCACCATCGCTGGGCTTACATCTGAAACTATATCGAGAAGGAAATCTGGAAGCAGTATCAGAACGTCACCATCGCTGGGTTTACATCTGAAACTATATCGAGAAGGAATTCTGGAAGCAGTATCAGAACGTCACCATCGCTGGGCTTACATCTGAAACTATATCGAGAAGGAAATCTGGAAGCAGTATCAGAACGTCACCATCGCTGGGTTTACATCTGAAACTATATCTAGAAAGAAATCTGGAAGCAGCATCAGAACGTCACCATATCTGGGTCATATCTGAAACTATATCTAGAAGGAATTCTGGAAGCAGTATCAGAACGTCACCATCGCTGGGTTTACATCTGAAACTATATCTAGAAAGAAATCTGGAAGCAGTATCAGAACGTCACCATCGCTGGGTTTACATCTGAAACTATATCTAGAAGGAATTCTGGAAGCAGCATCAGAACGTCACCATATCTGGGTCATATCTGAAACTATATCTAGAAGGAAATCTGGAAGCAACATCAGAACGTCACCATCTCTGGATCATATCCGAAACTATATCGAGAATGAATTGCGGTTAGTTGATAGTAGTCATTTTTGTATTGATTTTTTTTTCTGAAAAGGCGAGACATAATTGGATGCAAAATCATGATGCATGAACTGTATGTCTTCAAAATCAATGAGATTCGTGTAGTATGATGCATATGCATGCTATAATGATGTATGTGACGTTTTATGAATGTATGTTTGTCTAAGAAAATAAATCCTTGACGGGTGCCGGGAAGTCGTATCCTGGACTGATGTTGAAGAATAGTTGCAAGAATTCCAATAGACGAAGATAACTCCGTTGGGGAATAAACTTGGCGAATGGAGGATTCTGCGGGGAGAAAAAGATATTCTAGCGACCATGCTGGGAAGAAATACTCTGTGGGGAGATGCTTTTGCTGATTTGTTGAGGATGACTCGCTGAGGATACCTTGTTGTATTGGAAGTATGAATGGACTTCGCTGGGGATAAGAAGATCCCGTCGACGACGCTCTTTCCGTGGCTTTTGGCTGAGGATAACCCAGTTATATCCTTTTAAGGAAATAACTCTTTAAATCAAGCCGGATGACGCGTTCGTGCCCTGAGAGGGGTGAGCTTCCGTAACTTACTGGGGGTACGCTTATTGCTTGGAGATATGAATTCCAACTTTCCTGGGGAATTTGGGTTGGACTCTCCTGGGGAAGCTTTGATATGTTGGGATGTTCTTCAACGGAACCTACCCTGATGCCTTGGAGGATAGAACAGTCAGACTGCTCAGACCAACCTTTATTGCCCCTGTTTCTTGTGGGGTGCTGATAGTTGTTGATGGACAAACCTTCTTCTGGCAGACAGATGACAAGAAGGCGGGACATAGTCGTGCGCTTTAATCCCTAACTTTTGCCTGGACCGCCCTTTCGGGTTTTCAGTCCACCGGGATACCCATTTTTGCCCAAGCCGCCTTTTCAGGTTTTCGACTTGCCGGGTGTACAGATTTTTCATTTCATCCCTCATTTTGCCCGAACCCTTTTGGTTCGCCGGGAAGCCCTTATTTTTGCCTAGGTATGTCAACCTAGCGGGTCTTTGATTTTGCGTAGTATCTTTTCGACTATGTCCGTGCTTTCAGAATGTAGGGAGTTGCCCCTGTTATAAGTGCTTTGTCATGCCATCAGAAGGTGTTTGATCAGGTCAGATTCGTTGTTGGAGTGCCCCAGGTGGCTCATGCGGAGATTTGTCCCAGGCTATTTGACTTTTGAGAGATTCTCCGAATCTTGACTGGATTGCCCCAGATGACGGACCATGATTAGGTCGTGCCCCTTGATTAGAAGTGCTTTTGTTCACTAGGTACTTCTCGTGCGAATTTCCCTGCTGTTCAAACAAAAAGTCATATGCAACCAAAGTTATGTTAAAAATGCAAAGCTCATGTCTGTTCTGAAGATTTTGAAAATGCATTCTTTTTCATAAAACAAGTGAATGTTTGTAAAACGTGATGTCAACTCTGTATTTACCGTAGGCCTTAAGGAGTCAGGATACCTTTCGTAACAGTATGCTTTCGAACTAACCCATGCTTCAGCTAGGACTTTTAAGGGTTATAACGTGGCCTGGTTCATGGTTTAAGAAACAAAGGATAAAGGCTCAAATTTTATTTGTCCCCACCCGCTCTTCGTGATGTTCTCCAAACCTAAACTCAGTTGATCGTGCGTTAGACCTTGCTTGAGTATTTGCTCTGATGTTCCGATAATGGTTCAGCTGTTGATGATTTATTTTGAATAGGCAGTCATTCCTTTTTTGTTGAGGGTTCGTATGACCTCTTTCTTTTTGATTTTTTTGTTATCCCTTTCTTTTTTTGCCTGAACTGTTTCCTTTTTGGAATTACAGTCAGCGGGATGCCCCAGTTTCATAAGCCCCCTTTGTAGGTTTAGACTTTTGGGCTTTTCATTTATGAATTTTGATGATGACTGCCTGTCCTTTTGATTGTTCTGAACCATCACTATCTTTGTTCATTTTGTAAAGATCTCTTCGGTGCCATTCGTTATGCACTTGGATCAACTGAGAAGACTACCCTGCCCCGGGTTATGATAAAGGGTTTCAATTTTCGAAAATAAAAACTCCTACTTCTTTGGCTCAGATGGGTTGACGAGGGTTTATCATCCTTATAACTCCAGTGTTTAGGGATTGAAACAATGCCTGTACCTCATCAGCGGGGTCTGTTCAAAAGCATACTGTAGATTATGGTATCGTTTTCGTCATCCTCCCTCAAGAGGCTCAGAATTATTAACCGAGAGTTGACATCAGAAAAAATATGAAAAGATATTTGAACATAATGAAAATAATTGTATTAATTTCCAAAACAGACGTATGCGATGCATTGATAACATAAAAGAGTTTGCTATGACATTAATTGTTTGTATAAGCAAAGAAAAGTACAACTCAAAACATTCAAATAAACAAAAGGCTTCAATGATTGGGCAACGGAGCAGTGACTATGTTCGGAGTCTCTGGCACTTCAAACTGAATCTCTCCAGCGTCGATCATATCTTGAATCTTATTCTTGAGAGGCCAGCAATTGTCCGTAGTATGCCCCGGGCTATCTGAATGATATGCACACCTATCGTTGGGACGATAGTTGGGAGCAGAAGTGTTCGGATTCCGAAGAGGAGCCCTTAAGGTGATCAGCCCTGTCTTCAACAGTTGTTGCAATGCTTGATCCAACGACATGTTGAGTTTGGTGTACTGCCGTTTCTCCTTTCGCTGTTGCCCCTGTCCTTGTTGAGCAGGTCCGGGATTGGAAATCTGGATTGCCCCTGCCTCATGACGGCTCTTTTTACCGTGCACAGCATTGGATTCTTTCTTTCCATGATGAGGCTTTTTATCAGCAGGTGCAGCCTCTTGAATTTTCCCAGACCGGATACCAGCTTCTATTCGCTCTCCAGTCAAGATGAGATCCGTGAATCCAGCAGACGAATTCCCAATTAGGTGGTTATAAAATGGCCCAGACAAGGTCCCCAAGAACATATCAACAAGTTCCCGATCAGTCAGAGGTGGTTGTACTCTTCCAGCAAGATCCCTCCATTTCTGCGCATATTCTTTAAAACCTTCACTTGACCCTAACGACATACCCTGGAGTTGAGTACGCGTGGGGGCAAGGTCGGCATTGTACTGGTACTGCTTATAGAAAGCAGTTGCCAACTCCTCCCAGTTACGAATTTTGGTCCCATCCAGCTGGTAGAACCATTCGAGGTGAGTCCCTGAAAGACTTTCCTGGAAGAAGTGGATCCACAAGTTTTTGTCCACCGTGTAGGGTTGAATCTTCCGAACATAGGACCTTAAGTGCAGCTTGGGACAAGATGCCCCGTCATATTTGGAGAAGGATGGTGCTTTGAACTTATGGGGGATAACCACACCAGTTGACAAACCCAGATCTCCGAAATCCAGCCCAGGTACCTGTTGAACCTCCATAGCTTTCATTCTGTCCTCCAGTTGCTTATATCTGTCATCAGCAGGAGGGTACTGCTCCTCATCAAAATTTGTCTCGTTGTCGGAGACCACTGGACTGGGAACCTCTCTCTCATGATGACTGCTTTTTCCCACAGATGGGGTTGTCCTCTCAGTTTCAACTTGCGGTGTATTCCCAGATCTGCGTCTAGGGCTGAATAGAACAATCCTCTTCTTTTTCTTGTCCTTCTTCAAAAGGAGAGCCTTCAGGTCTTGTTGCCCCTGGGTCAGATTCATAATCAGCTCTTGGAACTGGGCGTTCTGAGCCTGGAGGTCCTTGATAGTCTGCTCGGCTGATGGTTCAGGATTCATGACGAGCGGCTGAAATAAACAGCGGAGAAGGGTAAGCAACCTGTCAAGGGATACCTGCAATGCAATGAGATGTATGATATGCATGTAATGTTTTCAAGGACCTCGCGGGGTAAACAGAGAAACTTTGTTAGCATTTGGAACCGGTAGCTTGACTGAAGGCACTGCATATTGTTGAGAGTCCTTCATCAAGGGTCAAAGGCTCACCATATCCAGTGGGTCATAGCCCCTGACAACCTTGGCTAGAGGAAAATAAATCCTCTTTGCCCCTTGCTGGGATAGTTGTTCATCATGACCTGCATCACAAGCCCTTGAGACCCTTGAAATGGGTTAGGATGTATGCAGGGTGCATGCAATGGTATGATGTTATGCTATGCATGGGGTAATGTGAGTAACTCTGTTATGAGTCCCGATTAAGGACTATAAACAGACCCTGCAAGGAATTCAGTATCCTGTTATGAGTCCCAATTAAGGACTATAAACAACACCTGCAAGAAGTTTGATAAACCCTGTCATGAGTCCTAGTTAAGGACTATAAACAAAACCTGCAAGAAATTTGGTCAACCCCGTCATGAGTCCTAGTTAAGGACTATAAACAGAACCTGCAAGTGGTTAGTACACCCTATTATAAGTCCTAATTAAGGACTATGAACAAAACCTGCAAGAAATTTAGTGCACCCTGTCATGAGTCCTAGTTAAGGACTATAAACAGGACCTGCAAGAAACAAGTGTCAGGTAACAAGTACGCAAGTAGGCAAGTACGAAGGCACACAAGTCACACAAAAGAGCCCTTAGGGTTTAGGCCAGCATGAGGTCTGGGTAGTACCCTCTTTCAGTTTGTTGGTTCATACCTGTCCTAATCAAAAGTAACCGGGTTCTTAGAGGATCCCAATATCATTGACTACCCTCAATCGGTCATAACTCCAGCATCGCAATCTTTTCTTGCGGCCAGAACCATCACGAGAGTTTAGCCTCAATGGGCGTAGCATACTGCTACTGTTCTAAAGGCCAAGTTGTGTCAATTAAGGTTCTAAGGTTGTTGGTGCTTAATGACTCCTCAGAAGACCCATATTCTCCTCGTTGCGACACAAGGGATATCGGTACAGACTAAGGTGTCACACCAACGTAGCCACTGCTTCACCTGTGTCGGTCTACGCCGGACAGGTCCCTCACAGCTTATGCTACCTAACAGGGTATCCCCAGATCCGGGTTAGGATCTATGTATCTCCGATGCAACCCACAATAATAAAGCAAGCAAAACAGTACAAGTGAAAACACAGTTATGACCTAGCCCTAAGGTACACCTCACTTTATAGTTTAATTCCCCAGCAGAGTCGCCAGTTCTGTGATCGGTGGATCTGGAACTGACTGTTTAACGCTGGTTCGCGAAATGTCGCGGAAGCAAGAGTCGCCACCGTCTTTTATTTTCTCCAAATGGAAAGGACAAAAGCACAGAAAAATTCCTTAAAGAGATTGCTCTCGGTTCGGGAGGTAGATTATAGAAAGGGAAGGTGTTAGCACCCTTTCTATCCATGGTTATCCATGGGCTCTTAGATACTTGCTCAATGTGTTTTCAAAATTGTTTGTTTGCTTTTCAATGTGGGTTTTAAAAAGTTTCTTTGAAAAATTTCAGTTCGACTCATACGTCAGAGTGTTTGAAAAGTTTGCTTTGAAAGCTTTTGAAAATGTGTTGGTGTGAAAAGATGTTTTGATTTGTTTTTGAAATTAGAGCAAGTATCCTTGAGAACCTACCTACCCTAAGGAATTCGTCTGTGTAGATGTCCTTAAAAGTAGTGCCATCCCACCATTGAGAGGTAGGTAGCACCACCGTTGGAGGTGTTCGGGTCAATTCGAAGGTTCGGGACATGGTGATCACCAGAGCAATGGGAAGACACCTTAGAAGCTACCCTCATGCCAGGTTCCCGGATCATGAGGACTTACTAAGACATCCTCTACTCGACGATCACCTTTCGAGGCAAGGCAACAGTGAGGCGTACCCTAGGGGTGGTGTGTGATTTGTGTGTCATGTTTCAGTTATTTGTCTTGTCATGTTTGTCGTGTTCTACGCTTGATTTTAATTAGACATTCATTCTTTCATGCTTGATTAACAGTTAGGAGTGCGGAAAAGATAAATCTATGACTATTACAAAGGCGCGGGCCCACATCGCCAAAATTTCCAGGACCCGATTTAACGGAAAAATAAATAATGCGAAGAAATAAAGTGCGAAAAGTAAATTACAACGCTTTGGGGCAATTACATAATTATATAAAACGATAAAAAGTAAATGCGCGAAATAAAGGAATTGAATAAAACTAGGGCGTTGGACCCTTTTGCAAATAATTAAAAGTTAATGAGAATTAAAAATTAAATGACTAATTGTTTTTGGTATTTTGTGTTTTTTTAGATTTAATGAAAAAAAGGAAGTTAATTAAATTAAACGGCGAACCCTAATTCTAATATTTTTTATTTATTATGAAAGAGTTAGAATATAATCTACATTAAACCCTAATTTATTTATGTGCAATTTTTAATTTATGAAAGTAAAATGATAAATAAATAATATTGTTATTCTGAAAAAAAGAAATTTAAAAAAGAAAATCAAAAGTTATTTAAACCTAAATTCTATTTTTTTGGATTTTTTATAAAAAAGATTAAAGCTATAACCTAATTAACCTAAATTATTTACATATATTAGTTTATTGATGAAAATAATAAAAATTAAAAATTATATTTTATTTGGACTTTTTTTTTATTTTTTATGATGTTTTTTTGTATTTTTTGTGGAAAAAGTAAATTAATTAAATTAAGATAACAAAATAAATAAAATAACAAAAATAAGAAGAAAAAGAGAAAAAATGCAAACCAGGGCCATTAATCTTGAACTTGCTGACTATGCTTGGATCGTGTGTGGTGCATCTGACTCATGCTTAGGGTGTACCCCAATCTTCAACCTTGGGTGAGAGTCTCCTGGACACGTGGGCTGCCTGATGGTGAGAGAACATGGTGCGTCTTCATTCCAGCATTGCATAGGATTTGTTCATGAAAAATAATATTGAGTTTGCATAGACCTGGGGTTTGAACCCAGGTCATGAGGGTTATCAACGTGTCCACCTGCCAACTGAGCTATCATGTTCATGTTAATATAATATATCAAACAAATAATAAAAGATGAAATTGATTAATGGCCACTCAGCAACACAAAAGCGCGCGTTATTTTGAATGGACGTATCACGCTTCAACACGTCTTCGTCTCCTCCATATGCCTGAAAGTGGAAAAATATAAGGCAACGGTTTAGCAATGTTGCCTAAGGCCATATACCAAGAAATAGCGAATAGGCCCTCGACGCTCATAAATTGAGCGCGAGGGTTGGAATCTTTTCGTCCCTATGCTCTGAGTACGACCATGGCAATGAGGACGTCCAATTTTGCTGCACTTAGAAACCCCTAATTCTGAAACTGAGAAACCCTAATGCTTGTTAATGGCGAAATCGCGTGTATTGCACAAAAACAAAATTCATTGGCATGGTTAGCATCAGAACACTATAAGAAACAAGAATTAACAAACAAAATGTTATGAGGATGCATAAATTATGTTATACGATTTCAACATTTCTATGATACAGCTTGAACATTATCTACCAATTCTTGGAGTGTTAATGGGTATTTCTGATTGGAATTCGTTCAGCACCCCTTCAGGAAACTGTTGGAATAAGATTTGTACTTTGAATCGTCTCCTAAAGCTGATTTCAGTTTTCACTTTTTTGGAGAAATTTTGCAAGTTTGTAAGGTCAATTGCTGCGCAGTATGGAGTCTCTAGGGCTTATGGTTGTGATTCTGAATATGTATGGAGCATTTTAGGTCAACAATTTTCAACAAAATCTCTTGCATTCAAAGATTAAAGATTTGATTTTCTTCCATTATACTTTCAATCTTTTTCACATGGTTTTTGTGCAAATCATATCCAATTCAATCCAATTCTTCCCAATCAGCATGTGCACGAGTTATAGAGGCCAAATCATGCATAAAAAGATTTTTCCATGTTAGGTTTATATTTTTCATGAATTAAAATCATTTAAATGAATATAAATTAATATTAATTCAAATAAATAATTAAAAAATATGAGAATACTTCCCCTTGGGCCTAGTGGTCGTGCATAGGCTTGGCATGAAGAAATTTGGAAGATAATTGGGCCCATTTGCATTTTTAGGCCTTTTGCATCAATGTTGACTTTCCAAAATTCCTAAAAATTTCCCAACTTCCACAAGGCATAACTTGGTCAATTTTTAAGCTTTTCACGTGTTCTTGGACATTTTGGAAAGGTCTTTGAGTCCTTTAACCAATGCCTTTGGTCCCATGTCATTTTGATTTACCAATCTCAAGTTATGGCTCTTGACTTAAAGTCACTTTTTGTTGACTTTTGAAAATGACCTATAATGTTGAAATTGATAACTTTTTGTGAGAGCATTTCTTGGACTTGGAACATGAAGATGAATTGTAGGAAATGTCTTTCTCTTCAAAATGAGCTTTGGATGGAATTTTTCTGATAATCCATGTGAAAGTTATGCCCTGGTCAATTTCAGTTGACTTTTTTCAGCTGTCCAAATATAGCAACTTTTGCATCTTTGATGATTTTTGAGCCACATTTTGAGAATCATGATCAAGCATTGATCAAATGATGTTTGTGGCTTCAAAATGATATATTGACCAAAAATTTGAACTTTTGACTGTCAAATGACCATTTTGCCCCTACAGTTGACTGTAGTGCAATCTAGGGTTTTGACTGTGCAATTTTGAGCTGAATGCCTTGAAACTTGACATGGGGACACTTGACCATCTTTGTAGGCACATGAGACTTGATTGGGCCTTTGGAAAGTTCATTTGCTTGACCAGAACTCAAACCCTAGTTTTGACTGTATAGGAGACAGTTGAGCTGCACAACCCTTGGGGCATTTTGTGACCTTGATTTTGACAATTCTTGATGAATATGGGAGGGCAAATTTTGGGGTACAACATTGACATTATGAGCCAAGGTAGAATTCTCATTCTTTGGATTGAAACCAAAGCAAGCAAAGATACTAGACCTCTTCAAGTGTATTAAGTCTTCACAAAAATTGGGCAGAGTAACGGTTGTATACGGGTGAATTCTAGATTACGAACAAGGAGTGTAATCACAAAAGCCTGCACACAAAAACAAACAAGCAACCCAAAGTCTTGAGGTAAACCTCAAGAACTCCAGACAAAATAATCATATAAGATCACAAGGACTCCAAGATAGGCCAAGGTCTCTAACCCTAAGTCCAAGAAAAAGTCCCATTCTCCATAATGCCAAGGATAGTAACCAAATAGTCCAAATGCTATTAATAGTTTTTTAGGGTTTATGTTGATTATTAAGTATCTTAAGAAAAGAAAAAGAAAAGCTCAAGTGAGCAAAGTAAAAATGACAAGAAAATAAATTCTCAAATGAGCAAAGATGAAAATGGCATGAAATGTAAAAATGCTAAAAAATAAACAGTTCATAAAGCATAAAAAGAATAAAAGCATAAGATAAACAAGTCAATAATTAGTGGTTAGTTGGATGACCATCTTGAAACTTGCATTTGGAACTCATTAGAGGATTGGTAGAACCAAAGCCTCCACACAACAAGTTGCATTTGCTTTTTGTCAAGTATATCATCCATTTGGAATTCTCACAAGTAACATTTAATGATCAACGATGTTTAAGTGATCCACATTGACCAAAGGTGTTATAGATCCATTAGAAGATTGGTAGAACTAAAGCCTCCACACAATGAATCTCAAGGTTATTGGATCAAAGAGATCAAATTAACATACTTGGGCTTGCAATCATAAGTTTGGGCCATGAATGATCACTTATTCGAATCGGGACAAAATTTAGCACTATGTTAAGCAATTGTAAGTCGACTTATATAGAAGTCGCACCTATTTTGAGGCCGATCAATAACAATCTATGCACCATTTGTTTTGTGACATGATATTGAGATCATGCTCCAACAACATTTAGTGCAATGAGAAGGGGATGAGATGAACAGGATTAGGGCAAAAAGATGAATAAACCACTTTTGAATTAAAAATTTAATCAAACTATTATTAAAATCATTCATCCATTTTGGTGGAGTTGAACTCAACACCAAAGATTCAATGATGTTAATAAAGCCATGATAAAAAAATCAACCCAAGACAGCCAGAAAATAATCACAAAATAATATCATATTTAATATATACATTAAAGGGTTTAAAAGTGTTTAAAAAATGGAAAATAATGAGGAAAATATCAATTATGTTCAAATTAATCAAGAAATAAAAAATAAAACCATAGAAAAATCAGAAAAGAGGCCAAGTAATTTTGTAAAAATTTTGGTAATTTTTAAAAGTCAGAAACTATTTTTAAAAATTAAAACAAATGGGTAAAATAAAAAAATAGTAAAAAATAGTAAAGTCGGAAACAAAGATAAAATAAGGTGACCAATATTTGTCACAATATCATTGGATCATTCCATAATTTTTTCAGAATTTAAAAATGTATAAAAGTATTTTTAAACATTTTAAACAAATCAAATAAGTGTAAAATTTATAAAAAATACCAAAACACAAAATTAAATTGTGAAAAAATAAAAATCAGAAAGAGAATAATCAAAAATATTTTTCATAATTTTTTCAGATTTTTTGGACTAAAAATGAATTTTCTATAATTTTTTGAAATTTAAAACAATTAAAATATAAAAATCAGAAAAAGAAAATAAAAGTAAAATATGTGGACCATTGGATGAGAGTCAAAAAGCGTTAGTAATCAAATCCAAGGGATCTGGCGCGCTGTGCATATCATGGTCATTAGTGAATAATGTACATAATCATTAATAAATCAGATTTTTTAAAATAACAAGTGGCTGCCATCATTGGTTGGAAGATGACATGTAGGTCATCTTCAACCTCCAGCCAATCATGATTTGCAGGTCTCTCAAACTGTAAAATCAGAAGCTCAGACCTGTGCCAATCGCTTCGTCTCTTCAAGACGAAAACAACCACACCCTCGCACCAACTTTATATAAACTGTAGCTCAAGCAATTTGGAAGGAAAGTTTTGAAAACGGATTTGAAAATTCATGGTCAAAACGTGTTTCCAGTGAAATGTAAGTGTTGTAACTAGAACCAGGACAATGAGAGCAACACAATGATATCAGAGTTTTGAAGAACTGATGAAGGAATCTACCTATTGAAGTTGAGTTGCAGAGCTCTGAAACTGGACTTATATGGAACAATATAGGGCACGATTATTGAATGTAATTATAGGGTTAGCTTCAGGGAAGATCAAGGAAGGTGAATTGAGGGAAAAAATGGATTGAAAAAGGCTTGAGAATGGATTTCGAAGTTGCTGAATTCTGGGTTGTGAAACAAGTTTGACAGGGTGATTCTGGCTATCCAAGCTTGGGAAATTGAATTGGGGATGACCCTCTATTTATAGGAAATCAAATGGGATCAAAAGGAATAGCAAATGATGCATTTTGGAGGGAATTCATGCGGGTCTTCATCATGAAGAAAGTGTGACTCAAACTTGATCAAAACTCAGCCAAATCGTGAGTTTCATGATGCTAATCACTTCTGGAAAGTTACTAAACATGATTAGAAACAAAAACGCATGGAAATCTTGTGATTAGAAGCTAAAACAAAGATTTCAAAATCCTGACTTTGTGAAAAATTCAGTTTCAAACTACCAAATTAAAATCCATGGCATTTCCTACTCAAGGGGTCTTAGGGCATAATTCTTGATGCTTTGGAAAGATGAGGTTACAAGCTTTGCAATGGAAAAAGAATGGAATCAAATGGATGCTTGATCTGAAAGTTACATGGAGTCAAAGTTGAAGAAAAAGAGTTGACTTTCTATACTTAGAAATATTTCAAAATCTTCTTTAAAAATGACCTATAATCTTTTATATCTAAACATGGCCTTCCACTTAGAATTTGTTGTTCACAATTAAAGATGGAATGAAGTAGATATCTTGAATGACACTTTGCATCTTGAACCACTCAAAATCTCCAAAAATTGAGCAAGTTATAACTTGTTGAAATTGGCCAAAAATCATGAAATGACCTATAATCGTTTGCATTCTTAAGGCAACTTCCATCCATTTTCTTACTTTGCACATAAAAGAAGGCATTAAGTACGCATTCTTAAGATCATCGTGGAAAACGAATGGGCTCAAGGTGATAAAAATTGACCAAGTTATGACCATTTGAAGTCATAAATGGAAAATTGGGGATTCATCTGGATGACTTGTAATCTTTCTTCTTCACCAAGTTCCTTCCACATGAGAACTCCTTGGAACTTTTGAAATGATTTGTTGGAAACTCTTTGAAGAGAAGGATATCCTTGGAATCACTCTAAAACACCAAAAGATGAGCAAGATATGCTCCTTTGAAGTTCAAAACCCTAGCCTCTAGATCAAGAGAATTCTTTGAGGAACTTTGACAAGTTTGAACAAACTTCTTGTGCCAATATTCTTCCTTTGTAAATAGAAGTTATTGAGGATGATGATATGGACTCATAGCCACCAAAACCACTTCAATAGTGGAGTTTGGATTTCTCAAGCTATTGACTAGGGCATGGAAATAAACTCATGAACCCATGAAGCAACTTGCTACACCTCATTGCCTTTACCTACATTATTAACAGGTAAGACAAACCAACATTGCATTTTATTAATTAGAGAGAAAATCAAAGCAAAACTATTCATGATCACAAAAGAAAACAAGTCAAGGTGCTTGGTAACTCCTTAAAAGAGAAAAGCTAAGGATAGGGAGAAGAACCAAAAGCCTTAATGTGATCTTGTTGTGATTGAAACAATATGGTATGATGAAGGAATATTAGGGGGGAAAATTGGGGTACAACAACTTCCCTTATTTAAGTTCTTCTATCTGGAGATACGAAGGTTAAAAATCTTCGTGTAAACGTGATCGAAGATACTTAAATATAAAACAAACCCTATTTTTGGCCCTAAGGTGCCACGCAAATGCTTATGCATATGAATGCATATGATCAGTACCAAAGAGACGCAAAGTGTCACTGGGGATGCGACAAAAATGAAGAAACAAAGGAGCAACCTCACCAAGAAAGTAAATCACTGTTGAACTAAAATAACTGAATCAGAGAGGAGGATAACAAGCATCGACGTTCACTACCGATGGTCTACCAACTTTCACTGAAGGTAGGAAAAGAAAATATAATATCATCACCGTTCACTGATGATGAACTATCAACGTTCACTGAAGATAGCAAAAAGATAACAAACACCAACGTTCATTGTCAATGTCCTACCAACGTTCACTGAAGGTAGAAAGAGAAAATATATCATATCACTGCCGTTCACTGACGATGAACTATCAACGTTCACTGAAGATAGCAAAAATATAACAAACACGAAAGTTCATTGCCGATGTCCTACCAACATTCACTGAAGCTAGAAAGAGAAAATATATCATATCACCGCCGTTCACTAACGATGAACTATCAACGTTCACTGAAGATAGAAAAAAGATAACAAACACCAACGTTCACTGCCGATGTCCTACCAACGTTCACTGAAGGTAGAAAGGGAAAATATCATACCACAGCCGTTCACTGATGATGAACTATCAATGTTTACTGAAGATAGCAAAAAGATAACAAACACCAACGTTCACTGTTGATGTCCTACCAACGTTCACTAAAGGTAGAAAGAGAAAATATCATACCATCGCCCTTCATTGACGATGAACTATCAACGTTCACTGAAGATAGAAAAAAGATAATAAACATCGACGTTCACTGCTGATGTACTACCAACGTTCACTGAAGGTAGAAAGAGAAAATATATCATATCATCGCATTCACTGATGATGAACTATCAACCTTCACTGAAGATAGCAAAAAGATAATAAACACCGATGTTCACTACCAATGTACTACCAACGTTCACTGAAGGTAGAAAGAGAAAATATATCAAGTTATCCCAAAATCCTGGTATTTCACCTAGAACGGGTCTCAACTTCTTCTTTAACCAAGGAAATCCGCCTGGAAAGGATCAAACATAAGCTGTCTCAAATAGAGAGACTTGTTACTCATTGTCACGGGGAATTGCAAAAAGAAATGACTTTTTGGAGATAGAAATATGACTTCCTGGGGAAATGCCATGATATTCCTGCTGAGGAGATAAAGTCTTCCCGTGCAAAATAAATGCACAAACCAAAACTCAAAGTTTTCAAAAATCCAAAGTAAATAATATTGTCATGCAACCATATATCCAAATCAGAAATAAATTGGAGCAAGACGGCCAATGAAGATACATCCTTTGAGAAATAAAACTCAAGAGGGAAAACCAAATTCAACTAAGAAAAGAGCGTTGCAGGAAGGTAATAACACAATGTCAATGAACGATGATTTTTAGCCATGCATGATGTATGTATGAATGTATGAGTGTTATCATGCATATGCTGGTAAAAAAGATACACATTTAGTACAAAAAAATAGAACCGCCTCATGTATTAACAACATCGGGCTAAACTTCAACCAGAAAGATCAATCTAAGAAAGGTAAAAGCCAACTGCGGAAACCAAACCTATTGCCTGCCTTAACTTTACTGAGGTGAAACATAATCCGGAGGTAGCCAAATCAAACAGATAACGAGATAGAACATCCTTCTTCCGGCTTCATCGGAACAACCAGTTTTCCAAAAGTAACATGCCCGCTGGAGATTGCAAGACCAGCCTCAAATAAAGCATACTGATGCTGAAACAACCAAACCTCACTGGGGAATTTAAGCCTACCTTCCTGGAGAAATATGCGAATTAAAACTTTACATCATGAAAACTTAATCCAACAAAAGATGCCATGGGATAGCCTCCCTGGGAATCAAGAAGTCAACATTATAGAAAGAGATCAAACCCATGGGGATTTTAAATCAAACCCAACACTTGGTGGGTGAAAACCCAAAGGTTGATAATAATTTCAACACTTCTCAGATGAGATATTGCCCTGGTCCAGTTGCCTGGGAACTAAATACCAATAATAATGCCAATACTGCAGAAAGAGCGACATCTCAGGACACCAAGGGAATAAAACCTTTCATCATATGAGGGAAGACTTCGATGGAGAATCTAGGACAGAAGATTCTGACCACGCAAACCAAAAATCAAAAGTGAACCAAGACTTGACTAGGGATAATGGGATCACAGACCCAATACAGTACCTTACACTGATTGGTATCGTCTTTAACTATCTGAGAAACACACAAAGATTGCGCACATACTAGCAAAGTGACCTGAGAAAACCTTCATGAAGGAAGTAAATCTTCTTAAAACAACCGGAGTTTGTTCATTCTTGGGATCACTATTTTTGTTGTCATTGTTTCATCACAAATCCCAAAGTAAATTGAATTGTAAAGATCTATTTTTTTTGAAAAGTCAATTTTTATTTTTAATCTTTTTTCTTTAAAATTTATTATCAGTAATAAATGGATTCTTTGCAAGCTAAATAAAATAAGAACACAAAGAATTGGGCAAAAGCTCGAATTTCATTAATAGAATGGTAGTCTGCGAATGGCGAGACTCCACGGACGATTACAAAGTTTGGGAAATGGTAATACATAATGGAAAAGATACATTGAGATACAATGACCACTATCCTCCCTAACAACTTTTGAAATCCTGAGTTTCAGCTTTTGTTGAAGTATGGTGATGATCTAAGAAGATTGTTGCTTCATCGATCAAGTCTTGTCTGACGTAGTTACTTTCCAAGAAAATCCCTAACTTTTGCCTAAGCTGCCCTTGCGAGTTTTCAACTTAGCGGGAAATTTATTCTGTTTATGTTTCTAATTTTTGCCTAGACCGCCCTTTCGGGTTTTCAGCCTACCGAGACGCTCCTTTTTGCCTAAGCCTCCCTTTCGGGTTTTCAACTTAGCGAGTTGTTCTTTTATTTCTTTAAGCGAAGTATTTCTTGACTGCGTCAACATTCATGGGACGTGGGAACTCCTCGCCATCTATAGTTTCAAGAATTAATGCACCACCAGAGAATGCTTTCTTGACAACATACGGGCCTTCAAAATTGGGAGTCCACTTGCCCCTAGAATCAGTGTTGAAAGACATGATCTTCCTGAGCACGAGATCGCCTTCTCTGAATTCACGAGGTTTTACCTTTTTATCAAAAGCTTTCTTTATTCTTTTATGATATAACTGCCCATGACACAAAGCTGTCATTCTCTTCTCTTCAATCAAATTCAATTGGTCAAACCTGTTCTGGACCCATTTAGCCTATGTCAACTTGGTTTCCATTATCACACGCAATGAGGGAATCTCTACCTCGACAGGGATTACAACTTCCATTCCATACACCAGGGAGAACGGGGTTGCTCCTGTTGAAGTGCGGACATATGTTAGATATCTATGCAGAGCAAAAGGGAGCATTTCATGCCAATCCTTATAAGTGACAACCATTTTCTGGATAATTCTCTTGATATTCTTATTAGCAGCTTCAACATCCCCATTCATCTTTGGCCTGTATGGAGATGAATTGTGATGGACAATCTTGAACTCTTCACACAGTTCTGTCATCATCTTGTTGTTCAAATTCGAGCCATTTTCAGTGATGATTCTGCTCGGCACACCATATCGGCATATAAGATTATTTTTGATAAAGCGCACAACCACCTATTTGGTAACATTGGCATATGAAGCAACCTCTACCCATTTGGTAAAGTAATCAATTTCTACCAAGATAAAATGGTGTCTGTTTGAAGCTTTGGGTTCTATCATCCCGATCATGTCAATATCCCATATAGAGAAAGGCCACGGGGAGGAAATCACATTGAGAAATGTCGGAGGCACATGGACTTTATCTGCATAAATCTGGCATTTATGGCACTTCTTTGCAAATTTGTAACAGTCAGATTCCATTGTCAGCCAATAGTAACCTGCCCTTAGCATATTTTTAGCCATCGAATGTCCATTAGCATGAGTGCCAAATGAACCTTCATGAATCTCATGCATCAACATATCTGCTTCGTGTCTATCCACCCATCTGAGCAAGACCATGTCATAATTTCTCTTGTATAACACATTTTCACTAAGGAAGAAACTGCCTACCAATCTTCTCAATGTCTTTCTATCTTTCCTTGACGCACCAATTAGGTATTCCTGAGTCTGAAGAAAATGCTTGATATCATAATACCAAGGTTTCTCATCTGCTACCTCCTCTGTTGCAAACACATAAGTGGGCCTATCCAGTCGTCGAACTATAATTCAGGGTATATCATTCCAAGTATTCACTTGGTACATGGAAGCCAGAGTTGCCAGAGCATCCTCCATTTTATTTTCATCTCTAGGAATGTGATGAAATTCAACTTTATTGAAGAAGGGTAATAATCATCTAGCATAATCTTTGTAAGGGATCAAGCCAGGGTGACGAGTGTCCCATTCTCCTTTAATCTGGTTTATCACCAAAGCTGAATCACCATACACATCTAGAATTTTGATTCTGAGATCAATAGCTTCTTCAAGACCCATGATGCAAGCCTCATATTCCTCCATATTATTAGTGCAATCAAATGTTAACCTGGCAGTAAAAGGAATGTGCGATCCATGAGGAGTGACAATCACAACACCAATTCCTTTACCATAAGCATTCACCGCTCCATCAAATATCATACTCCAACGAGATTCAGGGTCAGGGCCCTCCTCTGGCAATGGTTCATCACAATCTTTCACTTTTAGGAACATCACATCCTCATCGGGGAATTCATATTCTGCACACTGATGATCTTCCATCGGCTGGTGAGCAAGGTAATCTGCCAACACACTAATTTTAATAGCCTTTTGAGTGCGGTACTCGATATCATATTCAGATAACAACATCTGCCAACGGGAAATTCTCCCAGTAAGAGCAGGCTTTTCAAAAATATACTTGATGTGATCCATTTTGGAGATCAACCAAGTGGTATGATTCAACATATACTTCCGCAAATGCTTCGCCGCCCAGAATAAAGCACAACATGTCTTTTCTAGCATGGAATACCGCGACTCACAATTAGTGAACTTTTTGCTGAGATGATAAATGGCGAACTCCTTCTTTCCTGTTTCATCCTGTTGTCCCATAATATAACCCATGGATTTATCTAACACTGTTAGATACATAATCAACGGTATTCCTTCTACAGGAGGGAGCAAAATAGGAGGTTCAAGCATATATTCTTTAATACTCTCAAATGCCCTTTGGCAGTCATCTGTCCACACACAACCTTGATATTTCTTTAACAACTTAAAGATTGGTTCACATGTTGCAGTCATGTGGGAAATAAATCTGGAAATATAATTCAAACGCCCGAGGAAGCCTCTGACTTGTTTTTCAGTTCTTGGTGCTGGCCTTTTTTGAATTGCTTTGAATTTGAAATTCTGGCTACAGATACTCAATGTCACGTCCAATGTTATGACACCGTATCTGACTTACTATATGATAGTAAATACAAAAGCAGTAAATAACACAGTCAATTGTTTACCCAGTTCAGTGTGCAACAACACCTACTCTGGGGGCTACCAAGCCAGGGAGAGAATCCACTATAAGAGATGTTAATTCAGGAATAAACCAACCAGTTTATCTCCTTCACTTAAGACCTACCCAATGCAATTCTAATCTAAGTACAACTTAAACCTGAGTTCCTACTCACTCCCCCTCAATCACAACAGTGATACATAAACCAATTTGACTTGAGAATTGATGAAGACACTCTTCAAAACACACACTTGATTAAGCTTCACAGCTTTTTAATCAAGTAACACAATCACTCGTGCTTCACAGCTTTGAGTGATGTACACAACTAACTTGACTCTGCTTCACAACTTTAGTCAAGTAACATTCAAACACTCTTGCTTCAAAGCTTTGAGTGCTACACAACCCTTACAATTGAAACCTATTCCAAGACACTTATCACAATGATAATTGCTTGGAGTACAATAAACAAATCTATACAGATTACAAAATTGATCTTCTAATCAATCAGCAGGGATACCTTGAAAAACCGCAGCTCTGTTGAATATATAGCAGCTGCAACTTCAGTTAGGGTTTCCAAAAACCTAGGGTTGATTCCATTTGACCTAAAGACCAGGTCACAGTACTTTATTGATCAGGTTAGGATTGAGCTAGGTTACTCCTCAGAAAACGCAGGATTCTGTTTAGAGGGGACTGAGTTATTTCCTGAAAAAACTCAGACTTATCCAATCCTGCAATCCTGTTAGTTCAGAACAGGATGTCATAACATCTGTTATGACATCTGAGAAAACCTGTCTACTGATTTAGCAAAATGTGATCATTTTGTAAACATGCTCAGATACACACTTATAAACATCAGTATTTGAATTACAATATTTTTCTGCACATGTACCTATTGAGTTAGTACAACCTGAACTAGAATGTTATGACATCGGTCATGACATTCACACATACACTTGGGATTTAACAAAAATGCAAGCCAATACCTAAACACCTACAAACTCCCCCTTTGGCAGATTTTTGGCTAAAGTCCCTAAACAATCAGAGATAGATAGATAGCAGCAGAAATAAGTGACAGCAGAAAAATATAGTGTCAAGTACTAATTAAGCAGTACCAAAAATATTCTCCCCCACTTTAGCCACAAATGGGCCAAAGATTACATGTTTATAAAGTTATACAGTTATCCAAAACAAAATAATGAGATCAGCAGCAGACAACAGCAGAACACACTTCCAAACTCCACCAGCAACACCACCAAGCAGCAATCATCCTTCAAGCATTGTCATCAGATCCAGAGAATTCAGGCTTCTTTCTTTTCTTGTGAGCAATGTCAGCATTTTTCTCTTTGTTTGATGTCTCAACATTCTTAGAGACATTTGGATTTGTTTTAGCATTTGAGTTTTCTTGGTTCAGAGGAACAGAAATGCCAGGAACTGAGTGGTTCTCGTTCAGAATTCGTGAAACAATTTTTGCTATTGCTTGATTAACATAGGCTGTCCCTTCCCTATTTGCAATTTCAGGGGGAACTGAAGAGGAAGAATGAGATGGATTACCTGTATGTCTTGTTCTCAACTCTTTGGCCTTGGTGGGGTTAGTTCTATGAGAACATATTTCTAGACCATCAGAGTCCAGACAGGAAGAGATTGTCCCAGAATCTTGATCAGAGGAGGAGGTTGAGATGGTCGTATTGGATGATGATGGCGTTTGAGACATTTTGTCAGTTTTGAAGGACCAACAGCAAATGAGAAGAAATTCCTGATTGATGAGAAGACGAGAGGGGAACGAAGCAAAGGAGTGCCTATTCAACTTCTTAAAAGAATTGTAGGAAATGAGAAAATACAATTTTAAACCAATCAGAACAGGCATAAGTCCTTTGGTCTTTGTTTTAAGCAAAATTAATTGCTACAATTCCTCATGTTGGCAAATACACAGCTTACCCCTTAAGTTTTCAAATTGGTTTGCATCCAAAGCCTTGGTAAAAATGTCAGCCAGCTGTAGCTCAGTGGCAACATGTTCCAATTTGATGGTCTTCTCTTCTACAAGGTCTCTAATAAAGTGATGTCGTATGTCAATATGTTTGGTCCTGCTATGCTGAATGGGATTCTTGGATATGTTGATTGTACTCAGATTGTCACAGTACAATGTCATAACATCTTGTGTGACATTATACTCAGTGAGCATCTGTTTCATCCATAACATTTGAGAGCAGCTACTACCATCTGCAATATATTCAGCTTCAGCGGTGGAAAGAGACACACAATTCTGTTTCTTGCTGAACCAGGAAACCAGATTACTTCCCAAAAAGAAACATCCTCCAGAGGTGCTTTTTCTATCATCAGCACTACCAGCCCAATCAGCATCACAGTAACCAGTCAGAGTCGGTTCACAGCCATGAGTATACAACAATCCATAGTTGTAAGTACCACTTACATACTTCAAAATTCTCTTCACTTGATTGATATGACTGACTTTGGGATCAGCTTGGTATCTAGCACAAACTCCAACTGCAAAGGCAATATCAGGTCTGCTGGCAGTTAAGTACAACAAGCTTCCTATCATGCTTCTGTACAGACTTTGATCCACCTTAACCCCACTTGCATCTTTGGAGAGTTTTAGATGAGTAGGAGCAGGAGTCCTTTTGTGACTTGCATTCTCCATACCAAACTTCTTTACAATATTCTTAGCATACTTGCTTTGAGATAAGAAGATTGAGTCCTCCATCTGTGAGAGTTGTAGTCCAAGAAAATAAGTTAGTTCTCCCATGAGACTCATTTCAAATTCAGCCTGCATCTGGTCAGCAAAGTGTTTAACCATATGTTCTGACATTCCGCCAAACACTATGTCATCAACATATATTTGGGCAACCATCAACTTCCCTCCTTCAGTTTTGACAAATAGAGTTTTGTCCAAGCCTCCTTTTCTGTAGCCTTTGTCTGAGAGAAACTTTGTTAACCTGTCATACCATGCTCTAGGAGCTTGTTTCAGCCCATATAGAGCTTTTCTCAATTTGTAGACATGATCAGGATGGGTTGGATCCACAAAACCTTTAGGTTGTTCCACATAAGCTTCCTCATTTAAGTACCCATTTAGAAAGGCACTTTTCACATCCATCTGAAATAACTTGAACTTCAGAAGACAAGCAATTGACAGCAAGAGTCTGATTGATTCCAACCTGGCTACAGGTGCAGAGGTTTCATCGAAGTCAACCCCTTCAACCTGGGTGTATCCTTGAGCAACAAGTCTCGCCTTATTTCTGGTGACAACTCCTTCAGCATCTGACTTGTTCTTGAATATCCATTTTGTCCCAATGATGTTAGTTCCTTCAGGTCTAGGAACCAGTTCCCAAACTTCATGTTGCTTGAATTGGTTCAGTTCATCTTGCATTGCACCAATCCAATATTCATCAGTCAAGGCTTCCTTGACATTTCTTGGTTCTATTTTGGACACAAAACAAGAATTTGAGATGATTTCTCTAGATCTTGTGATGACTCCACTATTAGGATCTCCTATGATGAGCTCTTTTGGATGATCCCTCTGAATTCTGATGGAAGGAGTCTTGCTAGCTTCCTTTGATTCTGATTCTGTTGTGGTGGAGTTGGGTAGATCATCCTGTTGGGTTGAAGTCTCAAAGAATGTCTCAACAGTACAAGGAACATCTGTTTCTTCATGATAGTCATCAATTATGACATTTATTGATTCCATCATGGTTTTGGTTCTGGAGTTGAATACTCTATAAGCTCTGCTGTTTGAGGAGTATCCTAGAAATATGCCTTCATCACTTTTGGAGTCCAGTTTTCTTCTCTGTTCACGATCAGACAGGATATAGCATTTGCTGCCAAACACATGAAAGTACTTCACAGTTGGTTTTCTTCCTTTCCAGAGTTCATATATGGTGGATGAGGTTCCCTTTCTCAAGGTGACCCTGTTATGAACATAGCAAGCTGTATTCATAGCTTCAGCCCAAAAATACATAGGAAGTCTTTTGGCATGTAACATTGCTCTGGCAGATTCTTGTATGGTCCTGTTTTTTCTTTCCACAACTCCATTTTGCTGAGGTGTTATGGGAGAAGAAAACTCATGACTGATTCCTTCTGAAGCACAGAAGTCATCAAACTTGCTGTTTTCAAATTCCTTGCCATGATCACTTCTGATTCTGACAATACATCCTTCCTTCTCTCTTTGAATTCTTTTGCACAGTTCTCTGAAGACTTCAAATGCATCTGATTTTTCTCTAATGAAATTAATCCAGGTGAATCTGGAAAAATCATCCACAACCACATAGGCATATCTTTTACCACCAAGGCTCTCTACTTGCATTGGTCCCATCAGATCCATATGGAGGAGTTCTAGAACCTTAGAGGTGGTCAGATGTCTTGACTTTGGATGTGACATCCTCGTCTGCTTACCCACCTGACATTCACCACAAACTCTTCCTTCATGAATTAGCAGTTTTGGAATCCCTCTGACTGCCTCCAAGGAGATAATCCTCTTCATACCCCTTAGGTGAATATGGCCAAGTTTTTGGTGCCACAGTTTCACCTCTTTTTCTTCTGTTGCAATGCAACACACAGATGAGAAATTAGTGTTCTCAGCCTCCCATAAGTAACAATTGTCTTTGGATCTGACTCCTCTCATTACTATCTCTTGTTTGTCATTGATTACAAGGCATTCAGATTTTGAGAAATTGACCTTGAATCCTAGATCACACAGTTGACTGATACTAATGAGATTAGCGGTCAGTCCTTTCACCAGCAGTACTTCATTTAGACTTGGAACTCCAGGGCAGTTCAAATCACCAACTCCTTTGATTTCACCTTTAGCCCCATCTCCAAAGGTCACAAAACTGGTGGTGTGAGGCTTAACATTATTGAGGAGGTTCTTGATTCCAGTCATATGTCTGGAACATCCACTGTCAAAGTACCAGTCTTCCTTTGCAGAGACCCTCAGGGAAGTGTGAGCTATCAGTGCAGTAGCCTTTTTCTTCCATTGAGGAGCATGTGGTACCTTTTTAGACTTAGGTTTGACACCTGAATTCTGATTAGGGTATCCATGTAATCTGAAGCAGAAACGCTTTATGTGGCCATATCTACCACAATGATGACATTTCCATCTTTGGTACCTCTTCCTCATATGTTTCTGTTCCTGATGTCGAGAGTTGTGTTGAGACATCTGTTTTGACATTTGCCTACCAGAACCGGATTTCGTTGCTTTCATAAATCCCAGACCAGATTTATTTCCCACATTTTGTCCAATCTGTAGGATCTCTTCCAATTTGTCAGTTCCATTTGTCAACATCTTGACAGATTTGGTCATTTGATTCAGTTGTGAGTTCAGCAATTGAACTTCTCCTTCTAGAAGACTTATAGTTTCAAGGTTTGCCCGTTTTTCAGCCTCCATCTTTATGATGAGTTTTGATTGTTTCTCATTCTGCACACAGACTTCAGTACTTCTGATACACAATTCCTTGTACGTTTCAGCCAGTTCTTCAAAAGTCACCTCTTCATCACTGATGTCACTTTCAGAGGTACAAACACCAGTTAAAGCAGTAACTCGTTTGGCAGTCTCTTCTTCAGAATTACTTTCTGAATCACAGTCAGACCAAGTAACTGTCATTCCTTTTTGTTTCTTAAGAAAGGTAGGACATTCAACTCGAATATGCCTATATCCTTCACAACCATGGCATTGAATTCCTCTGCCTTGAACTCCCTTCTCATCTGACCTTGGTCTTCTGCTGGAACTGTCAATGTCAGAGGAAATGTTATGAACATTAGACCTTGACTTTGGATCTATTCTTTTGATGAGTTTGTTGAACTGTCTTCCTAGCATGGCTATAGCTTCTGAAATGTTTTCTTCAACATCAGTGTTGGACATAAGTGCTATGCTCTTGTTCTTTTTGACATCATCATTAGTGATTCCCATCTCAAAAGTCTGAAGAGACCCAATAAGTTCATCCACTTTCAACTTGCTAATGTCTTGGGCTTCCTCTATGGCAGTCACCTTCATTGCAAATCTTTTAGGCAAGGATCTGAGAATCTTCCTCACCAGTTTTTCTTCTGACATTTTTTCTCCCAGTGCTCCTGAGGTGTTGGCAATCTCCAAGATGTTCATGTGAAACTCATGAATGGTTTCATCTTCCATCATTTTTAGATTCTCAAACTTAGTGGTCAACATCTGAAGCCTTGACATTTTTACTTTGGAAGTTCCCTCATGAGTAGTTTTGAGAGTGTCCCAAACTTCCTTGGCCAGTTCATATTGATGAACTAATCTGAAAATATTTCTATCAATTCCATTGAACAAGGCATTTAGAGCTTTGGAATTTCCCAGGGCTAGCTCATCTTCTTCTTTACTCCAATCTTCCTCAGGCTTCAGACTGATTGTCCCATCTTCCTCAGTTATGGTGGGATGAATCCATCCTTTGTCAGCAGCTCTCCAAGCCTTTTTGTCCAGAGATTTTAGGAAGGCAATCATACGAGGTTTCCAGTAGTCATAATTAGTTCCATCCAGAATGGGTGGTCTATTTCCAAAAACTCCTTCTTTGTCCATAGTGCCAGAAAGTGATATCCCTAGATCTCACCCAGTAATACAGGCAGGGTGCCTGCTCTGATGCCAATTGAAATTCTGGCTACAGATACTCAATGTCACGTCCAATGTTATGACACCGTATCTGACTTACTATATGACAGTAAATACAAAAGCAGTAAATAACACAGTCAATTGTTTACCCAGTTCAGTGTGCAACAACACCTACTCTGGGGGCTACCAAGCCAGGGAGAGAATCCACTATAAGAGATGTTAATTCAGGAATAAACCAACCAGTTTATCTCCTTCACTTAAGACCTACCCAATGCAATTCTAATCTAAGTACAACTTAAACCTGAGTTCCTACTCACTCCCCCTCAATCACAGCAGTGATACATAAACCAATTTGACTTGAGAATTGATGAAGACACTCTTCAAAACACACACTTGATTAAGCTTCACAGCTTTTTAATCAAGTAACACAATCACTCGTGCTTCACAGCTTTGAGTGATGTACACAACTAACTTGACTCTGCTTCACAGCTTTAGTCAAGTAACATTCAAACACTCTTGCTTCAAAGCTTTGAGTGCTACACAACCCTTACAATTGAAACCTATTCCAAGACACTTATCACAATGATAATTGCTTGGAGTACAATAAACAAATCTATACAGATTACAAAATTGATCTTCTAATCAATCAGCAGGGATACCTTGAAAAACCGCAGCTCTGTTGAATATATAGCAGCTGCAACTTCAGTTAGGGTTTCCAAAAACCTAGGGTTGATTCCATTTGACCTAAAGACCAGGTCACAGTACTTTATTGATCAGGTTAGGATTGAGCTAGGTTACTCCTCAGAAAACGCAGGATTCTGTTTAGAGGGGACTGAGTTATTTCCTGAAAAAACTCAGACTTATCCAATCCTGCAATCCTGTTAGTTCAGAACAGGATGTCATAACATCTGTTATGACATCTGAGAAAACCTGTCTACTGATTTAGCAAAATGTGATCATTTTGCAAACATGCTCAGATACACACTTATAAACATCAGTATTTGAATTACAATATTTTTCTGCACATGTACCTATTGAGTTAGTACAACCTGAACTAGAATGTTATGACATCGGTCATGACATTCACACATACACTTGGGATTTAACAAAAATGCAAGCCAATACCTAAACACCTACAGAATTTATCAGGGTCAACTTCGATTCCTTTCTGACTAACAATAAAACCCAACAATTTCCCTGATCTAACTCTGAAGGTGCATTTATTTGGATTCAAGCGGAGACGATAATTCCTCAAACGCTGAAACAACTTCAACAAATCTTCTATATGCCCTTCTTCAGTTTGGGATTTGGAAATCATATCATTAACATATAATTCGATCTCTTTGTGCATCAGATCATGGAATAGGGTTGTCATAACCCTCTGGTACGTTGCACCAGCGTTCTTCAACCCGAAGGGCATCACTCTGTAACAAAATGTTCCCCAGGGTGTGATAAACGTTGTTTTTTCCGTGTCCTCTGGAGCCATTCTTATTTGATTATACCTGAAAAATCCGTCCAGGAACGAGAATACTTTGAATTTTGCAGTGCTGTCCACTAACATGTCAACGTGAGGCAATGGAAAATCATCTTTTGGACTAGCTTTATTTAGATCTATATAATCTACACACATGCGGACTTTTCCGTATTTTTTTTGGTACTCGGACAATATTGGAAATCCATTGAGGATACACCGACGTCACAAGAAAACCAACATTAATCTACTTTAGGACCTCCTCTTTGATCTTTACTGCCATATTTTGGTGGGTTCTTCTCAACTTTTGTTTAACTGGCGGACAATCTGGCTTCAACAGCAAACGATGCTCGACAATGTCTGTATCTAGACCAGGCATATCTTGATAAGACCAAGCAAAAATATCCACATACTCTTTCAACAACTCAATCAACCCACTCTTTACATCAGGATGCAACGATGCTCCAATCTTGACTTCATTTGGATCTTCTTCTGAACCCAAATTAATCACTTCCAAAGGCTCCTTATATGGCTAAATGGTATTTTCCTCGTGCTCAAGCAACCGTGAGACCTCTTTCAGAATCTCATCATAATCTTCTTCTTCAGCCTCAAACACAGGACATTCAAAGTTGGGAGAGGGTGCAGGGTCATTGTATTCAACGAGTTTTTTTAATTAATATGCACATATGATTTATGATTGCTTTTAGAAACTGACACATATAACAAGTGATCATGCAGATTAATTTTCAGTTATTATTTATTTTGAAAGGATTTTTTTTATTACCATTTCCCAAGAAAAAGCAGAAAATAAAGACTTTTTTTTTGGAAGCAAAGACAACTTTTATTAATGATCTTAAAAGTCATAGCAAACAGATAAGCCCTACAACATTAATACTTCCACCTTGGGCAGAGTGAAAGCTTTACAAAATAAAGAAACATATTAACAAAACAAATTACTTTGAAACATGTAAGCAAGAAGGAACATCAATGGTGACCCAGTTCTGAACTCGAACTCCATGCGTTACATAATTCGGTACTTCTTGCTCTGCTTCATCCTCTTCAACAACATTAATTCCAGAACCAATTGGATGGAGGTAACCTCCGCTGTGGAAAACATCATGATAACTGTTCACATAAGACTTTGACTTCAAACTTTCGCCTTTGCCATTCCTCGAAGAGAAACCCAAACCATTTATGTTCTTGTTCACGGGTGGATCCACAAGTCGTCCCCAAATTGCATTATGACCATTGCGCACAACCTGCTACGCGTCCTTCAGGGAAACCACAAAATTGTCATTCTTCCTTATGTTGTCAATGGATAAGTCTTGGAACTGGGTTCCAACAGCTGCCTCATCCTCTTCTAAAATACTGAAAGAGGATAGATGGGATATCAACAACACCTGCTCCCCATTTATGATCACTACCTTCCCTTCACGCACAAATTTTAGCTTTTGATGCAGAGTTAAAGTGACAGCCCTTGCTTCGTGTATCCATGGCCGTCTTAGCAAACAACTATATGCGGGAATAATGTCCATGACCTGGAAGGTTATCAAGAACAAATGTGGTCCTATATGGATGGGCAAGTCCACTTCACCGATGACATATTTCCTCGACCCATTAAAAGCCTTCACAATGATGCCACTCGGGCGCATAGGTGTTCCCTGATACTTTAACTTCATGAGAGTACTCCTCGGTATAACATTCAACGCAGATCCATTATCAATTAGAACATTGGACAGCGAATCATTCTTGCAGTTCATAGATATGTGGAGGGCCAGGTTGTGATTCCTCCCTTCATCTAGTAACTCATCATCGCAAAAACTCAAATTGTTACATGACGTAATGTTTCCGATTACGCTGCTGAATTGATCTAATGGCATGCCACTCTCCACAAAATCTTGGTCTAGTACTCTCATCAATGATTCTCTATTAGCAGAGGAATTCATCAATAAAGCTAGGATATATATCTTTGAAGGAGTCTGCAGTAGCTGATCTACAATTATGTAGTCGCTTATCTTAATTATCTTTAAAATATCATCCACTTCTTTCTCTAATGTGGCCCCGCTAGTCTCTCATGTAGCCTTCTTAGGCTCATCATTCTCAGCAATTTTCTTTCCAGCAACAACATCTCTTCGTACAACCGGCGCAAACACACGACCGCTACGGGTCACCCTGCTATTTTCAGTTATATTTCCAACATCAGGCATTGGCTGGATGGGAACCTCTACCCCATCTTCTAAGATTGTAGCGTTGTATTTGTAAGGCACAACCTTATCTGATTTATAGGGAATAGGACCTGGAAGACTAATTACCAATGGGGTAACAGCTGGTTTGCTATGGTACTCCACTTCAAGATGAGCGGGTGCACCAAAACAAGGTACAATGACGTTTACCCCTTCCTTAACACAATCAGCCATCAAAAGGTCATTTCCGGCAAACAAATCTTCATCTGAAGAGAAATACTCATCCGCAGAGGCATACTCTTCCTCTGACTTTTCTTCCATCAAACAAACTTCAACCATATCAATCTCATGATAATCATTTCTCTGACCTATGATCTTGATAGTTCGATTGTCTAACAGCAACTGAACACCCTCCCTCACAATAGAACATCCTCGGGGGTCTTGACAGCAAATTATACAAGATCCATATTGGTGTTCCACCTGACTAGCAGTACGACATAAGGTAGCATGCAACTGCATGAGATCTTCATTCAAATACTCCACATCAAAAATTCTGAATTCACCTAGACATCCAGAAACCACATTCACTTCCTCTTCATACTCTTCCCTAGGCCTGATTATATGGATTAAACCTTTATCCATCATCTCCTGTAAATCGGCCTTTATCTTCTCGCAACCCTATATGTTTGTACTACAAATAGCACAACCGACATGGTCATGCGTATAGTAGCTGAATTCACAGAGGTCTATGTGCATCTTCACCAAATCTCCTTTAACCAGATTAATGTTAAAAATCCGAAAGTCACCTGGACAACCGGCCACCATATTCACAGCATTCACTCCCCCGTGCTTGGGTAGAGGATTATCTTTCACATTAGGTCCCATGTCTTTGAAAGATAGCATTCCAGACTTTACAAACCTTTGCACTTCAATCCTCAAAGGATAACAATTCTCAACACTATACCCTGGTGCTCCCTGATGAAAGGCACAAGTCTGATCTACTTTGTAATACCAAGGCAATGGTGATGGTACGGCGGGAGGTGGTCGTGTCTGGACCAACTTCTTCTGAATCAATGCCGGTAGTAGCTCTGCATAACTCATGTGAATAGGGTCATGGTTCTCCCTTCTCTGATTATTCCCTTGGTTCCCCTACTGGGACTGTCTTTGATAAGCAACGGTAGTCAGAGCAGCATTCATTACAGGAGTAATTGCGGCAACTTGCTGATGACGCTGATAATTCCTTCTAGGAGCGTTTACTCTCCTCTCTTGTATGAAATCATTTGTATCCCCCTCCTTCTTCTTGGTAAACCCATAAGATAGCTTCTTCACACCTCCATATCCTTCACCCTTCGTCAAACGACCTTCTCTTACTGCCTCTTCTAGGCGGACACCCATCCCTACCATCTCTGTAAAATCACTTGGGGTACTTGCTACCATTCTTTCGTAGTAGAAAGCGCCCAGCGTCTTCAGAAAATTTTTAATCATTTCTTTCTCCTCCATGGGAGGAATCACTTGTGCATCTACTTCGCGCCATCTTTGCGCATACTCTTTGAACGATTCCCTGTCTTTCTGAACCATGGTCCTAAGCTGGTCACGGTCGGGCTCCATTTCCACATTGTATTTGTACTATTTGATGAATGCTTCTCCCAAATCATTAAAAGTATGGATGTTGGCGCTGTCTAAACTCATGTACCACTTCAATGTTGCGCTGGTCAGACTATCCTGGAAAAAGTGAATCAGCAGACGCTGATCATTGGTGTGGGTAGACATTCTCCTCACGTACATGACCAAGTGAGCAAGAGGGAAAGTGTTTCCCTTGTAATTCTCAAATTCTGGGACCTTGAACTTAGTAGGCACCTTTACATTCAGGACCAAACACAGCTCATTCACATTCTGCTCAAATAGCTCTTTTCCCCTAAGAGCCTTCATCTCTCTTTGCATTATATCAAACTGCTCTTGAAAATCATATATTCTGTCATAAAGATCCAAGTCTTCACTTGGCGGAGGGAAAGGACGACGCACGTCTTCATTAACAAACGGAATAAAATTCATCGAAGAAGGTGCAGCAGAAACAGTATGCACCACAGGAGGTGCCGGAGTAACAACAGTCTGAACCACCGGAGCATCTTGAGGGCCAAGATTGAAACCTTCAGGTGAAAAATTCTCTGGCATTCCCCATGGATAACCTTAAGGCATACGGTTTTGAACAACAGTCGGAGTAGCAGATACAGGAATAGTCGGAATTTCAGCATGTGCCTTTGTTGGTTGAGGTTGAACACTCGTTGGATGATTCTGAGCAACCACCAGATTTTCCATCAGAGTAGTCAAGTTGGCCAAGCCAGCCTTCAAAGCAGAAACTTCTTCGCGTAGCTCGCAATTCTCCTGTTCTAAGTTGTCCATCTTCTTTTTAAAATTAGCCCGAGTGTTGTAGCGATGAGTCAGCTTGCTGAATGAAGTAAAAAGCCGGGTAAGGCACCTGGATATGCATAACAAATGCAAGAAATATGTGCAATATGATGCATGATATGCAATGCATATGATTATTTTTTAATTTATCGTTTAATACTTCAAGGGATTTAACGTTTATAGACATATTGCAAACATCAAAATAATAACGCATTTGAAATACTGAAAACTTTTATTATAATAACTTCAAAAGGATTACAAGTTTCTGTAATTGCAAGCTTCTCAAGTCATATTTAAAGCATTTGTTTTGATGAAGACAACATGGACATCAACATTCAAAGGATGTGCAAAAAGCTTATCAACATCATATAGAAGTCTTAAAGATTAGAAGAATTATTGAAGAATCAACAATGTCAAAAGGTTTAAATAATTCTTAATCTTGAATATAGATGTTCACAAAAATGCATTCATAATCATATACATATCCAACATGTTTACTTTTAAGAAAAACCTTGTTTGAAATCTTTTTCAAAAAGAATTTGTGAAAATAATCTTTTAGGAACCGGTTCCTCCCTAACAGGGAACCGGGTTCCAAACCTTGTTCAAAAAACCGTCCCTGGATTTTGTACCAGGAACCGGGTTGAACCAATAGGGGAACCGGTTCCTGCGTAATATTTTTTGAAATCTAAGTTATAACGTTCACTAAGAACCGGGTTCTTCCTGTGTCGGAACCGGTTCCCAGCGAACCAGTGCAACTTTTCTTTTGGTTTTTGAACATATTTCATTTGGTATCCTTTCATGAATGCATTGCAACTTTTCATATGAATTGGCATGAATGAAGAGGTTCTTGTGACTTTATAAATGTGCAGATTTTTCAGATTTTTAAAAATCAATCAATAACTTTCAACATACAACAAAAAACCTTCTTCATATTAACAATTTTCTCATTCATTCAAATTTGCACTTAAACTTTCATGTGTTCATAATTTTGTGAAACTTGCCATATACACTTTCATTAAAAATCATTACAAGTTTCATACATACATTGTGAACATTTATAATCATTGCTTGAGAATTGTTTATATCTTGAAGAAGAAGATCAATTGAAGATTGATAGTGCTATCCATATATTTCAAATAAATCATTGTATTACTTAAAGAAATTATTCCCTTACTATCCAGGATTGTTGGAAGTAAGTGTTGTGATTTGAAGAGGATTGTTCTTCATTCACATTAGTGTTTGTTTGGTCTTAAAGGTGTTAAGAACCTTTGATCACCCTATAGGTTAGATAGTAAGCATAGGATGTACAATCATTCTAACTATAGTGAAATCTCTTTCGTGTTGGAAAGGGGACTGGAGTACTCTCGGATTATGAGGGGAACCAGGATATATCATCGTGTTCTTTACTTTTCCGCTTTTATCGCTTTCATCACCATAATCAAGAAAAAGATAAGATATAATCAAAACCTTCAAACACTTAACCAAAAAGTACTACAAGTATTCTCATAAAACCGAATAAATTTTTTATATACCTAATTCACCCCCCCCCCCCCCCCCCCTCTTAGGCACTCTGAGACTTACGATTGGCATCAAAGCAAGTTATAGGTAACTTGTTCCTAAAGATCCAGAATGGCTTCCGCAAATCCAAATCCAGTTTTCAAAGATGGTGGTAGTAACAACAAGCCTCCATTGTTTTGTGGTGAATACTTTGACTTTTGGAAGATTCGCATGAAGGCTCATCTTGAAGCGCAAGGAGAAGAAATATGGAATGCTGTTGAGAATGGTCCATTTACTCCGGTGTGTGTTGTCAATGGTGTTGGGTCATCAAAGCCTAAAGCATCATGGGATGACGATGACAAGAAAAAAGTCCTCTTTGACAAAAAGGCAATCAATATTCTCCAAAGTTCTCTTAGTATGGATGAATTTTTCCGAGTATCGGCATGTACAATGGCAAAAGAAATTTGGGATACTCTTGTAGAAACTCATGAAGGAACCGCCGAAGTCAAAAGGTCTAGATTGAACACTTTGAGTCAAGAATATGAATTATTCAGAATGCTGCCCGGAGAATCCATCCTTGACTTGCAAAAGAGATTCATTCACTTGACAAACCATTTGAAGGCACTTGGTAATACTTTAACTAACGATGAATTAAATATTAAAGTGCTTAGGTCTTTAACGAGGGAATGGCAACCAAAAGTGATGGCAATATCCGAAAAGAAAATCCTAGCATCTATGACTTCCGCAACACTTTTCGGAAAGCTTCAAGAATATGAGACGGAACTTGGAAGACTTGAAAAACATGAGAATCATGAGAAGAAATCAAAAGGCATTGCTTTGAAAGTTTATTCAAAAGAAAGTCAAGATAAAGATGCATCGGAAGAAGATGAAAATATCTTGCATCTTGTAAAAAGGTTAGGAAAATATTTTGGTCATAAAAATAATCTTCATAATGCTAACTTTGTCAAAAGAAAGAAATTCTATAAGCATAAAGATAAAGAAGCCTCCACATCAACACAAGATGCCACATGTTATGAATGTGGAAAGCAAGGTCACATAAAGCCAGATTATCCAAAACTCTCCAAGAAAAATGGATTCAAAGGCAAAAAGGAGTTCAAGAACAAAAAGGCTTATGTTGCATGGGAAGATAATGAGATAAGTTCTTCATCCGATTCGGAAAGCGACGAATGTGCAAATCTAGCATTGATGACTTCACATCACTCCGACGATGAAGAAGAGGTATGCTTGAAATCCACATCAAATGTTTGGTATCTTGATAGTGGATGTTCAAAGCATATGACAGGAGATGTACACCAATTTTCATATCTAGTACATAAAGCCAAAGGGTATGTCACCTATGGAGACAACACCAAAGGAAAGATTCTTGGCGTTGGAATAGTTGGCACACCTCCATCCATTCAAATTGAGGATGTTCTCTATGTTTAAGGATTAAAGCACAATCTTCTTAGCATAAGTCAACTTTGCGATAGAGGGTTCAAGATCAAATTCAACAAAGAAGAATGCCTTATTATGGATGTGGCAACCAATGAGGTAAAACTCAAAGGTATAAGATCTAACAATATTTTTATGATTACTTTAGATGATTTGTCTATGAAGGTACAATGTCTTATGGTAAACAACAATGACGCTTCGTTATGGCACGAGAGGATTGCTCACATTCACATGGAGCACTTGAACAAATTGGTTAAGCATGACTTAGTTATTGGTCTACCAAAGATGAAGTTCATCAAAGACAAATTATGTAACGCATGCCAAAAGGGCAAACAGACCAAATCAACTTTCAAATATAAGAATGTGGTGTCTACTTCAAGACCACTACAATTTTTACACATGGATCTCTTTGGTCCATCAAGAACAAAAAGCTTCGAAGGTAAAGTGATTCTTCGAGAACCATTCTTCAAAATCCGAAGAGAACTTGGTATTTTGGATGAAGGTGATCTCTAAAAGTTTCTCATAAGATGCTCATCTTAATTTTTAAATATATTTGTTTCACTCTTTTTCCCCATCCTTTTTGATGTTAACAAAGGGGGAGAAGAATATATGCATATATGTTGTTTTGTTTCAAAGAAATTGCAGGCCCAAATAACTATCATACTCACTCCAAAATTCAAAGAATCATGGACTTAGGGGGAGCATACAATTTAGGGGGAGCCTTGCATTTGCTTAACATGTTTGCTACATAAAACAACATAAACATTTCAAGAATTGTTTTCAAGACTTGGTTGTCATCATCAAAAGGGGGGAGAATGTAATTGCAAGCTTCTCAAGTCATATTTAAAGCATTTGTTTTGATGAAGACAACATGGACATCAACATTCAAAGGATGTGCAAAAAGCTTATCAACATCATATAGAAGTCTTGAAGATTAGAAGAATTATTGAAGAATCAACAATGTCAAAAGGTTTAAATAATTCTTAATCTTGAATATAGATGTTCACAAAAATGCATTCATAATCATATACATATCCAACATGTTTACTTTTAAGAAAAACCTTGTTTGAAATCTTTTTCAAAAAGAATTTGTGAAAATAATCTTTTAGGAACCGGTTCCTCCCTAACAGGGAACCGGGTTCCAAACCTTGTTCAAAAAACCGTCCCTGGATTTTGTACCAGGAACCGGGTTGAACCAATAGGGGAACCGGTTCCTGCGTAATATTTTTTGAAATCTAAGTTATAACGTTCACTAAGAACCGGGTTCTTCCTGTGTCGGAACCGGTTCCCAGCGAACCAGTGCAGCTTTTCTTTTGGTTTTTGAACATATTTCATTTGGTATCCTTTCATGAATGCATTGCAACTTTTCATATGAATTGGCATGAATGAAGAGGTTCTTGTGACTTTATAAATGTGTAGATTTTTTCAGATTTTTAAAAATCAATCAATAACTTTCAACATACAACAAAAAACCTTCTTCATATTAACAATTTTCTCATTCATTCAAATTTGCACTTAAACTTTCATGTGTTCATAATTTTGTGAAACTTGCCATATACACTTTCATTAAAAATCATTACAAGTTTCATACATACATTGTGAACATTTATAATCATTGCTTGAGAATTGTTTATATCTTGAAGAAGAAGATCAATTGAAGATTGATAGTGCTATCCATATATTTCAAATAAATCATTGTATTACTTAAAGAAATTATTCCCTTACTATCCAGGATTGTTGGAAGTAAGTGTTGTGATTTGAAGAGGATTGTTCTTCATTCACATTAGTGTTTGTTTGGTCTTAAAGGTGTTAAGAACCTTTGATCACCCTATAGGTTAGATAGTAAGCATAGGCTGTACAATCATTCTAACTATAGTGAAATCTCTTTCGTGTTGGAAAGGGGACTGGAGTACTCTCGGATTGTGAGGGGAACCGGAATATATCATCGTGTTCTTTACTTTTCCGCTTTTATCGCTTTCATCACCATAATCAAGAAAAAGATAAGATATAATCAAAACCTTCAAACACTTAACCAAAAAGTACTACAAGTATTCTCATAAAACCGAATAAATTTTTTATATACCTAATTCACCCCCCCCCCCCCCCCTCTAAGGCACTCTGAGACTTACAGTTTCAATGATCCCAAGTACAAGATGAAAATACAATCTAAAAATCCTGAGAAAAAGAACTGATAGAGATCAAACTGTACGCTGGCGCTTCCCTGTGATCCTGGCGATCTGAGCCCTCAATCTCTGGTTTTCTTCCACATGTCTGATGGCAACCTCTTTCCAATCATCTGGATCAGGAAGTGATTAATCAGCACCTGTTTGAGGCTTAGGAGAAAATAAATCCCCTTGCCTATCCATAGACTCCACTGCTCGACTCGCAAGGATCTCGATCAAATCGTCTTTCTCCTTCAGGTCTGCTCTGTAGGAACTCTCTAAATTATGGAACTTGTTCTTCCAAGCATCCCTTTCTTGTTGCATCCTAACCAAAGCAAGCTGCAGCTCTTCTAGATCGTCTAATAAGGGAAGAGTGGCCTTCACAAATAGATCAGGCATGGGTGTCTCCCGAGTATACGGCATTTTCAACTGAATGGCTCTTGATCGGACCCACTGAAGATATGGCTCCAAAGAAACAACACCCCTAGGTCCCAAATCCTTCCTACTCTTCTTATGATTGTGACGCCAGGCCTTCGCAATCTGCTCCCTAGCTTCCCTGTGGTCTTCTCCTTCCTTCAGAAAGAAACTACTCAAATGAATAATATTCGGTTTATCCCTCATCGGATAACCAAGCTGTCGCCGTGCAAGAACAGGGTTATAGTTAATTCCTCCATTTGTACCAAGAAGAGGCACATTGGGGAAACTACCGCAACTGTCAATAATCTCTATATCCTGATAAGCTCGATGGTACCAATCAATATCCGAGTGAGTAAGTGCCATGATCTTAGGAGCCCAACGGGGTTCCTTCTTGTCATCCCAAAAAGCATCAGACTGAGGCATATGAGAGATGAACCACTGGTACAACAGAGGCGTGCAACAGATAATTATTCCCCCATGATAGGAACTCCAAAGATGAACAGAGTAATAAGCATCACCCAACAGTGTAGGAACCAGGTTTCCAATCATGAAAATCCTGATAGCGTTAATGTCGACAAACTTGTCCACATTAGGAAATAAGAATAATCCACAAGCAAGTAAAGCAAATATGGCCTCAAAAGCAACCATACTCTTCATTATGGCAAAGTAACGAGCTTTGTCCAATAAGAATTGAGCTGGTAATCCTCTAATCCCTCCTTTAGTAGTCATATGGGCTTCCACCTCAGACTTCCCCAGATGAATCAAAGCAGCAATCTCATGTGGTTTTGGCTCACCCTCCAAACAAGTAAAAGGAACACGATCACTAATAGGTAAATCCAATAGATAGGAATACTCCTCCAGTGTAGGCATCAAATTATAATTGGGAAAAGTAAAGCAGTGATACACCGGATCATAGAACTGGATCAAGGTCGAGAGAATACCCTCCTTCATCTTCAGCTTTATGAGAGTACTAATGGATGCATACTTCTTCTGAAAGTCTACAGAACACTCGATCTCTGGAATTAGACTGATCAACTCATCTATCTTAGGATCCTTGAAACTGTATTTCCCGGTCTTTCTCTTTCCAGAATCCATGGTTAACAGTACCTGAGATATTCACAAATAGTCAACCTTTAAATCCCTTGAAATATTGTTTTTTTCAAAAGATGCTTATGAGTGCATGGATGCATGATGCAACAATCACACACAAGATCACACATATAGGGTTCATAGGTTCAACGTCACGAGCATGAGGTCGAAGGTACTACCCATAAGGTGTTGGTCTAAGAGTTATCACCTGTCGAACAAGGTTCTAGAGGTTCCCAGAGTCTACATCCTTCCTTCGGATATTACCAACTTCCTGGTTAACTCGGTAATTAGTAATATTCTCAAGAAAGACTCGTCCGAGCATAGTATCGCGTGACAACTATTTCCGGATTACTTCGTCATAGCTTCCGCACTACACCTAAAAGGCCAAGATGGGTTTGGTATTCTACGATCCTCAATTTCAGCAGGCTCCCAGGTCGAAAGCAGTACGTCTTCCCGATTACTCGGTAAACGACACTACAGTCAAAGGGGCCTCCACTTAGTGGGGGATCTCATGCCTCCTTTTTTGGGATTACTCCCTCAAAGTTAACATGAGTATACCGCCCGTCCTATCTTAAAGTTTTCCCAAGTCCGGGTATAAGACTTATGAGTAATCACCAAGCACCCTGAAAACCAGGAAAATCCAAACAAACATATATACAAAATATAACACATAAACAACAATAACACATATACAGATATAAACAAAGATAGGCTCAACCCACTTAGGGATGCACCAGCAAGAGGTCAATCTTTCCCCAGTGAAGTCTCCATTTTTCTGTAGCGGTAGAAATGTTCAAGACTAAGCCATTGGATTGACTAGACTTTATACAAATCAAAATAAAAATCTCCACCGCGCTTTATTGTTTCCAAAGGAATGGGAAAAGAGCGAATAACCCAAAAAAAAGGGGAAACATTCAAGGTAAGGGGGTTGGTTATGCAAAGGGAAGGTATTAGCACCCTAAACATCTATCGTACTTCGCAGGAACCTCTTTGAAAAAATCTGTATATTTTGGCTATAAAAATGTGTTGTATAGAAAATGGATAGTAGAGGTGAGAAAAGAAGTATATTTTTATGTTTTGTGCACCCGCCGCGGTTGCGAACCTTTAGTGCCTACGTACCACCTTTCGTGCAATAGGGGATCAGGGTACACATAGTTCCTCTTTTAAAAATTTGAAACACAAGTGTGTTGATTGATTTTAAGAGATAAGACATCATCGTTATTGTCCGTGTAGAAAACATACTTACTACCCACAATCATGAGAAAGGAGAATTTGCATCATCTCAAAGTGGAGGATATGGCTTGGATCTTAAAATCAACAATGCCTCACTCAACACCCAAGTGGAAAATATCTCACTTCACTATATATTGTAGAAGTATAGTTGTTTGCATCACTACAAGGATTGACAAGAGTCTAATCTTTTGAGAAAAGTTTAAAGATAAAAGCCAAAGTGGAAAAATGGTTTGAAATGAGATTGGTTGACTTTTAGTCTTCTCAAAAAAATGTCAAGGTATTATTAAGTTGATTGAAGTTTAATGATGAAAATGTTTTGAAAATGCATGGACCTAAGTCCAAGTTTATTATGAAAGTAGCTTAAGTTTCAAAACAAGAAGAGTTCACAAAAGAAGGGAGAAGATTTTTGAAATTAAAGAAGATTGGAGGAGAAGAAAAGACTATCCTAAAGCATAAGGTAAAAGCTAAGGATAAGATCCATCTAACCAACAAGAAGCCAAAGCATGACATTATGAGCCAAGGTAGAATTCCCATTCTTTGGATTGAAACCAAAGCAAGCAAAGATACTAGACCTCTTCAAGTGTATTAAGTCTTCACAAAAATTGGGCAAAGTAACAGTTGTATACGGGTGAATTCCAGATTACGAACAAGGAATGTAATCACAAAAACCTGCACACAAAAACAAACAAGCAACCCAATGTCTTGAGGTAAACCTCAAGAACTCCAGACAAAATAATCAGATAAGATCAATAGGTCTCCAAGATAGGCCAAGGTCTCTAATCCTAAGTCCAAGAAAAAGTCCCATGCTCCATAATGCCAAGGATAGTAACCAAATAGTCCAAATACCATTAAGAGTTTTTTTAGGTTTTATGTTGATTATTAAGTATCTTAAGAAAAGAAAATAAAATCTCAAGTGAGCAAAGTAAAAATTACAAGAAAATAAATGCTCAAATGAGCAAAGATGAAAATGGCATGAAATGTAAAAATACTAAAAAATAAATAGTTCATAAAGCATAAAAAGAATAAAAGCATAAGATAAACAAGTCAATAATTAGTGGTTAGTTGGATGACCATCTTGAAAATTGCATTTGGAACTCATTAGAGGACTGGTAGAACCAAAGCCTCCACACAACAAGTTGCATTTTCTTTTTGTCAAGTATATCATCCATTTGGAATTCTCACAAGTAACATTTAATGATCAACGATGTTTAAGTGATCCGCGTTGACCAAAGGTGTTATAGATCCATTATAGGATTGGTAGAACCAAAGCCTCCACACAATGAATCTCAAGGTTATTGGATCAAAGAGATCAAATTAACATACTTGGGCTTGCAATCATAAGTTTGGGCCACGAATGATCATTTATTCGAATCGGAACAAAATTTAGCGCTATGTTAAGCAATCGTAAGTGGACTTATATAGAAGTCGCACCTATTTTGAGGTCGGTCAATAGCAATCTATGCACCATTTGTTATGAGACATGATATTGAGATCATGCTCCAACAACATTTAGTGCAATGAGAAGGGGATGAGATGAAGAGGATTAGGGTAAAAAGATGAATAAACCACTTTTGAATTAAAAATTTAATCAAACTATTATTAAAATCATTCATCCATTTTGGTGGAGTTGAACCCAACACCTAAGATCCAATGATGTTAATAAAGCCATGATCAAAAAATCAACCCAAGACAGCCAGAAAATAATCACAAAATAATATCATATTTAATATATACATTAAAGGGTTTAAAAATGTTTGAAAAATGGAAAATAATGAGGAAAATATCAATTATGTTCAAATTAATCAAGAAATAAAAAATAAAACCATAGAAAAATCAGAAAAGAGGCCAAGTAATTTTGTAAAAATTTTGGTAATTTTTAAAAGTCAGAAACTATTTTTAAAAATTAAAATAAATGGGTAAAATAAACAAAAATAGTAAAAAATAGTAAAGTCAGAAACAAAAAAAAATAAAGTCACCAATATTTATCACAATATCATTGGATCATTCCATAATTTTTTCAGAATTTAAAAATGTATAAAAGTATTTTTAAACATTTTAAACAAATCAAATAAGTGTAAAATTTATAAAAAATACCAAAACACAATATTAAATTGTGAAAAAATAAAAATCAGAAAGAGAATAATCAAAAATATTTTTCATAATTTTTTTCTGATTTTTTGGACTAAAAATGAATTTTCTATGATTTTTTGAAATTTAAAACAATTAAAATATAAAAATCAGAAAAAAAAAATAAAAGTAAAATATGTGGACCATTGGATGAGAGTCAAAACGCGTTAGTAATCAAATCCAACGGATCTGGCGCGTTGTGCATATCATGGTCATTAGTGAATAATGTACAAAATCATTAATAAATCAGATTTTTTAAAATAACAAGTGGCGTGCCATCATTGGTTGGAAGATGCCACGTAGGTCATCTTCAACCTCCAGCCAATCGTGATTTGCAGGTCTCTCAAACTGTAAAATCAGAAGCTCAAACCTGTGCCAATCGCTTCGTCTCTTCAAGACGAAAACAACCACACCCTTGCGCCAAATTTATGTAAACTGTAGCTCAAGCAATTTGGAAGGAAAGTTTTGAAAAGGGATTTGAAAATTCATGGTCAAAACGTGTTTCCAGTGAAATGTAAGTGTTGCGACTAGAACCAGGACAATGAGAGCAACACAATGATATCGGAGTTTTGAAGAATTGATGAAGGAATCTACCTATTGAAGTTGAGTTGCAGAGCTCTGAAACTGGACTTCTATGGAACAATATAGGGCACGATTCTTGAATGTAATTATAGGGTTAGCTTCAGGGAAGATCAAGGAAGGTGAATTGAGGGAAAAATGGATTGAAAAAGGCTTGAGAATAGATTTCGAAGTTGCTGAATTCTGGGTTGTGAAACAAGTTTGGCAGGGTGATTCTGGCTATCCAAGCTTGGGAAATTGAATGGGGGATGACCCGCTATTTATAGGAAATCAAATGGGATCAAAAGGAATAGCAAATGATGCGTTTTGGAGGGAATTCGTGTGGGTCTTCATCATGAAGAAAGTGTGACTCAAACTTGATCAAAACTCAGCCAAATCGTGTGTTTCATGATGCTAATCACTTCTGGCAAGTTGCTAAACATGATTAGAAACAAAAACGCGTGGAAATCTTGTGATTAGAAGCTAAAACAAAGATTTCAAAATCCTAACTTTGTGAAAAATTCAGTTTCTAACCACCAAATTCAAATCCATGGCATTTCCAACTCAAGGGGTCTTAGTGCATAATTCTTGATGCTTTGGAAAGATGAGGTTACAAGCTTTGCAATGGAAAAAGAATGGAATCAAATGAATGCTTGAGCTGAAAGTTACATGGAGTCAAAGTTGAAGAAAAAGAGTTGACTTTCCATACTTAGAAATATTTCAAATTCTTCTTTAAAAATGACCTATAATCGTTTGTATCCAAACATGGCCTTCCACTTAGAATTTGCTCTTGACTAAAAAAGATGGAATAAAGTAGATACCTTGAATGACATTTTGCAATTTGAACCACTCAAAATATCCAAAAATTGAGCAAGTTATGACTTGTTGAAGTTGGCTAAAAAGCATGAAATGACCTATAATATTTTGCATTCTTAAGGCAACTTCCATCCATTTTCTTACTTTGCACATAAAATAAGGCATGGAGTACACATTCTTAAGATCATCATGGAAAAAGAATGGGCTCAAGGTGATAAAAATTTACCAAGTTATGACCATTTGAAGTCATACATGGAAAATTGGGGATTCATCTGGATGACTTGTAATCTTTCTTCTTCACCAAGTTCCTTCCACATGAGAACTCCTTGGAACTTTTGGAATGATTTGTTGGTAACTCTTTGAAGAGAAGTATATCCTTGGAATCACTCAAAAACACCAAAAGATGAGCAAGATATGCTCCTTTGAAGTTCAAAACCCTGGCCTCTAGATCAAGAGAATGCTTTGAGGAACTTTGACAAGTTTGAACAAACTTCTTGTGCCAATATTCTTCCTTTGTGAATAGAAGTTGTTGAGGATGATGATGTGAACTCATAGCCACAAAAACCACTTCAGTAGTGGAGTTTGAATTTCTCAAGCTATTGACTAGGGCATGGAAATAAACTCATGAATCCATGAAGCAACTTGCTACACCTCATTGCCTTTGCCTACATTATTAACAGGTAAGACAAACCAACATTGAATTTTATTAATTAGAGAGAAAATCAAAGCAAAAATATTCATGATCACAAAAGAAAACAAGTCAAGGTGCTTGGTAACTCCTCAAAAGAGTAAAGCTAAGGATAGGGAGAAGAACCAAAAGCCTTAATGTGATCTTGTTGTGATTGAAACAATATGGTATGATGAAGGAATCTTAGGGGCAAAAATTGGGGTACAACAACTATGTCCTGTTGGATCACCTTACAGATAACCTGACAAACTCAGTGGTTCTGATCAATTCAATCAACTTCGGACAAGGAGAAAAACAGACAAGATGCCCAGAAACATGAAGGCTATAGAAGAATGGCAACCCCATGGGATTATTGCACATAGTTATCTTTTCTTTGTATCAAAATTTTCATTTTTTACGACAGCATTCGCTTACTAGAATGTTTGTCTCATTGTACAAAAATACTTACTCTAAGTAAATACAAAGATATTCCTTTGGAAGTACAAAACTATCTGTTTTTCTTTACTCTTGTGTTTTATTTACAAAAACGTCCAATGATTTATTTTTGAACATATGCATTTGAACATAATTACTGTTTACAAATAAAAAAATATAAAGACAATCACTATTGGATTTAAGGGACAGGGAAATCTCTCTAAGCTTTTTTCCATAAAAATTCCCCAGTGTGCAGTTTAATCCCCAGCGGAAAAAAAACTTCCAGTTATCACTCCCTGATAGAAGTCGCCACATTTCTCAAGATTCCCCAACAGGATTTTACAAGCAGTATATGGCGTTTCCCTTACAGCATAGTATATTTCTCTAAGCAAAAATTCATCAACACTTCAACTTCACAAATGAAGACTTACACTCCATATCCTCAGCAGTAGTCGTGGATTTATTTTCCCCAATCCAACAACAGTGCAGCAGATCAGCTCACACACGCATACATCGTATCCATATATCATGAACATTGATAACACGATTGCATACATCACAATCTCATTGTACCATGCATTTCATACATCATGACATTGCATACAGCTAATGTTTTTACCCTTTTCAGGATAAGATTAATCAAATGACTATCATCAACAAATTACAAAGGTCAGAAATTGATACCTAAGACAAGCCAGGACAATTATCTACACGACCAACTGAAGCAATCCAGTATGGGTTCTAAAGATTCAACTTTTGATACAGTTCAGATATGCTCCAGACACGGATTCCATCCTGATACTCATTCAGATTCAGCTTTCAAATACAGTTCAGATACGCTCCAGACATGGATGTCATCCTGATACTCATTCAAGATTAAGCTTTTGATACAGTTCAGATACGCTCCAGACACGGATGCCATCCTGATACTCATTCAGATTCAACTTTCAGATACAATTCAGATACACTCCAAATACGAATGCCATTATGATACTCATTCAGATCCAACTTTTGATATAGTACGCTCCAGACACGGATGTCATCCTGATACTCATTCAGATTCAGCTTTCAAATACAGTTCAGATACACTCCAGACACGGATGACATCCTGATACTTATTCAGATTCAATTTTCAGATACAGTTTAGATACGCTCCAAACACGGATGCCATTCTGATACTCATTTAGTTTCAGCTTACAGATATTGTTCAACAATCATTTCTGGATAGAATCTACAAGCCCTTCTCCAACAACTTTCTATCATTTCTCCAAATTGCATCTTTAAGCCCATTCCCTATACTATCAACCATCACATCACCGAGTGCAAATTTCTGGGCACTCTAATGTCCAATCATCTTCCACCTTCGAGTCAAGAATGGAAAATCTCGCTAATCTAACTCTTCAGGCTTAAGAAGATTGAATAGGGGAAACTGTTGTACCCTAAAATTTTCCCTCTCACTTATCAAGAATTTTCTCACAAGATCTCTTTGGACTCAAGATTGCACTAGGCTTTGATCTGCTCGAGACACCTCCTTAAACACTGATGACCAAAATTAGGGTTTGAGATTGCACAAGGATATTTGAACTTCCAATGCCCCATATTACTTTCATGGATCATTATGGACCCCCAAGATTACTCATGTCAAGTTTCAAGCCTTGGATCACACTTTTGCTCAGTCAATTGAGTAGTTGACCTAAAAATCAGCTGTATTGGAGACAAAAGCAACCATGACCAATTTACAGTCAAACTTCATAATTTTTGATCCACATCAACATTCTAAACGTATATGTATCATTTGATCAAGTTTTGACCATAACTCCTCAAGAAATTTGATCAAATCACCAAAAGGGCAAAATGGTCAAAATTAGGGTTTTGACTGGAAAAGGGCAATTTTTGATTTTTGACCTAGCAAATGATAAATTGGTTTAAGGAATGATCTCAAGTGTCCAATTGCATCATTTTGACCTAATGACATGGCTCAAAACATTGCAAGTCCATTGGATTGACAGGTGAATTTTTAAGTCAACTGATCAAAAGTCAACTGTATATTGAAAAGTCAAACTTTGACTTTTTGGTCAAATTCAAGTGCCAAAGATCACAATTCATCAAAACATATCAAAATATGAAACTTGTTCATCAATAAATCAAAAATTCAAGATTTTATTTTGAAAAGTCAAAATTTCTAAACTTAGAAATTTTTCTAAGTGTTGGAAATTTCATGTTTTTTCACAACTTTGAACAAAATTTTCACCATGATGCAAGATGATTCAAGAAAAACTTCCAAGATTAAAGTTGTAGATCTCCATGAAATTTACAACTTTGCTTCACACAACTTCTTCCAAAAGTTCTTGGATATCAAGTTATAATTTTAAGAACATGTGGTCATGAAACTAAACACTTAGTGAAATTTCGCCCTAATTTGGTCATGATTTTGACCCAACTTCATGGCACTTTTTCATATAGTTCCAAGGGGAATTTTCAAAAGAAATTCAAATATGGGTTGTATAGAACATTACAAGCTTTCCAAAATATCCAAGAACTCCTTGAGATTATTCTTGAGTAGGGAGAATCGAAGAGATGAAGTTAGGGTTTTATCACTTAATTTACAAGGCATTTTGTGATGAACCAATTTCAAAATTCAAACTATGCTGCATAAACACTACTTTTCAGGCCTCAAACTTGTTAGGAACTCCATAATTAATGGTTTACACAGCTGTCAGAGGTCTCACTTCAAGCATTCAATGCATGGATATGCTTTATATCCATTTTTGGAAGAAAGGTTACATTGCCATTTTGATAAAGTGACTTTTTGCACAAAACTTGTTCTTGAGCCTTGCACTTGTTCTCTTCTGATCAAACAAGTCCTATAACTTATAAGAAATGGTTTAGACACTTACAATCGCCCATCCCATGCTTGTACCTCCTCTTGAAACTTGTTTCCCACTTTTCTTCAAAATCAAGTAACCTAGCCAAAAGCTAAAAACTTATACTTCTGATTGTCCAAAGCTCTCAAACACTTTTGCTTATACATACACAAACCATTAGCCACAAACCCACAAAAGCTCATGCCCTGAAAACAGCTAGAACTCAGAATCACATTCCATACCTCCATTTTCACATAAACTGACCAAAAACTTAAAACTCATAACTCCCTCGTGCGTTTTTGAGCCTTTTGTTTCCTAAAGCTTCTAAACATCATTTAGAATTGATCCCACACCCTGTTACAGAATTGTAACTCCATTAACACCATCCTCTATTTTCAAAAATAGAGCTTTGCACTTGGACTTCTCTAGAACTCCTCAGGCCATTTCAGCTCAAGCTAAGCATTCCATTAGCTTCCTGGAAACTTGAGGAAGCTAACCCAACCATTGGAACTCCTTGAAAGCTGCTCAAACTTCAAACCCGATACCCCCTTTCAAGGTAAGTTTTCTAACTTTGGAACTTCTCATACAGGCATCATCAATGATTTATTTATGAACAAAACATGTAGATATCATTGCCCTAAAGCTAACCATGTTCATAGTTTCCATTAATTTTGCTTGAGCTTAGAGAATTTTAGGATTAAAGTTTCTGAGATTTTTAGGGTTCAGATTAGGGACAATAAAATTCATGCTTATGTTTGATCTATTGTTTTAATGCTTTACATTTTTGAAACCGTGAGGAAATTTGATACAAGTTTCATGTTTACAGTTTTCATTTTTGATGAGAAATGAACAAGTTACAGTTGGTCTGGCTGGAGGTTGAAGATGAAGTCATCAGGGTGCATTTTGTATCATATATTTATTGTTTTGCTTATTTTAATGGATGTATAGCCACCCCAGTGGTAGAAGCGCGCGCCCCTAACCTTTGGGACCTGGGTTCGAGCCCCAGTGGTACCCTTTTGAATTTTTTTTCCACATTTTCTTGTTTTCTGATTTTCTTTTTTGCACACGCTGGGCCTCCTTGGGCCTGTTTTTTTTTTGTTTTTTTTTTTACTTTCTAACCCCCTGCAAGCTGTTTGCACCCTGGTCCGGTTTTATTTTATTTTCTTATTTTTATTTTATTTATTTTCTTAAATATATTTTCTAATATTAAAAAATCATAAAAAATACAAAAATAATATATTTATATTTTGACTTAGCTTATTTTATTTTTCTCACAAAAAATATTTTATTTAACTATACTTTATTTATTTTACTAATTATTCTTGTAAATTTAATTTAAAACTAGGTTATTATTTATTTTCTTTTACATCAATTAAAATATATTTATTTTAATATAAAAAAGGCCAAAAATATTTTGTAATACTATAATTTATTTTCAAGACAAAAATACAAAAAAAATACTTTTCTTAAACTTAATTTACTTTAATCAGTTAATAGACTTATGGTTTTATTTAAAATCCTTTCTTATTAAATTAGGTCACTTTTATTATGTTAATTAATTATTTTTCTTTAATTAATTATATTAAAACAAAATCACTTTTTCCTAAAAAAATACAAACAAAAATATCCATTTATTTTACATTTCAGATTTTTGTATATTTATTCATTTTGTACATTGTATTCATTTAATTCCTTGTACATTGATACCAATTCAATATGGTTGTAATAGACTAATTAGGTTTATTTTCTTGCAATCCCCATTTATAAGTTGTACACCCCCCTCCCACAAAAATTGTAATAGCGTAGTAACTTTAAAAATTCTGCAATTTATCGCTTTATATATAACATGCTAGTAACTAGGGTTTGTATGGAAAGACTACCAATACTTAGAAAACCCTAATTCAAGACAAAATCAAACATGAAAACAATAAATTTGCACACAAGCACCCCTAGGGTTCTTCCACTTGGTTGCCTTATACAAAATGGCTATATTACGCATGTGAGGTATCTTAGCAAAAACAAGAAAATACAAGATCATAGTCCCTCGATGACGCTATCTAATTTGCCTTTCAAATGATCTTTGTCCGTAAAAGAGAATGCTAAGATACCTTACAAACATTGCTAATAATGGTTATACGATGACCCACGCCCGTCCCGTTTACATCCAAAGATAGGGTTACTTACCAAATCAATGGTAAGATAACAATATCAAAGGAAAAGGAAATGAACATGAAAGACTTTTTTTAGTAGGTAGAATGCTCCTAATTACTTGCTCAATTTCAAACAAAACATCCTTGCTATTTTCAAAAACAAACACCAACACTTCCAAAAACATCTTTCAAACTTGAAACATTTTCAAAAGATAAACATCTTTGTATACATTCTCACAAACGAGAATCATTACAAAGTTTTCCTAAACAATGGCCTCTTTTCAAAAATACTTTCAAAACTACACAAAGCATAATTTCAAACAAAAGCAAGTGATCTAGCAAGTAACTAAGATCCCATGGAAAATCATGGATGAAAAGGGCGCTAATACCTTCCCTTTTCATAATCTACCCCCCGAACTCAAGAAATAATCTCAAAGGTCTTTCCTGTTCTTTTTCACCTTTCCTTTTGGATAAAAGAAAAGTCGATGGCGACTCTTGCTAACCGCAACATTTGCGATCAAACGCAAAACACCCAATTCAGTTCTCCCACCATATCACACAGTCGAAACAGCTTCACCCTAAAACTCTTTAGGTAAATTCTTTCCTTTCAACATACTTCGTACCATATTCATGATGGTTCGATTCTTCCTTTATGTAATTCCATTTTGTTGTGGAGTATAGGGTGACACCACCTCATGCATAATCCCTTCCTTTTCACATAGTCTATCAAATTCTTTCGACACATATTCTCCACCACCATCAGTTCTTAAAACTTTTAGCTTTCGACCACTTTGTCTTTCAACCATAGACTTAAACTTGGAAAATAATTTGATCACTTCACTTTTCTTCTTAATCAGATAATTTCACAGCTTTCGACTGAAAACATCTATGAATGTAACAAAGTATTTGTTACCTCTCATCGAATCCACCTGGATTGGTCCACATACATCAGAGTATATGACTTCAAGACTAGCCTTCGACCTGCTTCTTGCATCCTTGCTGAAGATATTCTTGTGTTGCTTTGCCTGCACACATTCCTCACATACCTCATTTGAATGTCAATTTTAGGCAATCCTGAAACCATATTTTTTTCTTCAAATCTCTGATGTCTCTGAAGTTGAGATGGCATAGTCTATAATGCCATATCCATTCATCTCTGCTAGCTACAGTCGAAAGGCACTTGTGCTCCATCACATTTAGTTTAATCTTGAAGGTTCGATTCTGAGACATAGGAGCCTTCAATATTAATCTCCCATTTACATCAACGACTCTCATCATCTTATCTTCGATTGACACTTTATAATTCTTTTTGACCAACTTCCCTATACTGAGAAAATTGCTCTTCATGCCTGGTATGTACAATACATTGGAAACTACTGACCTTTTGCTATCTTTCCTCATAATCATAACATCACCAATACCTTCAGCTGCTAGGGTATTGTCATTTGCAAATTTTACCATATTTTTCGTTGAGGGCTTTATGTTGACAAACCAGTCTTTCCTTCCAGACATATGTGATGAGCATCCTGAGTCCAAGTACAATTGGTCCTTGAATCTATCTTCATCTCTTGTTGTGACCATCAGCATCATCTCTTCTTCTTCATGTTTTGCAAGCTTTGCATCACTTTCTTGATTCTTTCATTTTTCTAGACAATCACTCGAATAGTGTCCATACTTCTGACAATTATAAGATTGAATGTGACTCTTATTAGGTTTTCGACCACCAGCTCTTCCTCTATTTGCAACACCACCTCTTTGGTTGCCTTGGTATGGTCTTCTTTGATTTGACACGTTTCCTTCAATTTGTTTTCCTCTACCATTCGATTTTTTATAGCCACCTCTACCTCTGTTGAAACACTTTCCTTTGCCTTTGGTCTCTTTTGCTAAATGTGCCTGCAAGGCCACATCACTCTTCGATTTACCTGTAGCTCTTTCATTCATTCTTTGTTCATGAGATTCAAGTGTCTCTTGAAGCTCTTCCTTTGTCAATTTTGACAAGTCTTTCCCCTCTTCTATCGCCACCACAATGTGGTCGAACTTAGGAGCTAAAGATCTCAAGATCTTCGAAACAACAGCTCTTGTTGTTAACGCTTATCCACATATCTTGATTTGATTTACTAGTTTTGTAACTCTAGTAAAGAAATTAGATATACTTTCACTGTCTTCCATCTGAAGCAGTTCATACATCCTTTTGTGATTTTGTAATCTCACTTCTTTCACCTTCTCAGCGCCTCCAAAAGACTTCTTAAGGATCTCCCAAGCTTCTTTTGCATATTCTGAATCACTAACCTTTTCGAAATTGTATGGGCTAACACATTGATGAATTATAAATAATGCTTTATAACTCAGCTTCTCAGATTCTGTGTATTTCTTATTTTCTTCTTCTGAAGCATTTTCACCAAATGCTTCGACTCCATATTTTACAAGATCCCAATGACCTTGACACCTGAATAAGACTTTCATTTGTTTGCACCAATTCTCATAGTTGTCAACTTTTAGAATTGGTAGGGTTGCTGGATAGTTTGCATTCCCATAACTTGTCATCGTGAATTCTTCAATCGTTCTTGATTGATACTTCACTTAAATCAAAACAAAATCTCTTGATACCAGATGTTGGAAACTCGCCAAAGTCTATGATGAATTTCTACCACAATGACAATTTAGTTATGAGACAAACAAATAAAGAAGACAAGACAAATAATTTCTACAGAGTTTCTCTATGCTCACAAACTGTGAAAACTTTCTTATTCACTTTGCAATTGCAAAATACTGTGAATGACTTTCTTGACTTGCTTACAAAAAATAGGGATTACTCCCTCTATTTATAATTGAGCTTACACCCTAAGCCCAAAGCCCAAAATATTTATTTTGTTACTAAATCAAATATAATCTATGCTAGACTTAAATCAAATCTATTTAAATCTAAAACAAATCAAATCTTTTCGACACATAGTTTCGACACACTGAATTATAATTTAACAAAACAAATTCAGAAATCGGTAAATCTTTTGCTCCTGTTGTTTCAAACAATATTTGTGATATATCACTAAGTCAATTATCAGTCCCTTGTCATAAATGTGATAAACTTGTCATTACAATTCCTGAAGATGAATATAACCTGGGGGTCGAAGCCTACAAACATCATTTACATGGAAGAGTAATTTGATCGAAAGGGTGAATGCCATTAACAATTATTAACTTGAAGAACAAGCTCATAGAACTATGGCCGTCTTTAGGGCAATGAGGTTTTACTTCATTAGGAAAATATTTCTTTGAATTTTCTTTTTCTTCCCTAAAAGATGTCCAAAGAGTGCGATCAGTTAATGCTTGGACCTTAAATCAGGGTGTCCTCAAACTTTTCCCATGGTCGAAGGACTTTGTTCCTTCTACTCTAAAACAAACTTCGGCTCAAGTTTGGATACAGATTCACGGCGTATCCCAAGAATATTAGAGACCCCGCATAATCTTTGTTATTACGAGCAATGTTGGCACTCTCATTTGCATTGATTCAACCTCCAACAAGTCTTCTTTTGAACGGTCTTTTCGGCATTTTGTGAGAGTGTTGATTGACCCGGATTTAACAAAAGAATTCAACTATAAAATTTTTGTGAAACTGGTTGGTTTTTCTTTCTTTGTTGACATTGAATATGAACAGGTTCCTGAGTTTTGCTCCTTTTGCTCTTGTATTGGTCACTCTTTAACCAGTTGCAAAAGGAAAGAACAATCACAAGGTAAGCATAAAGATACAGTTCATAAATAATTTAAGTCCATTTAAGTTTCAGTTGGAAAGAAAAATTTCACATATGATGGAATTAACAATAATACGGAACCAGACAGTCAAAATAATATTGTGCTAGAACCAACTATAGAAATAAGGGAAATCAACAAAGATGATCACATCAATGTTGTTTATCATGCAGACACTATTCAAATTAGGGAAACATGTGGAAGCTATGAGAGTGAGTTTGTTGATGCAACACAAATTGAGAAAATTGTTCCTAAAACTCAAGTTATTCACTAAAAGAAAACATTGTTTTAGCGTCGACCAAAAAACCCTCACAAACACCCAAAAAGCAGTCACAGACGAGTACTAATGACGCACTAGCGTCAGTGTCGGGGAAGACAATTACCCAATCGAAGCAAAACCTAGTGACTAACTGTCAGTACTATAGTGACGGTGTTAACAACGCTAAAGGGTCGCTAATTCCATGGAGTCGACGCTATGTTACAACTATGGCTAGTTGTGTGTGAAAAGTAGCGTCGATTGCAATCGACGCTTTTTACAACGTAGTGTCGGCTATGATCAACATTATAGTCCTATGTACAATGTTGTAGCGTCAGTCACATGCGACACAATAATTTACAATTTAAACTCATAGAGTCGACCTTAGCTGACACTATATATAAAATTTTCCTAGTGACCTACTTACTAGCGCTGGTTAGTAGTGACGTTATGGCATTGTCCACCCGTCATTAGCGACGGTTATTGGAGTCACTACAACTAAAATTTTAATCTATAGGCGGCGTTTATTAGATTCACTAAGTTTATAATTATGATTTGTTAGCGTTGGTTGAAACCGACGTTATTTTTTTTTAAACTGCACCTAATTGAAATTGCCACCTGATTTTTATTTCTAAAACTACCAAAACCTTTTTGCATAAGGCAAAAACCTAAGCTAATATTTAAGATTATGTACATTTAAGTTCTCTTTTCAATAGGCAAAAACATACTTTCATTGTAGAACAAGTGGACAACAATTTACTAATTTAAGATTATGTCTCGCAAAATCAGCCCACTCATCTAACCAAAGATCAATGTCACAACAATTTGCTAATATTTAAGTTTATGTCTTATACCAGTGCAACAAAACTAAAGCTTAAATCATAAACTAATTAACTAAAATGACAAAAACATGGGTACATTAATCTCCGATTACAAATTGTCTTTGTCTTCATTTTCATCTTCATTTCCAACTCCAATTCTCCAACTCCAACAAAAATTCAGCCATCCACAAAGTAGAAAAAACATTGTTCGGTATTAAAACAATATGTTAATGGTGGTGAACTCACCATGAAACTTCATGTTGAATGAAGGTAAAACTGCAGCAAGAAGAAATAGATAACAGAATGTTGCAGCAAGAAGAAGAGCTAACAGAAAGTTCTTAAGCAAAAACAAATCTTTCTTCATTGATTGTTTAAGGCATTTACAAGAGTGTATATATATATGTATACACTAGCCTATACTATGTACAAAGCTGATGTGGCAAGTGTATTGAATACATGTACAAAAAACAAAGAAGTATAAATAAACTATATTATCTAGACTAACATCCCCCCTCAAGTTGGACTGTGGATAGAACAAAGTCCCAACTTGGCTAAAGTCTTCTTTAGAGCAGGAGAGTGAAGTGGCTTAGTTAACATATCAGCCAACTGGTCATGAGTTGATATAGGAAGCAAATGAATAAGTTTGGATTGTATTTTCTCTCTAACCACATGGCAATCCAATTCAATATGTTTGCTTCTTTCATGGAATGTTGGATTGTGAGCCAAATACACTGCTGACTTGCTATCACAGTAGATGGAGGCAGGCTGATGAAAATCAACAAGAAGATCATGGAACAAATACTGTAACCACTGTATTTCACAAGTAATAGAGGCCAATGCCCTATATTCATCTTCAGTGGAAGATCTGGTAGCAGTATGTTGTTTCTTTGACTTCTAACACAATAAGGATGATCCTAACATTACACAATATCCTGTAATAGACTTTCTAGTATCAGGGCATCTAGCCCAATCTGAATCAGCAAAGCCAAGTAGCTTTAAGTCAATAGAAACAGAAAACAAAATACCAGTGGCTGGAACCGATTTTAAGTACCTCAAAATTCTGGTGGCAGCCTGAAAATGAGGAACTTTAGGATGAGACATATATTGACTGAGATGTTGAATAGAGTATGAGATGCCTGGCCTTGAATTAGTGAGGTAAATGAGTCTTCCAATCAACCCTCTATAAGTTGAAGGATCTTCTATGTCATCTCCTTCATTGACAGATAGTTTGACATTAGAATCAAAAGGAACCAAAGAAGGTTTTGCTGCAAGAACTCCAGCATCTTGCAATAACTCAAGAGTATACTTCCTCTGATTCAAAAATATGCCTTCTTTAGATCTGGGAATCTCAAATCCAAAAAAATATCTAAGCTGGCCTAGGTCTTTAATTTTGAACTTGTCATGTAGCAAACGCTTAACAAGTTTGATCTCAGCTAAAGAGTTCCCTGCTAAAACAACATCATCAACATAGACCAGCAGGGCAGTAAAATGGGGTGCATCATTTTTGACATATAGAGAATAATCATCCTGTGACTGAGTATATCCAAGAGAGATGAGAAAAGCAGATAATTTGGAATACCATTATCTACTGGCTTGTTTTACGCCATACAATGATTTTTGTAACTTGCAAACTTTGGATGAATCATAACCAGACAAGCCAGGGGGAAGATTCATATAAACATCTTCATGCAAATCTCCATGAAGAAAAGCATTATTAACATCTAACTGTTCAAGAAACCACCCTTTGATAGCTGCAAGAGAAAGAAGAACTCTAACAGTGATAAGCTTGGCTACAGGTGAGAATGTATCAAAATAATCGATACCTTCCATTTGAGTGTAGCCTTTGGCTACTAACCTGGCCTTGTATCTTTCAATGGATCCATCTGCTTTATGTTTAACTTTATACACCCAACGACAACCAATAGGCACCTTACTAGAAGGAAGATCCACCACAACCCATGTATGGTTCTCTGCAAGAGCTTTAAGCTCCACATCCATGGCCTTAACCCAACAGTCATGTTTAATGGCTTATTTATATGTGGTGGGTTCAGAAATGGATGAAATAGCACAACAAAAATATTTATATGAGGGAGAGCATTGCTCATATGATATGACTGAAGAAAGAGGATAATGAATGATAGACTTAGTAGAATTGGAAAATGAAGTAGAAGGATTATCAATAGTGTGGTAATAATGGTAATCCTCTAAATACCTTGGAGGATGTGAAACACGATTAGATTGCCTAAGATTTGGTTGAGATATGTTGGTAGGATTTTCAGAATTGTTATGTATATTAAAAGGAAGGGTGTGGGGGCTAGGATTAAGAACTGGTGTAGAATCAATAGATTCATTGGATAAAGGAGTAGATTGAGTATCTACAGATAAAGGTTGGTCATAAGGACTGCTCTGCTGTGAAGTATGGCTGTCAAGTCTAGGAGAATTAGACTGTGGTTCAGTAGAAATAGGAGGCTGGTGTGACAAGTCAACATCAGCATAATTGTGTGGTAGAGTTTGAGTAGGATGACTAGGATGTGAAGACTGAGTATGATTTGGATGTGTGACAGCAAAAGGAAACATATTTTCATAAAATGTCACATGCCTAGACACAAAAAGATTATGAGTTTGTAAATCATACAGAATGTAAACTTTGGTTCCATCCTTGAATCCTAAGAAAACAATTTTCCTTGCCCTTTGATCAAACTTGGCTTTATGAATTTGATTGGAAACAGCATAGCTTAAACAACCAAACACTTTAAGGTGAATTAGAGAAGGAGGTTGACCATGCAATATTTCATATGGACATTTGAGCTTTAAAAGAGGGGTGGGTAATCTGTTTATAATGTGAATGGCATGTTGGACACAAAAACTCCACATATTAATGGGAATTTTGGAATGAAAATAAAGTGATCTAGCTACATTTAAGATATGTTGGTGTTTTCTTTCCACCACTCCATTTTGTTGGGGTGTGTAAGGACATGACTTTTGGTGAATAATACCTTTAGATAAGAAAACTTCAGATAAGGCATTGAACTCAGTGCCATTATCAGATCTGAACTGCTTTAAAGTTGTATGGAACTGATTTTCAATGAAAGCTAGAAATTGAATAATACTGTTTTTTGTTTGGTCTTTGGTTTTGATAAAAATTACCCAAGTATATCGACTATAGTCATCAACAAGAGTAATGAAATATCTATGTCCTAGCATTGAAATGGTAGAGAATGGTCCCCATAAGTCAGCATGTAACAATTCAAAAGGGGCCTTAGATAAAGTAGTGCTATGAGGAAAAGATAATCTCTTTTGTTTACTAAAATGGCAAGGATCACAAGGAAATTGAGTATTACATTTTGAAGGAATAAAGGGAAATATTTTTGATACATTTTGCAAACCTATAGCATAAATGTGTCCTAGTCTTAAATGCCAAAGATATGAATTATCTATTATGGAAGAATTACAAGCATGGTCATGTTGAGAAGAATCAAGCACATCGAGACCTCTTTGAAGTTTAGATGTACCAATTATTTCCTTGGAATGATTCTGCAGAATGTGGCATGAATTATCAGTGAAGTTAACAACACAATCACTGTTCTGAACGAGTTTGGCAATGGAGAGTAAATTGACATGAAAACTAGGGATATGTAAAACATTGTGAAGGATCAAGGTAGGAGAGAGGACAATACTTCCAGAAATAGAGGCAGTGACAGTAAAACTATTTGGTAAACTAACATGAATAGGAACTATAGTTTTATATGAGCTAAAACAAGATAAATCAAAAGCTATATGATCAGTGGCACCTGTGTCAAGAATCCATAGATGGGAATTCTTACCAGGATCATGACTTGAGTGAGAATTCAGGACAAATGGAGATGTTGAGATAGAATTGGCTGTAGGGTTGGTCTTTGACTGTTGAATTAAGTCCAAGATGCTTTGATATTTCTCTTGAGTGAAGCCACTGATGGGATGTGTTGAAACCTGCTTTGGAGATGCTTGACCTGATTCAACAGAAGCAAAAGATTGAGAGTGGGAATTAGAATTTATGGATTTGCCTTTACCTCTAAATCCAGGTGGATATCCATGCTTAGTGAAGCATGTCTCTACTGTATGATTTGTTCTTCCAAAATGAGTGCAAATTCGATTAGGACCTTTTGCTCCTCCATATCCATTACCTTTGCCCTTGTATGAACTATTACCAAACTTCTGATGATTGTTGCCAAAATTGGTGTTCAAGTGTAAAGTTGTTGACTCTTCAGTAGTGCTATTTGAAACCACTGATTGAGAGCTATTAAGCTCTCTTTCTTGTTGAATAACTAGAGAGAAGGTTTTATCAATATCTGGTAATGGATTCATGAGCATAATCTGAGTTTTGGATTGAGTAAACTTCTCATTCAATCCTTTGAGGAACCTTATGACATAGTCTTGTTCTCTGTATTTCCTAATGGAAGCAAGAGCTCCACAGGAACAACGAATTGCACAAGAACATACAGTAATCAGACGATACGATTCAAGCTCATCCCACATGACTTTCATCTGTGTGAAGTAATTCGAAACATCAAGATTACCTTGCCTGAATTTGTATATCTCTTCTTGAATATCGGAGATGCGGAAAATGTCTCCCTGTGAGAAACGGATCTGCAGATTTCGCCAAACACCAACAACAGTATCGATCCATAAAATTGATTTTGCAATGGACTCTGAAATCGAACGATGAAGCCAAGCCAAAACCATAGTATTGCAACGGATCCATGGAGCGTAAATAACATCTGAAATCGGAGGTTTTGAAAGCGAGCCATCAATGAATCATTCCTTGTTCTTTGAAATCAATGCAATTTGCATTGACCTAGCCCAAATGTGATAGTTTTTGTCGTCAAGAAGGGGCGAAACAAGAACTAAGGAAGGATTTTCATTCGGATGCAAATAATAGGGATTCGAAGAATTGGTGGAGAAATCTGTGAAGCTCTGGGAAGCCATCAATGGAGTAAACGAAACAGAAAACAAAAGAATTAATTGCGAAGAAGAAGATAACAATTGGTGAAATCAGAAAAGGAAAAACACCAAGAAAGGAAAACGAAGAGGCAATCAAGAACAATGGCTACCAGAGCTGTTGAGGCTCTGATACCATGTTAATGGTGGTGAACTCACCATGAAACTTCATGTTGAATGAAGGTAAAACTGCAGCAAGAAGAAAGAGATAACAGAATGTTGCAGCAAGAAGAAGAGCTAACAGAAAGTTGTTAAGAAAAAACAAATAATTCTTCATTGATTGTTTAAGGCATTTACAAGAGTGTATATATATATGTATACACTGGCGGAGCCAGCGTCCGGCCAGCTAGGGCAGCTGCCCAGGCTCGGCCTCCCCGGTGAGGTACGGTGTTGTTGTTGGCTGGGTTGCGGATTCGCGGTTTGAGTTTCATCAAATCATTGCTGTGATGCTACAAGGTCGTCGTCGTCGATCCTGGTGATCTGGAGGAGGCCACTTGCTGCTGAAAACGTGGTGGTCGCAGGTGTTGCTCGGTTGTTGAAGAGCAGTGGCTGGGGCGGCATAATCGAGGTGTGAAGGGAGTTCCGGAGCTGAATCGGTTACAATGCTCTCGTTTTCTTGTTCTTCCTTCCCTTATGTGATGTAGCTGCGAGAATTGGACCAATGATGTGGCAATTGTTCAATTGAATACGGTAGTACTTTGAAAAGCAAGAAATGAAGATTGTGAAACTGTTACTATAATATAATTGAAAACGCAACCTCACGGAATCATCATTGATTTAATAGATTAAAATAAAAAACAAAAAAGCTAAAATAAAATTGAGGGCCTCGTATAAAAATCCTCGGCCAAAAAACAGTTTTGAAAAAGTGTGTAAAAAGGTTTCAACAATTGAAATGTGAAAGTGAATGATTGTGTATTTTTCTTAGGCAGTTGTCTAATAAAATCAACAATTCTAGAATAAAGTTTTGTGAATGATTGTGAAATTATAGATGTCTAAAACTATGAAAACATTGTCCTATTTATAAACGGTCAAAATTAGGTTAAATGGCGAAAAGAGAATAAAATAAATCAGATATTTCTTAATCAGCGAGTTGATCCATCAGAATTAATAATTATTTTTAAATTATTTATAAACATGATTTTTGTGATTTTAAAAATAATTAGAAAATAGAAATAGTTAGTATCAAATAAACAAAAACAAAAAAATATCCCAAAGTGCATCAAGTGAGATTTGAACTATTGATCATATGCTTCCAAACTATGTTTCCTTATCAATTGTGCTATGTTTATTTATTTGAAATAAAAAGTCAATTGAAAGTATATGAAGACGAACAATTATTTGCTATTTAAAAATACAAATAATTTGAAATAAATTATTATATTTTTAAATTAACTTGAAAACGAATATTTAGAAAATCCCAAAATATCAGTGTAAACCAAGAGAATTTTATAAAACTCCAAGTTTGAAAATAATTTTGACCGTAGCACTAAGGCGGGTAAATTTGGGGTATGACATCGGGGTGCACCATACCTAAAATGTTCAAAAAACATGAAAAATTCTATTAAAACAAAGTTCTATTTCTGTAACAGACTTTATTTTGCAAGTGCACTTGCGAATTTTTGCTGGTGGACTTCGCAAGTGCATTTGCGAAGTGACATTTTTTAGAAAATGGTCAGGTATTAGAGAGGATTAATTTTTACCTATGTTCCAAGGAAGCTCAAGAGGAGGTACTTTCGTTTAAGAAATGTTCTAGTTCAGTGATTTTAGAATTTTCATCTGAGCTGTAAAAATATCATTTGAGGAAATTTTTTTTAAGATTGATAAAAAAAGGAGTACAATTTTATTGGGAGAATGTATGTAGTTGCTCCTTGCAGTTATAGAAATTGAGTTTAAGAAATGAGAAAACTTACTGAAGGAACTATATTTTGTTTATACATATGATATGATTTTTTTGTCACTGATTAATCTCTGTGAGTTAATTGATCATGTGATTTTGTGCTCTTGTGTAAATTAGGTTTGATTTGGTCATTACTGTGAATGGAAAGAAGGAGAAAATAGCTTCAGATTTGTTCAACCCCTTTCACTGCCACTTGAAGGTTGTTCAAGATCAAATGGCGAAGGTTGGTTATTCAATTGTTCTTGTGCCTGAGCACGAAAGCGATGCCACATGATTTTCCAGAGGAACTATTGAAAGATATGGCTTGTTATCATAATTTTTTATTTGTTGATAACTTAGATTGGCATATTTTGGAATCATTATTGTTAAATAGCAGTTATAGCTATTGTACTATAGTGTAGCGGAATTTGATCACATCCCTATTGTTTTTTGTTATGCTACTTAGTATAATGTGTTCTCAAATAGTGACTCTACAACATTGTAGCATACTGGAATTTTAACAAACCACCACTTTGCCGATCTGCATTTGACAATATTATTTGAAATTTGAATTGATAGCGGTGTTTTTAGGCAGTACTTAATTTCACACAAATGAGCGTGTTGAACTAATTTTCTCGGCTTTTATAGGTTTGTTCATTTTGTGAGCACACCTGAAATACTGTAACATGTATATATTATAGAATCCGAAATTTTAACATGTATATATTATAAAATCCGAAATCTTACAAATTGAAGAGGTAATTGCAATTCAAGGAAATAATTCCTTTGGGATTAACATTGCATTGTCTTGGTAGAAAATTATGAAGCCAATGAAAACTTGCCCAGACTTCATAATTTTCCTGGCTCCGCCACTGTATATATACACTAGCCTATACTATGTACAAAGCTGATGTGGCAAGTGTATTGAATACATGTACAAAAAACAAAGAAGTATAAATAAACTATACTATCTAGACTAACACAATAGCATAAAAACAGTAAAATAAACCAATATAAACAAACTCGAGACTCAATGTATAAACTCATTATAGTTTATATAAAAAATGATTTAAATGAGAATATTGCAATTCCGAAATTGGTGGCCAGAGGTGTATAGGAACTAATGGATGATGATGAAGTAAATTAGCAAGTCTATATGCATTTATGCATTTATGCATAAACGATTTTTCAAGCAACAATGGTCGGAGTTTAAAAATAAGGAATGTGCCATTTCTTTGTGGCATTTGCATCCGATTTGATAATTCCAATATTAGCTTCTTCAAAACAAGTTTTTTTTTCATGGTATGAGGACCGGTTAACAGTTTCTTTCTCTAAGTTGTGTGCATTTCAGTGTACTAGTTATAAGTTATAACTATTACAATCTAAGTTTTGTGCATACTAGTTACCTATAACCATTATACGGTAAGTCAGATCTAAGTTTTATGCATTTCAATGTAATAGTTATAACTATTATAAGACAAATCAGTAGGTTCAAACAATGATCCACCAATTTTTTTTACTAGGAAATTTGGAATAAATTTGCAAACAGTTTGTACCAAATTCCCCCCCTCATTTATACAAAATACCTTATCTGTAGGTCTAAATGAATGTCAATATACATTGTGAATGTGGTGTAACTAATATTCAGATATTGGTATGAACAAATATATGATAAAGCTTACTCATATTTAGACATGTATATTGTACAATATATTGACAAAAACATGTTACGTTTTTGTCTTATGCAGGCAATCTATGACAAATGTTTGGGAATAGCTATGTTTATTACCAGAACTTTGTATTCATTGAAAGGTCTTTGTATTCATCAAAATTTGTATTACTTGAAGTTAAATGAAAGAGTAGTTTCCAGAGATTTCACCTGAGTAGTTTCCAACAAAGATGATTTGAGGTATATGTAAATGAAAGAGTTAAATTGTCTCCAAGATGCAATTCTAAATTTCAAACTGATCATTTATTTTTTGACATTACAAATCATGATTACTTTCAAATTCAATATATTGACAACAAATAATATTTGTCGCAAAAAAATGTGGACCTTTGGTTTAACTTCTTTTTAAAAATAAAAATAGGCTTATGTCATGTGAATTTCTTTAACCTTGAATTTACTCCACTTTAATTTGACAGGAACAAAGTTTCAATGTGCTGATAGCTTTCCTGATTTACATACATTAATTTAAATTTCAATATGATACATTAGCAAACACTTCAAGGGGCATAGTAAACATTAGTTGTACACAGAGATAAATCCACAAGATCAAACTTTGAGAGTTCAAAACATTAGGATATATAACTGAGACAAAGATTATATCACCAAAAACATCAATAAAACTAAATTTATGGCTAAAGGGATTAGATATTACATGGGTTTGCTCGGCACGGAGGTCAACCCACTTCCCATCCTTCTTTTTATGGGTTATCATGAAGAGTTTGTCGGGATTGGATGGTCGACTTAAGTTCTTCTCCTATAAATAAAGACAACATATATGGTTACATTAATGAATATCAAATCAGATGCATTATAATTAACATTAGAATACACACTAAATCAATAGCAACATCATGATGAGCTTTACGTCCTGAGGTATGGACCGCCCCACCTTTGGTTGATACTCGATTCTTATTATTTTGTTCAGACACTTGTTTGAATTCTTCTAGTTGCCACCCCTCAAGAAGATACTTACATACATCTTCGACCATCCAATTCGGCTTTTTCATCATATTCCCCGTCTTACAAAATATATCTTTTATTCTTATGCCACATTGCTTATGAAACTCATCTTTCATTCGGGCATCGTCACGTGGCTCCCACCAAACAAGAGGCTTGCCAAAAAGAAACATTGTTGATTAAATTTTAAAAAATATACACTATCATCAAACTACTAAAAAAATAATTATATATCTTTGAACATGTCAAAATATTCATCCCTCTCATGTGATCTCTTCTCATTTTTAAGCTTGTTGTACTTCATAAAAGTTCCTTGGTATTTTTTGATGAAATTTTTTAGAATAATTCCAGCAACAACATCGTTTGGACGTAACCTACAAACACACAACCGTTATGAGGTGATTTCCTACTAGCATAACCTAAATTAATATAATATCAAATTAATATAGACATTTTAACCTACTACTTTTCTTACCCATGGCCCACAGTTGTAATCAACGACCTTTGCCCACCAAAAATTTCTTGTTCACCCTCCTCTTCCTACACATCACGAACTATTCTCCAACCGTGGTGTGATGAATATTTGAAACCTGGAAAATCATGTTGAGTAGCTCCCAGGGTAGGAACGAATGTGCATCCCTCTACAGTCAATGGTGTTGTTTCAGTTGTCTGAGGCAATGTTGATGCTGCAATTGTCGGACTAGGTTGTGATGTTGTGGTTTTCTAATGTGGTGGTGGTGCTGCATTTGTTGGACTAGGTTGTGATATTGTGGTTGTCTGAGGAGGTGGTGGTGCTGCATTTGTCAAAGTAGGTTGTGATGTTGCGGTTGTCTGAGGTGATGGTGCTTGTGTTCTTTGATGCTTGTTAGAAGTAGTGTTTTTGTTCCTTGCGTCATGCTTTACACGAGATGTGTTTAGAGATAAAGCCTCGGGTGACATATGTTGTGTCCGACATAACCTATCAACAACTTTTTTTACATAAATAAAATTATCAAGAATGCATCAAAAAACATTAAATTGTAAAAAAACCAAATAGTTAAGGTTTTTCTTAACTTACGATTTCTTACTCATTTTTGCTTTGTTTTTTGACCCTTCTTCCGTCAATACTTGTGCTTTGTTCTTTGACCCTACACCGAATAAACATAACATTAAATTTAAACGGTCACATAGTCAATATACATACACATTATTCCAGGACTTCACCTATATTCCCTTGAACCTTTATCTAAACTAAATTCTAAAGTGAAAATACCACTATAACAGAAAAGGAAAAAGCACTAGTTCCTTTCAAGTTCCCATTCATGTCAATTTAGAGTACCTCCAACGGGAGGATTTTTCTTGGTTTTTCCACCTGGCGTACAGAGTATTAAATTTTGTTGTCGTTGGAGACATGTGACATGTTCAAGTGTTCCTATACAGTGCAACAGTAGTTTCTATAAAATATTAATATTATTTAAATTTTGATTGTAACGTCTCTTTCTATTTTTTTTCTTTTTTTTAAACATTTTTAGTTAGCTATAAATACACCCTATTTGAAAAATTTTACACACAAATTTTCTTTCACACTTTTATTTTCTCTTAAGTTTTCAATTTTTCTCTCAAAATTTCATCACTTTACTCTAAATTTTGAAATTTTTCTCTTACAATTTATTCTCATTAGCCTTCATTTGACAATATATTTAACCCAAATTTTTACCTTTTTACTTCAAAATTAATACTGTTTAGGCCAAATGGATCCTAATCAATTTAATTATCAACAATCTATGTTCAATTTCATGCAAAATTTTCAAAATCCTAATCCTCAAAATTCTCAATTCCCATCGATGCCAACAAACTCCGCCGCTTTTTTTTCGTCATCAACCAGAAACACTCCGCCGCATTTTTCCGTCACCAAACTCCACCATATGGTCAATCATCTATGGAATTTTTTCGTCATGAACCGGAAACACCAATTGTGTCTATGTCCGAAAGTCAAGTTCCACCATTTTCAACTCAAGCCGGTATTGAAAAAGAAGAAAGTCGCCCTGTTAAAAAAAAGCTCGAGAGGTATTTTCAAGGGATGAAGATATACTTTTTATCCAATCATGGCTCAATGTTTCAAAGGATTCAATTGTAGGAGTTGATCAAAAAGTTGAGAGTTTTTGGTTAAGAATCACTACCAATTATAACGAGTATCGTGGACAATCGCGGGAAAAGCTACGTGGGAAATTAAAATCTCGATGGCATCGAATAAATGGCTTGGTTCAAAAATTTGTTGGGTGTTACAAACAAGATGTTAATGGAAAGAAAAGTGGGACTTCAGAGAAAGATATCTTGGCTGCTGCATATGCATTTTTTGCTCAAGATGAAGGTACACCATTCAATCTTGAGTACGCATGGCGATTGTTAAAGGATGAACCTAAATGGATGGGAGCATCGACCGAAAATTATTCAAAAAGAACAAATAATTCTGCTAGTGGGGCACACTCATCATCGTCTAACCTCGCGACACCTTCATGTTATGAGTTTAACTCATCATCACCAATGGAGCGTCCAATGGGACAACAAGCAGAAAAAAGAAAGAGTAAGGCAAAGGAAAATACATCTGAATCACCTTCTAATGTTGTGCAAGAAACATGGAATAAAAGAGTAGCGGCAATGGAAAGACTAGCTCAATGTAAGGAGGACGAGATGGAGTATAAGGCAATGCAATTACTCTCGAAAGACACTTCTATGATGAATGATAATCAACGAGATATTCTTGAAAAATATTGTAATAAGTTGAAAAAAATATGGATTTTAGTTATGATGAAAAGATGTAGTACTTATTATGTATCAACACCTATGTAAAATGGTCATTAGTACCAATTTAATTTATAATAAATATTATGTTGTTATTCAAACTAGCTGTTATTCAAACTAGCCGTTATTCAAACTAGCCGTTATTCATATATCACTATATAAATGACCACTCTTCTCATTATTTTCTCATTCTTCTCTCAATCTTCTCTCATTCTTCTCTCTTTTTTCTCTCATTCTTCTTTCATTCTTCTTTCATTCTTCACTCACTTTAATGGATTCAGACAGTTCAGATGATCTCTTTTGGGACTTGATTGAAGAAGAACTTATGGACAACACTGATGAAGAACTACTAAAGTCAATGCTCGAGAAGGAATATCAATCTGGAAGTTCCTCTAGGCCAAAGAGAAGAACAATGATAGATCGAAATCGTGAAGAAGGGCACAATCGTTTATTCAATGACTACTTCTCGGAAAATCCAGTATACACAGATGTTCAATTTCGAAGAAGGTTTAGAATGCATAGGCATGTGTTTCTTCGAATTGTAGCCGCCCTTGAAAATCATGATGAATATTTCCGAATGAGGGTCGATGCAACTGGTAAAATGGGTCTTTCACCATTGCAGAAATGCACATCTGTTATTCGTATGTTGGTATATGGGTCTCCTGCTGACAGTGTGGACGAATATGTTCGAATCGGTGAAAACACTTCAGTTGAGTGCTTAGAAAGATTCGTTCGGGGCGTGAATGTTATATTTGGGACAGAGTATTTGAGAAAGCCTAACAACACAAATGTTGCACATCTCTTACAAATGGGAGAGTCACGTGGCTTTCCAGGTATGTTGGGTTCCATTGATTGTATGCACTGGGAATTGAAAAATTGTCCTGTTGCATGGAAAGGACAATTTTGCCGAGGCGATCATGGTAAGCCCACAATCATGCTTGAAGCAGTGGCATCGCAAGACTTATGGATTTGACATACATTTTTTGGTATTGCAGGTTCAAACAATGACATTAATGTGCTAAACCAATCCAATGTGTTTAACGATATTTTGGAAGGACATGCTCCTATTATGAACTATACAATCAATGGAACATCATATAATATGGGGTATTATTTAGCGGATGGTATATATCCTGAGTGGGCTACATTTGTCAAGACTATTTCAATGCCGCAGGGAGAAAAGAGAAAACTATTTGCTCAACATCAAGAATCAGCTAGAAAGGATGTGGAACGGGCATTTGGAGTGCTCCAATCTCGATTTGCAATTATACGTGGTCCAACACGTGCCTGGAATATGGAAACCCTCAAGCATACCATATATGTTTGCATCATATTGCACAACATGATCGTTGAAGACGAACGCCACACATATGGAGGTGATTTTGATTACTCTTATGATAATGTAGATGACACCTACTCAACAACTGAAACATTTAACGGTCCTCATCCGAATCTTGCAACAAGACTACAAAGAAGAGCAAATCTTCGTGAAAAACAAGTTCATCGCCAACTTCAAGGAGATCTAGTTGAACATATTTGGAAACGTTTTGGACATGAGAATGATGAAAATTAAATTTGAGTAATTTTGTTATGTTATTTATTTTTAATTTTTTTAATTATATGTCATGTAGTTGAGATTAATTTTAATTATCATTTTAAATTTTATGTTTAATTTTAATTTAATTTATTTTATATTAATTTAAATTTAAATAATTATTTTAAATCAAATAAAATTTAATATAAATAAAATATTAATATATAAAGTAAAGATGTGAGACCTAATTTGAGTTCTTTAGAGTTGCATCATTAGAGTGAAAATTGAATGAGTTGCTTCAAAATGATGTGGTTTAATGGATCCCACAAAAAATCAAAAATTGGATTGCATCATTGGAGATACTCTTATACATATCTTAGAACATCTTTATTTGTATAATTTATCCCATATTAGAGTGATGTATCCTCCAACTTTGATTTAAATAAGCAACAACTAGAAAACAACACAACGAGAAGTGTTTTCTAGGATAACCACCGAAATTAACCAACACAACAATCTCGCACCTTCGAAGCTTAAAATACTACTGCAGTCCTTTCATTTAAAGAAACATGCAACCATGGCTTCGTTTTTATCTAGAAAGGGAAGATCATGCACAATACTTAATAATAGAAAAAGCATATAGTTATATGATAAGCATTTAAATTGTTTATCCAAACATAACCTTAGTCAAATATGATTCCAAATAGTCTTGTAACAAATATACTTTTCATCTCTAGTAATTTCAGTAATCAACAGGTGGTTTACTACTTTACTTAATCCTCCAGGCAAGATTGAAAATCACAAATTTCAATCAATAAACAATTTAACACAAAAACTAACATCAAATATGCAATAGTCACAATTCAATTGTTTTAAACCAGACAAATATTGCAAAATCAACTAATTATTACAACACATATATAGCATACTAGATCCTTTACATATCCGGGACTAAAACTAAAGCTATTTCACATCATCGTTTTCTCTATCTTGAATCATTGGATCATTTGTCATTGGTACTGCCTCAACCTCATCAATTAGTCCTTTATTAGCTAAACCACATATTTGTTCAAGTTCTGTAATAGACACAACTAGTGGCATTTCATCGGATTGATAAGGCATTTCATTGTCAACATTATCATCTCCACATAACCCTTTGGTTTTGTGGTGATTGCAGCACACCATCCACGCATGTTTCTACACATATATGGATAAGGTACTATTGTATCCAAAAATCTGTCCTTCCATTTTCTTCAAAGCACGCTTTTAAGATTTTCAAATACTCAAGGATTCTCAAGAGTTGATCAGACAAACTCACATTCTAAGCATTGGTTCCACAACTAGGGCTTTATCTTGTACAAGGAATATTGATTTGAAAATTTCTCAAATGACTTTTGTGGTTCATCATAGGTCCTCAATAATTCTTATGTCAAGTTACAAGTCTTGTATCACATGTTTGCTCAGTCAATGACTCAGATGATTGAAAATCAGCTGTATTGGGTAAAAAGCCAACAATGGTCAATATACAGTCAATCTTCAATATTTTTGGTCAACTTCAACATTGTGAGGCGATATTCATTATTTTATCTAAGATTGATCATGATTCCTCAAGGAAAACCCTTAAATCATCAAAGGTCAAAATTAGGGTTTTAACTGAGGATGACTGATCATTGACTGTTGACCTAATGCATGACCTAATGGCTTGAAGCATGACCTTAAGGACTCAAATACAACATCTTGACTTAATTATATGGCTCAAGACAATTCCAAAGATGCAAGTGATTGATAGTTGAAAATTTGAATCAATTGATGAAAAGTCAATAGTCACTCAAAAGTCAAACTTTAATTTTTTGGTCAACATTGGAATTCAAAAATCAAGAATCATCAAAACATTCAAAATTATCAAACTTGATCATCAAGAATAAAAATTTTAACAAAAGTCAAATTTGGAAAATTTTCTATCACGGAAAAATTCTAAGTGTTTTTGTTCTTAACAAAAGTTTTAACTTCATAGCCATTTTTCACTAAGATCCAAGTTGATTCAAAGAAAACTTTTAACATGAAAGTTGTAGGGATTGACGAATTCTCCAACTTTTCCATTGAGGTTTGATTTCCAAAATATGCTTAGATTAAGAGATATAAGCTCATGAAGTTAGGATATTTTTATCCAACACTTAGAATTTTTTTTACAGGTCTTGATCAGTTTTTTGTCCTAACTCCTTGGCCAATTTTCACCAAGTTCCCATTTTATTTATCCAAAACTCACAACATGAAAGTTGTAGACAATGTTCCAAGCTATCCAAAATATCCAAGAACACAATTTTATCTTGCTTGAGCCAGAAGTTTCAAAGAGATGAAGTTAGGTATCTAAGGTTGCATTATAGGTCATTTTTGTGACAAATTCATAACCAAATCTTCAAGTCATGCTGCATAATCTAACTTTTAAGGTCCATTAGCTTGCAAATCTCCCCATACTTAAATGTTTACAAAATTGATTGAACCATTATCCTAGTGTTTGAGCCATTGTCCAAATGATTTTTCCATTTATGGCACAAAGGCACCATTGCCATTTACATAAAGCATGCTTTATGCAATTGTCAACTCTCCTTGAGCCTCTCACTTGTTTCATCTACACATACTCAATCTAAAAACTCAAAGGAAAATGTTTAAAGTATCTAACAACTCTAGAAGGCTTGGTACTATGCATTGAAGCTTGGATTTCACAAGAAATCACAAGTTGCATCTCAACCAAGCCAAAACTTGATAACTTGTAAATCAAGTCCCCTCGTTCTCTGAACTTTTTCCCTATAAATATAAGGTCCATTTGCAAGCCAAGACACGAGTTCACAATCTCTCAAACTCTCCCAAGTCAGAATTGGCCAAAACCTCCATTTTTGAGCTTTTTGAAATCTTATCTTTGAATCTCTCAAACCTTACAACGTTTGTCCAAATCAATCTTCCAAACACTTCATATACATCATATATAAGTGATACAAATACTTGTTTCATCATTGTAACATCATCTTCCTCATCCACCATTTTCAAATTCCAACCTTGCAACTTGACTTGATTAGATCGTTCCAATCACTCTCAAAGCAAAGTAAGGATTGCAATACACTCCTCAAGGTCCCAACAAGCTAAAACAATCATCATCTTGCTTCTAGAAGTGCTTGAAGAAGCGTTGGACTTTCTCCAACTTGGTACATTTTTCAAACTTTGAACTCCTTATTTAAGCATCCTTTATGCATACATTCTAAAGATAAAAGATAGATATCATGTTTATGAAGCTAACCATATCTTTAGTTTTCGTTTTAGTGGACTATGTGATGAGAATTTTGGAACTGAATTTTCTGAAGTTTTAGGGTTCAGTTTGGTACCAAACAAAATTTATCCTGACCATTAATCTATAGCTTTTGAAATTTATATGGTTGAATTCGTGTTCAAATTTCAAGCAAGTTTGGTTTTGGAAGTTTTCAAAATGGTTGAGAAATGAGAGTTTTACAAAATCAAAGAATGGAAGTTGTTGTTGTCGTTACAGGGAAGAAGAAGACGAAGGCTGGCGCAAAATACGAATTTAAAAATTGAGTTTATAATATATTTATTGGTGGTTGTTTCATAACCGAATGAAACAGCCACCCTAGTGGCAAGTGTGTGTGTGTGTGTGTGTGTAGGACGTTAGTGTGCTAGGGAAGGGGTTTGATCCCTGCCTCTGACATTTTATTTTTCTAACATTTTCTCTACAGATCCAATGTGAGCAAGTCTAGCGCGCCTATAATGAGCCTCATACCAACATCATAAGATCATCATGCAATCAGATCCAATGCACCCAAATGCAAGTCTATGGTACATCCCAAAGAACCACCCACAATGGATCATAAACATGCGTTGGGCTCCTCTGTTTTGGGCCAAATAGTTTTGCTCCTTTTCACCCCCCCCCCCCCCCCCCCATTTTTCTTTTACGGCACCCAGGCCCATTTTTATTTTCTTTATTTTGTTTTAATTAATTCTTTTTTAGTTTCTTTTTTATTTAATTAGAAAAAATCATAAAAATGATTTTAAAAAAATAGATTTAGGTTTTTTATTAATTTATTTATTTTTGGCGAATAAAAATTAATTTAATTTAATCACTTTGATTTTATTTAATTAGAATTAGGTTCTATACTTCAAATATCTTTTCTAAATAAAACACCAAAGATATTTTCTAAATACTTAGAATTCTTTAGATTTTTTATAATAAAAAATAATTAATTTAGTTACACTTTGCTTTATTTTAAATTAATTAGAATTAGGTCTAACTTTTTATTTCACATTTCAAATATTTTCTAAACAAAGAAACAACAAAGTATTTTCTTAAAATACTTAGAATTTTTAGGGTTTTACATCTTGCCCCTTTCTATCTTCGCGCATTTATTTATTTTTCGCATTAATACAATTATATAACTGTCAAAGGTTTGTAATAGATAATTAGGGTTTATTACTTTCCTCCCCCATTCATAAACTCTTCCCCCATTCCCGAGGCCTTGTAATATCGTAGAACATTTAATTTCTATAATTTACTGCTTTCCTTATTAGTAATTAGGATTTGTATGGCAAGATTAAAATCAATCATTAGAAAACCTAATCTAAAAGATAAATACTTGAAATCAAAACACTTCGCACACACGCACCCCTAGGGTTACCCTCACTTGTTGCCTCGGATAAAAACAGTCATGTCCCTCGAACGTGAGATGCTTTAGCAAAGACCCTCAGTTAAAAGATCGTAGTCCCTTGATGACCCTTCGATGTTGCCTTCGGTAAACGATCTTAGTCTCTTATGACAATTGCTAAAGCGTCTTACAAGTTTCCTTCTATGACTGTACAATGACCTACGCTTGTCCCTCACATCCAATGATATGGCTCTCTACTAACTAATGGTAGGATATCACTATCTAAAGGAGGAGGAAAAGAACAAAGACCTTTTGATTAGGTAGAACGCTCGTAATCGCTTGCTCACAAACTAAAACAATCTCCACACCTTACACTTTCAAAACAACTACTTTCAAAACACTTTATAAACACTCTTGAGGATTGTTACAAGGGTTATTATAAAGCAAATTTTCTTACATTGGCATTTTCAAAACAGAACATATTTTCACAAAACAACACTTCCTTTCAAAAAATATTTTCAAAACAAACATTTTGTATACATTCTCAACGATATGAGAATCATTACAAAATTTCCGTACTTAGGCATTTTTCAAAATATTTTTCAAGCATAGACAAAACACAAAGTATTTTCAAAGTGAGCTAGCAATTAAGATTTTGTAGATAACTACGGATGAAAATGGTGCTAACACCTTCCATTTTCATAACCTGCTTCCCGAACTCAAGAAAAATTCTAAAATGTCTTTCCTGTTCTTTTCACCCTTTCCTTTATTGGATAAAAGAAAAGTCGTGGCGACTCTTGCTATCCGCAAAATTTATGATAAAACGCAAAACCAAAAGTCAGTTCTCCCATCGTATTACAGAACTGGCGACTCTGCTATGGAATTGAAAAATAAAAGTGGGGTTACCTTAAGAGCTAGATCACTTTATTGCTTTACTTGTTTGCCTTGTTTGCTTTGTATTTCGGGATATGCTTGGGTTTATTTCTTGTATAGATCTTATACCCGGATCTGGGGGCATTTTAGGTAAGTAGCAATAAATTGTGAAAATTGTACGGTGTAGACCAATATGGTTGAAGCGATGGCTATGTTAGTGCAACACATTGGTTTGTGCTGGTGTCCATTAAGCAAGTCAAGGAGAATGTTGGGTTGTCGCGTGGTGTCATAAGCACTAACTGATCATAGAACCTTAGTTAACACAACTTAGCCATTAGAAAGTAATGAGATAGCCGGCTTTGGTGTAGACTGAAGTTGGTTGATACTCGATGCTACACTCATTGAGATTGGACTCTCGGGTTATTTCGGTCACACTTTAGATGCTTGTGCTGAAACAATGCCTTAGAAAAAGATCTTTGATATTAAGATTCCTAGAACTCGGTTACTTCTTTTAGGACAAGTTGAGCCAACTAAAACTTCAAGAGGGTATTTACCTATAAACTCTATGCAAGCTTAAACCTAATGCCTTGTGTGTTTTGTTTGTGTATGATTAATTGTTCGAACATAACATCATGACATCTTGACATCATTATACATATCATTTTCACTAACTATTTCAAGGACCTAGGGATTTATCTTTGTTCTATTTTGTAGGTTATGGCTTCCGCTTGCAGAAACACTATCTGAATCAGTTTTGTGAGGATACCTTCTCAACTTAAGGAGTTAGTCTCAAGGGTTTCCGAAAGTTCTCCATTCATCAAAAGGCATGGTCAACTACTCAGTTTGGTTACCTCGGGTTTTGAAGAAGACATGATGAGTGTTCTATTCCAGTTCTTTGACCATGCACATCACTGCTTCACCTTTCTCGATTATCAGTTTGTACCCACAATGAAGGAGTTTTCTCAATTACTGGGAGTATCTATTCTCAATCAAATACCTTTCACCAGTCTAGAGAAACATCTACAACCTGAAGAAATTGCAACAGCCTTACATTTGAAGAAGTTCGACATTGTATCAAATTGGGAAACAAGGAGTGTGTTGTACCCCAAAATTTGCCCTCCCTTTTTCACAAGAAATCACAACCTCAGGTTTTTCTCTGATTTTTAAAATCGGCTCGAGAATCGGTCAAACAGACTCTTCTTTATCAATTAATCCAGAATTACGGTTTTTATCTGATTGTTGATATTGGCTCAGGAATTGATCAGACAGATCTTTCTTTGGCAGTAATCCAGGATTATGGTTTGCGCTCGCATTTCTCAGAAGAAATTGAATCCACAGTAATTCAATTGACTGTTACATTATTTTTACGCTTGTTCAAGATTACTGGTTTTTCTCAAAACCTAAATATCTGGGATAGGAGATGAGGCTTTTATTTGAAACTTTGAGGCATTGGTTTGATCAGTGGAGTGAAAGGTTTAAGGAATGTTTGTTTGTTTAAACTGCGCAACGCATATGTTAATTGGAATACCAGGCGTATTGTGATTAATGCAAGGTTGCGAGACGACAAAGTTTGTTGATTATTTATTTCATCTGGATTAAAGTTATTGGGATACATTTCCAGTTATTTTAATTTAAGAGTCTTAAATAATTAAATAGACAATACAAGGAAAAGTTGGAAGATATTTGACAAAGACTTATTTATTTATTTATTTCAAATGTTGTTACAAATTTTATTCAAATATTGTAAATTTACAATTTACAGTATTTACAGTAATATTTGTTTACAATAAATGAAAAAAAATAATATAATAAATCTAAGCCTAAATCTCCTGAGATCTTTGACTTCTACTTCTACTGCTTCCTCTATCATCCAACTGGTACTTACCTGAAAAAGACAGAAAGAAGTTAGTATAAGAATTTTCAAGCAGAAGCAGATAAAAAGAAAAATCATCATTAAAGTCTGTTGGCCGGAATCAAAAATGCTATGTTCATCATGTTTAATTTTCCTCTCTGCAAATCACGAGAAGATTTCTCTTCTCGGTTCACAGAGAGAAAAATAAAATATATAAAATGCAAGCATGTCAAACTAAAAGCATACAAAATGCAAAGGCACAAGGCTGCACACAAAGCAAACTATACTGCAAACTGAGTTTCAAATGCATTAACCAAATGTCACACTAAGTTGCAAAACTGTCACAGCAAGTATACAAAGTTGTCCAAGAAAGTATAATGCAGGAAATATAGAAAAAAAGTACACAATGCAGGAGATGAACCAAGTTACAAGCAAGAGCTTGTCCTAGCCCTCATCATGTTCTGGCCAGCAGCTTTTCAGAATAATATAATAAGCAATTAAAAGTGCTTTTGAGGGAGAGAGAGAAAGAGAGTGAAGTGAGGGTTTGCAGTTTTGGCAGGCTGTAAAAGGCAGTAAGAAAACAAATAGATATAACAAGTCTAACAATTCAGCAGAAGGGAGGGGGAGATATAGAGAAAAAAACTGCTAAACCTCCCCAAAACACAACAAACCAGCAAGCTTGCCTCCAACTGAACCTGCAAACACTGCAAGCTTAAACTCATCAGCCTATATACCAAAGTTAAAAATATGCCTGTACTAAACACTCAAACTGCTTTCAAAACCGAAAAACCTGAAAAAACAACAAAAAAAACTTACAGGCCTGTTTCAAAGGCCACAAACTGCAATTTAATAACACCCTGCACAACACAACCAACCTGCTATCAAAGCAAGCCTGCATAACAACAAGCTCAAAAGCAAGCCTGCATAACAACAAGCTCAAAAACCTGCTTGCAAACGCAAACAAGCACAAGCCTGCCTCTAAAAATCACAAACCTGCATTACAAACTTATAACCCTACATAATCCAAAGCAAACCTGCTCACCAAAGACTTACAAGCCTGCTTGTCCAAAAGCAACAACAAACCTGTCAAAACTAAAAACACACAGGCCAAAACTCAAACCTGCAAAACTCAAAACCATTCAAACCTGTCCAAACTGCCTAGCCTGTAAGCCTGCAAACTCACAAACTTACAGCCTGCAACTCAAACAAATCAAGCCACTCCAACACTTCCAAATTACAATCAACAAACCAGCTCAAAACCAAAACTTATTCAAAACTCGACAAACCTGTAAAACTAACAGCACAAGTCCAGGCCAAACATACAGTCCAAGCAAAAACTATCATCAACTCAAATCAAAACAACAACCAAAGCAGTTCTCAGAACAACATCATCATCAGAACACCAATGGCCAAAAGAAAGGAAGAGTTTTAGAAATAAAAGAAACAAGTTTCAGAGTACGTTCATCATCAACATAATCATCAGAATATATTCATCATCAAATAGTCAGGGTCAATAAAAGAGAAGAGGAAGAGAAAATCAGAGGCAAGCAAGTATCAGAGTTTCATCATCATCAACCAAAACAAAGATTCAGAAGCAAGCTCATCATCATCAAACAATCAATATTCAAGTACTCAGAGGAAGAGAATCAACAAAAAGCGAACAACAAAGAGGTTTTCAGAGCAAACTCATCATCAAACATTCTAAAGGAAGTACAGAGATACCAGAAAGACGAGCTAGCGACTGTTATCCTCATCTTCTCCACCTCCGGCCACCAAGAGCGCCGCCGTTCCAAGCCCTCTCCCTCCATCCATTCTTCAGAATCCAATCACCAAGGTATAGTTTCCTTTTTCCTCAATTTCTCTACATCTCACGCATGAAACATCTAGGAATCAAAGCATGCAAATAATAAAATGTACAAAGATCATATAAATGCGAACTATAAAAACCCTAAAGAATCAGAACAAGATAAAGACTATACCTTTCAAACCATCAACGTGGACCGTTGTGAAGACGAGAGAAGGGGGAGGCAGTGCTCTGGTATCTTGGAGGAAAAAGGAAGAATCAAAGCTTCGTTTGAGAAAGACAAATAGAACGAAGAAGATGAGAGGAGGCGCCGTTGAGACCAAGACTGTAAACCCTTATTTCTGAGTACACAAAATGTTAACCCTAAAAAGTTGTACAACGCAAATGGGTCTTCGCCCAAGCAAAACGCCTAAAGCCCAAACATTTTTCAACGCCCCACCCCCCTTTGCTTGTTTTGACCTGCTGTTTTTTTTTCTTGTTTGGGCCACAAATCCTAGGCCCATTACTTTCATCTCTCCTTAAATTTTTTAGAAACTATTGCTCTTCTTTTTAATCTCTTTATTTTGATAAATAATTTTTTAACATAATTTTAATTTTCTTTACTAATTGATATTTGTCATACAATAATAATAAGAGTTTTTTTTTTATATATATATAAAAGTTTTCTTTAAAAAAGGTATGTAAATAATAGAATTTTAACTTAAATAATTTTTCTTTTCTTTAAAACTCTTTTTTATATAATTAACAAAAATACAAAAATAATAATAAATACTTAATCTTTCTTAGGTTAAAATTTTTATTTGATCATTTGTAAATAAATAAACGCATCTCATATTTCTTTGATTTTCATTATCTTATACTTTGTTATAATTTTACATTGAAAATGCGACAGTTCGATTTGGTTGTAACCCATAATATTTTGGACATTATTATTCTGATAAGACTCATCCCCATTTCTAAATAATTTGTACCCCCATCCCCGAATACTTATTTGTAATAACTAGACTTTAAATTCCCGCAATTTATCGCTTTCAATATACTGCATAGTAATTAGGGTTTGTATGCGAAGATTCAAAATCAATCGCTAGATTACCTAATACAAGATAAATGCATGAAAATCAATACACAATTCACACTTGCACCTCTAGGGTAACCTCGCTTGTTGCCTCGGAAAATGCAATCATGTCCCTCGAGTATGAGACACTCTAGTAAATGCCCCTTCAATAAACAAAGATCATAGTCCATCGATGACCCTCGATGTTGCCTTCGATAAAATGATCTCGTCCCTTACAAAATCGCTAGAGCGTCTCACAAGTTGCCTTCAATGATTGTATGCGATGACCCGCGCCTGTCCCATTTAACATCTTAACGCAAGGTTGTTGACCAAATACAATGGTGAAACAACACTGTTAAAAAGGGTTAAAAACATAAGAAAGATCTTTGAGTAAAATAGGGTAGACAACTCTTAGTTACTTGATCAAAAGCTTGTAAAACATCCTTGCCGTTTTTCAAACACACTTCACAACACAAAAACAATTTCAAAACAACTTTCAAAATATTATATCTTTTCAAAAAGACACACACCTTTGTATATATTCAAAACAAGAATTATTACAAAGGTTGCCTAGACAAGGCATCTTTTTCAAAACATTTTCAAAACCACACATACAAAGCACCATTTCAAACAGTTGAAAAGCAAAGGCAAGTGACCTAAAAAAAGTAACTAAGAGCCCATGGATAACCATGGATGAAAAGGGTGCTAGCACCTTCCCTTTTCATAATCTAGCCCCCGAACCCAAGAAAACATCTCAAAGGTCTTTCCTGTGCTTTTTGACCTTTCCTTAGGATAAAATAAAAAGTCGGTGGCGACTCTTGCTAAACCGAACAAGTGCGAAAACAAACGCAAAATCCCAAGTCAGTTCTCCCACCGTATCACAGAACTGGCGACTCTGCTGGGGAGATTTCTAAAAGTGGGGTTACCTTAGGGTTCTAGATCACCTTTACATGCTTACCTTGATTGCTTTACTTTTGGGGTTCCTTGTTTGGGTTTGTTCTAAATCCTACACCCGGATTTGGGGACACCTTTTAGGTAAGTAGCAATAAACTATGAGGGAACTGTGCGGGGTATACCGACATGGTTGAAGCAGTGGCTACGTTAGTGCGACATATTTGTGGGTACCGGTAGCCTTTGAGTTAATCAAAGAGAATACGGGGCCGCTGAGTGATGTCATGAAGCACTAACGAACTCTTAGAACCTTACTTGACCATCTTGGCCTTTTTAGGGGTAGTGAGATGACCGACTTTGGTGTAGTCCGAAGTTGGTAGATACTCGATACTACACTCATTGAGGATTGTTTTGTTGGAATATTTTTGTCGCCAGTTAAGTGGCTAAACCAAAACAATGAACACAGAAAATAATCCAGTGATATTGAGCTCCTTAGAACCCGGTTTCTATTTTAGGACAGGTTGAGCCAACTAACTTCAAAAGGGTACTTATCTACGAACCCCGTGCAAGCCTAAACCTAAGGACTTGTCTGCTTTGTGTGAATGTGATTTCCTGTATATACACTTGCTTACTTTTGCATACGCTGTACATAACATCATAACATCATACCATAGCATTTTCAATAACCATTTCGAGGATCTCGAGGGTCTTTAATGCAGGGGTACGTTGAACCAGACATCTACCAAAGGGCAAGAGGTTTCATTTTCCTCTAAACAAACGCCGTCAAAGATTAAGTGCAACAACTTGAATCGGGGGCTATGACCCACTTGACATGGTGAGCTTGATTCTCGTGGAAAGACATCCACCGATACAAAGTTCTCCAGTCAAAGAAGTTGATCAAAGATCAACCTCTAACATTTTTCTTGTGTTTACCCCGAGAGATTCTTGAAAACATGCATCCACATATCATGCATTGCATCATGACAGGTTTTCCTTTTTCAGGTTTCCTTATTCTCCTACTGTTTATTTCAATAGAGATGGCTCTAGAAAGGATTGTCGAAGATATCCAGGCCTAAAATGCTCAACTTCAAGAATTGTTCTTGAACCTGTCCCAGGGGAAAGAAGAAGTGAAAGCTCTCTTTACAAGGGGCATGGTCCTAGGAAATCCAGGCGGCGTCAGGAATGATCAGTTGGAAGAACTACAGATTGAGCTGGCAATAATGAAGATCCAGATGATGGGACAGTTGGTGGGCCAGATGGCTCTCATTCAAGACCTGGCTCAAAGACAAGAAGAGCTCAGGGTTCTCGTCAACAAACTACTTCAAGATAACCAAGTGGGGCAAACAACTAGGGTTGAAGATAAAGTCATCATTCAACCTCCTTTGGGACAAGAAGACAAGGGAAAAGCTCATCAACTTGCTTCAGGGTCACAAGCCCAACAACAACCTCGCCAGCATCGACGTGGTAATCGACGTAAGCAAAATACGTCTGGAAGACAGTTCACTGAGACTGACATACCATCATCTCTAATATTGGAACGCTTGTTAGAGGTCAATCTGACTGCTTTAAAGGATCCTATTCGGAAGCCCAATACATCTGCTCCTAGCTATCACCCCGGCACATTTTGTGTATACCACTCCTATAGTCCTGGACATGACACCGACGACTGTAGGGCTTTGAAAAACAAGATCCAAGACTTGATTGACAATGGAGTGCTGAAATTCATGCCGGATGGCGAGATGAAAATCTTCCGCTGAGGATTCTCCACCTGAAATGACAAGTTCGAACTAAGAGGCTTTTGTTTCATTTGAATTTTCAAGTTGTAATTTCCTTTGTTATTTAAACAATTATTTGTTGATGGCAAACTCTGTTTCATTAATGCATTGCATATGTTTGTCTTGAATTCATCCATTCGTTTTCACTACTCTTGAATTATGCTTCCTACTTTCTCTATGATATTTAACTCTTGAAAAAAGCTACAAGCCTTTAGAGGGAGGATGACGAAACAATGCCATAATCTCATACGGTATGCTTTTGGACAGACCTTCACTACAAGAAAAATGATAGATTGGGACGGTTATTTTGGCTGATTACGACGGTTAAAACCGTCGCAATTTACAATCTACGACGGTAGAAGTACCGTCGCAGAATCGTGCGTCCCCAGCCTATTTCGCGACGGTTGCAAAAACTGTCACGCACAATAGATAGCGACGGTTATATACCGTCGTGAATTTGACTTTATTTTTTGTTTTTGTTGTTGTTTGCGACGGTTATTCTACCGCCGTAGGTTAGAAATTGCGGCGGTTTTAACCGTCGTAATCTGATTTATAAATTTCAAATAATATTTTTATTTAAATTATTATTTAGTAAAATAATTTTAAATATAATATTATTTTACTATAATATTTTACTATTATATTTAAATTATTATTTACTTTAATATTTTTTTATTTATAGTATTTTTATTTTATTTTCTATCACTTTTCAACATAATAAAGTTAATTACAATAAAAACATTTAATATCAAATAATCATCAATAATATCAAAAAAATGTGATCAAAGGTAAAAAGAAGTGCAAATTTTACCAATAAACAAGAAAAATTCAAATATCATCAAAGGCCAAATTTCATTTTAATATTTACATTGGTTTGCTACAACTTGAGAGAATTACAAAAAATCTTCTATGAGTCTTCAACGATTTCACTTCTAAAACTTCAATAATTCGTTCTGCACACATCCGAAACTCTTCTCAGAACTTCATCTCTCCAAAACTCACTCTCTAACTGCTTCTCTACACAAAATCATTTTCATCAACAAGTCCGAATCGGCTTCTCAACAACGATAATCAACATCACGCATACTTCATCAAAACTGATTATGGTAAGAAGTTAAAGTAAGAAGTTACTGTTGGATTGCTCATCTCTTCGCATAGAAAAGTGCAGAATCATCTGAGATTCATGGTCATTTCAAGATTTCTTCCCAACTAAAATCACACCTTTAGATATTATATATATGTAATTTAGATATTATATATATCTTCAAGCAAACAAGGTAGTCATCATCCTAACTGGGATAATTCCAGTCTATTAATACATAAAACTTAAGTTAAGAAAAAGGTGGGAACCATGAAATGCAAATTTGACAATTAGAATTCACAATAATTCCAAGAAAAACAAAGCATCAACCACCTTAATGCTTCAAGGAGATCTAGAGTATGTTAGACGAATGAAAACCCACATAGACTTCAACTTCTTCAACGGCGTAGGAATGAAGAAAACGAAGAAGAGGAGAGAATTACAGATTGGAGAAATGGTTGTCAAATTTTTAGACCGACCTAGCAAATCACAATATCGAACAGGCCTTTTGTGCTTTACTCTTCTTTTTCTTTTGCTTTGGTGGTTGAAGGACAACTCTTATGGCTGCATCAAAGACTGCTTTCACATTCTGCTGTGATTTAGAACTGCATTCAATATAAGCAGGTGCATTGATCAGCTTCCTAAGCTCTTCTCCCTGAGCAGTGGTAATGGGCACAACACCAGGATGGTCAACAAACAACTGCTTGTCATCCCGAAGATCAAGCTTAGTGCCAACCAGAATAATGGGAACACCAGGTGCATAATGCTTCAACTCTGGAATCCACTTTTTGGAAACATTTTCATAACTGGCTTTGCTAATGAGGGAGAAAGCCAAAATGAAAACATCGGCACCACGATAACTCAAAGGTCTTAATCTGTTATAATCCTCTTGTCCTGCAGTATCCCACAAACCCAGATTAACAGTGCTTCCATTCACAACCACATTTGCACTGAAATTGTCGAAGACAGTTGGCACATAATCAGTGGGGAAGGTATTGCTAGTGTAGGAAATTAGCAAACAAGTTTTACCCACAGCTCCATCCCCAACAGTAACACACTTGATGAACCTAGAAGCGCTCATCTTCTCCTTCTTTCACCTCAAACATGTAGAGGAGTCCAAGATCCTGCCAGAAGAAGTGAAAGTAAGAAGTTACTGTTGGATTGCTCATCTCTTCGCATAGAAAAGTGCAGAATCATCTGAGATTCATGGTCATTTCAAGATTTCTTCCCAACTAAAATCACACCTTTTACTCCCATGTAAACAAAACGATAGTCAGAGCAACATACTTCCTTATTTTGCTGGTCTCTGTCGGAATAAGTATTCATTCTAAAGTTATCGAGATACAAGTTGAGCCAATCATCACAAAAGAACATCGGAGTGATGTATGGTACGTAATCAGGATACTCCTGCAATAGTTAGAAAAAGAAATTACTTAGTAAATCATCATCTGTAGTATAACATAACATATGATAACTCTAATGCAATAAGAGGATTATCTAGGTTGACAGGGGCAGACTTCAAAGTAAATTATGAAAAGGCACTACAAATGTATAACAATGAATGATAAAGTGATGAAAAGCCAAAAATGATACCTTCACAAAATGCCAATCCTTCAAATACGGTACAGATGCAGAGTCACCATTACTTACACCAATTTGATTACTGCACTGAACTGCAGAACCTTCATATTTAAAGCAAAGTCGAACGAAATCGGAAACCAACATGTCCTCCCTTTTTTGATCAGTAAAATCTCTGGTATCACAGTCTGCAACCTTTCCATGACCAAAATTTCAATCAGCTGATAGCATATGAGGAATGAATTCACGGAGACCTAACCAGTACACGTCCTGTAGTATGAGCAGAAAAATTGATATTTTCGTAAGTGTTATTACGATGAAAGATGAAATTTGATCGAATATTTACGTGCATAAAAATTAATTTATCATTTTTCACGTGACTCACATTAGCTAAAAAGAATTGTGCAGCAAGTTTTGTTGGTGGTGAAGCAAGTTGATTCATATGAGCAATTGGACTTAGTAATGCAGCTGATCTCAACATATTCAAAAGCTTCCCTTGAGATAAATTAACAAAAGCCACTAATGTTCCCTAAAATCTCTAATTTGTGCTAATCCAATTTGTAACAGCAAATTGATCTAAAACCATAAAATCTAAAGCCTATAAATACAGAAGAAGAATTAACAGAGGGGGGACTGAAGACAGAAAGGGGTCGATTACAATGAAGAAGAAAATTGAAAAAACGGACGAGAATACAGAGACAGAGGGAGAGAAAACAGAGAACTTGAAGAACGCGAAGAAGGAGATACCAGCGTTGTCGTTGAAGACGAAAAGAGAAAGAGCAATTAGGATTTAAACATCTAAAACCCTAATTGCTAATCACCGTAGCTTCGCCGCCGCTATTCCATTCGAACTCGCCAGAATCTACAAAGCAAGAGAGAAAGAAGATCAGAACAAATCGGACAGAAAGTCATAAAGCAATCGCGAAAGGGGTAAGATCTTTAGCTTTTTGTTTATTTTTGGTGGTTGGGTTTTGATTGAGGGAGAACTGGGTACACCGTCGTCGCGAAGAGGATATGACACTAGGGTTTGAAGGTTGGGGGGTGAGAGGCTGCGCGGGAGAGAGATGAAGGGTTCACTGTAAAAATAAAATTGTAACAAGAATAATGAAATGAATAAGAGCTTTTTAAGAGCTTTTTAACTTTTTTTACGGCGACGGGTGTTTTACCGTCGTGCCCATGAGAATTTTAAAGGTTTTGGGTGAGACGGTTGTTTTACCGTCGTGAAATGAATTTTAGGACGGATAATTTTACCGTCGTGAAAGGTTTAAGGGTGCGACGGGTGCTTTACCGTCGTGATATGCCTTTTAGGACGGTTAATTTTACCGTCGTGACTAGTTGTTGGTGAAAAATCAATGTTAAAAGTGTTAAATGGGGGCCGACGGTTGTTTTACCGTCGTAATAATAATATTATGATGGTTAAATATACCGTCGCAAAATAAATATTAGGGACGGTTGGTGTCAACTGTCGTAAACACTGTCTCTATATGTCAATTACGACAGTTATCACATAACTGTCGCAATTTTTGTGTCGTTAAACACTAATTTTCTTGTAGTGCTTGCTGATGATGTACAGGCGTTTCTTTCAAATCCTAAACACTGGAGTTATAAGGAAGATAATCCCTAGTCAACCCCCTTCGAGCCAAAGAACTAGAAGTTTTCTATTTTGAATACAAATTGAAACCTTTGATTAAACCTGGGGCAGGGTAGTCTCTTAGTTAATTCAAAAGATGCACAGTGAAGTCGCAGACTCTCGATTCGTAATGTAACGAATGACATCAAAAACATTCCTTTGGAACCAAAAGACAAGTGATGGTTCCTTATCTCATTAGGCAGTCATTATCTCTCAAAGAGAAAAATCCCACTGAGCCAAAACCTACGAAGGAGGCTTAAGAAAGCTGGGGCATCCCGCTGACTGTAATCTCGAAAATAGGAACAGTCAGGCAAAAATTAGGGATAACAAATCAAAAAGAAAGAGGTCATTACAAATCCTCAACAACACGAAAAATGTTGCAAAAAAATGATGACTACCTTCCAAAATTCAACTTGTGTGAACCATCACCAAAACGTCGTTCCTAACCCGAATCGAGTTCGACACACAATTAACTGAGTATAGGATTGAAGGACATCACGAAGAGCGGGTGGGTACAAATATACTTTGAGCATTTATCCTTTGTTTCTTAAACCGTGAACCAAGTCACGTTACAACCCTTCAAAAGTCCTAATTGAAGCATGGGTTCATTCGAAAGCATACTGTTACAAAAGGTATCCTTACTCCTGTAAGGCTTTGCTCTAAATCTTGTGTTGAATTTGTCTTATAAAAAGTTTTCTGCTAAAAAACGCATTTTTTAAAACTTCGAGACAAGCATAAACTTTACATTATTTGAATATCGTTGTTTGCACATGTTTATTTGTTTGACAGCGAAGAAATTCATATAGTGAATGTTCGGAGGAACGAAAGCTCTCTCAGTGAATAAAGCCATTTCAAGTGGGTTGACACTCTTGTTGCAACAATCTCCCATCAACAAAAGGGGATTTAATATGGTATTGTCCAGTAAACCTGGGGCAGTCCAGTTAAGATTTCAACAAATCTTTCAATGTCCAGTAAACCTGGGGCAGTTCAGTCAAGATTTCAAGAAATCTCTCAATTGTAGATTAACCTGGGGAAAATCTTTGTCACCATCACTTGGGGCATTTTAAACGTCAATCTCATCAAAGGGTTACGAACAATCCAAGTTTCCTGGCAGTGCCACAAACATCTGATACTAGGGGAAGTGACGAATCTCTCCGAAATCTTTCTGAAAAGTAATTCAAGCGTCCTCGAGAAGTTCATCACCTCTCTAGCAGACCAGCAGTCATGGGTTTATTTCCCCAACATTTGTCAAGGATTTATTCTCCAAAACAAAATTACATTTCAAATTGATCGGTCGTAAAAATTCCTTCATCACCTGTTGGAAGTTACGATCGTCATCAAAAATTTCTTCATCACCTGTTGGAAGTCACAATCGTAAAAATTCCTTCATCACCTGTTGGAAGTTACGATCGTCATCAAAAATTCCTTCATCACCTGTTGGATGTTACGGTCGTCATCAAAGTTTCCTTCATCACCTGTTGGAAGTCACGTCGTAAAAATTCCTTCTTCACCTGTTGGAAGTTACAGTCGTCATCAAAATTTCCTTCATCACATGTTGGAAGTCACGGTCGTAAAAATTCCTTCATCACCTGTTGGAAGTTACGGTCGTCATCAAAGTTTCCTTCATCACCTGTTGGAAGTCACGGTCGTAAAAATTCCTTCATCACCTGTTGGAAGTTACGGTCGTCATCAAAAATTCCTTCATCACCTGTTGGAAGTCACGGTCGTAAAAATTCCTTCATCACCCGTTGGAAGTTACGGTCGTTATCAAAGTTTCCTTCATCACCTGTTGGAAGTCACGGTCGTAAAAATTCCTTCATCACCTGTTGGAAGTTACGATCATCATCAAAGTTTCCTTCATCACCTGTTGGAAGTCACGGTCGTAAAAATTCCTTCATCACATGTTGGAAGTTACGATCGTCATCAAAAATTCCTTCATCACCTGTTGGAAGTCACGGTCGTAAAAATTCCTTCATCACTTGTTGGAAGTTACAGCCACCAACAGAATAATGGACAACTGAAGCTCCTAAAAATTTGTTTCTCTCAAGAATGAAGACTCTCATCCTTGAAACCTCAGAAGATTGGTATACTCCCAAGCTCCTGATACCGTTAACAGAATGAAGATTCTCATCCTTGAAACCTCCGAAGATTGGTATACTCCCAAGCTCTTGATACCGTTAACAGAATGAAGATTCTCATCCTTGAAACCTCAAGAGATTGGTATACTCCCAAGCTCCTGATACCGTTAGCAGAATGAAGACCCTCATTCTCAATTCCTCACAGAGTTTTTCAGATATTCCCCGGCGAAGATCTCCTCAAAGCAGGAATCCCCAGTAGATTGGCATATAACCCAAACTCCTGATTTCCCTAACAGTGGTCCCAGGACTTCTCATTTTCAACGATCAAAGGATTTTCAATCCCCAGAGGCAGACAAGGATTTATTTTCCCCGACAGCGGCCAAAGATTTTATTACCTCCAGCCATCCAGGATTTATCCTCCTCGGCAAGACGGCTGATCAGCTTACGTGCGCATTCATTACATTCATATAACACATACATTGCATCATACAACATGACTTTGTGTTTCAACTAACAAGTTATCTTTTTCAGCAAAAGGTCAAATACAGTTTTTTTTAAGTTCCATATTAACACCTGTAACAAGCCAGGACAACTATCTAGTTGACCATCATGAGGCAACCCTACACCGGTTCCTTCTCAAATCCAGATGTAGTTTTACACAGACTCATCATGATGCAACCCTACACCGGTTCCTTCTCAAATCCAGATGCAGTTTTACATGGACTCATCGTCAGGAAACCCTACACCGGTTCCTTCTCAAATCCAGATGCAGTTTTACACGGACTCATCATCAGGCAACCCTACACCGGTTCCTTCTCAAATCCAGATGCAGTTTTACACGGACTGATCACTATTCAACTTCAAGGACTTCTGAAAACAGTTTACGGATTCTCCAAACATGGATGTCAATCTATCGTTTGTTCAGATTCAGTTTGCTGAAAAAAGTTTACGGATGCCTCTCGACACGGATGCTAATCTATTGCTTTTTCGGACCCCAGCTCAGAGATGTTCCAAACACGGATACTCGTTCTTTCACCCACAACATACAATTTAACAAACATTCTTGGATGGCATCTTTAAGCCCATCTCCGACAAGATTCTGTCACATCTCCAAATAGCATCTTTAAGCCCATTCCCTCCACTATGCTTTGACGAGTGCAAATTTATGGGCACTCTTGTGTCCAATCATCTTTTACCTTCGAGTCGCGAACGGAAAAATTTCCAATCTAACTCTTCAGGTTCAAGAAGATTGAACAGGGGCAACTGTTGTACCCCAAAATTTGCCCTCCCTTTTTCACAAGAATTCACATCCTCAGGTTTTTCTCTGATTTTTAAAATCGGCTCGAGAATCGGTCAAACATACTCTACTTTATCAGTTAATCCAGATTTAGGGTTTTTATCTGATTGTTGAGATTGGCTCAGGAATTGATCAGACAGATCTTTCTTTGGCAGTAATCCAGGATTATGGTTTGCGCTCGCATTTCTTAGAAGAAATTTAATCCACAATAATTCAATTGACTGTTACATTATTTTTACGCTTGTTCAAGATTACTGGTTGTTTCTCAAAACCTAAATATCTGGGATAGGAGCTGAGGCTTTTGTTTGAAACTTTGAGGCATTGGTTTGATCAGTGGAGTGAAAGGTGTATGGAATGTTTGTTTGTTTAAACTGCACAACGCATATGTTAATTAGAATACCAGGCGTATTGTGATTAATGCAAGGTTGCGAGGCGGCAAAGTTTGTTGATTATTTATTTCATCTGGATTAAAGTTATTGGGATACATTTCCAGTTATTTTAATTTAAGAGTCTTAAATAATTAAATAGACAATACAAGGAAAAGTTGGAAGATATTTGACAAAGACTTTTTTATTTATTTATTTCAAATGTTGTTACAAATTTTATTCGAATATTGTAAATTTACAATTTACAGTATTTACAGTAATATTTGTTTACAATAAATGAAAAAAAATAATATAATAAATCTAAGCCTAAATCTCCTGAGATCTTTGACTTCTACTTCTACTGCTTCCTCTATCATCCAACTGGTACTTACCTGCAAAAGACAGAAAGAAGTTAGTATAAGAATTTTCAAGCAGAAGCAGATAAAAAGAAAAATCATCATTAAAGTCTGCTGGCCGGAATCAGAAATGCTATGTTCATCATGTTTTATTTTCCTCTCTGCAAATCACGAGATGATTTCTCTTCTCGGTTCACAGAGAGAAAAATAAAATATATAAAATGCAAGCATGTCAAACTAAAAGCATACAAAATGCAAAGGCACAAGGCTGCACACAAAACAAACTATACTGCAAACTGAGTTTCAAATGCATTAACCAAATGTCACACTAAGTTGCAAAACTGTCACAACAAGTATACAAAGCTGTCCAAGAAAGTACAATGCAGGAAATATGGAAAAAAGTACACAATGCAGGAGATGAACCAAGTTACAAGCAAGAGCTTGTCCTAGCCCTCATCATGTTCTGGCCAGCAGCTTTTCAGAATAATATAATAAGCAATTAAAATTGCTTTTGAGGGAGAGAGAGAAAGAGAGTGAAGTGAGGGTTTGTAGTTTTGGCAGGCTGTAAAAGGCAGTAAGAAAACAAATAGATATAACAAGTCTAACAGTTCAGCAGAAGGGAGGGGGAGATATAGAGCAAAAAAACTGCTAAATTTCTCTGCATCTCAATCACCCAGGTATAGTTTCCTTTTTCCTCAATTTCTCTGCATCTCACGCATGAAACATCAAGGAATCAAAGCATGCAAACAATAAAATGTACAAAGATCATATAAATGCGAACTGTAAAAACCCTAAAGAATCAGAACAAGATAAAGACTATACCTTTCAAACCATCAACGTGGACCGCTGTGAAGATGAGAGAAGGGGGAGGCAGCGCTCTGGTATCTTGGAGGAAAGAGGAAGAATCAAAGCTTTGTTTGAGAAAGAAAAAGAGAACTAAGAAGATGAGAGGAGGCGTCGTTGAGACCAAGACTGTAAACCCTAATTTCTGAGTACACAAAACGTTAACCCTAAAAAGTTATACAACGCAACTGGGCCTTCGCCCAAGCAAAACGCCTAAAGCCCAAACATTTTTCAACGCCCCACCCCCCTTTGCTTGTTCTGACCTGCTATTTTTTTTTCTTGTTTGGGCCACAAATCCTAGGCCCATTACTTTCATCTCTCCTTAAATTTTTTAGAAACTATTGCTCTTCTTTTTAATCTCTTTATTTTGATAAAAATTTTTTTAACATAATTTTAATTTTCTTTACTAATTGATATTTGTCATACAATAATAATAGAGTTTTTTTTATATATATAAAAGTTTTCTTAAAAAAAGGTATGTAAATAATAGAATTTTAACTTAAATAATTTTTCTTTTCTTTAAAACTCTTTGTTTATATAATTAACAAAAATACAAAAATAATAATAAATACTTAATCTTTCTTAGGTTAAAATTTTTATTTAATCATTTGTAAATAAATACACGCATCTCATATTTCTTTGATTTTCATTATCTTATACTTTGTTATAATTTTACATTGAAAATGCGACAGTTCGATTTGGTTGTAACCCATAATATTTTGGACATTATTATTCTGATAAGACTCATCCCTATTTGTAAATAATTTGTACCCCCATCCCCGGATACTTATTTGTAATAACTTAGACTTTAAATTCCCACAATTTATCGCTTTCAATATACTGTATAGTAATTAGGGTTTGTATGCGAAGATTCAAAATCAATCGCTAGATGACCTAATACAAGATAAATGCATGAAAATCAATACACAATTCACACTTGCACCTCTAGGGTAACCTCTCTTGTTGCCTCGGAAAATGAAATCATGTCCCTCGAATATGAGACACTCTAGCAAATGCCCCTTCAATAAACAAAGATCGTAGTCCCTCGATGACCCTCGATGTTGCCTTGGATAAAACGATCTCGTCCCTTACAAAATTGCTAGAGTGTCTCGCAAGTTGCCTTCAATGATTGTATGCGATGACCCGCACCTGTCCCGTTTAACATCCTAACACAAGGTTGTTCACCAAATACAATGGTGAAACAACACTGTTAAAAAGGGTTAAAAACATAAGAAAGATCTTTGAGTAAAATAGGGTAGACAACTCTTAGTTACTTGATCAAAAGCTTGTAAAACATCCTTGCCGTTTTTCAAGCACACTTCACAATACAAAAACAATTTCAAAACAACTTTCAAAACATTATATCTTTTCAAAAAGACACACACCTTTGTATATATTCAAAAAAAGAATTATTACAAAGGTTGCCTAGACAAGGCATCTTTTTCAAAACATTTTCAAAACCACACACACAAAGCACCATTTCAAACAATTGAAAAGCAAAGGCAAGTGATCTAAAACAAGTAACTAAGAGCCCATGGATAACCATGGATGAAAAGGGTGCTAGCAACTTCCCTTTTCATAATCTACCCCCCGAACCCAAGAAAACATCTCAAAGGTCTTTCCTGTGCTTTTTGACCTTTCCTTAGGATAAAATAAAAAGTCGGTGGCGACTCTTGCTAAACCGAACAAGTGCAAAAACAAACGCAAAATCTCAAGTCTGTTCTCCCACCATATCACAGAGTGGAGTCAAGGGTTTTCTAGCTAAATTTCTGTTAGAGAAGGCTCGACTGATTTTGGATGCTATGAGTTTTCAAGCTTTCGAAGAAATCTTGGCTTTGTTGATCTATGGGTTGGTGTTATTCCCTAATCCAGATCAACTCGTAGATGTGAATGCCATCAAAATATTTCTTTCTTGTAACCTTGTGCCTACCTTGCTCGGGGACATTTTGCATTCTCTTCACACTCGTACTATGAGGAAGCGGGGGACTCTTATGTGTTTCATACCTCTGCTATCTAGGTGGTTTATTTCTCACCTTCCCCGATCAGTATTGAATAATGAACAAGGTTTGAGGTGGTCTCAAAGGATGATGTCGCTTTCTCATTCGGATATCTATTGGTGTTCCCGATCTCTAGAAGATGTTATTATCATTGACCGTTGCAAGGAATTCCATAATGTTCCACTCCTTGGCATTAGGGGAGGTATTACTTACAACCCTTCCCTGGCTCTACAACAATTTTGTTATGCTCGAAGAGATGGTCCTCGTGACGCACTTATCTAGGGTATTATGTTCGACTACGAAAATGATCCTCAAAGTTATCGTTAAAGGTTTGTACGTGCTTGGGGCATGGTAAACAAGGTTGATAGCAAAAATTTAGGACAAAATAATAATATTCCTTTGGAGCCCTATCTCAAATGGGTACGAGCTCGCGCTCAAAACCTTATGATGTCGTATCCAACTATTCTACGGTGATATTAGAGCCTGTTGTCGAAGGAGACATTTCTCGCATCATCATCCTTTATCCAGACATGCCCACTGACCTCAAAGAATTGCAGAAGTCTTGGATTCAACTCAAGGAAGAACGGTATACCTTTAAAGCTCAATTTTATGCAAGTGAAAAGAAAGTGTTGGAGCTCACAAAGCAACTTCACGAGGAGCAAAACCTTAATGCATACATCGACACAAAGAGGAAGCGTCCGTGGGAGACTTGAGTCTTAGGTTTTATGAGTTTATATTGTAAGCCTAAGAGGCAATTATAATTTTGAACTTATTAATGAAATCTTTGTTTTTGTTCCCTTTTTGGCTAGCAAATTTAAATCTCTTAAAAAGCCTTGAAAACATTGCATCCACATATCATACATCATTTCATAAGCAGGTTTTCCAATACAGGTTTCCTCATCTATTTACTATTTATTTCAGTATAATATGGCTCTCGAACAAAATGTCAAGGATCTGCAGACTCAACGTGCACAATTTCAAGAGACTCTTCTGAATCTAGCCAAAGGGAAACAAGAGATGATGGTGCTCCTCACCATGAAAAAGAAGACTAAGAAGTAGGCTGTTTTCCTTAACATGGGAAGAAGATTCAAAGGTCCTTCTCAACCAATTCGAGTAAATGATGTTTCCTCCGAGGAAGACGACAACCAAGAGGAGGATAGCAGAAGTGTTAGGGGTGAATATAGAAATAATCAGGTTTCTGAGGATAAAGACTACTTCGACGAACAATATCCTCCTGCAGATGATAAATACAAGCAGTTGGAAGACCGACTCAAAGCTGTGGAAATCCAGAAAGTGTCTGGATTGGATTTTAGAGAGCTAGATCTGATCCTTAGGCTGGTCATCCCTCACAAATTGAAGGTCCCTATCTTTTATAAATATGACGGGGTCTCTTGTCCCAAACTTCATCTAAGGTCTTATGTTCGAAAAATACAACCTCATACTGCTGACCAGAAATTATGGGTCCATTTCTTCTAAGAAAGTTTGTTCGGTACTCAACTTGAATGGTTCTACCAGCTGAAAGGGATCAACATTCACACATGGGAAGACTTGGCTGCTGCTTTCTACAAGCAATATCAATATAATGTTGACCTGGCGCCGACTCGTGTACAATTGCAAAACATGTCCATGGGCTCGAATGAAGGGTTCAAGGAGTATGCCCAAAAATGGAGGGACCTAGCTGGAAGGGTGCAACCTCCTTTGACTGACCGAGAATTGGTGGATATGTTCATGGGCACTCTGGCGGGTCCATTCTTTAATCTGTTGATTGGGAGTTCTTCATCAGGGTTTACTGAGCTAATTCTGACTGGCGAACAAGTTGATAGTGGTATCAAGAGCGGGAAGATTCGGATGGCTACATCTTCTAATACTATGAAGAAGCCATTCATTGGTAAGAAAGAAACCAACATTGTCTATGGCTAGAAAATTCGTAGTAAGAATGACCGCCATAAATCTGTGAGAGTGGTATTGATCTCTAATCTAGCACCTGTTCAACAATGATAAAAAGGCAACCAACATAGGTCAGACGCTCCGATGAGGCAATTCACCAGGATTAATATGCCATTGGCTCAAGCGTTGCAACATTTGTTAAAATCCAACATCATAACACTCTGTGATCCTCCTCCTAATCCCAACACATCATCTCCGAAGTACAACCCAAATGCTAGGTGTGCCTGTTGTACCCCAAAATTTGCCCTCTCACTTATCAAGAATTTTCTCACAAGATCTCCTTGGGCTCAAGACTGCACTAGGGTTGATCAGCTCAAGACACCTCCTTAAGCATTGATGACTAAAATTAGGGTTTGAGATTGCACAAGGATATTTGAACTTTCAATGCTTCATATGACTTTCATGGATAATTATGGACCCCCAAGATTACTCATGTCAAGTTTCAAGCCTTGGATCACACTTTTGCTCAGTCAATTGAGCAGTTGACCTAAAAATCAACTATATTGGGGAAAAAGTCAAATATGGCCAATTTACAGTCAAATTTCATAATTTTTGATCCACATCAACAATTTAAACTCATATGTATCATTTTATCAAGTTTGGACCATAACTCCTCAAGAAATTTGATCAAATCTCTAAAAGGGAAAAATGGTCAAAATTAGGGTTTTGATTGAGAAAGGGCAATTTCTGATTTTTGACCTAGCAAATGATCAATTGGTTTAAGGCATGATCTCAAGAGTCCAATTGAATCATTTTGAACTAGTGACATGGCTCAAAACTTTGCAAGTCCAATAGATTGACAGATGATTTTTCAGTCAACTAATTAAAAGTCAACTGTATATTGAAAAGTCAAACTTTGACTTTTTGGTCAAATTCAAATGCCAAAGATCACAATTCATCAAAACATGTCAAAATATGAAACTTATTCATCAAGAAATCCAAAATTCAAAATTTCATTTTGAAAAGTAAAAATTTCTAAACTTAGATATTTTTCTAAGTGTTGGAAATTTCTTATTTTTTCACAACTTTGAGCAAAATTTTCACCATGATGAAAGATGATTCAGAAGAAACTTCCAACATGAAAGTTGTAGATCTCCATGAAATCTAAAACTTTTCTTTACACAACTCCTTCCAAAAGTTCTTGGATCTCAAGTTATAATTTTAAGAATACATGGTCATGAAACAAAACACTTAGTGAAATTTTTGCCCTAATTTGGTCAGGATTTTGACCCAACTTCATGGCACTTTTTCATATAGTTACAAGGGGAATTTTCAAAATCAATTCAAATATGGATTGTAGAGCACATCACAAGCTTTCCAAAATGTCAAGAACTCATTGAGATCAATCTTGAGTAGGGAGAATCGAAGAGATGAAGTTAGGGTTTTATCACTTGAATTACAAGGCATTTTATGATGAACAAAATTCAAATTCAAAGTTATGCTGCATAAACTCTAATTTGCAGGCCTCAAACTTGTTAGGCACTCCATAATTAATTGCTTGTACAACTGTTAGAGGTCTCATTTCAAGCATTCAATGCAAGGCCATGCTTTATATCCATTTTAGGAAGAAAGTGCACATTGCCATTTTGATAAAGTGACTTTTTGCATAAAACGTGTTCTTGAGCCTTGCACTTGTTCTATAACCCATAAGAAACTTGTTAGACACTTACAATCACTCAGCCCATGCTTGTACCTCCTCTTGAAACTTGTTTTCCCATTTTTCTTGAAAATCAAGTAACCTAACAATTAGCTGAAAACTTGTACTTCTGATTGCCTAAAGCTCTCAAACACTTTTGCTTATACATACACAAACCATTTTCCATAAATCCCACGCATGCTTGATCCCTAAAAACACCAAGAGCTCAGAATCACATCTCATACCTCCATTTTCACATAAACTGACCAAAAACTTGAAACTCATAACTCCCTCGTGCGTTTTCAAGTCTCTTTGTTCCTAAAGCTTCTAAACATCATTTAGAACTGATACCACACCCTGTTACAAGACTTTAACACCATTAACACCATCCTCCATTTTCAAAAACAGAGCTTTTCACTTGGACTTCTCCAGAACTCCTCAGGTACTTTCAGCTCAAGCTAAGCATTCCATTAGCTTCCTGGGGACTTAAGGAAGCTAACCCATTCATTGGAACTCACTGAAAGCTTCTCAAACTCCAAACCCGATACCCTCTTGCAAGGTAAGTTTTCTAACTTTGGAACTTTTCATACAGGCATCATCAATGATTTATTTGTGAATGAAACATCTAGATATCATTGCCCTAAAGCTAACCATGTCCATAATTTCCATTAATTTTTCTTGAGCTTAGAGAATTTTAAGTTTGAATTTTCTGAGATTTTTAGGGTTCAGATTAGGGCCATTGAAATTCATGTTTTTCTTTGATCTATAGTTTGAATGCTTTACATTTCTGAAATCATGAGGAAAGTTGCTACAAGTTTCATGTTCACAGTTTTCATTTTTGTTGAGGATTGTTTGAGTTATAGAGCTTCTGGTTGGGCGTGAGGTTGAAGATGAAGTTGGCCTCAGGAACATGTTTACCATATGTATTTATTGTTTGATTTATATAAACGGATGTATAGCCACCCCAGTGGTAGAAGCGCGCGCATGTAACTAGAGGGACCTGGGCTCGAGCTCCAGTGACACCCTTTTGATTTTTTTTCACATTTTTGCATTTTCTGACTTTCCTTTTTGCAGGCGCTGGGCCGTCCTTTGGGCCTATATGTTTTTTTTCTTGTTGCTGACCCCCTTGCTATTTTCTCACACCCCTGGCCCAGTTTTATTTTTCTTTTTCTTATTTTTTATTTATTTGTTTTCTTAAATATTTTTCTAATATTAAAAAATCATAAAAAATATAAAAATAGTAGATTTATATTTTGACATAGTTTATTTATTTTTTTCTCACAAAAATTATTTTATTTAATCAATACTTTATTTATTTTACTAATTATCTTTATAAATTTAATTAAAAATAGGTTTTAGTTCTTTTCTTTTACACCATTTGAATATATTATTCTAAAATATAAAAAGACCAAAAATATTTTATAATACTATAATTTATTTTCAAGACAAAAATACCAAAAATACTTTTCTTAAACTTAATTTCTTATTAATAAATTAATAGATTTAGGGTTTTATTTAAAATCTTTTCTTAGTAAATTTAGGTTTTACTTTTAATTAATTATTTTTCCCTTTAATTAATTAGGTTAAAATCAAAACCCATTTTCTCTAAAAAATCCAAACAAATATCCATTTTCTTCACATTTGCATTCTTGTATATTTATTCGTTTTGTACATTATATTCATTTAATTTCTTGTACATTTGTACCAATTCAATATGGTTGTAATAGACTAATTAGGTTTATTTTCTTGCAATCCCCATTTATAATTTGTACTCCCCCTCCCACAAGTATTGTAATAGCGTAGTAACTTTAAATTCCGCAATGTATTGCTTTATACATAATTGCTAGTAAGTAGGGTTTGTATGGAAAGACTAAAACCAATCAAATAGAAAACCCTAATCAAAGACAAAATCAAGCATGAAAACAATACACTTGAACACAAGCACCCCCTGGGGTAAATCCACTTGGTTTCTTTACAAAATGGTCATATTACGCATGAGAGGTATCTTAGCAAAAACAAGTAAAATACAAGATCATAGTCCCTCGATGACGCTATCTATGTTGCCTTTCAAATGATCTTATTACCTAAAATAGAATGCTAAGATACCTTGCAACATTTATAATCATGGTTATACAATGACCCACGCCCATCCCGTTTACATCCAAAGATAGGGTTACTTACCAAATCAATGGTAAGATAACAATGTCAAAGGAAAAGGAAAATGAACATGAAATACCTTTGAGTAGTTAGAATGCTCCTAATTACTTTCCCAATTTCAAAACATCCTTGCTATTTTCAAAACAAACACCTACACTTTCAAAACCTCTTACAAACATGAAAACATTTTCAAAAGATCAAACATCTTTGTATATATTCTTACGAACGAGAATCATTACAAAGATTGCCTAAACAATGGCCTCTTTACAAAATACTTTTAAATACCACAAAAAGCACAATTTCAAACAAAAAGCAAGTGATCTAGCAAGTAACCAAGAGCCCATGGAAAACCATGGATGAAAAGGGTGTTAATACCTTCCTTTTTCATAATCTACCCCCCGAACTCATGAAATAATCTCAAAGGTTTTTCCTGTGCTTTTTCACCTTTCCTTTTGGATAAAAAGTCGGTGGAGGCTCTTGCTAACCGCAACATTTGTGATCAAACGTAAAACCTTCAAGTCAGTTCTCCCACCGTATCACAAAACTGGCGACTCTGTTGGGGATTTTTTATAAAAGTGGGGTTACCTTAGGGTTAGATCACATTTACTTGGTTTCGTTGTTTGTCTTGTATGCTTTACATTATGGTTTTTTGTTTGGGTTGAATCCTCTACCCGGATTTGGGATACCTTATAGGTAAGTATCAATACATTGTGGAAACTGTGTGGGGTATACCGACATGGTCTAAGAAATAGCTACATTAGTGCGACATATTTGTGGGTATCGGTAGCCCTTGAGTTAATCAAGGAGAATACGGGGCCGCTTAGTGATGTCATGAAGCACTAATGAACTTTTAGAACCTTTACTTGACCAACTTGGCCATTAGGACGTAGTGAGATGTCCGACTTTGGTGCAGTCCGAAGTTGGTAGATACTTGTGATACGGTGGGAGAACTGACTTGAAGGTTTTGCGTTTAATCTAAAATGTTGCGGTTTAGCAAGAGTCGCCACCGACTTTTCTTTTATCCAAAAGGAAAGGTGAAAAAGCACATGAAAGACTTTGAGATTATTTCTTGAGTTCGGGGGGTAGATTATGAAAAGGGAAGGTATTAGCACCCTTTTCATCCATGGTTTTCCATGGGCTCTTAGTTACTTGCTAGATCACTTGCTTTTGTTTGAAAATATTTTCTGTGTCGTTTTTGAAAGTATTTTGTAAAGATGCCATTGTTTAGGCAAACTTTGTAATGATTCTCGTTCGTAAGAATGTATACAAAGTGTTGATCTTTTTGAAAATGTTTTCAAATTAGTGTGTTGGTGTATAAAATGTTTTTGTTGTGAGAAAGCAAGTAACTAGGAGCGAATCTACCTACTCAAAAGGTATTAGATTTCTTTTCCTCCTCCTTTAGGTGTTGTTATCTTACCATTATTTTTGTAAGAAGCCCCATCGTTGGATGTGAAGGGACGGGCGTGGTCATTGTATAGTCATAGAAGGCAACCTATGGATGTTTTAGCAATGTTGTTTAGGGACTAGATCGTTTACCGAAGGCAACATCAAGGGCCATCGAGGGACTACGATCTTTTATCGAGGGTCTTTGCTAAAATGCCCATGTTCAAGGGATATGACTATTTTTTACGATAGGCAACAAGTGAGATTACCCTAAGATGTGTGTGATATGGTGGCAGAACCGACTGTTAATACTGGTTTGCGTTTTGTATTTGCAAATGTCGCGGTAAGCAAGAGTCGCCACTGACTTTTATTTTATCCAACTGGAAAGGAAAAAAGCACAGAAAAATTCCTTTTTCGAGATTTTGAGTACCGGGGGGGGGGGGGGGGGGGGGGGTAGATTATAGAAAGGGAAGGTACTAGCACCCTTTATATCCGTAGTTTTCTACGGGCTCTTAGGTACTTGCTCATCATTTTAAAAATTGCTTTCGTGTTTGTATGATTTGAAAAGTTTTTGTTTTACTTTGATTTAACCCTTGCTTCAGTCTTCAAGAGTGTTATGAAGTGTTTTTGAAAACTTTGTTTGAAAAGTGTGTAAGTGTAGAAAAGTTTGATTTTGAGCAAGTACCTACTAGCATCTACCTACTCGAAAAAGGAATGTTTCTGTTCTTGTTTCCTTTAGACAGCGCTATCCCACTATTAGTGAGTATCCTTTGCACAATTAAGGTGATCTACTGTTTTTAATTTTCTAGACAGTCTTTCCATACAATCCTATTAACATACATCTAAGCAGTTTATAGTTTGCGGAATTAAAAGCAAGAAAGTTTAAAGTCCTAGCTATTAAAAGGCTTTTCCAGATACATAATTATTTTGGACTGAAAATAAAGATGCAGAATTTAAACCCTAATTACTATTACAACCCAGAAGCAATTACATAATTAGAAAAAAATGCGAGAAAAGATAAATCTACGCTATTACATTGATAATGCGACCTATACAATTTTTCTAGAAATTAAAATATAAAAGAATAAATAAAAATAAATAAAGGAAAAATTAAAACCGAAAATTCTAAGTTAATGTTTTTGATGATTTTTTATGAAAAAGTGATTTAGGATAATTAATTAAATAAACCTAAACAAACCTAATTAATTTTAATTAGTAAAAAATGTTAATTTTGAAAAAAAGATAATTAAAATACCTAAATCCTAACTAATTTTAATTAATAAAAAAGGTTAATTTTGAAAAAAAAGTTTAAAAAAATATATATATAATTAATTAACCTAAAAATCAAATTAGGTTTTTTTGTAAAAAAAGGTTTGTGAAAAAAGTTTTGTGGTTAAGTGAATTTAAGATTGAAAAAGACAAATTGGTTAGAAACCAAAAACAAACAATGAAATTAAAAATCTAGAATTAAATTAAAACCTAAAATTAATTATTCGAGTTTAGGAGGAAAAATCAAAGGTTCGTGAAAAATGTTAAGTTTTATGAAAAAAAGTTTTAAACAGAAAGAATGAAAATAGGTAAAAGGATAAATAGAAAGGAAGAAAACCAATACCAATAGGGGTGGTTGTTGAACCCACGTCCTTAACCTTCTCAGGATGTCTGCCTCGTCATGCATTGGGTGGTTGTTCTATTTTGGCCATAATTGTTTTGGCCTCAACGTTCTGTAATAAACCTGCATAGGACACTGTCTAAATCTAGAGTGTTGAATCTCATGAACACATTAAATAAATTACTATATATCATGAAATACAAATAAAGCCAATATATGAAAAAATTTAATGTTAAAACCGATATGGCATGTATGAATGATTATACCCTTTTGATCATGGAGATCAAACCAGCCTTACCCTTACTAGAGAAGTAGTGAGATGAATGCTTCTATACCCTTTTGATTATGGAGATCATGTCAGTCTTACCCTTACTGGAGAAGTAGTGAGACATGGGTTTGTAACAGGGATGACTTGTTTGTAGTGAGATGGAGATTTGTAATAAGGATTTCAAGATTTTAGGGTTCTTGAAAGAATTTGATATTTTGACAGAGTTATGACAAAGGTTTTTTTTTGTCTTCTCATTTGTGTGAAAATAATGAGATTATATAATGGAAATTAGAGAGAAAAAATGGACTTTGAATGTGCAATTGGGCCTCTAATGTTCATTGGAGTCCTTCACGTTCTAGGCAAAATCGCAGGGGCTTAAGTGCAATTTTTGAAGTTGAAATGTGAAAACAAAATGTAGCAGACATCAAGGACTAACTCCTGTCCGAAAATGGGCTCAATCAGATAAACGGTGAATTAGTTATGAATTTTTGAAGTTTCAACTCAGACAAACTTATTTTGGACTCTAGTGTTGACTCTGACACGTTCTTCAATAAAGAACTGGTATTGATCGGATCGTAATTCGGTCTCTACTTTTGAAACAAAGTTGTAGATCTATGAGTCAGTGACCTTGTGTAAAAAGATGGGCCCGATCCGATAAAAATTGACCGAGTTATGAATTTTCAAAGTTTCGGCCCAGATGAAATAATATTCAGCATTCAGAATTTTCGGCGCGTCACACGCACTCTGAGAAAAAAACGAAGGCCTTTTGAATACCGTTCGAACTTGATACCTCCTATGAAAACGTAGCCAACTCAATTTTTGAAATTTTGGCACCGGAACCAGCTCGATATGATGAAAATCGATCAAGTTATGATTTTCTGAACATGACACAAATAAACTTTTGTCACAAATTTTCTGTACGAAAATACTTGATAAATCTGCATTTTTGAAGACCTTATGATCGAAATTGACTTCTAGCCATGAGAGATAAAAATGTAGATAACGTCAAGACAGAATTTTGGCCACTGGAGCGGGTTCAAAACGAGCCACGATCTTCAAGTTATGAATTTTTTAGCGCGTAAAAACTGCACTTTCAGCACACTTTTTCACCACATTTCTTCGAGAAAACTCACACATTCGGAGACCTTCTTTAAAGAATTGAATCTTGAGCCGAACCTGAATTTGAGAATACGTTATCAGAGATATCTTGGAGAAAGAACACCTGAATATGACGCGCCGGGTTGGACTTGTGAATCTTTGAACCCCGAAACGTTGCAAAACGGCGAACCGATCTTCAGCACGGAAAATACTCTGAGAATATCCATTGACGAAATAAACGTCACTTGTAACCTGAAGAAGCTTGATAAATATACCTTTATTCCATAACCATAAAACCAATAATATGCGTGTATGAAAAGAGGGCAAATTTTAGGGTACAAAAGTTGCCCATGTTCAATCTTCTTAAACCTGAGGATGTAGATTGGTTTGTCTGCCTTTCGTGATCTGAAGGTTGAAGATGATTGAACACTAGAGTTCTCAGAAATTTTCACTCGCATGAAGTGGTATTTGTCTTGTGATATCGGCAATGGGCTTATAGATGCCATTTGGAGATTAACGACGGAAGATGGGCTTAAAGATGCCATCCAAAAGAGTGTTGATCGCATAAGAGATTCCTTAGCTAGAGTTTGTATACCTGTTGTTGAGGAAGATTCCGCTGGGAATGCTGGTCTCTGTCTTGGTAAAAGTTGAATTTTAGGAGCTTCAGTCGTTCGTTATTCTACTGGGGAATCATCTCTTGGTCGAAGAGGTGAAAATGAACTACTATCTGGTCGTGTATAGGCTGCATCGCGACCTACTGGGGAAAGGTGAAACCGATCGTGTTTGATCAGGTCAAGGTCTTACAGTGTTGTGGACTGCTGTCTGGAGATAAAAGAAAAGAAACCTGGATGGTAAGTTTATGAGAAGGAACCTGGATAGTAGGGATTATAGGAAGGAACCTGGGTAAGGTTGCTTCGTGAGGAGTTTGGATAAAACTGCATTTGAACCGAGAAGGAACCTGGGTAAGGTTGCTTTGTGAGGAGTTTGGGTAAAATTGTATCTGAACCGAGAAGAAACCTGGGTAAGGTTGCTTTGTGAGGATTTTGGGTAAAACTGCATCTGAACCGAGAAGGAACCTGGGTAAGGTTTCTTTGTGAGGAGTTTGGGTAAAATTGTATCTGAACCGAGAAGGAACCTGGGTAAGGTTGCTTTGTGAGGATTTTGGGTAAAACTACATCTGAACCGAGAAGGAACCTGGGTAAGGTTGCTTTGTGTGGAGTCCGTGTAGGGCTTTAGGAGGAACATGGGTAAGGTTTCTCGTGACGAGTCCTTGTAGAACTTCGGTAGGAACCTAGGTAAGGTTACTTTGGGCTAAGTCTGTGTAAAACTTCAAGAGGAACCTGGGTAAGGTTACTTTGTGATAAGTTCGTGTAAAACTTCAAAATGAATCAGGGTAAGGTTACTTTGAGATAAGTTTGTGTAAAACTTCAGGAGGAACCTGGATAAGGTTACTTGGGGATGAGTTCGTGTAAAACTTCAGGAGGAACCTGGGTAAGGTTACTTCGGGATAAGTCCGTGTAAAACTTCAGAAGGGACCTGGATAAGGTCACCTTGGGATAAGTTCGTGTAAAACTTCAGGAGGAACCTGGGTAAGGTTACTTTAGGATAAGTTTGTGTAAAACTTCAGGAAGAACCTGGGTAAGGTTACTTTGTGATAAGTTCGTGTAAAAATTCAGAGGGAAATGTATGAGAAAGGACCCATGTAATATTTTTCAGGATAAACCCGTGTAAAGCCGCGTTTAGGAGAAACCCGTGTAAGATTGCTTCGTGACGAACCCGTGTAAAGATGCATTTGGTCACACAGATAATTATTCTGTTTAGTTTCAGGAGATAATCTTGAACTTGCTGGAAGTTGTTGGTGATAACCATCTTTCCTGAAAAGGTACATGATTAATCGTATATGATGCATGACATGCATTGTATGATGATGTTCTCAAAATAAATGAGACTATGTTGTATGCAATATGTATGCACACATCATGATATATGAACATGAAATGCTATTGTGGCACGTCCGAGTTTGGGAAAATAAATCCCTGACTGCTGTTGGAGAATAATGGAAATTGAGTTCCTGACCGTCATAGAAAAAGTGGTTCTTCTACTTCCGCTGGGGATAGTGAACCAGAGATGACTATGCTGGGGATTTGCCCCCTATTTACGGGTATTTTTCCGAGGGGAGACTCTGCTTGAGAACAACTCTGCGGGGCAATAACTCTGTTTGAGAGAGGAGATGCTTTGCTGGAAGATCTTGCCGATTCGGAGAGATAAACTCCGCTAGGGGACGAACTTCCATAGCCGGAGGAATAAACTCTGTTAGGGATTAAGCTTCTGTATTCAGAGAAATAAAATCTGCTCGGGAGAAAACTTTATGAACCGCATGCGATTACAAAATTCGGCTGGGGAATATAGACGTCGACTCTCCAAAAGAGCTTGGCTGGGGAAAGTAACTCCTGTTTGGGGAAGAAGAGATCAAAACTTTGGTTGCCTCTACTCTATGGGGAGTGTAGATGTCACAGGGACGCATGTTGAGGATACGACAATGACTTCGTATCAAGACTTTTATGCCCATGTACCTGTTGGAGAAAGTTCCTACGGAGGCCTTGTGGATTGAGTGTTATCCCAACTTATGAGGTGCTTGGTAGCTTCCGATAGAAATGATATGTCTTCTACTGATAAGCAAGTGACGAGATGACGGGACATAGTCACACGCTTTAATCCCTAACTTTTTCCTGGACTGTCCTTTCATATTTTTAGTCCACCGGGATACCCTTTTTTGCCCAAGCCGCCTTTTCAGGTTTTCAGCTTGCCGGGTGTACATATCTTTTTTGTTTTTATCCCTAATTTTTGCCCGAACCCTTTTGGTTCGCCGGGATGCCCTTATTTTTTCCTAGGCCAGTCAACCTAGCGGGTCTTTGTTCATGCGTAGTATTTTCTGACTATGTCCACACTCTCAGGGTGTAGGGAGTTTTCATTGTCGGTAGTGTTATCACATTATCAGAAGATGTTTGTTTGATTGTACGGGATTCGTTGCTGGAATTCATGCCAATTCCCCCAAGTGATTCATATGGAGATTTGCCCCTGGCTATTTGGCATCTTTGAGAGATTCCTTGAATCTTGACTTAACTGCCCCAGATGATGGACAATGATCATGCCGTGCCCCTCGGTTGGAAGTGTTTTTCCACTTGAGGTGATCCTTTTTATTGAGAAGGTTTTTGTTCACTAGATATTCGTCATGCGAATTTCTCTGTTGTTGAACAAATAGTCATATGCAAACAATGTTATTTTAAGAATGCAAAGCTTATGTCTGTCTTGAGGTTTTGAAAAAGCAGTTTTTTTAGTAAAATAGAATTTTGCAAAGATGTGATATCAACTCGGGATTCGTAACAAAACCTACTGGAGTCAGGATACCTTTTGTAACAGTATGCTTTCGAACTAACCCATGCTTCAGTTAGGACTTTTAAGGGTTATAACGTGGCCTGGTTCACGGTTTAAGAAACAAAGGATAAAGGCTCAAATTTTATTTGTACCCACCCGTTCTTCGTGATGTTCTTCGATCCTAAACTCAACTAATTGTGCATTTAGACCCCGTTTGAGTCTTTGCTCTGATATTCCAGTGATGGTTCGAATCCTGACAGTTTATTTTGAATAGGCAGTCATTTCTTTTTTGTTGAGGGTTTGTAGGACCTCATTCTTTTTTTTATTATCCATGTCTTTTTCCTGAACTATTTCTTTTTGTGATTACAGTCAGCGGGATACCCCAGTGTTTTTTTCTTAAGTCTTCTTCATAGGTTTTGACTTAATGGGCTTTTATTTCGAGAGATAAAGACTGTCTGTCTTGAAGATTATAGGGAACCATCACCATTTTTTGTTTTGGAAGGACGTCTTCGATGCCATTCATTGTGCACCTGGATTAACTGAGAAAACTATCTTACCCCAGGTTATGATTAAGGGTTTTAATTTGTGTGAAAAGAAAAACTCCTACTTCTTTGGCTCGAAGGGGTTGACTAGGGATTATCTTCCTTATAACTCCACTGTTTAGGATTTGAAACAACGCCTGTACATTGTCAGCAGGGTTCGTTCAAAAGCATACTTTAGAGATCATGGTATCGTTTTTGTCATCCTCCCTCTAAGGCTTAGAGTTTTTAATCGAGAGTTGAATATCACGAAAAGGAAATATAAAGCAATTTAAGCATAATGAAAAAAATTAATTCAAGACAGACATGTGTAATGCATTAATGAAATAAAAAAGTTTGACATGACAATAATTGTTTGAATAAGCAAAGAAAATATAACTTCTGAATTCAAATGAACAAAAATGCTTTCAATCCTAGCCATGTTTTGGCAAGGGAGCAGTGATCACATTGGGAGTTTCAGGAGGGTCAAATTCGATCTCCTTGGCGTCAATCATATTCTGAATCTTGTACTTCAACGTCCAAGAATCGTTAGTATCGTGCCCCGGGCTACCAGAATGATAAACACACCTTGCATCCGGGTTGTAGTTAGGAGAAGAGGTCTTAGGGTTCCGATGAGGGTTTATCACCGTAATCAGATTCATCTTCAACATGTGTTGCAATGCTTGTGACAATGGCATGTTGATTTGGGTGAACTGCCTTTGAGGTCTTTCCACCCTTGGCTGATTGTTTCGTTGTGGTGGTCGTTGTGTGCGTGCCGAATTAGAGATCAACACTTCCCCCACAGATTGGTGGTAGTCTGCCTTACTACGCCCTTCTGGCCATGCACAACATTGGCTTCCCTCATGCCACCAAATGACTTCTTCTCTGTACTCAAAGAGGTATTTTTATGGATCTTACCACTCAGGATCCCAGCTTCTACTCTTTCTCCAGTCAGAATCAGCTCGGTGAAACCCGCTGACGAGCTGCCGATCAAATGATTAAAGAATGGACCAGATAGCGTCCCCAGAAACATATCAACCAACTCCCTATCAGACAATGGGGGTTGGACTCTTCCGGCCAAGTCTCTCCACTTCTGATCATAGTCCTTAAAGCCTTCGCCTGCACCCATAGACATACCCTGAAGCTGAGTACGAGTGGGAGCAAGGTCGGCGTTATACTGGTACTGCCTGTAGAAAGAAGCAACAAGGTCCTCCCAGTTGCGGACATTAGCTCCTTCCAATTGATAAAACCATTCAAGCTGAGTCCCTAACAGATTATCTTGAAAGAAATGTACCCACAGATTCCTATCAGCAGTATAAGGTTGGATTTTTCTGACGTACGAGCGAAGATGGAGTTTTGGACAGGATACTTCATCGTACTTAGCAAAAACTGGGGTTTAAACTTATGGGGGATCACCACTCCAGATGCCAATCCCAAATCTCCAAAGTCCAAACCGGGAATCTTCTAAATCTCCATAGCACTTAGACGGTCCTCAAGTTTTTTGTACCTATCCTCAGCAGGAGGGTATTGTTCATCATCAAAATCAGTATCATTATCAAAGACTACATGACTAAAACCTTTTTCTTCCTCTTGATTATCTCCTCCTTTGGATGAAAGAGACAGATCAACTTCCTGTCGCAACCTATTCCCAAATATGTTACCCATATTCAGAAGAACCACCTTCTTCTTCTTCTTCCTCTTCTTCTTCTCTTTCAGGATGAGAGTCTTCAAATCTTCTTGCCCTTTAGCCAAGTTCAAGAACATCTCTTGGAACTGGGCATTTTGTGTCTGAAGAGCTTTGATAGCTTGATTGGAAGGTATTTCAGAAGACATTTTATGCTGAAATAAACAACGAAGAAAATGAGAAACCTGTAATGGTACCTGTAATGATGTGTATGATATGCATGCAATTTTTTCAAGGATCTCGCGGGGTAAACAAGAAACTGTTAGAATTTGATTGTAGCTTGATTGAAGAAACTTTGTGTTGTGGAGAGTCCTTCTTCAAGAGTCAAGCTCACCATATCGAGTGGGTCATAGCCCTTGACTCAAGATCCTTTAACAACATTGGCTAGAGGAAAATAAATCCCCTTGCTAGACGTCTGGTTCGCCATGACCTACATTACAGACCCTTGAGATCCTTGAAATGGTTAGTATGATATGCCATGTTATGTTATAATGCATGATGTCATGATAAAATCATTCAATAGGTATAGCATATAACAGACATGGTAAAGGCAAACAAGTCACACAGGAGCCCTTAAATTTCAGGCTGGCATGGAGTTTAGTTACTACCCTCTTGCAGTTTAGTTGGTTCAACCTGTCCTAATAATAGTAACCGGGTTCTAGAGGTTCTTAATATCACTGACCATCCTCCATCGGTCAGAGTTTCAGCTCACGCAATCTTTTCTTGCGGCCGAAACCATCGCGAGAGTATGGTCTCAATGAGCGTAGCATTCTCACTACTTCCTATGGCCAAGTTGGTCAATTATAGGTTCTAAGGTCAGTTGATGCTTAACGACCCATATAGCAGCCCCATACTCTCCTTGTTGCTCCACAAGGGATATCGGTACAAACTAATATGCCACATCAACGTAGCTACTGCTTCAACTGTATCGGTCTATGTTGTACAGTTCCCTCACAGTCTATTGCTACTTACCTAAAAGGTGTCCCCCAGATCCGGGTTAGGATCTATAGTAACTCCGATACAAATCCCACAAAGATAAAGCAATCAAATTAGACAATAGAAAACAACATGATGAACTAATCCTAAGGTACACCCCACTTATTAAGTCCCCAGTTCTGTGATACGGTGGCAGAATCGATTGTTAATACTGGTTTGCGTTTTGTATTCACAAATGTCACGGTAAGCAAGAGTCGCCACCAAATTTTATTTTATCCAACTGGAAAGGAAAAAAGCACATAAAAATTCCTTTTTTGAGATTTTGAGTACGGGGGGTAGATTATAGAAAGGGAAGGTACTAGCACCCTTTCTATCCGTAGTTTTCTACGGGCTCTTAGGTACTTGCTCATCATTTTAAAAATTGCTTCCGTGTTTGTATGATTTGAAAAGTTTTTGTTTTACTTCGATTTAACCCTTTCTTCTGTCTTCAAGAGTGTTACGAAGTGTTTTTGAAAACTTTGTTTGAAAAGTGTGTAAGTGTGGAAAAGTTTGATTTTGAGCAAGTACCTACTAGCATCTACCCACTCGAAAAAGGAATGTTTCTGTTCTTGTTTCCTTTAGACAGCGCTATCCCACTATTAGTGAGTAGGTAGCACTGTCGTTGGAATTTGAGGGACTATCGAAAGGGACGTAATGGTCATTGAAGGCAACATGTAAGGATACCTTAGCATTTCGAAGGGACTGTCATCATATATTCGTAGGCAACATCGAGGGACAAGATCATATACCATAGGCAACTTCAAGGGACATTAAGGGACTATGATCTTTATGATGACTTTTAGATTGAGGGTCTTTTGCTAAGATATCCCTACGTTCGAGGGACATGACCATTGTTTTCCAAGGAAACCAAGTGAGGCATACCCTAAGAGTGAGCATGTGCATGTGTATGTTTTCAGTTATTTAATCTTTGCACAATTAAGGTGATCTACTGTTTTTAATTTTCCAGACAGTCTTTCCATACAATCCTATTAACATACATCTAAGCATTTATAGTTTGCGGAATTAAAAGCAAGAAAGTTTAAAGTCCTAGCTATTACAAGACTTTTGCAGATACATAATTATTTTGGAATGAAAATAAAGATACGAAATTTAAACCCTAATTACTATTACAACCCAGAAGCAATTACATAATTAGAAAAAAATGCGAGAAAAGATAAATCTACGCTATTACATTGATAATGCGACCTATACAATTTTTCTAAAAATTAAAATGTAAAAGAATAAATAAAAAGAAATTAAGGAAAATTTAAAACCGAAAATTCTAAGTTAATGTTTTTGATGATTTTTTATGAAAAAGTGATTTAGGATAATTAATTAAATAAACCTAAACAAACCTAATTAATTTTAATTAGTAAAAAATGTTAATTTTGAAAAAAAATTAATTAAAATACCTAAATCCTAACTAATTTTAATTAATAAAAAAAAGTTTAATTTTGAAAAAAAAAGTTTTAAAAAAATATAAAATTAATTAACCTAAAAATCAAATTAGGTTTTTTTGTAAAAAAAGGTTTGTGAATTTTTTTTTGTGGTTAAGTGAATTTAAGATTGAAAAATACAAATTTGTTAGAAACCAAAAACAAACAATGAAATTAAAAACCTAGAATTAAATTAAAACCTAAAATTAATTATTCGAGTTTAGGAGGAAAAGTCAAAGGTTTGTGAAAAATGTGAAGTTTTATGAAAAAAAAATTTAAACAGAAAGAATGAAAATAGGTAAAAGGATAAATAGAAAGTATTGTACCCCAAAATTTCCCCTCCCATATTTCTCAAAATATTTCAAGAAAGATCTTCAAGTTGCTCAAGGTAGTCCAAGGGTTGGCCAGACAAGCTCTCTCCTAAGGCAGTCTACCCCAAATTAGGGTTTCATGTTGCATCAAGATACTTGAGTCCAAGTAATCCCAAGTGCTCACCAATGTCCTAATATGTTCTCAAGATCATCCATGTCAAGTTTCAAGCCTTGCAGAGGAAGTTTGCTCAGTCAATTGCTCAAAGGTCCAAAAATCGACTATGCTAGGGCAAAAGTCAACTGTGACCCTCATACAGTCAAACTTCAAGATTTTTTGTCAACATTATCATTTTGAAGTATATTTCATCATTTGATCAAGGGTTGATCATGATTCATCAAGGATTGCTCATAATTCATCAAGATTCAAAAGTTGCTAAATTAGGGTTTTGTAGGAAAAGTCAACTCAACTTTGACCAAGCATAACTTTCTCATACTTTATGAGAAATGACCCATCCAAATCTAATTTTGAAGAGGATGAAATTTCCTACAATCCATCTTCAGCTCCCAAGTTCAAGATATGCACTCACAAGAAGTTATGAATTTGGACATTATGGGTCATTTTGAAAAGTCAACAAAAACACCTTTTTGTCAAAGCTTCTAACTTGAGCATGGAATATCAAAATAAGATGAGACCAAAAGTGTTGATTAGAGGACATCTCAAGCTTTCTAAAAAGTACAAGAATACCTCCAAAGAGTCAAAATTGAGGAAGTTATGAATTGTTGACGTTGACCTTTTTTGCAAAATTGCTAAAAGTCAACTATCCCCAAAACTTCAAATTTTGTCAAATTGGCCCAATATTTTTCACTTGTTTTTGGTTGGAATCATAACCCACGTCTTCTAGCCTTTTCCACTTGTCCATATTTTATTTTTATAATTTATTTTGGTTTTTATTTGAATTAATTCAAATTAAATCAAATTAAATCAAATAAAATCCAAAATATTGATAACAAAGAATCTTGTGATTATTTCAGGCTTCATTATACAGCTAGCATCCTTCAAATTCGTACCAAGCCTTAGAGTGCACAAAAAGATTGAGAAAAGGCCATGTTTGGAAAGTTATTCAAAGCAAATTGTGATACGGTGGGAAGAACTGACTGTTTTTTGGAATATTGGTTTGCGTTTTGCGTTTGTTTTTGCAAAATGTCGCGGTAAGCAAGAGTCGCCACCAAATTTTATTTTATCCAACAAGGAAAGGAAAAAAAGCACAGAAACATTCCTTTTTCGAGATATTTCTCGGGTTCGGGGGGTAGAATATAGAAAGGGAAGGTGTTGGCACCCTTTCTATCTGTGGTTATCCACGAGCTCTTAGATACTTGCTCATATTGTTTTCAAATTTTTCTTTCTTTGTGCTTAGGGGTTTCAAAAAGTTTTGGTTTTGAAAACTTTGATTTAACTCTTGCTTCTGTACTCAAGAGTGTACGAAGTGTTTTTTTGAAAAAAACTTTGTTCGGAAAGTGTAAGTGTGAAAAGATTTTGTTTTTTGAAAGAGCAAGTATCTAAGAACCATCTACCTACTCGAAAAAAAGAATCGTTCTATGCTATCTTCCTTTAGACAATGCTATCCCACTATTGATGAGTAGGTAGCATCGTCGTTGGAGTTTTAGGGTCAATCCGAATGCGGGACTTACGGTCACTAAAGCAATGTTAGGACGCCTTAGCGGTAACCCTAATGTCTTAGATCATTTGTTTTGAGACAACAATATCCGAGGCAACCGTTTCGAGGCAACTATGATCTTTGGACATGAGGGCGACCTCTAAAGTGACCTATACTCAATGACCGCGTACGAAGGCAACCAAGTGGGGTGTACCCTAAGAGTGCGCATGTGCGGGTGTGTCGTTTTCAGTTTATTTTTGTCTTTGTACATGTTAATGGTGATCTAAGTTGATTTTAGGTTAAAACATACAGTCTTGTCATGCATTCCTATTATCAAACATCTAACAGTTATATTTTGCAGAAATAAAATGCAGAATTTAAATTACAAGGCGTCAGGTATTTACATCGCCAAAGACAAACCCTTTAAAAGTAAATAAAGCGATAAAAATAATTAAAGGTCCTATTTACTATTACAAACCAGAATCAGATACATAATAGGATAAATGACAATGAATCGCGTGGGGAAAATTAAATCGAGCGCAAAGTTCTAGGGTTTTGACCCTTTTGTTATTTAAAGAAACATCTTTTTTGTTGTTTTTGAATTAAGAAAGAAATCAACCTAAGTTAATTACTAAATCAAATTAATTAATTAATTAATTAAATAAATTATTTTTGGGTTTTTGGTATTTAAGGAAAGAAAATAAAATTAATTAATGTTAGTAAAAACCTAATTAAGTCTAATTGATTTTAATTATTTACAAAAATATATTAAAGTTATTTCTAATTAATAGCCTAAATTAATTAATAAATTTGTTAATAAAAAAATAAAATACTAAAATTTAATTTGATAAAGAAAATATTTTTTGTGGTTTTAATTTTATAAAGGAAAAAAAATTGATTGGTTAGTTAATTAAATAAAAATAATAAAATAAACAATTAAAACAAAATAAATGAAATAGAGAGAGATAGGGAGTTTTGGCCTGAAAAGGGTGGTTTGAGAAGCAATCTGAGGCCCATTTGAATCTGGCCTCGTTTGACTTTTTTTTTATTCCATGTGCGCATTTGGACTTGACTCCATGGTGGATTCTCAATTTGGATCACCAGATCTGGCCTTTGGCCATCTGGCTGCTGGACATGTGAAGGTGTATGGTATGCTACAAGCCTGGATCTGCATGTGATTATCTTAAGAAAAAATATATTGAGAAATTGAGGGGACCTGGGATTCGAACCCAGGTCCTGTTGGATATTGGCAAGCACACTTACCACTTGGCTGAATTGGCTTGTTTGTTAACAACAAAGACAATATTATAAGATAAAACAAGTTAATATGCCAGCAAATAAAAAAAATGCGCAAAAATTTGAAAAGGGCCAATCAGAGGAGGACACGATCTCGACCCTGTCCTCAGGCCTCTAACAAAGTTACATGCAAATTTGAATCCGCAGCTAAAAGCATAGGCCATTCCTAAAATTCATCTCAGGCCATATAAATTCCTCCCAAGACCATGGTTGCATTCGTCTTCCTCTCCCGGTCACGTCCATAGCCATCATTAAGGCTAATTTTACCTGTAACAAAAAACCCTAATCCAAGAAGCAAAACCCTAACAATGGCGTTTTGCACCACAGAGCAGATAAATGAAATCAAATAATACAAAAAGCTTGGAAATGATCTGGTCGTTACAATTATGCCATTGATTCTTTGTAATAATGCATGATTTTTGAAATACGAAATCAAATACAGAAGGGGATCGCGTGACACTTACAGCGCTCTAGGAGGTTGAAAAATGCGTGCTTTTAATCCCGAAGGTTCAGTGAACACCCAGCAATCGATTGGGATAACTTTTGGCTTCTGAAAACCTCTCTTGCTATGATTTCGAATTCCAACTTTTCACCACTTTTTTCAAGTTTTGTTTTGCTTGTTCTTGCAGCCTCTAACCCTTGTTTTCGTGCCTTAAGCTTCCTTATGTATTTAAGAATGCATTAGGTTAATAATTATGGATTCAATCTCTCTAAATCAATGCTCCCATATTTGATTTGATTCATTCTTGAAAGCTTGCCAAATTTGTCAAAAATCCATCTTTTTGCACATGATCTTGTGTGATACGAATTTGATGCTCTTAATGATGATGATCTCAACCTGAAATAGCCAAAAAGATCTCAAGTAATCAATATTTGGATTTTATTTGATTTAATTTGATTTAAAATGAAATAATTCAGTAAAAAATCAAATAAAATAATAAAAAAGAAATATGATCTCTAGGCTGAAGCTAGCACACGTGTGCAATGGGGAAAGCTCAAATCAAGTGGAAAAGAATGGGCCCATTTGACAAAATTTGAAGTTTTGGGGATAGTTGACTTTTGGCAATTTGGCAAAAATTCCCAAATTCAACAATGCATAACTTCTTCAATTTTGAACTTTTGGAGGTGTTCTTTGACTTTTTAGAAAGCTTGATATGTCCTATAACAAACCCTTTTGGTCTCATCTCATTTTGATATTCCATGCTCAAGTTATAAGCTTTGACAAAAAAAGGTGTTTTTGTTGAATTTCAAAAATGACCTATAATGTCCAAATTTATAACTTCTTATGAGTGAATTTTCTGAACTGGGGGTATGAAGATGGATTGTAGGAAATTCCATACTCTTAAAAATGAGCTTTGGATGGGTCATTTCTCATAAAGTATGAGAAAGTTATGCTTGGTCAAAGTTGAGTTGACTTTTCCTACAAAACCCTAATTTAGCAACTTTTGAGTCTTGATGAATTTTGAGCAATCCTTGATGAATCATGATCAACCCTTGATCAAATGATGAAATATCCTTCAAAATGAGAATGTTGACAAAAAAATCTTGAAGTTTGACTGTATTTGGGTCACAGTTGACTTTTGCCCTAGCACAGTCAATTTTTGGACCCTTTGAGCAATTGACTAAGCAAACTTCCTCTGCAAGGCTTGAAACTTGACATGGATGACCTTGAGAACATATTAGGACATTGGGGAGCACTTGAGGTCATTTGGACTCAAGGATCTTGATGCAACACAAAACCCTAATTTGGGGTTGATTGCCTTAGGAGATAGCTTGACTGTCCAACTTTTGAGCAATCTTGAGCCACTTGGAGATTTTTCTTGCAATGTTTTTAGAAAAATGAGATGGAAAATTTTGGGGTACAACAGCTGCCCCTGTTCAATCTTCTTAGACCTGAGGATGTAGATTGGCTTCCGTGCCTTTCGTGATCCAAAGGTGGAAGATGATTGAACACTAGAGTGCCCAGAAATTTGCACTCGCATGAAGTGGTATCAGCCTTGTGATGTCGGGAATGGGCTTACAGATTCCATTTGGAGATTGCTGGCAGGAGGATGGGCTTAAATATGCCATATGCATGAGTTTCGATCGCATAAGAGATTCCTTATCGAGAAATTGCATATCTGTTGTTGTGGAAGATTCCGCTGGGGAAGCCTGGTTTTTGTTGAGATTTAGGAACTTGCCTGTGCTTCAACTGAGAGAATGCCTCTGCTGAGTTTTAAGAACTTGTCTGTAATTCAACTGGGGGGAAACATCTTCATCAAGATCTAGGAACTGTCTAGTCTTCAACGGAGTATGATTCTGTTGAGATTGTAGAACTCGTCCACACTTCAACGGAGGAACATTGTCGAGATTGAGAACCTTATCTGAAATTCAACCGAGGATAATTTAGTTGAGATTTAAGAACCGGTCAGGTCTTCGACTGAGGGAAACATCTTCATCAAGATCTAGGAACTGTCTGGTCTTCAATAGAGTATAATTCTGTTGAGATTGTAGAACTCGTCCACACTTCGACAGAGGAAAATTGTCGAGATTGAGAACCTTATCTGAAATTCAACCGAGGATAACTCAGTTGAGATTTAAGAACCGGTCAGGTCTTCGACTGAGGGAAACATCTTCATCAAGATCTAGGAACTGTCTGGTCTTCAACGAAGTATAATTCTGTTGAGATTGTAGAACTCGTCCACACTCACTACAAGAAAAATGATAGATTGGGACGGTTATTTTGGCTGATTACGACGGTTAAAACCGTCGCAATTTACAATCTACGACGGTAGAAGTACCGTCGCAGAATCGTGCGTCCCCAGCCTATTTCGCGACGGTTGCAAAAACTGTCACGCACAACAGATAGCGACGGTTATATACCGTCGTGAATTTGACTTTATTTTTTGTTTTTGTTGTTGTTTGCGACGGTTATATACCGTCGTGAATTTGACTTTATTTTTTGTTGTTGTTGTTTGCGACGGTTATATACTGTCGTGAATTTGACTTTAACCATCGTAATCTGATTTATAAATTTCAAATAATATTTTTATTTAAATTATTATTTAGTAAAATAATTTTAAATATAATATTATTTTACTATTATATTTAAATTATTATTTACTTTAATATTTTTTTATTTATAGTATTTTTATTTTATTTTCTATCACTTTTCAACATTGTTTTGAAATGAGCAATCCAATTGTTTTGAAATATTTACTAACTCAGTATTATTAATTCAGTTGGGAAACCATTTGTAAAATAATGCAAGGAGACATTGCTTTTGCTATTGAAGCGTGAGATTTCCGTGAGATACCAGTACTTATTATTGGGAGAAAAGATTTATGAATTATTGCACATTGTAATATGCTTATACCACCTTATAACTTTGCTACAAGTTACCTATAACAAGTGAGATTTTCCGATTTTCAGGAACTATAACAAAAAGAGGTTAGCTCCGAAATCTCTTGATCATTTTGCAATCTTTGCAGCCATTTCTCTGACCAACTTAGCAGCTACCATAGCAGTCATTCCATCAACAGTATCGCGTTGTGGGTTGAGTTCAACGACGTCTCCAGCAACAACATCACCTTGAAGATTGTGTAGGATGTTAAGAACATCGCGGAAAGAAAGACCTCCCGGTTCAATATGAGACACTCCCGGAGCAAATTTTGTTTTCAAATACAAAAATAGTTGCATCATGCGTGAGAGAATAGAAATATCGACCTTGACAGCACTAGCAACATTTCTTCCCTGAGGCCTAAATCCACCTAAAACACTAATGGCCTGTGGTGTAAGACCAACATGCCCAATCACAGCTATTCCAGCTTCGACAATAGCTTTTGCTGCAACAATTCTTGAAGGTGAACCTCCTTCCAATTTTATGGCATCCATTCGTCCTTCTTTCAAAATCCGAACTGCCGTATCAACTGCCTGCTTGTAATCAAAACAACAACACTTAAAAACCACTTGGTATGGTTAGAAAGTTAAAACAGTTAAACAAATATACACCCCAAGATTATAAATTCCAATCAATTCCTTTCTACATTTCATTTCCAACTAACAACAATCAAACATGTCCCATTTCAAGTCATTGAAAAATACCAAGCTTAACAACCTAAAGGACCTGTGTGGGGTGGTGGAAACTGGGAAATCAAAACCCTTGCTACAGCAAAAAAAATTCTATTTTCACCACTTTCCCAACAACCAAAAACTTAACAAAGATAAAAAATTCAATCTTTAAAAAACAAAGAAACAAAAAAAAAATTATATACCTGTTTAGAACTACACTCATACGTTCCAAAAGGAAAATCCCCAAGAAGAAGAGGAGTCTTAGCCCCACGAGCAACGGCACGACAATGAACAAGCATTTCATCCAAAGTAATAGGCAAAGTAGTATCATGACCATGAACAAACATGGAAGCAGAATCACCCACAAGACAGATATCAATGGCGGCCATATCGAGGTGAACAGCAGAAGGGTAATCATAAGCAGTGACCATAGTAATGGGTTGTGAGTTTTTATGTTTCTGTCGGAGTTGTGAAAGTGTGACCCTTTGGGTTTGAGGTGTTGGGCCTGAATAGACGGTGTTTTCTGGGAGGTTGCTCATGAGACGGAGGTGGGTTAGAAGAGAAGATGGTTGAGGGAGGGTGGTTGTTCAGAGGATTGATCTTATCTTTGATTTTGAATCCAAGATATGAAATAGTGGAGTCAATTGAGGTTTCTTTATGATATTTTACTTTTGCTTGTGCACGTCCTTCAGCTGTTATTGATCGAATACCAACCTGAAATGTATTAAAAAGCATTGTTTTGGCAAAAGGTTACAGTTTGTAGTTTCAACAAAATCACGGCGCCACCTTGATTTTATACTTATCAACAATAAAAGATTACCTGCAAGAGTCGCCGAACATAGTCACCCTCCATGACACGAGCAAAGGAAGAAGCATGCGAATAAATGTTCCCTTCAAATGCATCATAGTTGTCAGGATGCGCATCAATATGAAGAACATCAACTGGTCCTCCAAGCTTCTCCGAGACAGCTCTAATAACTGGAAATGATATTGAGTGATCACCACCTAAAACTAAGGGTCTTAGAGGAGCCTGAAAGAATATAAACAACACGAGGATCAAGCAAGTTCGAACAGAAAGTTATCTGCAAAATGTTATAGCATTTCACATGATAGTGGAGTGAATGCTAAGAAACAATATATGAGGATGATAAAGGTGTACTTTTTTAATTCAAAATCATAAATTGACAAATTTACCTCTTCCATCACTAACTTGACAGATTCACCAATGACACTCATCAATCTTTTATCATCTACGCCACAATCTCGAATTTCTTGAATAGGGACGTCACCGACATCAGTTAGCACTCGTGAGTCTTTTAAATCCTTACCTGCAAAATCAAAATAGTATTGTTACTACAAGCTTATGATTATCATATATAACTATAGGGTTGATACAAGAAGCACGACGGCACTGAAAACTGAGATTGCAGTTAAAAACCAGTATTTTCTGCGAACCACGATTGACAGCACTGAAATAGAATACTGATGAACAGACATTGTTACAGCAATCTGTGTTATTATCAAGTCATTATAGAGCACAATTTTAGCCTATATCTCTTGAATGCAAAGGTGTTTAATAAATTAAAACTTAATCTAGATTTATAGAATATTAGATAATTACACAATAGTTAAGGCAAGAAAAATAAACACAAATCAAGTATGTTAAGCTTAAGAAAGAAAAACAGCAATTTGATAACAAGCTTTCTAGAGCATCAAGGAAACTAAATTCATTAACTGATCATTAATACGAAACACTGAATAAGCATATATAAGACACAGACGCCAATCTCAGACCTGATACACAACTAAAATATGAATGAAATAAGCTGAAATGAAATAAAATGACATAATAATACTGATGATAATCCGAGTAAAATTAAATAATTACCTAAAATATGTGTGTGCACCTTTGAGGGTGCTTCTAGACTAGACAAGACCCAAAATAGAACAAAGATTTATACAAAGAACAGGCAAACCTACATAGTAGATACTAGATATCAATCCAAAGACACAGAAAGGGATCTATATATGTTAGTAGAAGAAGTCCAACTCCTGTCACTCCCTACAGATTTATTGATTAGGTAGCCAATTCTTTTTGTATATATTCATGTGCAACCAATGATACAGTGGTACATAATTATATTATTTTTAGTTACTACTCATACAAATGTACATATACATAGTACTCCTTCGTGTCAAAAATCAATTAGGATACACAATGAAACCCATCTAGAGGGATGATTACTATATCCTTGGGGATGTCTAAGCTAACGCGGATATTTAAAATTCAACACACAATCAATACCACTAATTCAAGTCTAGAGAATGAAGATCGGGAAATAGAAACCAAACTAGAGACAGATATTCATGCAATTGTAAGGCAAAAAGATGCATTGAACACAAATCTAATCTTATTCTAATCAATTTAAAAAGTATGTCACCTCTTGACCAAAAATTGTATCGTGGTTCCAACCTTTATCACATGTCGCTTGTGAGAGTTACTCGCATACACTTCTTGCCCGTGTTTCTACAAAAACAAAAACCACATATCACCGCTACAGAACACTAAAACCACACACATATATAACCACCAAAACATTCCTGGGAGAAGCTCACCATTTTATACACAAACTCTGCCCTGATATCTTTCTCCGTTATAATCGCAGAAGCAAATCCAAGCACAACAACATGAATAGACTCATGTGTAAGTTTCACTACCTTTCCTTCTGGAAAGAAAAAAAAACACAAACCCTATTAATCAATAAAACTATCCTAAAAAAATTGAACTATCACAATTTGTTAATTTTTGTTAAAACAATAGACCGAAATGAAAGAATACAAGTAGCATTAACAAATGAAATTTAACAATACCTAAAAGCATATCTGGCTTGGGAGAAAAAAGCAACAGATTAAGCTTCAAATTAACACCAAAATAAGGATAAACTCCAGGAAGGATCTTGGCGCATTTGTCAAACGAGTAAACATCGTAAGCCAAAACGACGCCGTCGAAGATCTCGTCGTACCTGCAAAGAGACGCAAGAAAAACAAAATAAACATAAGAGTGACGTTGATTATGATGTTTGGCAGTGAAGACAAAACGCAAGGGCACTGCGCGAAATATAAGTTATTGGATGACGACGGTGGGACTCTGTCGTGGATGTTTTGTAATTGTAGGCGACGGTATTTTCACCGTCGTGGTCTTTGATGATTTTTAAATAATTTTTTTCAAGTAATTAATTAGATTTTTTTCATGCGGCGGTTAATATTGATGGGTGTGAAAATTTATTTTGTTGGTAATTTATTTTATTATTATTATTATTATTATTATTATTATTATTATTATTATTATTATTATTATTATTATTATTATTATTAATAAAAGAGAAAAAGAAGGGGAAATGAAAGAAAAAAAGTGGGAAAGTAAAAGAATAAAAAAAAGTAGCGATTATGATTGGGTAATGTAGTTACGACAGTTCACCTAATTGTCGCGGATGTGAAAAGAGGGCGGTTTTTTGGTAACTGTCGCAATTATGTTACTCATAATGCTTGAAAATCTACGACGGTTGAGCCTAACCGTCGTGAAAACTGTCGCAATTCAGGAATAAGGACGGTTTTGTGGGAACTGTCGCAATTTATTTGTCGTAAATCTCTTTTTTTCTTGTAGTGACTTTGACGGAGGAAAATTGTCGAGATTGAGAACCTTATCTGAAATTCAACCGAGGATAATTCAGTTGAGATTTAAGAATCAGTTAGGTCTTCGACTGAGGGAAACATCTTCATAAAGATCTAGGAACTGTCTGGTCTTCAATGGAGTATACTGTTGAGATTGTAGAACTCGTCCACACTATGACGGAGGAAAATTGTCGAGATTGAGAACCTTATCTGAAATTCAACCGAGGATAATTCAGTTGAGATTTAAGAACCGGTCAGGTCTTCGACTGAGGGAAACATCTTCATCAAGATCTAGGAACTGTCTGGTCTTCAGCGGAGTATACCGTTGAGATTGTAGAACTCGTCCACACTTTGACGGAGGAAGTTGTCGATATTGAGAACCTTATCTCAAATTCAACCGAGGATAATTCAGTTGAGATTTAAGAACCGGTCAGGTCTTCGACTGAGGGAAACATCTTCATCAAGATCTAGGAACGGTCTGGTCTTCAATGGAGTATAATTCTGTTGAGATTGTAGAACTCGTCCACACTTTGATGGAGGAAGTTGTCGAGATTGAGAACCTTATCTGAAATTCAACCGAGGATAATTCAGTTGAGATTTAAGAACCGGTCAGGTCTTCGACATGGCTGAGAACTTTAACTGTATCTTTCCTGAAAAGTATAGATCAGTCGTATGCAATGCATGATATATATCAAGCAATGATGTTCTCAAAATAAATGAGATTGTATTGTATGATGCGTATATGCATGTATCATGATGTATGGAAATGTAATGTTTTAGCTGGGGAAAATAAATCCCGGATAGCTGCTGGAAAATAGAGTTGAATTCTTTGTTTCCGCCGAGGGTGGCGAACGAAGATGATTGTGAGAATAAGCCTGCACGAGAGGATAACTCCGTTGGAGGATAAAATGATGAGGAAATTACTCTGTGGGGAAGAGATGCTCTTCTGAAGATTCCACTGATAAATTCCATTGGGATGAATTATCATTGCTGGTGATACTGAATCCTGTTGGGGATTGAATTCTGTTTGTGGAAGGGAAGAAATCCGCTGGGGATGATCTTTTAGTTGCGACTTCACTGTGGATAACCCTTTAGGCTCTTGTGGGGATAATCCTTTGAGCTTTGCTGGGGGAAATCTTCCTTTGAACTCGGCTGGGGATATTTATTTTATACTCTGCCGGGGACGAGCTTCCAGAGTCTACTGGGGATAATTCTTCAACTCCACTGGGGAAGCTTTTTTAGACAGCGCTGGGAAAATTTTAAATCCATTGGGGATATCTTGTATTCTGTCGGGGAATAGTAAGACTGCCGGGGATATTAAGCCTTTTTCAGTGCTGATGGTAGATAAACTCTACTTGGTGAGAATATTACCGACTCATTCATTCACAGTTGCAAGTCTCAGCTGGGGAGAGCTATGATTACTGTCCTACTGTGTGGGGAGTGAAAGTATCTTAGCCATATTCTTCAGCTGAATTTACCGTTGTACCTGGTGAATAGAGCAACTGTATAGTTTGGACAATTTTATTGCCCCTGTTTATGATATTACCAGTAATCGTCTTTTGTTTCGCATGTAAATATTTATGAGCAGTAATTAATGTCAAGTGCATATATCAAAAATGAACATTGGACGTTCTTTGCAAAACAAAATAGCTTGAAATTTCTTTGAAAATGAATTATATTAATTTTGGAATTTGGCCTGCAAATAGGCGTTTTTATACAAGAGGCTGACGTCCTAGTAAGAGAACGTCGCCGAACAGATATAGTTTATACAATTTGTGAAAAACTAAACAAAACAGCTATGTGAATAATCCCACTGGGTTCCAACTCTGTTATTGCCCTTATGTCCTCGAGCATCTCATCACTTTTCTACTTGGTTAAAGGTAGATCAGATTGCTTAGTGTCGTCTGAGCTTGATAGTCGATACCGAAGTCTGGATACAAAGTGATCCGATGAGACATAGTGTTACGCTTTAATCCCTAATTTTTTCCTGGACCGCCCTTTCGGGTTTTCAGTCCACCGGGATACCCTTTTTTGCCCAAGCCGCATTTTCAAGTTTTCGACTTGTCGGATGTACATATTTTTTTTATTTTCATCCCTTATTTTTGCCCGAACCCTTTTGGTTCACCGGGAAGCCCTTATTTTTGCCTAGGCCAGTCAACCTAGCGGGTCTTTGATTATGCGTAGTATCTTTTCACTATGTCTGCATTGACTGGGTGAGGAAGGTCGTCACCATCCATGGTGGTTAGAATCATAGCTCCTCCTGAGAAAATGTTCTTAACCAAAAATGGCCCTTCGTAAGTAGGGGTGCATTTGCCCCTTGGATCACCTTGAGGTGAGATAATGCGCTTGATCACCAGATCCCCAACTTGATACTCTTGTCGTCTAACTTTCTTGTTAAATGCCTTGATCATCCATTTGACCATGAAAAATAGCAGTAATTATTTTTTCATCGATTAAGTTCAGCTGATCAAGTCGGGTCTGGATCCAGTCATCTTCGCTCAAACCCGCATCCTTCATAATCCGAAGAGAGGGTATCTGAACTTCAATGGGCAAGACTGCCTCCATACCATATACCATAGAATAAGGTGTTGCCCCTGTTGATGTCCAGGCTGAGGTGAGGTACCCATGAAGAGAAAATGGTAACATCTCGTGCCAATCTTTGTATATAACTGTCATCTTCTGCACAATCTTCTTAATGTTCTTATTAGCCGCTTCTACAGCCCCATTCATATTCGGCCAGGAGGGAGAAGAGTTGTGATGCTGTATCTTGAATTGCTCGCAGAGCTCAGTGATCATCTTGTTGTTGTGATTGGTACCATTGTCCGTAATAATCCTCTCTGGTACACCATATCAACAGATCAGATTATGCCGAATGAAGCGTGCCACGACGTTCTTGGTTACTGTAGCAAAGGAAGTTTCTTCAACCCACTTCGTAAAGTAATCGATTGCTACCAGAATGAAACGATGCCCGTTGGACGATGTAGGTCTGATCTCATCGATCATATCAATGCCCCATATTGCAAAAGGCCAAGGAGATGTCAAAACGTTCAGAGGTACTGGAGGTATATGCACCTTATCAGCATAGACTTGACACTTGTGACATGTCCGAGAATGATGATAACAGTCGACTTCCATAGTGGACCAATAATATCCTGCCCGTAGGATTTTCTTCGCCACAGTATGTCCACTGGAATGGGTCCCGACAGTACCTTCATGTAACTCTGCCATGATCCTTTCTGCTTCATTCTTATCCATACATCACAGTAAGGTCAAATCATGGTTACGCTTGTAAAGAATTCCATTGCTGATGAAGAACTTTGCCGCGAACCTCCTCAGAAACTTCTTATCATTAATAGATGCACCCTCGGGGTATTCCCGGGCCTCAAGGTATCTCTTCACTTCATGAAACCAGGGTTTATCTGCTACCTCTTCAGTCTCAATGTCGCAGCAATGTGCAGGTTCGTCCAATCTTTCAATGATAATCCGGGGAGCTTCATTGTCCCAATTGACTTTGAACATATAAGACATCGTAGCCAGCGCGTCCGCCAACTGATTCTGCTCTCTTGGGAAGTATTCAAAGGTTATCTCCTCAAAGTGCGGAAGCAAAGTCAACACATACTCCTTGTAAGGAATAAGATTAGGGTGTTTCGTATCCCACTCGCCTTTGATCTGACTGATCACGAGAGCGGAATCTCCGAAGACACTCAAGAACTTAATCCTTAGGTCAATTGCTGCTCGAAGACCCATAATGCACGCTTCATACTCCGCCATGTTGTTGGTGCAGTTGAAACATAGTCGGGCGGTAAACGGAGTATGAGAGCCTTTAGGAGATATGATCACGGCGCCAATGCCATTGCCCAAAGCGTTTGAAGCTCCATCAAAGTACATAGACCATCGAGATCCTTCCTCAGGTCCTTCATCCGGTCCCGGTTCCTCACAGTCAGTTACTATCATGATATTCTCATCCGGAAATTCAAAGTTCATAGACTGGTAATCATCCACTGCCTGATGTGCCAAATGGTCTGCCAACACACTTCCCTTGATTGCCTTTTGGGTCGTGTACTGGATGTCATACTCAGTCAAGATCATCTGCCATCTTGATATTCTTCCGGACAAAGCAGGCTTTTCGAAGATATACTTGATTGTATCCATTTTTGATATCAATAGAGTAGTGTGAGTCAGCATATACTGTCTCAGCCGGCGAGCAACCCATGACAAAGCACAACAAGTTTTCTCAAGCAACGAGTATCGGGTCTCGCAGTCGGTAAACTTTTTGCTAAGGTAGTAAATAGCATGCTCTTTTTGGCCAGACTCGTCATGTTGACCCAACACACACCCCATTGAGTTGTCGAGTACCGTCAAGTATAAGATCAAAGGTCTCCCTTCAACTGGAGGCATCAAAATGGGTGGATCTTGGAGATACTCTTTGATCCTTTTGAAAGCGGCCTGACATTCATCATTCCATCGTACCACTTGATCTTTCTTCAGTAACTTGAAGATTGGTTCACAAGTAGCAGTCAGGTGCGAGATGAATCGGGCAATGTAGTTCAGACGTCCCAGAAAGCCTGACTTCTTTTTCTGTTCTGGGAGCCGACATTTCCTGTATAGCCATCACCTTTGCAGGATCCACTTGAATACCTTTATCGCTTACGACGAAACCCAGCAGCTTACCGGACCTCACCCCGAAGGTGCACTTGTTCGGGTTTAACCTCAGCCTGTACAACTTCAACCTGCCAAATAACTTCTGAAGGTGGTCAAGATGTTATTCCTCTGCCTGGGATCTTGCAATCATGTTGTCGACGTATACCTCAATCTCGTGATGGATCATGTCATGAAACAAAGCAACCATGGCGCGCTGATATATTGCCCCAACATTCTTCAATCCAAAAGGCATGACCTTGTAGCAAAAGGTACCCCATTGAGTAACAAAGGTTGTCTTCTCCATGTCTTCGGGAGCCATTTTAATCTGATTATAACCGGAGAAACCATCCATAAAGGAGAACACCTTATGCTGCACGGTGTTGTCAACCAGAACATCGATATGAGGTAGAGGGAAATCATCCTTGGGGCTCGCCCTATTCAGATCCCTGTAGTCAACACACATTCGAACCTTACCATCCTTCTTCGGCACCGGAACCACGTTGGCCACCCACTGTGGGTAAGAAGTAACTGCTAGAAAACCGACATCGAACCGTTTCATAACCTCAGCCTTGATTTTCTCAGACATCTCTGGGCGCATTCGATGGACCTTCTGTTTTACTGGAGGACAACCTTCCTTGGTAGGCAGGCGGTGAACCACAATATCGGTATCCAACCCAGGAATATCTTCATAAGACCAGGCAAAGATCTCAACATAGTCACACAGCATCTGAATCAACCGTTGCTTGACACTAGGTTCCAGATCTGCACCGATCTTAACCTCTTTCTTGTCCTCTTCTGTACCCAGATTTATGGTTTCCACTGGCTCTTCATGCGACTGTATGACCCTCTCTTCCTGAAGTAAGAGTCTAGCAAGTTCACCAGGCAGTTCGCAATCATCTTCACCTTCGTCTTCGGCTAAGTTGATCGGACTTTCAAAGTCATGACTGGCAGTAGCAGAGTCGTTATCAGTGGGATCCAGAGTGGATGTAGACCTGTATATGTGAGTGTGTGTAAAATAGCTGTTTTGCAATATATAATAAAAAAAACAAGGAGTGCGAAATTTGAAATGCAAGAAACGTCCAATGCTTTTATTAATGATATATGTAGATGACACACATAAAGCCCTCACAAATGAAGCCACGGTGCCCCGGGTAAGACACCGGGCCATAGAGTTTAAAACATTGTCTGTTACAAATTCAAAACAAAAGTCTCATTACTGGGTAACAAAAGAAATTGGGATGAAGTCCTTTGTTGTCCAGTTGCTTAGTCCTCCATCAGTCGTTGGGTATATCCAACTGTCAAACTCAGACTCTTCAACATCGTCTTCGATGGCATTCACTCCTGAATTGCCGATGAACAAGGGAGGTCTTCCGATACGTGCATTCCGAACAGCCTTTTGAGCTTCTGCAATGAAACCCAAACCAAACTTGTTAGTCTTTTGTGCAAAATTAGGGAGTTGGCCCCAATTTGCAAAACAACCTTTCTCAACAACAGCCCGGGCATCCTTGAAGGAAGCCATCTTCATAGGAGGATTTTTAACAACAATCTCAGTTGATGCCAGTGTCTGGGGAACCTCTTCAAAATGCTGAAATGGGGTCTCAATGAACTCGCCATCCATTTCTACATATCGAAAAGAGTTAAGGTGGCTCACCATGTACTCCTCTTCTCCTTGCACTGTCACAATTTTCCCTTTCACTGGGTACTTTAGCTTCTGGTGGAGCGTAGACGTCACTGCCCCAGCTTTGTGGATCCACGGACGACCCAACAAACATGAATAAGATGGCCGAATGTCCATCACATAGAATGTAGAGGTGAAAACCTGAGAACCAACCTTAATCGGAATATCCACTTCTCTGTGTACCATTCTCTTCGACCCATCAAAAGCCCTGACAACAATGTTACTTGGCTTCAACTCTAAACCCTCACAGTCCAACCGGTCTAGAGCTTTCTTAGGCAAAACGTTCAATGAGGAACCAGTATCCACTAATACATGGGTGAGAGTAGTGCCCCTGCATTCAATGGAGACATGCAGGGCATCATTGTGATTTTTCCCCTTAGCAGGTAGGCTGGCGTCAGAGAAACCCAACCCATTATCAGAAGTGAAACTAGCCACGCAATCTTTAAACTGATCAGCTGATGTTTCTTGCGACACGTGTGCAGTCTTCAAGAATGCAATCAGAGCCTTGGCATGGGCCTCTGAGCATAGCAATAGTGATAACATGGATATTTTGGATGGGGTTTGCCCCAGCTGCTCGACTGCATTGTAGTCGCTCTTTTTGATGATCTTCAAAATTTCCTCCATCTCTTGTCTAGAGGCTTCACTAGTAATTTTATTTGGTGCCTCCGTCTGGGCAGGCTCATCAGTGGTCCCTTTTCCTCGAGTGTCAGATGACTCAGCAACAGGGGTAAGAACGGGAACTTGAACAGGAATAGTAGCAGGTACACTGGCAGGTGTAATAACAACAGGTTTCCGGGCAGCTGGTGGAGAGATATCAGGGGAGAAAAGTCTTTCGCTGCGGGTGACTTTGGCAGGTCCAACAATATTGTTGACGTCAGTATCAGCATCCAAATCTTGTTTAACTCCGTGATAGTAAACATCAGCCTCGTAATGCCAAGGGACAACTTTATCAGATGTATAGGGGATAGGCCCTGGAATAGTGATGATCAACAGCGCGATTCTTGGAACAGATGTAATTCTAACAGGATTTCTCGAGGAAGCCTTGGAAGAATTATCGAAAATGGTAATAATAGCAACTTTTTCAGCAGGGATCAAAGGAACAAGAGTCTTCTCAAACAGAATTTCTTTATTATCCATCAAACGTTGGACACCTGACTTCAAAAGATGGCAATCGGTAGGTAAGACAGAACACATACAACAACCTTCATCACAACCCAGAAATAAACCGGCTAACAAAAGGTTCTTCTTTACAGTCATCAATGGAGTAGTAATATCCTTCACAGAAACCACAAACAAGTCTTCCTCTATAGCATTTACTCCATGCTTGGGCATAGGAGCTGTCACAACATTAGGTCTTTCAGGTGCTTCAAACTCAATCTCCTGAGCATCTAACAAGTCCTGTATTTTGTTCTTCAAAACCCAACAATCATCTATATCATGCCCCGGGCTATCAGAGTGAAAAGCATAACGGGCATTAGGGTTGTACTTTGGTGATGTAGTGTTAGGATTCTGTGGGGCCTCCCTTAGAATCACTAGATTGGTTTTCAATAACTGTGGCAGAATCTAAGATAAAGTCATGTTGAGCTGAGTGAATTGTCTTCGAGGTTTCTCGGCTCTTGGCTGATTATTGCGCTGAGGAGCACCAGCAGGTCTTGATATGACAACCGCATTAACAACTTGGCGGCGTTCAGGTCTATTCTGGCTTTTCAAACTGTAAACAGCGCTGGACTCCTTCTTAAAAGGCTTCTTCTCGGTGCCTGATGAAGCACCCTTATGTATTTTACCAAACTTAATACCAACCTCAATCCTTTCCCCGATCATAATTAGCTCCATAAACCCGGACTAAGAACTTCCAATCAGATGGTTGAAATACAGACCAGACAAGGTCCCCAGAAACATATCTACTAGCTCCCTATCAGCCAAGGGTGGTTGCACTCTTCCAGCGAGGTCCCTCCACTTCTGAGCATAATCTTTGAAACCTTCACCCGCACCCATAGACATACCTTGGAGTTGGGTACGCGTGGGAGCGAGGTCGGAATTGTACTGGTACTGCTTGTAGAAAGCAGCAGCCAAGTCCTCCCAATTATGGATGCTAGTTCCTTCCAACTGGTAAAACCATTCAAGTTGAGTCCCTGAGAGACTGTCTTGAAAGAAGTGGATCCAGAGATTCTTGTCAGCGGTGTATGGCTGAATCTTCCTAACATACGATCGGAGGTGCAGTTTTGGGCAAGAAACTTCGTCGTATTTAGCAAAGGCTGGTGCTTTGAACTTGTGGGGAATCACCACCCCAGATGACAGACCTAAATCGCCAAAGTCCAGACCATGAACTTTCTGTACTTCCATCTCACTCAACCGGTCTTCCAGTTGGTTGTATCTATCCTCAGCCGGAGGATACTGGTCTTCGTCGAAGTCTGTCTCGTTGTCTGAAACCACAGGGCTAGGAGCCCTCCTTTCTTCTTGACTATCTTTCCCTCCAGATGAGGTGGTCAAATCAACTTCATCTCGTAGCCTGTTTCCAAACCTGTGGCCCATGTTAAACAAGACCGTCTTTTTCTTCTTCTTTTTCTTCTCTTTCAAGATAAGGGCCTTCAGATCTTGCTGACCCTTAGCTAGATTCATGAACAATTCCTGGAATTGGGCGTTTTGAGCCTGTAGAGCGTTGATTGCTTGTTCAGTTGATGGTTTAGAAGACATGGTGCTGAAATAAATAGCGAAGAAGATGAGAAAACCTGTAAGGGTACCTGTTATGAGGTGCATGGAATGTAATGCGTATGCTATGATTTCAAAGACGTCGAGAGATTCAAATTCATAACAGGAAATGAAACACACTTTTATTAGATAAACTTGAAATTCAATTGTTCAACAAATTCCCTTAAGGCGTTACAAGAAAGGAAATACTGAAAAGTAAATAAAAATTGGAAATAATCAAAGGACATTAGCGCTCCCATGGTCGTTTGCCTTTAGTGCTGACATAGTCATTGAGGATCCGCTCGTTCTCCAGCTGCCTTGTCAACTTCTGGATCTTCTGCTCTTGTTCGTGATACTTTTCTTGGTAAGTATCCCGTTCTTCCCTCAGCTGCATCCAAGACCTCTTCAATGCCCCAATGTCAGTAGGCATGTAAGGGTGTAGGATGGTAGGAGGAACCCCTTCCTCATCAGCAACTTCAACAATAATAGGCAAGACGGCTTCATAGGGCATTCCTAGCTTTTGGGCACGTATGTGAACCCATCAGAGATATGGTTCCATTGGTAGAGAAGTATTCACACCCAGCTCGTGTGGATCAGATCTGTGTACTCTATCCCAAGCCCTTATGAATCTGCAGTGTTGCTCGTCACTATCCCCTTGGAAATCAAATTTTATACTAGGAAGTAGCAACTCATGAGGTCCTTCCCTTCTGGCTCGCCCAAACTGATGTAAGGCCAAGCATGGATTGTAAGTAATTCCTCCATTGGTTCCTATCAGTGGAACATTCGGGTATTCCCCAAAGCGATCAATAATAGCCACCTCATCCATACCCTTAATAGTCCAAATGATGTCATTGTGAGAGAGAGACATAACCCTATAAGCCCAGCCCATGCCTTCTTTATTCTTTAGAACTGATTTGGGGAGGTGATAAATAAACCACCTCGCCAACAATGGAGCACAACACATAAAGGTTCCCCGCTTCTGAGCAGTACGGGCATAAAGCTGATGAAGAATGTCACCCAAGAGAGTGGGTACAGGATTACCAGAGATGAAGATTTTTACCGCATTCACATCAACAAAGGAGTCAGAGTTAGGAAACAATACCAAGCTATATATCAGAAGAGCCAGAATATCTTCGAATGCCTGAAAGTCTAGACTATCCCATAAATGATTAGCCTTACCAACCAAGAACTTAGTCAAAAAGCCCTTTGCTCCACTACGAGTTTCCCAATTAGCCATTACCTCAGCCTTTGTCATATGAAGGGCTGAAGCAATCTCTTCCAGCCTAAGGATCTTCTCCCAACCTGTAAACGGGGTCTGTTCCAGAATAGAGATATCGAGCAGATTAGAGAACTCTTTCAAGGTAGGGACCAACTGGTAGTCCTGAAAAGTAAAGCAATGGTACAACGGATCAAAGAACTGTACTAAGACACTCATCATCTGCTCGTCCAATTTGGAAGTGACCAAACCAAGAAGATGTCCATGTCTTCTGATGAAGGAGGTAGTATCTGGCATCTTTGCAATCAAATCTTTAAGCAGAGTGGGAACCTGGACAAAGTTGATCCAGATGGTGTTTCTACGCATGGGTGCCATGACCTACAAAACAGAACAAAGATGAATCCCTCCTGTCTTTGAAATAGGTTAGTTCAGTGCAAGATGCATGCAATGTTATGATGTCATGATGTCATGGTAGAAAACACACCACAAGTATCCACAAATAGCAAACATGGTAAAGGCACACAAGTCACACAGAGAGCCCTTAGATTTCAGGCTGGGAAGGAGCTTAGGTACTACCCTCTTTCAGTGTAGTTGGTTCAAACCTGTCCTAAAAATGGTAATCGGGTTCTAGAGGATCTCAATATTACTAACTACCCTCGATCGGTCATAATTCCAGTTTAGCAACCTTTTCTTCCGGCCGAAATCATCGCGAGAGTTTAGTCTCAATGAGTGTAGCATACTGCTACTGTTCTATGGCCAAGTTGGTCAATTTAAAGGTTCTAAGGTCAGTTGGTGCTTAATGACCCCTTAGCAGACCCATATTCTCCTCGTTGCACCACAAGGGATATCGGTACATACTAAAGTGCCACACCAACGTAGCTACTGCTTCAACCGTATCGGTCTACGCCGTACAGTTCCCTCACAGTTTATTGCTACTTACCTAAAGGGTATCCCCAGATCCGGGTTAGGATCTATAGTAACTCTGATACAAGCCCACAAATATAAAGCATACAAGTCAAGCAATTGAAAACAATATGAACTATTCCTAAGGTACACCCCAATTATAATATTCTCCCCAACAGAGTCGCCAGTTCTGTGATACAGTGGGAAGAACTGACTGTTTTTTGGAATGATGGTTTGCGTTTTGTGTTTGTTTTTGCAAAATGTCACGGTAAGCAAGATTCGCCACCGACTTTTATTTTATCCAACAAGGAAAGGAAAAAAAGCACAGAAAAATTACTTTTTCGAGATATTTCTCGGGTTCGGGGGGTAGATTATAGAAAGGGAAGGTGTTAGCACCCTTTCTATCCGTGGTTATCCACGGGCTCTTAGATACTTGCTCATATTATTTTCAAAATTTTCTTTTTTTGTGCTTGGGGGTTTGAAAAAGTTTTGGTTTTGAAAACTTCGATTTAACTCTTGCTTTTGTCCTCAAGAGTGTACGAAGTGTTTTTTTGAAAAAAACTTTGTTCGGAAAGTGTAAGTGTGAAAAGATTTTATTTTTTGAAAGAGCAAGTACCTAAGAACCATCTACCTACTCGAAAAAAAAGAATCGTTCTATGCTATCTTCCTTTAGACAATGCTATCCCACTATTGATGAGTAGGTAGCATCGTCGTTGGAGTTTTAGGGTCAATTCGAATGCGGGACTTACGGTCACTAAAGCAATGTTAGGACGCCTTAGCGGTAACCCTAATGTCTTAGATCATTTGTTTTGAGGCAACAATATCCGAGGCAACCATTTCGAGGCAACTATGATCTTTGGACATGAGGGCGACCTCTAAAGTGACCTATACTCAATGACCGCGTACGAAGGCAACCAAGTGGGGTGTACCCTAAGAGTGCGCATGTGCGGGTGTGTCGTTTTCAGTTTATTTTTGTCTTTGTACATGTTAATGGTGATCTAAGTTGATTTTAGGTTAAAACATACAGTCTTGTCATGCATTCCTATTATCAAACATCTAACAGTTATAATTTGCGGAAATAAAATGCGGAATTTAAATTACAAGGCGTCGGGTATTTACATCACCAAAGACAAACCCTTTAAAAGTAAATAAAGCTATAAAAATAATTAAAGGTCCTATTTACTATTACAAACCGGAATCAGATACATAATAGGATAAATGAAAATGAATCGCATGCGGAAAATTAAATCGAGCGTAAAGTTCTAGGGTTTTGACCCTTTTGTTATTTAAAGAAACATCTTTTTTTGTTGTTTTTGAATTAAGAAAGAAATCAACCTAAGTTAATTACTAAATCAAATTAATTAATTAATAAAATAAATTATTTTTGGGTTTTTGGTATTTAAGGAAAGAAAATAAAATTAATTAATGTTAGTAAAAACCTAATTAAGTCTAATTGATTTTAATTATTTACAAAAATATATTAAAGTTATTTCTAATTAATAGCCTAAATTAATTAATAAATTTTTTAATAAAAAAATAAAATACTAAAATTTAATTTGATAAAGAAAATATTTTTTGTGGTTTTAATTTTATAAAGGAAAAAAAATTTGATTGGTTAGTTAATTAAATAAAAATAATAAAATAAACAATTAAAACAAAATAAATGAAATAGAGAGAGATAGGGAGTTTGGGCCTAAAAAGGGAGGTTTCAGAAGCAATCTGAGGCCCATTTGAATCTGGCCTCGATTGACTTTTTCTTTTGATTCCATGTGCGCATTTGGACTTGACTCCATGGTGGACTCTCAATTTGGATCACCAGATCTGGCCTTTGGCCATCTGGCTGCTGGACATGTGAAGGCGTATGGTATGCTACAAGCCTGGATCTGCATGTGATTATCTTAAGAAAACATATATTGAGAAATTGAGGGGACCTGGGATTCGAACCCAGGTCCTGTTGGATATTGGCAAGCACACTTACCACTTGGTTGAATAGGCTTGTTTGTTAACAATATACAAAGACAATATTATAAGATAAAACAAGTTAATATGCCAACAAATAAAAAAAATACGCGAAAATTTGAAAAGGGTCAATCAGAGGAGGACACGATCTCGTCCCTGTCCTCAGGCATGTAACAAAGTTACCTGCGGATTTGAATCCGCAGCTAAAAGCACATGCCATTCCTAAAATTCATCTCAATCCATATAAATTCCTCCCAAGACCATGGTTGCATTCGTCTTCCTCTCTCGGTCACGTCCATAGCCATCATTAAGGCTAATTTTACCTGTAACAAAAAACCCTAATCCAAGAAGCGAAACCCTAACAATGGAGTTTTGCACCACAGAGTAGATAAATGAAATCAAATAATACAAAAAGCTTGGAAATGATCTGGTGGTTACAAATATGCCATTGATTCTTTGTAATAATGCATGATTTTTGAAATACGGAATCAAATATAGAAGGGGGTCGCGTGACACTTACAGCGCTCTAGGAGGTTGAAAAATGCGTGCTTTTAATCCCAGAAGGTTGAGTGAACACCCAACAATCGATTAGGATAGCTTTTGGCTTCTGAAAACCTCTCTTGCTATGATTTCGAATTCCAACTTTTCACCACTTTTTTCAAGTTTTGTTTTGCTTGTTCTTGCAGCCTCTAACCCTTGTTTTCGTTCCTTAAGCTTCCTTATGTATTCTACAATGCATTAGGTTAAGAATTATGGATTCAATCTCTCTAAATCAATGCTCCCATATTTGATTTGATTCATTCTTGAAAGCTAGCCAAATTTGTCAAAAATCCATCTTTTTGCACTTGATCTTGTGTGATACGAATTTGATGCTCTTAATGATGATGATCTCAACCTGAAATAGCCAAAAAGATCTCAAGTAATCAATATTTGGATTTAATTTGATTTAATTTGATTGAAAATGAAATAATTCAATAAAAAATCAAATAAAATAATAAAAAAGAAATATGATCTCAAGGCTGAAGCTAGGACACGTGTGCAATGGGGCAAGCTCAAGTAAAGTGGAAAAGAATGGGCCCATTTGTCAAAATTTGAAGTTTTGGGGATAGTTGACTTTTGGTAATTTTGCAAAAATGGCCAACTTCAACAATGCATAACTTCTTCAATTTTGAGCTTTTGGAGGTGTTCTTGGACTTTTTAGAAAGCTTGATATGTCCTCTAACCAACCCTTTTGGTCTCTAACTTTGATATTCCATGCTCAAGTTATAAGCTTTTACAAAAAAGGTGTTTTTGTTGAATTTCAAAAATGACCTATAATGTCCAAATTTATAACTTCTTGTGAGTGAATTTTCTGAACTTGGGGTATGAATATGGATTGTAGGAAATTGCATCCTCTTCAAAATGAGGTTTGGATGGGTCATTTTCATAAAGTATGAGAAAGTTATGCTTGGTCAAAGTTGAGTTGACTTTTCCTGCAAAACCCTAATTTAGCAACTTTTGAGTCTTGATCAATTTTGAGCAATCCTTGATGAATCATGATCAACCCTTGATCAAATGATGAAATATCCTTCAAAATGAGAATGTTGACAAAAAATCTTGAAGTTTGACTGTATTTGGGTCACAGTTGACTTTTGCCCTAGCATAGTCGATTTTTGGACCCTTTGAGCAATTGACTGAGCAAACTTCCTCTGCAAGACTTGAAACTTGACATGGATGACCTTGAGAACATATTAGGACATTGGGGATAAATTTAGATCATTTGGAATAAAGGATCTTGATGCAACACAAAACCCTAATTTGGGGTTGACTGCCTTAGGAGATAGCTTGACTGTCCAACTTTTGAGCAATCTTGAGCCACTTGGAGATTTTTCTTGCAATGTTTTGAGAAATATGAGAGGGAAAATTTTGGGGTACAATAAAATCAATATCAAAATCTTTGATGGATAGGGATTTGGATGCAATATCCAAACCTAATACATTGTGTGATACATAATGGTTGCATACAAATCAAAATAAGGGTTGGAGACAGGCGCTATAAAGCAAACAAAATCTGAAAAAATAAAAGAAAAGTGTGAGATCAAAATCCCACTTAGAGGCATCCTCAAGGCTTGGCATTTTTCCCAATCGTCTCCTGACAATCTCCACAAGCGAAATCAATCAAAAGTAGGCATTTTCGAGCCCTCTCACGCACTGTAAGTAGTTCACGGAATCACTATGTTCTTGAAATCGATTAACACTATTCTTGCATCCATAGCGTAAAATAATGGGATAATCTTGATCACCGTGATGTTTACAAGCTTTTGGCATTACTCAATTTCATTTATGTGACCAATACCATGAATCACCATTGTTAGGTTTTCTTGGAGTTTTTTAGGGTTTTTGATTTTAGGAATAATTGGCCCTAATAATGGGTATGGTTATGATCAGAAGAAGGAGACGAGTCTAACAATGGTGTTAAAATTCATTTACATGGCCTGTACGAGATTTTGAGGGTGGACAGGTTTGTAGCGATGGACATTTGTCTATGGGTATAGGTATTGCAGGTTTTTAGCTACGGATAGAGGAAGGGGATGAAGGCGTGTCACCCCACTATTGGCTTGTTCAAACGAGCGCGCTTTTTTTTTAATTTCTGTCCACTAACTTTTGTTTTATATATTATTATTACTTTGTATTATAATAACAATAAGAACCACACAGCCTAGTGGTTGCCACGCATGATTTCAAGGCATTAGAGGCTGGAGGTCAGGGGTTCGATCTCTGCCTCCAGCATTTGTTATTTTTCCTTGTTATTTCAGGGAATCCAGTACACGCTCAAGCTAAACGTCCACCATGCTCCTTCCTCATCAACACGCCAGATGGCCAGATCTGGTGGCCATCATTGAAGGTGCACCAAAGGGTCAGTCAATGCACACGCACTGGATTGCAAAAAAGTCAAATGGACCTCACAAATGGGCCAGAATTCCTGCTTTCTACACCCCCTAAATCAGACCCATTCCTCTATCTTTCTATATTTTGTTTATATTTCATTTAATTATTTAATTTAATTTAATTACTAACCAAAATTAATTTTCTTTTTCATAAAAAAAAATCACAAAAATATTTTTTAACCAATTAAATTTTAGGATTTTATCTTTCATTAATAAATATTAATTAACTTAATTAGGTTAATTTTAGGTAACTTTCATTTATTTTGTAAATAATTAAAAATCAATTAGAATAATTAGGTTTTAATATTAATTTAATTATTTTATTTTCTTTCCTAAATTAACAAAACTCCAAAATATGTCATTAATTATTTTTCATTTATTAATTTAATTAATTAATTAATTTAGCATTTAATTTTAGGACTTAATTTCTTTTCTTAAAAAAATAAAAACAACAAAAATATTTTCTTTTAATTAGGAGGGTCAAAACCCTAGTTTCGCATCCGATTCAATTTTCTCGCGCGTTTTATTTTTGATTCGAATATTGTATCTGCTCTCGGTTTGTAATAATTAAATTAGGACGTTTATTTATTTTTCCGCTTTTAAATTTCAAAGGGTTTGTCTTTGGCGATGTAAATACCCGACGCCTTGTAATAATTTAGTTTAAATTCCGCACCTTTTAATTCTGCAAGTTATTCAACTTTTAGATGTTTGATAATAGGATTTGCATGACAAGAATGAATGTCTAATTTTTAAAACAGTTAGATCACCCTAAACATGTGCAAAGATAAAAATAACTGAAATCAACACATTCGCACATGCGTACTACTAGGGTACACCCCACTTGGTTGCCTTTGTAAACGGTCATTGAGTATAGGTTGTTTTAGAGGTCGCCCTCTTGTCTAAAAGATCATAAGTTGCCTTGGAAAGGTTGCCTCGAATATTGTTGCTTCAAATAAATGATCTAAGACATTAGGGTTACCACTAAGGCGTCCTAACATTGCTTTAGTGACCGTATGCCCCTCTTTCAATTTGACCCTCAAACTCCAACGACGGTGCTACCCACTCACTAATAGTGGGATAGCGCTGTCTAAAGGAAACGAACATAGAACGATTCTTTTTTTGAGTAGGTAGATTAACTCTTAAGTACTTGCTCATTCAAAACAAAACTTTTTCGCACTTACACTTTTACAAACAAGTTTTCAAAAACACTTCATTACACTCTTGAGGACAGAAGCAAGAGTTAAATCGAAGTTAAAACAAAAACTTTTTCAAAACCCACAAGCACAAAGAAAATCATTTTGAAAACAATGAGCAAGTACTTAAGAGCCCGTAGATAACTACGGATAGAAAGGGTGCTAATACCTTCCCTTTCTATAATCTACCTCTCGTACTCAGAAAATCTCAAAAAAGGAATTTTTTTGTGCTTTTTTCCTTTCCTTGTTGGATAAAATAAAAGTCGGCGACGACTCTTGCTTACCGCGACATTTTGCAAAAACAAACGCAAAACGCAAACCAGCATTCCAAAAAACAGTAAGTTCTCCCGCCGTATCACAGAAAGGAAGAAAACCAATACCAATAGGGGTGGTTGTTGAATCCACGCCCTTAACCTTCTCAGGATGTCTGCCTCATCATGCATGGGTTGGTTGTTCTATTTTGGTCATAAGTGTGTTGGCCTCAACGTTCTGTAATGAACCTGCATGAGACAGTGTCTAAATCTGCAGTGTTGAATCTCATGAACACATTAAATAAATTACTATATATCGTGAAATACAAATAAAGCCAATATATGAAAAAATTTAATTTTAAAACCGATATGGCATGTATGAATGATTATACCCTTTTGATCATGGAGATCAAACCAACCTTACCCTTACTGGAGAAGTAGTGAGATGAATGCTTATATTCCCTTTTGATCATGGAGATCAAGCCAGCCTTACCCCTACTGGAGAAGTAGTGAGATGTGGGTTTGTAACAGGGATGACTTGTTTGTAGTGAGATGAGGATTTGTAATAAGGATTTCAAGATTTTAGGGTTCTTGAAAGAATTTGATATTTTGACAGAGTTATGGCAAATGTTTTTTTTCTCGTCTCCTCGTTTGTGTAAAAAGAATGAGATTATATAATGGAAATTAGAGAGAAAAAAATGGGCTTTGAATGTGCAATTGGGCCTCTAATGTTCACTTGAGTCTGTTACGTTCTAGGCAAAATAACAGGGGCTTAAGTGCAATTTTTGAAGTTGAAATGTGTAAAAAAAATGTAGCTGACATTGAGAACTAACTCCTGTCCGAAAATGGGCTCAATCGGATAAACGGTGAATTAGTTATGAATTTTTGAAGTTTCAGCTCAGACAAACTTATTTTGGGCTCCAGTGTCGACTCTAACACGTTCTTCAATAAAAAACTGGTATTGATTGAAGTGTAATTCGGTCTCAACTTTTGAAGTAAAGTTGTAGATCTCTGAGTCAGTGACCTCGTATAAAAATATGGGCCCGATCCGATAAAAATTGACCAAGTTATGAATTTTTGAAGTTTCGGCCCAGATGAAATAATATTCAGCATTCATGATTTTTGGCGCGTCACACGCACACTGAGCAAAAAACGAAGGACTTTTGAATACCTTTCAAACTCGATACCTCCTGTGAAAACGTAGCCAACTCAATTTGTAAAATTTTGGCGCCGGAACCAGCTCGATACGATGAAAATCGACCAAGTTATGATTTTCTGAACATGACGCAAATAAACTTATCACAAATTTTCTGTAGGAAAATACTTGATAAATCCGCATTTTTGAAGACCTTCTGATCAAAATTGGCTTCCAGTGATGAGAGATGAAAATGTAGATAACGTCAAGACAGAATTTTGGTCACCAGAGCGGGTTCAAAACGAGCCACGATCTTTAAGTTATGAATTTTTTAGCGCATAAAAATTGCACTTTCAACACACTTTGTCACCACATTTCTTCGAGAAAACTCACACATTCGGAGACCTTCTTTAAAGAATTGACTCTTGAGCCGAACCTGAATTTGAGAATACGTTATCAGAGATATCTTGACGAAAGAACATCTGAATATGACGCGCCGGGTTGGACTTGTGAATCTTTGAACCCTGAATCGTTGCAAAACGGCGAACCAATCTCCAGCACGGAAAATACTCTGAGAATATCCATTGACGAAATAAACGTCACCTGTAACCTGAAGAAGCTTGATAAATATACCTTTATTCCATAACCATAAAACCAATAATATGCGTGTATGAAAAGAGGACAAATTTTGGGGTACAACAATGTACATATGTGCAAAGTGTGTTTGATTGCATGCATTTTTGTCTTGATTGGGGTTCTCTATTTGTTGATTTCATGTCTTGCCATACACACCCTAATTACTAGCAATATATGAAAGTAATAAAAAGTGCAGAAAGTAAATATCCCACGCTATTACAAACATTAGGGGGATGGGGTGTGCAAATTTTACAAGTGGGGATTGCAAGTAAAATTAAATCCTAAGTTACTATTACAACCATATTGAATGGATAAAAATGTACAAGAAAATGTAAAATGGACTTGTTTTGTTTAAGAAAAGAAATGAGTTTTGTTTATGAAAATATTTTTGATCTCTTTTTTTTAAGAAATAAAATAAAGCATGTAAAATGTAAATTTTTTTTGGTGTTTTTGATTAGTGAAAATAGAAGCGATAGCAAAAAATAGTAAGGAAAAAAGAAAATAGAATCAGCGCATTGCTGAATTAAAAGAGATCAGAAGTTCTGACTCTGGCGTGCTGCAAAAACATAAATCATATTAGTATAAATAGGTAAAGTCAGAAGTTCTGGGTCCGCTGGGAACAAAGAAGATTTCAGAAGTTCTGATGCCACTGACAGAGCTTAGTATCCTTCTCCATGCTAGTCAGAACATCTGTAACTTAGTCATTTCTCAACAGAACAGAAGATGCGCATATCACAGTTATGGCAGATTTCATAATGTTTCAGAAACAAGAGATATCAGAATATAAATCAGAAGCAAGCATGAATTTTATAATCCTAATTTCCTTAAGAAGTTCTAAACTAATTTACTCTCTACTTAGGCATACAAATACGTGAAACCTCAGAATACGTACAACATCATAATCATGATGTCTACATTGTATTTTTGAACATGCAAATCTGATAATGCCTAAGTAATATGATGAGAGTCAGCATAAGCTTACCTTGCATCTGGAAAATACTCTGTGAGCTGGAGTCTGGTTCTGAACTCTGGTGATGTTCTAAACAACTTCTTCACGTACTCAGCAGGCTGGAAGCTTTCAACTTGGGCAATGAATGATTAGAAAATTTTTGGAACAACCAAGGGGGCAAAGTTATGACTTCCTTGAGGTGGATATGGATGAAGAATGTGTTACAGTCTGAACACAGAAGTTAGGATGGTTTCTAAATGTATATAAGAAACTGTATGGATGGTTTTGGTCAAGAAATACTTGAGGAAAAAAATGGATTTTGAATGCAAGAACCAAAAGTTAACAGGTTTTTGTATTTTGTATTTGCAGTTTTGGGACTCTTGGAATTTTAGCAGGGGTTCAAGGCTTTTTCTTTCTCAAAAATTCGACCCTTTTACAGTTGCCAATGGCTTTCAATTTATAGGCAAAGATCTTGTAGCTTGGAGAGTACAACCATCACATGCTAGGGTGATGCCTTGTTCTTGAAGCAAGTATGGTGGTTAGCAGCTTTAGCAACGCCTAAGCTGGATTTGTAAGCAGGAATTAAGTAAAGGTAACCTCAAAAGCAAAAGCAACGCAGGGGCCCGACACACTCTTGTACAAAAGTTTGCTTTTCCAAGACAGTAATGGTACCTCTATACCACACGTGGGGAAATCCTTTGAACAAAGACCCAAAATTGGTTGTGAGCATTAAATGGTGATGAGATTGATCAAACCAGAAATCCTGGAACGTTAGGTTTTGCATCATTTCTTAATTCGGGATCAGAAGTTCAGCTTCAGCGTAACTTAGAATAGCCATCCAACTTCTGATCTTTGTATCTCCTTGCTCCAGCATGTTTTGAAGGAGCTCTCAGACTTTCTAGGAAGCTTGCAACACGCTTTGTAAACCTTCTTTGAATTGCTCTTGCAACTTCTGACTAAACCTGTGTGGAAACTGGCCCAGAAGTTGTAGACAACTTCTGACTTGAAAATGCTCAGAATTTGCTGAGTTCCTAAGCTACAGGGACGTGCCCTTGAGGATGTATAACTTGAAATCCCAACAATTCTAAAAGAAGTTTTGTTCTGCAGTGTTTCAGGCCTCATTGAAGTCCATAACTCTTGTGTTAGAAGTTCTTCCAGAGTCAACTTCCATCATGGTGAAAATCTTGCCAGAAGTTCTGAGCTTGTGATATTTCTTAATCATTAGAAAAATTCTAAGTATTTAGAAATTTGACTTTTCCATAGTAATTTTGACTTTTGAATTTCTTGATGAGACAAACTTCATATTTCAACATGTCTTGATTAAATATGATTCTTGAAACTTGATTTTAATCCAAAAGTCAATGTTTGAATGACCATTTTACCCTTGTGAATTACTTTCTTGAAAAATTTGTAATTCAAGGCTTGAAATTGGATGGGAACAAACCTGAGGGTCCAGGGTGATCTTTTGAGAAATTTATTGAGAAATGAGAAGGCAAATTTTGGGGTACAACAACTGCCCCTGTTCAATCTTCTTAAACCTGAAGAGTTAGATTGGCGGATCCGCCATTTGTGACATGAAGGTGGAAGATGATTGGACACTAGAGTACCCAGAAATTTGTACTCGATGATGTGGTGATTGGTTGTATAGGAAATGGGCTTAAAGATGCCATTCAAAAGTTATTTTTGACAAAAATTTGAAGAAGTATCAGAATAAATCTCTGGTTGATTTATACTGAAATAGTGGATGTGTTAGGTTGAGTACCAGAATAATATCCATAAATGGATTGTATCTGACTCGTATCTGAAAGTTGTGTTTGAATGAGTATCAGGATGGCATCTGTATATGGAGTGTATTTAAACTGTATCTGAAAGCTGAAACTGAATGAGTATCGGGATGACATTCATATCTGGTGCGTACTTGAACTGTATCTGAAAGCTGAATCTGAATGAGTATTAGGATGGCATCTGTATCTGGTGCGTATCTGAACTGTATCTGAGAGTAGAGTCTGAATGTGTATCAGAATGGCATCCGTATCTGGTGCATATCTGAACTGTATCTGAGAGCTGAATCTGAATGAGTATCAGGAAGGCATCCGTATCTAGAGCGTATTTGAACTATATCTGAAAGCTGAATCTGAATGAGTATCAGGATGGCATCCGTATCTGGTGCATATCTGAACTGTATCTAAGAGCTGAATCTGAATGAGTATCAGGATGGCATATGTATATGGTGTGTATATGAACTGTATCTGAAAGCTGAATCTGAATGAGTATCAGGATGGCATCCGTATCTGGTGTGTATCTGAACTGTATCTGAGAGCTGAATCTGAATGAGTATCAGGATGGCATATGTATCTGAAATGTATCTGAGAGCTGAATCTGAATGAGTATCAGGATGGCATCTGTATCTGGAGCATATCTGAACTATATTTGAAAGCTGAATCTGAATGAGTATCAGGATGGCATTCGTATCTGGAGCATATCTGAATTATATCTGAAAGCTGAATCTGAATGAGTATCAGGATGGCATCTGTATCTGGTGTATCTGGACTATATTTGAGAGCTGAATCTGAATGAGTATCAGGATGGCATCCGTATCTAGTGCGTATCTGAACTGTGTCTGAAAGCTGTATCTAAATGAGTATCAGGATGGCATCCATATCTGGTGCGTATCTGAACTGTATCTGAGAGCTAAATCTGAATGAGTATCAGGATGGCATCCGTATCTGGTACGTATCTGAATTGTATCTGAGAGCTGAATCTGAATGAGTATCAGGATGGCATCCGTATCTGAAGCGTATCCGAACTGTATCTGAAAGCTGAATCTGAATGAGTATCAGGATGGCATCTGTATCTGGTGCGTATCTGAACTGTATCTGAGAGCTGAATCTGAATGAGTATCAGTATGGCATCCGTATCTGGTGCGTATCTGAATTGTATCTAGAAGTTGAATCTGAATGAGTATCAGGATGGCATCCGTATCTGGTGCGTATTTGAACTGTATCTAGAAGCTGTCTTTTTGTAATGAAGGAATCTGAGATGATTTCTACCCCAAAAACATGATGAAGGAATCTTGGAAGATTACTACCTTAGCAGGATGATGAAGGAATCTTGGACGATTACTACCTCAGCAGGATGATGAAGGAATCTTGGACGATTATTACCTTAGCAGGATGATGAAGGAATCTTGGACGATTACTACTCCAAAAAGATGATGACCTTTATCTGTTGGTTGATCTTTCCTGAAAAGGTAAAGAGTTAATTGTATGCAATGTCATGATGTATGCATGATAAGATTTGTGTTATATGTATTTTGCATGCATATGCTATGAATGTTGTTGAGATGCAATTTTGTCTTTGGAAAATAAATCCTTAACAAGTGCTGGGGAGTTATTAAATCCTGGATTGCTGTTGAAGAGTAGGTGTGTCTTCAAACTTTGCTTAGAATGTTTCCACCAAGGTTTCATGTTTTGTCGTTTGAGGAAGTGAACTACTATTTGGTCGAATTCTAGGCTTCGCAGCACCTTATACTGTTATCTGGTCGACATCCAAGCTTCACAGTGTTTTTGGAGAAGGGAACTACTATCTGGTTGAAATCCAGGCTTCGCAGCACCTTACAGTGTTATCTGGTCGAAATCCAGGCTTCACAGTGTTTTTGGAGAAGGGAACTACTATTTGGTCGAAATCCAAGCTTTGCAGCACCTTATACTGTTATCTGGTCGAAATCCAAGCTTCACAGTGTTTGCTGGGGATTATAGAGTATTCTACTAGGGAAAAGGAGTTGTGGTCCTTTGATTTGTAGTGGCTGGGAGAGGAAAAATCAAGTTGGGGAATCTGTAGTTTGTTGGGGAAAAGTCTTCTCTATTGAGGATAATCCTCGAGGGCTCTTGAGGTCGACTCAACTGGTGAGAATTTTTTAGAAATTGAAACTCTGGCTGGGAGTCATCCTATGAGAAGGATCTTGAGGAGATTTGTCATTTCCCCTAGTAGCGAGTGTTGTAGTAATGCCAGAAAATGTTTGCTTTGGTCGCACATGACCCTTTATGTGGGATCCTGTTTTGTCCCCGGAGTTAATCGGGTTCACCTTGACGTTTGAGAGTTTGATCATATTTCCGGCAGCCCTGAACTTCCTAGAGATATTTTCTAAGACTGTTGTGGAAGAAAATGAAGACCTGATACCGACACCATCTGACACTACTGGTACAAACAAACAAATTGGTGGTACCGGAAGTCTTCATAGTGGATACTATTCAAACCCTTAACATTACCCCTTGAGAGATACATATGGAGATTTGCTCATATGAATTCAACAATTCTTTGAGAGATTCTTTGGATCTTGACTTGACTGCCCCAGATGTGTTGGACAAAGGTCATGCTGTGCCCCTTGATCATGAGAGATTTGTCATTGGAAGTGTATTTCCATTTGAAGTGATTTTGTTCACTGAGAGAGCTTTCGTTCATCGGATATTCGTTGTGTGAATTTCTCTGTCGTCAAACAAATAGCCATATGCAAACAACGATATTCAAATAATGCAAAGTTTATGTTTGTCTTGAAATTTTGAAAATGCGTTTTAGCAAGTAAAGAAGTTTTGTAAGAAATTTCAAACTCAAGTTTAGAGTAAAGCCTTACAGGAGTCAGGATACCTTTTGTAACAATATGCTTTCGAACTAACCCATACTTCAATTAGGACTTTTGAAGGGTTGTAATGTGGCTTAGTTCATGGTTTAAGGAGCAAAGGATAAATGCTCGAAGTGTATTTGTACCCACCCACTCTTCGTGATGTTCTTCAGTCCTAAACTCAGTTAATTGTGTGTTTTAACTCCAATTGAGTCTGGAATGATGTTTTGGTGATGGTTCAGACAAGTTAAGTTTGTCGGAAGGCAGTCATTTTTGCAACATTTTTCATGTTGTGGAGGATTTATAGTGACCTCTTTTTGATTTGTTATCCCTAATTTTGCCTGACTGTTCTTGTTTTGAGATTACGGTCAGCGGGATGCCCCAGTTTTCTTAAGTCTCCTTGGTAGGTTTTAACTTAGTGGACTTTTATTTTTTGAGAGATAATGACTACCTATGTGATAGGGAACCATCACTGTCTTTTGATTCCAAAGGAATGTTTCTGATGTCATTCGTTGCATTATGAAGTGAAAGTTTACGACTGAACGTGCATTTGAATTAACTGAGAGACTACCATGCCCTAGGTTTTGATGTAAAGGTTTTAATTTTGTGAAAAAAGAAGAAAAAAAAGTTCTACTTCTTTGGCCCAAAGGGGTTGACTAGGGATTATCTTCCTTATTACTCTAATGTTTAGGATTTGAAAGAATGCCTGTACATCGTCAGCAAGGTCTGTCCAAAAGCATACTGTATGAGATTATGGCATTGTTTTCGTCATCCTCCCTCTAAAGGCTTGTAACTTTTAGCAAGAGTTGAATGTCATAAAAGGAGTAAACAACATAATTTAAATAATATGAAAATGAATGGATTAATTCAAGACAACATATTTAATGCATTAATGAAACAAAGTTTGACATTAATAGATAATTGTTTGAATAACAAAAGAGATTACAATTGAAAATTCAAATGAACAGAAGCCTCTTCGTCTGAACTTGTCACTTTAGGTGGTGAGCCTTTGAGGGACGACAAAATAATTCAGTCTGTCCATCTTGTGTGAACTCTAGCATTCCTTCATCGATCAGGTTTTGAATCTTGTATTTCAGCGCCCAACAATCGTTTGTATTATGCCCAGGACTATCGGAATGATAGGCACACATGGAATCGAGATTGTAACTGGGAGAAAAAGTTTTGGGATTTGGATGAGATCTTATTGGTGTAATCAGGTTCACCCTCAGCATGTGCTGCAAAGCTTGAGACAGTGGTATGTTGATGTTGGTAAACTGTCTTTTGGGATCGCTTTGCCTTTGCTAATTTTCTGGTTGATGTTGACGAAGTCGTTGTTGGGCTCGTGATGTGGCAGCAAATTAGGAAGGTCTTCCAGCTTCTTGTCTCATGGGAGGCTGAGCAGTGACTTGATTTCCAATTCTGGTTGTTTGCCCCCATACGGTTGCAACCGTCTTGACGAAGTTGGTTGACAAGAACTTTCAGCTTTTCTTGTCCTTGAGCCAGATTTTGGACAAGATCCATCTGGCCCACCAGTTGTGCCATCATTTGGACCTTTATTATGGCTATCTCGGTTTGTAGTCGTTCCAACTGATCATCCTTGGTGCCCTCCGGATTCCCCATGACCATGCCCCTTGTGAGGTGAGCTTTGACTTCTTCTTGCCCCTTGGACAGGTTCAAGAACATATCTTGAAGTTGAGCATTTTGAATCTGGATGTCTTTCACCATTTGTTCCATATCCATCTTACTGAAATCAACAGTAGGAAGATAAGGAGACCTGTATGGGAGAAACCTGTCATGATATGATGCATGATATATGGATGCATGTTTTTAAGGATCTTGCGGGGTTAGTAGTCACTTACAGTTTTAATTAGAGAACTTTGTGTCGGTGGATGTCCTTCCACGAGAATTAAGCTCACCATGCCAAGTGGGTTGTAGCCCTTGGCTCAAGTTGTTGTACTTCATCTTTAATGGCGTTTGATTTAGAGGAAAATAAATCCTCTTGCCCCTTGCTAGACGTCTGGTTCAACGTGACCCTGCATCATAGGCCCTTGAGATCCTTGAAATGATTATTGAAAATGCTATGGTATGATGTCATGTACAAGTATGCGAGGTAAGCAAGTTTATATACAAATAATCATATACACACAAAGCAGACAAGTCCTTAGGTTTAGGCTTGCTTGGAGTTTGTAAGTAAGTACCCTCTTGAAGTTTAGTTGGCTCAACCTGTCATAATTAATAGTAACCGGGTTCTAAGGAGCTCAATATCACTGGTTTGTTTTCTCGGGCATTGTTTCAGCGCAAGCCTCTTTAATAGCGACCGAAATATCCCAAAAAATCAAACTCAATGAGTGTAGTATCGAGTATCTACCAACTTTGGACTCCACCAAAGTCGATCATCTCACTACGTCCTAAAGGCCAAGTTGGTCAAGTAAAGGTTCTAAAAGTTCATTAGTGCTTCATGACATCACTCAGCGGCCCCGTATTCTCCTTGATTAACTCAAGGGCTACCGGTACCCACAAATATGTCGCACTAACGTAGCTATTGTTTAGACCATTTCGGTATACCCTGCACAGTTTCCACAACGTATTACTACTTACCTATAAAGTATACCAAATCCGCGTAGAGGATTCAAACCCAAACAAATAACCAAAATGTAAAGCATACAAGTCAAATAATGTAAGCAAGTAAATGTGATCTAACCCTAAGGTAACCCCACTTTTAGAATTCTCCCCATCAGAGTCACCAGTTCTGTGATACAGTGGGAGAACTGACTTGAAGGTTTTGCGTTTGATCGCAAATGTTGCGGTTTAGCAAGAGTCGCCACCGAGTTTTCTTTTATCCAAAAGGAAAGGTGAAAAAGAACAGGAAATACCTTTGAGATTATTTCTTGAGTTCGGGGGCTAGATTATGAAAAGGGAAGGTATTAGCACCCTTTTCATCCATGGTTTTCCATGGGCTCTTAGCCACTTGCTAGATCACTTGCTTTTGTTTGAAAATGTGCTCTGTGTGGTTTTTGAAAGTATTTTGTAAAGATGTCATTGTTTAGGAAAACTTTGTAATGATTCTCGTTCGTAAGAATGTATACAAAGTGTTGATCTTTTTTAAAATGCTTTCAAATGAGTGTGTTGGTGTATAAAATGTTTTTGTTGTGAGTAAGCGAGCAACTAGGAGCGAATCTACCTAATCAAAATGTCGTAGATGTTCTTTTCCTCCTCCTTTAGGTGTTGCACTCTTACCATTATTTTGGTAAGAAGCCTCATCATTGGATGTGAAGGGACGGGCGTGGGTCATCGTATAATTATAGAAGGAAAACTATGGATGTTTTAGCAATGTCGTTTAGGGACTAGATCGTTTACCGAAGGAAACATCGAGGGACTACGATCTTTTATCGAGGGTCTTTGCTAAAACGCCCATGTTCGAGGGACATGACTATTTTTTCCGATAGGCAACAAGTGATATTACCCTAAGGTGTGCATATGTGCAAAGTGTGTTTGATCGCATGCATTTTTGTCTTGATTAGGGTTCTCTATTTGTTGATTTAATGTCTTGCCATACACACCCTAATTACTAGTAATATATGAAAGTAATAAAAATTGCAGAAAGTAAATATCCTACGCTATTACAAACATTAGGGGGATGGGGTGTACAAATTTTACAAATGGGGATTGCAAGTAAAATTAAGTCCTAAGTTACTATTACAACCATATTGAATGGATAAGAATGTACAAGAAAATGTGAAATGGACTTGTTTTGTTTAAGAAAAGAAATAAGTGTTGTTTAAGAAAATATTTTTGATCTCTTTGTTTTAAGAAATAAAATAAAGCATGTAAAATGTAAAATGTTTTTGGTGTTTTTTATTAGTGAAAATAGAAGCGATAGAAAAAAATAGTAAGGAAAAAAGAAAATAGAATCAGCGCATTGCTGGATTAAAAGAGATCAGAAGTTCTGACTTTGGCGTGATGCAAAAACAGAAATCATATTAGTAGAAATAGGTAAAGTCAGACGTTCTGGGTCCGCTAGGAACAAAGAAGATTTCAGAAGTTCTGATGCCACTGGTAGAGCTTAGTCTCCCTCTCCATGCTAGTCAGAACATCTGAAACTTAGTCATTTCTCAACAGAACAGAAGACGTGCATATCAGAACTATAAATCAGAAGCAAGCATGAATTTTCTAATCCTATTTTCCTTAAGAAGTTCTGAACTAATTTACTCTCTACTTAGGCATACAAACACGTGAAACCTCAATACGTACAACATTAGAATCATGATGTCTACATTGTATTTTTGAACATGCAAATTTGATAATGCCTAAGTAATATGATGAGAGTCAGCAGAAGCTTACCTTGCAGCTGGAAAATACTCTATGAGCTGGAGTCTGGTTCTGAACTCTGGTGATGTTCTGAACAGCTTCTTCACGTACTCAGCAGGCTGGAAGCTTTCAACTTGGGAAATGAATGATTAGAAAAATTCTGGAACAACCAAGGGGGCAAAGTTTTGACTTCCTTGAGGTGGATATGGATGGAGAATGTGTTACTGCCTTAACACAGAAGTTAGGATGGTTTCTAAATGTATATCAGAAACTGTATGGATGGTTTTGGTCAAGAAATACTTGAGGAAAAAATGGAGTTTGAATGCAAGAACCAAAAGTTAACAGGTTTTTATATTTTGTATTTGCAGTTTTGGGACTCTTGGAATTTTAGCAGGGGTTCAAGGATTTTTCTTTCTCAAAAATTCGACCCTTTTACAGTGGCCAATGGCTTTCAATTTATAGGCAAAGATCTTGTAGCTTGGAGAGTACAACCATCACATGCTAGGGTGATGCCTTGTTCTTGAAGCAAGTATGGTGGTTAGTAGCTTTAGCAGCGCCTAAGCTGGATTTGTAAGCAGGAATTAAGTAAAGGTAACCTCAAAAGCAAAAGCAACGCATGGGCCCGACACACTCTTGTACAAAAGTTTTCTTTTCCAAGACAGTAATGGTACCTCTATGCCACACGTGGGGAAATCCTTTGAACAAAGACCCAAAATTGGTTGTGACAATTAAATGATGACGAGATTGATAAAACCAGAAATCCTGCAACATGAGATTCTGCATCATTGCTTAATTTTGGATCAGAAGTTCAACTTCAACGTAACTTAGAATAGCCATCCAACTTCTGATCTTTGTATCTCCTTGCTCTAGCATGTTCTGAAGGAGCTCTCAGACTTTCTAGGAAGCTTGCAACACGCTTTGTAAACCTTCTTTGAATTACTCTTGCAACTTCTGACTGAACCTGCATGGAAACTGGCCCAGAAGTTGTAGACAACTTCTGACTTGAAAATGCTCAGAATTTGCTGAGTGCCTAAGCTACAGGGACGTGCCCTTGAGGATGTATAACTTGAAATCCCAACATTTCTAAAAGAAGTTTTGTTCTGCAGTGTTTCAGGTCTCATTGAAGTCCATAACTCTTGTGTCAGAAGTTCTTCCATAATCAACTTCCATCATGGTGAAAATCTGGCCAGAAGTTCTGAGCTTGTCATATTTCTTAAACATTAGAAAGATTCTAAGTATTTAGAAATTTGACTTTTCCATAGTAATTTTGACTTTTGAATTTCTTGATGAGACAAACTTCATATTTCAACATGTCTTGATTAAATATGATTCTTGAAACTTGATTTTGATCCAAAAGTCAAAGTTTGAATGACCATTTTACCCTTGTGAATGACTTTCTTGAAAAATTTGTAATCCAAGGCTTAAAATTGGATGGGAAAAAACTTGAGGGTCCAGGGTGATCTTTTGAGAAATTTATTGAGAAATGAGACAGCAAATTTTGGGGTATAACAATACTCAATACTACACTCATTGAGGTTTGGTTTTTTGAGATATTTTGGTCGCCATTAAAGAGGCTTGTGTTGAGACAATGCTCAAAGAAACAAATTAGTGATATTGAGCTCCTTAGAACCCGGTTACTATTGCTAGGACATGTTGAGCCAACTAAACTTCAAGAGGGTACTTACCTATAAAACTCCATGCAAGCCTAAACCTAAGGACTTGTTTTCTTTGTTTGTGTATATTTACTTGTACATAACATCATGAATATCATAACATCATAATCACTCACTAAACATTTCAAGGATCGTGGGATTTATCATTGTTCTGTTTTGTAGGACATGGATTCTATTCGCTGGAAAACTATTCAAGTCAATCTTGTAAGGATCCCCCATCAACTTAAAGAGCTAGCTTCAAGGATTCCTTAAAATTCTCCATTCACTGAAAGACATGGTCGCCTACTAAACTTGGTCACCTCTAACACCGATGAAGACATGATGAAGGTGCACTTTCAGTTCTTTGATCCTTTGCACCATTACTTCACATTTCCCGATTATCAACTTGTGCCAACTTTGGAAGAATTCTCCCAACTCTTGAGGATTCCCATTCTCAATCAACTACCTTTCAATTTTCAACGGTACGGAAAGAGATCCAAATCCAGAAGAGATTGCTCAAGTTCTACACTTGCAACCATCTGACATCACAACTAATTGGGAAACAAGGAGTGGTGTCAAAGGTTTCCTAGAAAAGTTCTTGTTTGAGAAAGCCTAAAACTGTTGGAACTCTTTGGATTTGCAAGCTTTTGAGGAAATTGTGTCTCTCCTCATCTATGGGATGGTTTTGTTCCCAAATCCTGACCAACTCATAGATGTGAACACTGTCAAAATCTTTATATCCCATAACCCGGGACCTACTTTGCTAGGGGACATCTTACATTTCTTTCACACTCGCACCATGAGAAAAAGAGGTATCCTTATGTGTTTCACTCCTCTCTTGGCAACATGGTTTATTTCTCATCTTCCCCGATATGTATTTAAGAACGAGCAAGGTTCAAGGTGGTCACAAAGGTTGATGGCGCTCAAACATTCAGACATCCATTGGTGCTCCAGATCTATAGAGAATGTTATCATCGTAGACCATTGTGGAGAGTTCCCTAATGTCCCCCTACTTAGAATTAAAGGAGGTATCACCTACAACCCTTGCTTATCCTTAAGACAGTTTGGTTATGCCCGAAGGGATTGCCCTCATGAGGTGCTCATTCAAGGTTTAGTATTTGACTACGAGAATAATGATCAAGATCTTCGCCATAGATTTATCCGAGCTTGGAGGATGTTGAACAAGGTAGATAGAAAGACATTGGGGTATAATAATTCCATCACTCTGGAGCCTTACCTCAAATAGGTACGAACTCGTGCTTAGAGTCTTATGATGCCTTATCCTTCCATTCTCCCGGTGATCATGGAGCCTGTTATGAAAGGAGATGTTCCATACATTATCCTACATCCTGATATGCCCACCTCTCTTGAGGACTTACAAAGAGATTGGATACAACTCAAGGGGGAGCGAGATACTTTTGAAGCCCAATTCTACGCTAGCGAGAAGAAGGTTTTGGAACTCACTAAGAAACTTCATGAGGAGAGGAACCTGAATGCCTACATCGCACCAAAGAGGATGCGTACTACCTTTTTATATTAGAGTTTTTTGTATTTGTTTTGCCCAAAGAGGAATTGATGTACTCAAGCTTTAATTTATTAATATAACGTGTGTTTCCTTTTTGTCTAAAACAAATTTGAATCTTTAAAATCCTCAAAATCATTGCATATGCATTTACCATTCATCATAACATTAGCAGGTTTATTACAACAAGTCTCCTCATCTTTCTACTGTTTATTTTAGTAAGATGGATCTCGAGAAAATGGTGAAGGACCTCCAAGCACAAAATGCTCAGTTTCAACAGATGTTCTTAACTCTAGCCAAAGGACAAGAAAAGTTGTAGACTTTGCTGGTTGAAGAGAAAAAGAAGAAAAAGAAAATAACTGGTGTTCTGAACATGGGAAGAAGATTCCAAGGGCAAGCAAGAAGGACCCTAGACTTTGCAACGTCATCTGGAGAGAAAGATAATTAAGATGGAAAAGTCAAGGAAGCAGTTGTCCATCCAGATTCAGAAGCGGAAGAGGAAGAAGAAGACTATTATGAAGAACAATATCCTCCAGCCGACGACAAGTATAAGCATTTGGAAGAATGGTTAAGTGCAATGGAAATCCAAAAAGTGTCTGGACTAGATTTTGAGGAGTTAGGGTTAGTATCTGGGATTGTCATTCCTCCAAAATTCAAAGTACCGGTGTTCGCCAAATATGATGGAGTTTCATGTCCCAAAATTCATCTCTGGTCCTATGTGAGGAAAATACAGCCTCACACCGCTGACAAGGATTTATGGGTACACTTCTTTCAAGACAGTCTGTCTGGAACTCAACTTGATTGGTTTTATCAGTTAGAAAGAGTCAATGTTCATAACTGGGAAGGTCTTGCTGCTGCCTTTTACAAACAATACCAATACAACACTGATCTTGCACCCACCCGTACTCAACTCCAGAGTATGACCATGGTTTTAAGTGAAGGATTCAAAGACTACGCGCAAAAGTGGAGGGACTTAGCAAGAAGAGTCCAGCCTTCCCTATCTGAAAGATAGTTAGTTGATATGTTTTTGGGCACCTTGTCCAGACCTTTCTTTAATCACTTAATTGGGAGTTCATCAGAAGGATTTAATTAATTGATATTGATCGGAGAAAGAGTAGAGGCCGGGATACAGAACAGGAAGATTCAAAAAGATGCATCCTCTGTTGTTGTAAGGAAACCATTCATCGGAAAAAAAGAAGTTATTGATGTATATCCTCAGAGAAATCAAGATAGGGCTGAACACCGTCCAATGGTGGGGGCTGACATGATTCCTAAACCCGCACCTGCTCAGCAAAGAAACAACCAACCAAGAACAGAAAGACCTTTCAGACAGTTCACCCGAATTAATATGACATTATCTCAAGTATTGCTGCATTTGTTAAGATCCAATCTAGTGACTTTGAAAGAAGCTCCAAAGAATCCTAACACAACCTCTCCTCACTATCATCCTAATGCCCACTGTGCATGCCATTCTGAGAGTCCCTGCCATGACACTAACAATTGTTGGGCTCTAAAGAATAAAGTACAAGACCTCCTTGAAGCCAAAGAGATTGAGTTCGGCGCACCAGAAAATCCAAAAGTCATTACTTCCCCTATGGCCAAACACGGTCGTGATGTCAACGTCGTCGAGGAAGATGTGTTTGTTACTTCAGTTGATGAACTTATGACCCCACTCCTGACTCTCAAAGAGAATTTGTTGAATGCCGGTGTTTTCCCAGGCTGTGATGAAAGCTGTCATTTCTGTTTATCCTCACCAACCAAATGTCCTTTGTTGAAAGCAGGCGCTCAGTGCCTAATAGATAACAAGGAAATTTTGTTCGAAAATACTTCTATTCCAACTGTTTCTTATAATGATGTTTCCATCGTGACCATTTCCGACAATTCTTCCAAGGTCTCCACCAAAAGACCCATTAGAATTACATCAGTTCCTAAGGTAGCTTCGTTGATAATCACAATGCCTGGATCAATCCCGTATTCGTCAGACAAAACCGTCCCATGGAATTATGAAGGTGATGTCTACTACCACGTTGTCAAGCAAGATTGGCCAGCTGCTGAAGATTCAAGTTCTGAGAAAGATGACTCTGATATCAGTAATATCGCAGGGACTAGCAAGATCACTCGAAGTGGAAGGGTTTTCTCTCTAGAAATTGCTCCTCCAAAAGCTATTTATGGACCTGTAATCATTCATGTTGCTGTTGTTGCTCCTCAAAGGCTATTACCAGTCCTACAATCATCTCTGCTAATACTCCTGTTGACAACACTGTTACAATCCCTATTATCACCCCTACTGACATTCCTGTGGCCGAGTCAACTGAGACTCGAGGAAAAGGTATTCTGGTTAAGGTTGTCCGGGCGAAGGCACAATTAGTAGCTATCCCCGAGACCTCCCGAAAAGAGATGGAGGAAATTCTAAAGATCATAAAAAGAAGCGACTACAACATAGTCGAGCAACTGGGGAAAACTCCATCAAAAAATTCCATGTTGGCTTTACTATTATGTTCTGAGGCTCATGCAAAAGCCTTGGTAAAATTCCTCAAAACTGCCCATGTACCCCAAGAAACATCTGCCGACTAGTTCCAAGATTGCGTAGCCAGCTTGACTGTAGATAATGGTTTAGGATTTTCGGATGCTGATTTAACGCCCAAAGGGAGAAAGCATAACGAGGCATTACATGTCTCAGTCGAATGCAGGGGCACGACCTTGGCTCATGTTTTGGTTGACACTAGTTCATCTCTGAATGTGTTGCCTAAAAAGGATCTTGATAGTAGGGAGGGCCTTTGACGGCTCAAAGAGGATGGTGCATGGGGAAGTGGACATCCCCATAAAAGTTGGAACCCAAACATTTGATTCAACTTTTTATGTAATGGATATTCTCCCTTCATATTCCTGCTTATTAGGCCGACCATGGATTCACAATGATGGTGTCGTTACTTCTACGTTGCATCAAATGCTAAAATATCTAATTCAAGGGAAAATTATCATGGTTCATGGAGAAGAAGAGTATATGGTCATCCATCTAAATCCCTTCAAATATGTGGAACTAGATGGTGAATTTATTGAAACTCCATTCCAGCACTTTGAAGTAGTCCTGCAAGAGGTGGCAGTAACCAAGGTTGTGTCTCAAGTCACCAAGATTACAAGGCCTCCGCTCAAGGTGTCATCTTTGAAGGATGCCAAGGCAGTGATAAAAGAAGGTGGGTGCACTATTTGGGGCCAACTCCCAGATATCACATACAAATCTGACAAATTCGGTTTGGGTTTCACTTCAGGAGCCCAGAAAGATGTACGCCGCGCTCGTGCCAGAGGACCACCCTTGAAGATCAACAACCACCAAGTCAGCACCGTGGAGGATGATGAAGACAGTTATAACCTGGGGGATTGGGTTTTTCCAACTGTCAGTGGAGGGCTCAGCAACTGGGAGGCTAGAGATTTTGTCCCGATCACATTTATCCAACAGTAATTTTTCTTTAAATTTTGTCGGATCTGTAATATTAAAACAATTCAAACTCTTAAAACCTTGTGTCTTACCCGAGGCACAATGGTCCATTTGTAAGGGTTATCATCTCATTTCCATATGACATCAATGAATCATGGAAGTTTTTGCATACAAACTTTGTGCTTATTGTTTTTCTTTTTTACATTTTTCATTTCTTTCAAAGATAGCTATACTCTTACACACACTCACGCTCACAATGCAGGTCTACATCTATTCGGGATCCCATGGGTAACGATTCTGCTATGGCCTTTTATGACTCTGAAAATCTAATCTACCAAGCCGAAGACAAAGGTGAGAAAGATTGTGAAGTACCAGGGGAACTCGCCAGGTTACTACAACAAGAAGAGAGGACCATTCAGCCCCACGAGGAACCAGTGGACACAATTAACCTAGGTATCAAATAAGACGAAAGAGAAGTCAAGGTGGGTGCCAATCTGGAACCCAGTGTCAAAGAGCGTCTGATAGTTGCTGCACGAGTATGTTGAGGTTTTTTCCTGGTCGTATGAAGACATGCCAGGACTTGATGCAGATATCGTGGTACATCGTCTACCAATAAAAGAAGACTATCCACCGGTAAAATAAAAGGTCCGTCGCATGCGACCAGACATGTCAATGAAGATCAAAGCAGAAGTCATGAAACAATTCAACACCGGATTCTTAGCCGTCACCTCCTATTCGCAGTGGGTTGCCAATGTCGTTCTCGTGCCCAAAAAAGACGACAAAGTACGAATGTGCATGGACTACAGAGATTTGAATAGGGAAAGCCCTAAGGATGATTTCCCACTTTCCCATATTGATTTTCTAGTTGACAATACGGCACCGCATAAAGTGTTTTCCTTCATGGACGATTTCTCAGCCTACAACCAAATCAAAATGGCGCCTGAGGACATGGAGAAAATAACCTTTGTCACACAGTGGGGCACATTCTGCTATAAGGTTGTGCCATTTGGAATGAAGAATGCTGGGGCAACCTATCAGCGTGCCATGGTAGCTCTATTTCACAACATGATACATCACGAAATAGAGGTCTATATGGATGACATGATAGCTAGATGTCAAACAGAGGAAGAGCATCTTGATCATTTACAGAAACTGTTTGAGAGGTTAAAGAAATACAAGCCGAGGTTGAACCCAAATAAATGCATGTTTAAAGTAAGGTCTGGTAAACTCCTAGGCTTTGTCTTCAGCAGAAAAGGTATTGAAGTCGATCCTGCCAAGGTGAAAGGTACACCAAAAATGCCTGCTCCTCGTATTGAGAAGGAAGTCAGAGGATTCTTGGAACGGTTAAACTACATTGCCAGGTTCATTTCTCACCTAACAGCTACTTGTGAACCAATCTTCAAATATCTGAAGAAAGATCAAGTAGTCAAATGGAATGACGAGTGCCAATCTGCTTTCGACAAGATCAAAGAGTACCTGTAAGAGCCTCCTGTTTTGATGCCACCAGTCGAGGGAAGACCATTGATCATCTATCTAACTGTTTTGGAAAATTCAATGGGGTTTGTGCTGGGGCAGCATGACGAGTCTGGCCGAAAAGAGCATGCTATTTATTACCTGAGCAAAAAGTTTACTGATTGTGAAACAAGATATTCACTGCTCGAGAAAACTTGCTGGGCTTTGGCATGGGCTGCTCACTGGCTAAGACAGTATATGCTGACCCATACTACCTTATTGATATCTAAAATGGATCCAATAAAATACATCTTCGAGAAACCTGCTCTCTCTGGGAGAATAGTGAGATGGCAGATGATCTTGACAGAATATAACATACAGTATACTACCCAAAAAGCAATAAAGGGCAGTGTACTAGCTGATCACCTTGCTCACCAAGCCGGGGAAGACTACCAGTACATGAAGTTTGAATTCCCAGATGAAGACATCATGATGGTAAACAACTGTGAAGAATTCAGACCATATGACGGACCTGAACAAGGATTCCGATGGACCCTGGTTTTTGATGGGGCATCCAATGCACTCGGCAATGGTATTGGTGTTATACTCATATCTCCCGAAGGGTTTCATACTCCCTTTACTGCAAGACTATGCTTCAATTGTACCAATAACATGGTAGAATATGAAGCGTGCATTTTTGGTCTCAAAGCTGCCATAGACTTGGGGATTAAATCCTTAAATGTATTTAGAGATTCAACTTTGGTCATCATCCAGATCAAAGGGGAGTGGGACACCAAATACCCTAACCTTATCCCCTTCAAAGAACATGTGTTGACATTGCTCTCACATTTTGAGAGGATTACCTTCGAGCATTTCCCGCGAGAAGAAAATCAGCTAGCAGATGCACTAGCCACAATGTCATCCATGTTTAAACTTAAATGGGATAACGAGGCTCCCCAGATCACCATTGAATGAATGGATGAACCAGCTCACTGTCACCAGATTAATACTGAAGAAATAAAGGACCAGCCTTGGTTTCACGAAGTCAAGAGGTATATCGAGGCTCAAGAATATCCGGAAGGAGCTTCAGTCAATGATAAGAAGTTCTTAAGGAGATTCTCTATTAAATTCTTCCTTAGTAATGGCATTCTCTACAAACGCAACCATGACTCTATTTTACTCCATTGCATAGACAAGGTTGAGGCAGAAAAGATCATGGTTGAGTTACATGAGGGAACTTTTGGCACCCATTCCAGTGGGCATACGATGTCAAAGAAGATCCTACGGGCAGGCTATTACTGGTCTACCATGGAAGAAGCTTGCTATTAACACTCCCGAACCTACCACAAGTGTCAGGTTTATGCTGACAAGGTGCACGTACCTCCGGTTCCTCTGAATGTCTTGACGGCTCCTTGGTCCTTTTCTATATGGGGAATCAATATGATTAGGGAAATCAAACCAACAGCCTCCAATGGGAACCGCTTCATCCTAGTGGCCATTGATATTTTACATAGTGGGTTGAGACAGCCTCTTTCGCTTCCATGACCAACAATGTTGTAGCCCGGTTCATTAAACATAATCTCATCTGTCGGTATGGTATCCCGAAGAGGATCATTAAAAAAAATGGTACGAATCTAAACAATACTATGATCACCACCTTGTGTGAGCAATTCAAGATCCAGCATCAAAATTCTTCCCCTTACCGGCCAAAGATGAATGGTGTTGTCGAAGCTGCAAATAAGAATATCAAAAAGATCATACAGAAAATGACAGTCACATACAAAGACTGGCATGAGATGCTACCATTCGCTCTCCACGGGTATCGTACCACAACTCGCACATCAACTTGGGAAACACCTTACTCTTGGGTATATGGCATGGAGGTTGTCTTGCCTATTGAGGACCAGATCCCCTCTCTAATAATTATGAAGGATCCAGGGCTGAATGAAGAAGATTGGATCCAAACTCGTCATGAGAAAAGACTCACTGATGTCTGTCATGGTCAAATGTATCAAAAATGGATGATCAAGAGTTTCAATAAAAAGGTCAGACGACAAGTGTATCAAGTTGGGGATTTGGTGATCAAACGTATCATACTACCGCAAGGTGATCCCAGGGGAAAATGGACTCCTACATACGAAGGACCTTTTGCAATCAAAAGCATATTCTCTGGTGGAGCAATGATCTTGACCACCATGGATGGTGACGACCTGCCACACCCTGTGAACACAAACATAGTCAAAAGAAACTACGCCTAAAGAGACTCGCTAGGTCGACACACCTAGGCAAAACAAGGGCATCCCGACGATCCAAAAGGGTTCGGGCAAAATTAGGGATAAAACAAAAAAAATTGTCCACCCGGCAAGTTGAAAACCCGAAACGGAGACTTGGGCAAAAAAGGGTATCCCGGTGGACTGAAAACCTGAAAGGGAGGTCCAGGAAAAATTTAGGGAATTAAAGCGTATGACTATGTCCCATTAGATCACCTTACGGACAACCTTTGGTTTCTACTGAAAAACTCGACGGTTCTGATCAATTCAATCAGCTTCGGACAAGGCAACAAATAGACAAGATGCTCATAGACACGAAGGCTATAGCAGAACGGGAACCCCATGGGATTATTGCACACAGATATCTTTTCTTTGTATCAAATTCTCATTTTTACGACGACATTCTCTTACTATAATGATTGTCTCATTGTACAAAAATACTTACTCAAAGTCAATACAAAGATATCCCTTTGAAAGTGCAAAACTATCTGTTTTTCTTTACTCTTGTGTTTTGTTTACAAAAATGTCCAATGATTTATTTTTGAACATATGCATTTGAATGTAATTACCATTTACAAATGAACAAAATAGAAAGACAATCACTGATGGCTTTAAGAGATAAGGAAATCTCTCTAAGTTATTTCCTTAAAGTCCCCCGCAGTGTGCAGTTTAATCCCCAATGGAACAAAGCTTCCAGTTATCAATCCCCAGTAGAAGTCGTCCAATTTCTCAGGATTCCCAACATGTTTTTACAAGCAGCACACATCATTTCCCTTACAACAGAGTTTATTTCTCTAAACGAAAATTCATCAACACTTCAACTTCACAACATGAAGACTTATACTCCATATCTTCAGCAGCAGTCAGGGATTTTATTTCCCCCTATCCAACAACAGTGCAACATATTAGCTCACATACGCATACATTGCATCCATATATCATAAACATCGATAACACAAATGCATATATCACAATCACATTGTACCATGCATTTCATACATCATGATATTGCATACAACTAATGTTTTTTTACCCTTTTCGGGATAAGATTAATCAATATCTACCATTAACAATGTTCAAAAGCTTTTCAGATACAGTTCAGATATGCTCCAAACACGGATGCCATTCTGATACTCATTCAGACTCAACTTTTGATACAGTTCAGATACGCTCCAGACACGGATGCCATTCTGATACTTATTCAGATTCAACTTTCAGATACAGTTCAGTTACACTCCAGACACGGATGCCATCCTGATACTCATTCAGATTCAACTTTCAGACTCAACTCAGATACGCTTCAGACACGGATGCCATCCTAGTGCTTATTCAAATTCAACTCTCAGATACAGTTCAAATACGTTCTAGACACGGATGTCATTCTGATACTCATTCTGATTCAACTTTCAGATACAATTCAGATATGCTCCAGACACGGATGCCATTCTGATACTCATTCAGATTCAACTTTCAGACTCAGCTCAGATACGCTTCAGACACGGACGCCATTCTGACACTCATTCAGTTTCAGCTTACAAATACTGTTCAACAATCATTTCTGGATGGCATCTGCAAGCCCATCTCCGTCAAACTTTCCATCATCCTTCCAAATGGCATCTATAATCCCATTCCCCCTACCATCGACCATCACATCACCGAGTGTAAATTTCTGGGCACTCTAGTGTCCAATCATCTTCCACCTTCGAGTCACGAATGGCAAAACTCGCCAATCTAACTCTTCAAGTTTAAGAAGATTTAACAGGGGCAGCTTTTGTACCCAAAAATTTTCCCTCTCACTTGTCAAGAATTTGCTCACAAGATCTCCTTGGGCTCAAGACTGCACTAGGGTTGATCAGCTCAAGACACCTCCTTAAGCACTGATGACCAAAATTAGGGTTTGAGATTGCACAAGGATATTTGAACTTTCAATGCTTCATATGACTTTCATGGATTATTATGGACCCCCAAGATTACTCATGTCAAGTTTCAAGCCTTGAATCACACTTTTGCTCAGTCAATTGAGCAGTTGACCTAAAAATCAACTGTATTGAGGAAAAAGTCAACTATGGCCAATTTACAATCAAACTTCATAATTTTTTATCCATATAAACAATTTAAACTCAAATGTATCATTTGATCAAGTTTGGACCATAACTCCTCAAGAAATTTGATCAAATCTCCAAAAGGGCAAAATGGTCAAAATTAGGGTTTTGACTGGGAAAGGGCAATTTCTGATTTTTGAACTAAAAAATGATCAATTGGTTTAAGGAATGATCTCAAGATTCCAATTGCATAATTTTAACCTAATGACATGGCTCAAAATATTGTAAGTCCAATTGATTGACAGATGAATTTTTTAGTCAACTGTATACTGAAAAGTCAAACTTTGACTTTTTGGTCAAATTCAAATGCCAAAGATAAAAATTCATCAAAACATGTCAAAATATGAAACTTATTCATCAAGAAATCCAAAATTCAAAATTTCATTTTGAAAAGTAAAAATTTCTAAACTTAGAAATTTAAGTGTTGGAAATTTCTTATTTTTTCACAACTTTGAGCAAAATTTTCACCATGATGCAAGATGATTCAGGAGAAACTTCCAACATGAAAGTTGTATATCTCCATGAAATATACAACTTTTATTTACACAACTCCTTACAAAAGTGCTTGGATCTCAAGTTATAATTTTAAGAATACATGGTCATGAAACAAAACACTTAGTGAAAATTTTGCCCTAATTTGGTCAGGATTTTGACCCAACTTCATGACACTTTTCATATAGTTCCAAGGGGAATTTTCAAAAGAAATTCAAATATGGGTTGTAGATCACATTACAAGCTTTCCAAAATGTCCAAGAACTCCTTGAGATCATTCTTGAGTAGGGAGAATCAAAGAGATAAAGTTAGGGTTTTATCACTTGAATTACAAGGCATTTTATGATGAACAAAATTCAAATTCAAAGTTATGCTGCATAAACTCTACTTTGCAGGCCTCAAACTTGTTAGGAACTCCATAATTAATTGCTTGCACAACTGTTATAGGTCTCATTTCAAGCATTCAATGCAAGGCCATGCTTTATATCCATTTTGGGAAGAAAGTGCACATTGTCATTTTGATAAAGTGACTTTTTGCACAAAACTTGTTCTTGAGCCTTGCACTTGTTCTCTTCTGATCATACAAGTCCTATAACTCATAAGAAACTTGTTAGACACTTACAATCACTCAGCCCATGCTTGTACCTCCTCTTGAAACTTGTTTTCCCATTTTTCTTGAAAATCAAGTAACCTAGGAATTAGCTGAAAACTTGTACTTCTGATTGCCCAAAGCTCTCAAACACTTTTTCTTATACATACACAAACCATTTTCCGTAAATGCCACGCATGATTGACCCCTAAAAAAACCAAGAGCTCAGAATCACATCTCATACCTCCATTTTCACATAAACTGACCAAAAACTTGAAACTCATAACTCCCTCGTGCGTTTTCAAGCCTCTTTGTTCCTAAAGCTTCTAAACGTCATTTAGAACTGATCCCACACCCTGTTACAAGACTGTAACACCATTAAAACCATCCTCCATTTTTAAAAACAGAGCTTTGCACTTGGGCTTCTCCAGAACTCCTCGGGTACTTTCAGCTCAAGCTAAGCATCCCATTAGTTTTTAGGGGACTTGAGGAAGCTAACCCAATCATTGGAACTCACTGAAAGCTTCTCAAACTCCAACCTGATACCCTCTTGCAAGATAAGTTTTATAACTTTGGAACTTTTTATACAAGCATCATCAATGATTTATTTGTGAATGAAACATGTAGATATCATTTCCTTAAAGCTAACCATGTCCATAGTTTCAATTAATTTTTCTTGAGCTTAGAGAATTTTAAGTTTGAATTTTCTGAGATTTTTAGGGTTCAGATTAGGGCCATTGAAATTCATGTTTGTCTTTGATCTATAGTTTTAATGCTTTACATTTATGAAATCGTGAGGAAATTTACTACAAGTTTCATGTTTACAGTTTTCATTTTTGTTGAGGATTGTTTGAGTTACAGAGCTTCTGGTTGGGCGTGAGGTTGAAGATGAAGTTAGCCTCAAGAACATGTTTACCATATGTATTTATTGTTTGATTTATATAAAGGGATGTATAGCCACCCCAGTGGTAGAAGCGCGCGCCTGTAACCAGAGGGACCTGGGTTCGAGCCCCAGTGGTACCCTTTTGATTTTTTTCCCCACATTTTTGCATTTTCTGACTTTCCTTTTTGCAGGCGACGAGCCTTCCTTTGGGCCTATATGTTTTTTTTCTTGTTGCTGACCCCCCTGCTGGCTTCTCACACCCCTGACCCAGTTTTAATTTTCTTTTTCTTATTTTTTATTTATTTATTTTCTTAAATATTTTTCTAATATTAAAAAATCATAAAAAATATAAAAATAGTAGATTTATATTTTGACATAGTTTATTTATTTTTTCTCACAAAAATCATTTTATTTAATCAATACTTTATTTATTTTACTAATTATCTTTGTATATTTAATTAAAAATAGGTTTTAGTTATTTTCTTTTACACCATTTAAATATATTATTCTAAAATATAAAAAGACCAAAAATATTTTAAGACAAAAATACCAAAAATACTTTTCTTAAACTTAATTTCTTTTTAATCAATTAATAGATTTAGGGGTTTCTTTTAAATATTTTCTTTAGTAAATTTAGGTTTTACTTTTAATTAATTATTTTTCTCTTTAATTAATTAGGTTAAAATCAAAACCCATTTTCTCTAAAAAATCCAAAGAAATATCCATTTTCTTCACATTTGCATTCTTGTATATTTACTCATTTTGTATATTATATTCATTTAATTTCTTGTACATTTGTACCAATTCAATATGGTTGTAATAGACTAATTAGGTTTATTTTCTTGCAATCCCCATTTATAATTTCTACTCCCCCCTACCACAAGTATTATAATAGCGTAGTAACTTTAAACTCTACAATTTATTGCTTTATATACAATTGCTAGTAATTAGGGTTTGTATAGAAAGGCTAAAACCAATCAAATATAAAACCATAATCAAAGACAAAATCAAGCATGAAAATAATACACTTCCACACAAGCACCCCCTAGGATAAATCCACTTGGTTGCTTTACAAAATGGCCATATTACGCATGTGAGGTATCTTAGCAAAAACAAGTAAAATACAATATCATAGTCCCTCGATGACGCTATCTATGTTTCCTTTCAAATGATCTTAGTCCCTAAAAGAGAATGCTAAGATACCTTGCAACATTGCTAATCATGGTTATACGATGACCCACGCCCGTCCCGTTTACATCCAAAGATAGGGTTACTTACCAAATCAATGGTAAGATAACAATGCCAAAGGAAAAGGAAAATGAACATGAAAGACCTTTGAGTAGTTATAATGCTCCTAATTACTTGCCCAATTTAAAAACATCCTTGCTATTTTCAAAAAAAAACACTTACACTTTCAAAACCTCTTACAAACTTGAAAACATTTTCAAAAGATCAAACATCTTTGTATACATTCTTACAAACGATAATCATTACAAAGATTTCCTAAACAATGGCCTCTTTACAAAATAATTTCAAAAACCACACAAAGCACAATTTCAAACAAAAATCAAGTGATCTAGAAAGTAACCAAGAGCCAATGGAAAACCATAAATGAAAAGGGTGATAATATTTTCCCTTTTCATAATCTACCCCCGAACCCAAGAAATAATCTCAAAGGTCTTTCCTGTTCTTTTTCACCTTTCCTTTTGGATAAAAGAAAAGTCGGTGGAGACTCTTGCTAACCGCAACATTTGCAATCAAAAGCAAAACCTTCAAGTCAGTTATCCTACCGTATTACAGTGCCTATCATTGGAACAGTCCTGGGCACGACACCAATAATTATTGGGCCCTGAAAAACAAAATTTAAGACATGATTGATAACAAGGAAATTGAGTTCGACCCTTCTGAGACTCCGAACGTGATTACTGCTCCTATGTCGAAGCATGACAAAGTCATAAGTGCTATTGAAGATGTTTTGTATGTCACCTCTGTAAGTGATGTGGTTACTCCTCTCTCAACAGTCAAGGAGGATTTTCTACAAGATGGTTTATTTCTGGGCTGTGTTAAAGAATGTTATTGATGTGCAGTTTAACCCAATGGATGCGGGTTACTGAAGGGAGGTATTCAATGCCTGATAGATGAACATGTAATTTTGATTAAGAAAGTTCTGTATGCTGAGAATTTGTGCCGAGATTTATCTGTTATATCTGGTACTCCTTTCAAGATCACTTCCAAGGGTCCTGTAAGGATTACTGCCAATCCAAAATCTGCGCCCTTAATCATTACCAAACCTGTGCCCATCCCATATTCCTCGAAGAAGGCTATTCCATGGAATTATGGGTCTGAGTCTATCACCATGGAAATAAACAAGAGTTGTCTGATGAAGATGATGAAGAGGTTGATCCCAACATTGACAATATTGTGGGGACCAACAAAATTACTAAAAGTGGAAGGATTTTCTCTCTGGAAATATCTCCACATGTTCAAGTCACAGTAACCAAGAGAACTGCCGAGGCTCGGGGTAAAGAGCCAATGATAGAGACTGCTCAGACGGAGGCACCAAAAGAAGCTATAGTCAAGGATACCTTTGGACAAGAAATGGAAGAGGTTTTGAAGATCATTCATAGAAGCGATTACAAAATTGTTGAACAGGTGGGGCAGACCCCGTCTAAAGTCTCAATGTTATCTTTATTACTGTGTTGTGAAGCCCATGCGCAAGCTTTAATGAAATTTTTGAAGACTGCTCATGTACCACAAGAGATTTCTTCCGATCAATTTGGAAGTTATGTTGCTAGCTTAACGACTGACAATGGATTATGTTTCTCCGATGCTGACTTGATTCCGGAGGGGAGAAATCATAATAGGACCCTCTATGTCTACATTGAATGCAGGGGCACTACATTGGCTCATGTGTTATTTGGTGTTGGCTCTTCTTTGAATGTTCTGCCAAAGGGAGCTCTTGACAAACTGGATTGTGAAGGGGGTGTGCTGAAACCTAGCGACATCATAGTTCGAGCCTTTGACAGATCAAAAAGAATGGAACATAGAGAAAAAGAATGGTACACAGATATTTGAGAACTTTCTATGTGATAGATATCCGGCTAACTTATTCTTGTCTATTAGGACGCCCCTGGATCCATGGGGTAGGTGTCGTCACCTTCACCTTGCACCAGAAATTAAAATATCCTATGAAAGGGGAGATTGTTATTGTCTGCGGAGAGGAGTACATGGTCAGTCACCTGAATTCATTCCGGTACATGGAGATGGACGGAGAATTCATTGAAACTCCCTATCAAGATTTTGAAGTAATTTCCCCTGCTGCTATTGAAGATGTTTCTGCCATTCCAAAGACTACCAGGGTTCCGCATAAGATGGCCTCCTTGAAAGATGCCAAAACTACTATAGAAGAAGGTGGTTGTATAGTTTGGGGCCAGCTTCCTGATATCCCCTACAAATAAGATAAGTTTGGTTTGGGCTTTACTGCAGAGGGTCAAAGGGTTGTTCGTTACGCTCGAGCTGGAAGACCTCCATTCCGTGTCAGCAATAACAAAGTCAACTCTTTAGAATATGCTGACAATGATTGTGACTTCGACAACTAGATATTCCTTACCATTGGCAACGGACCCAACAACTGGAAGGCGGAAGACATTATCCCTATCTCCTTAGCCAGGAGTAATAGCTATTTATGTTGTATTTCTTTAAGAAGTTTGGTTATGTAATTTCTTTTAAAAATAATGACTTTAAACCTTGTGCCTTGTCCGGGGCACATTGGTTCATTTGTTAAGGGTTGTCATTTCATATGTCATATTTTCATTTAATGAAAACATTGGACGTTTTGCATTCAAATTTTGCGCTCTCTGTCTTTTATTTTATTTTATTGCACTTTCAAATAGCTATGTGATCTTACACACACCCACACACTACATTGCAGATCACCATCCACTCTGGATCTCATTGATAACGAATCTGCTATTGCCGCTTATGACTTTGAAAATCTAATCTACCAATCCGAAGACGAAGGTGACGAATATTGTGAAATACCTGAAGAACTTTCCAAACTCTTAATATGAGAAGAAAAATCTATCCAACCATATGAAGAGCCGATCGAAGTGGTAAACTTGGGTTCTGAGACACACAGAAAAGAGGTCAAGATAGACGCCAACTTAGAGGACAATGTCAAGGACAAATTGATTCAAATGTTGCACGACTATGTTGAGGTATTTTCTTGGTCATACAAAGACATGCCAAGGATCGATACTGATATTGTGGTTCATCGTCTGCCAATGAAAGAGGGTTGTTCTCTGATTAAGCAGAAGGTTCATTGCACGCGTCCTGAGATGTCAGAGAAAATCAAGGCCGAGGTTATGAAACAATTCAATACAGGTTTCTTAGCGGTGAAGTCATATCCTTAATGGATTGCTAATGTTGTTCCGGTACCAAAGAAATATGGCAAGGTACGTATGTGTGTAGATTACAGGGATCTGAACATGGCGGACCTTAAAGATGACTTCCCACTTCCACATATTGATGTTCTAGTCGACAACACTGCTCAGCATAAGGTATTCTCTTTAATGGATGGTTTCTCGAGTTATAATTGGATCAAGATGGCGCCTGAAGACATGGAGAAAAATACCTGCGTCACACAGTGGGGCACTTTCTGTTACAAGGTCATGCCTTTTGGGTTGAAGAACGTCGGGGCAACTTATCAGCGTGCCATGGTAGCCTTATTTCACGACATGATTCATCATGAGATAGAAGTCTATGTCGACGACATGATAGCAAGGTCACAGACTGAAAAGGAACATCTTGATCATCTGCATAAGTTATTTGAAAGGCTGAAGAAGTACAAGCTAAGGTTAAATCCGAACAAATGCACCTTTGGGGTGAGGTCTAGAAAACTCCTAGGTTTCATCGTCAGTGGTAAAGGAATTGAGGTTGATCCAGTAAAAGTTAAGGCTATTCAAGAAATGTAGGATCCTTATACTGAGAAAGAGGTAAGAAGTTTCTTAGTACGTCTAAATTATATTGCTCGATTCATTTCTCATTTGACTGCTACCTGTGAGCCAGTCTTCAAGCTTCTAAAGAAAGATCAAGTAGTAAAGTGGAATGACGATTGTAAAATAGCATTTGCTAAAAATCAAGGAATACCTATAAGAAACTTTGATTCTGATGCCATCAGTTGAAGAAAGACCTTTAATCATGTACCTAATTGTGTTAGAGAATTTAATTAGGTGTGTGTTAGGGAAACATGACGAGTCTGGTCAAAAAGAGAATTCAATATACTACCTTAGCAAAAAGTCTACCAACTGTGAAACAAGATATTCACTGCTCGAGAAAACTTGCTACACTTTGGCATGGGCTGCTCGCCGACTAAGACAGTATATGTTAACTCATACTAGTCTATTGATCTCTAAAATGGATCCTATCAAGTACATATTCAAGATGCCAGCTCTCTCCGGAAGAATAGCCCCATGGCAAATGGTCTTAAAAGAATACGACATCCAGTAAACCACTCAAAAAGTAATCAAAGGAAGTGTGTTGGCAGACCATTTGGCACATCAAGCTGTAGACGACTATCGGGCTATGAATTTTGAATTCCCGGATGAGAACATCATGCTAATTACAGATTATGGAGAACCTGGGCCGATGAAGGACCTGAGTCAGGATCTTGATGGACTATGGTTTTTGACGGGGCTTCTAACGCACTTGGCAATACAATCAGTGCTGTAATTATCTCTCCTCAAGGTTGTCGTACACCCTCCACTGCCAGACTTTGCTTTCACTGCACCAATAATATGGCTGAATATGAAGCGTGCATCCTGGGAATTAAAGATGCTATTGACCTGAGAATCAAATTCTTGAGTGTATATGGGGATTCATCCTTGGTAATCAGTCAGGTCAAGGGAGAATAGGATACGAAGCATCCAAGTCTTATCCCTTACCAAGAACATGTTCTAACCTTGATTTCGTGCTTCGAAGAGATTACTTTTGAGCATATCCCGAGAGAAGAGAATCAGTTAGCGTACGCTTTAGCTACCATGTCATCCATGTTCAAGATCAGATGGGATAATGAGGCTCCCAGAATTACCATTGAAAGATTCGACAAACCGACACACTGCTATGAAATAAACACTGATGGAGTAGAAGAAAAACCTTGGTTTCATGAAGTGAAAAGGTACCTTGAAGCTCAAGAATACCCTTAAGGGGCATCGATCAATGACAAGAAATTCCTACAGAGGTTCTCGGCTAAGTTCTTCTTGAGCAATGGAATTTTATACAAGCGTAATCATGGTTCAACTCTGCTTCGCTGTATGGACAAGAAAGAAGTAGAGAAAATTATGGAAGATATGCATGAAGGCATCTTTGGTACTCATTCCAGTGGACATACTATGGATAGAAATATTCTAAGAGCGGGTTACTATTGGTCGACTATGGAGACCGACTCTCACCACCACTCGAAAATTTGTCATAAGTGCCAGATCTATGTTGATAAAGTTCATGTGCCTTCAGTACCTTTGAACGTCATGACTGATCCTTGGCCATTCGCAATGTAGGGCATTGATATGATTCAAGAAATCAAGCCTACTTCTTCTAACGGACATCGCCTCATTCTCGTCGCCATTGACTGCTTCACAAAATGGGTTGAGCAGCCTCGTTCGCCTCTGTTACCAAGAATGTGGTGGCCCGATTCATTAAACATAATGTTATTTGTAGGTATGGCATCTCCGAGAGAATCATCACAGACAATGGTGTCAACCTCAACAATACTATAATCACTGAACTCTGCATGCAGTTCAAGATCAAGCACCATAACTCTTCTCCGTGTCGACCAAAGATGAATGGTGTAGTGGAAGCTGCCCACAAGAACATAAAGAAGATTGTGCAAAGGATGGTTGCGGCCTACAAAGACTGGCACGAGATGTTACCATTTTCTCTTCATGGCTATCGCATTTCAACGCGAACATCAACCGGGAAAACCCCATTCTCTCTGGTCTATGGTATAGAAGTTGTCTTACCGGTCGAGATTCAGATTCCTTATCTGAGGATTATGAAAGATGCAGACTTAGATGAAGACGAGTGGATGCAGACCAGGTTAGATCAGTTAAATCTTATTGACGAAAAGAGATTCGCGGTTGTCTGTCACGGTCAGATGTATCAGAAATGTATGATCAAGGCATTCAACAAGAAAATCAAGCATCAGGTATATCAGGCTAGTGACTTGGTGACAAAACGCATCATTCTACCGTAAGGTGATCCTAGGGAAAAATGGACTCCCACCTATGAAGGGGCATTTATTGTCAAGAAATTATTTTCGGGCAGTGCTATGATACTGACCACCATGGAAGATGGAGATTTCCCGCACCCTATGAACGTGGACATAGTTAAAAGATACTACGCATGAAAAAAAACCACTAGGTTAACTGGCCTAGGCATCCCGTCGAACCAAAAGGGTTCGGGTAAAAATTAGGGAAATATATAAAATATTGTACACTCGACAATTCGAAAACCTGAAAAAGCGGCTTGGGCAAGAAAGGGTATCTCGGTGGACTGAAAACCAGAAAGGGCGGTCCAGGAAAAAGTTAGGGATTAAAAGCGTATGACTATGTCCCATTGGATCACTTACTGCAAGATTTATTACCAAAGTCAAAATTTCAAATGATACAAGTTCAATCAACTTCTTCCGACAACAAAGGATGAGATGTTCGAAGACATTGGGGCAATAACAGAGTTATAACCCAACGAGATTATTTCCACATAGCTATATATTTTGTTTTCACTTTGTACTCTTTTCATTTCACGACAATTTCCTCTTACTAGGATTTATGTCTCTTTGTACAAAATCGCCTGTTTATAGGAAACCTATCAATAAAAATACACCCTAAAATTCAAACTTTCTGTATTTTTTATTTTTCTGTTTTGTTTGCGAAAACGTCCAATGACTAAAATTGAATAAACATATGCATATGAACACGATTAATTGTTAACAAATATATTCATAAAAACAGGAATAAGTATTTACTTAAGACTCTAGGAGTTGGGGTGACATTCAAGTAATCCACAAATCCCCACAGAGCCAATTCTATGAGATTATCCCCCAGAGTAATCTTCATAAATTCATCTTTAATAAAGATACATTCCCCGCAATTTCCCCGACAATATCACCAACCTATGGAATTCCAATCAGTACAATTCATGGAAATTCTCTTCCCCAACTGAGTTTATTCTTCCAAAACTGTAAAACCTCTTGTAGATTTCTTCTCTCCAGCAAAGATGTTTCCTCATGTAGAGTATTTATCTATCAACAGGGTTTATTTCCCCAGCAGGGTTTATTTCCACAACAGATTAGTCTCCCCAACTTGATTCTATTCCTCAAATGGCTACGAATCACCGGCAAAATTCCTTTCCTGTGAAGTCACCACTATCCCCAGAGTGTTACTATGAAACTTGGAACCAGACCAGATATCCGCCAACTTTATCCTCCCCAAACGAGTCAGAAGGTTATCCATCTCTTATGTCCCCAATCAGGGTATATAAATATTATCCTCTAGATAGGTCGGAAGCTTATTCATCTCTTTTATCCCCAGTCAGGGTATATAAGAGTTATCCTCTAGAGAGGTCGGAAGGTTATCCATCTCTTTTATCCCCAGTCAGGGTATATAAGAATTAAACTCCCAGATAGAGCGATGAACGACTAATGTTCCTAAACTCTTCTCCCCAAACAGAAGTCAACATCCCCCAGTGGAGTTTCCTAAAACAACAAGCAGGATTCCTCAGCGGAAGCATTCTGGACAAGGTTGAAGATTACACATGTTCTTCATCCCCAACACCAGTCAGGGATTTATTTTCCTAGACAAAGATATTGCACGGGTTTACAAATACACTTCAACAACATTTCACATTCATACAACATTTACCAATATCATAACATATGCATACGAAATGCATATAGCACACTCTCATTTATTTTGAGAACATCATTACGCGATACATTTCATATATCATGACATTACATACATATAACTCTTAACTTTTTCAGGAAAGATCAATCAACAGACGAATATCATCAACAATTCTCAAAGGGGTCCGAGATTAATTCCCGAAACATGACGGGGAAACTATCTATACAACAAAGCAAAGATTACCTCCCGAAACAAGACGGGGAAATTATCTTTCTTTCTTTATGGTCAGATGAAGATCAATTCCCGAAATAGGATGGGACGGCTATCTTTATCACCAAGTGGTATGAACTCCCGAAACAGGGCAGGTTTACCAACAAAAACAGATTGTAGATCAATTCCTGAAACAGTACAGGGTGACTATCTACATGACAAACACTTACTTCAGAGACCTCTTCTGGCTCAAATTAAATCAAGCATAGATTTATTCTGATACTTCTTTTAGTAGACATTCTGGCTCAGATTAAATCAACCAAAGATTTTGTCTGATACTTCTCCCAGTTAAAGATGGACGCAAACATCTTCTGACTCAGATTAAATCAACCATATATTTATTCTGATACTTCTTACAATAGACTTTTTCTGGCTCATATTAAATCAATCATAGATTTATTCTGATACTTCTTCCACTTAAATACAGGTGTAGACATCTTTTGGCTCAAATTAAATCGACCATAGATTTATTCTGATATTTCTTCTAGTTAAAGATAGGTAAAGACATCTTCTGGCTCAGATTAAATCGACCATATGTTTATTCTAATACTTCTTCTAGTTAAATACAAAAAGAAATCCTCTGGCTCAGATTAAATCAAGTGTATATTTATTATGATACTTCTTCCAATTGAAGTCGAGCATAGACTTAGTCTAATTTTTATCAACAGTTAATTTGGATGGCATCTATAAGCCCATCTCTGACAGTTATCCATCATCTCTCCAAATGGCATCTTTAAGCTCATTCCCAATATTACATCAACCAACAACATTACTTCTAGCACATGCGAGTGCAAATTTCTAGGCACTTAAGTGTTCAATCATCTTCTACCTTCAAGTCACGAATGGCGTACATGCCAATCTAACTCTTCAGGTTTAAGAAGATTGAACAAGGCAGCATTCTTCTAAGATTCTCAAATACTCAAGGATTCTCAAGAGTTGATCAGACAAACTCACCTCCTAAGCATTGGGTCCATAACTAGGGTTCCATCTTGTACAAGGAATATTGGGTTGCAAAGGTATCAAATGACTTGCATGGGTCATCATAGGTCCTCAATAATGCTTATGTCAAGTTTAAAGCCTTGCATCACATGTTTTCTCAATTAATGGCTCAAATGATTGAAAATCAGTTGTATTAGGTAAAAAGTCAACAATGGTCAATATACAGTCCAACTTCATGATTTTTGGTCAACTTAAACAGTGTAAAGTGACATTCGTCATTTGATCAAGGGTTGATCATGATTCCTCAAGGAAAAACCTCAAATCATCAAAGGTCAAAATTTTCCAAAATTAGGGTTTTGATTGAGGATGACTGATAATTGAATGTTGACCTAATGCATGACCAAATGGCTTGAAGCATGATCTTAAGGACTCAAATACAACATCTTGACCTAATTACATGGCTCAAGACATTTCCAAATATGCAAGTGATTGATAGTTGAAATTTTGAATCAATTGATGAAAAGTCAACAATCACTCAAAAGTCAAACTTTGATTTTTTTTGGTCAACATTAGAATTCAAAAATCAAGAATCATCAAAACATTCAAAACCATCAAACTTGATCATCAAGAATCAAAAAGTCAACAAAAGTCAAGGTTTCTAACACTTAAAAAAATTCTAAGTGTTTTTGTTCTTAACAAAAGTCCTAACTTCATAGCCATTTTTTACAAACCATACATTTTATGATCACTAGTTTCTCTAAATACTGATACTTTGAATTTATAGAATTTGTGTGTAAAATTGCGGATCCTAAAACTATAAATACATAATACTTAAGATTAACTTGACGTTTGGAAACCAAACTAAACCACTAGAACACTTCGCAGTCTTCGGTTCAATTTATATATATTGTGAAAGAAACAAATAAAATTCAAAAATGTGTCTCAGACTAGAAATGCATACCATTTGTTTTGAGAGTTCATATTAAGTAGGGGTGGCAAAACGGGCACAATCCGTATTTTAGTGTGATGCAGTCTAAGAATTAAGGCTTTCACTCTCTAATGTGTCTGTTCCGTCCTATTTTTTTTGTGGGCTTTTGCGGGTACGAGTATTAACATAAATTTTTGCATTTTAGACTTAAAATGTGTAGTGCCCGCAGACTTTCACCGCTCCACACTCATTTTTTTGTATAATAAACATAGGTTTTAGACCCTCATCCTCAACTATGACCGTTCTGCTCCATCTCGTTTTTTTACGAGTTTTTACGGGACATGTCTAAACAGGACGGGCATGCCGTTTGCCACCCCTAATACTAAGTCGCTGGGACAAATATAACTTTAATTATTAATTTAAAAATGCTATTATCAGTAACTATAGTAACTTTATCGTGAAATTATATATTATATCGCAGTTAGTAATTTTAAATTAATATTATAATGAAACAAAAGATAGTAACTTTAAATTAATATTAATACTACTTGTACTACGAAATTATATATATTAGAATGAAACAAAAGTTTTAATAGATAATAAAAATATTTTTGTGATTAATAACTTAAAATTAATATTAACACTAGTTATAATTAATATTTCGTCTATTCTATTTCTTCTGTGTCTTTTATATTAGTAATTTTATGTAATGAAAATAAAATTAAGATAGATACAAGATAATTTAACACTAGTCAAATTATATAAATATTAATTTATGATGAAAATAAAATTTATTTTTATATGTGACATTAAAAGATAAATTTATATCTTAAATTAAAACTATGTCCATTTATTTTAAGTGTGTTACTATTATCATTAGTTATTTAACAAAAAGAATTAAAAAAAATGAAAAATAAAAATTATTAGTGATCGAAATTTCAATTGCTAAGTTTTTTTATAAATTTAAACAATGTTTTTTAGAGACTGAATAATTGATCACAAAATTATCGATTTTGCGACATTAAAAGCGGTTTTTTAATAGTGAGTAATCGTCGACAACGGTCGACCCAACAAAAATATGTCACGTTTCCAACGTCATGCAACCTTCGTCTTTACAAGCTTTACATGTATTCTTGAATAACTCTTTGAGTTTATCCATTTTAACTCTGTTCAGTATAGTAATAATGGGATTTTTCCAAAGATCGATCTCGAGGACTACGTATGAAATATGGAGTTTTATTATTAATTCAATTAAACAAAAACAATAATTTTGGTTTTGATTTGAATAAATCCTAGCGAAAGATTAAATGACTGAATGTGAAATGTGACTTTTCTGTTTGATTAAAAGATGCTAGGGGTGAGTGTATAATCTGTCATGAAATAACCTTCACTCTTTGATCTTTTCAACAAGTTCATCAACCTCAATTACCGATTCTTAAGACTATCTTTCCCTATGTCCTTAGTGAAAAACCTTTAACCTTCTACCCTAATTTCAATGTTCATTTAAATTAGTTTGGAGGTTAAGCATTCAATTATCAAAAATTATTCTGGTTATTATAGGATTGCCCTAGTCCTAAGTGAAATCATCTATAAAAAATTTATTTGAAAAACCTTAACATGATCGTCCGATTCTAATGTGTTAATAACAGTGAAACCCTAACGGTCCCATAAGGTAACACTATAAACTTTTCTAAACAATCAAATTGATGCATAAAAACGATTATGTTGAATGAAACAAAGAGATCAGTATTCTTAACATAGCAAATCAAGGACACCCCCTAGCATTGGGGGATTTAGCCTCTCATAAAATTCAAAACTAAAATAACACAAATATTATATGTAAACTTTATAATAAGTTTGAAATCTTTGATCTTCAATTGTTATCCCGCATGAAGAGTTTTTCGTCCCCAAATCTCCTCTAGATATCCAGTCTTCTATCTTGAAACTCTTCAATCGTTCAAAAAGTCCTTTTTTCCTTCTTTAAATTGGGTTTAAGTAGTCAGATCCTTCCTAGGTGATACAAAAAGTCAAAAGTAGCCTCCAGGTTCAAAAACACAAGAAATTCCAAAATTTGGAATTTTCAGCGCCTGGGCTGGCCGTGTCACTGGACACGGGCACCCGTGTCAACGTCTGTTATCTTTCTTTTAAACGTGTATGCTTCAGCTGACTTGACACGGGCCGTGTCATATGACACAGGTGCCTGTGTCCTCTTCTATCTTCAGCTTTCTTGTCCTTCTTTTCTTGACACGGTCCGTGTCAGGTGACACGGGTGACCGTGTCAGAGCCCCTGTGTAACACCCCAATTCTACCCCGGTAATTATATAAACAAATCAGAGTTATAAAATTATATCAAGCAAATGAATCGGGACGCCACAAATTCTTCTATCAAAATTCATTGCATTCATCGTGGATATATAACACTTTTAAAACATCGGATGAACCATCATCAAAACACTTTAATTAATTAATTCAACAACTCAACATCTACGCAGCGGAATTCTTAATAACATCTCCATCATCATTACAACAACTTTGAAACAACACAGTTTAATAATAATCAACTTAAAGTTCAACGACAGAATTAATCAATAATCAAAAGCAACAAGCGTTCATCCCCCCGAGTGTTACATATCAAAGCAATGACACCGACTCGAACTATTGAAGGTATACAGCCTTTACTCTCGATTACCTGCACGTTACCAACATAAGGGAAACATTCAAACAGAAAGGGTGAGATATCTAACAATATAATAAAGCGCATGATAATTAATATATTAAATTAGATCACATAACATCACCACTTCTCATCTCATAATCAACAATAATCACAACGTATATACACATTCAACACATCAAAACACACTTCTTTATACAATCATATAATGCGACTCAATACTATGCAAATGCATGTGGTACCATTTGGAGCAGAACTCCCATCTCAAAAATTTCCAATTAATAGAGGCAACAACAAGGCATAAGCCTCCATCTCAATATTCGCCAAATTCAGGCCATCTCAACGAGCATAAGCTCCATCTCAAAATGCAATGTATGCGACACAATCATGAATGTAATAACAACACCACAATTAATAAACATCTCAATACAACATCAACGTTGGCCAAAGTCCTACGTCTCAAAAGCATCTCAACATCTCTTCATCAACATCTCATATCATCCATAATAATTTATCATTTATCCATCAAACATCATTTATTCATCATAAATTATCAACATAACATCATTAAGAACGTCTCATCAACAACTCAGCTATACATTAATACGACAGTAATTCACACTGCTATTCTGTAAACTTACATCATTACTATCATTACTCCTATTGTTACAAATCAAACAACAGCCTATAAACATTTCATCCCCATCATTCGGCATAAAAACCAACATAACAATCAATACGGGAACTAACTCTAAATCCTAAATTGGCTACTAGGATAACACTTCCTATTCTTCCTTTTAATCCTCAATAATAAAGTTAATCGCGTTAGCTATTCAACGTTTCGAACAGCATCTCAAACGGCATCCTAAAACTCAAGATACGGCATTTTCAAACTGAATCTGCCAAAAACCAGACAATATGGACCGACGCAAAACGTCTTGGATCGACGCGTACTGCAATAAACTCGCAACATGAGTCGACGCATCCTCTCTTGGGTCTACTCATTCTTGAGTCTAACACACATCATGTATCGACACATGCACCTACAGATCGACTCATCCCGAGTCTAAAAGCACTCATGTATCGATGCAAAACCTCTTCGTGTCGACTCATACTGAGTCTCAAAACCTTCTTGTATCGACACATAGCATTTGAGGTTGATGCATCCTCTCATATCCTGCATAGTTTCTACAATTTCTCTGCGTTTTCACTACGGGATTCATACTTTAAGCCCTAAAAACTTAATCTAATCATAAATAATCATCACTTACAATTATCCTATAATTCTACGTCAATTAAACCGCATCGGAACATCGTTATTCATCTAAAATTCATCAATTTCATCATACAACATCATATACATTCAATTCATGAACAAGACATAAATCATCTCTAACCCCACATACCAATTATCATGAACCCAATTATAGAGTCAGAACCACACCCTTACCTTGGATTTAAGGTCGCTCTATAGCTTCCGGTTGAAACCTCATTCTGCCATTTTTCCTGTTTTTCCAGCAGCTTCACGTTCTTCTTCTCAATCCTTATTCTTATACTGCCTCCTCTTTTCTATTCTTTCTAACAACAATAAAATAACCTATTATTCTTTATTCCTTATTGGGCTCAAAACTAATACACCCCCTCATTACTACTTCCATTCCTTAAAAACAAGCCCACATCAAATAATATTATACTTCTAATATTATTTCACCACTTAATAAAATAATTAAATCTAATTAATCACAACACATCTTCACAATTATTCCAAAAATAATTTAATTAAATAATTAATTAAATTACGGGCGTTACAACTCTCCCCCACTTAGAATATTTTCGTCCTCGAAAATTTACCTCAATCAAACAACTCAGGGTAGGAGTCTCGCATCTTGCTCTCCAACTCCCAAGTCATGCTTTCTCCGGCAGCTCCTAGCCAAACCACTTTAACCAAAGCAATCTCTTTTCCCCTCAGAGTCTTTATTTCACGATCCGCGATCCGTACAGGCATCGTCTCCACCGTAAGATTATCCTGTACTTGCACATTGTCCATATGAATCACATGAGATGGATCTGAAATATACTTCCGAAGTTGTGACACATGAAACACATCATGCAAATTCGAAACATTAGGCGGTAAAGCCACTCTATAAGCAACATTCCCCACTCTCTCCGAAATCTGATATGGTCCAATAAAACAAGAAGTGAGCTTTTTAGACTTTAATGCTCGCCCAACACCAGTCACAGGTGTAACTCTTAAAAACACATGCTCACCAGCTCGAAATTATAAATCCTTCCTTCACTTGTCATGATAACTCTTCTGCCTACTTTGGGAAGCTTTCATCTTTTCTCGAATCAACTTTACCTTCTCAGTAGTTTCACGAACAAGTTCACGTCCAAGTACTACACTTTCACCAAATTCATGCCAACATAACAGAGTTCTACATCTCCGACCACACAACGCCTCAAAAGGTGCCATCCCAATAATGGAATGGTAACTGTTATTATAAGTGAACTCTATCAACGAAAGACAAGTATCCCACGAACCTCCCTGCTCAAGAACACATGCCCTCAGCAAATCTTCCAACGATTGAATTGTCTGTTCAGTCTGACCATCTGTCTGAGGATGATACGCTGAACTCAATCTCAACTTAGATCCCAACGCTTCTTGCAAACTCTTCCAAAAATCAGAAGTAAATCTTGGATCTTTATCTGACACAATGCACAAAGGAACACCGTGTAGCTTCACAATCACACTAGTGTAAATCTCATCCAACTTCGACACTGGAAAGCTGATGTTAATAGGAATAAAATGAGCTGACTTCGAAAGCCTATCAACAATCACCCAAATCGAATCATGTCCTCTCAAAGTATTAGGAAACCCCGTCACAAAGTCCATTGAAATGCTATCCCATTTCCATTCTGGAACTTCTAACGGTAGCATCAATCCTGCAGGCTTCTGATGTTCAACTTTCGACTTCTGACAAGTCAAACATGCATACACAAACCGAGCCACACCACTCTTCATCCCAGGCCACCAAAACAAACCTTTCAAATCTTGATACATCTTTGTAGCTCCTGGATGAATACTCAACTTACTCATATGAATCTCTTCAAGTATCACCTTCTTCATCTCAGCATCATCAGGAATACAAATCTGGTTACGAAACCTCAACACACCTTGCGCATCCAACTTAAAATCACTATTCTCAGACTGGTCAATCCCAACCATCAAATCTACCAGTTTCACATCCAACTTCTGAGCTTCTCTGATGCTGTCTAGAAATTCATTATTAATCTTCAACATACCCAACATAATACTTCGCGGAGTAACCTCGCAAACTAAGCTCATATCTCTGAACTGCTCAATTAATTCCAACTCTTTAACCATCATTGTTGACATGTGTAAAGTCTTTCGACTTAACGCATCAGCTACCACATTTGCTTTTCCTGGATGATAATTCAAACTGAAATCATAATCCTTTAACAATTCCAACCATCTTCGTTGCCTCAAATTCAACTCCTTTTGATCGAATAAATACTTCAAACTCTTATGGTCACTAAACACTTCAAATCTATAACCATAAAGATAATGCCTCCAAATCTTCAACACAAAGACAACTGCAGCAAGTTCTAAATCATGTGTAGGATAGTTCTTCTCATGAGCCCTTAACTGCCTTGACACATAAGCAACTACCTTACCATTCTACATAATCACACCTCCTAAACCCATCATAGAAGCATCACAATACACCACAAAAGGCTCTCCTGGATTAGGCAACGTCAAAATCAGAGCCGACGTCAACCTCTTCTTAGATTCTGTAAAACTTTCTTCGCACTGAACATCCCACACAAAAGCTCTACCTTTACAAGTCAACTTAGTCAACGGAAGTGCTAACTTGGAAAAACCTTTGATAAACCTTCTATAGTAACCAGCTAATCCCAAGAAGCTTCTAATCTCAGTAGCTGACTTTGGAGTTTCCCATTGCAACACATCATCAACCTTCGATGGATCTACAGCAATGCCACTACCTAAAATCACATGACCAAGAAAACTAACCTCCTTTAACCAAAACTCGCACTTGGACAACTTTGCATACAACTTCTTCTCTTTCAAAACTTGCAATACTACTCTTAAGTGTTCAACATGCTCTTCTTCTGACTTAGAGTAAATCAAAATATCATCAAGGAACACCTCTACGAACTGATCCAAGTAAGTATGAAAGATACGATTCATGTATTCCATGAATACTCCCATCGCGTTGGTAACACCGAAAGGCATCACCAAATACTCGTAATGTCCATAACGCGTTCTAAAAGTCGTCTTCTGGATATCTTCATCTTTCACTCTAATTTGATGGTAACCCGACCTCAAATCGATCTTACTAAACACACGAGCATCCACCAATTAGTCTATCAAGTCATCTATTCTTGGAAGCGGATAATTGTTCTTAATCGTCACTTTATTCAACTGTTTATAGTCAACACAAAGCCTCATACTTCCATCTTTCTTCTTTACTAACAACACTGGAGCTCCCCACGGCGATACACTTGGTCTTACAAACTTCTTTTCAAGTAACTCCTCCAATTGTTTCTTTAACTCTGACAATTCAGATGCAGACATCTTGTATGGTGCCATAGCCACAGGTCTGGTACCAGGTACAAGATCAATAGCAAATTCAACTTCCCTCTCTGGCGGTACATCAGGAATCTCATCAGGGAAAACTTCTGGAAATTCACACACCACCTGTAATTCCTCAATTATAGCTTGAGTCTCTATAGTTAGCGATGCCATCAACGAGAACATATGTGCTTCCTCTTGCATCAACTTCCTCAACTGTCTAGCAGATAACAAACCATCTTCTTCCGCTTCAGCAGTAGAAAACTTCACCGACTTGTCATAATAGTTAATATGAACACAATTATGCTCTAACCAGTTCATACCCAAAATCACATCTAAACCTCTTAACGGTAAACAAACCAAATTAACAGCAAATTCTCTGTCGAAGATCGACAAGGGATACTTTAAACACACAAAAGAAATAGTCACCGACCCCTTGGCTAGAGTATCGATGACCATTTCCCCATTCAAAGAAGACAACACAAGACCCAATCTTTCAACACAATCAGCAGCAATAAAACAATGCGTAGCACCGATATCAATAATAGTAATTAAAGGGATACTATTAATGAAACATGTACCTTTGATAAGTCTATCCTCAGCAGCTGTCTGATCCTCCACCAAAGCAAACGCTTTACCACTTGTCTGAGCCCTCTTCGGTTTCGGACACTGACTACCAATGTGTCCTTCTTCTCTACAATTGAAACAAATCACATCCTTATGTTCACACTCAAATACAACATGTTTGTTCTTGCCACAACGGAAACACCTCTTCACTTCAGTAGTGCACACATTACTCTTGTGCCCAGGTTTTTCACACTTAAAGAAAACCACACCAGCAGGAGCATCTCCCCCACTAGTCTTCTGACATTGAGCAACTTTCTGTTTACCTTTACCAGCTGGGGTATCATAAGGCTTACCACGATTCTGTTGGTGCTTACCCCTCTTCTCACTGATAATCTTGTAATAAGCATTATTATCCTCCTCATAAATCCTGTAACTATCAACCAAATCAGCAAAGACACGAATCTTCTGGTTTCCAACTGCCTTCTTGATCTCCGGGTGTAACCCATTCTCAAACTTGATGCACTTCGAAAACTCAGCATCTGCCTCAGCATAGTGCGGATAAAACTTTGCCAACTCGGAAAACTTGGCAGCATACTCAACAACTAACATATTCCCTTACTTCAACTCAAGGAATTCAATTTCCTTCTTACCACGAACATGTTCAGGAAAGTACTTCTTCAAAAATTCCCTATGGAACACAGCCCAAGTGACATTCTCACCTGCAGCTTCTAACTTCTGACAAGTCTCTAGCCACCAGTCATCAGCCTCGACTGCTAGCATATGAGTACCATATCGAACCTTCTGCGCTTAAGTGCAATCCATCACATGGAATATTCTCTCAATCTCTTTCAACCAGTCCAATGCTCCGTCAGGATCATACTTTCCCTTGAACGTAGGAGGATTCTCTCTTTTTGGAAAGTCGCCAAGCTAGGAGATCCAGCATTCCCGTCAGCATTCGGATGATTTTCCATCGCATGAGCCATTGCTTCTAAAGCAGCAGCAAGTGCAGCATCATTCCTTCCAGCCATCTCAACTTCTCACTACAACATAAATAACGGTTAGGACTCAAATTAACAATACTCGATTGTTAGACAACTACGACTCGACGACAAGGTCGGACTAACCTTATTACTCTGATACCAACTTTGTAACACCCCAATTCTACCCCGATAATTATATAAATAAATTAGAGTTATAAAATCATATCAAGCAAACGAATCGGGATGCCACAAATTCTTCTATCAAAATTTATTGCATTCATCGTGGATATATAACACTTTTAAAACATCGGATGAACCATCATCAAAACACTTTAATTAATTAATTCAACAACTCAACATCTATGCAGCATAATTCTTAATAACATCTCCATCATCATTACAGCAACTTCGAAACAACACAATTTAATAATAATCAACTTAAATTTCAACGACGGAATTAATCAACAATCAAAAGCAACAAGCGTTCATCCCCCCGAGTGTTACATATCAGAGCAATGACACGGACTCGAACTATTGAAGGTATACATCATTCACTCTCGATTACCTGCACGTTACCAACATAAGGGCAACATTCAAACAGAAGGGGTGAGATATATAACAATATAATAAAGCGTATGATAATTAATATATTAAATTAGATCACATAACATCACCACTTCTCATCTCATAATCAACAATAATCACAACGTATATACACATTCACCACATTAAAACACACTTCTTTATATAATCATATAATGAGACTCAATACTATACAAATGCAAGTGTTACCATTTGGAGCAGAACTCCCATCTCAAAAATTTCCAATTAATAGAGGCATCAACAAGGCATAAGCCTCCATCTCAATATTCGCCAAATTCAGGCCATCTCAACGAGCATAAGCTCCAAATCAAAATGCAATGTATGCGACACAATCATGAATGTAATAAAAACACCACAATTAACAACATCTCAATACAACATCATCGTTAGCCAAAGGCCTACGTCTCAAAAGCATCTCATCATCTCTTCATCAACATCTTATATATCCATAATAATTTATCATTTATCCATCAAACATCATTTATTCATCATAAATTATCAACACAACATCATTAATAATGTCTCATCAATAACTCAGTTGTACATTAATACGATAGTAATTCACACCGCTATTCTGTAAACTTACATTATTACTATCATTACTCCTACTGTTACAAATCAAACAGCAGCCTATAAACATTTCATCCCCATCATTCGGCATAAAAACTAACATAACGATCAACACGGGAACTAAATCTAAATCCTAAATTGGATACTAAGATTACACTTCCTATTCTTCATTTTAATCCTATAGAATAAATTTCATCACGTTAGCTATTCAACATTTCAAACGGCATCTCAAACGGCATCCTAAAACTCAAGTTACAGCATTTTCAAACTAAATCTGCCAAAAACCAGACAATATGGATCGATGCAAAACATCTTGGATCGACGCGTACTGCACTAAACTCGCAACATGAGTCGACACATCCTCTCTTGGATCGACTCATTCTTGAGTCTAACACACAGCGTGTATCGACACATGCACCTACGGATCGACTCATCCTGAGTCTAAAAGCACTCATGTATCGATGCAAAACCTCTTCGTGTCGACTCATACTGAGTCTCAAAACCTTCTTGTATCGACACATAGCATTTGAGGTCGATGCATCCTATCATATCCTGCATAATTTCTGCGATTTCTCTGCGTTTTCACGACGGGAGTCATACTTTAAGTCCTAAAAACTTAATCTCATAGATAATCATCACTTACAATTATCCTATAATTCTACGTCAATTAAACGGCATCGGAACATCTTTATTCATCTAAAATTTATCAATTTCATCATACAACATCATATACATTCAATTCATAAACAAGACAACAATCACCTCTAACCCCACATACCAATTATCATGAACCCAATTATAGAGTCAGAACTCCACCCTTACCTTAGATTGAAGGTGGCTCTATAACTTCCGGTTGAAACCTCATTCTGCCGTTTTTTCTGTTTTTCCAACAACTTCACGTTCTTCTTCTCAATCCTTATTCTTCTACTGCCTCCTCTTTTCTATTCTTTCTAACAACAATAAAATAACCTATTATTCTTTATTCCTTATTGGGCTCAAAACTAATACACCCCCTCATTACTACTTACATTCCTTAAAAACAAGCCCACATCAAATAATATTATACTTCTAATATTATTTCACCACTTAATAAAATAATTAAATCCAATTAATCACAATATATATTCACAATTATTCCAAAAATAATTTAATTAAATAATTAATTAAATTATTGGCGTTACACCCTGTAACTTCATGTTTTACTTCACATGTGCACAAATCCTCTGGGTATTTTACCTGCACCTGAGATAACCAACACCTACCAAATCAAACCATCAAAAGCATCTAAAATACATGAAATTAAAATAAAAGCAACACAGAGGTACATTTGCGAAAAGTAACATAACTTAAACATAATGATGAAAAAACAAACCAAAATGCTATAGATTTGATGAACTTATACCGAATAAGTGACGGAATTGAAGTAGAACTGGTGAATGATTACAACCCCAAACTTAGCTCATTGCTTGTCCTCAAGTAATGTAGATGACAACGACCAAGTCACCCCGTAATTCATTCTTACCACATTACAGTCGGTGTTCTTCGCAACTTACTTTCCACCTTCCTGGTCAAGATTCTGGTTCACCGATCCAAACTTTCCGCTACACTTCCACACCAGAATACTTTTTTAACCTGCAAGATTTTTCAAACTTCTCACAAAATCTCTCGGGGTTTAAGTGTTTTGCACTCAAAATTAAATGTATGCAATATCGATTCTTAACTTTGAATGAACTCTACCTTCACTACACAAACAAATTTCACACACTTTTGGAGGTCTTTGGAATGTAACGGGGCTTGGGCAAGGTGTGATACACAAAGAACAATGGATAAACAAAGGGTTTTTTGCTCGGCATATGTGTTGTTTTTCTGGTCTCTGTGCTCAACTTATTACGATGGGAGTTTACTCAACCTTGACTCTTTTGTTATTTGTTTCACTCAGTTTTTTCTTTGAATGTTTCAAAGGTACCTGAGTTTTTTGTCGGGGAAAGTATTTCTCTATGAGTTATATTTCATTTTTTTCTTATTTCTTCCTAGAGACATTCATGTTTCTCTATTCTTTTTCACATTTTTTATATATACCTGCCCTCTTCTATACAGATGATCACCCCAAACTTAGAACTTCACACAGTTTCAGAATTCACAACACTTATGTCGAGCAAGGGTAGAAAGTGTTTGGCCTTGGGTTAAAAAATATGGTTATCACAAAAAAATGGAATAAGGCTCAAATTTGGTTAACAATGGATAAACATAACGATATAGGATGGCTAGAAAGGCTCAGGGTTAAAACAAACAATGTGCCTCAGTGTGTGTTGTCATGTTGTGTTGTTCGAGTAGAATACACGCAAAATCAGAGTGATAAAGTCATACCTGAATGAACTCTCATGATGATATTCTTGTGTTTGGGTTTATACATGCTCACCATGTTGGATAAGCTTACAGGTTCCAAAGCACTTCTTGTATGATATGGCTTCTTTTCTGGCTCGGGTATACCATACTACCATCTCAGTCTAGTGTTACCAAGTTGCATACATTAATTAATCCTTCTTCAGCTGTATCAACTTCCCGTGGTGCCTGAGGAGTAAGTCCGGGTTGCGCCTTTCATCCACTTAGCTACTCATCTATATTTCATTAGGCAAAATTACAATCAATCTGCAACACATCGGTGACAAAACAAATAACACAAATAAATTGAAAATAAATTGAGAATCCTAAAATAGAATAAAAACTCAAATAAAAACAATAAATGTAAACAATAAAATCCCTCCCCCACTTGAACTAAACATTATCCCCAATGTTTTTGTCTAAGAGAGAAGGGGGCTCACAGAACATCACTGTACAAGCGTTGTTTCAATCCCCAAACATTGGAGATATAAGGGAGTTAGACCTTCGTTAACCCCTCTGAGCCTTCGAAGTAGGAGTTTTCTTTCTGTTCAAAAATAAAAATAAACCTTTTTTTTAACCAGGGGCAGGGTAGATGTTCAGTTGATTTGCCCAAGCATTCAAATTTTAGAAGGAGTGTCCCCTATGAGGATCACTGCATTTTATCTTTCGAATCGATACAATAATGGCTATCCCTCGCTGTTGTACCCCAAAATTTGCCCTCCCATATTATTCAAGAGTTGTCAAGATCAATCTCCAGATCAAGCTTCAAAATCTCTCAAGGGTTACACAGTCCAATTGCCTCCTAACACAGTCAAAATTAGGGTTTTGGTTCTTGCAAAGAAATTGAGGTTTTCAAGGGTCCAATCAAGTCTCATATGCCTATATACATTGTCAAGCATCCATATGTCAAGTTTCAAGACTCACAACATCAAATTGCACAGTCAAAAGCCCTAATTGCTCTACAGTCAACTGTAGGGGCAAAATGGTCATTTGACAGTCAAAAGTCAAAATTTTTGGTCAACATCTTATTTTGAAGCCACAATCATCATTTGATCAACTCTTGATCATGATTCCACAAGCATGGCTCAAAAAGTCTCAAGATGCAAAAGTTTCTATTTTTGGACAGCTGAAAAGTCAACTGCAAATTGACCAAGGCATAACGTTTTCATGGTTCATCAGAAAAATCCCATCCAATGCTCATTTTGAAGGGGATGACATTTCCTACAACTCATCTTCACACTCCAAGTCCAAGAAATGCTCTCACAAAAAGTTATCAATTTCAACATTATAGGTCATTTTCAAAAGTCAACAAAAAGGCACTTTAAGTCAAAGACCATAACTTGAGATTGGTAAATCAAAATGACATGGGACCAAAGGCATTGGTTAGAGGACTTCAAGACCTTTCCAAAATGTCCAAGAACATGTTCATAGCTTCAAAATTGAGCAAGATATGCATTGGAGAAGTTGGGGAATTTTTGGGAACTTTCAAAAGTCAACTTTGCCTAAAAAGCTTCAAATTTGCTAATGGGCCTCAAATTCTTTCTTGAATCGTTACCCAAAGCCTATGCACGACCCATTGAACTTAAAATGATTTATTTTCTTATTTTTAATTAATTAATTGAATTTATATAATTATTAATTCATTTAATTGGTTTTAATTGTAGAAAAATATCAAAGCATGGTTGGCAAATCTTTTTATGCAGCAAATACACTCCATATATGCTAACGATTTCGTGCATCACTCAAGGGGACAAGATCTTCCATAATTGGCAAAGTTTTCATGGAAAAAGATTGGAAAATACATAATTGAAAATCAAATATTCAAGTCATTAATTCATGGACTTTTGGGCTCATTCTTGACCTAATTCTGATCACATACATATGCAAGAGCTAACCCTACTCAAAGGGACACGAAAAGCTGCTGAAACTCCATAACCAAGTTGCAAAAAAATCAAGAAAGTTGTGAAACTGAAACCCTACTTGTAGTGCTTTTCCACGCCTAAAAACGATTCAAACATCTTGCCTAAGTCTCCAGGAAGCTATTACTCTCAAGAACAAGCTCTCATACCTAAGGAAACGGTAAAACAGAGTCATGGTTTTAACAAATATTTCCATAATCGAATTCTAATTTCTACGCATCATTGCTATGTTTTGATCATTGATTTATGTTGTTGACGCCTTCCTGAAACTTTTGATATAGTTTAATTGTGCTAAAACTGCTTGTATCGAAATCCACCATGAACGACATTTAGGGTTTTCGAGTTTTCAAAATAGGGCTTTCTTGTAGAGGAAAAATCCGGCCCTGAGACCTATACAGTTGAATTCAGGAGCTCAATATGGTTTGAATGGCAACCTCGCGCTCAATTTATGTGACTCACAGGGTTGTTCGCTATTTTTCACTATTGCACTTAGTGGGGGTTTAAAACCCCCGCTATCTTATTCATATTTTGCAGGTAAACAAAGAAGAAGACAGGCGTGTCATCACATGATTGGGGAGTTCAAAATCTGGCGCGTTTTCGTTTGTTCTATACCATTAGTGCTTGTTTTTTTTAATAATATTTGTTGTCTATCAGTTTAACAAACGCGCTTGAATGGCTGGATGGTGGATGACACGCTTGGTAAACATTGGGACCTGGGTTCGATTCCCAGGTCCCCCCCACATAATTCATAATTTTTGTTTTAACACATTCCCATGCAGCGTTCACCCAAAGGTCCACCATACATACTCACGCTTAAGCTTGCCACGCGTTCATGATGATCAATCCAGTGGCCACAGAATGAAATCCAGGGTGTACCCCAGTCAAACAGCATACGCATGATCCCTGAAAAGTTAACAAGGCCTTTGTGTTCATGGGCCTGAATTCATCACAAACACCTCCATATGGGCCAGACACCCCCTTTGGTTTGCATAATTATTTTCTTTTCTTTCTTTTAATTTCATTCAATTGTTTTTTATAATTATCATTAATTCACTAAAATAATTTTTTCCATAATAAAAACAGAAAATCAAAATACAAAGTATATTTAATTATTTATTAATTTCCCCACTAATTATTTTTGTAAATAAACTCTAATAACTAATCTAGGTTAAATTAGGTTTTAATTTTAATTTCTTTTCTTAACAAATAAAAAATACATAGAATTAGGTTTTTTGACATTTTTATCTTTTTCTTAATTAATTATTATTATCATTATTTATTATTTATTATTATTATTATTATTTTTGTAAATAACAAATTAATTAATTAGCTTAAATTAGGGTAACTTTAATATTTTCATTAATAATTAAAATAAACTTAAAATTAGGGTTTTCTCTTGATTTTATTTTCTTTATTTCTATTAAATACAAAAAACACAAAAATACTTTCTTTTCTTTAATTAAATAATTAATTAGGCTTTAGTTTCATTTGAGTTCAAGCAAAGGGTCAAAACCCTCGGACGTTCCCGGTTTAATTCTTTTCGCGCATTATTTTCTTATTGATCATTATGTAATTGCTTTCCGGATGTAATAGTAATTAGGTTTACTTTTCTTTTACTTTCCGCATTTTTATCAAAAACGGGTCTTTGTATTTTGGCGATGTATAGACCCGCGCCTTGTAATAGCGTAGCTTTTATCTTTCCGTCTTTTAATTTTCCGCACTCCTAAATTCTTAATTGCATGAAAGAATATATGGTAATTAAAAACAATGTGTAGCTCACAATGCCATGATCAAAGATAAAACATAACATGAATACAACACACAATACACACACCACTTCTAGAGTACGCCTCACTCGTTGCCTTCGAAATGTGGTCGTCAAGTATAGGACGTTTTAGCGGTCGCTCTTATGTCTAAGATCCAGTCGCCTCGAAATGGTTGCCTCGGATTAAAAAGGATCTAGGACATAAGGGTAGCTTCTAAGGTGTCCTACTATTGCTTCGGTGACCACACTGTCCCTACAATCGAATTGACCCGAACACCTCCAACGGTGGTGCTACCTACCTCTCAATGGTGGGATGGCACTACCTTAAGGACTTTTACACAACCTAATTCCTTAGGGTAGGTAGATGACTCATGGATACTTGCTCTCTAAAAAACAAATCAAAAATCTTTTCACACTACACTTTCAAAAGCTTTCAAAACAAATTTTTCAAACACTCTTGAGGACAGATACAAGAGTTATTCAGAAATCTTTCAATGAAACTTTTTTTCAAACCCACACACACTTGAAAAGCAAACAACATTTTTGAAAACATAAGAGCAAGTATCTAAGAGCCCATGGATAACCATGGATAGAAAGGGTGCTAACACCTTCCCTTTCTATAAATCTACCTCCCGAACCGAGAGACATCTCGAAAAGGAATTTTGCTGTGCTTTTGTCCTTTCCTTGTTGGAGAACATAAAAGACGGTGGCGACTCTTGCTTCCGCGACATTTCGCGAACCAGCGTTAAACAGTCAGTTATATTTCCAACGATCACAGAACTGGCGACTCTGCTGGGGACTACTTTTAAGTGAGGTGTACCTTAGGATAGCTTATACTTATGTTTTCAATTGCCTGATTTGTGTGCTTTAATATTATTGGGCCTGTTTTGGGAGTTCTATAGATCCTAACCCGGATCTGGGGGATACCTTCTTAGAAAGTAGCAACAAGACTGTGAGGGAACTGTGTGGGGTATACCGACACGGTTGAAGCAGTCTGCTACGTTGATGTGGCACTTTGGTGAGTACCGATAACCCTTGAGTCAAGTCAAGGAGAGTACGAGGCCGCCGCATGGTGTCGTGAAGCATCAACAGACCTTAGGAACCTTAATTGAACCATCTTGGCCTCTTTAGGGTAGTGAGATAACTGACTTTGGTGCAGTCCGAAGTTGGTTGATACTCGATACTACACTCATTGAGGGTTGTTTTCTTGGAATATTTTGATCGCCAGTTCAGTGGCTAAATCGAAACAATGAACACAGAAAACAATCCAATGATATTGAGATCCTTAGAACCCGGTTACTTTTGATAGGACAGGTTTTGAGCCCACCAACCTCAAGAGGGTAATACCTAGACCCCGTGCTGGCCTGAACTCTAAGGGTTGTCTTATGTGACTTGTGTGCCTTATCATGTTTGCTTTTTTGTGGATACTTGTGGTGTGTTTCATCATAGCATCATAACATCATACATCATCATATGCATCCACTAACCATTTCAGGGGTTCGAATCTTCATCTTTGTTCTTGTTTTGTAGGACATGGAAACTATCCGCAGAAAGACAATTCAGATCAACCTTGTAAGGGTCCCTCCTCAGCTTAAGGAACTTACATCCAGGATTCCCGAGAGCTCTTCTTTCAGTGAGAAACATGGAAGACTCATCAGTTTGGTCAACACCAACATTGAGGAAGATATGATAAAGGTCCTCTTCCAGTTCTTTGACCCTCTGCACCACTATTTTACTTTCCTGGATTATCAACTGGTGCCTACATTGGAAGAGTTCTCCCAGCTTCTGAAAATCCCTATCCTTAGTCAACTACCCTACAACGGTACAAAAAAGGAGCCAAAACTTGAAGAGGTTGCTAAAGCATTACGCCTACAACCATCTGACATCAAGGGACATTGGGAAGTTAGAAGTGGTATCAAAGGGTTCTTGGCCAGGTTTCTGTTTGAGAAGGCCCAAGAATGTTGGAATTCCCTTGACCTACAAGCCTTTGAAAAATTTATGGCTCTCCTTGTCTATGGGTTGGTGTTGTTCCCGAATCCCGATCAGCTTATAGATATCAATGCCGTCAAGATCTTCATGTCTAGGAATCCTATACCTACGTTGCTTGGGGACATCCTTCACTCATGTTACACTCGAACCATGAGAAAAAGAGGTGTTCTTATGTGTTGCACTCCTCTCCTGGGAAGGTAGTTTATTTCGCACCTTCCACAATCAGTTTTGAAGAACGAGCGGGGTTTGAGATGGTCACAACGATTGATGGCTCTTACACATGCTGATATACATTGGTGTTCTCAGTCCAGAGAAGACGTCACTATCATTGATCGTTGCAGGGAGTTTCTCAATGTTCCTTTACTTGGAATCAGAGGAGGTATTACTTATAACCCCTGTCTGGCTTTGAGGCAGTTTGGTTATGCTCGGAGGGATGGCCCTCATGAGATGTTGATTACTGACATAGTTTTTGACTTCGACAACGATGCACAAGGACTTTGCCAGAGGTTTGTCAGAGCTTGGAGGATGCCCAACAAGGTAGACAACAAGGCACTGGGGCACAGGAACTCCATCCTGTTGGAGCCTTATCTCAAGTGGGTACGAGCCCGCTCCCAGAAGCTGGTAATGCCATATCCTCATGTTCTCCCGGTGATCAAAGAGCCAGTGTTGGAAGGAGAGGTTTCATACACCATTCAACATCCTGACATGCCTACATCCTGGGAAGAAATGCAGAAGAGCTGGATCCAGCTTAAGGAAGAACGGAATTCTCTTGAAGCCAGTCTGCATGCCAGTGAGAAGAAGGTCTTGGAGCTCACCCGCCTACTGCACGAGGAAAAGACTCTCAACACTTACATAGCTCCGAAGAGGATGCGCAGTGTCTTTTGGGATTGATTTACTTTGTAATGTTTTGCCCACGAGGCCTTGCTGTACTGAACAATTATTTCTTAATAATAACGTGTGTTCCTTTTTGTCTACAACAAATTTGAACTTTCGAACCCTTGAATGCATTGCATAAACAACATATCATGCATCATGTGCATAGCAGGTACTTTTTTTACAGGTGGTTTAATCTTCTTCGCTGTTTATTTCAGCTCGCCATCATGAATCCTGAATCATCTACTGAGCAATCCATCAAGGCCCTCCAGGCTCAGAACGCCCAGTTCCAAGAGTTGATCATGAGTTTAGCCCAAGGGCAAGAGGAATTGAAGGCTCTGCTAGTCAAGAAGAAGAAGAAGAGAACTGTACTATTCAACACTGGCCGGAGGTTTGGCAATACACTGCAGAATGAGGTTGATCAAGCTGGTTCTTCTGTAGGGAAAGGAAGTCCCCAAGGGGGAAGGGTTCCTAGTCCTGTGGTCTCTGACAACGAGACAGACTTCAATGAAGAGCAATACCCTCCAGCTGAAGACAAGTACAAGCAGTTAGAGGATCGCCTGAATGCCATGGAAATTAAACAGGTGTCTGGGTTGGATTTCGGAGACTTGGGTCTATCTTCTGGTGTGGTAATCCCACACAAGTTCAAAGCACCATCTTTCGCAAAGTATGACGGGGCGTCCTGCCCTAAGCTACATCTCAGATCTTATGTGCGGAAGATTTAACCATACACTGTGGACAAGAACTTATGGATCCATTTCTTCCAGGAGAGTCTTTCAGGGACTCATCTCGGATGGTTCTATCAGCTGGATGGAACCAAGGTTCGTAACTGGGAGGACTTGGCTACTGCTTTCTATAAGCAGTATCAGTACAATGCCGACCTCGCTCCTACACGTACCCAACTCCAGGGTATGTCGCTAGGATCGGGAGAAGGTTTTAAAGAGTACGCGCAGAAGTTGAGGGACCTGGCTGGCAGGGGGCAGCCGCCGTTAACCGACCGTGAACTCGTGGACATGTTCTTAGGGACCCTATCTGGGCCATTCTTCAATCATCTCATTGGCAATTCGTCTGCATGGTTTACAGATCTTATTCTAACGGGTGAAAGGATAAAAGCTGGTTTGAAATCAGGGAAAATACAGAAAGGTGCATCCTCAAGTTCTAAGAAGAATCCTTTCAAGAAGGAAGCCAGTGTTGTGTATGGCCCCAGGAGGCAGAATAAACCGGAACGCCGCCAAGCTGTCAACGCGGTGGTGATTGCAAAGCCTGCTGCCGCTCCTCGGCAACCTAACCAACCAAGGGGTGAGAGACCCAGAAGAGAATATACTCGGCTTAGTATGACCTTGTCACAGATCTTGCCACAACTGCTATCGACCAACTTGGTAACCGTCAGAGAAGCTCCGAAGGTGGTAAACACAACCTCTCCGAAGTATAATCCCAACGCCCGCTGTGCTTATCACTCTGATAGCCCGGGGCATTCTACTGATGATTGTTGGGCCCTGAGGAATAAGGTCCAGGACCTCATTGATGCCAAGGAAATACAGTTTGAGGCGCCCAAAAGGCCCAACATTGTGACTGCTCCTATGCCCCAGCATGGAGTAAATGCTATTGAGGAAGACTTGTATGTAGTTTCTGTGGATGATGTTGCTACCCCTTTATTGACTGTCAAAAGGAACTTGTTGCTGGCCGGTTTATTTCCAGGTTGTAGCAAGGGTTGCCTTCTATGTGCTATTTCTCCCACTGGTTGTCCGTTGCTGAAGTCAGGCGTCCAAAACCTGATGGATAGCAAAGAGATCTTGTTCAAGAAGACCGTTGTTCCTGTTGTTCCTACTGAAGAGGTATTCGTTGTCACCATCTTCAATAACCCTACCAAGGCTCCCCCGAGGAAGCCAGTCAAAATCATGTCTGCTGCAGCTATCATTATTACTGTTCCGGGGCGCCTCCCCTATAAATCTGACAAGGCTGTCCCATGGCACTATAGGGAAGATGTGTATGTGCTTGGAGTAAAGCAGGAGTTCAACACTAGTACCGGTATCAGTAACATCACTTGTCCCGCTAAAGTTACTCGCAGTGGCAGGCTCTTCTCGCCTGACATTGCACCACCAGTTATCCGAAGACCTCTTATCATCACGCCTACAAATGTACCTGTTTCCCCTCCTGGTCAAGTTCCTACCCCTGCTGCCGAGTCATCTGACACTCGGGGCAAAGGGATTGCTGATATGCCTGCCCAGATGGAGGCACCGAAGACTGTTAATGTTGAAGCCTCCCAGCAAGAGATGGAGGAAATCCTTAAGATCATTAAGAAGAGCAATTTCAACGTCGTTGAATAGCTGGGGCATACCCCCTCTAAGATCTCCATGCTATCATTGTTGTTGTGCTCAGAGGCCCATGCCAAGGCCCTGATTTCATTCCTGAAGACGGCTCATATGCCACAAGAGACGTCGGCTGATCAATTTACTGATTGTGTGGCCAATTTGATCGCTGATAATGGGCTAGGTTTCTCTGACGCTGATCTGACCGCCAAAGGAAAGAACCACAATGATGCCCTGCATGTCTCCATTGAATGCAGGGGCACTACTCTTGCACACGTGTTGGTAGACACCGGTTCTTCACTAAATGTATTGCCCAAGAAGGCCTTAGACAGATTGGATTGTGAGGGTTTGGAGTTGAAGCCTAGTAACATCGTTGTCCGAGCCTTTGACGGGTCGAAGAGGATGGTACACGGTGAAGTAGATATTCCGATCCGGGTTGGTTCTCAAGTCTTTGACTCAACGTTCTATGTGATGGACATTCGTCCATCCTATTCTTGTTTGCTGGGTCGACCTTGGATTCACAAGGCTGGGGCTGTGACCTCCACTCTACACCAGAAGCTCAAATACCCTGTCAGAGGGAAGATTGTTACAGTGCAGGGGGAGGAAGAATACATGGTGTAAGTGCCTTCGTTTGGGATTGGCTCATCTCTTGTAAAACAAATAACAACAACAATAATGTAATGTAATGTACAATAGGAACAGCCTGAAAATTCTATTGTAAATGCCTAAACATGTTGATCAACATCTGGAACAACATGTCTCAAGTGATGTCATAACATCATACCAGACATCAAGCTACTGAACTGTCAAGACTGATGCAGTTCTGTTCCTAAAGTTATGCAGAATATTCTTCCAAATAGAATGCATAACAAGTAGCGAAAATTGAAGGCATACGTGATTCAATCAGAAGCTAAGGATAAGGAGAAAAGCTCGATTGAAGACCTAACTTGTAGCAGAAGTTTTCTGCTTAATTTATGCAGGTCGTTAAAGCTGCATTGCTGTTATATGAAGGCCCAAATCCAGTTGGGTAAAGAGGGTTATAAATAGAAGCATTGTAACCTAATTTAAGTGAGGTCGTGTATTGACAAGATGTAATACTTTAGGGCTAGTTTTGTTGTGAACCACCCGGGCTGTGGGATGGTCACCATACTCCTTGAAACCTGTAGGTTAAAGGATGTATGCATTGTACTTGATTGAAGCTTTTAAGCATGATCAAGATGTGTAATGGAAGTGTATCTTCTGAACAGTATATGTACTGTAGAAAGTTATCACTGCGGTGATTGAGGGGGAGTGAGAGGGGTCTCATATCTAGGATTGGATCTTAGGTAAAAGTGTCATTGGGTAGTGATTAAGTGAGAAGGCTGTCAACGGGTGTGTTGGCTGTAGGGTCTTTGAATTGATACTACTAATAGTGAACTTTATCCCTGGCTTGGAAGCCCCCAGATGTAGGTTGGTTGAACCGAACTGGGTGAACAATTCTGTGTGTTATTTACTTTCTGTATTGGTTATTTACTTTGATGTCACAACATTCCTCGCAACATCAATGTATAAGATTAACCTTAACTGTTCTGAACTTCAGTAAATCAGAACCTGCGTGTTGCTGGCTCTGGTATGTTAGTCCAGTGACTGTTGTAGAACAGATATCAAAAGTACAGCCTATTCTACTTGTACAGCGCTTAATGTCAGATCAGAGGTCTTAACATTCCATTAGACATTCTGAGTCTGTGACATTCCCGGAATTTCAATTGGTATCAGAGCAGGCATCCTGTCTGTCTCTGGATGAGATCCATGGGGGATACTTTCCGATTGTGTACAAGGTAGAATATTGTTTGAACCAGTAGTGTTCATATTGTTTGGTCCCTAGGAGTGGAGGATGGACCAATTTGGGAGAAACTAGATCAGCTATGTTGAAGGAAGATAAAAGTGTTTGAACAAATTCAAAGACCTCATGCGGGAGTGAAGATTTTGGAGTGCATTGTTCAACCTGTATTCAGCACAGAGAAAAATATTATCAAAATCTTCATGCGGGAGTGAAGATATTGATAAGGCATCACATGTGTTTACAAAACCTTCTTTTAACAGGGCTGTAGAGTTGGGTTTAGAAAGTTGTTCGGTGAAGAAGCAAACAACTTGTGGGATTGATTTATTTTCAATCCTTATGTGTCATGCTTACTATATGGAGTAAGCACTGTGTAAGTTCTGGTGAAATACTGCTATTCCGCTGCATAGCTTCTGATACAACCCCTAAAAGTGAAAGAAGAACTCTAGAGCTATTATTTTTGTTGATTGATTGATCAATGATTCTCATATGCGTCTGCAAGCCACTTGAAGACCTTGAAGATTATCAAGGATGATGTGTTCCAAGAAGATGCAACTAATGTTCTTAAGGATGTTAGAACATCATGCAACTGCCAGTTGAAGAACAGATGTTCTGGGTGCTAAACACATGTAATGTGAGTACATATGTTTGGAACCTACTCCTGATCTGGAAGAGGAGACATCTGTTTTGAAATAATTGATCAGGACACGATCAACAGGTCATCTACTCCAGTTGTGAGTTTAAGGGAGTATATGTGCTGAGCTAAATGCACTTAAAAGGACTTTAAAGCTGTGGATGATGGAAATCATTTCTGTGTCTTCAGCCAAGTAAATATGCTTAGCAAGCATGAAGAAGATTAGATAATTCCAATTGAATAAATGATGGAAGCAGAATCTTTATGTGTTAAATCTAAAGCTTGTGATGATAAAGAATGCACAACATCACAACTGTTAAAGACATCAGTTGTTGAGGAAAGATGGATAAGTCCCAGATTGATAATGAAGTTTCTTCTTGTACAAGTTACAGAATGTGGCAACCTGAAACTTGTACAGCAAGCAAACCAAAGACTCTTAATTTGGAACCTGTGGCAAATTCCAAATAAAGAATATTTACTATGTGTCTAAAGTAAAGAGCTCTACACTGTATCCATAAAGAGGGAAGTTGAATAACAGTTTGTTCAGAGGGAGTAGTATGATCAAGCTGATGTGAAAGGAAGTTCATCCTACCTTGTTCTATAAGATGCTTGAGTTTATTTCTCATGATCTTAGTGATTTCCAAGGAAGATAGGAATAGAACAGGTTATGACTACCAATCACATAACCTGCAGCATGTGAAGGAGAATTCACTTTATTCTCTACAAAGATCTGAGCTGAGTTTCAGGGGGAGTCCTTAACCTGAGGATCTTGGAAGACATATCTTACAAAATGTCTTGACATCCTGGACCAAAGTCAAATGGTGGATATCTGCTCTTTGACAAGTCATCCCCATCACCTAGGATGAACTTGTTAGTTGTATGTAGCAAGGATGAGTTATCTTCAAAAGATCATGGGTTCCTGAGAAGATCCTCTTCTTGCTTGAAGTTCATTTATGTGAACAACTTGGTTTGTCTACAGGAGTATGGTACAATTAACTCCTTTGTACTGTTCAAGGGTCAGCAGACAAGGTGAAGGTGATCCATGCTAGCTGCTGCATGGTTATGTGGTTGTTGTGGTTCTTCATGCATGGAACAGAAGATTGTTAGAATAATGATCCTACCTTGAGAAGATGGCATGATCTAACTAATAATGAATACTTTGACGGGAAACTAAGTATTCATTAGGATCCTGCATAAAGATATATATATGCACTTCGATGGGAGACTAATTGTTTGTCTAATATGTATGCAAGGCTGTATTCTGAACCTAATTCTCAGAACTTGGTAGAGAGTTTATTTCTCTCTAAGAATATTCTGGTGAGTAATCATACCTTTCTTATGGGGAATATAAAAGGGCATCAATCCCCTGGATGTTAACTTCAGAATCCAAGCAGATAGGTTCATGCTGTAACATCATTTATTGTTAGAAGTCCGTGGCAGAGACTTGGAACTGTGAATCTTAATCTTCTAGTGTGGCAGTTTTATTGTTGGTTTGGAATAAGTAGATTCTACTTAAAAGAAGTATGCTTAACAACGCATAACTACTGTTGTGGTCTGAAGAATTTACTAGTATTAGCAACTACTAGTAAATATATTATACAGAAGGATGACATGATCAAAGGATAATCCTTCTAGAAAGTCTAAATCTTAGTAAAGCTTGTAAGCACACTAAGAAGGTTGGAGGTTGGTTTCACACTATGGCTACATGAGAGTCATGATAAGTGTGGAAGCGCAAGGGCATGAATCAGAAATGTCCTTACTATTCTAAGACTAGTTCAGGGTGCTTGAAGTTACCATCTCAGAGCTAGTGCTACTGGTTTCCACGCCACTGTTTTGATTGGCCTTAACAAGGGAAGTCACTGAGTTTTGCAATATACATTGAAGGGAGACTCTGTAATGTTGGACTTAATCTGAAGATCAGAAGTCAGAAGAGGGCAGTGGTATGCTGATGTTTATGTGTTCTGATAATATGACATTGTGAAGTCATGGATAATGTCTCAACAATAGGAGATTGAAGAATTGCTCTTATCAATAGCAAATTCTTAAAAGTATCATAAGTGGCAGTTTTGATACTTTTGGAGCAATTTGGAAGATTCAGATCTTATCAATAGCAAATTGGTCTAGCAAATCAGACTTCACTAGCTCCAACAACTACTAGTGAATGGAAGATCAGAAGAAGTAAATCAGATAGATTCAGCATATGTTCAAGAGGCTCTTTTACTACAAGAAATGAAAGTGGCATCTAAATTTGTGTGATGTCCTGTGAAGCATGTTGGAGTCTTCTGGTGTATTGGATCTCAGCAACACAAAGCATGAGTAAGAGAAGTAAAAAGAAGGCTGCTGTCGTTGAAGAATGCAAGGTAATGTCTAAGTAAGTGTCATGACATTACCAACGACATTGCAACCTTGTGGAAATCAAGAAGAATACGGGAAAATAACTTCGCCACGTCATTGGTATTCTGTTTCCTAGAAGGAATAAATCTTCAGTCCCGAAAATGGGTCAAAGGCTGATTTTATTCAGGAATTGCTCTGACCTAAACTTATGCATGTATTAGGACTGGTTCTTTTTGTGGAAGCAAACAAATACGTCTAAAATACATGCACAGTCAGTCTGAAATATGCACATGCTTTAACAGGTATCCTTGACCAAGATTTTATATTACCATCTTCTTGAACCTGGTATCTCCTTATATAACCTCCTGTCACACATTCTTTTCTCTCACAACCATCATGGGGTTTATACGGATTTGGGAAAACTGTTCTTGGATCTGGTTTTGTGAGGGCTTTCTTTGGCAATTTTTGGCCAAAAAGGGGGAGAAAGGAGTACTATTAGAAACTGTCCTCGTTGCAGCAGCTACTCAAAATTTTATTTTGATCACAAAGACTTGTCACAAACTCAGCAGAAATTCAAATGGCGTGAATTTCTTTGTGACTTGTGATCTGAGTTATGAACACAGTTGTGACCTGTGTTCTGAGTTACAAGGGAGATATTCTGGTCACTCCTTAAAGGTTCTCTGATGCCTCTGAAAGGATAGTTTATCTCCCACGGTCCTCTTTTTCCACCATCAGTGACAAGAAATGGTTCGTGGTCTAAAAGGGAATGAGGGCATCCTCTTCCTCCTGTGCCTCAAGAGGTCCTGAATGGTGAGTATTATTGTTGTATTTGTTTTAGCCAAAATTAGCCAAAGGGGGAGATTGTAAGTGCCTTCGTTTGGGATTGGCTCATCTCTTGTAAAACAAATAACAACAACAATAATGTAATGTAATGTACAATAGGAACAGCCTGAAAATTCTATTGTAAATGCCTAAACATGTTGATCAACATCTGGAACAACATGTCTCAAGTGATGTCATAACATCATACCAGACATCAAGCTACTGAACTGTCAAGACTGATGTAGTTCTGTTCCTAAAGTTATGCAGAATATTCTGCCAAATAGAATGCATAACAAGTAGCGAAAATTGAAGGCATACGTGATTCAATCAGAAGCTAAGGATAAGGAGAAAAGCTCGATTGAAGACCTAACTTGTAGCAGAAGTTTTCTGCTTAATTTATGCAGGTCGTTAAAGCTGCATTGCTGTTATATGAAGGCCCAAATCCAGTTGGGTAAAGAGGGTTATAAATAGAAGCATTGTAACCTAATTTAAGTGAGGTCGTGTATTGACAAGATGTAATACTTTAGGGCTAGTTTTGTTGTGAACCACCCGGGCTGTGGGATGGTCACCATACTCCTTGAAACCTGTAGGTTAAAGGATGTATGCATTGTACTTGATTGAAGCTTTTAAGCATGATCAAGATGTGTAATGGAAGTGTATCTTCTGAATAGTATATGTACTGTAGAAAGTTATCACTGCGGTGATTGAGGGGGAGTGAGAGGGGTCTCATATCTAGGATTGGATCTTAGGTAAAAGTGTCATTGGGTAGTGATTAAGTGAGAAGGCTGTCAACGGGTGTGTTGGCTGTAGGGTCTTTGAATTGATACTACTAATAGTGAACTTTATCCCTGGCTTGGAAGCCCCCAGATGTAGGTTGGTTGAACCGAACTGGGTGAACAATTCTGTGTGTTATTTACTTTCTGTATTGGTTATTTACTTTGATGTCATAGCATTCCTCGCAACATCAATGTATAAGATTAACCTTAACTGTTCTGAACTTCAGTAAATCAGAACCTGCGTGTTGCTGGCTCTGGTATGTTAGTCCAGTGACTGTTGTAGAACAGATATCAAAAGTACAGCCTATTCTACTTGTACAGCGCTTAATGTCAGATCAGAGGTCTTAACATTCCATTAGACATTCTGAGTCTGTGACATTCCCGGAATTTCACATGGTTAGTCATCTGAACTCATTCCGGTATATAGAGATGGACGGGGAGTTCATTGAAACCCCCTTTCAACATTTTGAAGAGGTGCCTCCAACATTGGCGTCAGTTGAGACAGTGGTTGAAGAAGACTCTCCCTTGAAGATGGCTTCCTTGAAGGACGCCCGGGCTGTGATTGAGAAAGGTGAATGTGCTAACTGGGGCAGGCTCCCTGATTTTACTCCTAAGACTGACAAGTTTGGGCTGGGTTTTACTGCAGAGGCTCAGAGGGCTGTACGCAAAGCAAGGATCGGAAGACCTCCCATGTTCATCACCAACCCGGGAGTAAATGCTATTGAAGGCGATGCGGAGGAATCTGAATTTGACAGCTGGATCTACCCGACGACCGACGGTGGACTGAATAATTGGACTGCAAAAGACTACATACCTGTTACTTTTGTTACTCAGTAATGAATTCCTTTGTTTTTAAATTTGTAGTGAACAATAAATTGAAACTTTATGGACCGGTGTCTTACCCGGGGCACCGTTGGCTTCATTTGTGAGGGCTTATCACTTGTCATCTCCATATATCATGAATAAAACATTGGACGTTTTTCGCATTTCAAATCTTGTGCTCCCTTTCTTTCTTTCTTTATATATTGCAAAACAGCTATATTTACACACACTCACTCATACAGGTTTCAATCCACTCTGGATCTCACTGGTAACGACTCTGCTACTGGCAGTTATGACTTCGAAAATCCGATCAACTTAGCCGAAGACGAAGGTGAAGATGATTGCGAAGTGCCTGGTGAGCTTGCAAGACTGCTACTCCAGGAAGAGAGGGCCATTCAGCCACATGAAGAGCCAGTGGAAACGGTAAATCTGGGTACTGAGACAGATAAAAAGGAAGTTAAGATTGGTGCCAATCTGGAGCTCAGCGTGAAACAACGGTTGATTCAGATGTTGCATGATTATGTGGAGATCTTCGCCTGGTCTTACGAAGACATGCCTGGGTTGGATACCGACATTGTGGTCCATCACTTGCCTACCAAGGAAGACTGCCCTCCGGTTAAACAAAAGGTCCGCCGTATGCGTCCAGAGATGTCCGAGAAAATCAAGGCTGAGGTTATGAAGCAATTTGATGCCAGGTTTCTAGCAGTGACTTCTTACCCTCAATGGGTTGCCAATGTGGTTCCGGTACCTAAGAAAGATGGTAAGGTCCGAATGTGTGTTGACTACAGGGATCTGAATAGGGCCAGCCCTAAGGATGACTTCCCCCTGCCTCACATCGACGTTCTAGTTGACAATACTGCTCAGCACAAGGTGTTCTCCTTCATGGACGGCTTTTTAGGTTATAATCAGATCAAGATGGCTCCTGAAGACATGGAGAAGACTACCTTCGTTACTCAGTGGGGCACCTTCTGCTACAAGGTCATGCCTTTTGGGTTGAAAAATGTTGGGGCAACTTACCAACGTGCCATGGTTGCTTTATTTCATGACATGATCCACCATGAGATCGAAGTATATGTCGACGATATGATAGCAAGGTCCCAAACTGAGGAGGAACACCTTGACCATCTACAAAAGTTGTTTGACCGGTTAAAGTTGTACAAGCTGAGGTTGTACCCAAACAAGTGCACATTTGGGGTAAGATCTGGAAAGTTGCTAGGCTTCGTCGTGAGCGACAAAGGTATTCAAGTGGACCCTGCCAAGGTTAAAGCCATACAAGAGATGCCAGTTCCCAAGACAGAGAAAGAAGTCAGAGGCTTTCTAGGACGTCTGAATTACATTGTCCGATTCCTCTCGCATCTAACTGCTACCTGTGAACCAATCTTCAAGCTGCTGAAGAAAGATCAAGCAGTACGTTGGAATGAGGAATGTCAGGCCGCTTTCGACAGAATCAAAGAGTATCTCCAAGAACCACCCATTCTTATGCCACCGGTTGAAGGGAGACCTCTAATACTATACTTGACAGTACTTGACAGCTCAATGGGGTGTGTGCTGGGGCAGCATGACGAGTCTGGCCGAAAAGAGCATGCCATTTATTACCTTAGCAAAAAGTTTACCGATTGTGAGACCCGATACTCACTGCTCGAGAAAACTTGCTGCGCTTTGGTATGGGCTGCTCGCCGGCTGAGACAGTATATGCTGACTCACACTACTCTGTTGATTTCAAAGATGGATCCAATAAAGTACATATTCGAAAAGCCTGCTCTGTCCGGAAGAATAGCAAAATGGCAGATGATCTTGACAGAATACGACATCCAGTACACGACTCAGAAAGCAATCAAAGGAAGTGTATTGGCAGACCATTTGGCACACAAAGCAGTGGACGACTACCAGTCAATGGACTTTGAATTTCCTGACGAGAACATCATGGTAGTGACTGATTGTGAAGTGCCTGAACCGGATGAAGGACCTGAGGAAGGATCCCGATGGTCTATGCACTTTGACGGAGCCTCCAACGCTTTGGGTAACGGTATCGGCGTTGTGATCATATCCCCTCAAGGCACTCATACACCACTTACTGCCCGACTATGTTTCAACTGCACCAACAACATGGCGGAGTATGAGGCATGCATCATGGGTCTTCAAGCTGCAATTGACTTAAGGATCAAGTTTCTGAGTGTCTTCGGAGATTCCGCTCTCGTGATCAATCAGATCAAAGGCGAGTGGGATACGAAACACCCAAACCTTATTCCTTACAAAGAGTGTGTGTTGACGTTGATCCCCCACTTCATAGAGATAACTTTTGAACACTTCCCAAGAGAGGAGAATCAGCTGGCGGACGCGTTAGCTACGATGTCTTCCATGTTCAAAGTCAAATGGGACAACGAGGCTCCCCGGATCATTATCTGGAAACTGGACGAACCTGCATATTGTTGTGATCTTGAGGCTGAGGTGGTAACTGAAAAGCCTTGGTATCATGAAGTGAAGAGGTACTTGCAAGCTCAAGAATACCCTTAAGGTGCATCCATTAATGACAAAAAGTTTCTGAGAAGGTTCGCAGCGAAGTTCTTCCTCAGCAATGGTATTCTATACAAGCGAAGCCATGATTCAACCTTACTGTGTTGTGTGGATAAGACTGAAGCAGAAAAGATCATGGCAGAGTTGCATGAAGGTACCTTCGGAATGCATTCCAGTGGACATACCATGGCAAAGAAAATCCTTCGGGCAGGATATTTCTGGTCCACAATGGAAGCTGATTGTTACCAACATTCTCGGACATGTCATAAGTGCCAGATTTATGCAGATAAGGTGCACGTTCCTCCAGTACCTCTGAATGCCTTGACAGCACCTTGGCCTTTTGCAATGTGGGGCATTGATATGATCGGCGAGATTAAACCTACGACATCCAACGAGCATCGCTTCATCCTGGTAGCGATTGATTACTTTACGAAGTGGGTTGAAGCAGCTTCCTACGCTACCGTAACAAAGAATGTTGTGGCACGGTTCATTCGTCATAACCTGATCTGTCGATACGGCGTCCCGGAAAGGATCATGACGGGCAATGGTACCAATCTTAACAACAAGATGATCACTGAGCTCTGCGAGCAATTCAAGATACAGCACCACAACTCTTCTCCTTATCGGCCGAAGATGAATGGGGCTGTAGAAGCAGCAAATAAGAATATCAAAAAGATTGTGCAGAAGATGAAAGTGACCTACAAAGATTGGCACGAAATGTTACCGTTTGCTCTTCATGGGTACCGTACCTCAGCAAGAACGTTAACCGGGGCAACTCCCTTTTCCTTAGTCTATGGCATGGAGGAAGTCTTGCTGATTGAAGTCCAGATACCCTCTCTCCGGATAATGAAGGATGCAGGCTTGAGCAAAGATGACTGGATCCAGACTCGACTTGATCAATTAAACCTAATTGACGAAAAGAGGCTCACTGCTATTTGTCATGGTCAAACGTATCAAAAACGGATGATCAGGGCATTTAACAAGAAAGTCAGACCACAAGAGTATCAAACTGGGGACCTGGTAATCAAGCGCATCATTCTTCCTCAAAGTGATCCCAGGGGAAAATGGACCCCCACATACGAAGGGCCATTTGTGGTTAAACATGTGTTCTCAGGAGGAGCCATGATTCTAACCACCATGGATGGTGACGACCTTCCTCACCCCGCCAATGTAGACATAGTAAAAAGATACTACGCATGATAAAAGACCCGCTAGGTTGACATTCCTAGGCAAAAATTAGGGATTCCCGGCGAACCAAAAGGGTTCGGGCAAAAATAAGGGATGAAATGAAAAAAATCTGTACACCCGGCAAGTCGAAAACCTGAAAAGGCGGCTTGGGCAAAAATGGGTATCCCGGTGGACTGAAAACCCGAAAGGGCAGTCCAGGCAAAAGTTAGGGATTAAAGCGTAATACTATGTCTCATTGGATCACCTTGAATCCAGAATCTGGTATCAGCTATCAATTTCAAACGGCATCAATCAATCAGCTTCATCGTCAACTGAGCAGCAAAGTGATGAGACGCTCGAAGATATAAAGGCGATAGCAGAGTTGGAACCCAGTGGGATTATTCTCTTCACATAGCTGTTTTGTTTTCCTTTTTCATAAAACTGTATAAACTCTGTTGTTCGGCGGCGTTCTCTTACTAGGACGTCAGCCTCTTGTACATAAACGCCTATTTACAGGAAAATTCAAAAATCAATACAAATTCACTTTTCAGATAAATCGCCAATTGTTTTTTTTTCCTTTTTCTGTTTTGTTTTGTAAAGAACGTCCAATGTTCAGTTTTGATATATGCATTTGACACTAATTGCTAACTCATAAACATTTGAATACGAAACAAAGGATTAATTACAGGTAACATCAGAAACAGGGGCAATAATGAGTTGTCTAAGCAATATAATTGCTCTGTCCACCAAGGTACCAAGGTAAGTTCGGCTGAAGAATGTAACCCAGATACCTCCACTCCCCGCCGAGTAAGACAAGATTCAACAATTCTCTCCCAAGCAGTTGGTCTCCCATCAACCCTAACAAGGCACCGTATCTCCAGCAAATTAGCAATACTCTCCCCGAGCAGAGTTATCCTCAGCCAGCCTTAAGGAAGTTGGATTATCCCCCGAAGATCTCAACATTCCCCAATGGAAACGGAGTATACAGACATTCCTAGCAAGCATCCCCGGCAGTCTTGATCTGAGATTGTTCCCCGGTGGAATACAGACGTCCAGTGGAGCCATGCCCCAGTGCAGTCCTAAGTCTCCCCAGGAGAGTTCAACCAATCTCCCCAGTGGATTCAGGAAGCTTATCCCCAGTAGATTCTGGAAGCTTATCACCTGCAGAGTGCAAACTCTCCCCTGGCTTTATTCAAAGGTTATTTCCCACCAGGATATAACTGGGTTATCCTCATCCAGTTACCACGGAAAGATCGTCCCCGGCGAAGTTCTTCCTATCCCCCAGCGGAGTTCATCAAATCTGCCAACGTAACTCATCAACGGTATCCCCAGCGAAGTTATCATCAAACCTCAGCGAAGCATCTCTTTCCCCACAGAGTTCACTCCCCGCAGAGTAATCTATTCGCCAAGTTTATTCCCCAATGGAGTTATCTTCTCCTACCGGTATTCTTGCAACCATCACCCCCAGCGGAAACAAAAAGCACTACTCTTCAACAGCAGCCCAGGAGTTAACTTCCCGGCACCCGTCAAAGATTTACTTCCCTAGACAAAAATATATTCACAAACATCACATCTTCATACATTATAGCATGCACATACGCATCATGAACATACGATCTCATTTATTTTGAGAACATCACGCATTTCATACATCATGATATTGCATACAACTAACGTTTTGTCTTTTCAGGACAAAAGTCAATACAATGATAATTACTATCAACTGTCACAATTCCAGATTCGATACCTGTATCTAGCCAGGGCATATCTTTGAGCGATTATATTCCAGACTCGATTCATGTATCTTGCCAGGGCACGTCTGAAGAGTTTGAAGATCCGATTCCTGTATCCTGCCAGGGTGTATCTGTTGACGACTATATTCCAGACTCGATTCCTGTATCTTGCCAGGGCACGTCTGAAGAGTTTGAAGATCCGATTCCTGTATCCTGCCAGGGTGTATCTGTTGACGACTATATTCCAGACTCGATTCCTGTATCTTGCCAGGGCATGTCTGAAGAGTTTGAAGATCCGATTCCTGTATCCTGCCAGGGTGTATCTGTTGACGACTATTTTCCGGACTCGATTCCTGTATCCTGCCAGGGCACGTATGAAGAGTTTGAAGATCCGATTCTTGTATCCAGCCAGGGTGTATCTGTTGATGACTAATTCCAGATTCGATTCCTGTATCCAGCCAGGGCACGTCTGAAGAGTTTGAAGATCCGATTCCTGTATCCTGCCAGGGTGTATCTGTTGACGACTATTTTCCGGACTCGATTCCTGTATCCTGCCAGGGCACGTCTGAAGAGTTTGAAGATCCGATTCCTGTATCCTGCCAGGGTGTATCTGTTGATGACTATTTTCCGGACTCGATTCCTGTATCCTGCCAGGGCACGTCTGAAGAGTTCGAAGATTCGATACCTGTATCCAGCCAGGTCATATCTATATGAAGAGTTTGAAGATCAACTCCTGTAACAAGCCAGGTAATTATCTTTCTTTCTCAGGTACACAAGTTCTCGCTAAGGAATCTCTTACGCGATCGACACCTAGATGGCATCTATAAGCCCATCCACATACCGACAGTCTCCAAATGGCATCCCTAAGCCCATTCCCGACAAAGTTTTGTCACACTTCCAGATGGCATCTATAAGCCCATCCTCCTATCCATCATCTCTCCAAATGGCATCTATAAGCCCATTCCCTACATCACACTGCTGATACTCTACTATGCGAGTGCAAATTTTTGGGCACTTTAGTGTTCAATCACCTTCCACCTTCGGATTACGAAAGGCACGCCAGCCAATCTACATCCTCAGGTCTAAGAAGATTTAACAGGGGCAACTGTTGTACCCCAAAATTTTCCCGCCCATATTCTTCAAGAGTTGTCAAGATCAATCTCCAGATCAAGCTTCAAAATCTCTCAAGGGTTACACAGTCCAATTGCCTCCTAACACAGTCAAAATTAGGGTTTTGGTTCTTGCAAAGAAATTGAGGTTTTCAAGGGTCCAATCAAGTCCCATATGCCTATATACATTGTCAAGCATCCATATGTCAAGTTTTAAGACTCACAACATCAAATTGCACAGTCAAAAGCCCTAATTGCTCCACAGTCAACTGCAGGGGCAAAATGGTCATTTGACAGTCAAAAGTCAAAATTTTTGGTCAACATATTATTTTGAAGCCACAATCATCATTTGATCAACTCTTGATCATGATTCCACAAGCATGGCTCAAAAAGTCTCAAGATGCAAAAGTTTCTATTTTTGGACAGCTGAAAAGTCAACTGCAAATTGATCAAGGCATAACTTTTTCATGGTTCATCATAAAAATCCCATCCAATGCTCATTTTTAAGGGGATGACATTTCCTACAACTCATCTTCACACTCCAAGTCCAAGAAATGCTCTCACAAAAAGTTATCAATTTCAACATTATAGGTCATTTTCAAAAGTCAACAAAAAGGCACTTTAAGTCAAAGACCATAACTTGAGATTGGTAAATCAAAATGACATGGGACCAAAGGCATTGGTTATAGGACTTCAAGAACTTTCCAAAATGTCCAAGAACATGTTCATAGCTTCAAAATTGAGCAAGATATGCATTGGAGAAGTTGGGGAATTTTTGGGAACTTTCAAAAGTCAACTTTGCCTAAAAAGCTTCAAATTTGCTAATGGGCCTCAAATTCTTTCTTGAATCATTACCCAAAGCCTATGCACGACCCGATGAACTTAAAATGATTTATTTTATTATTTTTAATTAATTAATTGAATTTATATAATTATTAATTCATTTAATCGGTTTTAATTATAGAAAAATATCAAAGCATGGTTGGCAAATCTTTTTATGCAGCAAATACACTCCATATATGCTAACGATTTCGTGCATCACTCAAGGGGACAAGATCTTCCATAATTGGCAAAGTTTTCATGGAAAAAGATTGGAAAATACATAATTGAAAATCAAATATTCAAGTCATTAATTCATGGACTTTTGGGCTCATTCTTGACCTAATTCTGATCACATACATATGCAAGAGCTAACCCTACTCAAAGGGACACGAAAAGCTGCTGAAACTCCATAACCAAGTTGCAAAAAAATCAAGAAAGTTGTGAAACTGAAACCCTACTTGTAGTGCTTTTCCATGCCTAAAAACGATTCAAACATCTTGCCTAAGTCTCCAGGAAGCTATTACTCTCAAGAACAAGCTCTCATACCTAAGGAAACGGTAAAACAGAGTCATGGTTTTAACAAATATTTCCATAATCGAATTCTAATTTCTACGCATTATTGCTATGTTTTGATCATTGATTTATGTTGCTGACGCCTTCCTGAAACTTTTGATATAGTTTAATTGTGCTAAAACTGCTTGTATCGAAATCCACCATGAACGACATTTAGGGTTTTCGAGTTTTCAAAATAGGGCTTTCTTGTAGAGGAAAAATCCGGCCCTGAGACCTATACAGTTGAATTCAGGAGCTCAATACGGTTTGAATGGCAACCTCGCGCTCAATTTATGTGACTCACAGGGCTGTTCGCTATTTTTCACTATTGCACTTAGTGGGGGTTTAAAACCCCCGCTATCTTATTCATATTTTGCAGGTAAACGAAGAAGAAGACAGGCGTGTCATCACATGATTGGGGAGTTCAAAATCTGGCACGTTTTCGTTTGTTCTATACCATTAGTGCTTGTTTTTTTAATAATATTTGTTGTCTATCAGTTTAACAAACGCGCTTGAATGGCTGGATGGTGGATGACACGCTTGGTAAACATTGGGACCTGGGTTCGATTCCCAGGTCCCCCCCACATAATTCATAATTTTTGTTTTAACACATTCCCATGCAGCGTTCACCCAAAGGTCCACCATACATACTCACGCTTAAGCTTGCCACGCGTTCTTGATGATCAATCAAGTGGCCACAGAACGAAATCCAGGGTGTACCCCAGTCAAACAGCATACGCATGATCCCTGAAAAGTCAACAAGGCCTTTGTGTTCATGGGCCTGAATTCATCACAAACACCTCCATATGGGCCAGACACCCCCCTTTGGTTTGCATAATTATTTTCTTTTCTTTCTTTTAATTTCTTTCAATTGTTTTTTATAATTATCTTTAATTCACTAAAATAATTTTTTCCATAATAAAAACAGAAAATCAAAATACAAAGTATATTTAATTATTTATTAATTTCCTCACTAATTATTTTTGTAAATAAACTCTAATAACTAATCTAGGTTAAATTAGGTTTTAATTTTAATTTCTTTTCTTAACAAATAAAAAATACATAGAATTAGGTTTTTTGACATTTTTATCTTTTTCTTAATTAATTATTATTATCATTATTTATTATTTATTATTATTATTATTATTTTTGTAAATAACAAATTAATTAATTAGCTTAAATTAGGGTAACTTTAATATTTTCATTAATAATTAAAATAAACTTAGAATTAGGGTTTTCTCTTGATTTTATTTTCTTTATTTCTATTAAATACAAAAAACACAAAAACACTTTCTTTTCTTTAATTAAATAATTAATTAGGCTTTAGTTTCATTTGAGTTCAAGCAAAGGGTCAAAACCCTCGGACGTTCCCGGTTTAATTATTTTCGCGCATTATTTTCTTATTGATCATTATGTAACTGCTTTCCGAATGTAATAGTAATTAGATTTACTTTTCTTTTACTTTCCGCATTTTTATCAAAAACGGGTCTTTGTATTTTGGCGATGTATAGACCCGCGCCTTGTAATAGCGTAGCTTTTATCTTTCCGTCTTTTAATTTTCCGCACTCCTAAATTCTTAATTGCATGAAAGAATGTATGGTAATTAAAAATAATGCGTAGCTCACAATGCCATGATCAAAGATAAAACATAACATGAAAACAACATACAATACACACACCACTTCTAGAGTACGCCTCACTCGTTGCCTTCGAAATGTGGTCGTCAAGTATAGGACGTTTTAGCGGTCGCTCTTATGTCTAAGATCCAGTCGCCTCGAAATGGTTGCCTCGGATTAAAAAGGATCTAGGACATAAGGGTAGCTTCTAAGGTGTCCTACTATTGCTTCGGTGACCACACTGTCCCTACAATCGAATTGACCCGAACACCTCCAACGGTGGTGCTACCTACCTCTCAGTGGTGGGATGGCACTACCTTAAGGACTTTTACACAGCCTAATTCCTTAGGGTAGGTAGATGACTCATGGATACTTGCTCTCTAAAAAACAAATCAAAAATCTTTTCACACTACACTTTCAAAAGCTTTCAAAACAAATTTTTCAAACACTCTTGAGGACAGATACAAGAGTTATTCAGAAATCTTTCAATGAAACTTTTTTTCAAACCCACACACACTTGAAAAGCAAACAACATTTTTGAAAACATAAGAGCAAGTATCTAAGAGCCCATGGATAACCATGGATAGAAAGGGTGCTAACACCTTCCCTTTCTATAAATCTACCTCCCGAACCGAGAGACATCTCGAAAAGGAATTTTGCTGTGCTTTTGTCCTTTCCTTGTTGGAGAACATAAAAGACGGTGGCGACTCTTGCTTCTGCGACATTTCGCGAACCAGCGTTAAACAGTCAGTTCTATTTCCACCGATCACACTCGCCGACCAAGGAATGAGGCATTTGTTTTCTTCAAAAAAAAAGAGAGAAAGAATGAAAAATTCAAAGACCTAAAGTCACATTGACTTGTTCAAAGCAAAAATCATGAATAAGAAAGAAACAAAAAGTCCCGCTAAGTCGAAACTTGAAAACAAGTCGCTTAGGCAAAAGTTAGGGCATCCCGCTGCACTCCCAAAATGGAAATTCAAAAGATTTTGTCCATGGAAAAATTAGGGAAAAGAGAGCCTAAAAGGCCAAAAAAAAGGGGGAATATTCAATAAAATTTCCATCAAAAGAAGAGGAACAATAATATCAAAGACCAATGCAGCAAAAAGTTAAGTGACAATCATGTTGGAGAATTTGTCGTTATCACTCCACCATTATAAATCCTTTTGAAAGGTGAATGCTTGTGATAAGTCAACCGAACTTAGGACAGGAGAATATCACGAAGGGTGTGGGCACCAAATAATTTGATCCTTGGAAAACCTTTTTTTTCAAAAGAACCTCGAACCAGGCCACGTTACAACCTCTAAAAGTCCTAACTGAAACTAGGGTTTAACTCGAAAGCATACTGCAATAGGATAACAATTCCTAAACTTCCCAAACATGTGCTGCATAGCTGTGTTGGTATCTTATTACCCGCATCTTGACTCGTTTTTCAAAAAGGGGAAGAAAAGTTTTAAAACTTTTTTGCACTCTAGCCAGTGATTCGTTCACAACATAGATGCGACACTTTGTTAGAGTTTTCAACTTCAAGGTTTAAATAATCATCGCATCAGGTCTGTCATTCCCAAAATAAACATTTTTCTGTTTGCAAAACGGTTGTTTGACATCAAAAAGGAATTTACACGTTGAACACTTGTAAAGAGCTTAATGTTTGTCAAGAGGGGAATGTTTGGTTTTCTTCTATTTTGGACAGAGCCTATGTATGATTAGGACTCTGCTTATCCCCTGTGAAGTTTCTCTTCTGCAGCAAAGGTTTGTTGCTCCAGGGATTTTCTTTCAAAAAAACTTCATTCTAGGACTTCAAGTTTGGATATGTCACCCATCCCCATTGGAGTTGTTAAGTGGGAACCCACATTCTGAAGAGGTTTCAACTCCCCAATGGAATTTTCAACAGAGATCCCTCGTTTTGACCTCTCATTTCCCAGCCGATCTGTTGGCCGAGGCATCCTTGTGTTAAAGATCTTCTCTTATTTCCCAGTAAGGTCGTTATTGTGACTATCTGCAGGATTCATCCATTGGTTGCGTTCCGAGAGAATATCTCTCTAACAAAGAAATCTTCAACAGAGTTCCATCTCCCCGGTGAAATCCCACCTCCTCAGCAGAGCTTTGTTCCCCCAGCAAAGATTTTCATCCCTTTCCGGAAGCTGCAGTGTCGACCTGATCTTCCCTAGGAATTTTCAATTTACTTTTGCAGCTCCTCTCAATGTTTGTAGCCCGTTTCTACCAGTTGCTCGGATGTTATTCCCCGCGAAGCTTCATCTCTTCGAGGTTCCCTCTCTAGCAATTCCCCATATTCTCTCCCCTCCTTTGGATTTTGCAATTTATTTTTGCAAGCCGTGTCAGATTCTGACTTCTTGGGTTTTGGCTTCTCAATTAGCCATTCCCTAGTGGAACTTTTAAACATGCATCATTACCTTGCATCTACCAAAACGCGTAGCATTTCCATTATATGGAGCATTGTACTATATAAAAAGAATTCAAACATGCATCGAAACATAAGCCATTATTATTTCCGTCATCCCTAGTGATTTGCTAATACTTCGGATTTAATCCCCAGCGAGGTCTTCGTCCTCATTATCCACCACATACCAATATCTTTCTGACGTTAATCTTTTATTTGAGTGTCTACTATTGACTATAGTTCAGTTTCGCCCTGGCTCGGTCTTCTCGGGTTTAGTCTTCACTACCCTCTCCGGTTCATTCCAATGTCTATTGAGGCACCTTTCGAATACCAGTTTCGTCCTGATATTCACTTTCAGCAGGTTTTTTAGGTGTACGCCCTAATTTCCTTGCTTTGGGTTGAGCTCAGAGTTTCGTCTCCACACCTTGTGCATGAAATCCGGTTTCGTCCTTGTACTCACCTAGTTTGGTTTCGCCTAACTAGGTTTTGAGTCGAGTTTCGTCTCATTTTTTCTTTCCTACCTTGGACTCTTTGACGATGTTCGTTTACCGAGTGCAGCGTTCGTGCTGCGTCCCTAGTTTAAAATCAGTCTCCTTTGTTCCTTGGATTCTCCTATCAGTTTTCGTCACTGTTTATCCATTGATCTGAGACCAGTAGGTGCTCTGAGAAACATGCACTCTCATCACTTCACTTTGGGACGAGTTTCGCCTCGTTGCCCGTGCGTGAAATCCAGTTTCGTCCTGGTACTCATCTAGTTTAGTTTCGTCTAACTGGTTTTTGAGTCGAGTTTCGTCTCGCTTTTGTTCCTCAATTCTTTCAGTTCTTTCATACTGTCCGTCTTAGTTGAGATCAGCAAGTGCTCCTAGAATCACGCACTCTAGCCACTTTGCTTTGGGCCGAGCTTGGTGTTTCACCTCCTCACCCGCGTACGATTTCTGTTCTAGAGCTTAGTTTCGCCTATACTCTGTCGGTTGAGTTTTGTCTCACCCCTTTTGAAGCCCAGTTTTACCCTGGCACATTTTTCCGGAAGTTTGGTTGCGTCTACTCTTCTTTGTTTTCGTTCTGTTTCAACCTGCGTTACAGTTTCGTTCTGACGCATGTCTTGGGAGGTTTTTGTTTCCGTTTCTTTCAAGATTGTAAATTTCCGGGTTCTTTTGTATTCAATCATCTTCAACCCTGAACGCTCGAAAGTTATCACTTTTCTCACTTATCATGTTGAAGATATTTGAATAGGGGCAGTTGTTGCACCCCAAAATTTATCCTCTTGATTTAGGCTTATGTTTCATCATGAATATCATATTGCATTGCATTCATACATTGTGATGGGATCAAAGTACTTTGGTTATCAAGTCTTCCTCAAGCTTTGAAGGTTGATTGCATTGACAAGTTGTTCAAGTAGAATCTTATTATCTAAACCTCTGGATCTTTCAAGCTCAAAAGTTATTGCATATCTCAAGAAATTCTATAGATCTCTTTGGATCATCAGAGGATTGGAGTTTGTGTTTGGTTACAAGGAGAATCACTCTTTGGATTCACCAGTCAAATTAGGCTTTTGTTTGAGCAAGGCTATTGTCCAATGTACAAGTCTTGATTTAGAGATCTATAACTTCTCTTTGGTATCTAAGAGGTCTTTGTACAAGGAATTGGTCATGATCCCCAAAGGATTTAAAGTTTTGAAGATGATTCATCAGCCTCCTGAGGTGTTGACCAAAATTAGGGTTTGGGTTTTTATCAGGTTTTCTTGAGAATTTTGAAGTGAAACTTTGTACATGGCCACTACATATTTGAAAGATCATATGTTTGAAGTTTTGATCATCAATTTTGAAGAGAAATAGATCAATTGATTTAGAGGGGCAAAATGGTCATTTTGGTCAAAATCAGTCAAAGTCAAGTTTGACCAAGTGAATTTTTGGCCAACCATCAATTCAAGGATGTAATTTTCATATTTCAATTCCATTTTTGTCATTTGATCAAAGAGATTGAGGTTTGGGTTGAAACTTGTTCTTGAAGAAACCCTAAAAGTTACTAATTATGGAAAATAAGGACCTAATTTCAAAAATTCATATTTTATTCACCCTTGATCAAGAAGATGCAAATGAAATATTCTTGGAAAGCTAACAGAATGATTTTTCACCTCCTTTTGGTCTCATGTCCAAATTTTCAAGGAATCAAGAGTTATGGTCTTTTAAAGTCACAAAATTATAGGTCATTTTCTAAAATTAGTGAATTTCAAGCTAAATTTTGAGGACCTTAATGGATTAATTTGCAAAACCTCAAAACTAAGGGATTGTAGATATTTTAAAGACCTTTCCAAATTGTGCTCATTTGTTCCAAAAATCAAAAGTATGAGCAAGTTGTGGACTTTGAAATTTGAGGCTTTTCATTGAATTCATGCATGCCATGCAAATTGCAAATTCTTGATAACTTGATTTGTGGCCTTTTGTTTCACTTCAAACTTGGTCCATGACCAACATGAAATTTACCAAGGCCCATCATGCCAAAGCTTGAGCTGCACATGGGCAAATGCAAAGGGAATTCGTGGTTTTGTAAAAAATGGCATGAAGTTGCCTAATCACCAACACTAGCTTAATACAAGGAGTTAAGTCTTAATTTTGTTGCTAATCTCTTCCTGAGGTAAAATGGACTAAAATGCACGTAAAAAGAAAGCCCACGCACGAGGGATTAGGAGGCTGCATGTGCATACTTGATTTTGGCCAAAAGAAGATTTCATTCTTTCCAAGAGCTTTCAGCGCGAAAAACTTATCCTACCCTCCTCCTGATGCTCTATATATTGAGAAGCAATCCTCAGTGAGCGTGGTTCGTGCTTCATTTCATCAATCAAAGTCAGAAACTCCATAGCTTGTTGCTCTGCATTTTTCTTCGATTCTTCCATCTCCCTTGTGCGTTTTGGTCAATTCTTCTTGCAGTCTCTTCTCCAAGTGATAAGGACTGTAGATCGAGGCTTGGATTGCAACTAGAGTGAAGGAGACAGTAGATCAATTTTTTCTCAAAGGTTTGAATTATCAACTTTGAATTCTGATTTTTAGTCGTGCATTGTGTGATTTAAGTTCATAATCATATTGTTTGAAGTCCATGAAGTGTTCTTGAAGCTTCAGAGCGTTTAATTTGATGAGATATGCATGAATGATGCATCTGAATTTTTTCTGTTCAGTGAGTTTTTGACATTTTTGCACGATATGTTCTTGATCCATGGTTCATTATTTATTGTAATTCAAATTGCACATTGAAGTGTGAAATGCTGGCTTTAATTTGCGCGAAATTTCATAGAAAATAGTATAGAATTGAGCATGTTATGTTGACTGGAAAATGAGATGATGAACTGGATCATGCACGCGTTTTACCCTAGCCAGAGGTTGAAGATGATTATGTGGCCTCCTCTGGTTGGCTGGCGTATTTCTTTATTTCATTTGAATTTTGGTTTTATAAATTGACTTCCATGATTTTATTTCTTGCTCAAAATTGATTGGAAAATTCTGAAAAAATTATCACAAATTCAAAATAATATTTCTGACCTTGTGTATTTTTTTGATAATTTTTGAAAATATTTTGATTGGTTCAAAAATTGTTGAGTTCAATTATTTGTTTGATTAGCATTTATTTTTGTTTTAATATTTCTTTGATTTGTAAAATTACACAATAATTATTTTTGACTCATAAAATCATGTGGAATTTGATTCTGAATTTTGTTTAGTGTTTTTTTTCATTTTTGATAATTGAATGTAATTTCAAGAGTTAAATTGTTGATTGTTTTGTTTAAATTTTACTTTAATATCTCCATTGGTTCAAAAATTCTCAAAAAAAAATCATGTAAGCTTGCTTTTAATCATAGAATCTGAATATATTTTTACTTTGACCCTTTTGTGATTTTTGGCTAGGTTTTATATTTTTCCCTTTAAATATTAGTTTAATTGATGATTGTTTTTTTTTTTAAATATTTCCTATAATTTAAAAATTCTACAAAAAATCAGGAATGTGTGTTTTTAGTTCTAATATTTGAATATGATTTTGGTTGGCCATTTTTCTGAGTTTTTGATGTAAATATTAATTTGAGATGTGAATAATTGACAATTGTCTAATTGTTGAATTTAATTGCATTTTTGATTTTTTTTTCTTCAATTTAAAAATGTGAAAAAATGTATTTTCTGACATTTAGGGTTTCTTGGTGTTTTGTATGATCTTGGTTTAATTTATTTGAATTTTGATCTCACTTAATCAATATTTGAGATTAAAAGTCAAAAAATTAGGGTTTTGTTGCTTATGGTGCAAGTTTCATTTTTAAAACCACCATGCCCTGGATTTTATTTAGGATTCAAGTCTTAATTATCGTTGATGAATGTATTGAGGGTCCTAAAACCATTCATCTTGATTTTTTTAACTTGGTTTGACATTTTTCCACAAATTATTTTGAAAACTTGTCTAGCTTGGTAGTTTTGCCAACTAGTCTTGAACTTTGGACTTCATTTGGCCTCCTCCCCAATCATTCATGAACTTAGGGCTTTCATTCTGACTTCTAAACACTTCCAAGATGTTAAGATATTTTTGGTTTGAATTATGGATCCTTATTTCTATTTTTGGTGTATTTTTCAAGTGAAGGTACCCAATTATGTTTGCATGTCTTGTTGCAATTTGTTTGATGGCCAATGAACTTGAGTGAGGCCTACAATTGGGAACCTAATGATCATGTGGATTCTGGTTGTCCATTTTAGCTCAAGCCATTTCATTTAAAAGCCTCATGTTTGAATGTTTTGAACCTTCTAATGCATTGTGTGGGATTCACTTTCTGTTATGCATGTGAGCTGTGGTTGAATTAATTGTACATGAATGAAATGTGTTTGCCCCTGACCTTTATGGTCTTTGTTCATATTATTCTCAAGCTCTTATGATCCTTGGTTGATATTCAATTGTCAATTCAACATGGTGATAGAAAGGAGTAACATTCTTCTGATTCTTTTGACCTAATCTCTGCATATGCTTGTTTCCTCTTGCCTATCATGTCTAATGTTTGATAATTGCCACCATGTTGTTCTCATTATTTTTCACCTTATGGAATACTGACTTGGTTGTTGAATATGCGAGGTACTCTGAGAAAGTTTCCACTTTTGGCTTGAGGCTTTTGTGTTTCACTTTATTTGTGGACCACAATTTATTATACTGGCATTATTTTTGTGCTTAGCATGTTTGATGGTTTATGCAGGATATACATACATATGATTGTGAATGCCATACATTGCCCATGGGATTTGTTCATATCTGATAAATTACTTACATCTTGATGGTGTAATTTATGACTCGATTTGTCTAATGATGCCAGCTTGCTTGAAGTTTCTCTGGGTTTCTGTTATTCTTGCTTGATTGCTACATATAGTTATCTGTTTGGTATTGTACTATTTTCTTTCTCCAATTTTTTATTTTTTCATAATTCTCTGACTGCATGATGGGACCTCTGTTGTTGATATATGTCAGGAGGCCCTCTGGTTTTTTGTCTGATGCATGTGTTGTGTTTTTGATCGATGAGTCACTCAATTTAGAAATTGAGATCACGACTTCGCTCTCATTGCATGTTCCCTATAGGATGTTTATTGCTTTTATTCTTTAATTGTTGATCAATGAGTCACTCAATTTAGAAATTGAGATCACGACTTCGCTCTCATTACATGTTCCCTATAGGATGTTTATTGATTTTCTTCTGTAATTGTTGATCGATCAGTCACTCAATTTAGAAATTAAGATCACGACTTCGCTCTCATTGCATGTTCCCTATAGGATAGTTTTGTTGAGTTCCCTTAGCATGTAAATTAGGGTAGGAACTTCCCTTATCCTCAACTTTAGGACCAATCATTGTATGATAACATTAGGGCTAGAGATTAGGATAGTCTCCCTTAGTTATTTTCTTTCCCTTTGCATTTTGTATCTTAAAACAAAAATTGTTTTCTTGGCAAATCATAAAACACTTATAATGAACTCAAACCCTTCTTCAAAGTAAAAAATACAAACCAATCTTGCCTTGTCTGTATTATCTTTTAGCCGATGTTTCACCATCGCACATTTGTTTGAAGCCGATGTTTCGCCATCGCACATGTTTGTTATCCTACATTGATTCTCAATATCATTGTTAGGTGTCATGTTTCGTCATCTGTTTCATCGATGTGTTGCCATTTTTTCCATGATATCTTATTATCTTTTAGCCGATGTTTCGCCATCTCACATGTTTGTTATCCTACTTTGATTCTCAATATCATTTTTAGGTGTGATACTTTATCATCTATCTTATTGATGTTTCACCATCTTTGCCTTGATATCTTTGTTACCTTTTAGCCGATGTTTCGCCATCGTACATTTGTTTGAAGCCGATGTTTCTCCATCGCACATGTTCGTTATCCTACTCTGATCCTCAATATCATTGTTAGGTGTGATGTTTTATCAATTGATGTTTCTCCATCTTTGACATGTTACTTTGTCGATGTTTTACCATCTCATTTGTTTGTTGTTTTATGTGATGTTTTGCCATCTTGACTATCTTTGTTTGTCTTAATTAAAAAACACAAACCAACCAAAACACATAAGCTGAACTACGGCTGCTCTGATTCCTTAAAAGGGATACGTAGGCATTGGGGTAGGGACCAACCGAGCACAAATTTTATTTTCCCTACATTGTTTTCTTTTTTTTCCTTTTTGCATGCATTCCCTTTTCAGTTGTAAGCCATAGACATAGGATTTGACCACACCCATTTAGATTAGATAACAAGAGTGGATACCGTAGAGTACTACGGGCGTGTGGGGTGCTAACACCTTCCCCTCGCGTAACAGACTCCCTTACCCGATCTCTCGGTCGAAAGACCGTGATTTCTCCCTCTTCAGATTTTCTCGATGTTTACCTTTCCCTTTCGGCGGGATAAAAGACGTTCGGTGGCGATTTCATTGATGCTTCATTAACATCCAGATGATAGGTTCCGGCCGCGTAGTTTCAGCTGGCGACTTCACTAGGGAGAGATTAACCTTTTTCTTGTCCATCCCGGAGTCGATCCTAGCTCCTGTTTGTTTTCTTTTTGGGTGTTTATTTTACCGCTTTGCATGTTTATCTGTTTGCATTGCATCCTATGTGCGCTTTAATTTCTACATACTGGATTTGGCTGGACTGTTTGGTTCCTGGATTTTCTTGGTGGGTGGGTTGTTCCATGAGGTAAAAGGCCTCATACCCAGGCTATGAGTGAATTCCATAGGAACTAGGAATAGAGTGGCCATGGCAGCTATGAGGCGGATGCTTTGTAGACCTGACCATGAGACCCATGACTTTAGAGGTAGTTCTGATAGGTGTTATCGTATGATGATACCGACATTCAAGCTCTCATACTCTGATTTGGATTTTAACCTTACCTTGACCTAGACTACACCTGTGAGAGGGGCGGGGAAACTTTTCTTACAGGTACAAGTATTGTTGGTGACTTTGTGTTACGAAGGTGACTCAGGTTCCCATGTTAGTTTTGAAGTTTTGGGATTTTCTTTTGATCTTGAGTGGTGCTGTTCTGTAATGGTCCGGCCATGATCCAGTGTGAAACCTTGATCCTGTCATGTTGCATCATAGCATATTTATTTCTAAAAAATAATGTAAAAAAAAATAACTAGCATGCGCATGTTATTTTCCAGGGACATTCAAGAGTCTTCTTTCCATCAGAAATGGCTGGTCTCCCTCCAATTGAGTTTGATTCAGTTCGTGTTAAAGAGCTCACCAGGCATACTTTCTCTTATCAGATTCCTACCATTGATGTGTCTGAATTGAAGAGGTTGAGTTCTTACCTGAAGGGCGATGTTCTGAAAATTTCAACAAATTTTTTGGCAATTTGTTACTAGTCCTTAACACCCCAGTTGACCCGATGGCTTTGATCACTCTCCTCCAGTTCTATGACAAAGAATTATGGTGCTTTACTTTTCAAGATTATCAACTGGTTCCAACCCTAGAAGAGTACGCGTACCTACTTAATATCAATTTGTCCGATGAAGTTCCTTTTGTCCAACTGTCGGAGAAGCCGAAGTTCGAAGTTATCGCTGAAATTCTTCGTTTGAGTTGGAAAGAGGTGAAAGACAATTGGAAGTCGAGTGAAGGTACTAAAGGGTTTTATTTGGAATTCATAGTGAAGAAATCTGAAGACTGGGCAAAGAAAGGGAATTGGAATGACTTTAGCTCTCTGTTTGCTCTCATGATATACGAGATCGTCCTCTTCCCTCACAAGAGAAATTTTGTGGATTTGGCGGCTATTTGTGTTTTTAGAAACAAGAACTCGATACCGACACTCTTGGCAGATACTCTTTACACCATTCATTTTAGGCATGTAAAAGGAGGTAATTTAAGTTTATGTCATTCGATGTTGTATCAATGGTTTAAGTTGCATCTATCGGTAAGTGGACCTTTCGTGGATACCAGGCATTCTCTCCGATGGTCATCAAGGCTTGTCAACCTTACTTCATTTGATATTCGGTGGAATTATGACATGGGGGAAGTACGAAGTATTATCACTAGCTGCGGAGACTTCCCTAATGTTCCCCTCATAGGAACTAAGGGGTGTATCAACTATAATCCTGTGCTTGCTTATCGTCAATTGGGATATGCAATGGATGGACCGCCAAAGGTTGAGAAGGTGTTTGAATCAGTGCATTTCGTTAGAGGAAGTGATCCGGTGATGTTGAAAAGAGTGACAAGTTCTTGGAAGGGAATTCACATGGAGGATAGAACTACTTTGGGAAAGAAGGTTCCTATTTCTAGGGTTCCTTACTTGGAGTGGGTTAAAGCCAGGGTTAAGATATTACGATTACCATTTGCAAGGTCGGATCCTCTATACGAGCAACCTCCTACTGTTCTGAGTAACACAGTGCCTACTGAGATGTTCACCCAGGTTCATGTTGAGAACATTCAACTTCGTGCAAAAGACTGTGAGGAGGGGATGAAACTCTATTGGGCAGATCAAGAAAGGGCCGACATAGATTGCAAACTCAAGGAAGCTCAAGGGGAAGCTTCTGATGCAACCAGTTTTAGGAAGAGGTCTCATGCCGAAATTGAAGAAGAATTGAGTAAGACTCAGCAAGAGTGTCGGAAGCTTCAGGTATCTGAGAATAGCTACAAGAAGAAGATTCAGAACTTAGAGAAACAGCTCAAAGACAAAGATGCTCAGCTTAAGAAGGAAGTAGCCCAGAAGCGTGTCACAGAAGATTGGTTCCAAGAAAGTAAACTAGTCGCATCTTAACTTTTGAAGGAGAAATCCAGACTTGAAAAGTACTGTCAACATCTTGAAGCATGTTTAGTTCCGAATATTTAGTTATGTTATTTACTTTTGGTGTATTTGGTCACCCCCAGAATTGTTGGAAGGGACCAATTGATTGTTGTTATTATTCAGTTCTTTTTGCTTTATTGTTAAGACATGTATTTAGTTGTTTATCATTTTACTCTTATTTGTCCGAAGTCACTTAGACATCTTTTCCTTTGTTTGTAAATAATTGAAGTGTTCATCTTATTATCCTTTCTCTTTTGATTGTATGGTCGCACGCCGTAACTGATGAATAAAAGGACTCCTGGATACATGGAAATGATAAACATATCTTGCACATCATGCATTTCATAACATTTACAGGTTATCTCAAGACGGTTTTCTTATTCTGCTGCTTTTCTTATCCAGAATTCAAGACGACTACTCATCGGTATTCCACCAGAAACAACTTGCCAAGACAGATGGAACAAGTTCAAGCTGAACTCGCTGAAATGAGGGCCCAGGTGGCTACTTAGATGACTCAGTTCATGGAGGTCATCACCAATATGAATCGCCGACAGGAGGAACTAGCTGCCCTTGTCAACAACCAACGCCGTTATCCAGGGGATGGTGGAAATCAAGGGCTTTATCAGGACATTTCTGTAGGATTGGGGGATGTGCAAGATCAGCCTGCTGGAAATTTTCACGGGATGCACGGAAATCCTTTTGTGCGCAACGTAGGGCAGTTTCCCCCGTCTCCTGGACCTCGTCTTGTGGGGAAAAGAAGAGCTAATCAGGTCGGTGTAAGGAATTATCAGGATCAAGATTATGACTTTGACCAAGATGAAGATTAGTTTTATGTTCAACGTTCAGAGCCGGAGGTTCAAATTGAGGATATGAAGTATCGTTTATTAGAAGAGCGTCTGAAGGCTGTGGAAGGGCAAGGAGTCCTCGGTATGGATGCTAATGATCTCGGGTTGGTGTCTGGGGTGAAAGTTCCTCCTAAGTTCAAACCTCCAACATTTGAAAAGTACAATGGAACGTCATGTCCTGTTACTCATGCAACTGCTTATTTTCGGAAGATGTCAGTACATACTGAGGATCAAGGGCCTTTGATTCACTTTTTCTAGGATAGCCTATCTGGGGCATCCCTGGAGTGGTATATGAAGTTGAAGAAAACTCATATCCATTGCTGGAATGATCTTGCTCGGGCTTTTGTCAAACATTATCAGTACAATATGGATATGGCACCTAATCGCACTCAGTTACAGAATATGTCACAAGGACCAAAAGAATCTTTCAAGGAATACGCTCAGAAGTGGCTTGATTTGGCTGCGAGGGTTCAACCTCCAATCATGGAGAGAGAACTTATTGATATGTTTATGAGTACCCTGCAAGGGCCATTCTATGAGCACATGATAGGAAGTACCTCGACATGATTTGCAGACTTGGTTATGGTTGGTGAAAGAATTGAGGTAGGTTTGAAATTGGGGAAAATTCAGATTGGAGGTTCCAGTGATTCATCAGGGAGCAGTAAGAAACCATTCAACACTTACCCTAAGAAAAGGGAAGGCGATTCAAGCACAGTTTACTCTTATAGAGGAAGAAGAGAGGATCGTCAACACCAACAGATTAATGTTGTTTCTATTCCTGTTAGTTCTCCCTCGCAGCAAAGACCAAATACAGTGCCTTAACAACAAAGGCAGCAAGATGCTCCTCGTCAGTATAATAACCAACAGCCGATACATCCAAGGAAATTCGATCCCTTGCCAGTAACTCTTACTGAAGCGCTCCACCACCTGCTTGATTTGAAGTTGATCAGTTTGAGAAATATGCCGCCACCACCCACAAGACTTCCTCCTAACTATGATGCTAATGCAAGATGTGAATTCCATTCAAGCGGAGTTTGTCATTCTACTGACAATTGTTTTGCGTTGAAGTGCAAGGTACAAGACTTATTGGACGCCAAGGCAATTGAGTTTACCCCGGTAACTGGTCCGAATGTTACTCAGAACCCAATGCCTAAGCATGGAGGGGGCTTTGTTAATATGATTTATGATAATGATGAAGTGTTTAATTTAATCATGAATGTGGAACAAGTAACTACTCCGTTGTGCTATGTTAAGAGGTATTTGCTTGACAATTCTGTTTTCCCGGGTTGTACTTCAGAATGTGCCAAGTGTAGAGAGCAACCGAAGGGTTGTGATAATTTAAAAGCAGGTATCCAGTTGTTGATAAAAGAGGTTTCCCTACAGTTCGATAGAAAGCCGAGATGCCGTAAGGTTACGGAAGAAGATGTTGTTGTGATATCTATTCCTTACACCCCTGCGTGCATTCCTTCCCCATCTAGGGCACCCCATCTGATGATTACAGTACCTGGTCCCATGTCGTACACCAGTGAGAAGGCCATCCCATGGCATTATGGTGCCGATGTTTTTTACCATGGGATAAAGCAGGAGGTTAATGCTCGTTTGTCTGAGGAAGAACATGCTGAAGGTGATGAAGAGGAAGTCCATAACTTTTCTGGTGTGGGTCGAATGACTAGAAGTGGGAGAGTATTTGGTCCTTCCAATGTGCAAGATGCGGCAGATGCTTCTGCAAGGGAAAAAGGAAAATAGCAGGTAATGATCGGTAATCCAAGGGTTACGCCAACCAATGTGACTCAACCAATTTCGATACCAGAAGCTTCAGTTCCCGATGAGGTTGAAGAGTTAATGTGAATTATCAGAAAGAGTGATTATAGTATAATTGATCATCTGAGCCATACTCCTTCTAAGATGTCTATCTTATCTCTGTTGATTTATTCAGAACCTCACAGAAATTCTTTGATGAAGTTGTTAAAGAATGCGTTCGTGCCACATGAGATAACAGTCAATAAGTTCGAGAATGTCTGTGCTAATATATCTGCCGGGAATGGTTTGGGCTTCACCAATTTTGATCTTCCTCAAGAGGGACCAGACCATAACAAAGCGTTGCATATTTCAATGGAGTGTAGGGGCACTACTCTATCCCGGGTTTTGGTAGACACAGGATCGTCTTTAAATGTATTGCCCAAATCAGCATTAATGAAAATTGATTATTCTGGACTGGAGCTGCGCCCTAGCGATTTGATGGTGAAGGCGTTTGATGGGTCTCAAAGGTCAGTATTTGGGGAGGTGGAGTTACCAATCAAGGTTGGTTCATGCTAGGGGTGTTCGCGGTTCGGTTTGGATCGGTTTTAAAGCAAAAACTCATCTGATCCAAAGATTAATTCACTTAAGGTTTGGTTCGGTTTTGGATGATATATTTAAAAAAATCCAATCTGATCCGATCCAATTTTATGCCGTTTAATTTGGATCGGTTTTTGGATATCCAAATTACACATTATATTTTTATTAATATTATAAAACTACTAATAAATCATAGATTTGATATAATATATAACATATAGTATATTAAAAGTTAATATTACAAAATGAGAGTGATTGATTATGCTTGAAATAATAAAAATAAATAGATTATACCAAACTAATAAATATTATTAAAAAAATTATTATCATCTAATAATAAATTCACATAACATATCATACTAATAAAAAGTAAATAAGTATCAAAATATATTTATGCGGTTCGGTTTGGTTTGAATCGGTTTTGAAAAATTCATCCGAAATCCAATCCGAACCGATCGGTTTTCATAAAATAACATCCAAACACAACCAATAACTTTCGGTTTTTTATGGTTTTCGGTTTTTTGGATCGGTTTTCGGTTTTTTATTTGGATTGGTTTGGATTTGAACACCCCTAGTCCGCGCACCTTTACGGCTACATTTTTTTTGATGGATATACATCCAGCGTTTTGTTGTTTGTTGGGGAGGCCGTGGATTCATAGAGCATGGGCAGTCACTTCTACTCTTCATCAGATGCTCAAGTATCCTGCAGAGGGAAAGGTGATAACTGTATTCGGTGAGGAAGAGTACATCGTGAGTCATTTAACGTCATTCCTCTATGTTGAAGTTAAGGGCAATATACATGAAACTCCATTTCAGGCATTTGAGACAGTTCATGCTGTCAATTTTCCTCCTCCAGAGCAGAAAAGGAAATCGGAAGTTGTTATGTCTTCTCTCAAAGATGCAAAAGCTGTAGTGGAAGGTGGTAACCCTGAAGGTTGGGGTCAGGTGTTGGACGTTACTCCAAAGTTTGATAAATTTGCTCTTGGTTTTAACCCGGGTCAGTAGAGTGCGGCTCCCAGAGCATCTAGTTTATCTACTCCTGTGAAATTTTCCCGCCCTTGTGCTACTCAAGAAGGACACGTCAATACAATTGGCAATGATAGGGTTGATGGCTGCAATATCGAAGATTGGATTCGTCCGAGTATTCCAGGCCAGACACTGAACAATTGGATTTCTGTGGATGTTATCCAAGTTTCAAGCATTGAGGAGTAATTTTCTTATTTCTTTTATTGTCATATCATAATTCCTACGCTCTGCCCAAGGCGTAGTGGATCATTTGTGTAGGGCCTCCATGTTTATTTTTCAAGTTTATCATGAAATAAAGGACGTTTTTTGCATTCAAAATTTTGCTTCATCTCTTTTTTTTTATGGCAATGTTTCTCTTTCCACACACTGTCACTAAAAAACACAAATTGTCATCCATGCAGATGCACTTCCACCACCGATTCTATCGATAACGACTCTGCTATGGATCATTATGACTTTGATACTCCTATTTATCAAGCCGAAGAAGAAGCTTATGAGGAGTGTGATCTTCCTGAGTAATTAGCAAGACTGTTGAAACAAGAGGAGAAGGTTATCCATCTGAATCAGGATTCAATTGAGGTGGTGAATATTGGCACAGAAGAGGTAAGAAGAGAAGTCAAGATTGGGGCCGATCTCAAAGAAAGTATAAACGTCAGATTGATCAAGCTACTTCGTGAGTATTCTGATATCTTCGCTTGGTCTTATGAAGATATGTCTGGGTTGGATACAAACATTTTAGTGCATCGACTACCGCTCAAAGAAGGTTGCTCTCCTGTTAAGCAGAAGCTCCGAAGAACTCATCCTGAGATGTCCAAGAAGATCAAGGAGGAGGTCCAGAAGCAGTTGGACGCGAATTTCTTAAAGGTTGTCAATTATTCGCCATGGATTGCAAATATTGTGCCTGTGCCTAAGAAAGATGGTAAAGTCAGGATGTGCATGGATTATAGGGATTTAAATAGGGCCAACCCCAAAGATGATTTCCCTCTTTCGCATAATGATGTGTTGGTCGATAATACTGCTCACTCCAAGGTGTTCTCATTCATGGATGGCTTTTCAGGTTACAATCAAATTAAGATGGCTCCGAAGGATATGGAGAAGACAACATTCATCACGCCTTGGGGAACCTTCTGTTATAAAGTGATTCCGTTTTATTTGAAAAATGCCGGGGCAACATATCAGTGTGACATGGTCACTCTCTTTTATGACTTGATTCACAAAGAGATTGAGGTATATGTAGATGATATGATTGCTAAGTCTGACACGGAAGAGGAACATCTTGTTCATCTGGAAAAATTGTTCGAGAGACTGAGGCAGTTCTTGCTGAGGCTGAATCCAAATAAGTGCACCTTCGGGGTGAGATCCGGCAAGCTGTTGGGTTTTATTGTAAGTGAGAAAGGTATTGAGGTGGACCTGGCCAAGGTAAGAGCGATACAGGAAATTCCTGAGCCAAGGACAGAGAAGGAAGTACGTGGTTTCTTAGGAAGGTTAAACTACATTTCTAGATTTATTTCTCATCTCACAGCCACCTGCGAACCTGTGTTCAAGTTGTTGAAGAAAAGTCAGATAGTTAAGTGGGATGAGGATTGTCAGAAGGCCTTTGACAAAATAAAGAAGTATTTGCAGGAACCTCCGATACTCATGCCGCCAGTGGAAGGAAGGCCACTAATCATGTACCTAACTGTGTTGGAGACCTCAATGGGTTGTGTCCTCGGTCAGCACGACGAGACAGGGAAGAAAGAACAGGCTATTTACTACTTGATTAATAAGTTTATGGAGTGCGAGTCAAGGTACTCATTGCTGGAAAAGACTTGTTGTGCGCTTGCCTGGGCCGCCAAACGTCTGAGGCAATACATGTTAACTCACGCCACCTACTTGATATCCAAAATGGATCCAATCAAGTACATTTTTGAGAAGCCAGCTCTTATAGGCAGGGTAGCCCGTTGGCAGATGATACTCACTGAATATGATATCCAATACACTACTCAAAAGGCAATTAAGGGTAGTGTATTGGCCGGCCATTTTGCTCATCAGCCCATGAATGATTATGAACCAATGAAGTTTGATTTCCCAGATGAGGAAATTGTGTATATTTTGGATTGTAATATGCCAGACCCATACGAAGGACCCGAGTCGGGATCACGTTGGACACTTGTTTTTGATGGTGCCTCTAATGCCATGGGCAACAGTGTCAGAGCTACTATCACTTCTCCTGAGGGATACCATATTCCTTTCACGGATCATATTTGTTTCGATTGCACTAACAACATGGACGAATATGAAGCTTGCATTTATGGCATTGAATCAGCGATCGACCTGCGCATCAAGTTTTTGAAAGTTTACGGGGATTCCAATCTTGTTATCATCCAGATTAATGGAGAATGGGAGACTCGCCATCAGAACCTAATTCCGTATCGTGAGCATGTTATGAAGCTGATTTAGTACTTCGAAGAGATCACGTTTGAGCACATTCCCAAAGAAGAGAACAATCTAGCTGATGCACTGGCAAATTTGTCCTCCATGTTCAAGGTTAAGTGGGCTAATGAGGCACCTTCCATTACTATCAAAAGTTTGAGTGAGCCAGCTTTCTGTTTTGAGGATAGTTTGGAACTAGATGGTAACCCTTGGTTTTATGATGTTAAGCGGTATTTGGAAACACAAGAGTACCCTGAAGGGGCATCCGTCACGGATAAGAAGTTCTTGAGAATATTTTCAGCCAAGTTCTTTCTCAGTGGTGGTGTGTTGTATAGAAGGCATCATGACGACTTACTGCTCAGATGTGTTGACAAGAAAGAAGCAGCTAGAATCATCGAGGAGATACATGAAGGTGACTTCGGGATACATTCCAACGGGCATACCATGGCTAAAAAGATTTTGCGAGCTGGTTATTATTGGTCTACCATGGAGACTAACTGTTACAATCATGCACGGGTTTGCCACAAGTGTCAAGTCTATGCTGACAAGGTGCATGTTCTGCCAGTACCTTTGAATGTCTTGACCTCCCCTTGGCCGTTTGCGATGTGGGGAATTGATATGATCGGCAAGATTGAACCGACTGCGTCCAACGGGCACCGTTTCATTCTGGTTGCCATTGATTATTTTACAAAATGGGTCGAAGCGGCATCCTATGCCAATGTCACCAAGTAAGTGGTAACTCGGTTCATTAAGCATAATATTATTTGTCGCTATGGAGTGCCTAAGAAGATCATTACTGATAATGGGTCTAACCTGAACAACAAAATGATGAAGGAGCTTTGTGAGTCCTTCAAAATCAAGCATCATAACTCTTCCCCATATAGACCCAAGATGAACGACGCTGTCGAAGCAGCCAATAAGAATATCAAGAAAATCATGCAAAAGATGGTGGTAACCTATAAAGATTGGCATGAGATGTTGCCTTTCACTTTGCATGGTTATCGCACCACTGTGCGTACTTCGGGGCAACTCCATTTTCATTGGTTTACGGCTTGGAAGCAGTACTGCCGGTGGAAGTCGAGATTCCTTCTCTTAGGGTCATGAGAGATATTGAGTTGGATGAAAGTGAATGGGTACAGAATCGGCTGGATCAGCTGGAACTTATTTATGAGAAGAGATTGACGGTTGTATGTCATGGTCAGGTATATCAGCAAAGGATGAGAAAATCTTTTTATAAGAGGGTATGACCCCATTGTTACAAGCCAAGTGACCTTGTGCTCAAGAAGATAATTCTCCCCCAGGGAGATCCCAGAGGCAAGTGGGTTCCGACTTATGAAGGTCCTTTTGTGGTCAGAAAAGTTTTCTCTGGAGGAGCGATGATGCTCACGACTATGGATGGAGAGCACTTCCCTCTCCCTGTGAATGGTGACGTAGTTAAAAATTACTTTTCATAAAAAATAAAATAAAAACCCGCTAAACTGAAAACCCGAAAGGGTGGTTTAGGAAAAAAAAGGGTGTCCTGGTGAATCAAAAACCCGAAAGGGCGATTCGGGAAAAAGTTAGGGACTTAAAGCAAATGACTACGCTCAACATGAGATCCTTTGTTTCTTTCCTTCATTCCGTCACCTGGCATAAGTTCGAAGCCAATCTAAGTGTGGTCTATCCGAAAGCAGGAAGATGAGAGTCATCAGAGTCATAGCAGAGTTGGGACTCGATGAATATCCACATTTACATTGCCATTTGTAAAACACTTGTTTGCCTTGATTTTGTAATTTATTGCTTCCAAATGTAAATGCCTTTTTCACATGCTGATTTTTCAAAATCAATAGAATATCTTCTTTCAAGTATATGTATACATTTATTTTCTTCTCTTTTTACTATTTTGTTTGCAAAAAACGTCCAATATTTTTTATAAGCATGAGAATATAAACTTTGTGGACCTTACACGGATATGGTAATCTAAGTCATGGTTGGTTGATTGCTTGTAATGCGGATAACAAACACAACTACTACTGTGCAAGGGGCATGTTTGGATCTCTGTTTGATTGAATCTCTCTTTCACTCTGTTGGCGTTTGCCTTGCCATTCTGTTTCACAGCTCCGTGCTGTTGGTAAAGGTCATGGAACAAAATAATATTAAGGTTACGGCAGGTCGGCGAGGCCGGTGAACCTGGTTGGAGATACTTCTTCCCTGTAATGGCTTTTATTACGTTTCTTTGCCGCACTTTCATGTGTTATCTTGATTGATTGTTTTAGCATTGTCTGCATATAGGATTTCGTTTATGGCCGAATGTCAGTCTTGATGCGTTGAATTTTTTTGCCTTGAAAAATTTGTTTCATTTTACTTAATCTATCCAGTATCACTCTTTAATCGTTCTTGGGCATTTTGATACCAGTTGTGCTAATTCTTTTGCACGGCCAAGAATTTGGAAGAAGGAGTTTAGCTAAAAAACAATGACTGTAGCAGTATGCTTTTAGGTAGAACCCTGTTAACGATGTACATGCATTATTTCAATCCCCAAACACTGGAGATATAAGGGAGTTAGACCCTCGTTAACCCCTCTGAGCCTTCGAAGTAAGAGTTTTCTTTCTGTTCAAAAATAAAAATAATATCAAAAAGACCAATGCAACAAAAAGTTAAGTGACAATCATGTTGGAGAATTTGTCGTTATCACTCCACCATTATAAATCCTTTTGAAAGGTGAATGCTTGTGATAAGTCAACCGAACTTAGGACAGGAGAATATCACGAAGGGGGTGGGAACCAAATAATTTGAGCCATGGAAAACCTTTTTTTCAAAAGAACCTCGAACCAGGCCATGTTACAACCTCTAAAAGTCCTAACTAAAACTAGGGTTTAACTCGAAAGCATACTGCAACATGATAACAATTCCTAAACTCCCCAAACATGTGCTGCATAGCTGTGTTGGTATCTTATTACCCGCATCTTGACTCGTTTTTCAAAAAGGGGAAGAAAAGTTTTAAAACTTTTTTGCACTCTAGCCAGTGATTCGTTCACAACATAGATGTGACACTTTGTTAGAGTTTTAAACTTCAAGGATTAAATAATCATCGTATCAGGTCTGTCATTCCCAAAATAAACATTTTTCTGTATGCAAAACAGCTATTTGACATCAAAAAGGAATTTACATGTTGAACACCTGTAAAGAGCTTAATGTTTGTCAAGAGGGGAATGTTTGGTTTTCTTCTATTTTGGACAAAGCCCATGTATGATTAGGACTCTGCTTATCCCCTGTAAAGTTTCTCACCCCCAGTGAAGTTTCTCTTCCGCAACAAAGGTTTGTTGCTCCAGGGATTTTCTTTCAAAAAAACTTCATTCTAGGACTTCAAGTTTGGATATGTCGCCCATCCCCAATGGAGCTGTTAAGTGGGAACCCACATTCTGAAGAGGTTTCAACTCCCCAATGGAATTGTCAACAGAGATCCCTCGTTTTGACCTCTCATTTCCCAGCCGATCTGTTGACTGAGGCATCCTTGTGTTCAAGATCTTCTCTTATTCCCCAGTAAGGTCGTTATTGTGACTATCTGCAGGATTCATCCATTGGTTGCGTTCCGAGAGAATATCTCTCCAACAAAGAAATCTTCAACAGAGTTCCATCTCCCCGGTGAAATCCCACCTCCTCAGCAGAGCTTTGTTCCCCCAGCAAAGGTTATCATCCCTTTCCGGAAGCTGCAGTGTCGACCTGATCTTCCCTAGGAATTCGCAATTTACTTTTGCAGCTCCTCTCAATGTTTGTGGCCCGTTTCTACTGGTTGCTCGGGTGTTATTCCCCGCGAAGCTTCATCTCTTCGAGGTTCCCTCTCTAGCAGTTCCCCATATTCTCTCCCCTCCTTTGGATTTTGTAATTTATTTTTGCAAGTCATGTCAGATTCTGACTTCTTGGGTTTTGGCTTCTCAATTGGCCATTCCCTAGTGGAACTTTTAAACATGCATCATTACATTGCATCTACCAAAACACGTAGCATTTCCATTATATGGAGCATTGCGCTATATAAAAAGAATTCAAACATGCATCGGAACATAAGCCATTATTATTTCCGTCATCCCTGGTGATTTGCTAATACTTCGGATTTAATCCCCAACAAGGTCTTCGTCCTCATTATCCACCCCATACCAATATCTTTCTGACGTCAATCTTTTGTTTGAGTGTCTACTATTGACTATAGTTCAGTTTCGTCCTGGCTCGGTCTTCTCAGGTTTAGTCTTCACTACCCTCTCCGGTTCATTCTAATGTCTATTGACGCACCTTTCGAATACCAGTTTCGTCCTGATATTCACTTTCAGCAGGTTTTTTAGGTGTACGCCCTAATTTCCTTGCTTTGGGTTGAGCTCAGAGTTTCGTCTCCTCACCTTGTGCATGAAATCTGGTTTCGTCCTGGTACTCACCTAGTTTGGTTTCGCCTAACTAGTTTTTTAGTCGAGTTTCGTCTCGTTTTTGCTTTCCTACCTTGGACTCTTTGACGGTGTTCGTTTATCGAGTGCAGTGTTCGTGTTGTGTCCCTGGTTTGAAATCAGTCTCCTTTGTTCCTTGTATTTTCCTATCAGTTTTCGTCACTGTTTATCCATTGATCTGAGACCAGCAGGTTCTTGGAGAAACATGCACTCTTATCACTTCTCTTTGGTGCGAGTTTCGCCTCGTTACCCGTGCGTGAAATCCAGTTTCGTCCTGGTATTCATCTAGTTTAGTTTCTTCTAACTGGTTTTTGAGTCGAGTTTCGTCTTGCTTTTGTTCCTCATTTCTGTGATTCTTTCAGTTCTTTCATACTGTCTGTCTTAGTTGAGATCAGCAAGTGCTCCTAGAATCACGCACTCTAGCCACTTTGCTTTGGGTCGAGCTCGGAGTTTCGCCTCCTCACCCGCGTACGCTTTCTGTTCCAGATCTTAGTTTCGCCTATACTCTGTCGGTTGAGTTTTGTCTCACCCCTTTTGAAGCCCAGTTTTTCCCTGGCACATTTGTCCGGAAGTTTGGTTGCGTCTACTCTTCTTTGTTTTCGTTCTGTTTTAACCTGCGTTACAGTTTCGTTCTGACGCATGTCTTGGGAGGTTTTTGTTTCCGTTTCTTTCAAGAGTGTAAATTTTTGGGTTCTTTTGTATTCAATCATCTTCAACCCTGAACGCTCTAAAGTTATCATTTTTCTCACTTATCATGTTAAAGATATTTGAATAGGGGCAGCTGTTGCAGCCAAAAATTTACCCTCTTGATTTAGGCTTATGTTTCATCATGAATATCATATTCCATTGCATTCATACATTGTGATGGGATCAAAGTACTTTGGTTATCATTCCTTCCTCAAGCTTTGAAGGTTGATTGCATTGACAAGTTGTTCAAGTAGAATCTTATTATCTAAACCTCTGGATCTTTCAAGCTCAAAAGTTATTGCATATCTCAAGACATTTTATACATCTCTTTGGATCATCAGAGGATTGGAGTTTGTGTTTGGTTACAAGGAGAATCACTATTTGGATTCACCAGTCAAATTAGGGTTTTGTTTGAGCAAGGCTATTGGCCAATGTACAAGTCTTTATTTAGGGATCTATAACATCTCTTTGGTATCTAAGAGGTTTTTGTACAAGAAATTGGTCATGATCCCCAAAGGATTTGAAGTTTTGAAGATGATTCATCAGTCTCCTAAGGTGTTGACCAAAATTAGGGTTTGGGTTTTTATCAGGTTTTCTTGAGAGTTTTGAAGTGAAACTTTGTACATGGCCTCTACATATTTGAAAGATCATATGTTTGAAGTTTTGATCATCAATTTTGAAGAGAAATGGATCAATTGATTTAGAGGGGCAAAATGGTCATTTTGGTCAAAATCAGTCAAAGTCAAGGTTGACCAAGTGAATTTTTGGCCAACCATCAATTCAAGGATGTACTTTTCATATTTCAAGTCCATTTTGATCATTGGATCAAAGATATTGAGGTTTGGGTTGAAACTTGTTCTTGAAGAAACCCTAAAAGTTACTAATTATGGAAAATAAGGACCTAATTTCAAAAATTCATATTTTATTCACCCTGATCAAGAAGATGCAAATGAAATATGCATGGAAAGATAAGAGAATGATATTTCACCTCCTTTTGGTCTCATGTCCAAATTGGCAAGGAATCAAGAGTTATGGTCTTTTGAAGTCACAAAATTATAGGTCATTTTCTAAAATTAGTGAATTTCAAGCTAAAGTTTGAGGACTTTAATGGATTAATTTGCAAAAACTCAAAACTAAGGGATTGTAAATATTTTCAAGACCTTTCCAAATTGTGTTCATATGTGCCAAAACTCAAAAGTATGAGCAAGTTGTGGACTTTGAAATTTTGAGGCTTTTCATTGAATTCACGCATGCCATGCAAATTGCAAATTCTTGATAACTTGATTTGTGGCCTTTTGTTTCACTTCAAACTTGGCCCATGACCAACATGAAATGTACCAAGGCCCATCATGCCAAAGCTTGAGCTTCACATGGGCAAATGCAAAGGGAATTCGTGGTTTTGCAAAAAATGGCATGAAGTTGCCTAATCACCAACACTAGCTTAATACAAGGAGTTAAGTCTTAATTTTGTTGCTAAATTCTTCCTGAGGTAAAATGGACTAAAATACACGTAAAAACAAAGCTCACGCACGAGGGATTGGGAGGTTGCATGTGCATACTTGATTTTGGCCAAAATAAGATTCCATTCTTTCCAAGAGCTTTCAGCGCGAAAAACCTATCCTACCCTCCTCCCGATGCTCTATATATTGAGATGCAAGCCTCAGTGAGCGTGGTTCGTGCTTCATTTCATCAATCAAAGTCAGAAACTCCATAGCTTATTGCTCTGCATTTTTCTTTGATTCTTCCATCTCCCTTGTATGTTTTGATAAATTCTTCTTGCATTCTCTTCTCCAAGTGATAAGGATTGTAAATCAAGGCTTGGATTGCAACTGGATTGAAGGAGACAGTAGATCCATTTTTTCTCAAAGGTTTAAATTCTCAACTTTAAATTCTTATTTCTAGCCGTGCATTGTGTGATTTAAGTTCATAATCATGTTGTTTGAAGTCCATTAAGTGTTCTTGAAGCTTCAGAGCCTTTAATTTGATGAGATATGCATGAATGATGCATCTGAATTTTTTCTGTTCAGTGAGTTTTTGACATTTTTGCACGATCTGTTCTTGATCCATGGTTCATTATTTATTGTAATTCAAATTGCACATTGAAGTGTGAAATGCTGGCTTTAATTTGCGCGAAATTTCATAGAAAATGGTGTAGAATTGAGCATGTTATGTTGACTGGAAAATGAGATGATGAACTGGATCATGCGCGCATGTTGCCCTAGCCAGAAGTTGAAGATGATTACATGGCCTCCTCTGGTTGCCTGGCTTATTTCTTTATTTCATTTGAATTTTGGTTTTATAAATTGACTTCCATGATTTTATTTCTTACTCAAAAATGATTGGAAAATTCTGAAAAAATGATCACAAATTCAAAATAATATTTCTGACCTTGTGTATTTTTTTGATAATTTTTGAAAATATTTTGATTAGTTCAAAAATTGTTGAGTTTAATTATTTGTTAGATTAGCATTTATTTTTGTTTTAATATTTCTTTGATTTGGAAAATTCCACAAAAATTATTTTTGACTCATAAAATCATGTGGAATTTGATTCTGAATTTTGCTTAGTTTTTTTTTTCATTTTTGATAATTTAATGTAATTTCAAGAGTTAAATTGTTAATTGTTTTGTTTAAATTTTACTTTAATATCTCCATTGGTTCAAAATTTCTCAAAAAAATCATGTAAACTTGCTTTTAATCATAGAATCTGAATATATTTTTACTTTGACCCTTTTGTGATTTTTGGCTAGTTTTTACATTTTCCCTTTAAATATTAGTTTAATTGAAGATTGTTTGTTTTTTTATTTATTTTAATATTTCCTATAATTCAAATATTCTACAAAAAATCTGGAATGTGTGTTTTTAGTTCTAATATTTGAATATGATTTTGGTTGACCATTTTGCTGAATTTTTTATGTAAATATTAATTTGAGATTTGAATAATTGTCAATTGTCTAATTGTTGAATTTAATTGCATTTTTGGTTTTTTTTTCTTCAATTTAAAAATGTGAAAAAATGTATTTTCTGACATTTAGGGTTTCTTGGTGTTTTGTATGATCTTGGTTTAATTTGTTTGAATTTTGATCTCACTTAATCAATATTTGAGATTAAAAGTCAAAAAATTAGGGTTTTGTTGCTTATGGTGCAAGTTTCATTTTTAAAACCACCATACCCTGGATTTTCTTTAGCATTCAAGTCTTAATTAGGGTTCATGAATGTATTGAGGGTCCTAAAACCATTCATCTTGATTTTTTTAACTTGGTTTGACATTTTTCCACAAATTATTTTTGAAAACTTGTCTAGCTTGGTAGTTTTGCCAACTAGTCTTGAACTTTGGACTTCATTTGGCCTCCTCCCCAATCATTCATGAACTTAGGGCTTTCATTATGACTTCTAAACACTTCCAAGGTGTTAAGATATTTTTGGTTTGAATTATGGATCCTTATTTCTATATTTGGTGTATATTTGAAGTGAAGGTACCCAATTATGTTTGCATGTCTTGTTGCAATTTGTTTGATGGCCAATGAACTTGAGTGAGGCCTACAATTGGGATCCTAATGACCATGTGGATTTTGATTGTCCATTTTATCTCAAGCCATTTCATTTAAAAGCCTCATGTTTGAATGTTTTGAACCTTCTAATGCATTGTGTGGGATTCACTTTCTGTTATGCATGTGAGTTGTGGTTGAATTAATTGTACATGATTGAAATGTGTTTACCCCTGACCTTTATGGTCTTTGTTCATATTATTCTCAAGCTCTTATGATCCTTGGTTGATATTCAATTTTCAATTCAACATGGTGATAGAAAGGAGCAACATTCTTCTGATTCTTTTGACCTAATCTGTGCATATGCTTGTTTCCTCTTGCCTATCATGTCTAATGTTTGATAATTGCCACCATGTTGTTCTCATTATTTTTCACCTTATGGAATACTAACTTGGTTGTTGAATATGCGAGGTACTCTGAGACAGTTTCCACTTTTGGCTCGAGGCTTTTGTGTTTCACTTTATTTGTGGAACACAATTTATTATACTGGCATTATTTTTGTGCTTGGCATGTTTGATGGTTTATGCAGGATATACATACATATGATTGTGAATGCCATACATTGCCCGTGGGATTTGTTCATATCTGATAAATTACTTACATCCTGATGGTGTAATTTCTGACTCGATTTGTCTACTGATGCCAGCTTGCTTGAAGTTTCTCTGGGTTTCTGTTATTTTTGCTTGATTGCTACAGATAGTTATCTGTTTGGTATTGTACTATTTCCTTTCTCCCATTTTATATTTTTGCATAATTCTCTGACTGCATGATGGGACCTCTGTTGCTGATATATGTTAGGAGACCCTCTGGTTTTTTGTTTGATGCATGTGTTGTGTTTTTCATCGATGAGTCACTCAATTTAGAAATTGAGATCACGACTTCGCTCTCATTGCATGTTCTCTATAGGATGTTTATTCCTTTTCTTCTTTAATTGTTGATCGATGAGTCACTCAATTTAGAATTTGAGATCACGACTTCGCTCTCATTGCATGTTCCCTATAGGATTTTTATTGCTTTTCTTCTTTAATTGTTGATCGATGAGTCACTCAATTTAGAAATTGAGATCACGAATTCGCTCTCATTGCATGTTCCCTATAGGATAGTTTTGTTGAGTTCCCTTAGCATGTAAATTAGGGTAGGAACTTCCCTTATCCTCAACTTTAGGACCAATCACTGTATGAATACATTAGGGCTGGAGATTAGGATAGTCTCCCTTAGTTGTTTTCTTTCCCTTTGCATTTTGCATCTTAAAACAAAAATTGTTTTCTTGGAAAATCATAAAACACTTCTAATGAACTCAAACCCTTCTTCAAAGTAAAAAATACAAACCAATCTTGCCTTGTTTGTATTATCTTTTAGTCGATGTTTCGCCATTGCACATTTGTTTGAAGCCGATGTTTCGCCATCGCACATGTTTGTTATCCTACATTGATTTTCAATATCATTGTTAGGTATCATGTTTCGTCATCTGTTTCATCGATGTGTTGCCATTTTTGCCATGATATCTTATTATCTTTTAGCCGATGTTTCGCCATCGCACATTTGTTTAAAGTTGATGTTTCGCCATCACACATGTTTGTTATCCTACTTTGATTCTCAATATCATTGTTAGGTGTGATGTTTTATCATCTATCTTATTGATGTTTCACCATCTTTGCCATGATATCTTTGTTACCTTTTAGCTGATATTTCGCCATCGTACATTTGTTTGCAGCTGATGTTTCTACATCGCACATGTTCGTTATCCTACTTTGATCCTCAATATCATTGTTAGGTGTGATGTTTTATCATTTGATGTTTCACCATCTTTGACATGTTACTTTGTCGATGTTTTACCATCTCATTTGTTTGTTGTTTTATGTGATGTTTTGCCATCTTGACTATCTTTGTTTGTCTTAATTAAAAAACATAAACCAACCAAAACACATAAGCCGAACTACGGCTGCTCTGATTCCTTAAAAGGGATACGTAGGCATTGCGGTAGGGCCCAACCGAGCACAACTTTTATTTTCCCTACATTGTTTTCTTTTTTTCCTTTTTGCATGCATTCCCTTTTCAGTTGTAAGCCATAGACATAGGATTTGACCACACCCATTTAGATTAGATAACAAGAGTGGATACCGTAGAGTACTACGGGCGTTTGGGGTGCTAACACCTTCCCCTCGCGTAACAGACTCCCTTACCCGATCTCTCAGTCGAAAGACCGTGATTTCTCCCTCTTCGGGTTTTCTCGATGTTTACCTTTCCCTTTCGGAGGGATAAAAGATGTTCGGTGGCGACTTCATTGATGCTTCATTAACATCCAGATGACAGGTTCCGGCCGCGTAGTTTCACTCGTCATCACTCCCATAACCCCAAATCTAATTCGCGCAATCAGAAATTGTAATTCTTGCAGGGCCAGGGAGTGTGAGAATAACGCTTTTTGAACTTATTAAACCAAAACGTCTTCCCTGTATTTGAATCATGCCTGATTGACAAGGGCACTTATATATAAATTAAACTTTCTTGCAATGGGTACCTCATGCAACACAACAGGATCATAACCAAAATGTAGGGCTACCTTAGTAATCATACCCCCTACAGAAATACCACCAGCTGCTGCTCGACCAACTTTACCTAAATAATTTTCATAAAAATCAACGACATTTATCGAGCTCGCAGTGGCCATGGCATGCAACAGAAAGAGTTCTGGTTGAGTGGCTACCCCCGTACTATCACCTATTCCAAACAAAGAATAGGCTAAGCACTTCTGAACATACCTGAAACAAGGGTTTTTGATACGAGATGCCTTAGCGCCCTTAGAAACATACCCACCACAACCTGGGATATCCCCCCAGAATCGGCTTGCTCTAAAAGTTTCTAGAATGGCTCCGGGTCTATAAATTGGTAGTCGTATGATCCCAGCCAATTCCTCCATTGTCAACTAATGGTCAAAATTGTATAACTGAAATGTCATTGTACCTGTATGACCTCTGTCAGTCCCTTCCCACATTGGCTTCAACTTAAACTCAACAGAACTCAAAAATTCAAGTGTTATACGCTCAAAAGTTTGTGCTTCATATTACATAAATTCTAATATTCCTAATACATGCAACATTCTATTTATTTATTTAGATAAACCCAAAGCACAAAGAGTTTCGGAACACATATACCTTATTGGCATCATCTTACGCCGAATATGGCGTGAGTAGTGCACTTCGTATGTCGCGTTTTCGAAAATAATGCCATGGACATTAGGTTGGGCAGCAATAGTGAGATCTATCCTAGGTCTAGACCTTGATGATTCTCCTGCTGGTTGCTTTCCTCGCATAGAACGCTTGGGGGGCATTTTAGGTACCTGAAAAATCACACAAAATTTAACACCGGAATTAGTGGAAAAAGTTACCGTAGGAAGGTAGAGGCCGGAAATTAGAGCATTTTTTTATGAAGGGGATTTGGTGAACAAAGTGGTGTGGCTGTGAAAGGAGGGAGCTTTGTAATATGGTGGTTATGGAGTTTTGAGAGGAAGTATGGGGAAGAAGAAGATTTAGGTTACAAGTGAGAGAAAAAGAGAAGAAAGAGAGACAAAATTACTAAAATCTCATAAATCTGCACGGGCCCCATGGGGTTTTAAAACCAATTCGTGTCCTAGTGAACCGGGCACGAGCCATGTCCCGTGACACAGGCAGACGTGTCTGGTGTTGTATTTCTCATTTCACAATAACACTTCCAGGTTTTCTGACACGGGTCGTGTCCCGTGACATGGGCGGCTGTGTCAGCTTCTGGATAACGTGAAAAAATTCTTGTGCTGAAGTGCTGCTAACACGGTTTGTGTCCCGTGACATGGGCGACCGTGTCAGCTTCTGCTTTTTCTGGAAAAAATCCCATTTTTCACTAATTCTTAGTCAAATAATTTTCTCTTCCCTTGAGTAAGACATTGGTGAGCCTACACTAAAAAATTTACACCTACAAAAAAATAAAAAACTTGTTAGAATTAAAATGTGTGGGTTGCCTCCCACGAAGCGCTTCGTTTAACGTTGCAAGGATCGACGGTCGTCCATATTACCTGGTAAGACGTACATTATCAATGATACATCTCTCCTTCCCAGTGTAATAAGGCTTCAACCTTTGTCCATTCACCTTGAATATATCCCCATTGGATTGATTTTTTAATTCAATCACTCCATGGGGAAATACTTTATGAACAACAAAAGGTTCTGACCATCTCGACTTCAGCATTCCAGGGAACAATCTCAACCTGGAATTAAACAGGAGAACTAATTAACCTTCCCAAAATTCCTTTCTCTGGATTCCCTTATCGTTCCATTTTTGTGTTTGTTCCTTATACAATTTGGCATTCTCATAAGCCTGATTCCGCATTTCCTCTAACTCGTGGAGTTGGAGAATTCTTGACTCTCCAGCTTTCGTTAGATCATAGTTTAAAATTTTGATGCCCAAAAAGCCTTGTGCTTGAGTTCGAGCGGAAGGTGATAGGCTTTACCATATACCAATTGATACATATACATACATATTGGTGTTTTAAATGTTGTTTTGTATGCCCATAAAGGATCATCCAACTTCACCGACCAATCCTTCTGAGAGGCACTAACAGTCTTCTCAAGAATTTGTTTTATCTGTTTGTTTGATACTTCAACTTGTTTGCTCATCTGAGGATGATACGGAGTGGCGACTTTGTGTTTCACATTGTATTTCTTCAGCAGATTTTCCATTAGTTTGTTCAAGAAATGGGTACCTTCATCACTAATTAGAGCTTTAGAAACCCCAAACCTCGAGAAAATATTATTTTTCAGGTAATTGATTACAACCTTGGCATCGTTAATGGGTAATGCTACCGCTTCAACCCACTTTGAGACATAGTCCACCACCACTAAGATGTAATTTTTTCTAAATAAGGGTGGGAATAGTCCCATGATATCTATTCCCCAAACATAAAATAATTCCACTTCTAGCATACCCTTTTGGGGCATCTGGTTTCTCTTAGAGATGTTGACAGTCTTCTGACATATGTCACATTTCTTCACTACACCTTGGGCATCCTTGAAAAGTAGGGCCAGTATAGCCCAGATTGGAGGACTTTTGCCATTGTTCTATCTCCACTAAAATTTCCTCCATATTTTGAGTCATGGAATGCTTTTAAGATATCTCTATTTTCTTCTTCTAGGACACATCTTCGAATCAGTCTGTCGATTCCTTTCTTATACAGGAATGGTTTGTCCCATAAGTAAAACCAGCAATCATGTAAAAACTTTTCCTCTTATTAGAATCAAAATAATCAGGTATTACTCCACCTACCAAGTAGTTTGCGTAGTCTGCAAACCATGGTACACCAATCACAGCTAGGATTCATTCGTTAACAAATTCATCCTTGATTGGGCGGTTCTCCTCATTCTTCTATCGGGGACATCTGGGATAAATATTCATCAACAGTGTTCTCACATCCCTTATTATCCCAGATTTCAAGATCAAAATCTTGTAAGAGCAAGATTCATCTCAGCAACCTAGGTTTTGATTCCTATTTAGACAAAAAGATATTTCAAAGCTTTGCACCCAAAAAATATGATCTAAACTTATCAAAAGCGTACGCCACTACTAACAATTCTTTTCCATCCGTAGCATAATTTATCTAGGATGGATTCAAAACATGACTTGCATAATATATCACATGCATAAGCTTCTCTCTTCTTTGTCCCAACAATGCTCCTACTGCCATATCACTTGCATCACGCATGATCTCAAAAGGAAGAGACCAATCTGGAGAGATCATAATCGAAGCATACACTAGCTTTTTCTTCAAAATTTTGAACATTTCACTACACTTTTCATCAAAAAGAAATGGTGCATCCTTCACAAGAAGAATAGTTAAGGGCTTCGCAATCTTGGAGAAATCTCTTATGAACCTACGTTAGAATCCTGCATCTCCTAAGAATCTTTGTATCCCTTTCTCATCCACTGGTGGGGGTAACTTTGCAATTACTTCCACTTTAGCTTTATCAACTTCAATTCCCTTATGGAAAATTTTGTGACCCAACATTATACCTTCACGCACCATAAAATAACACTTCTCCCAATTCAGAATCAAAGTTGTCTGCTGGCATCTTTCTAACATCAGAGATAGATTTTTCAAGCAATTTTTGCAAGACGATCCGAAAACCGAAAAGTCATCCATAAACACTTCCATATGTTTTTCAAGCATGTCAGTGAATATGGAGGTCATACATCTCTAAAAAGTAGCAGGTGCATTACACAACCCAAATGGCATTCTTCTATAGGAGAAAATACCATAAGGGCATGTGAACATAATCTTCTCTTGATCTTCTGGAGTCACTGCAATCTGATTGTATCTTGAATACCCATCACGAAAACAATAGTAATCATGACTAGCTAACCTTTCTAACATTTGGTCAATTAATGGTAAGGGAAAATGGTCTTTTCTTGTAGTAGTGTTCAATCATCGGTAATCTATGCACACTCTCCATCCTATAACGGTCTTGGTGGGAATTAATTCATTATTCTAATTTTTTTTATGACAATTATCCCCTCCTTCTTAGGAACCACATGAACCGGACTCACCCATACACTACGGGATATGGGGTAAATAATAATTGTATCCAACAACTTCACAACCTATTTTAGGACAACTTCTTTCATTGCAGGATTTAGTCTTCTTTGCGGATGGACAACATGTTTCTGATTATCTTCCATCAATATATTGTGCATGCAAATTGTGGGACTGATTCCTTTCAAAGCTTCAATTCCCCATCTGATAACACCCTTGTATTTCTTGAGCACTTTAATGAGATGGTTTTCTTGAACTTCTTTTAAACTAGAGTTGATAATCGCTAGGAATTTCTCATCGGTGTCAAGAAAGATATACTTGATATTTTCAGGTAGCTGTTTCAACTTTGTTCCCTTTTTGACCTCTTGTTTTTCTTCAGGAGATTGCAGTGGTATTAAGTCTTCCCACTATTGTGGTTTTGATATATTCCACTGAGGTTGTGCTTCAAACATGGCCAACACTTTAGAATCTTTTTCATCTATTTCCTCATTGTTTTCAGAAATTGACAAGCTAAGAACTCTCTCCAACGATAATTCAGGAATTTTACTTTGAACTAAGTGAGTGAACACTATGTCTAACACTTCAATACTTTTACTTATATTTTCCTCATCTTTGAATTTCATGGTTTCTCGCACATTAATTTTTAGCTTCTCATCATAGACCTTAAGAGTCATGGTACCTTCCTCAATATCTATCATACATCTTCCCGTCTCTAGAAAAGGTCATCCCAGAATGAGAGGTATTTCTTCATCTTCTGGAATTTCAAGAACTACGAAATCAACAGGGAACACAAACTTGTCAATTTTCACAAGAGCGCTGATCGCGATACCATAAGGTCTTTTCACTTAATGATCTACAAACTGAAGTGTCATTCTTATGTCTTGTACCTCACTAAGCTCAAGCTTCTTGAAGATTGATAGTGGTATCAGGCTTACGCTAGCCCCTAAATCAAAAAGTGCTTTCTTGATTGACTATCCCCAATGGTACAAAGAATAGTTACTGCACCCCTATCTCTCTTCTTCATAGGAATTTTGAGACCCTGCAAAATAGCACTACACATTTCAGTCAGCATTACCGGGAAATTATCTATGGAACGCTTCTTGGAGATGATGTCTTTCATGAATTTGGCATATATAGGCATCTATTCCAGAGCTTTAGCAAAAGGCATGTTAATTTCAAGTTTCTTGAACAATTCCAATAATTTCTCAAAAAATTTCTCGTTAAGATCTTTCTTCCTCATTCTTTAAGGATAAGGAAGAATGACTTTAGACTTAGGATCCTTCTGTTTTTCCTTCTCAACCACTGGCTCTATAACAACTTCCTCAGCCTGCTTCGGATCGTCTCGTATTTCAGGATCCACTTCTATCACATCTTCATCCGGTATTTCCTATGTTTCAACATTCTCATATGACTTACCTCTTTTGGTCAAAACTGCATTCATAGTATGATTATCTCTAGGATTTGTAACTGTTCCACCAGGCAGAGTGCATGGTGCTTGAGCATTAACCAGTTGTTGTGCTATTTGACCCATCTGTACCTCCAAATTTTTAATGGAAGCGGATGTGTTTTTATGATTAGTTCTTGTCTCTCCTTAGAAATGAATATTGTGAGCTACCATTTTTTCAATAGCCAATTCCCAATCTTCCTTCGTAGGGACTTGTTGTTGTTGTTGCTGCTGATATTGGTTCTGATATTGGCTTTGTCCTTGTTGTTGAACATTCCCTTTTTTATCTCTCCATCCAAAGTTTGGATGATTCTTCCACCCTGGATTGTAGGTGTTTGAATAAGGATTATTTTGCTTCAAGAACTTAATGTATTTAATTTGTTGTGGAGAAGCTAAATAGTGCATCATATTGTGTGACTCATTACATATTTCACAAACAACATTTTGTGCTTGCTGAACTTGGGCAACTTGATGAGTGCCTAAATGCAGTGCTTTAAGCTTCTTATCCACCTCTTCAGCAATTGTTTCTTCAATTTTTAAGTGTCTGTTGGGATCTGTTGTACCCCAAAATTTACCCTCTCATTTATCAAGATTTTCCTCACAAGACTTCTTGGACTCAAGACAAGATTAGGGTTTGGTCAGCTCAAGACATCATCTTGCACTAATAACATGAAATTAGGGTTTGAGTTTGCACAAGGATTTTTGGACCACCAATGCTTCATGTGACTTTCATACACCATCTTGGACCCCTAAGATTGCTCATGTCAAGTTTCAAGCCTTGAACCACATTTTTGACCAGTCAATTGGACAGTTAACCTAAAAATAAGCTATATTGGGAAAAAAGTCAACCATGGCCAATCTACAGTCAAACTTCATAATTTTTTATCCACAACAACATTTTAGACTCATATGTATCATTTGATCAAGTTTGGATCACAACTCCTCAAGAAATTTGACCAAATCATCAAAAGGGCAAAATGGTCAAAATTAGGGTTTTGACTGAGAAAGGGCAATTTATGATTTTTAACCTAGCCAATGACCAATTGAGTTCAACAATGAATTCAAGGGTTCAATGGCATCATCTTGACCTAATCACATAATTAAAAAGATCTCAAGTTCATAGGATTGACAGATGAATTTTCCAGTCAACTGATCAAAAGTCAACTGTACACTGAAAAGTCAAACTTTGACTTTTGGTCCAAATCAAGTGCCAAGGGTCATAATTCATAAAGATTTGTCAAAATGTGAAACTTATTGACCAAGAAACCTAAAATTGCAAATTAGGGTTTTAATTTGAAAATTTTCATAACTTAGAATTTTTCTAAGTATGGAAATTTTCTTATTTTTTCCCAACTTTCCACCACTTTTTTACCATGATGCAATTTGGTTCAAAGAAAACTTCCAACATGAAAGTTGTAGTCCTCCATGAAATATATAACTTTGATTCACAAAGTTTTCCCAAAAGATTCTTGGATCTCAAGTTATGAATTTTTAAATAGAGGTCCATGAACTAAATGACTTAGTGAAAATTTGCCCTAATTTAGGCAGGTTTTTGACCCAACTTCATGGACATTTCTCACCTATCTCCAAGAGGTATCTCAAAATTCATTTCAAAGAAGTATTATAGAGAATATTGCAAGCTTTCCAAAATGTCCAAGAACTCTCCAAGATCATTTGTGGTTAGGGAGAATCGAAGAAGAGAATTTGGCATTTTATCACTTTTGTTCATGCCATTTTCACAAAGTATCAAGTTGCAAATATGATCTTGGATACTTGTACCTTGAATTACAGGTCCTAAACTCATTCTAAACTCCATAATTAAATGCAAACTCAGTGGTTAAAGGCTTTATTTTCACTTTTGAAGCATTGTACAAGTTGTAATTCCATTTTTGGCCAAAAGTGCACATTGCCATTTTCATAAAGGCAAGCTTTTGCAACTTTACAAACCTTGAGCCTTGGACCTGTTCTTTTGTTACAAGAAATGTCCACAAATATCAAGAAATGTACACCAACTCTTTGCAGCCCTAGAAGTAGCCATTACAAGCATGTTGGCATAAGTCACTTCACTTTTCTTCAAAGGCAAGAAAGTTGGCCAAAGGTTCGGAACTTGCACAAGCTGATAAGGAGTGGACTTTGTATCAATATATACATATCCACAAACTTGTCACACCTAAGAACAGGAAGGCCTAACATCTGAAACTCTCCAAAACTCCAAAACCTCATTTTTCTGCCAAAACTTCCAGTTTCTATAAAATCATAGCAAGCTCATTATTTGCTCGTGCGTTTTTCCCTTTAACATTTGAAACATCTTCCATATATCCTACCAAAGTTATCCAAGCCTTGGTCCTGGTTCTATGAGTTCTGTTTCAGCCATTTCCATTTTCAAATTTGGAGGTTGCAACTTGACTTCTACAGAGAGTATCAGCCATCCACAAACAAGCTGAGCATTTGAACGATCCTCATGCCTCACTCAAAGTCCCCACATTGTCATATCCAAATCCAGTTGAAGGAGGTATTTTTAAAATCTCTATCTCTCTATTTAGGCATCCTCAAGCCACGATTTGTGAAAAAAAAATGTAGCCCTTATCTTGGTGAAGCTGTACATATGCATACTTGCCATTTATATTAACCATGATGTGAGAATTTAAAGCTTGAAGTTCATGAAATAATTAGGTCATGAATTAGGGCTGATTAAATTCTCTCTAATCTTTGATAGTTAGGTTACAAATTTTATATCATTTGAATCGTGAGATTACAAGCTACATGTTTTGTGTTATGGGTTTTTATTTTTGTGCAAGCAATAGAGAGTTACAGATTTGAAAAGAATACGCGCACAAGGAGGAAGCTGGAGGACAGGGATGAAGTTCCTGGGCCTTGGGCCTTCTGTTTTTAATTTTTGCACCCCCTGACCACTATTTGCACCCCTTGATTCTTGTTTTATATTTTTTGCAATTTCTTTTATATTTTCATGTTTATTGTTTTTAATCATTTTTTATGAATATTAAAAAATCCCAAAAATAATTAAATAATTTTTTGCAATTTTATTTATTTTTTTATTATTTTTTTTCACATGGAAAATAGTTTACTTTTAATAAATATAACTTATTTTCTTAAATAAATTGTAAATACATTTAATAAATACTATACATTGTTATTTTATTATTTTTACACATAAAATGTTTATTTTCATACATATTTTAATTTTTAATATTGACATATAATATTATTTATTATTTTCTTGTACAAAAATGGACAAAATAAATAGTAGTAAACATATATTTCTTTTAATCAAAAAATTAGGGTTTCACCCTTTCAAAAGTAACAATATTTTTTTTCTTATTTTTAGGGCTTAAATAAATCATTTTTCTCATACAAAAATCAAATACAAAACATTTTTGCATAAATACATTTTTATTGCATTTTTAATATTTGTATATTTATTTAATTTGCACATAATTCAATTGGGTTGTAAAAGTATTTTAGGGTTTATATTTGTGCAATATCCCCATTCAAAAACTTGTATCCTCCCTCCCATAATAATTGTTGTAATAGCTTAGTTTACATTTATGCAATTTATCGCATTTATACCATGTGTAGTAAATTAGGGTTTAGCATGATAAGACCAAAAACAAATAGAATGACCTAATCCAAGACAATCAAAATGCATGTAAAATGACACACATTGCACACAAGCATCCTTAGGGTTTCACCCACTTGGTTGCCTAGACAAAAATGGCCATGTTACGCATGCAAAGTATCTTGGTAAAACAATACAAAAATAAGATCATAGTCCCTCGATGACGCTATCAAAAGGTTTCCTAAAACAAAATGATCTTGGTCCCTCAAACATGATAAGATACTTGGAAACATTGCTATCATGGTCATACGATGACCCACACCCCTCTCGTTTAACATCCAAAGATAGGGTTGTCTACCAAATCGATGGTAGGTCAACAATGTCAAAGGAATAAAAATTCACAAGAAAGACATTTGAGTAGGTAGATAGCTTATAGTTACTTGATCAAATTCAAAACAATCCTTGCTATTTTCAAAAACAAACACACACACATTTCAAAAACATTTCCAAACATCTTTCAAAACATTGAAAACATTTTCAAAAAGACAAACACATTTGTATACATTCTTACGAAAGAGAATCATTACAAAGGTTGCCTAAACAAAAGGCCTTTTTTACAAATACTTTTCAAAACCACACAAATCACCATTTCAAACAATTTAAAAAGCAAAGCAAGTGATCTAAACAAGTAACTAAGAGCCCATTGAAAACCATGTATGAAAAGGGTGCTAGCACCTTCCCTTTTCATAATCTACCCCCCAAACTCAAGAAAACATCTCAAAGGTCTTTCCTGTGCTTTTTTACCTTTCCTTTTGGAAAAAATAAAATTCGGTGGCGACTCTTGCTAACCACGACATTTGCGACGAAACGCAAAATCTCAAGTCAGTTCTCCCACCGTATCATAGAACTGGCGACTCTGTTGGGGATAATTCTAAAAGTGGGGTTACCTTAGGGTTTAGATCACGTTTATTTGCTTACCTTGTTTGACTTGTTTGCTTTACACTTTGGTTCTATTGTTTGGGCTTAAATCCTCCACCCGGATTTGGGAAACATTATAGGTAAATAGCAATACATTATGGAAACTGTGTGGGGTATACCGACACGGTCTAAGCAATAGTTATGTTAGTGTGACATATTTGTGGGTACCGGTAGCCTTTGAGTCAATCAAAGAGAATACGGGACTGTTGAGTGATGTCATGAAGCACTAACGAACTTCAAGAACCTTTACTTGACCAACTTGGCCTTTTAGGATGTAGTGAGATGACCGGCTTTGGTGCAGCCCGAAGTTGGTAGATACTCGATACTACACTCATTGAGGGTTGGTTCCTTGGAATATTTCGGTCGCCAGTCAAGAGGCTGAATTGAAACAATGAACAATGAAACAATCCAGTGATATTGAGCTCCTTAGAACCCGGTTACTATTTCTAGGACAGGTTAAGCCAACTAAACTTCAAGAGGGTACTTACCTATGAAACCCCATGCAAGCCTAAACTAGGAACTTGTGTGATTTTCTTGTACATATATACTTGTGCATAACATCATGGACATCATGAAGCATCATATGCATCCACTAACCATTTCAAGGATTTTGGAAATTCATCTTTGTTCCTGTTTTGTAGGTTATGGATTCACTTCGCAGGAAAACTATCCAAGTCAACCTTGTAAGAATTCATCCACAACTCAAGGAGTTAGCTTCAAGGATTCTTGAGAACTCTCCATTCACCGAGAGGCATGGTCGTCTTCTCAACTTAGTCACTTCCAACACAGAGGAAGACATGATTAAAGTTCTCTTCCAGCTCTTTGATCCTTTGCATCACTGCTTCACATTTCCTGACTACCAGCTTGTGCCCACTTTGGAGGAATTTTCTCAACTCTTGAGGATTCCTATTCTCAATCAACTACCTTTCAACGGTACGGAAAGAGATCCAAAGCCAGAAGAGATTGCTCAAGCCCTGCACTTGCACTCATCTGATGTCACAACCCATTGGGAAACTAGAAGTGGTATCAAAGGCTTCTTGGCAAAGTTCTTGTTTGAGAAGGCCCAAAGCTGTTGGAACTCCTTGGACCCGCAAGCTTTTGAGGAGATTGTAGCTCTTCTCATCTATGGGATAGTCTTGTTCCCTAACCCTGACCAACTCATAGATGTGAGTGTTGTCAAAATCTTCATGTCACGCAATCCGGTGCCTACATTTCTTGGGGACATCTTACACTCTTTTCACACTCGTACAATGAGGAAAAGAGTTGTTCTCATGTGTTGCACTCCTCTCCTGGAAAGATGGTTTATTTCTCATCTTCCCCAATCAGTCTTGAAGAATGAGCAAGGTTTGAGGTGGTCACAAAGGTTGATGACACTTACACATTCAGATATTCATTGGTGTTCTCGATCCAAAGAGAATGTTATCATCGTCGACCATTGTGGAGAATTCCCTAATGTTCCTCTACTTGGCATTAGGGGAGGCATCACCTACAACCTCTGCTTGGCTCTAAGACATTTTGGTTATGCCCGAAGGGATGGCCCACATGATATGTTGATTCAAGGCTTGGTTTTCGACTTCGACAACGACAATCAAGGACTTCGTCAAAGGTTCATCCGTGCTTGGAGGATGACAAACAAGGTAGATAGTAAGACTTTGGGACACAAGAATTCCATCCCACTTGAGCCTTACCTCAAGTGGGTACAAACCCGTGCCCAAAGTATTATGATGTCTTACCCCTCCATTCTCCCAATGATTATAGATCCTGTTAAGGAAGGAGAGGTTCCATACACCCTCCTACATCCTGACATGCCAACGTCACTCGAAGACTTACAAAGGAGTTGGATACAGCTCAAGGGAGAACGCGATACTTTCGAAGCCCAATTCTACGAAAGTGAAAAGGAGGTTTTGGAACTCACTCGGTTACTTTATGAAGAGCAGACTCTCAACACCTACGTTGCACCAAAGAGGAAGCGCAACGTCTTTTTGTCTTAAAATTTTGTATTATTTTTCCCTAGGGGCATTGATGTACTTTAAATTCTATTTTATTAACATAACGTGTGTTCCTTTTTGTTTGACACAAATTTGAATTTTCAAATCCTTGAAAACATTGCATGAATACATATCATCCATCATAAGCATAAACAGGTCTTTGCAAGAAGTTTCCTCATCCTTCTGTTGTTTATTTCAGCAAAATGGATCTTGAACAAACGGTTAAAGACTTGCAAGCTCAGAATTCACAATTTCAACAACTACTCTTGACCTTGGCCAAGGGGCAGGAGGAGCTCAAGACTCTACTAGAGAAAGAGAAAGACAAAAAGAAGAAGAAGCCAGCCGGTGTGGTTATCATGGGCAGAAGGTTTAAGGGACAAGCCAGAAGGACCTTGGAATTTCCAACAACCTCTGATGAAGGGGAAAGAAAAGGAAAGGAAACGGCAGTGCCATCAGATTCTGAAGCAGAAGAGGAGGAAGAAGAGGACTACTCTGAACAATAATACCCTCCAGCCGATAACAAATACAAACACTTGGAAGAGCGTCTAGCTGCTATGGAAGTACAGAGAGTACTGGGTCTAGATTTTGAGGAGTTAGGGCTGGTGTCTGGAATAGTAATCCCTCCAAAGTTTAAAGTGCCAATGTTTTCCAAGTATGATGGGGTGTCTTGTCCCAAAATGCAACTACGATCTTATGTCAGGAAAATTCAACCGCATTATGCTGACAAAGACTTGTGGGTCCACTTTTTCCAGGACAGTTTATCAGGAATGCAGCTTGATTGGTTCTACCAGTTGGAGAGGATTGATGTCCATAATTGGGAAGACTTGGGAACTCTGTCAGGTCCTTTCTTTAATCATCTGATTGGAAGTTCCTCTACAGGGTTTACAGAATTGATCTTGATTGGCGAGAGGGTAAAAGCCGATATAAGAAGTGGGAAAATTCAGAAAGACGCGTCTACCTCTACTGTTGTGAAAAAACCCTTCACTAGAAAGAAGGAAGTGTCTGCTGTCTATGCACAAAGAAACCAGGGAAGAACCGAGCGTCGATCAACGGTGGGGGCCGTTATGATTCAGAAGCCTGCATCATACCAGCCAAGGAATGATCAACCAAGAAACAATCAGCCGAGAAATAACCAGCAAAGGGTGGAAAGGCCAATAAGGAAATTCACCAAGATAAACATGACTCCAGCTCAAGTCCTACCACATCTCCTGAAGTTGAATCTTGCCATGTTGAAAGAGGCCCCTAAAAATCCCAATACTGCATCTCCCCACTACCATCCGAATTCCAGGTGTGCATACCATTCTGAAAGTCCAGGGCACGACACCAACAACTGTTGTGCTCTGAAGAACAAGATTCAAGATCTGATAGATGCAAAGGAAGTTGAATTTGAAGCGCCTGAAAAACCGAATGTTATCTCCGCTCCAATGCCTAGGCATGGACATAATGCCAGTGTTGTTTAGGAAGACTTATTTGTTGACACCGTGGATGAATTACTAAATCCACTCTCGACCATCAAGTTGAATTTGTTAAAGGCTGGGGTGTTCCCAGGTTGTGACAAAGATTTCTGTACTTGCATATCCTCATCATTTGACTGTCCTCTGTTGTAGAAAGGTATCTAACAATTAATTGATAACCAGGAAATCTTGTTTGAGAAAGCTCCTATTTCACCCATTCCAGTTCCAGAAGTTTAAATAATAACCATATACGCCAATCCTTCCAGGGTTCCTAAAAAACCCGTTAGGATTAAATCTGCTCCTATGACTACTCCGCTGAAGATAACAATGCCCAGGCTAACCCCATACAAATAAGATAAAACGGTACCATGGAACTATGGTGGAGAAATCTACTACCATGGTGTCAAACAGATTGAACAGACTACCGAAGAGGAGAGCTCCGAAGAGGACAATTCCGACATCAGTAACATTGCTGGAACAAGCAAAATAACCCGCAGTGGAAGAATTTTCTCTCCATAAATTTCCCCTCCAAAGGCAGTCTTTGGACCCGTGGCCATTCCGAAGATTACCTCTGCACCAGTGATTACACCTGCAAGTGTACCTACCAACAATGACAATACAATTCTTATCCCTACTTCCGCTGTTGGGAATAAAGGAAAGAATGTTCAAGAGGAGCCTGTCTTGATGAAGGCTCCATCACTGGTTATTCCTGAAACATCCAAGAAGGAGATGGAAGAAATCTTGAGGATCATTAAGAAGAGTGATTATGATATGGTTGAACAACTGGGGCAGACCCCCTCCAAAATCTCTATGTTAGCATTGCTGATGTGCTCTAAGGCACATGCAAAAGCTTTGGTCAAGTTTCTGAAGATAGCTCACGTGCCGCAAGAGACGTTGGCTGACTAATTCCAAGAGTGTGTGGCCAGTCTGACAACTGACAATGGCCTGGGTTTCTCTGATGCTGACCTGACATCTAAAGGGAGAAACCATAACAAGGCGCTGCATGTCTCAGTGGAGTGTAGGGGGACGACCATAGCCCATGTCTTAGTTGATACTGGTTCATCTCTGAACGTCTTACCAAAGAAAGCTCTGGATAGATTGGATTGTGAGGGGCTGACCCTAAAACCCAGTAACATCATTGTGAGAGCATTTGACGGCTCTAAGAGGATGGTCCATGGGGAGGTGGACATCCCGATCAAGGTGGGTACTCAGACCTTCAATTTAACATTTTATGTGATGGACATCCGTCCTTCTTACTCTTGTCTGTTGGGACGCCCCTGGATTCACAATGTCGGTGCACTCACTTCCACATTGCATCAGATGCTGAAGTACCCCGTCCAAGGGAAGATTATAACTGTCCATGGAGAAGAGGAATACATGATTAGTCATCTGAATTCTTTCTGTTATGTAGAATTGGATGGCGAATTCATTGAAACCCCTTTGCAACACTTTGAAGAAGTCTCTCAGGAAATAGCAGCGACCAAGGTTGTATCCTTAACTCCTGTGATCACCAGACCTCCACCTCGGATGTCATCTCTCAAGGATGCAAAGGCAGCAGTGGAAGAAGGCGGATCCACTATCTGGGGGCAGCTTCTAGACTTTTCCTACAAATCAGACAAATTTGGCTTGGGATTTACTTCAACTGCTCAGAAGGTCGTGCGCCGCGCCCGTGCCAGAGAGCCACCTATGAAGATCAGCCACCAAGGGGTTAATGCACTAGAGGACAGTGAAGAAGATGGCAGCCTGGAAGATTGGATGTTTCCTACTGTCGGCAGAGGACTATGCAACTGGGAAACTAAAGACTTCATTCTGATTACTTTCATACCGCAATAATTTATCTTTTACATTTCTGTTGGACTTGTAATAATTCACAAACAATTCGTACTTTTTCAACCTTGTTTCTTACCCGAGGCACAACGGTCCATTTGTAAGGGTCTTTATTTCATTTTCATATGTCATTTCAATGAATCATGGACGCTTTTCATATATAAACCTTTTGTGCTCATTGTCTTTCTTTTAAATTTTGTTGTTTTAAGATGGCTATACCCTTACACACACCCACACTCACAAATGCAAGTACCCTTCCGTTCTGGATCCCATGGGTAACGATACCGCTATAGCCTTCAGTGACTCTGAAGATCTGATCTACCAAGCCGAATACGAAGGTGAGGAAGATTGTGAGGTGCCAGGGGAATTGGCCAGATTACTACAACAAGAGGAAAGAGCTATTCTGCCTCATGAAGAGCTGTTCGACACAATCAACTTGGGTACTGAGGAAGACAAAAAGGAAATCAGAGTGGGTGTCAATCTAGAGCCGAGTGTCAAGGAGCGCCTAATTCAACTGTTGCATGATAATGTTGAGATCTTTGCCTGGTCATACGAAGACATGCTGGGACTTGATACTGACATTGTGGTACACCGTCTACCCACAAGAGAAGACTGTCCACCAGTCAAACAAAAATTCCGCCGCATGAGGCCTGACATGTCAGAGAAGATCAAAGCAGAAGTTATGAAGCAGTTCAATGCTGGATTTTTGGATGTTACTTCCTATCCTCAATGGGTTGCTAACATTATGCCCATGCCTAAAAAGGACGGTAAAGTGAGAATGTGCATGGACTATAGAGATTTAAACAGGGCCAGCCCTAAAGATGACTTTCCACTTCCACACATCGACATTCTGGTTGACAATACAGCTCAACACAAAGTATTCTATTTCATGGACAGATTCTCAGGCTATAACCAGATAAAAATGGCTCCTGAGGACATGGAAAAAACTACTTTTGTTACACAGTGGGGTACGTTCTTCTACAAAGTGATGCCATTCGGACTGATGAATGCCGGGGAAACCTATCAGCGCGCCATGGTAGCTTTGTTTCATGATATGATACATCATGAGATAGAGGTCTACGTAGATGACATGATAGCCCGGTCACAAACTGAAGAAGAACACCTTGATCATTTGCAAAAGCTGTTTGTCAGTTTGAAGGAGTACAAGCTAAGGTTAAACCCGAACAAGTGCACATTCAGAGTTCGGTCCGGTAAACTCTTGGGTTTCATTGTCAGTAACAAAGGCATCGAGGTTGATCTTGCCAAAGTCAAAGCTATACAAGAAATGCCTGCTCCTCGCACTGAGAAGGAGGTCAGAGGTTTCTTGGGATGCCTAAACTACATTGCTAGGTTCATTTCTCACCTAACATCTACTTGTGAGCCAATCTTCAAGCTGCTGAAGAAAGATCAAGTAGTTAGATGGAATGATGACTGTCAGATTGCTTTTGATAAAATCAAGGAGTATTTACAAGAGCCTCATGTATTGATGCCACCAGTCGAGGGAAGACCGCTAATCATGTATCTGACCGTCTTAGAAAACTCAATGGGGTGCGTATTGGGGCAGCATGACGAGTCTGGCCGAAAAGAGAATGCCATTTATTACCTTAGCAAAAAGTTTACCGACTGTGAAACCAGATATTCACTGCTCGAGAAAACTTGTTGCGCTTTGGTATGGGCTGCTCGCCGACTAAGACAGTATATGTTGACTCATACCACTTTGCTGATATCTAAGATGGATCTGATAAAGTACATTTTCGAGAAGCCTACTTTGTCTGGAAGGATAGCTAGATGGCAGATGATCCTAACAGAATATGACATACAATACATGACCTAAAAATCTATAAAGGGGAGTGTACTAGTTGATCATCTTGCTCACCAAGCTGTAGAAGATTATCAATCCATGAAGTTTGACTTCACTGACGAAGACGTCATGACAGTGGACAACTGTCAAGGAATCAGACCATATGACGGACCTGAACAAGGATCTCGATGGACCCTGTACTTTGATGGGGCATCCAATGTGCTTGGTAACGGTATCGGTGCGGTACTCATATCCCCAGAAGGTTGTCATACTCCTTTTACCGCCAGACTTTGCTTCAACTGTACGAACAACATGGCAGAATATGAAGCAGGCATCTTTGGACTCAAGGCTGCCATAGACTTGGGAATCAAATCTTTGGTTGTGTTTGGGGATTTAGCTTTGGTCATCATTCAGATCAAAGGAGAGTGGGACACTAAGCATCCAAACCTCATCCCTTACAAAGAACATATCTTGACATTGTTACCACATTTCGAGCAGATTACCTTCAAACACTTCCCGCGAGAAGAAAATCAGCTAGCAAATGCTCTAGCTACAATGTCATCCATGTTTAAACTTAATTGGGATAACGAGGCTCCCCAGATCACCATTGAACGTATGGATGAACCCACACACTGTCACGAGATTAACACTGAAGAAGTAGTGGACCAGCCTTGGTTCCATGAAGTCAAAAGGTATCTCGAGCCTCAAGAATACCCAGAAGGAGCTTCAGTCAATGACAAAAAGTTCTTAAGGAGATTCTCAGTTAAGTTCTTCCTAAGTAATGGCATCCTGTACAAGCGCAATCATGATTCTATTCTGTTCCGTTGTGTTGACAAGATTGAAGCTAAAAAGATCATGGCTGAATTGCATGAAGGTACCTTCGACACTCACTCTAGCGGGCATACGATGGCTAAGAAAATCCTTCGGGAAGGCTATTATTGGTCTACCATCGAAGTTGACTGCTATCAACACTCTCGGACCTGCCATAAATGTCAAATCTATGCAGACAAGGTGCACGTGCCCCCGGTTCCTCTAAATGTCTTAACAGCTCCTTGGCCCTTCGCTATGTGGGGAATCGATATGATTGGGGAGATCAAGACTACAGCCTCCAATGGACACCGCTTCATTCTAGTGGCCATTGATTACTTTTACAAAGTGGGTCGAAGCAGCTTCCTTCGCATCCGTTACTAAGAATGTTGTTGCTCGCTTCATCAAGCAGAATCTCATTTTCCGGTACGGTATCCCCGAAAGGATCATCACTGACAACGGTACAAACCTTAACAATACTATGATCACCGCCTTGTGCAAGCAGTTCAAGATTCAACATCACAATTCATCCCCCTATCGACCAAAGATGAATTGTGTAGTCGAAGCCGCAAACAAAAACATTAAAAAGATCATACAGAAAATGACAGTCACCTATAAGGACTGGCATGAGATGCTACCGTTTTCTCTCCACGGGTACCGTACCATTGCTCGCACATCAACTGGGGAAACACCTTATTCTTTGGTTTATGGCATGGAGGCTGTTTTACCTATTGAGGTTCAGATCCCCTCTTTAAGAATCATGAAGGATGCAGGTTTGAGTGAAGACGATTGCATTCAAACCCGACTTGATCAGTTGAACTTAATTGACGAAAAGAGACTTACTGCTGTTTTCCACGGTCAGACTTATCAAAAGCAGATGATCAAAGCTTTCAACAAGAAAGTCAGACGCCAAGTATATCAAGTTGGAGATCTAGTGATCAAGCGCATCATCTTGCCACAAAGTGATCCCAGGGGAAAATGGACTCCTACCTACGAAGGACCATTTGTGATCAAGAATGTCTTTTTTGGTGGGGGAATGATCTTAACCACCATGGACGGCGACGACCTGCCGCACCCTGTGAACACAGACATAGTCAAAAGATACTACGCATAAGGACCCGCTAGGTTGACACACCTAGGAAAAACAGGGGCATCCCGGCGAACCAAAAGGTTTGGGCAAAAATTATGGATAAAATAAAATAAAAAATCTGTACACCCGGCAAGTATAAAGTGTAAGTATAAAACCCGAAAGGGCAACTTGGGAAAAAAAGGGTTTCCCGGTGAATCGAAAACCCGAAAGGGCGGTTCAGGCAAAAGTTAGGGAATTAAAGCGTATGACTATGTCTCATCGGATCACTTTAAGGACAATCTCTTCACTGACAAACCTGAGGCTTCTGATCAATCCAATCATCTTCAGAAAAAGCAACGAATGGATAAGATATTCAGAGATACGAAGGCTATAGCGGAATGGGAACCCCATGGGATTTTTTACACATAGCTATCTTTCTTTGTATAAATTTTTCTCAATTTTTATGACACCATCCTCTTACTAGGATGTCTGTCTCCTTTGTACAAAATACTTATTCAAAGTAAATACAAAGATATCTATTTAAAGTGCAGAAAACCATTTGTCTTTGTCTTTTTTTTACACTTGTGCTTTATTTTCAAAAACGTCCAATGATTCATTAATGAACATATGCATTTGAACATAATTACTGTTTACAAATAAACAGGATGGAAAAGAACAATTACTGACAGATTGAAAGAATAGGAAAATTTCTTTATGCTATTCATGAGCAAACCCTACAGTACGTCATTAAGAACCCCAGCGGAGCCAAAACTTTGAACTACAGATCCCCAGCGGAGCTGAAAATCCTAACTACCAATCCCCAGCGGAGCCAAATCTTCAAACCATTAATGGAGACCATCCAGTTTCTCCAAATTCCCCAGCAAGTTATCTTGAAGCCTGAAAACAAACCAGACAACAACTTCTAATAACTCCCTGTGATCGGTGGGAATGAGAACTGACTGTTTTGGAATGCTGGTTCGCATTTGCGTTTGTTTTTGCAAAATGTCGCGGTAAGCAAGAGTCGCCACCATCTTTTATTTTATCCAACAAGGAAAGGACAAAAGCACAGAAAAAAATTCCTTTTCGAGATGTTTCTCAGGTTCGGGAGGTAGATTATAGAAAGGGAAGGTGTTAGCACCCTTTCTATCAGTGGTTATCCACGGGCTCTTAGGTACTTGCTCACTATGTTTTCAAAAGTTTGCTTTTCTTTGTGATTGTGGGTTTTGAAAAGAGTTTTGTTTGAAGAGAGTGTAAGTGCGAAAAGTTTTGTTTTGTTTTTAAAAGGAGCAAGTACTTAAGAACATCTACCTACTCAAAAAGGAATTAAACTGTGCAAGTGTCCTTTAGACAATGCTATCCCACTATTGAGGAGTAGGTAGCATCGTCGTTGGAGTTTTCGGGTCAGTTCGATTAAGGGACGTGTGGTCACTAAAGCAATGTTAGGATGCTTTAGCAGTAACCCTAATGTCTTAGATCATTTTTATCGAGGCAACCATTTCGAGGAAACTTTGATCTTTGGACAGGAGGGCGACCTCTAAGACTTCCTATACTCAATGACCACGTTCGAGGCAACCAAGTGAGGCGTACCCTAAGAGTGGCATGTGCGAGTGTGTCAATTTTCAGTTTATATTATCTTTGTACATGTTATGGTGAACTACGGTTGATTTTAAATTAAAGGTTAATCTTGTCATGCAATCCCAGTTAGCATACATCTAAACGGTTAATATATGTACAGGAATTTAAAGTGCGGGAATTGTAAATCCTACGCTATTACAAGGCTTCAGGGAGGGGGATTATTTACATGTCCAAAATTGGGGGGATAAAGCAGTAAAGTGTAAAAGTCTTAGTTAAGCTATTACAAACCAGTAGGTAATTACAATAAAATAAACGCGCGCGAATCTGAAAATAACCTCTAAAAATCCTAAGAATAAAATCTTTTTGTTGTTTTTTATATAAAAGAACATAAGGCCTAAGTCAATTAATTTTTTTAATTTTAAGAAAAATGTTAAAATAAATAATTTATTTATTTAAGAAATAAATATAGTTGGAAAAACAACTAGCCTAATGTTTTTGTGATTTTTTTATTTTAATGTTAATTAAAAAGATAAAAAGATGTCAATAAAAACAAAAATAAAATACAAGGTGGATCCTTCGATCCAGGGAAAAAAAGGAGCTTAGAGCCAAGGAGGGAATGGAAGCTTCGATCCAAACAGGGTCATGGTTCTTTCAATTGGGCCAAGAAGTGGGCATGAACAGCCTTCGATCCAGGGAAGGGGATTTCCCTTCGATCCTGGGAAAAATGCTTTCTTCGATCCAGGGGGACTATGGGAAGCTTCGATCCAGAGAAGGTGTCTCCTTCGATCTGGGATGCTATACCTGCAAAAGTATGTTAGCAAAATAAAACTCAGGGCCTGGTATCGAACCCCAGGCCCTTCGATCCTGCGTGCGCTGAGTCTTTTCAGGCTAAATCTGCAGCAAATGTTAGCTAACGAAGAACATGACCTGGGGCCAAACCCTAGCCCTTGAATTCGGTCTAGGATGGCAAATCGAATGGGATAGAAAATATGGAGGTGTTATGCAAAATGAAAAGTTTTGACAATTTACCCTCTCTTACCAGCAGATTGAATCTTCGATTTGGGTACTGGCTGGATGGGAGCACTTTCAATCTGAGGGCTTCTGGGCGTGGACACCTTCGATCTGAAGGACTACTTTGGCTTGGAAAATTCTGACAACCTTTGATGGATTGTATGGGCAGCGCCTCTCCAATGTTTTTTTGTTCTCCTTTTCTTTTCTGTTCTCTTGTTTCGTTTCTGTTTGTTGTCCGCTGTAATGTGTCACTGGCCTCGTATTTATAGGAGTGTGAGGGTGCACGAAAATGGCAAGGGACAACCATTTAACCAGGCCTTTAAAACCATGAGACAAGAATCAGACATATTAAAAGATTTCCTTTTTTGAAATATTCATGTCTCTTTGGAATCTTGAATGAACCTGGACACTTTTGAATTTCGAATGCATTCAGGCCCTGCTCTTTGATTGGTCCTGATTTGAACAGAATCACTCTGGTCGAATCAGCTTTTTAGGAACAGAAAAAACAAGAACCTGGCCTTTACCTCAGGAATTAAATCCACAATCAGCATTTAATTATTTCTATATTTGCAAGGGAAACATGCCGTTTTCTCATGTTCAGTGTACCTGGACATGTTTTTTTTTTGAGTGCCCTCTTGATGGCCTCTTTCAAATGGCCTGGAAGGAGTTCTTCAAATGGCCCTGGTCCAAATATCAATCGAAGGGCACTAATTAAAATTCCAATCGAAAGGCTTTGACATAATGCCAATCGAAGTGCTTGTCCATAATGCCAATCGAAAGGCTCCTTCAGAATATCAATCGAAGGGTCTTTCAGAATGCCAATCGAAGGCCTTGACATAATGCCAATCGAAGTGCTTGTCCATAATGCCAATCGAAAGGCTCATTCAGCATACCAATCGAAGGGTCTTTCAGAATGCCAATCGAAGTGCTTGTCCATAATGCCAATCGAAATGCTCCTTCAGAATACCAATCGAAGGGTCTTTCAGAATGCCAATCGAAGTGCTTGTCCATAATGCCAATCGAAATGCTCCTTCAGAATACCAATCGAAGGGTATTTAAGAATGCCAATCGAAGGCCTTGACATAATGCCAATCGAAGTGCTCCTTCAGAATACCAATCGAAGGGTCTTTCAGAATGCCAATCGAAAGGTACTTAAAGCACCACTCAAAAAATTTCTTTTTTCCTTAGGCAAGGGTTTGTGATCAACCATGCAGGGGGAAGACTTTGGAAAACATGAAAGGGCAAATTTTGGGGTACAATAGTTGCCCCTGTTCAACCTTCTTAAACCTGAGGATGTAGATTGGCTTGCGTGCCTTTCGTGATCCGAAGGTGGAAGATAATTGAACACTAGAGTGCCCAGAAATTTGCTCTCGCATGGTGTAGTATCAGCATTGTGACATCGAGAATGGGCTTACAGATGCCATTTGGAGATTATTGGTAGGTGGTTCCATCTTCGTTGACGGGTTGTCTCTTTTGAAGGGGTGTCTCCTTTAACGAGTTGTCTCTATTGACGGGTTGTCTCTGTTGACGGGTTGTCTCTTTTGACGGGGTGTCTCCTTTGACGAGTTGTCTCTATTGACGGGTTGTGCCTCAGAAAAATCTTTAGGAATCGATTTAATTGATTTTGTCTCCATTGACATGCTTCGCCTCAGAAAAATCTTTAGGAATCGATTTAACTGATTTTGTCTCCCTTGACTGGCTTCGCCATAGAAAAATCTTTAGGAATCGATTTAACTGATTTTGTCTCTCTTGACTGGCTTCACCTCAGAAAAATCTTTAGGAAACGATTTAACTGATTTTGTCTCCATTGACATAATTGAGAATTTAACTGCATCTTTCCTGAAAGGTAAAGGTCAGTCATATGCAATGCATGATATGGATCAAGCAATGATGTTCTCAACATAAATGAGGTTGTACGGAATGATGCGTATATGCATGTATCATGATGTATGGAAATGTGATGTTTTAGTTGGGGAAAATAAATCCCGGAGCTGCTGGAGAATGGAGTTGAGTCTGGATGATTGTCAGAATTGCGTCTACATCTGGAGCGTATCTGAAATGTATTTGAATGAGTGACAGAATGACATCCGAATTTGGATCGTATCTAGACTGTAATTTGAAATGAGTCACAGAATGACATCCGAATCTGGATCGTATCTGGTATGTATTTTGAATGAGTGACAGAATGACATCCGAATCTGGATCATATCTGGACTGTATTTTGAATGCGTGACAAAATGACATCTGAATCTGTATCATATTTGGACTGTAATTTGAATGAGTGACAGAATGACATCTGAATCTGGATCGTATATGGACTGTAATTTGAATGAGTGACAGAATGGCATCCGAATCTGGATCGTATCTGGACTGTATTTTGAATGAGTGACAGAATGACATCCGAATCTGGATCGTATCTGGATTGTATTTTGAATGAATCTGGAATAACTATCAGAATGTCAGCCATATCTGGATCGCATCTGAACTGTCTCTAGAAGGAATCTGGAATAAGTATCAGAATGTCAGCCATATATGGGTCGCATCTGAACTGTCTCTAGAAGGAATCTGGAATAAGTATCAGAATGTCAGCCATATCTGGGTCGCATCTGAACTGTCTCTAGAAGGAATCTGGAATAAGTATCAGAATGTCAGCCATATCTGGGTCGCATCTGAACTGTCTCTAGAAGGAATCTGGAATAAGTATCTGAATGTCAGCCATATATGGATCACATCTGAACTGTCTCTAGAAGGAATCTGGAATAAGTATCAGAATGTCAGCCATATCTGGATCGCATCTGAACTGTCTCTAGAAGGAATCTGGAATAAGTATCAGAATGTCATCCATATCTGGGTCGCATCTGAACTATCTCTAGAAGGAGTCTGAAATAAGTATCAGAATGTCAGCCATATCTGGGTTGCATCTGAACTATCTCTAGAAGGAGTCTGGAATAAGTATCAGAATGTCAGCCATATCTGGGTCGCATCTGAACTATCTCTAGAAGGAGTCTGGAATAAGTATCAGAATGTCAGCCATATCTGGATCGCATCTGAACTGTCTCTAGAAGGAGTCTGGAATAAGTATCAGAATGTCAGCCATATCTAGATCGCATCTGAACTATCTTTAGAAGGAGTCTGGAATAAGTATCAGAATGTCAGCCATATCTGGGTCGCATCTGAACTATCTCTAGAAGGAGTCTGGAATAAGTATCAGAATGTCAGCCATATTTGGGTCGCATCTGAACTGTCTCTAGAAGGAGTCTGGAATAAGTATCAGAATGTCAGCCATATCTGGTTCAAATCTGAACTGTCTCTAAAAGGAATCTGGAATAAGTATCAGAATGTCAGCCATATCTGGATCGCATCTGAATTGTCTCTAGAATGAATCTCAGAAGATGATGATCTTTGCCTGTTGATTGATCTTTCCTGAAAAGGTAAAGAGTTAGTTGTATGCATTGTCATGATGTATGCATTGTCATGATGTATGCATTGTGTAATGATGTTCTCAAAATAAAATGAGATTTGTGTCATATGTATTTTGTATGCATATGTTATGAATGTTGTTTGAAGTGTAATTTTGTCTTGGACTTTGCTCAAAATGTTTCCACCGGGGATCCCTGCTTTGTTGTTTGAGGAGAACTCCGCTGGGGGATATTGAAAACTCTGTGGGGAGTATGTTTATTTCTTCTTGGGAAAAGAGTTTAGGAGTCTTAGTCGTTCGTTGCTCTACTGGGGAGTCGAAGTTGAACTGATATATGGTCGTGTCCAGGTTTCGCAGTAACTTGCTGGGGATTGTAGAGTAGTCTACTGGAGAAGAGGAGTTGTGGCCCTTTGATTTGTAGTAGTCGGAGAGGAAAACTCAAGCTGGGGAATCCTGGTGTTGTTGGGGAAATAAACCCTATCGTCAGTCCGCTAGAGAGGTGACATCTTCGTTGGGGGAAGTCCTCGAGGATTCTCGAGGTTGATTCAGCTGGGGAAAGATTTTCAGAGATTAAACCCTTGCTGGGATGTCATCCTATGAGAAGGATTTTAGGGAGATTTGTCATTGCCCCTAGTAGCAAGTGTTTGTGACATTGCCAGAAAATGTTTAATTGTACGTAACACTTCACTGAGATTGGTGTTCAATGCCCCAAGTGACAGAGATGGAGACTTGCCCCTGGTTACTCTGCACTTCTTCAGAGATTTCTTGAAATCTTGACTGGACTGCCCCAGGTGTGCTGGATAGTGACATGTTAAGTCCCCCTGTTGATAGGAGATTCGTCAATGGAAGTGTCATCCTTTTTGAAGTGATTTTGTTCACAGAGAGGGCTTTCATTCATCGGATATTCGTTGTGTGAATTTCTCCGCTGTTAAACAAATAGCCATATGCAAACAATGATATTCAAGTAATTCAAAGTTTATGCTTGTCTCGAAGTTTTGAAAAATGCATTTTTTAGCAGAAAACTTTTTATAAGACAAATTCAACACAAGATTTAGGGCAAAGCCTTACAGGAGTCAGGATACCTTTTGTAACAGTATGCTTTCGAACTAACCCATGCTTCAGTTAGGACTTTTGAAGGGTTGTAACGTGGCTTGGTTCACGGTTTAAGAAACAAAGGATAAAGGCTCAAAGTATATTTGTATCCACCCGCTCTTCGTGATGTTATTCAATCCTAAACTCAGTTAATTGTGCGTCGAACTCTATTCGAATTTGGAACGACGTTTTGGTGATGGTTCACACAAGTTGAATTTGTCGGAAGGAAGTCATCTTTTTTTGCAACATTTTTCATGTTGTCGAGGATTTGTAATGACCTCGTTCTTTTGATTTATTATCCCTAATTTTTGCCTGATTGTTCCTGTTTTCGAGATTACAGTCAGCGGGATGCCCCAGCTTTCTTAAGCCTCCTTTATAGGTTTTGGCTCAGTGGGCTTTTCTCTTTTGAGAGATTGACTGCCTATGAAATAAGGAACCACCACTGTCTTTTGATTCCAGAGGAATGCTTTTGATGTCGTTCGTTGTATTATGAACTGAGAGTTTTGCGACTTCAATGCGCATCTTTTGAATTAACTGAGAGACTACCCTGTCCCAGGTTTAAATTAAAGGTTTCAATTTGTGTTTAAAACAGAAAACTCCTACTTCTTTGTCTCGAAGGGGTTGACTAGGGATTATCTTCCTTATAACTCCAGTGTTTAGGATTTGAAAGAAACGCCTGTACATCGTCAGCAAGGTCTGTTTAAAAGCATATTGTATGAGATTATGGCATTGTTCCGTCATCCTCCCTCTAAAGGCTTGTAACTTTTAGCAAGAGTTGAATGTCATAAAGTGAGTAAAAAGCATAGTTTAAATGTAATTAAAATGATTGGATCAAATCAAGACAAACATATGCAATGCCTTAATGAAAAAAAGTTTGGCATTAATAGATAATTGTTTGAATAACAAAGAGATTACAACTTGAAAATTCAAATGAACAAAAGCTTTCAATGATTCGTCATAGGAGCAGTGATTATGTTTGGAGGCTCCGGAGGGTCAAACCTGATCTCCTTGGCATCAATCATGTCTTGGACCTTGTTCTTCAGAGCCCAACAGTTGTTTGTGTCATGTCCCGGACTGTCAGAGTGGTATGCATACCTTTCATTGGGATGATAGGTAGGAGCGGAAGTATTTGGGTTCCGGAGAGGAGCCTTTAACGTAATCAGCTCTGCCTTCAACATGTGTTGTAGCGCTTGACCCAGTGATATGTTGATCTTAGTGAATTGTCTTTTAGGCATGACCTCCTTACGCTGATGCCCCTGTCTTTGTTGAGCAGGCGTAGGATTAGAGATCAAGATTTCTCCTACATGTTGGTCATGACGACTCTTTTGACCATAGACAACATTGGAATCTTTCTTCCCATTGTAGGGCTTTTTCTGAGCATCAGAAGGTGTAGCTTCTTGAATCTTCCCACTTTTGATGCCAGCTTCGACCCTTCCGCCGGTCAGTATTAGCTCGGTGAACCTGGCTGAAGAGATTCCAATCAAGTGGTTAAAGAATGGACTAGACAGGGTCCCCAAAAACATATCAACAAGTTCACGATCAGCTAAAGGTGGTTGCACCCTTCCGGCAAGGTCACTCCATTTTTGAGCATACTCTTTAAATCCTTCACCCATCCCTATTGAAATACCCTGGAGTTGGGTACGCATAGGAGCAAGGTCGGAGTTATACTGATACTGCCTATAGAACGCAATAGCCAAATCCTCCCAGCTGCGGATACTGGCTTCGTCCAACTGATAGAACCACTCAAGCTGAGTCCCTGAAAGACTGTCTTGAAAGAAATGGATCCACAAGTTCTTATCAGCAATGTAAGGCTGGATCTTTCTTACATATGACCGGAGGTGCAGCTTTGGACAGGAAGCTCCGTCATACTTGGCAAAGGCAGGTGCCTTGAATTTATGGGGAATCACCACCCCAAAGGATAGACCTAGATCTCCGAAGTCCAGACCGGGCACCTTCTGTATCTCCATAGCGCTTAAGCGGTCTTCCAGCTGTTTATACTTATCCTCAGTAGGAGGATACTGTTCTTCATCATAGTTCGTCTCGTTGTCGAAGACCATAGGGCTAGGGGCCCTCCCTTCTTGTGGACTATCTTTCCCTCCAGATGAGGTGGTCAGATCAACTTCATTCTGCAGCCCGTTTCCAAACCTGCGTCCAGTGTTGAACAGGATGGTCCTCTTTTTCTTCTTCTTTTTCTCCTTCAGAATCAAAGTCTTCAGGTCCTGTTGACCCTTAGTGCGATCGGTGGATCTGGAACTGACTGTTTAACGCTGGTTCGCGAAATGTCGCGGAAGCAAGAGTCGCAACTGTCTTTTATTTTCTCCAAATGGAAAGGACAAAAGCACAGAAAAATTCCTTAAAGAGATTGCTCTCGGTTCGGGAGGTAGGTTATAGAAAGGGAAGGTGTTAGCACCCTTTCTATCCATGGTTATCCATGGGCTCTTAGATACTTGCTCATTTGTGTTTTCAAAAATGGTTTGTTTGCTTTTCAACTGTGGTTTTTAAAAAGTTTCTTTGAAAATTCCAGTTCGACTCTTGTATCGATCCTCAAGAGTGTTTGAAAATTTGCTTTCGAAAGCTTTTGAAAATGTGTTGGTATGAAAAGTATTTTTGAATTTGTTTTGAAATTTAGAGCAAGTATCTACGAGAACCTACCTACCCTAAGGAATTCGTCTGTGTAAATGTCCTTTAAAGTAGTGCCATCCCACCATTGAGAGGTAGGTAGCACCACCGTTGGAGGTATTCAGGTCAATTCGAGGTTCGGGACATGGTGATCACCAGAGCAATGGGAAGACACCTTAGAAGCTACCCTCATGCCAGGTTCCCGGATCATGAGGACTTACTAAGACATCCTCTACTCGACGATCACCTTTCGAAGGCAAGGCAACAGTGAGGCGTACCCTAGGGGTGGTGTGTGCGATTTGTGTGTCGTTTTCATTTGTATTTGTCTTGTCATGTTATTGGTGTTCTACGCTTGATTTTATTTTGAAGCCATTCATTCTTGCATGCTTTGTTTAACAGTTAAAAGTTGCGAGGAAAAGTAAATCTAAGGCTATTACAAATGGCGCGGGTCCACATCGCCAAAATTAACCAAGACCCGATTTGACGGAAAATAAAGAAATTGAAAGCAAATAAAGAATTGAAAAGTGCGAGAAGTAATTACAAGGCTTCGGGAGAGGTACATAATTATTACAATAAAATAAATACGCGAGTTAATAAGAAATTAAGAACGAAACGAGGGCGTTGGACCCTTTTGCAAAATATTAAAATTACGTGAATTAATTAATTAAGAAAAGAAATTGTTTTTGTTTTTTTGTTGGTATTTTTATGTATTTTAAGATTTAATAGAAAAAAGAAAGAATTAATTAAAATTAACTACTAACCCTAATTCTACTTTATTTTAATTGATTAAGAAAAACGTTAAAATTTAACCTAAATTAAACCTAATTTTTTATATACAATTTTAATTATGAAAATAAATAGAATAAATAATATTATTGTGAAAAAGAAAAATTAAAAAGAATAAAACACTTATTAAACCTAGTTCTATATTTTTTTAGATTTTTGTCATGAAAGAAATTAAAGTTAAAACCCTATTTTAAACTAATTAATTTACATGCATTTATTTACAAGAAAATATTAAAATAAAAATATTTATTGTTTTTTTCTCTTTTCTGATTTTTTATGATGTTTTGTATTTTATAAAAATAATTAATTAACTAAAAGAGTAATAATTAAAATAAAAATAGAATAAAAATAAATAAAGAAAGCAAAGAAATTATGCAAACCTAGGGGGTTCAGACTCCAAATATGGAGGTGAGTCTCTAGCAATTCAGGCCCATTTAGCATGGCCTTGTTGGACTTTTCCACTAGCATGTAGCACGCTGACTGCAGCCTACCATGCTCCCTGATTCCTGGCCCTTTGATGGATGAAGTTGGACGCGTGGATATTGATTCTTGAGGATGCATGGGAGTCTCCAACATAGGCGCTACACATGAACATTAATTGAGAAAAAATAAATGGAAAGGAGTAAGACCTGGGATCGAACCCAGGTCATTAAGATTACCAATCAACACGTGCACCACTGAACCAAATCGTTTACTTTTTATATTATACGCATGCGAATTACTATAAAGCAAAACAATCGCTAGTGGCCTGATCAGAAAAAACGCGCGCCAAGATTCAAAGCCTCCAGTCATGGTTGGCCACGTACCCTTCTTCTTCATTGTGCTATATTTTCCTGAAAACACAAAGACAATAGACAACGGTTTTTGAACCGTTCTGTAATGTACCATTAGAAAAAATAACGAATAGGCCATAAGGCCACATAAATTAAGCGCGATTGTTGCATCTTCTTCGTCCAGACGCGTTGAATCCAATGGTGGTGGTCTTGAGGACTAATTTTTCTTTAAATAAAAACCCCTAATTTTGAGGTCCTGCAAACCCTAGAATCCAAACATGGTGAAATCGCGTATACAGCATAAAAACATAATTGAATGCAATGGTTAGCTTCAAAACTTCATAATGAACATGAATCAACCATTAAAATGCTATGAGAATGTCTAGAAATTAAAATACGATCATGGATTTTTCTTGATACAGTTTGCGTTCATGTTACCAATTCCTGAGGTTCTGATGAGTGTTCTTGATTGCAATCGCTTCTGGACAACCCTGGCAAGCTAATGGAACAAGTTTTGTGCCTTGAATCCACCTAAAAAGTGTTTTTCAGATTTGAGTTTTTAGAGAATTTTTCAAGTTTGTGAATGGCTTTCTTGCGCAGCTTCGTGTCTATTCTGATTAGGGTTGTGTTCTAGCATATGTAGTGAACAAATTAGGTTAACAAAAGTAGAACAAATCCAATGTAATGATGGTTTTGAAGATTGGATTTTCAAGCTTTGTTTTTTCAATCTTTTCCATACAATTTTGTATCAATTAGGATCCAATCAAACCAAATCTTCCCATATTTGAATGTGCACGAATTATTGAGACTAAAACATGTGCAAAAAGATTTGTTAGGTTAAGTTAGATATTTTTCACATATTTAATTGATTTAAGTGAATTATTATAAATAAAAATTCAAATAAATAAATAAAAAATGAGAAAATACTTCCCTTTGGGCCAAGTGGTCGTGCACATGTTTGGAATGATGAATTATGGAAGAAAAATGGGCCCATTAGCAATTTTAGGTCATTTGAATCAATGTTGACTTTTCAAAATATCCAAAAAATTCCCAACTTCCACAAGGCATAACTTGCTCAATCTTTAAGCTTTTCTCATGTTCTTGGACATTTTGGAAAGGTCTTTGAGTCCTCTAACCAATGTCTTTGGTCCCATGTCATTTGGATTTACCAATCTCAAGTTATGGCCTTTGACTTAAAGTCCCTTTTTGTTGACTTTTGAAAATGACCTATAATGTTGAAATTGATAACTTTTTGTGAGAGCATTTCTTGGACTTGAAGTATGAAGATGAGTTGTAGGAAATGTTTTTCTCTTCAAAATGAGCTTTGGATGGAATTTTTCTGATAATCCATGTGAAAGTTATGCCCTGGTCAATTTCAGTTGACTTTTTCAACTGTCCAAATAAGGAAACTTTTGCATCTTGATGATTTCTGAGCCAAATTTTGAGAATCATGATCAAGCATTGATCAAATGATGTTTGTGGCTTCAAAATGGTATGTTGACCAAAAATTTGAACTTTTGACTGCCAAATGACCATTTTGCCCCTACAGTTGACTGTAGTGCAATTAGGGTTTTTGACTGTGCAATTTTGTGCTGAATGCCTTGAAACTTGATATGAGGATGCTTGACCATATTTGTAGGCATATGAGACTTGATTGGACCTTTGAAAACTTCATTTTCTTGATCAGAACAAAAACCCTAGTTTTGACTGTATAGGAGACCTTTGCACTGTGTAACCCTTGGGGAATTTTGCAGCTTGACTTGGCAATTTCTTGAAGAATATGGGAGGGCAAATTTTGGGGTACAACAGTTGCCCCTGTTCAATCTTCTTAGACCTGAGGATGCAGATTGGCTGACGTGCCTTTCGTAATCCGAGGGTAGAAGATGATTGAACACTAGAGTGCCCAGAAATTTGCGCTCACATAGTAGCAGTGATGATGGAATGGGCTTATAGATGCCATTTGGAGATTGATGGATAGGATGATGGGCTTATAGATGCCATCTGGATGTTGATCGCGTAAGAGATTCCTTAGTGAGAACCTGCATACCTGCAAAAGAAAAATGAGTACCTGACGCGTTGCAGGAGTTGATTTCAGATGCTTGGCATAGATATGTCCTGACTGGTTACAGGAGCTGGGTCTGGAGCTTCAAAAGATGATGAATGAACCAGGGATGGTTGCTACCTTGGCATGAATGGTAAGAGGACCTGGAGTGATTTTAACTTCAACAACGCTCGTTGAGAAAAATCTTGGTGGGAAATACCATCTTCGCAGGATCGGGAAGAGAACCATAGGTCATTACAATCTGAAAGGGAATCACCTCACTCACCGTCGGAGAGGGAACTATAGGAGATTATCACCTCACTCACCGTCGGAGAGGGAAACATCTGAAAAGGACTTACCACCTCACTCACCGTCGGAGAGGGAACTATAGGAGATTATCACCTCACTCACCGTCGGAGAGGGAAACATCTGAAAAGGACTTACCACCTCACTCACCGTCGGAGAGGGAACCATAGGAGACTATCACCTCACTCACCGTCGGAGAGGGAAACATCTGAAAAGGACTTACCACCTCACTCACCGTCGGAGAGGGAACCATAGGAGACTATCACCTCACTCACCGTCGGAGAGGGAAACATCTGAAAAGGACTTACCACCTCACTCACCGTCGGAGAGGGAACCATAGGAGACTATCACCTCACTCACCGTCGGAGAGGGAAACATCTGAAAGGACTTACCACCTCACTCACCGTCGGAGAGGGAACCATAGGAGACTATCACCTCACTCACCGTCGGAGAGGGAAACATCTGAAAAGGACTTACCACCTCACTCACCGTCGGAGAGGGAACCATAGGAGACTATCACCTCACTCACCGTCGGAGAGGGAAACATCTGAAAAGGACTTACCACCTCACTCACCATCGGAGAGGGAACCATAGGAGACTATCACCTCACTCACCGTCGGAGAGGGAAACATCTGAAAAGGACTTACCACCTCACTCACCGTCGGAGAGGGAACCATAAGAGACTATCACCTCACTCACCGTCGGAGAGGGAAACATCTGAAAAGGACTTACCACCTCACTCACCGTCGGAGAGGGAACCATAGGAGACTATCACCTCACTCACCGTCGGAGAGGGAAACATCTGAAAAGGACTTACCACCTCACTCACCGTCGGAGAGGGAACCATAGGAGACTATCACCTCACTCACCGTCGGAGAGGGAAACATCTGAAAAGGACTTACCACCTCACTCACCGTCGGAGAGGGAACCATAGGAGACTATCACCTCACTCACCGTCGGAGAGGGAAACATCTGAAAGGACTTACCACCTCACTCACCGTCGGAGAGGGAACCATAGGAGACTATCACCTCACTCACCGTCGGAGAGGGAAACATCTGAAAAGGACTTACCACCTCACTCACCGTCGGAGAGGGAACCATAGGAGACTATCACCTCACTCACCGTCGGAGAGGGAAACATCTGAAAAGGACTTACCACCTCACTCACCGTCGGAGAGGGAACCATAGGAGACTATCACCTCACTCACCGTCGGAGAGGGAAACATCATAATTTGATAACTTCTACTGAGTCTTCATCAGAAAAATCTGTTGGGAGTCGATTTAGCTGGACTAGAGAAGGCCTGGGACTGGATAAGAAATCTTTGGAATCGATTAACTGAGCCGGTCTAGGTCTTGAAATATGATTGAGAATTTCAACTGCATCTTTCCTGAAAGGTAAAGGTCAGTCGTATGCAATGCATGATATGGATCAAGCAATGATGTTCTCAACATAAATGAGATTTGTAAGATGTGATGCATCGATGCATGCTATAATGATGTATGTGATGTTTATGTATGTGTTTTTTGTCTAGGAAAATAAATCCTTGACGGATGCCGGGAAGTCATATCCTGGGCTGATGTTGAAGAATAGATTTTGCTTCCGCTGGGGATGATAACTGCAAGAATACCGGTAGGAGAAGATGACTCTGTTGCGGAATAAACTTGACAGATGGAAGATTCTGCGGGGAGAAAAGATACTCTAGCGACCATGCTGGGAAGCAATACTCTGTGGGGAGAGATGCCTTGCTGAGTGCTGATAATAATTTGCTGGGGATACCCTTATTGTTGGGAGTGTTGATGGACTTCGCTGGGGTAAGAAGACTTCGTCGAGGACGCTCTTTCCGTGGCTTTTGGCTGAGGATAACCCAGTTATATCCTGTTAAGGAAATAACTCTTTAAATCAAGCCGGACGACGCGTTTGTGCTCTGCGAGGATAAGCTTCCAGAATCTACTGGGGATACGCTTACTGCTTGGGGAGATGAATTCCAACCTTCCTGGGGAACTGGATTGGACTCTCTTGGGGAAGTTTTGATATGCTGGGGAAGTGATTCTTTTGAATGTTGACATGCTTCCGGGGAATAATCTTTAGACCAAGACTGCCGGGATGCTTGTTAAGGATATACATGCTACTGGGGAATGTTGAGGTCTGCCGGAGGATACTCAATTTCCTTGAGATTTGATAACTCTGCTTGGAGAGGAGTGTATTGGCTGTTGACTTATTCTCTGGGGAATTAAGACATCTGGTTATGTTTTTCAGCTGAACATCCCTTATATCTTGTGGACAGAGCAATTAGATCGCTTGGACAACTCTTTATTGCCCCTGTTTCTATGGGAGAAGGCACCTGTGGGGTGCTGATAGTTGTTGATAGACCAACCTTCTTCTGGTAGGCAGGTGACAGGATGACGGGACATAGTCGTACGCTTTGATCCCTAACTTTTGCCTGGACCGCCCTTTCGGGTTTTCAGTCCACCGGGATACCCATTTTTGCCCAAGCCGCCTTTTCAGGTTTTCGACTTACCGGGTGTACAGCTTTTTTCATTTCATCCCTTATTTTTGCCCGAACCCTTTTGGTTCGCCGGGAAGCCCTTATTTTTGCCTAGGTACGTCAACCTAGCGGGTCTTTGATTACGCGTATTTTTTTTCGACTATGTCCACGCTCTCAGAATGTAGGGAGTTGCCCCTGTTAGCAGTGTTTTGTCATGCCACCATAGGGTGTTTGATCAGACACGACACGTTGTTGGAATGCCCCAAGTGACTCAGGCGGAGATTTGCCCCAGGCTATTTGACTTTTGAGAGATTCTCTGAATCTTGATTGGATTGCCCCAGATGATGGACCATGGTCATGTCTGCCCCTTGGTTGGAAGTACTTCTGTTCATTAGGCATTCGTCGTGCGAATTTCTATGCTGTTCAAACAAAAAGTCATATGCAAACAAAGTTATGTTAAAAATGCAAAGCCTATGTCTGTCTTGAAGATTTTGAAAATGCATTCTCTTTCATAAAACAAGTGAATATTTGTAAAACGTGATGTCAACACCGTATTTACCGTAGGCCTTAAAGAGTCAGGATACCTTTCGTAACAGTATGCTTTCGAACTAACCCATGCTTTAGCTAGGACTTTTAAGGGTTATAACGTGGCCTGGTTCATGGTTTAAGAAACAAAGGATAAAGGCTCAAATTATTTGTACCCACCCGCTCTTCATGATGTTCTTCAAACCTAAGCTCAGTTGATCATACGTTAGACCTTGTTTGAGTCTTTGCTCTGATTTTGCGGTGATGATTCGGATATTGACAACTTAGGAAGTCCTTCCTTTTTTTGTTGAGGGTTTGTAAGACCTCTTTCTTTTTGATTTTGCTATCCCTAAATTTTGCCTGCACTGCTTCCTTTTCGGAATTACAGTCAGCGGGATGCCCCAGTTTCATAAGTCCCCTTTGTAGGTTTAGACTTCTTGGGCTTTCCGTTTATGATAAAATTTTTTTGATCATGACTGCCTATCTGTATGATTGTTCAGAACCATCACTGTCTTTTGTTTCATAAGGACCTCTTTGGTGCCATTCGTTATGCACTTGGATCAACTGAGAGAACTACCCTGCCCCAGGTTATGATTAAGGGTTTTAAATTTCGAAAAGGAAAACTCCTACTTCTTTGGCTCAGAGGGGTTGACGAGGGATTATCATCCTTATAACTCCAGTGTTTGGGGATTGAAACAATGCCTGTACCTCATCAGCGGGGTCTGTTCAAAAGCATACTGTAGATTATGGTATCGTTTTCGTCATCCTCCCTCAAGAGGCTTAGAATTAATGAGAGTTGACATCAGAAAAATATGAAAACAGTTTGCATATAATGAATGCGAATATATTGATTCAAAATAGACATAAGCGATGCATTAATGGAATAACAATGTTTTAACATGAATAAATGTTTGAATAAACAAAGAAAAATACGACTTGAATTCAAATGAACAAAAAGTGCTTTCTATCCTAGCCATGTTTTGGCGTGGGAGCCATGATCACATTGGGAGTCTCGGTGGGCTCGAACTCGATCTCTTTAGCATCGATCATGTTCTGAATTTTATACTTCAGTGCCCAACAGTCCTCAGTATCGTGCCCCGGGCTACCAGAATGGTAAGCGCACCTTGCTTCTGGGTTGTAATTTGGAGAGGAAGTTTTTGGATTTGCGGGAGGGTTGATCACCGCAATCAGGTTCATCCTTAACATGTGCTGCAAAGCTCGTGACCATGACATGTTAATGTTGGTGAATTGTCTCTTAGGCTCGTCCGACCTGTTCTTATCAACCCGTTGTTCTTGGCGCGGTCGTTGTTGGACCTGAGAAGTAGTAGCAATTCGGAGAGGTCTATTCATTGGACCCGACCTTTGCCTTCTTGGAAGCTGTTCCATGACCCGGTCCCTGATTTGGGTTGGTTGCCTCAAGTCTCGATGAAGCTGACTGATCATGGCCCTCAGCTCTCCTTGCTCCTGAGCTAAACCTTGAATGAGGGCCCTTTGCCCCAGCATCTGGGTTTTCAACGTGTCTACCTCAGCTTGTAAACGTTTCAGCTGCTCGTCCTTGTCATCTTCGGGACTTTTTCTGTTCAGATTCCCCATAAGGAGTGTCCTCAACTCTTCTTGCCCCTTGGATAGGCTTAGGAAGATCTCCTTGAACTGAGTCTCTTGAGTGTGAAGGTCCTGGTTATCCGGTTGGAAGGCCATTGCTGAAATAAACAGCGAGAAGGGTAAGTGACCTGCAAAGAACGGGTACCTGTAATGCAGTGATATGTATGATATGCATGCAATGTTTTCGAGGACCTCGCGGGGTAAACAAGAAAATTGTTAGCATTTGAGTTTGGTAGCCTGATTGAAGGAATTTCATATTGTTGAGAGTCCTTCTTCAAGGGTCAAAGGCTCACCATATCCAGTGGGTCATAGCCTCTGACTTTGGTCATCATGTCTGGTCTTGATTTCCAAACAACCTTGGTTAGGGAACCTTCTTCAGGAGTCAGAGCTCACCATATCAAGTGGATCATAGCCTCTGACAACCTTGGCTAGAGGAAAATAAATCCTCTTTGCCCCTTGCTGGACAGTTGGTTCATCATGACCTGCATCACAAGCCCTTGAGATCCTTGAAATGGGTTAGGATGTATGCAATGGTATGATGTCATGATGCATGGGGTAATATAGGTAACCCTGTCATGAGTCCCTATTAGGGACTGCAAACCCAAAACCTGCAAGACACTTAGTAAACCTGTCAGGAGTCCCAATTAAGGACTAAGACAATCCCTGCAAGAAACTTGGTACACCTTGTTATGAGCCCTGGTTAAGGACTAAAACAAAAACCTGTAGGAAATTCAGTAGACCCTGTTATGAGTCCTAGCTAAGGACTACAAACAAAACCTGCAAGAAACAAGTGTCAGGTAACAGGCATGCAGATAGTCAAGTACGAAGGCACACAAGAGAAAGCCCTTAGAGTTTTAGGCCAGCATGGGGTCTGGGTAGTACCCTCTTGAAGTTGGTGGGTTCAACCTGTCCTAATCAAAGTAACCGGGTTCTAAGGTTCCCAATATCACGGGATTGCTTTCATTGTTCATCATTTCGATTTAGCCACTGAACTGGCGACCGAAATATTCCAGGAAAGCAACCCTCAATTGAGTGTAGTATCGAGTATCAACCAACCTCGGACTGCACCAAAGTCAGTTATCTCACTACCCTAAAGAGGCCAAGATGGTTCAATTAAGGTTCCTAAGGTCTGTTGATGCTTCACGACACCACGCGGAGGCCCCGTACTCTCCTTGACTGAACTCAAGGGTTACCGGTACACACCAAAGCGCCACATCAACGTAGCAGACTGTTTCAACCATGTCGGTATACCCCGCACAGTTCCCTCACAGCCTTGTTGCTACTTTCTAAGAAGGTATCCCCCAGATCCGGGTTAGGATCTATAGAACTCCCAAGACAGTCCCACAATTTAAAGCACACAAGTCAATACAATTGAAAACACAGTTATGAACTAACCCTAAGGTACACCTCACTTTAAGTTAATTCCCCAGCAGAGTCGCCAGTTCTGCGATCGGTGGATCTGGAACTGACTGTTTAACGCTGGTTCGCGAAATGTCGCGGAAGCAAGAGTCGCCACCGTCTTTTATTTTCTCCAAATGGAAAGGACAAAAGCACAGAAAAATTCCTTAAAGAGATTGCTCTCGGTTCGGGAGGTAGGTTATAGAAAGGGAAGGTGTTAGCACCCTTTCTATCCATGGTTATCCATGGGCTCTTAGATACTTGCTCATTTGTGTTTTCAAAAATGGTTTGTTTGCTTTTCAACTGTGGGTTTTAAAAAGTTTCTTTGAAAATTCCAGTTCGACTCTTGTATCGGTCCTCAAGAGTGTTTGAAAATTTGCTTTCGAAAGCTTTTGAAAATGTGTTGGTATGAAAAGTATTTTTGAATTTGTTTTGAAATTTAGAGCAAGTATCTACGAGAACCTACCTACCCTAAGGAATTCGTCTGTGTAAATGTCCTTTAAAGTAGTGCCATCCCACCATTGAGAGGTAGGTAGCACCACCGTTGGAGGTATTCGGGTCAATTCGAGGTTCGGGACATGGTGATCACCAGAGCAATGGGAAGACACCTTAGAAGCTACCCTCATGCCAGGTTCCCGGATCATGAGGACTTACTAAGACATCCTCTACTCGACGATCACCTTTCGAAGGCAAGGCAACAGTGAGGCGTACCCTAGGGGTGGTGTGTGCGATTTGTGTGTCGTTTTCATTTGTATTTGTCTTGTCATGTTATTGGTGTTCTACGCTTGATTTTATTTTGAAGCCATTCATTCTTGCATGCTTTGTTTAACAGTTAAAAGTTGCGAGGAAAAGTAAATCTAAGGCTATTACAAATGGCGCGGGTCCACATCGCCAAAATTAACCAAGACCCGATTTGACGGAAAATAAAGAAATTGAAAGCAAATAAAGAATTGAAAAGTGCGAGAAGTAATTACAAGGCTTCGGGAGAGGTACATAATTATTACAATAAAATAAATACGCGAGTTAATAAGAAATTAAGAACGAAACGAGGGCGTTGGACCCTTTTGCAAAATATTAAAATTACGTGAATTAATTAATTAAGAAAAGAAATTGTTTTTGTTTTTTTTTTGGTATTTTTATGTATTTTAAGATTTAATAGAAAAAAGAAAGAATTAATTAAAATTAACTACTAACCCTAATTCTACTTTATTTTAATTGATTAAGAAAAACGTTAAAATTTAACCTAAATTAAACCTAATTTTTTATATACAATTTTAATTATGAAAATAAATAGAATAAATAATATTATTGTGAAAAAGAAAAATTAAAAAGAATAAAACACTTATTAAACCTAGTTCTATATTTTTTTAGATTTTTGTCATGAAAGAAATTAAAGTTAAAACCCTATTTTAAACTAATTAATTTACATGCATTTATTTACAAGAAAATATTAAAATAAAAATATTTATTGTTTTTTTCTCTTTTCTGATTTTTTATGATGTTTTGTATTTTATAAAAATAATTAATTAACTAAAAGAGTAATAATTAAAATAAAAATAGAATAAAAATAAATAAAGAAAGCAAAGAAATTATGCAAACCTAGGGGGTTCAGACCCCAAATATGGAGGTGAGTCTCTAGCAATTCAGGCCCATTTAGCATGGCCTTGTTGGACTTTTCCACTAGCATGTAGCACGCTGACTGCAGCCTACCATGCTCCCTGATTCCTGGCCCTTTGATGGATGAAGTTGGACGCGTGGATATTGATTCTTGAGGATGCATGGGAGTCTCCAACATAGGCGCTACACATGAACATTAATTGAGAAAAAATAAATGGAAAGGAGTAAGACCTGGGATCGAACCCAGGTCATTAAGATTACCAATCAACACGTGCACCACTGAACCAAATCGTTTACTTTGTATATTATACGCATGCGAATTACTATAAAGCAAAACAATCGCTAGTGGCCTGATCAGAAAAAACGCGCTCCAAGATTCAAAGCCTCCAGTCATGGTTGGCCACGTACCCTTCTTCTTCATTGTGCTATATTTTCCTGAAAACACAAAGACAATAGACAACGATTTTTGAACCGTTCTGTAATGTACCATTAGAAAAAATAACGAATAGGCCATAAGGCCACATAAATTAAGCGCGATTGTTGCATCTTCTTCGTCCAGACGCGTTGAATCCAATGGTGGTGGTCTTGAGGACTAATTTTTCTTTAAATAAAAACCCCTAATTTTGAGGTCCTGCAAACCCTAGAATCCAAACATGGTGAAATCGCGTATACAGCATAAAAACATAATTGAATGCAATGGTTAGCTTCAAAACTTCATAATGAACATGAATCAACCATTAAAATGCTATGAGAATGTCTAGAAATTAAAATACGATCATGGATTTTTCTTGATACAGTTTGCGTTCATGTTACCAATTCCTGAGGTTCTAATGAGTGTTCTTGATTGCAATCGCTTCTGGACAACCCTGGCAAGCTAATGGAACAAGTTTTGTGCCTTGAATCCACCTAAAAAGTGTTTTTCAGATTTGAGTTTTTAGAGAATTTTTCAAGTTTGTGAATGGCTTTCTTGCGCAGCTTCGTGTCTATTCTGATTAGGGTTGTGTTCTAGCATATGTAGTGAACAAATTAGGTTAACAAAAGTAGAACAAATCCAATGTAATGATGGTTTTGAAGATTGGATTTTCAAGCTTTGTTTTTTCAATCTTTTCCATACAATTTTGTTACAATTAGGATCCAATCAAACCAAATCTTCCCATATTTGAATGTGCACGAATTATTGAGACTAAAACATGTGCAAAAAGATTTGTTAGGTTAAGTTAGATATTTTTCACATATTTAATTGATTTAAGTGAATTATTATAAATAAAAATTCAAATAAATAAATAAAAAATGAGAAAATACTTCCCTTTGGGCCAAGTGGTCGTGCACATGTTTGGAATGATGAATTATGGAAGAAAAATGGGCCCATTAGCAATTTTAGGTCATTTGAATCAATGTTGACTTTTCAAAATATCCAAAAATTTCCCAACTTCCACAAGGCATAACTTGCTCAATCTTTAAGATTTTCTCATGTTCTTGGACATTTTGGAAAGGTATTTGAGTCCTCTAACCAATGGCTTTGGTCCCATGTCATTTTGATTTACCAATCTCAAGTTATGGCCTTTGACTTAAAGTCCCTTTTTGTTGACTTTTGAAAATGACCTATAATGTTGAAATTGATAACTTTTTGTGAGAGAATTTCTTGGACTTGAAGTATGAAGATGAGTTGTAGGAAATGTTTTTCTCTTCAAAATGAGCTTTGGATGGAATTTTTCTGATAATCCATGTGAAAGTTATGCCCTGGTCAATTTCAGTTGACTTTTTCAGCTGTCCAAATAAGGAAACTTTTGCATCTTGATGATTTCTGAGCCAAATTTTGAGAATCATGATCAAGCATTGATCAAATGATGTTTGTGGATTCAAAATGGTATGTTGACCAAAAATTTGAACTTTTGACTTCCAAATGACCATTTTGCCCCTACAGTTGACTGTAGTGCAATTAGGGTTTTTGACTGTGCAATTTTGTGCTGAATGCCTTGAAACTTGATATGAGGATGCTTGACCATATTTGTAGGCATATGAGACTTGATTGGACCTTTGAAAACTTCATTTTCTTGATCAGAACAAAAACCCTAGTTTTGACTGTATAGGAGACCTTTGCACTGTGTAACCCTTGGGGAATTTTGCAGCTTGACTTGGCAATTTCTTGAAGAATATGGGAGGGAAAATTTTGGGGTACAACAGTTAGCTATATTCATGAACATCTCTTGAAATTGGGCATTCTAGGCCTAGAGGGCCTTGATAGCTTGCTCAGTTGAAGGTTCAGTAGACATGATGATTGCTGAAATAAACAGCGAAGAAGATAAGAGACCTGTACTGGGAGACATGTTATGCAATGATATGCATGATATATGTATGCAATGTTTTCAAGGATCTCGCAGGGTAAACAAGAAACTGTTAGAATCTGAATCTGGTAGCTTGATTGAAGGAACTTCATGTTGATGAGAGTCCTTCTTCAAGAGTCAAGCTCACCATATCGAGTGGGTCATAGCCCCTGACTCAAGTTATCGTGCTTGGATTTCTAGACAACCTCGGCTAGAGGAAAATAAATCCCCTTTTCCCCTTTCTAGCCATTTGATTTACCATAACCTGCATCGCAGACCCTTGAGATCCTTGAAATGTTTAAAGAAATGTTAAGGCATGATGTTATGATGTGTATGCTATGCGTTTAAGCAAAAGTGTGAGGTGATGTAAGTAAGACCTGCAGTAAATCCAGATTATTGGATAAGGACTGTAAACAAAACCTGCAAGGAACCCATGTTGTCAGATAACAAGAATGTGCAAGTAGTTCAAGTTTGAAGGCACACAAGTCACACAAAAAGAGCCCTTAGATTTCAGGCTTGCGTGAGGTTTCATAGGTAAGTACCCTCTTGAGTGTAGTTGGCTCAAAACCTGTCCTATAAATAGTAACCGGGTTCTAAGGAGCTCAATATCATTGGATTGTTTTCTATGTTCATCGTTTTGGTTTATCCACTGAACTAGCGACCAAAATATTCCAAGAAAACAATCCTCAATGAGTGTAGTATCGAGTATCTACCAACTTCGGACTGCACCAAAGTCGGTCATCTCACTACCCCTAAAAAGGCCAAGATGGTCAAGTAAGGTTCTAGGTCATTAGTGCTTAGTGACATCACTCAGCGGCCCCGTATTCTCTTTGATTGACTCAAAGCTACCGGTACTCACAAATATGTCGCACTAATATAGTTATTGCTTCAACCGTGTCGGTATACCCCGCACAGTTTCCACAACGTATTGCTATCTATGAATGTTTCCCAAATCCGGGTGGAGGATTTCAAACCCAAACAATAGAACCAAAATTAAAGCATACAAAGCATACAATTGAAAACACAAGTGATCTAATCCTAAGGTACACCTCACTTATAGATTATTCCCCAGCAGAGTCACCAGTTCTGTGATCGGTGGGAATGAGAACTGACTGTTTTGGAATGCTGGTTCGCATTTGCGTTTGTTTTCGCAAAATGTCGCGGTAAGCAAGAGTCGCCACCGTCTTTTATTTTATCCAACAAGGAAAGGACAAAAGTATAGAAAAATTCCTTTTCGAGATGTTTCTCAGGTTCGGGAGGTAGATTATAGAAAGGGAAGGTGTTAGCACCCTTTCTATCTGTGGTTATCCACGGGCTCTTATGTACTTGCTCACTATGTTTTCAAAAGTTTGCTTTTCTTTGTGATTGTGGGTTTTGAAAAGAGTTTTGTTTGAAGAGAGTGTAAGTGCAAAAAGTTTTGTTTTGTTTTTAAAAGGAGCAAGTACTTAAGAACATTTACCTACTCAAAAAGGAATTAAACTGTGCAAGTATCCTTTAGACAATGCTATCCCACTATTGAGGAGTAGGTAGCATCATCGTTGGAGTTTTCGGGTCAGTTCGATTAAGGGACGTGTGGTCACTAAAGCAATGTTAGGATGCTTTAGCGGTAACCCTAATGTCAGATCATTTTTATCGAGGCAACCGTTTCGAGGCAACTTTGATCTTTCGACAGGAGGGCGACCTCTAAGACTTCCTATACTCAATGACCACGTTCGAGGCAACCAAGTGAGGCGAACCCTAAGAGTGGCATGTGCGAGTGTGTCAATTTTCAGTTTATATTATCTTTGTACATGTTATGGTGAACTACGGTTGATTTTAAATTAAAGGTTAATCTTGTCATGCAATCCCAGTTAGCATACATCTAAACGGTTAATATATGTACAGGAATTTAAAGTGCGGGAATTGTAAATCCTACGCTATTACAAGGCTTCTGGGAGGGGGATTATTTACATGTCCAAAATTGGGGGGATAAAGCAGTAAAGTGTAAAAGTCTTAGTTAAGCTATTACAAACCAGTAGGCAATTACAATAAAATAAACGCGCGCGAATCTGAAAATAACCTCTAAAAATCCTAAGAATAAAATCTTTTTGTTGTTTTTTATATAAAAGAACATAAGGCCTAAGTCAATTAATTTTTTTAATTTTAAGAAAAATGTTAAAATAATTAATTAATTTATTTAAGAAATAAATATAGTTGGAAAAACAACTAGCCTAATGTTTTTGTGATTTTTTTTTTATTTTAATGTTAATTAAAAAGATAAAAAGATGTCAATGAAAACAAAAATAAAATACAAGGGGGATCCTTCGATCCAGGAAAAAAAAAGGAGCTTAGAGCCAAGGAGGGAATGGAAGCTTCGATCTAAACAGGGTCATGGTTCTTTCGATTGGGCCAGGAAGTGGGCATGAACAGCCTTCGATCCAGGGAAGGGGATTTCCCTTCGATCCTGGGAAAAATGCCTTCTTCGATCCAGGAGGACTATGGGAAGCTTCGATCCAGAGAAGGTGTCTCGTTCGATCTGGGATGCTATACCTGCAAAAGTATGTTAGCAAAATAAAACTCAGGGCCTGGTATCGAACCCCAGGCCCTTCGATCCTGTGTGCGCTGAGTCTTTTCAGGCTAAATCTGCAGCAAATGTTAGCAAACGAAGAACATGACTTGGGGCCAAACCCAAGCCCTTGAATTCTGTCTAGGATGGCAAATCGAATGGGATAGAAAATATGGAGGTGTTATGCAAAATGAAAAGTTTTGACAATTTACCCTCTCTTAACAGCAGATTGAATCTTCGATTTGGGTACTGGCTGGATGGGAGCACTTTCAATCTGAGGGCTTCTGGGCGTGGGCACCTTCGATCTGAAGGACTGCTTTGGCTTGGAAAATTCTGACAACCTTTGATGGATTGTATGGGCAGCGCCTCTCCAATGTTTTTTTGTTATCCTTTTCTTTTCTGTTCTCTTGTTTTGTTTCTGTTTGTTGTCCGCTGTAATGTGTCACTGGCCTCGTATTTATAGGAGTGTGAGGGTGCACGAAAATGGAAAGGGACAGCTATATAACCAGGCCTTTAAAGTCATGAGACAAGAACCAGACATATTAAAAGATTTCCTTTTTTGAAATATTCATGTCTCTTTGGAATCTTGAATGAACCTGGACACTTTTGAATTTCGAATGCATTCAGGCCCTGCTCTTCGATTGGTCCTGATTTGAATAGAATCACTCTGGTCGAATCAGCTCTTTAGGAACAGAAAAGGCAAGAATCTGACCTTTACCTCAGGAATTAAATCCACAATCAGCATTTAATTATTTCTATATTTGCAAGGGAAACATGCAATTTTCTCATGTTCAGTTTACCTGGACATGTTTTTTTTTGTTTGAGTGCCCTCTTGATGGCCTCTTTCAAATGGCCTGGAAGGAGTTCTTCAAATGGCCCTGGTCCAAATATCAATCGAAGGGCACTAATTAAAATTCCAATCGAAAGGCTTTGACATAATGCCAATCGAAGTGCTTGTCCATAATGCCAATCGAAAGGCTCCTTCAGAATATCAATCGAAGGGTCTTTCAGAATGCCAATCGAAGGCCTTGACATAATGCCAATCGAAGTGATTGTCCATAATGCCAATCGAAAGGCTCATTCAGCATACCAATCGAAGGGTCTTTCAGAATGCCAATCGAAGTGCTTGTCCATAATGCCAATCGAAATGCTCCTTCAGAATACCAATCGAAGGGTCTTTCAGAATGCCAATCGAAGTGCTTGTCCATAATGCCAATCGAAATGCTCCTTCAGAATACCAATCGAAGGGTCTTTCAGAATGCCAATCGAAGGCCTTGACATAATGCCAATCGAAGTGCTCGTTCAGAATACTAATCGAAGGGTCTTTCAGAATGCCAATCGAAAGGTACTTAAAGCACCACTCAAAAATTTTATTTTTTCCTTAGGCAAGGGTTTGTGATCAACTATGCAGGGGGAAGACTTTAGAAAACATGAGAGGGCAAATTTTGGGGTACAACACTCCCAAGTAGATTGGCAAACAACCCAGACTCATGAACCTACTCCCCAACAAGAACAAGCTTTCTTCCCCATAGAGTTTTCATTACTCCCCAACAGAATGAAGATTCTCATTTTTCCCCGGTAAGAGTCATCAAAATTCTCTGGACTCCTTAACAGAATGAAGATTCTCATTCCTAATTCCCAGCAAAAGTCATCAAAGTTCTCTGGATTCTACAAGCAGATTTCTCTAGCAGTACATGGCATTACTCTCACAGCGGAATTTTTGTCATTACTCCAACTTCAAGACATGAAGGATCTCTATATCCTCAGTAAAGTCACCAAGGATTTCTTATCCTCAGCAGTCAAGGATTTATTTTCCCCGGCAGCAGTCAAGGATTTTATTATCCCCAGTTGTCAAGGATTTATTTTCCTCAGCAAAATAGATAATCAGCTTGCATGCGCATACATCACATTCATATATCATAAACATTAATAAAACACATCTATTGCATCATACATTTCATGCAACATAACTTTGTGTTTCAGCTAACATTTTACCCTTTTCAGGATAAGATTAACAAGCTATCTTTAACAAACATTCAAAAGATTTCAGATACAGTACAAATACGCTCTAGACAAGGATGCCATTCTGATATTCATTCAGATTTCAATTTCAGATACAGTACGAATACGCTCCAAACACGAAAGTCATTATGTCACTCATTCGAATTTTCAAGTTCAGATATGCTCCAGACACGGAAGCCATTCTGTCACTTATTTAGATCTCTTATTCAGATACAGTACAGATACGCTCTAGACACGGTTGCCATTCTGTCACTTGTTCTGATTTTCCCCAGCTTAGATACGCTCCAGACACGGAAGCCATTCTGTCACTCATTCAGATTACTTATTCAGATTCTCACAGTTCAGATACGCTCCAGACACGGTTGCCATTCTGTCACTTATTCAGAGTCAAGTTCAAGATACAGCTCAGATACGTTCCAGATACGGATACCATTCTGATGCTCATTCTTCTGATTTACAACAAACATTCTTGGATGGCATCTACAAGCCCATCTCCAGCAAGATTCTATCACCTCTCTAAATGGCATCTTTAAGCCCATTCCCTCAACCACACCTCGTCGAGTGCAAATTTACAGGAACTCTAGTGTCCAATCTTCTTTTACCTTCGAGTCACGAACGACAAACTCGCCAATCTAAGTCTTCAGGTTCAAGAAGATTGAACAGGGGAAGCTGTTGTACCCCAAAAATTTCCCTCTTATTTATCAAGATTTTCCTCACAAGACTTCTTGGACTCAAGACAAGATTAGAGTTTGGTCAGCTCAAGACATCATCTTGCACTGATAACCTGAAATTAGGGTTTGAGTTTGCACAAAGATTTTTGGACCATCAATGCTTCATGTGACTTTCATACACCATCTTGGACCCCTAAGATTGCTCATGTCAAGTTTCAAGCCTTGAACCACATTTTTGACTAGTCAATTGGACAATTGACCTAAAAATCAGTTGTATTGGGAAATAAGTCATCCATGGCCAATCTACAGTCAAAATTCATAATTTTTGATCCACAACAACATTTTAGACTCATATGTACCATTTGATCAAGTTTGGATCACAAATCCTCAAGAAATTTGTCCAAATCATCAAAAGGGCAAAATGGTCAAAATTAGGGTTTTGACTGAGAAAGGACAATTTCTGATTTTTAACCTAGTCAATGACCAATTTAGTTCAAGCATGATTTCAAGGGTTCAATGGAATCATCTTGACCTAATCACATAGTTCAAAAGATCTCAAGTTCATAGGATAGACAGATGAATTTTCCAGTCAGCTGATCAAAATTCAAATGTACACTAAAAAGTCAAACTTTGACTTTTTGGTCCAAATCAAGTGCCAAGGGTCATAATTCATCAAGATTTGTCAAAATGTGAAACTTATTGACCAAGAAACCTAAAATTTCAAATTAGGGTTTTAATTTGAAAATTTTAATAACTTAGAATTTTTCTAAGTATAGAAATTTTCTTATTTTTCCCAACTTTCCACCACTTTTTCACCATGATGAAATTTGATTCAAAGAAAACTTCCAACATGAAAGTTGTAGTCCTCCATGAAATCTACAACTTTTATTCATAAAGTTTTCCCAAAAGATGCTTGTATCTCAAGTTATGAATTTGTGAATAGAGGTCCATGAACCCAATGACTTAGTGAAAATTTGCCCTAATTTAGGCAGGTTTTTGACCCAACTTCACGGACATTTTTCACCTAGTTCCAAGAGGTATCTCAAAATTCATTTCAAAGATGGATTATAGAGCATATTGCAAACTTTCAAAAATGTCCTAGAACTCTCCAAGATCATTTTTGGTTAGGGAGAATCGAAGAGAAATTGGCATTTTATCACTTTTGTTCATGCCATTTTCACAAAGTATCAAGTTGCAAATCTGATCTTGGATACTTTTACCTTGCATTACAGGTCCTAAACTCATTCTACACTCCATAATTAAATGCAAACTCAGTAGTTAAAGGATTTATTTTCACTTTTGAAGCATTGTACAAGTTGTAATTCCATTTTTGGCCAAAAGTGCACATTGCCATTTTCATAAAGGAAAGCTTTTGCAACTTTACAAACATTGAGCCTTGGACATGTTCTTTTGTTACAAGCAATGTCCATAGATATCAAGCAATGTACAACAACTCTTTGCAGCCCTAGAACTAGCCAGTACAAACATGTTGGCTTAAGTCACTTCATTTTTCTTCAAAGGCAAGAAAGTTGGCCAAAGGTTCAGAACTTGTACAAGCTGATAAGGAGTGGACTTTGTATCAATTTATACATATCCACAAACTTGTCAAAACTAAGCACAGGAAGGCCTAACATCTGAAACTCTCCAAAACTCCAAAACCTCATTTTTCTGCCAAAACTTCCAATTTCTGCCAAATCATAGCAAGCTCATTATTTGCTCGTGCATTTTTCCCTTTAACATTTGAAACATCTTCCTTATATCCTACCAAAGCTATCCAAGCCCTGGTCCTGGTTCTGTGAGCTCTGTTTCAGCCATTTCCATTTTTAAATTTGGAGGTTGCAGCTTGACTTCTACAGATAGTTTCAGCCATCCACAAAGCAAGCTGAGCATTGGAATAGTTTGAAGGAACTTCAAGGAAGCTCACACGATCCTCAGGCCATCACTCAAAGTCCCCACATTGTCATATCCAAATCCAGATGAAGGAGGTATTTTTCAAATCCCTATCTCTCTATTTAGGCATCCTCAAGCCACGATTTGTGAAGAAAAAACGTAGCCCTTATCTTGGTGAAGCTGTACATATGCATACTTGCCATTTATATTAACCATGATGTGAGAATTTAAAGCTTGAAGTTCATGAAATAATTAGGTCACCAATTAGGGCTGATTAAATTCTCTCTGATCTTTGAGAGTTAGGTTACAAATTTTATATCATTGGAATCGTGAGATTACAAGCTACATGTTTTGTGTTATGGGTTTTTGTTTTTGTGCAAGCAATAGAGAGTTACATATTTGAAGAGAATACACGTGCAAGGAGGAAGCTGGAGGACAAGGATGAAGTGCCTGGGCCTTGGGCCTTCTGTTTTTAATTTTTGCACCCCCATAACCACTATTTGCACCCCTTGATTCTTGTTTTATATTTTTTACATTTTCTTTTATATTTTCATGTTTATTGTTTTTAATCATTTTTTCTGAACATTAAAAAATCCCAAAAATAATTAAATAATTTTTTGCAATTTTATTTTATTTTTATTATTTTTATTCACATGGAAAATAGTTTATTTTTAATAAATAGAACTTATTTTCTTAAATAAATTGTAAATACATTTAATAAATACTATACATTTTTATTTTATTATTTTTACACATAAAATATTTATTTTCATACATATTTTAATTTTTAATATTGACATATAATATTATTTATTATTTTCTTATACAAAAATGGACAAAATAAATAGTAGTAAACATATATTTCTTTTAATAAAAAAATTAGGGTTTCACCCTTTCAAAAATAACAATATTTTTTCTCTTATTTTTAGGGCTTAAATAAATCATTTTTCTCATATAAAAATCAAATACAAAACATTTTTGCATAAATACATTTTTATTGCATTTTTAATATTTGTATATTTATTTAATTTGCACGTAATTCAATTGGGTTGTAATAATATTTTAGGATTTATATTTGTGCAATATCCCCATTCAAAAACTTGTATCCCCCTCCCATAATAATTGTTGTAATAGCTTAGTTTACATTTACGCAATTTATCACATTTATACCATGTGTAGTAAATTAGGGTTTTGCATGATAAGACCAAAAACAAACAAATAGAATGACCTAATCCAAGACAATCAAAATGCGAGTAAAATGACACACATTTCACACAAGCACCCTTAGGGTTTCACCCACTTGGTTGCCTAAATAAAAATGGCCATGTTACGCATGCAAAGTATCTTGGCAAAACAATACAAAAATAAGATCATAGTTCCTCGATGACGCTATCAAAAGGTTGCCTAAAACAAAATGATCTTGGTCCCTCAAACATACTAAGATACTTGGCAACATTGCTATCATGGTCATACGATGACCCACGCCCGTCCCGTTTAACATCCAAAGATAGGGTTGTCTACCAAATCGATGGTAGGTCAACAATGTCAAAGGAATAAAAATGCACAAGAAAGACATTTGAGTAGGTAGATAGCTTCTAGTTACTTGATCAAATTCAAAACAATCCTTGCTATTTTCAAAAACAAACACACACACATTTAAAAAACATTTCCAAACATCTTTTAAAACATTAAAAACATTTTCAAAAAGACAAACACCTTTGTATACATTCTTACGAACGAGAATCATTACAAAGGTTGCCTAAACAAAAGGCCTCTTTTAGAAATACTTTTCAAAACTACACAAAGCACCATTTCAAACAATTTCAAAAGCAAAGCAAGTGATCTAAACAAGTAACTAAGAGCCCATGGAAAACCATGGATGAAAAGGGTGCTAGCACATTCCCTTTTCATAATCTACCCCCCCAAACTCAAGAAAACATCTCAAAGGTCTTTCCTGTGCTTTTTTACCTTTCCTTTTGGATAAAATAAAAGTCGGTGGCGACTCTTGCTAACCACGACATTTGCGACGAAATGCAAAACCCCAAGTCAGTTCTCTCACCGTATCACAGGATCCAACTTTAAATCAATGACTCCTCCAGACTTGCTGGCAACCCTGTCATATAACTCCAAATGCTCATTTTCATCTATAGCTTCAATTATCTTCTTCACACCAGTGGTTATTGAGAAATTTGATGAGCCACCAGTTGTTGTGTCTATCAGATGCTTTGTCTTGATTCTCAGCCCATTTACAAACATTTGCATCTGATCAGTCTGGTCTAGATTATGAGTGGGGCAGGCCACCAGGAGTCTTTTGAACCTTTTATAGGCAACCCCCAATGATTCTCCCTCTTTTTTTTTGAAATTCAGTATATCATACCTTTTCCTGATGAACATTGGGGCTGGAAAATACTCTTTTAGAAAAGTTGTCTCCATCTCTTACCAGGTGGTGATACTATTTATTGGAAAGGAAAAGAACTGGTCTTCAGATTCGTCGGCTAAAGTAAAATGGAATATTCTCATATTTTTCTATTCCTCGGTATGCCCATCAATCTTCAGAGTTGTGCTCATGGTCAAAACAAATTGCAAGTTCTTGTTAGCATGTTCATTTACTCTTCCCGAAAAAGATCTCCTCTCCAGTTGAGTGATAGTACTGGGATGCGGCTAAAAGTATGGTATATTCACTAGGTGATTCACAATTATTAATCTACCAGCCAGTACATTTGTACCTCCATAATCACCAAGGAGTCTCTCAGGTCGTGGCGTATTTTCACCCATGATTTCTGGCTATGAATCTATCTCTTTATACTCTAATTGGTGTTCTGAATCAATATCAGAATTATATGAACAGTGTTCTGATGCAAGTCTATCTAATCTCGCTTCTCTTCGTCTTGAATGAAAAGTTCTTTCAATCTCTGTGTCAAAAGGAAATTCAGCTGAGACCTTACCTCGCATAAAAGATTAAACAGAAATTAATAATGTAATATAAAATAATAAAAATTATAAAACATAAAAAAATAAAATAAAATTTTAATTGCAGAGCAATAAAATTTGAATTGAATAACAACGAAACTCTGTATTTTGGAAGTCCCCAGCAACGGCGCCAAAAACTTGATCGAAAAAATAGCAAGTGTACTATTTTCACCGATGTAGTAATAATGGGATTTTCCCAAAGACCGATCTCGAGGACTACGTAGGAAATACAAAGTTTTATTATTAATTCAATTAAACAAAAACAATAGTTTTGGTTTTGATTTGAATAAATCCTTGTGAAAGATTAAATGATTGAATGTGAAATGTGACTTTTTCTGTTTGATTAAAAGATGTTAGGGGCGAGTGTATGATCTGCCATGAAATAAACTTCACTCTTTGATATTTTCAACAAGTTCATTAACCTCAATTATAGATTCTTAAGACTATCTTTTCCTATGTCCTTAGTGAAAAACTTGTAACCTTCTACCCTAGTTTCAATGTCCATTTAAATTAGTTTGGAGGTTAAGCATTCAATTATTAAGAATTGTTTTGGTTATTATAGGATTGCCCTAGTCCTAGGTGTAATCATCTATAATATTATCATTTAGAAAACCATAAAATGACCGTCCGATTCTAATGTGTTAATAACAGTGAAACCCTAACGGTCCCATAAGGTAACACTATAAACTTTTCTAAACAATCAAATTGATGCACAAAAACTGTTATATTAAATGAAACAAAGAGATCAGTATTCTTAACATAGAAAATCAAGGACACCCCCCTTGAATTGGGGGGTTTAGCCTCTCATAGAATTCAAAAGTAAAATAACACAAATATTAGATGTAAACATTACAAGAAGTTTGGAATCATTGATCTTCAATTGCTATCGCGCATGAAGAGTTCTCCGTCCCCAAATCTCCTCTAGATCTCCAGTCTTCTATTGTGAAATTCTTCAATCATTCAAAAAGTCCTTTTTTCCTTCTTCAAATTGGTTTTAAGTAGTCGGATCTTTCCTAGGTGATGCAAAAAGTCCAAAGTAGCCTCTAGGTTCAAAAACACAAGAAATTCCAAAATTCAGAATTTTAAGTGCCTGGGCTGACACATGTCGTGTCACTGGATATAGGCACCCGTGTTAGCGTCCCGATCCTTCATTCAAACCTGTCTTCTTCAGGTGACTTGACATGGGCCATTTCATGTGACACGGGAGCCCGTGTCCTCTTCTGTCTTCATCTTTCTCTACCTTCTTTTCCTAACACGGCATGTGTCATGTGACACAGGTGACCGTGTCAGGGTACCTGTAACTTCATGTTTTGCTTCGCATGTGCATAAATCCTATGGATATCTTTACCTGCACCTGAGATAACCAATACCTACCAAACCAAACAATCAAAAGCATCTAAAACACATGAAGTTAAAATAAAAGCAACACCGAGATACATTTGCAAAAAGTAACATAACTTAGCTCTTCAAATCCCTCCTTGAAATTGGAGGATATGCGCGGCATTTCTTGGCAAACGTTTCCCTATGTATGAGTTTGATTTTAAGGAATCCAGGATGTGTTTTCCCTTCAAAGACTTCCAAGTAGAGGTCTTCCAATGGTTGCTACTGGCACCTTCTCAGCTTCATCCCAATGCACTCGCATTTATGTGTGCGTTTGACTTGTACACCAATATCTCCATATTAGTGCCACTTTGAATCTCTTATTTCGTATCTTTCACTTACAACGACATACCATTAGAGGGCGACAAGCCTAGGTGTTGTTCATATAGTTCAGAAAAATCTTTACGGATGTGGAAGTGGCTTCTTTGTACGACCGCTCAAAAGAGATCTAGGGTGGTCCGAAAGTGGTCCGGATGACGGCGAGGTTTCCTCTTGAGTGGAAGTGGAAACACTTTAAGGAGAAGCCCGGGTATTATGTGGTGAAGCTCGAGGAATTGGATGCCTGGGATCAGCTCTCTTACGACAAGATGGCGACTTATGTCAAGAGCTTCTCACCAGCGAAGTGTGTGGAAATGGACAACAACTTCCTTTTTGACCATCAAGGGGAGTATCTCCTTGTTCACAGACTTATTAATACGAAAGCGCTCCTCGAGTTCTCCTTTAAAAGGGAGGCTCTGAGACTTCTGGGTATGGGATGCGCCCGTGATTTTATGTTTGTATGTTTTTCTTGTGACTGACAGTTTCTTTTTTATTGCAAATCAGATGGCGACCCTCTCCAAACGTTTACTCCAGTTGAGGCCTAAGAATGCATCTAACTTGGGGCCTAAGAATCGGGTTGCTCAACTTCAGGAGCAGGACAAAACTTCTGCTCGTCTAAGTAGTTCATCCTCCCCTTCAGGGACCCATGCCCCCCTCCCGAACAACCGGTGAAAAGGAAACATGTGGAGGATCTCGAGAATGTAGCGCATGTTGAAGGGTTCAAGGGTGTCGGGGTAGTTTTCGTGTTGCCTCCCTGTTATCTCAACCGAGGCATCTTCAGTGGGGATAATTCTTTAGGTCTCCATGAGGAAGAGAGGGAAGCCATCATGTTCGAGGACAAAGAAATCTGGCGAAAGAACCTGTCAGACGATGTGGCCACCGTGATAAGGGTTCTTGAAACTGCTTTGATGTTGAACGATAAGGTTGCCGGCTCTCAGGCCGCTCTTGACAAAGCTTATGACCGGATCCAAAATCTGAAAGGAATAAATGAAAAGCCGGAAGGTGATATCCTCAACCATGAGATGAAGTACGAAGCACAGGTCCAACTAAAACATATGAACGAGTTATAGCCTCAACTGGAAGTGTGACTAAGGAGAATGAGCGACTAGTCGCCCGTATAAAATAGTTGGAGAGGATCATGGTGCCCGCTAATGAATAGACAGAAGTGTAGAAAGCCCTCGTGACTAGGGAATATTTGATCGCTCGGAGTAATGTGCACGAATAAGACATCGTGGATACTTTCAGTTATGGCTTCAACACGACCGTGGACCAGCTCAAGATCCTTAACCAAGGGGTCAGGCTGGTGGTTGAAGGTGCAGGGCCATTTAATCAGGTGGTTGACGAGAAGATTTTTTATCCCTCCGATAACAGTCCCGGGGAGGAGAGTGACGACGAGGATGAGAGTTAAGATTAAGTTTTCGGGGCTGCACGCCCTCTTTTGTTTTAACTTGGAATGGGGGCCTATGTGCCCATATTTTTTTGTAAACTTTTGACAAGGGTTTCGCCCGATTTTCTTTTGTTTGGGTCTGCGTGCCCGCATTTTGTAATATTTGGAAAATGTCGACCTGCATAGTCGGTTCTTGTAAATGCCTTTATTTTTCCTTGTTTTCTATGTTAGATATTTTCTTGTCGTTGTGTTTGACTTGTTTATTTTGTGAAATATGGAATTTCAGTGAATGGAGGTTTGTGCTCGACCTTAGTTGTGGTCCATATGTTGGAACGTGTCGAGGAGGCGGAGTAGGAGTCTGTAGGGACAAGGTCAAGATTGCGGTCGGGGTCTTGACTTCTGTAGCGATAGAAATGTTCAAGACTAAGCCATTGGATTGACTAGACTTTATACAAATCAAAATAAAAATCGCCACCGCGCTTTATTATTTCCAAAGGAATGGGAAAAGAACGAATAACCCAAAAATAGGGGGAAAGATTCAAGGTAAGGGGGTTGGTTATGCAAAGGGAAGGTATTATCACTCTAAACATCTACGGTACTCCGCAGGAACCTCTTTGTAAAATCTGTATATTTTGGCTATAAAAATGTGTTGTATATAAAATGGATGGTGGAGGTGAGAAAAGAAACATTTTTTATGATTTTCTCACCCGCCGCGGTTGTGAAACTTTAGTTCCTACGTACCACCTTTCATGCAATAGGGGATCAGGGTACACGTAGTTCCTCTTTTAAAAATTTGAAACACAAGTGTGTTGGTTGATTTTAAGAGATAAGACATCATCGTCATTGTCTGTGTGGAAAACATACTTACTACCCGCAATCACGAAAAAGGAGAATTTGCATCATCTCAAAGTGGAGGATATGGCTTGGATTTCAATATCAACAATGCCTCACTCAACACCCAAGTGGAAAATATCTCTCTTCACTACATATTGTAGAAGTATAGTTGTTTGCATCACTACAAGGATTGACAAGAGTCTAATCTTTTAAGAAAAGTTTAAAGATAAAAGCCAAAGTGGCAAAATGGTTTGAAATGAGATTGATTGACTTTTAGTCTTCTCACCAAAAAAAATGTCAAGGTATTATTAAGTTGATTGAAGTTTATTGATGAAAACGTTTTGAAAATGCATGGACCTAAAGTCCAAGTTTATTATGAATGTGTTTCAAGTTTCAAAACAAGAAGGGTTTTCAAAAGGAGAGAGTATATTTTTGAAATTAAAGAAAATGGGAGGAGAAGAAGAGACTATCCTAAAGCATAAAATAAAAGCTAAGGATAAGATCCATCTAACCAACAAGAAGCCAAAGTTTGACATTATGAGCCAAGATAGAATTCCCATTTTTTGGATTGAAACCAAGCAAGCAAAGATACTAGACCTCTTCAAGTGTATTAAGTCTTCACAAAAATTGGGCAGAGTAACGGTTGTATACGAGTGAATTCAAGATTACAAACAGAGAATGTAATCACACAAAAAGCCTGCACACAAAAACAAACAAGCAACCCAATGTCTTGAGGTAAACCTCAAGAACTCCAGACAAAATAATCAGATAAGATCACAAGGTCTCCAAGATAGGACAAGGTTTCTAATCCAATGTCCAAGAAATAGTCTCATGCTCCATAATGCCAAGGATAGTAACCAAATAGACCAAGTACCATTAAGAGTTTTTTAGGGTTTATGTTGATTATTAAGTATCTTAAGAAAAAGACATAAAAGCTCAAGTGAGCAAAATAAAAATGACAAGAAAATAAATACTCAAATGAGCAAAGATGAAAATGACATGAAATGTAAATGCTGAAAAATAAATAGTACATAAAGCATAAAAAGAATAAAAACATAAAATAAAACAAGTCCATAATTAGTGGTTAGTTGGATGACCATCTTGAAACTTGCATTTTTAACTCATTAGAAGATTGGTAGAACCAAAGCCTCCACACAACAAGTTGCATTTGCTTTTTGTCAAGTATATCATCCATTTGGAATTCTCACAAGTGTCATTTAATGATCAACGATGTTTAAGTGATCCGCGTTGACCAAAGGTGTTGTAGATTCATTAGAGGATTGATAGAACCAAAGCCTCCACACAATGAATTTCAAGGTTATTGGATCAAAGAGATCAAATTAACATACTTGGGCTTGCAATCATAAGTTTGGGCCACAAATAATCATTTATTCGAATCAGGACAAAATTTAGCACTATGTTAAGAAATAGTAAGTGGACTTATATAGAAGTCGCAACTATTTTGAGGCCGGTCAATAGCAATCTATGCACCATTGGTTTTGAGACATGATATAGAGATCATGCTTCAACAACATTTAGTGCAATAAGAAGGGGATGAGATGAAGAGGATTAGGGCAAAAAGATGAATAAACCACTTTTGAATTAAAACTTTAATCAAACTATTATTAAAATTATTCATCCATTTTTATGGAGTTGAACTCAACACCCAAGATCTAATGATGTTAATAAAGTTATGATCAAAAAAATTTGGACCATCAGATCAAATTCAAAATAGCTTGATATGGACCAGACGCGCTGTGCTTGATATGTACCTTAGCGAAACTCACATGTGATCAGAAAAAGGGCAACCAATGAAATTAAAAGGCTTGGCACGCTATCATTGGCTGAGACGAGACATGTCATCGTCTTCAACCTCCAGACACCCTGCAATGGGGATTTTGTGAGATCCTTCAAATGGAAAAATTAGGATCCCAGGCTAGCATCATTGAACTCGTCTCTTCAAGACGATTCTAACACAACTATCGCGCCAAATTTATGTAAGGTATGGAGAGAGATATGAATCAAAAAACCAAAAAATTGCGAGCACCTTCAATTTGAGATTTCTCTTTCAATTCTAAATGGATTTAAAAATTGTAAGCAGCCTTAGAATCAGACAAAGGAGTAGAATAGATTAGTACTTGATGTGGATTCAATTGGTGGAGAATTCTACCTTTTCGAAGTTCAAGTAAGAAGCTCTGAAACTGGACTTCTGTAGCTTGAATTATGGGTCGTTTTGATTGGTTCACTGCCGATGGTCTACCAATGTTCACTGAACGTAGAAAGAGAAAATATCATATCATCGTCGTTCACTGACGATGCACTGTCAACGTTCACTGGAGATAGCCAAAAGATAACAAACACCGACGTTCACTGCCAATGTCCTACCAACACTCACTGAAGATAGCAAAAAGATAACAAACACCAACGTTCACTGTCGATGTCCTACCAATGTTCACTGAAGATAGCAAAAAGATAACAAACACTGACGTTCACTGTCGATGTCCTATCGACGTTCACTGAAGATAGAAAAAAGATAACAAACACCGACGTTCATTGTCGATGTCCTACCAACATTCACTGAAGGTAGAAGGATAATATACACCGACGTTCACTGATGATGTCCTACCAACATTCACTGAAGGTAGAAAGAGAAAATATAATATCCTCACCGTTCATTGACGATGAACTATCAATGTTCACCGAAGATAGAAAAAAGATAACAAACACCGACGTTCACTGTCGATGTCCTACCAACATTCACTGAAGGTAGAAAGAGAAAATATATCAAGTTTTCCCCAAAATTCTGGTGTTCCACCTAGAACGGGTCTCAATTTCTTCTTTAACCAAGGAAATCTGTCTGAAAAAGATTAAACATAAGTTGTCTCAAATAAAGAGGCTTGTTACTTGTTATCATGGAGAATTACAAGAAGAAATGACTTTCTGGGGAAAGAAACATGACTTCCTGGGGAAAGAAATATGACTTCCTAGGGAAAGAAATATGAATTCCTGGGAAAATGCCACGATATTCCTGCTGAGGAGATAAAGTCTTCGCGTGCAAAACAAATGCACAAACCAAAACTCAAAGTCTTCAGAAATCCAAAGTAACTAATATTGTCATGCAACCACAGATCCAAATCAAAAATAAACTGGAGCAAGACAGTCAACGAAAATACATCCTTTGAGAAATAAACTCAAGAGGGAAAACCAAATCCATCTAAGCAAAGAGCACTGCAGGAAGGTCAGAACATAATGTCAATGAACAAAGATTTGTCAATTTTAGCCATGCATGATGTATGTATGAATGTATGAGTGTTATCATGCATATGCTGGTAAAACAGATACACAAACAGTAGGAATAAACAAACAAAACCGCCTCAAGTACTAACAACACTTGGCTAAACTTCAACTAGAAAGATCATTACAAGAAAGGTAAAAGACAACTGCGGAAACCAAACCTATTGCCTGCCTTTAACTTTACTAAAGAGAAACATAATTTGGAGGTAGACAAATTAAACAGATACTGAGACAGAACATCCTCCTTCCGGCTTCATCAGAGAAACCTGTTTTCCATCAAAAGTAACACACCTACTGGAGATTGCAAGACCAGCCTCAAATAAAGCAGACTGACGTTGAAACAAACAGACCTCACTGGGGAAGTCAAGCCTACCTCCCTGGAGAAATATGTGAATTGAAACTTTACATTATGAACACTTATTCCAAAAAAAGATGCCCTGGGATAGCCTTCCCGAGGAATCAGAAAGTCACCAATATAGAAAGAGGTCAAACCCATGGGGATTTTAAATCCATCCCAGCACTTGGTGGGTGAAAACCCAAAGGTTGATAATCATTTCAACACTTCTCAAAAAAGATACTGCCCTGGTCTAGTTGCATGGGAAATAAATACCAACAATAATGCCAATACTGCAGAAATAGCGACATCTCATCACACCAAGGGAATAAAACCTTTCATCATATAAGGGAAGACTTTGCTGGGGAGTCTGGGACAGAGGCTTCTGACCATGCAAACCCAAAATCAAAAGTGAACCAAGACTTGACTGGAGACAAAGGGATCACGAACCCAATACTTCACCTTACACCGATTGGTATCGTCTTTAACTATCTGAGAAACATACAAGGATCATGCACATACCAGCAAAATGACCTAAGAGAACCTTCAAGAAGGAAGTAAATCTTCTCAAAACAACCGGAGTTTGTTCATTCCTGGGATCACCATTTTTTGTTATCATTGTGTCATCACAAATCTTGAAGTAAATTGAATTGTAAAAAAATCTCTCCCTTTTTTTTAAAAGTCAATTTTGCTTCTTCTTTTTTTGATCTTTTTGCTTTGAAAGTTATTATCAGTAATAAATGGAGTCTTTGCAAGCTAAATAAAATAAGAACACAAAGAATTGGGTAAAAGCTCAAATTTCATTAATAGAATGGTAGTGCGCGAATGGCGAGACTCCATGGATGATTACAAAGTTTGGGAAATGGTAATACATAATGGAAAAGATACATTGAGATACAATGACCACTATTCCCCCTAACAACTTTTGAAATCCTGAGCAGCAGCTTTTGTTGAAGTATGGTGAGATCCTGAGAAGATTGTTGCTTCAACGATCAAGTCTTGTCTGACGTAGTTACTTGCCAAGAGAATCCCTAACTTTTTCCTAAGCTGCCCTTGCGGGTTTTCAACTTAGCGGGAAATTTATTCTTTTTATGTCTCTAATTTTTGCCTAGACCGCCCTTTCTGGTTTTCGGCCTATCGAGACGCTCCTTTTTGCCTAAGCCGCCCTTTCGGGTTTTCAACTTAGCGAGTTGTTCTTTTATTTCTTTAGGCGAAGTATTTCTTGACTGCGTCAGCATTCATGGGACGTGGGAACTCCTCGCCATCCATAGTTTCAAGAATTAATGCACCGCCAGAGAAGGCTTTCTTGACAACATACGTGCCTTCAAAATTGGGAGTCCACTTGCCCCTAGAATCAATGTTGAAAGACATGATCTTCCTGAGCACGAGGCCGCCTTCTCTGAATTCACGAGGTTTGACCTTTTTATCAAATGCTTTCTTCATTCTTTTCTGATATAACTGCCCACGACACAAGGTTGTCATTCTCTTATCCTCAATCAAATTCAATTAGTCAAACATGTTCTGGACCCATTCAGCCTCCGTCAACTTGGTTTCCATTATCTCGCGCAACAAGGGAATCTGTACCTCGACAGGGAGTACAGTTTCCATTCCATACACCAGGGAGGACAGGGTCGCTCCTGTTGAAGTACGAACAGATGTTCGATATCCATGCAGAGAAAAAGGGAGAATTTCATGCCAATCCTTATAAGTAACAACCATTTTCTGGATAATTCTCTTGATATTATTATTAGCAGCCTCAACAGCCCCATTCATCTTTGGCCTGTATGGAGATGAATTATGATGGACAATCTTGAATTCTTCACACAGTTCTGTCATCATCTTGTTGTTCAAATTCGAGCCATTGTCGGTGATGATTCTGCTCGGCACACCATACTGGCATATACGATTATTTTTGATGAAACACACAACCACTTATTTGGTAACATCGGCATATGAAGCAGCCTCTACCCATTTGGTGAAGTAGTCAATTGCTACCAAGATAAAACGTTGCCCATTAGAAGCTTTGGGTTCTATCATCCCGATCATGTCTATACCCCACATAGAGAAAGGCCATGGGGAGGAAATCACATTGAGAAGTTTCGGAGGCACATGGACCTTATCTGCATAAACTTGACATTTATGGTATTTCTTTGAAAATTTGTAACAGTCACACTCCATTGTCAACCAAAAATAACCTGCCCTTAGCATCTTTTTAGCCATCGAATGTCCATTAGCATGAGTGCCAAATGAACCTTCATAAATCTCATGCATCAACATGTCTGCTTCGTGTCTATCCACGTATCTAAGCAAGACCATGTCATAATTTCTCTTGTATAACACATTTTCACTGAGGAAGAAACTGCCTGCCAACCTTCTCAGTGTCTTTCTATCTTTCCTCGACGCACCAATCGGGTATTCCTGAGTCTGAAGAAAATGCTTGATATTATAATACCAAGGTTTTTCATCTGCTACCTCCTCTGTCTTAAACACATGAGCGGGCATATCCATCCGTCGAACTGTAATTTGGGGTATATCATTCCAAGTATTCACTTGGTACATGGAAGCCAGAGTTGTCAAAGCATCCGCCATTTGATTTTCATCTCTAGGGATGTGATGGAATTCAATTTCATTGAATAAGGGTAATAATCTTCTTGCATAGTCTTTGTAAGGGATCAAGTCAGGGTGACGAGTGTCCCATTCTCCTTTAATCTGATTTATTACCAAAGCTGAATCACCATATACATCTAGAATTTTGATTCTAAGATTAATAGCTTCTTCAAGACCCATGATGCAAGCCTCATATTCTGCCATATTATTAATACAATCGAATGTTAACCTTGCAGTAAAAGGAATGTGTGATCCGTGAGGAGTGACAATCACAACACCAATTCCTTTACCATAAGCATTCACCGCTCCATCAAAAATCATACTCCAACAAGATTCAGGGTCAGGGCCTTCCTCAGGCAATGGTTCATCACAATCTTTCACTTTTAGGAACATCACATCCTCATCGGGGAATTCATATTCTGCAGACTGATGATCTTCCACCGGTTGGTGAGCAAGGTAATCTGCCAACACACTACTTTTAATAGCCTTTTGAGTGTGGTACTTGATATCATATTCAGATAACAACATCTGCCAGTGGGCAATTCTCCCATTAAGAGCAGGATTTTCAAAAATATACTTGATCGAATCCATTTTGGAGATCAACCAAGTAGTATGATTCAACATATACTACCGCAAACGCTTTGCCGCCCAGGCAAAAGCACAACATGTCTTTTCTAGCATGGAATACCGCGACTCATAATAAGTGAAATTTTTGCTGAGATAATAAATGGAGAACTCTTTCTTCCCTGTTTCATCCTGTTGTCCCAGAATACAACCCATGAATTTATCTAACACTGTTAGATACACAATCAACGGTCTTCCTTCTACGGGAGGGACCAATATAGGAGGTTTAAGCAGATATTCTTTTAATACTCTCAAATTCCTTTTGACAGTCATCCGTCCATACACAACCTTGATCTATCTTTAACAACTTAAAGATCGGTTCATATGTTGCAGTCATGTGGGAAATAAATCTGGAAATATAATTCAAACGCCCGCGGAAACCTCTGACTTGCTTTTCAGTTCTTGGTAAAAGATAAGGATAAGATCCATCTAACCAACAAGAAGCCAAAGTTTGACATTATGAGACAAGATAGAATTCCTATTTTTTGGATTGAAACCAAGCAAGCAAAGATACTAGACCTCTTCAAGTGTATTAAGTCTTCACAAAAATTGGGCAGAGTAACGGCTGTATACGAGTGAATTCCAGATTACAAACAGAGAATGTAATCACAAAAAAAACCCGCACACAAAAACAAACAAGCAACCTAATGTCTTGAGGTAAACCTCAAGAACTCCAGATAAAATAATCAGATAAGATCACAAGGTATCCAAGATAGGCCAAGGTTTCTAATCCTAAGTCCAAGAAATAGTCCCATGCTCCATAATGCCAAGGATAGTAACTAAATAGTCCAAGTACCATTAAGAGTTTTTTAGGGTTTATGTTTATCATTAAGTATCTTAAGAATAAGAAAACAAAATATCAAGTGAGCAAAGTAAAAATGACAAGAAAATAAATACTCAAATGAGAAAAGATGAAAATGGCATGAAATGTAAATGCTAAAAAATAAATAGTACATAAAGCATAAAAAGAATAAAAACATAAAATAAAACAAGTCTATAATTAGTGGTTAGTTGGATGACCATCTTGAAACTTGAATTTGGAACTCATTAGAGGATTGGTAGAACCAAAGCCTCCACACAACAAGTTGCATTTTCTTTTTGTCAAGTATATCATCCATTTGGAATTCTCACAAGTGCCATTTAATGATCAACGATGTTTAAGTGATCCGTGTTGACCAAAGGTGTTGTAGATTCATTAGAGGATTGGTATAACCAAAGCCTCCACACAATGAATCTCAAGGTTATTGGATCAAAGAGATCAAATTAACATACTTGGGCTTGAAATCATAAGTTTGGGCCACGAATGATCATTTATTCGAATCGGGACAAAATTTAGCGCTATGTTAAGCAATCGTAAGTGGACTTATATAGAAGTCGCACCTATTTTAAGGTCGGTCAATAGCAATCTATGCACCATTTGTTTTGAGACATGATATAGAGATCATGTTCCAACAACATTTAGTGCAATAAGAAGGGGATGAGATGAAGATGATTAGGGCAAAAAGATGAATAAACCACTTTTGAATTAAAAATTTAATCAAACTATTATTAAAATCATTCATCCATTTTGGTGGAGTTGAACTCAACACCCAAGATCTAATGATGTTAATAAAGTCATGATAAAAAAATCAACTCAAGACAGCCAGAAAATAATCACAAAATAATAATATATTTAATATATACATTAAAAGGGTTAAAAATGTTTTAAAATAGAAAATAATGAGGAAAATGTCAATTATATTCAAATTAATCAAGGAATGAAAAATAAGGCTATAGAAAAATCAGAAATGGATCCAAATATTTTTATACAAATTTTGGTGATTTTTAAAAGTAAGAAACTATTTTTAAACTATTTAAAATTGCTAAAAACAAACATAAAATAGATCAAAAATAGTAAACCTCAACATAAAATTCCATAAAATTTTCAGAAAGTCAAAAATATGCAAAATAATATTTATGAATTTTTTCAGAATTAAAAAATGTCAGAAATTATTTTTTAAGTAATTAAAAGAAAGCTAATAATACAAAAAATATAAAAAATACCAAATGTCAAAATAAAAATTTGAAAAAATATTCAGGAGATCAGAAATAATTTAAAGTATTTTTGTGAATTTTTTCATAATTTTTGGATAAAAAATAAAGAGTTATGAATTTTTGAAAATTTAATCAAATAAAATATAAAATCAGAAAATAAAATAAAACCAAAAAGATTTAGACCATCAGATCAAAGTCAAAATGCGTTAGTAAGTTAATCCAATGGACCAGACGCGCTGTGCTTGATATGGACCTTAGTGAAACACACATGTGATCAGAAAAAGGGCAACCAATAAAATTAAAACGCTTGGCACGCTATCATTGGCTGAGACGAGACATATCATCGTCTTCAACCTCGAGACACCCTGCAATGGGGATTTTGTGAGATCCTTCAAATGGAAAAATTAGGATCCCAGGCTAGCATCATTGAACTCGTCTCTTCAAGACGATTCTAACACAACCATCGCGCTAAATTTATGTAAGGTATGGAGAGAGATATGAATCAAAAAACCAAAAAATAGCGAGCACCTTCAATTTGAGATTTCTCTTTCAATTCTCAATGGATTTAAAAATTGTAAGCATCCTTAGAATCAGACAAAGGAGTATAATAGATTAGTGCTTGATTTGGATTCAATTGGTGGAGAATTCTACCTTTTCGAAGTTCTAGTAAGAAGCTCTGAAATTGGACTTATATAGCTTGAATTATGGGTCGTTTTGAATGGTTTAAGTGCTGGAGAGTTTGTATGAAGTTCAAGGATGATGAATGCGCAAAGAATTTTGGAAAAGGAAGCTTAAATTTCAAAAACTGAATTAAAAAAAAAAGTGGGTTCGTGTGAGGTTTTTGCAGGGTGTTCTTGGCTCTCTAAGCTTGGGAAATGGATGGGGGTGACCCTCTATTTATAGGGAAGCACATGGGATCAAAAGGAATAGTGAATGATGCATTTTGGAGGGAATTCGTGTGGGTCTGCATCATGAAGAAAGTGTGACTCAATTTTGATTAAAACTCAGCTAAATCGTGTGTTTCATGATGCTAAACACTTTTGGGAAGTTGCTAATCATGATTAGAAACAAAAACGCATGGAAAACTTGTGATTAGAAGCCAAAATAAAGATATTAAAATTCTGACTTTGTGAAAAATTCAATTTCAAGTTACCAAATTCAAATCCATGGCATTCCCAACTCAAGGGGTCTTAGGGCATAATTCTTGATGCTTTGGAAATATGAGGTTACAAGCTTTGCAATGGAAAAAGAATGGAATAAAATGGATGCTTGAGCTGAAAGTTACATGGAGTCAAAATTGAAGAAAAAGAGTTGACTTTCCATACTTAGAAATATTTCCAATTCTTCTTCAAAAATGACCTATAATCTTTTGTATCCAAACATGGCCTTCCACTTAGAATTTTCTCTTGATAAAAAAAGATGGAATGAAGTAGACCTCTTGAGTGACATTTTGAAATTGGAACCACCCAAAATCTCCAAAAATTGAGCAAGTTATGACTTGTTGAAGTTGGACAAAAATCATGAAATGACCTATAATCTTTTGCACTCTTAAGGAAAGTTCCATCCATTTTCTCACTTTGCACATAAAAGAAGGAAAAAGATACACATCTTCAAGATCATCATGGAAAAATAATGGACTCAAGGTGATAAAAATTGACCAAGTTATGACCATTTGAAGTCACATATGGAAAATTATGGACTCATCTGGATGACCTGTAATCTTTCTTCTTCACCAAGTTCCTTCCACATGAAAACTCCTTGGAACTTTTGAATTGATTTGTTGGTAACTCTTTGAAGAGAAAGATGTCTTTGGAATAACTCAAAAATACCAAAAGGATGTTGTGCAGCTCTTTGACCCATCCCTTTTTGGCTTCACCCAACCTGGGCTTGAGTCCTCGTAAGATGACTCTATTCACGGCTTTGGCTTTCCCGTTGGCTTGAGGATGTTCGACGGACGTGAAATGTTGTTTAGTTTCGAGATTGGAGACGAACTCTTGTTTCATAACTGGATTTTAAATCGGATCTGTCACACTTAATTTTTATCCTAAGGAAGGGAGTATAAAGGAATAATCCCAAAAAGTTCATAGATTCTAGGTCTGACTCGGTTCTAGATGAATGGAAGGTGTTAGGCACCCCTCATCTACCTTGTTCACAAGGATACTAGGTTTAGAATCGTGATTTTTAGGAAATAGGGTTTTAATTTTTATTAGGGGAACTCACCATGATTTTAGTCGTATGCCTACATATCCTCTTAGGAGGAATTAGAGTCCCAATTCATAATTCGTAGTGTTTGTTTATGTTTTTTATAGGATCGCATAGAATTGCTTTCGATTTTATCCTTGAACCTTGTCTGGGTTGAAAATTGAGTGAGCATATACGTAGTTCGAAGTTAATTTCGATAACAATTCCCCTTAATCCTTTTTCAAAAATGTTCTTGAATTTGATTATGTTAGTAAAAAATGTTTGAATTGTTGGTTAGCTGCTTTGAAATTTGATTTGTTTATCGCGTATGCTTGGACATGGGGCGGGAGGAGTCTTATATAATCTCCTTATCACGTGGTCAGATATTGACTCCGTGCTGCTAATTATGAAGGATGTGGAGCGAGTCTGATATAGTCTCCCTCATCACATGGCCAGATATTGGCAACGTGTTGCTCGCAGGTGGAATATTTGATGCATTGCATGGATTTTGATATTGAATTAATGAATTAAATACATTAAACTAGAGTAAACCAAATGGATGAAATTACATAAACTAAAATAGTTAAATGAAATTAGATTAATTAGACCAACTAAAAGACTTTTGTTCCACCTGTTTCTTATAATGATGTTTCCATTGTGACCATTTCCGACAATTCTTCCAGGGTCTCCACCAAAAGACCCGTTAGAATTATATCAGTTCCAAAAATAGCTCCTTTGATAATTACAATGCATGGACCAGTCCCGTATTTGTCAGACAAAACCGTACCATGGAATTATGGAGGGGATGTCTACTACCACGGTATCAAGTAAGATTGGCCAGCTGCCGAAGATTCAAGTCCTGAGAAGATTGACCCTGATATCGGTAATATTGCAGGGACTAGCAAGATTACCCGAAGTGGAAGGATATTCTCTCCAGAAATTGCTCCCCTAAAAGCAATTTTTGGACCCGTAATCATTCCTATTGTTGTTGCTCCTCTAAAAGTTGTTCCCAATCCTACAATCATCTCCACCAATACTCCAACTGACAAAGCTGTTACAATGCCTGCTATCACTCCTATTGACATTCCTACTGCCGAGTTAACCGAGACTCGAGGTAAAAGTATTCTGATTGAGCCTGTCCGAATGAAGGCACAATCATTGGTTATCCCTGAGACCTCCCGGAAAGAGATGGAGGAAATTCTAAAGATCATAAAAATAAGTGACTACAATGTAGTTGAGCAGCTGGGGAAAACTCCATCTAAAATTTCCATGCTGGCTTTACTACTATGTTCTGAGGCGCATGCAAAGGCCTTGGAAAAATTCCTAAAAACTGCCCATGTACCCCAAGAAACATCTGCCGACCAGTTGCAAGACTGCGTAGCCAGCTTGACTGCAGATAATGGTCTAGGTTTTTCGGATGCTGATTTAACACCGAGAGGGAGGAAGCATAATGAGGCACTGCATGTCTCAGTGGAATGCAGGGGAACAACCTTGGCTCATGTTTTGGTGGACACTAGCTCGTCTATGAATGTATTACCTAAAAAGGCTCTTGATAGGCTTGACTATAAGGGATTGACATTAAAGCCAAGCAACATAGTAGTAAAGGCCTTTGAAGGCTCAAAAAGAATGGTGCATGGGGAAGTGGATATCCCCATAAAGGTTGGAACCCAAACATTTGATTCAACTTTTTATGTAATGGATATCCTCCCTTCATATTCCTACTTTCTAGGTAGACCGTGGATTCACAATGCTGGCGCTATCACTTCTACGTTGTACCAAATGCTGAAGTACCGATTCAAGGGAAGATTATCACTGTTCATGGAGAAGAAGAGTATATGATCAGCCATCTCAATTCTTTCAGATATGTCGAATTAGATGGTGAATTTATTGAAACTCCATTCCAACACTTTGAAGAAGTCTCGCAATATGTGGCAGTGACTAATTTTGTTCCCAAGATCACAACGCCTTCACTCAGGATGTCATCTTTGAAGGATGCAAAGGTAATGATAGAAGAAGGTGGGTGCACTATCTGGGTACAACTCCCAGATATCCCATACAAGTCTGATAAGTTTGGCCTGGGTTTCACTTCAGAAGCCCAAAAGGCTATACGTCACGCTCGTGCTGGAGGACCACCCCTGAAGATCAGCAACCGTGAAGTCAACGCGGTAGAGGATGATGAAGATGGCTACGACCTGGAGGATTGGATCTTCCCTACTGTCAGTGGAGGGCTCAGCAATTGAGAGGCTAGAGATTTCGTCCCAATCACTTTTATCCCACAGTAATTTATCTTTGCATTTTGTTGGATCTGTAATATTAAAACAATTCAGACTCTTAAAACCTTGTGTCTTACCCGAGGCACAATGGTCCATTTGTAAGGGTTATTATCTCATTTCCATATGACATCAATGAATCATAGACGTTTTTGCATACAAACTTTGTGATCATTGTTTTTCTTTTTTACATTTTTATTTCTTTCAAAGATAGCTATACCCTTACACACACTCACACTCACAATGCAGGTCTACATCCATTCGGGATCCCATGGGTAACGATTCTTCTATGGCTTTCTGTGACTCTGAAAATCTAACCTACCAAGCTGAAGACGAAGGTGAGGAAGATTGTGAAGTACCAAGGGAACTTTCCAGATTGCAACAACAAGAAGAAAGGATATTCAGCCCTACGAGGAACCCGTGGATACAATTAACCTAGGTACCGAGGAAGACAAAAGAGAAGTCAAGGTGGGTGCCAATCTGGAACCCAGTGTCAAAGAGCGTCTGATTCAATTGCTACACGAGTATGTTGAGGTCTTTGTCTGGTCGTATGAAGACATTACAGGACTTGATGCAGACATTGTGGTACATCGTCTACCTATAAAAGAGGATTGCCCACCAGTAAAGCAAAAGGTTCGTCGTATGTAACCTAACATGTCAGAGAAGATTAAAGCAGAAGTCATGAAACAATTCAATGTTGGATTCTTGGTCGTTACCTCTTATCCGCCATGGGTTGCCAATGTTGTTCCCGTGCCCAAAAAGAACGGCAAGGTACGAATGTGAATGGACTACAGAGATTTGAATAGGGAAGTCCCTAAAGATGATTTCCCACTTCCCCACATTGACATCCTGGTTGACAATACAGCACAGCATAAAGTGTTTTCCTTCATGGACTGTTTCTCAGGCTACAACCAAATCAAAATGGTGCCTGAGGACATGGAGAAGACAACCTTTGTCACACAATAGGGGACATTCTGCTACAAGGTGATACCATTCGGACTGAAGAATGTTGGCGCAACCTACCAGCGTGCCATGGTTGCTCTATTTTACGACATGATACATCACGAAATAGAGGTCTATGTGGAAGACATGATAGCTAGATCTCAAATAGAAGAAGAGCATATTGATCATTTACAAAAACTATTTGAGAGGCTAAAGAAGTACAAGCTGAGGTTGAACCCAAATAAGTGCACATTTGGAGTAAGGTCTGGTAAACTCCTAGGCTTTGTCGTCGGCTATAAAGGTATTGAAGTAGATCTTGCCATGGTGAAAGCTATGAAGAAGTGAAAAACACAAGAAGGGGGGGTTGAATTGTAAAACTGAAAATCAATGCAATGAACAAGATATTTTTATCCTGGTTCGTTTGATCTCAAACTACTCCAGTCCACCCGTCAAGGTGATTTCGCCTCTCTCCAACGAGGTCTTAATCCACTATATTCAACTGAATATTACAAACTGCTTTAACAACTGCTAAAGCCTTCTTTATGCAAACCACAACTCGGTTTGTCAAGGAAACACTGTCTTACAAAGAAGATAAATCTAGGTGTGTGAATGTTTTCTACAAAACTGTATCACAACTGTGATGTTACACAATTTAAGCTTATGAAACTAGATTGCTAAAATACTGAGTAAGGAGATATGGAGATTTTTAGCAAACTGAGAATGAGAAGATGTAGAATAGCTTTTAGGCATGTAATATGATGTAGAGCATTAGCCAATTCAATCTTCATAGTCTTGTTTATATAGAACTGAGATTGTTGAACGTTGGAGCAATAATCTTGATTCAATGCTAATAACAAACTTTCCTTATCAAGCAGATCTTGTCTGGAATGAGGTCGTTGGTAATAATTTGCTTTCAATGCACAGTACCGTTGCTTACTTAATGCATGTTCTGGCTTGGCTCATTCTGACTCTGCTTAAGTGCTGATGAACTGTTGCTGTCTTTATCAGAGTGTTGAGCGCAGTTCTGTTCATCAAGCTTCAGCATTCGCGTGATTTGTTCTTCTGATTCTGGTATTCTGATATAGCATCTTCTGATGTTGACGTTGAGAACCAATATTCTGATGCTGATTAGGTGTGCTCTTGCTGATACCTATCAGAGTTTCTGCAAAACAGAAAGTAATATTTTAGGTAGCAAGTAGTTCTTACATGAATCACATAAATAGTATATCTTTTCAATTTGTTATCATCAAAACTTAAACATAGGGTAGTAGATTCAAACTTTGTTCTAACAATCTCCCCCTTTTTGATGATGACAAAAACCAGATATTTTTAATTGAAAATAACGTGAAAAGCATCAGAGATAACTGAATGATATGATGTATCAGAATAAGAGGTTATCAAAGATAAGGGATAAAGAGATATCAGAGTTGAGAGATACTCCCCCTGAATTTATTACTTCCCTTTTTGATTCCAAGAGTTCTTCAGGATCAGATCTTTATTGCCTTTCTTTGAACATCAGAATATCAGAGTCTTTGACTATCAGAAGCTTTAGATCAGCATATCAGAGCAGAGCTTCAGATCAGCGTATCAGAGCTTTTCTATCAGAGCTTTGCTTTGGGTCAAAGTATCAGAGCTTTAGTCTTCAGAATATCAGAGAGCATTCTTGTACCTGTTAGACTTAAGCAAAAACAAAAAAACATATTCAAGTATATCAGAGTTAGAATGTTTGAGATTTTCTGTCTTAGTAATCCGTTATTATTGAAAATATCATTCTTGTTCTCCCCCTTTTTTGTCAGCAATCAAAAAGTGTAAGTGATGTGCTAAAACAGTTAAGGCAGAAAAACTTGTCATATTAAAATGTTCAGAATCAGGCAAAACAGTACAGCAGATAAGCAAAGAAAACATGAAAATGTCATGAATGAAAAACTAAGGTTGGGGAGGAAGGCGTGTGAACAGGTTTTCCAGCATGGCTTTGACCTGATCAGCAGTCTCATTCTGCTTGTGCACCATGCTGACTACAGTGTCTATCTTGCTATCCTGCACATCCATCCTTTCTTTCATCTTCTGGTCATTTTCATCCATCCTTTGCTGCAGACGAATGTCATTCAGCTTCAGCTCTTCCAGAGTCTGCCTGTCCAAGGCAGTTTGAGAAACATCAGAAGCAGGGAGCTTCTGAGAGCTTTCTGCAACATCTTCTGCTTGACTTGCTTCAGCTTGAATAGTCTTGTCTTCTTCTGGTTGCACCTTTGAAGCTGGCTGTTTCTCAGACCATGGCTCACTATCCAGAAGGAGCACGTTTTCCTGTGGCAGCTGACTTTCAACTTCCTTCAGCAGCTTGCTGAAGTTCTGTTGTGCCTGCTCATAGTTGATATCCTGCAACTTGAGGGCTTCAGCACGTACCCAAATTCTGAATTGTGACCAGAGCTGGTCAGAGGCAGTTGGGTCAATCATTCCAGAACAGACTTGCTTCAGAGAAGCAATCCACTGCTGCAAACCTGTTTCAAAATTCATAATACCAGAGCCAACATCTGACTGTTTTGGTTTTGGAATGGCTATTTTATTTTTCAGATCAGCAAGACGGTCAATGATTGTTAAATCTATGAAGGTCCTGCTGGGGTTTTCGGTGGTTTGCTTGGGAGCTGTTTGTTTTGGAGATGGAGTGGGAGAGTCAGAAATTATGATTGGACTGTTTGGGGTTTTGGGAGTATTTGGTGGTGTAGATTCTGGCGAGGATGGCAGCTGGGCCATTGTGACTGTTGTTCCACATGGCAGTTGGATTTCCAGAGGTGATGGTTGAGGTGATTGAGGAGAATGAGGTTCAGAAGGTGGAGGAGTTGTAGTTTCAGAATGATGAAACTCAGGTTGGGGTGATGGTGGATGAATTTCTGGTTGAGGAGAGGGAGAAGGAATTGCTGGTTGTGGAAAAGTAGTTGGAATTTCTGGTTGTTCAGGGATATGTGGTTCTTCTGGAATGGGTGAGAGTGGTTGTTCTGGTTGATGAGAGTGGACAATTTGTGGTTCAGAGTTTGGATTGTTGGAGAGGTAATCAGAAACACGTTGATCAATGTCAGACAGCACTTTGTCAAGTGCTGATGTTGTTGAGATTGTTGGTTTAGGATGTTTGGTTCGGGGTCTTCTGAGTTGTAGTGCCTCAGAAGGGTCATCTTCTGGTTCGGTTTCATCTATTGTTGGGATAGGGATTGAGGTTTTGTGAGAGGTTGGAGTTGGGATTGATGTTGGAATAGTAGAAGAATTTAAAGCAGAAGCAGCAGATAAATTACCTCTTTTCTTGGGTGTCTGCTGGGATGTTCCTTCTGAAGGGGCCTTCCTTTTCTTCGTCTTCTTCAGTGTAACTTCTGGTTGAGGTTGGTGCAGATATTTGATATTCAGAGTGGGATCTATACCGTCAGCCTTGCACGCGTCCAGATATCTGAGAACCACCACTGGTTTAGATTCTATCTCAGAAAATAGAGGAAAGTCACTCAGTGGAACTCTTCTGCTGGTGATATCAGCAATAGGAGTAACACTGGGTTCCTTTTTGATGTTCTCTATTAACTTCATTTTCTTCAGATTCTTCGCGTTCAGAGGCTTCCCAACTGTTGGTTCAATGGTGCTTAACTCTTGAGCTTCAATCAGGTACTCTATCAGCCTATTCTCAGTTAGAATATCTGATATTAACCTTCCAAAGGGTATCTAATCCCTCTTGGTTCTTTCTTCTTCCCTGGTTTCCTTCACGCTTGTTCTGAGGTGATTAAACAGAAGATGAGCCAAGTTGATTTTTACCTTCTGATTGATAAAATAGATCAGAAACTGCTGATCTATATTTATGTAATCAGGGGAACTTGTTGGCTTCCTATGGTTAAAACACCCCAGAATTATCTTCGCCCAAACTCTGTGATGGTCCTTCAGATCTTTGATCTTGCTGCTGGGCAACCCAAGGGTGAAAATCCTTTCTGCTATGACGCCCACGTCAGCACATCTCTCAGCCATATCAATACAGCGGACTCCACCGCCAATGTAACCAATCAACTTTGCTATGTGATTCTCAGTGATCACAATCTTCTTCCCCATTATATAGGAGGTGACTTGATGCGTTGAAGCAGTTGCATGAATCCAGAACTCCTTGACTAACATAGGGAATGTTGGTCCAACCAACCTGTCAAAATACCTTTCCTATTTCTGTGCCCTAACTTCTTCTGTTAAATCAAAACCGTTTTCCTTCAGACTTCCAAAATCAATGATCAATTCAGATAACACTTCAAGATTCTTCACAGGAGTGAGGAGTGTTCTGAATGGGATTTGATACTGTTCAGATGATGCTTTCTTCTGAGAACCTGCAGAAGCACTGCTGGAAGTTGCCATGTTCACACTTAGGGATTTTGAGAAAAACTGAGAAAATGAGTTTGCAAGAGATGAACACAGAAAAATGCAGAGAGTACTTTGAGAAATAATGAGAAACTGTAAAAGATTAGAGTGAGAGGTTTAACGTGTTTAAATAGGGTTCAGAATATTTTGAAAGAGTAAACGTTTTCAATAAAGAGGAATAAAATCATGATTACGTTTTAAAAACATGATTACTTTCATTTAATGCTTGCTGGTTTTGGGGGATTTGAGAAAGATACTTAAAACGGTTACCAGACATGTGTCTCAATGCATCCAATCAGCGTTTTGCCTTCTCAGAAGCGTGCACGCATTCTGCTTCAGAGATTTGCTGATGATTGGATGACACTTGTTTGATTTGGGAATCAGCACGTCTATCCTTGAGCTTAAACTCTCAGATTTTTAAGACTAGCATCTGATACAATTTGCATGTTCTATCTTTCTGAAAGGAGATTGATCAGAAGTTCACAGTAAAACAAGTACATTCTGAAGATAAATATATGGAATTAAAACATTTTCACTCTGGGCAGATTTTCATGCTGAGATGTTTCAGAATGAAATTAAACCTATCTTCAGAAAGGGGTTTAGTGAAGATATCAGCCCATTGATGGTCTGTATCTATAAATTTTAAGTTCAAGATTCCTTTCTGAATATAGTCCCTAATGAAATGATGTTTTATTTCTATATGCTTAGCTCTAGAATGTAAAATGGGATTCTTACTTAAGCAAATAGCAGAAGTATTGTCACAGAGTATAGGAATGTTACTCTCAAAAATCTGGAAGTCTTCAAGCTGACTTTTCATCCAGAGCATTTGTGTGCTACATCCTGCTGCTGCTATGTACTCAGCTTCTGCTGTTGATAGCGCAATTGTTGATTGCCTTTTGCTGGACCAAGAGATCAGATTTTCTCCCAGAAACTGGCAGCTTCCAGAAGTAATTTTACGCTCTACTCTGTCTCCAGCAAAGTCAGCATCGCAGTAGCCTACTAAACTGTAATCACTAGATTTTCTATAAAACAAACCCAGATTAGTAGTACCTTTTAGATACTTGAAAATTCGCTTAACAGCTGTTAAGTGAGATTCTCTAGGATCTGATTGGAATCTAGCACAAATACATACACTGAATAATATATCAGGTCTTGAAGCTGTCAGATAAAGGAGAGAACCAATCATACCTCTGTAGACCTTCTGTTCTACCTTTTTGCTTACCTCTTCTCTTTCCAGAATGCACGTGGGATGCATTGGAATCTTTGATGGCTTACATTCTGAGAGGTCAAATTTCTTCAGAAGATCTCTGATGTATTTGCTCTGATGAATGTAAGTTCCCTCTGGAGTTTGATTGATCTGAATTCCTAGAAAGAATTTCAGTTTCCCCATGAGGCTCATCTCAAATTCTGCCTGCATACACTTAGCAAATTTTCTTCCAAGAGAAGGATTAGTAGAACCAAAAATAATATCATCAACATAAATTTGACAGACTAAGATGTCATTCTTAACTGATTTACAGAATAAGGTAGTGTCCACCTTCCCTCTGGTGAATTCATTTTTTAACAGAAAGTTACTTAGTCTTTCATACCAAGCTCTGGGAGCTTGTTTCAGACCATATAGTGACTTCTTTAGTTTGAAAACATGTTCTGGATGTTTTGTATTTTCAAAACCAGGGGGTTGGTGCACATAAACCTCTTCTTCTATATAACCATTTAAGAATGCACTTTTTGACATCCATCTGATACAGAGTGATGCCTCTATTAACAGCAAATGAAATTAAAAGTCTGATAAATTCTAACCTGGCGACTGGGGCAAAGGTTTCTGTATAGTCTATCCCCTCTTGCTGACTATAACCTTGTGCAACTAGTCGTGCCTGGTTTCTGATGACTTCACCTTGTTCATTTAGCTTGTTTCTGAACACCCATCTTGTTCCAATGACGTTGAATCCTTTTGGTCTGGGAAAAAGATCCCATACGTCATTTCTGGTGAATTGATTCAGCTCTTCTTGCATTGCCAGAATCCAGTCATTATCCAGAAGTGCTTCATCAATAGAAGAAGGTTCAATCAGAGACACAAGTCCCATGAGGGTTTCTTCAGAGTTTCTGAAGCTTGCTCTTGTTCTGATTGGATCTTCCTTTCTTCCTAAGATAGTCTCTTCTGGGTAATCCAAGCTGCTTCTAGGTAATCTCTTCTGAGGTTGATCAGAAGCTGTTGTAGGATTGCTAGCAGTGCTCCTTTCAGACGTTGAAGGAGTGTCTGTGTTGAGAGCTTCTGATGACTTGTCTTCAGAACCTGTAAATTCAATTTCCATACCTGCAAAAACTTCATTCTGCTTTGACTTTTCAGAGTCAAGCTTATCATCAAAACGAACACTGATTGATTCTTCCACAATCTGTGTTTCTGTATTGTATACTCTGTACCCTCTTGAGCGTTCAGAGTATCCTAACATAATACACTTTTGTGCTTTAGAGTCAAACTTGTTCAAATAATTCTTTGTATTTAACATAAAACAAGTACATCCAAATGGATGAAAATATGAAATGTTGGGCTTTCTGTTCTTCCATAATTCATATGGAGTCTTTTCCAGAATAGGTCTTATTGAGATTCTATTCTGAATGTAGCACGCTGTGTTTATTGCCTCTGCCCAGAAGATCTTAGCAACGTTTGTCTCATTGATCATGGTTCTGGCCATTTCTTGCAATGTTCTGTTCTTTCGTTCTATAACTCCATTTTGTTGGGGAGTTCTAGGACAAGAGAAATCATGCAGAATGCCTCTGTCATTAAAGAATGACTCAAAATCTTTGTTTTCAAACTCTCCACCATGATCACTTCTAACTTTAACGATTTTAAGATCCTTTTCATTCTGAACTTGGTTACAGAAGGTAACAAACACAGAGTGTGACTCGTCCTTGTGTCTTAAGAACTTTACCCATGTCCATCTGCTATAGTCATCTACGATTACTAACCCATACTTCTTGCCACTGACTGAAGCAGTTTTAACTGGTCCAAATAAGTCAATGTGCAGAAGTTCTAATAGCTTAGAGGTAGAAACAACATTTTTAGATTTAAAAGAAGGTTTTGCAAACTTACCTTTCTGACATGCTTCACACAGAGCATCTGAATTGAACTTTAAATTAGGAAGTCCTCTGACCAGATTGAGTTTGTTAATCTGAGATATTCTTCTCATACTAACATGCCCCAATCTTCTGTGCCAGATCCATTGCTCGTTGTTAACAGACAGAAGGCACTTTACATTCTGACTTTTTAGTTCAGAAAGTTTGATTTTGTAAATGTTGTTTTTCCTCTTTCCATTAAACAGGATAGTCCCATCTTTCTGACTAACAGCTTTACATGATTTTTGATTAAAGATTATATCATAATCGTTATCACTTAATTGACTTATGGATAACAGATTATGCATTAATCCATCTACTAGCAGAACATTATTAATAGAGGGAAGATTTCCATTACCTACAGTTCCAGAGCCAATTATCTTTCCCCTCTGATTGCCTCCAAAGCCAACGTGGCCTCCAAGCTTAAGTTCCAGGCTTTGGAACATATGCCTTCTTCCCGTCATGTGTCGCGAGCAGCCAAAGTCCAGGTACCATGACTGGTGTTTCTGACTTGATGCTAAAGATATCTGCAACATGTATAATTTTATCCTTAGGTACCCAGATTTTCTTGGGTCCTGATTTGTTAGATTTACCAAAACTCTGGTTGAATTTTGGTTTCACAAAGTACTTACTGCTAGTGTATTTAATATCATGTGTGTGACCATACACAAAATGTGAATTCAGAGGAGTGTGTTTAATGGTTAAATCCATGACATTCTTTGGTGTAGGAACTTTACCTTGGTATCCTATTCCCTTCCTGCCGTTTCTGCTAACTCCATAGATCATTGAAGCCATTTTGCTTCTATCTATGCTTTTAGCGAGGAACTTCTGGAAACTGTGATCATACTCCTTGATGATCTCATCAGCGTTGCTGGGAGTTTCAAAAATTGGTTCCTTCTGAGAGTTTTGTAAAGTATTTTCTAATTTTGAAATCTTATTTCTCAGCTCAGAATTCTCCAATTTGAGACTCTCAGTCTTATTAGAGTCAGATTCAAGATTCCTTTTCAGGTCTCTGAATTTAACTCTAATTTGCTGATACCTTTCCAGAATTTCATTAAGGCTTTCAGCAAGTTCAGCCTTGGTAAAATTAACAGCAAAGTTAGGAAATACCTCTTCAGTATCTGATTCTGAGTCTGATTCAGAAGCTTCACTATCTTCTGAAATGTTGGCCATGAGAGCTATGTTGGCTCTCTCATCATCTGATTCTGAGTCAGCTTCAGACGAGTCAGAATCATCCCATGTGGCCATGAGACTTTTCTTCTTTTCTCTTCCAAACTTCTTTTTGGGCTTTTCCCTCTGAAGCTTTGGGCAGTCACTCTTGTAGTGTCCTTGCTCATTGCACTCATAGCAGATGATGTCCTTGGTGTTTGGCTTTCTGCTTCCTGAGGAGCCTTCAGATCTTCTGTATCCAGAGGAAGACTCTGTCCTTCTGTATCTGGAAGAGGACTCGTTCTGATCAGATCTTCTGGGATTCCTGAACTTCCTTTGCCTCTGCTTCCATAGTTGATTTACTCTTCTGGAGAGGAGGGAGAGTTCGTCTTCTTCTGATGAGGATCCATCAGATGTTTCTTCAACTGCCTGCAAAACTTTAGACTCGGATTTTTTGTTAGATTTTAATGCTAAAGGCTTACCTTGCTTCTGAGGCTCGTCAGCTTCTAGCTCTATCTCATGACTTCTGAGGGAGCTGATAAGTTCCTCCAGAGTAATTTTGTTGAGATCTTTTGCTAGCTTCAGAGCTGTAACCATTGGTCTCCACTGCTTGGGTAGGCTTCTGATGATTTTCTTGACATGGTCAGCAGTAGAGTAACCTTTGTCCAGAACCTTGAGACCAGCTACCAGAATCTGGAATCTTGAGAACATTGTTTCAATGGATTCATATTCTTCCATTTTGAACGCCTCATACTTCTGAATGAGCGCCAGAGCTTTAGTTTCTTTGACCTGAACGTTGCCCTCATGCGTCATTCTGAGTGAGTCAAAAATGTTCTTTGTTGTGTCTCTGTTGGAGATCTTTTCATATTTAGTATAGGAGATGGCGCTGAGAAGGATGGTTCTGGCCTTGTGGTGATTCTTGAAGTCACGCTTTTGTTGGTCAGACATTGTTTTCCTATCAATCTTCTGACCATTTGCATTCACAGGGTGCGTGTATCCATCTGTCACCATATCCCACAGATCAGCATCATGTGCCAGAAAGAAGCTTTCAATTATGTCTTTCCAGTAATCAAAGTTTTCTCCATCAAAGACTGGAGGTTTCCCGCTGAATCTGTCTCTGTCCTCATGGTTGTCATTGCTGGTGTGGGAATAAGTTCCTGCCATTGTGTTTTTCTGACGCTGGATCTTGTACTGACACGGTTAAGTGTTTTAGCTCAGAACCAGGCGCTCTGATGCCAATTGAAGAAGTGAAAAACACAAGAAGGGGGGGTTGAATTGTAAAACTGAAAATCAATGCAATGAACAAGATATTTTTATCCTGGTTCGTTTGATCTCAAACTACTCCAGTCCACCCGTCAAGGTGATTTCGCCTCTCTCCAACGAGGTCTTAATCCACTATATTCAACTGAATATTACAAACTGCTTTAACAACTGCTAAAGCCTTCTTGATGCAAACCACAACTCGGTTTGTCAAGGAAACACTTTCTTACAAAGAAGATAAATCTAGGTGTGTGAATGTTTTCTACAAAACTGTATCACAACTGTGATGTTACACAATTTAAGCTTATGAAACTAGATTGCTAAAATACTGAGTAAGGAGATATGGAGCTTTTTAGCAAACTGAGAATGAGAAGATGTAGAATAGCTTTTAGGCGTGTAATATGATGTAGAGCATTAGCCAATTCAATCTTCATAGTCTTGTTTATATAGCACTGAGATTGTTGAACGTTGGAGCAATAATCTTGATTCAATGCTAATAACAAACTTTCCTTATCAAGCATATCTTGTCTTGAATGAGGCCGTTGGTAATAATTTGCTTTCAATGCACAGTACCGTTGCTTACTTAATGCATGTTCTGGCTTGGCTCATTCTGACTCTGCTTAAGTGCTGATGAACTGTTGTTGTCTTTATCAGAGTGTTAAGCGCAGTTCTGTTCATCAAGCTTCAGCATTCGCGTGATTTGTTCTTCTGATTCTGGTATTCTGATATAGCATCTTCTGATGCTGACGTTAAGAACCAATATTCTGATGCTGATTAGGTGTGCTCTTGCTGATACCTATCAGAGTTTCTGCAAAACAGAAAGTAATATTTTAGGTAGCAAGTAGTTCTTACATGAATCACATAAATAGTATATCTTTTCAATTTGTTATCATCAAAACTTAAACATAGGGTAGTAGATTCAAACTTTGTTCTAACAAGCTATACAAGAGATGTCTGATCCTCGTACTGAGAAGGAAGTCAGAGGATTTTTTGGATGTTTAAACTACATTGCCAGATTCATTTCTCATCTGACAGCTACTTGTGAACCAATCTTCAAACTACTGAAGAAAGATCAGGTAGTCAAGTGGAATGATGAGTGCCAAACTGATTTTGACAAGATCAAAGAGTATTTACAAGAGCCTCCTATTTTAACGCCACCAGTCGAGGGAATACCATTAATCATGTATCTGACTGTTTTGGAAAATTCAATGGGATGTGTGCTGGGGCAGCATGACGAGTCTGGCCGAAAAGAGCATGCTATTTATTACCTGAGCAAAAAGTTTACCGACTGTGAAACAATATATTCACTACTTGAGAAAACTTGTTACGCTCTAGCATGGGCTGCTCACTGGCTAAGACAGTATATGCTGACTCATACTACCTTGTTGATATCTAAAATGGATCCAATAAAATACATCTTTGAGAAACCTGCTCTCTCTGGGAGAATAGCGAGATGGCAGATGATCCTGACAGAATATGACATACAGTATACTACCCAGAAAGAAATAAAGGGCAGTGTACTAGTTGATCACCTTGCTCACCAAGCCGTGGCAGACTACCAGTCCATGAAGTTCGAATTCCCAGATGAAGACACCATGATGGTAAATGACTGTGAAGAATTAAGAACATATGACGGACCTGAACAAGGATCCCGATGGACCCTAGTTTTTGATGGGGCACCTAACGCACTCAGAAATGGTATTGGTGTTGTACTCATATCTCCGGAAGGGTGTCATACTCCTTTTACGGCAAGACTCTGCTTCAATTGTACAAATAACATGTTGGAATACGAAGCGTGCATCTTTGGTCTCAAGGCTGCCTTAGATTTGGGGATCAAATATTTGAATGTATTCCGAGATTCAGCTTTGGTCATTAGCCAGATCAAAGGGGAATGGGGCACCAAACAACCTAAGCTTATCCCTTACAAAGAACATGTTTTGACATTTCTCCCACATTTTGAGAAGATTACCTTCGAGCATTTCCTGCGAGAAGAAAATCAGCTAGCAGACGCACTAGCCACAATGTCATCTATGTTTAAACTTAAATGGGATAATGAGGCTCCCCAGATCACCATTGAACGAAGGGATGAACCAGCATATTGTCACGAGATTAATACTGAAGAAGTAGTGGACCAACCTTGGTTTCACGAAGTCAAGAGGTATCTCGAAACCCAAGAATATCTAGAAGGAGCTTCAATCAACGACAAGAATTTCTTAAGGAGATTCTCTGCTAAATTCTTCCTTAGTAATGGCATTCTTTACAAACGCAACCATGACTCTGTTACTTCAGTGCGTAGACAAGGTTGAAGCTGAAAGGATCATGGTTGAGTTACATGAAGGAACTTTTGGCACCCATTCCAGTGAGCATACGATGGCAAAGAAAATACTACGGGAAGGCTATTACTGGTCTACCATGGAAGCAGATTGCAATCAATACTCTCGAACCTTCCACAAATGTCAGATCTATGCTGACAAGGTGCACGTACCTCCGGTTTCTCTGAATGTCTTGACGGCTCCTTGGCCCTTTGCTATGTGGGGGGTTGATATGATTGGGGAAATCAAACCAACATCCTCTAATGGACACCTCTTCATCTTAGTGGCCATTGACTATTTTACAAAGTGGGTTGAGGCAGCCTCTTTCGCTTCTGTGACCAAGAATGTTGTCGCCCGGTTCATTAAGCAAAATCTCATTTGTCGTTATGGTATCCCGGAGAGGATCATTACAGACAATGGTACAAACTTGAACAATACTATGATCACCGCTTTGTGCGAGCAATTCAAGATCCAGCATCAAAATTCTTCCCCTTACCGGCCAAAGATGAATGGTGTTGTCGAAGCCGCGAATAAGAACATTAAAAAGATCATACAGAAAATGAGAGTCACATACAAAGACTGGCATGAGATGCTACCGTTCGCTCTCCACGGATATCGTACCACAGCTCGCACATCAACTGGAGCAACACCCTATTCTCTGGTATACAGCATGGAGGTTGTCTTGCCTATTGAGGTCCAGATCCCCTCTCTAAGAATTATGAAGGATGTAGGGCTGAATGAAGACGATTGGATCCAGACTCTACTTGATCAACTAAACTTGATTGATGAGAAAAGGCTTACTTTTGTCTGCCATGGTCAAATGTATCAAAAACGGATGATCAAGGCTTTCAACAAAAAGGTCAGACGGCAAGTGTATCAAGTCGGGGATTTAGTGATCAAATGTATCATATTTCTGCAAGGTGATCCCAGAGGCAAATGTACTCCTACATACGAAGGACCATTTGTAATCAAAAATATATTCTCTGGTGGCACAATGATCTTGACCACCATTGATGGTGATGACCTATCACACCCTACAAACACAGACATAGTCAAAAGATACTACACATAAGAGACCCGCTAGGTTGACACACCTAGGCAAAACAAGGGCATCCCGGAGAACCAAAAAGGTTCGGGGAAAAATTAGGGATAAAAACAAAAAAATATGTACACCCGGCAAGTTGAAACCCCGAAAGGGAGACTTGGGTAAAAAAGGGTTTCCCGGTGGACTGAAAACCCGAAAGGGCGGTCCAGGCAAAAGTTAGGGAATTAAAGCGTATGACTATGTCCCGTTGGATCACCTTACGGATAACCTTTGGCTTCAACTGACAAACTCAGAGGTTCTGATCAATTCAATCATCTTCGGACGAGGCAACAAATAGACAAGATTCTCGGAGATACAAAGGCTATAGCATAATGGGACCCCCATGGGATTATTGCACATAGCTGTCTTTTCTTTGTATCAAAATTTTCATTTTTTACGACAGTATTCTCTTGCTGGAATATTTGTCTCATTGTACAAAAATACTTACTCAAAGTCAATACAAAGATATCCCTTTGAAAGTGAAAAACTATATGTTTTTTTCTTTTGTGTTTGGTTTACAAAAACGTCCGATGATTCATTTTTAAACATATGCATTTGAATATAATTATTGTTTATAAATAAACAAAATAGAAAGACAATCATTAATGGCTTTAAGAGGTAGGGAAATCTCTCTATTCTATTTCCATAATCCCCCGCAGTGTGCAGTTCAATCCCCAGCGGAACAAACCTTCCAGTTATCAATCCCCAGTAGAAGTCGTCAAATTTCTCCAAATTCCCCAGGCAGGATTTTACAAGCAGTACACGGCGTTTCCCTTACACTACAAGAAAATTGGCAGATTGCGACAGGTATTTTTGTAGATCACGATGGTTAAAACCGTCGCAATTTGCTTTCCACGACGGTTGCTTTACCGTCGCAGAAGTGTGTGTCCCCAACCTATTTCGCGACGGTTACAAAAACTGTCGTTCAAGTTTACGACGGGTTGATACCGTCGTGACTATCTTTTGAGTTTCTTTTAATTATTGATGGCGACGGTTCGATACTGTCGTGAATATCTTTTGAAATTGATTAAATTGTTTATGGCAACGGTTCGATACCGTCATGACTTTTGTTGATTATTTTTAATTGTTGATTACGACGGTTCGCTACTGTCGCCATGACTTTTGTTTATGTCTTGACTTTTGTTTAAAGTTGGACCTATATCACGAAATATTTTTCTACATTATTTGTATATGTATAAGATCGAATTTAAATCCACTGATTTCTCTGCAAATTGCAGAAAACATATAAACATATAATGCATCTTTACTTTCTTTTCCACTTTGAGCTTTATAATTTGAAATATCCCATCTTTCTAAAAAAGAAAATGAGATAAGAATTACAACATAAATAACATGTTACAATTGCTTCAAGCAGAACCTCTTTAGATACACATACTATAAGAGACCAAAAGGCTCAGGCAGGTTCTCGAATCCATTATCAAATAATAAGGAGCCTTGATCAAATTTATCATCCACACTATGAAGCCAGTTTGTATTCTTCAAATCTTCTTTAAGCAACAGCGCGTCGTAACGAGAGCTCTCGTATACGTCAATTTCACTCAGTTTTGCTGAGTATTGTCTTTCATCTATCTCTCTTCCTTTTATCATATTTCTATTGATTCCGTTTACCACGTCAAAATGGGATCCATTATTTTTGTTTAGTATGTTTCCGTTCGCTTCGATAGATGTTGGTGGAGCACTTGAACCTCGATTATATTGACTCTTGGGCGTGGAATTTCGAATACTTTGTGGAAACAGTGTGGTGCTTGATAGTGCACGATGATTTCCCGAGCCGTTCCTTATGTCCTGTTAAACAGAAAAGTGCGTGTAAATTGGGTTTGCGTGATAAAACAAACTTGCTTGGAGCATACATCTTCACAAAATAAGATTCGGCAACAAAATAAGATAGATAAATCAGTTTCTCACTGTTTAGAACCAACTAAAGATAAAACCGACTTACGGATCCAAATACGTTAACAGCTGATTTTCTCAGTTGCATCTGCTTGACCATTCTACTAGGATCTCTCATATAGCCAGCAACTTGATTGCTGATATCCTGCAACATGGACAACAAATTAGAAGTTAAATATTTGGTGTCACACTTGAATTCGCATTCCAGTCACAGAACCTCACCTGATTAAAAGCGTGTTTGCCTTTAATTGCAGCAACACCGGTTGTCACTTGCGTAATCCTCTGCCATTTGTTGATAGACTTGTCTCTGAAAGATGCTATACTGCAAGATACAATCATGAAGAGCATCAGCCAAGCAGACTTGCAAATAGAAGAACAACCCGTGCTCAAGATAGAAATGCAGCTAAACTTAAGTTCAAAAGCTGTTGTTTGGAGAAGTATTAAGCATAATAGACACGAAGATCGGGTTTATGAAACAAAACTATATATCAATGCTGTTATGTCACGAGAAATTAGCACAAAAATTGTGCACTTAGAATGCTATGAAAATACCTGTTGTGCATCCGAGAAATTTGTGACCACTCTTGGTCAAGATTGTCTTCCAAAACATTAGAAACTTCTTTTGATGACTTTTCTGAACCTTTTAAAAGAAACAAATATTTGGTTGGTTATTTTGGAAGTTATAAGTCACACATTAGAACTCTCATCTCCAGCACAAATCAATGTTTCCAACTCGGTCAAAAAATAGAAAGGAAAAATAGATAGAGTTTATCATATTTTGAGCTACAATTAACTAGAGAAATAAAGAACACTTGGCCAGTTCTCAATTCCCTCAAACAACTATATCATGAACCAACTGTGGTACTAGTAATACCACTGCTTACAGAGAATAATATATACATGACCCTCAATAATAACTACAAAGATATGTCGCAATCATCAAACATAACAAGGTGTCAATAGCACAAAGTTTAACAAGAAAGAAAAATCTAGAATAAACGAGAATGGGAAAAGAACATGAAGAAATCACCATTAACAGCTTGGGTTACTGACGGATTCTTTGCAATCAGAGCCTGGAACAAGAAAAAATGCTGCGATTAATGAATATTTTACATATAGTGAGAAGCATTGACTGATAAAATTAGAGAAGATAGAACATATTAATGACAACATAACAATTTTTTTCCATTCAAGTTTTAACACAGCACACACCTCTTGCAGTTCCAATATAGAATCCAAAGTCTCCTTGGACGAAGTTATCAAATCTGCATATGCAACTCTAACTGTCTCATCCGATTCACAGAATGAAGCTTTTACTGATTCCTGGAGACAAATTACCATATTTGGCTATGACATTAGATACGATAAAATAGCAAATCACATGAAATCGCAAAAACGGGGTAGGAAAATACCTCAGGTAGCCTGTTAGAACTTGAGAATGGCTTCTGAAGTAAGAATCTAAGCTCGAGAATCTAATCTCTTCAAAGCAAGCAAAAGCACAAAACAAGACCTCTCCTCTATCACGAACCCCTTTTCCTCCACATAATCAAAAACCCTAACCGCCTCTGGAAACAACCTATTATCAGAACAAACCCTAAACAACATATCACAAAGCTTGTCAACAAAATGAAACTCAAATTCATCAAGCAAATCAACGATCCCCGAAACTGGGGAGCGAAATTGGGAATCAGTAACAACGGAATTCAGAATAGTCTTGATGGTGGCGAATTTGCGAGCTTTAAAGAGTCTAGAAAAGAGAATCAAATGGGCCTTCAGGTCAGGTTTGAGTGAATGGTTGGAATGATGGGTTTTGAGGAAGTGGAAAAAGGATAAACAGGAATGCGGTTGGAGAATAGGGTCTGAAAGAACACGGTAAGTAACATGGGGGGTGAAGGTGATGCAGGAAATGATGGAGTGAAGTTCGGTGTTATTGGGTTTGAAATAGTTGGGTTTAAATTGCAGTAAAGCGTAATAGACGAAGCGGGGTAAAGGATTTAGGGGGACGACGGGTGTGGTTACCGTCGTGCCCTTTCATAACTTTTGCATGTTTTTTAAAGGTTTAGGGGGGCGGCGGTTGTTTTACCGTCGTGATGTCTATTTTAGGACGGTTTCTTAACCGTCGCAACATTCATTTTAGGGCGGTAGGTGTATACCGTCGTGACATGGGTCCCTATATTAGAATTACGACGGTTATTAAGTAACTGTCGCAATTTTTGTGTCGTAAAATCCTAATTTTCTTGTAGTGTTACAACAGAGTTTATTTATCCAAGAAGAAATTCATCAACACTTAGACTTCACAACATGAAGACTTATACTCCATATTCTCAGCAGCAGTCAGGGATTTATCTTCCCCAATCCAACAGCAGTGCAGCAAACTAGCTCAAATACGCATACATCGCATCCATATGTCATAAACATTGATGACACGAATGCATTATACTATGCATTTCATAAAACATAACATTGCATATTAGCTAACATTTTACCTTTTTCAGGATAAGATTAACCAACAGCTACCATTAACAATGTTCAAAGTTTTCAGATACAGTTCAGATACGCTCCATACACGGATGCCATCCTGATACTCATTCAGATTCAGTCTTCAGATACAGTACATATACGCTTCAGACACGGATTGCATTCTGATACTCATTCAGATTCTTTTTCAGATACAGTTCAGATACGCTCCAGACACGGATGCCATTCTGATACTCATTCAGTTCTCAACTTCCAGATACAGTACAAATATTCTCCAGTCACGGATGCCATTCTAATACTCATTCAGATTATTTTTCAGATACAGTTCAGATATGCTCCATACATGGATGCCATTTTGATACTCATTCAGTTCTCAACTTCCAGATATAATACAGATATGCTCCAGACACTGATGACATTCTGATACTCATTCAAATTCAACTTCTCAGATACAGTTCAGATACGCTCCAGACACGAATGTCATTCAGATCTCAAACTTTCATATACAGTTCAGATACGCTCCAGACACAGATGCCATTTTGACGCTCATTCAAAATCAGCTTCCAGATACAGTTCAGATACAAACGCCATTCTGACACTCATTCTTTCAGCTTACAAATTACAATTCAACAATTACTCTTAGATGATATCTACAAGCCCATCTCCAACAAATTTCTATCATCTCTCTAAATGGAATCTTTAAGCCCATTCCCTCTACCATCACATCGTCGAGTGCAAATTTCTGAGCACTCTAGTGTCCAATCATCTTCCACCTTCGAGTCACGAATGGCAAAACATGCCAATATCACTCTTCAGGCTTAAGAAGATTGAACAGGGGAAGATATTGTACCCTAAAATTTTCCATCTCACTTATCAAGAATTTTCTCACAAGATCTCCTTGACTCAAGACTGCATTAGGGTTTGATCAGTTCAAGACACCTCCTTAAGCACTGATGACCAAAATTAGGGTTTGAATTTGCACAAGGATTTTTGGACTTCCTGTTAGAACAATGTTTGAATCTAGTACCCTATATTTGAGTTTTGATGATAACAAAGTGAAAAGATATAGTATTTAAATGTTTCATGATTGAATTATATGCTGCCTAAAAATACTATGTTCTGACTTGCAGATATGCTGATTAAAATAAGCATGAGTACTTCATCAGCATCAGAACTTGATTTGATACACCAGCATCAGAAGTTGCTGAATCAGAACGTGAAGATCAGATGATCAACTCACGCACACGCTGAAGTTTGATGAACAGAACTGCGCGTAAACACTCTGATACAGAATCAACAGTTCATCAGCAGCGAAGCAGAATCAGAATGAGCCAAGCCAGAACGTGCATTGAAGAAGCAACGGTACTGTGCATTGAACGCTAATCAATTCCAACGGCCTCATTCCAGACAAGATCTGCTCAAAAAGGAAAGCTTGTTATTAGCATTGAATCAAGAATATTTGCTTCAACGTTCATCTTCTCAAGTGCTATATAAACCAAGCTTTGAAGATTATCACGGCTAATGCTTCCAAACTCTCTACACGCACAAAGCTGATCAATAATCTTCATCTACCAGTTTTGCTAAACCAACAAACTCTGATACTCCATTAGTGTTTAGCATCCTAGTATTCTAAGCTTAATTTGTGTAAACATCACAGTTGTGATATAGTTTTGTAGAAAACATTCACACACATTATTCTATACCTTTGTAAGAAAGTGTTGCCTTGACAAACCGGATTGTGGTTTGAATCAAGAAGGCTTTAGCAGTTGTTAAAGCAGATTTGTATTCAGTTGAATATAGTGAATTAAGACCTCGTTGGAGAGAGGCGAAATCACCTTGACGGGTGGACTGGAGTAGTTTGAGATCAAACGAACCAGGATAAAAATATCTTGTCATTTGCTTTAAGTTTCCAGTTTTACAATTCAACCCCCCCCCCCCCCCTTCTTGTGTTTTTCACCCCTTCAATTGGCATCAGAGCGCCTGGTTCTGAGCTAAAACACTTAACCGTGTCAGTACAAGATCCAGCGTCAGTAAAACACAATGGCAGGAAACAACTCTCATTTCAGCAATGACAACAATGAGGATAGAGACAGATTCAGCGGCAAACCTCCAGTCTTTGATGGAGAAAACTTTGATTACTGGAAAGACAGAATTGAAAGCTTCTTTCTAGCACATGATGATGATCTGTGGGATATGGTGACAGATGGATACACGCACCCTGTGAATGCAACTGGTCAGAAGATTGAAAGAAAATCAATGACTGATCAACAAAAGCGTGATTTCAAGAATCACCATAAGGCCAGAACCATCCTCCTCAGTGCCATCTCATATACTGAGTATGAGAAGATCTCCAACAGAGACACAGCTAAGAACATCTTTGATTCTCTCAGAATGACGCATGAGGGCAACGTTCAAGTCAAAGAAACAAAAGCTCTGGCACTCATTCAGAAGTATGAGGCGTTTAAAATGGAAGAATCTGAATCCATTGAAGCTATGTTCTCTAGATTCCAGATTCTGGTAGCTGGTCTCAAAGTTCTGGACAAAGGATACTCTATTGCTGATCATGTCAAGAAGATAATCAGAAGTTTACCAAAGCAGTGGAGGCCTATGGTTACTGCTCTGAAGCTAGCGAAGGATCTCAACAAAATCACTCTGGAGGAACTTATAAGCTCCCTCAGAAGTCATGAGATAGAGCTAGAAGCTGACGAGCCTCAGAAGCAAGGTAAGCCTATAGCTTTAAAATCTAACAGAAAATCTGAATCTAAAGTTTTGCAGGCAGTTGAAGAAACATCTGATGGATCCTCATCAGAAGAAGACGAGCTTTCCCTTCTCTCCAGAAGAGTAAATCAACTGTGGAAGCAAAGACAAAGGAAGTTCAGGAATCCCAGAAGATCTGATCAGAACGAGTCTTCTTCCAGATACAGAAGGACAGATTCTTCATCTGGATACAGAAGATCTGAAGGCTCCTCTGGTAGCAAGAAGCCAAATACAAAAGACATCATCTGCTACGAGTGCAATGAGCAAGGTCACTACAAGAGTGACTGCCCAAAGCTTCAGAGGGAAAAGCCCAAAAAGAAGTTTGGAAGAGAGAAGAAGAAAAGTCTCATGGCCACATGGGATGACTCTGACTCGTCTGAAGCTGACTCAGAATCAGATGATGAAAGGGCGAACATAGCGCTCATGGCTAACATTCCAGATGACAGTGAAGCTTCTGACTCAGACTCAGAATCAGACACAGAAGAGGTATTCCCTAACTTCGCTGTTAATTTTACAAAGGCTGAACTTGCTGAAAGCCTCAATGAAATTCTGGAACGTTATCAGCAGATTAGAGCTAAATTCAGAGATCTGAAAAGGACTCTTGAATCTGACTCTAATAAGTCTGAGAGTCTCAAATTGGAAAACTCTGAGCTGAGAGATAAAATTTTAAAATTAGAAAACTCTTTACAAAACTCTCAGAAGAAACCAATTTCTGAAACTCCCAGCAACGCTGATGAGATCATCAAGGAGTATGATCATAGTTTCCAGAAGTTCCTTGCTAAAAGCATAGATAGAAGCAGAATGGCTTCAATGATCTATGGAGTTAGCAGAAACGGCAGGAAAGGAATAGGATACCTAGGTAAGGTTCCTACACCTAAAAATGTCATGGATTTAACCATTAAACACACACCTTTAAATTCACACTTTGTGTATGGTCACACACATGACATCAAATATACTAGTAGTAATCACTTTGTGAAACCAAAATTCAACCAGAGTTTTGGTAAAACTAACAAGTCAGGACCCAAGAAGATCTGGGTACCTAAGGATAAAATAATACATGTTGCAGATATCTTTAGCAGCAAGTCAGAAACACCAGTCATGGTACCTGGACTCTGGCTGCTCACGACACATGACGGGAAGAAGGCATATGTTCCAAAGCCTGGAACTTAAGCCTGGAGGCCACGTTGGCTTTGGAGGCAATCAGAGGGGAAAGATAATTGGCTCTGGAACTGTAGGTAACGGAAATCTTCCCTCTATTAATAATGTTCTGCTAGTAGATGGATTGATGCATAACCTGTTATCCATAAGTCAATTAAGTGATAACGGTTATGATATAATCTTTAATCAAAAATCATGTAAAGCTGTTAGTCAGAAAGATGGGACTATCCTGTTTAATGGTAAGAGGAAAAAAAACATTTACAAAATCAAACTTTCTGAACTAAAGAGTCAGAATGTAAAATGTCTTCTGTCTGTTAACAACGAGCAGTGGATCTGGCACAGAAGATTGGGGCATGTTAGTATGAGAAGAATATCTCAGATTAACAAACTCAATCTGGTCAGAGGACTTCCAAATTTGAAGTTCAATTCAGATGCTCTGTGTGAAGCATGTCAGAAAGGCAAATTTGCAAAACCATCTTTTAAATCCAAAAATGTTGTTTCTACCTCTAAGCCATTAGAACTTCTGCACATTGACTTATTTGGACCAGTTAAGACTGCTTCTGTCAGTGGCAAGAAGTATGGGTTAGTAATCGTAGATGACTATAGCAGATGGACATGGGTAAAGTTCTTAAGACACAAGGACGAGTCACACTCTGTGTTTGTTACCTTCTGTAACCAAGTTCAGAATGAAAAAGATCTTAGAATCGTTAAAGTCAGAAGTGATCATGGTGGAGAATTTGAAAATAAAGATTTTGAGTCATTCTTTAATGACAAAGGCATTCTGCATGATTTCTCTTGTCCTAGAACTCCCCAACAAAATGGAGTTGTAGAACGAAAGAACAGAACATTGCAAGAAATAGCCAGAACCATGATCAACGAGACAAACGTTGCTAAGACTTTCTGGGCAGAGGCAATAAACACAGCGTGCTACATTCAGAATAGAATCTCAATAAGACCTATTCTGGAAAAGACTCCATATGAATTGTGGAAGAACAGAAAGCCCAACATTTCGTATTTTCATCCATTTGGATGTACTTGCTATATGTTAAATACTAAGAATTATTTGAACAAGTTTGATTCTAAGGCACAGAAGTGTATTATGTTAGGATACTCTGAACGCTCAAGAGGGTACAGAGTATACAATACAGAAACACAGATTGTGGAAGAATCAATCAGTGTTCGTTTTGATGACAAGCTTGACTCTGAAAAGTCAAAGCAAAATGAAAATCTTGCAGGTATAGAAATTGAATTTGCAGGTTCTGAAGACAAGTCATCAGAAGCTCTCAACACAGACATTCCTTCAACGTCTGAAAGGAGCAATGCTAGAAATCCTTCAACTGCTGCTGATCAACCTCAGAAGAGATTACCCAGAAGCAGTTTGGATCACCCAGAAGAGACTATCCTAGGAAGAAAGGAAGATCCAATCAGAACAAGAGCAAGCTTCAGAAACTCTGAAGAAACTCTGATGGGACTTGTGTCTCTGATTGAACCTTCTTCTATTGACGAAGCACTTCTGGATAATGACTGGATTCTGGCAATGCAAGAAGAGCTGAATCAATTCACCAGAAACGACGTATGGGATCTCGTTCCAAGACCAAAAGGATTCAACGTCATTGGAACAAGATGGGTGTTCAGAAACAAGCTCAATGAACAAGGTGAAGTCGTCAGAAACAAGGCACGACTGGTTGCACAAGGTTATAGTCAGCAAGAGGGGATAGACTATACAGAAACCTTTGCCCCAGTCGCCAGGTTAGAATCTATCAGACTTTTAATTTCATTTGCTGTTAATAGAGGCATCACTCTGTATCAAATGGATGTCAAAAGTGCATTCTTAAATGGTTATATAGAAGAAGAAGTATATGTTCACCAACCCCCAGGTTTTGAAAATACAAAACATCCAGAACATGTTTTCAAACTGAAAAAGTCACTGTATGGTCTGAAACAAGCTCCCAGAGCTTGGTATGAAAGGCTAAGTAACTTTCTGCTTGAAAATGAATTCACCAGAGGGAAAGTGGACACTACTCTATTCTGTAAAACAGTTAAGAGTGACATTTTAGTCTGTCAAATTTATGTTGATGATATTATTTTTGGTTCTACTAATCCTTCTCTTGGAAGAAAATTTGCTAAGTGTATGCAGGCAGAATTTGAGATGAGCCTCATGGGGGAACTGAAGTTCTTTCTAGGAATTCAGATTAATCAAACTCCAGAGGGAACTTACATTCATCAGAGCAAATACATCAGAGATCTTCTGAAGAAATTTGACCTCTCAGAATGTAAGCCATCAAAGATTCCAATGCATCCCACGTGCATTCTGGAAAGAGAAGAGGTAAGCAAAAGTGTAGAACAGAAGGTCTACAGAGGTATGATTGGTTCTCTCCTTTATCTGACTGCTTCAAGACCGGATATTTTATTCAGCGTATGTATCTGTGCTAGATTCCAATCAGATCCTAGAGAATCTCACTTAACAGCTGTTAAGCGAATTTTCAAGTATCTGAAAGGTACTACTAATCTGGGTTTGTTTTATAGAAAATCTAGTGATTACAGCTTAGTAGGCTACTGTGATGCTGATTTTGCTGGAGACAAAGTGGAACGTAAAAGCACTTCTGGAAGCTGCCAGTTTCTGGGAGAAAATCTGATCTCGTGGTCCAGCAAAAGGCAATCAACAATTGCTCTGTCAACAGCAGAAGCTGAGTACATAGCAGCAGCAGGATGTAGCACACAGATGCTCTGGATGAAAAGTCAGCTTGAAGACTTCCAGATTTTTGAGAGTAACATTCCTATTCTTTGTGATAATACTTCTGCTATTTGCTTAAGTAAGAATCCTATTTTACATTCTAGAGCTAAGCATATAGAAATAAAACATCATTTCATTAGGGACTATATTCAGAAAGGTATTTTAAACTTGAAATTTATAGATACAGACCATCAATGGGCTGATATCTTTACAAAACCCCTTTCAGAAGATAGGTTCAATTTCATTCTGAAACATCTCAGCATGAAAGTATGCCCAGAATGAAAATGTTTTAATTCCATGTATTTATCTTCAGAATGTAATTATATCTCTGTGAACTTCTGATCAATCTTCTTTCAGAAAGATAGAACATGCAGATTGTATCAGATGCAAGTCTAAAGATCTGAGAGTCTAATCTCAAAGACAGACGTGCTGATCACTACATCAAACAAGTGTCATCCAATCATCAGCAAATCCCTGAAGCAGAACGCGTGCACGCTTCTGAGAAAGGAAAGTGCTGTTTGGGTGCATTGAGACACATGTCTGGTAACCGTTTTTAAGTATCTTTCTCAAATCCCCCAAAATCAGCAAGCATTTAATGCAGAGTAATCACGCTTGTTAATGGCAATCATTATTTTTTTTCTCTCTTAAAAAACGTTTAATTTTTCAAAATAATTTTTGAAAACCTATTTAAGCACATTATTCTTCATTCTTATTCCTTACGCCTTCTCATAATCTCTAAAACTTTTTCTGCATATTTCTGAGTTTATCTCCTTCAAAACCTTTTTTCTAAAATCTTTGTTGTGTGAGAACAATGGCATCCTCCAGCATTTCTGCAGGGATTCAGAAGAAAGAAACTTCTGAGCAATATCAGGTGCCTACAAGAACTCTTCTCACACCGATAAAGAATCTTGAGGTTCTCTCTGAGTTAATCATCGATTTCGAAAGTTTGAAGGAAAATGGATTTGACCTAACTGAAGAGATCAAGGCTCAAAAGTGGGAGAGGTATTTCGATAGGTTGGTTGGACCAACTTTCCCAGAGCTTGTCAAGGAATTTTGGATTCACGCCAAGATTCATAAACATCTAGTCATCTCTTCTGTCATGGGAAAGAAGATAATAATTTCTGAAGACCTCATTGCTAGGTTAATTGGTCAAAGTGGTGGTGGAGTCCGTTGTGTGGACATGGCTGATAGATGCCCTGATATAGGTGTGGTAGCAAACTGCATTTTCACTCTTGGCTTTCCCAGCAGCAAAATTAAGGATCTGAAGGATCACTGCAGAGTATGGGCCAAGATTGTTCTGGGCTGTTTCAATCACAGGAAGCCAACAAGCTCTCCTGATTATATAAACGTGGATCAGCAATTTCTGATCTACTTTATTGATCAGAGGGTGAAGATCAATTTGGCACACTTCCTGTTCAACCATCTGAAGACTAGCGTCAAAGAGACTAGAGAAGAAGAAAGGACCAAAAGGGACTGGATACCGTTTGGGAGGCTTATATCAGATCTAAATTGTTTTAGCACATCACTAACACTTTTTGATTGCTGACAAAAAGGGGGAGAACAAGAATGATATTTAAAATCAATAACGGCTAACTAGACAGAAATTCTCATTCTCAAACATTCTAACTCTATTACTTGAAATGTTTTTCTGTTTTGTTTTTAAGTCTACAGGCACAAGGAAGCTCATGAAGACTAGAAGCTAGTTGCTCTGATCAAAATGTAGAAGCTCATGTTGCTCTGATCAAATATGAAGTTCTGATATATGAAGCTCTGATCGTCCTAACACTCTGATCCGAAGCAAAGCTCTGACAGGAAAAGCTCTGAAGCTCTGCTCTCTGATAAGTCAAAGACTCTTATTCTGATGTTCAAAGATAGAAAAAGATCTGATCCTGAAGAACACGCATATCAAAGGGAAGTAACAAACTCAGGGGGAGTATCTCTTAAACTCTGATTTCTCTTTACTTCTTAACTCTGAATCATTTCCCAGATACTTTTCACGTTATTTTTCATTTAAAATATCTAGTTTTTGTCATCATCAAAAAGGGGGAGATTGTTAGAACAATGTTTGAATCTAGTACCCTATATTTGAGTTTTGATGATAACAAAGTGAAAAGATATAGTATTTAAATGTTTCATGATTGAATTATATGCTGCCTAAAAATACTATGTTCTGACTTGCAGATATCCTGATTAAAATAAGCATGAGTACTTCATCAGCATCAGAACTTGATTTGATACACCAGCATCAGAAGTTGCTGAATCAGAACGTGAAGATCAGATGATCAACTCACGCACACGCTGAAGTTTGATGAACAGAACTGCGCGTAAACACTCTGATACAGAATCAACAGTTCATCAGCAGCGAAGCAGAATCAGAATGAGCCAAGCCAGAACGTGCATTGAAGAAGCAACGGTACTGTGCATTGAACGCTAATCAATTCCAACGGCCTCATTCCAGACAAGATCTGCTCAAAAAGGAAAGCTTGTTATTAGCATTGAATCAAGAATATTTACTTCAACGTTCATCTTCTCAAGTGCTATATAAACCAAGCTTTGAAGATTATCACGGCTAATGCTTCCAAACTCTCTACACGCACAAAGCTGATCAATAATCTTCATCTACCAGTTTTGCTAAACCAACAAACTCTGATACTCCATTAGTGTTTAGCATCCTAGTATTCTAAGCTTAATTTGTGTAAACATCACAGTTGTGATATAGTTTTGTAGAAAACATTCACACACATTATTCTATACCTTTGTAAGAAAGTGTTGCCTTGACAAACCGGATTGTGGTTTGAATCAAGAAGGCTTTAGCAGTTGTTAAAGCAGATTTGTATTCAGTTGAATATAGTGAATTAAGACCTCGTTGGAGAGAGGCGAAATCACCTTGACGGGTGGACTGGAGTAGTTTGAGATCAAACGAACCAGGATAAAAATATCTTGTCATTTGCTTTAAGTTTCCAGTTTTACAATTCAACCCCCCCCCCCCCCCTTCTTGTGTTTTTCACCCCTTCACTTCCAATTCCCCATATGACTTTCATGGATCATTATGGACCCCCAAGATTAATCATGCCAAGTTTCAAGCCTTGAATCACATTTTTGCTCACTCAATTGAGCAGTTGACCTAAAAATCAACTGTATTGGGGAAAAAATCAACCATGGCCAATTTACAGTCAAAATTCATAATTTTTTATCCATGTCAACATTTTAGACTCATATGTATCATTTGATCAAGTTTGGACCATAACTCCTCAAGAAATTTGATCAAATCTCCAAAAGGGCAAAATGGTCAAAAAATTAGGGTTTTGACTAGGAAAGGGCAATTTCTGATTTTTGACCTAGAAAATGATCAATTGGTTTGAGGCATGATATCAAGAGTCCAATTTCATCATTTTGACCTAATTACATGGTTCAAAACATTGCAAGTCCATTGGATTGACAAATGAATTTTTCAATCAACTGTATACTGAAAAGTCAAACTTTGACTTTTTGGTCAAATTCAAGTGCCAAAGATCACAATTCATCAAAACATCTCAAAATATGAAACTTATTCATCAATAAATCAAAAAGTCAAGATTTAATTTTGAAAAGTCAAAATTTCTAAACTTAGAAATTTTTCTAAGTGTTGGAAATTTCATGTTTTTTTCATAACTTTGAACAAAGTTTTCACCATGATGCAAGATGATTCAAGAGAAACTTACAACATGAAAGTTGTATATCTCCATAAAATATACAACTTTTCTTTACACAACTCCTTCCAAAAATGCTTGGATCTCAAGTTATAATTTTATGAACATGTGGTCATGAAACTAAACACTTAGTGAAATTTTGACCTAACTTCATGGAACTTTTTCATATAGTTCCAAGGGGAATCTTCAAAAGAAATTCAAATATGGGTTGTATAGCACATTGCAAGCTTTCCAAAATGTCCAAGAACTCCTTGATATCATTCTTGATTAGGTAGAATCGAAGAGATGAAGTTAGGGTTTTGTCACTTGAATTACAAGTCATTTTTTATGAACACTTGAACCAAATCCATGATAGGCTACATAGTATTTGCTTTGAAGGCCTCAAACTTGTTTGTCACTCCATAATTAAATGTTTACATAGCTGTTAAGGCTTTGATCCAAGCAATTGAGCTATTGTCCAAGTTTCATTTCCATTTATGGCACAAAGTTAACAATGTCATTCTTGTAAAGCAAGCTTTTTGCATAAAGTTCACATTGAGCCTATAATTTGTTCCCTCTGATCACACTCCATCCACAAAGTCAGAAGCAAGCTTGTTTAAATCATAATCACTCTATCTTAGCAATACAAGGCATGGAAACTTGTTTTGTAAAAAAATCACATGTTTAACTTAAACATGTAAATTTGAATTATGATCAACTAGAGAACTCCAAACTGGTTGCTTATAAATAGAGTCACTATTTGTGAGCTAGAGGACGAGCTTAAGCACCCTGAAATACACCAAAACTCTCTCAAATCATAAATTACCCAAAAACTCCATTGTTACACAGTTTCTGACCTTGAACTTCAAACTCACATTTCCCTCGTGCGTTTCTTGGCCTTTTAGTTTCTAAAGCTTCCTTACATCAAGTGTAACCTATCTCTGTCCCTGTTTCATTACTGTAACATAATTTACCATATCCTCCATAACCAAAAATAGAGCATTGCACATTGACTTCTCCAGGCCATTTCAGCCATTCTCAACTCAAGCAAACCATTTCATTAGCTTCCTATGACCTCAAGGAAGCTAACATGATCATCACCACTGCCTGAAACAAGCTCAAACTCCAAACACGATTTCCAATTTTGAGGTGAGTTGTCTCAACTTAGAACTCTTCATACAGGCATCATCAATAGTTTATTTGTGAACAAAACATGTAGATATCATTGCCCTGAAGCTAACCATGTCCATAGTTTCCATTAATTTTACTTGAGCTTAGAGAATTTTGAAACTGAAATTTCTGAAATTTTTAGGGTTCAGATTAGGGCCATTAAAATCCATGCTTATCTTTGATCTATAGTTTTAATACTTTACATTTCTGGAATCGTGAGAAAATTTGCTACAAGTTTTATATTTACAATTTTCATTTTTGATGAGAAATGAGCAAGTTACAGTTGGTCTGGCTGGAGGTTGAAGATGAAGTCTTCAGGGCGCGTTTTGCCTTACATATTTATTGTTTTACTTGTATTAACGGATGTATAGCCACTCCAGTGGTAGAAGCGCGTGCCTGTAACCTATGGGACCTGGGTTCGACCCCAGTGGTACCCTTTTCATTTTTTTACATTTTTACTTGCTGATTTTTGTTGTTTTTGGCAGGCGTTGGACCCTTTGGGCCTAGCTTGTTTTTGTTTTTGCTGACTAACCCCCTTGCAGGCTTTTGGCACACCTGGCCCAAGTTTGTTTATTTTTTTTATTTATTTCATTTTTATTTTCTTAAATATATTTTCTAAATACTAAAAAATCATAAAATACAAAAAAAAAATGATAGATTTATATTTTGACTTATTTTATTTTATTTTTCTCACAAAAAAATATTTTTATTTATTATACTTTATTTATTTTATTAAATAATCTTATAAACTTAATTAATATTATGTTTTTTTTGTTTTTTTTTTCACACCATTTAAAATGCATTATTTTTGACATAAAAAAAACTAAAAATATTTTATAATGCTATAAATACTTTTAAGATAAAAATACCAAAAATACTTTTCTTAAACTTATTTCCTTTTAATTAATTAATAGAACTAGGGTTTTATTTAAAATATTTTCCTAATAAAATTCAAATTTAATTAATTATTTCCTTAGGTTAAGACAAAATCCTTTTTTTCATGAAAATCAAACAAAGATACATTTTCTTCACCTTTTGCATTTTTTGTACATTCATTTATTTTATACTTTGTATTCATTTATTTTCTTGTTACATTGATATCAATTCAATATGGTTGTAATAGACTAATTAGGTTTAAATTCTTGCAATCCCCATTCATGAATTTGTATACCCCCTCCCCATAAATGTTGTAATAGCGTAGTAACTTTAAATTTCGCAATTTACCGCTTTTTATATAAAATGCTAGTAATTAGGGTTTGTATAAAACCAATATCTAGAAAACCCTAATTCAAGACAAAAACAAGCATGAAAATGATACACTTACAAACAAACACCCCTAGGGTTATTCCACTTGGTTGCCTTATACAAAATGGCCATGTTACGCATGTAAGGTATCTTAGCAAATACAAGATCATAGTCCCTCGATGACGTTATCTAAGTTGCCTTTCAAATGATCTTAGTCCCTCAAAAAGAATGCTAAGATACCGTACAACATTGCTAATCATAGTTATACGATGACCCACGCCCGTCCTATTTACATCCAAAGATAGGGTTGCTTACCAAATCAATTGTAAGACAACAATGTCAAAGGAAAAGAAAATGAACAAGAAAGACTTTTGAGTAGGTAGATTACTCATAATTACTTGCTCCATTTTAAAACAAACATCCTTGCTATTTTTCAAAACAAACACCTACACTTTCAAAACATCTTACAAAACTTGAAAACATTTTCAAAAGATCAACATCTTTGTATACATTCTTACGAACGAGAATCATTACAAAGATTGCCTAAACAATGGCTTATTTACAAAATACTTTCAAAAACCACAAAAAATATAATTTCAAACAAAATCAAGTGATCTAGCAAGTAACTAAGATCCCATGGATAACCATGGATGAAAAGGGTGCTAATACCTTCCCTTTTCATAATCTACCCCTTGAACTCAAGAAATAATCTCAAAGGTCTTTCCTGTGCTTTTTCACCTTTCCTTTTGGATAAAAGAAAAGTCGGTGGCGACTCTTGATAACCGCAACATTTGTGATCAAACTCAAAACACCCAAGTCAGTTCTCCCACCATATCATAGGGCCTATGTGCCCATATTTTTTTATCAACTTTTGACAAGGGTTTTTCCTGATTTTATTTTGTTTGGGTATGCATGCCCGTATTTTGTAATATTTGGACAACGTCGCCCTCCATGGCCAGATCTTGTAAATGCCTTTATTTTGCCTTCTATTGTATGTTAGATATTTGCTCGTCGTTGTGCTTGACTTATTTATTTTATGAAATGTGGAATTTAGATGAATGGAGGTTTGTGCTCGACCTTAGTTGTGGTCCACGTGTTGCAATGTATTGAGAAGGCAGAGTAGGAGTCCCTTGGACGAGGTCAAGATCACGGTTGGGGTATTGACTTCGTGGTGTGAATTGCCCATCGCGAGCAGGGTGTTCTGCCTGTTGGGTACTTCGACGGTGGAGCTCGGTCGAGGTGTCCCCGTCGGGCAAGGTTCCACTCGACAAATGAGCAACAAACCTGCCTTTTGTTATTGGTTGGAGGCTATTTTTGTACCTCAACATTCTTTTGTGGTCGAGCGCACCCTGTCTTTTGTCAGAGAGGGCATGTCGACTACTGGGCCCCGGTGTTTATCAGGGACCTAGCTCTGATATTATTTTAGCTTTGTAATGTTTCATGGTCGAGGTAGTGATTCTCCACTTAAGCGTTCGAGGTGGTAGGATCCAGTGCCCGTTGCCTCATGGACGCGGTACGGTCCTTCCCAGTTGGCCTCCAGTTTTCCTTCACGTGAATTTTTTTGATTTCTTTGCAAGACTAGGCTGCCAATTTGGAATTCGCATTTTATGACTTTGGTGTCATGACGCAGGGTTATCTGTCTTCTCAGTGTGGCTTCACGAAGAGTCGCTCCTGATCGGATTTCTTCAACCATGTCAAGCTCTTTCCTTAGGGCATCACCATTTAGTTCCTCGTCTAAAGGGACTTTAGTTCTCCTGGATGGCTCCATGATTTCCACGGGAATTACGGCTTCGGTGCCATAGGTTAGCTGAAATAGGGTATCGCTGGTTGTCGATTATGGTATTGTTCGGTAAGCCCACAGGACACTGTGCAGCTCTTCGACCCACCCCTTTTTGGCTTCACCCAATCTGAGCTTGAGTCCTCGTAAGATGACTCTATTCGTGGCTTAGGATTGTCCGTTGGTTTGAGAATGTTCAACGGACGTGAAAGTAAGATTATGCAGAACGTCATGCAAATTGGATTATTTGTTCTTCAACAAAATGACTTTCAATTCAAGAATGGATGCCCAACTTCAGGCCCTTGAATCTCCTAGCTCAAGTATGATAAATTCATGCTCTTAGATGTTTTGGAAAGCTTGAAACATCCTCTACAACTTTAATGTTGTCCATTTTGACAAAATCATCTTGGAACTATGTGAAAAAATGCAAAGAAGTTGGGATAAAATCCAGACCAAAGTCTGTTGGAAAATTCTGTGTTAGATGAAAATGTCATGACTTCATGGGCTTATATCTTCAAATCTAAGCGCTTTTTGGACATCAACCCTCTGATACAAAGTTGTAGAATTCATCAAGATCTATAACTTTCATGTTGAAATTTTCCTTTGAATCATCATGCATCTTGGTGAAAAATTGGCATGGAATAGTGAAATTATCATGTACAAAACACTTAGAAAAAATTCTCTAAGTCTTGAAAAGTTTGACTTTTCAAATTCACTTTTGACTTTCTTGACTTCTTGATGATAAATATTGATATTCTTGAATGTCTTGATGATTTTTTATCTTTGAAACTTAATGTTGACCAAAAATTCAAAGTTTGACTTTTGGTGTATCAGTTGACTTTTCAACAGTTGACTGAATTTCAGTTATCAATCAATTGATCTTGAGAAATGAATTGATATATGTAATTAGGTAAAAATGATGCATTTGAATCCTTGAGACCATGTTTCAAACCAATAGATTGTGTATTAGGTCAAAAGTCAGTGACCAGTCGTTCTCAGTCAAAACCCTAATTTGCGGTCTCCGTGTTTCGAAGGTGATTTTGTTTTGATCAATTCCTTGAGAATCCTTGAGCATTGGAGATCTTTTGTGAAATGTCTTGAGAAAAGAGAGGGAAATTTTGGGGTACAACACTTACCATTAAAAAGAATACGTCAGCAAAATTCGATTATTTTGTATTTTCGTCATTCTCCCTCGAAGTTTGTTAAAGTTAATTTGAAAATGAAAAAGAAGAGTGGAAATGGAAAGTCGTTGATTATTTATGGAAAATGATGAAAGATGAAGAGTGAAACTAATGAATTGACTTCAAAAACGTGCATGCTCGTTTTATTAGTATTACTAATGCAAAAGTACAAGTTCACACCAAATACAACTTAGCAACTTGGAAACCATAATTTGAAATTGATAATGTCTAATGATCATATCAAAGAGCTTTTTATTTCAACCCACTTGACTTTAGGAAAGCTTTTGGATATTCTTGGACTTGTCAAAGCATGGGGGTGGCCCTTGAATTTTCTTGGGCATACATATTTTGTTTATAGGGTAGTTGATCTAGATGTAGAGGAATCACCAATGGTAGTGGCATTTGAGGCGTTGTGTAGGCCTCTATAGTGAAGGGTTACCTTCTCTCCACAATAAGATTTGTAGGACCAAGCTCCTTCGAATCTCCAATGTTTGACATTTCCTTCACCAATCTAAGATTTTCTTGAAATGCTTGGACTTTGTTCTTGAGCATCGGGAAATTTTATATCTCGATTGATAGCGACCAAGGGTGAAGGTGGAAATGGATGACACGCAAATGTATGAATGTATACAAATGCATGGGTATGCAAAATTATTTTTTTGTCTTTTGGGTATGCAAAAAAAAACTCATGGATATGAAATGCGACACAGACGTAGTATGAGGGTAGACGTAGGGGTACCGTATACAGGTTTTAATGATAGACATGAAAATATCCTACACTGACTCAGAGATTGAAACAAACGGAAACTCCTTAAGGACGAAGGTAATATATAGATTTGATGATATCCCACATTGTCTCAGATATTTAGATAGACATGAATTCCTTAAAGATTATGGCCAATGAAAAATGATGAGGAATCCCTACAGGCTAGGGATTACGAGATAGACGGAAGCCCTACGGGCTAGAGATAGTAGTGGAAGAAAAGATAACCCTTGCAGGTTTACAGACTATAGTGGGATTTGTGAAAGGTATCCTTAGAAGGTAGGTTCCTAGTTTTGGCCTACAAATATTCTATCCTCCCCATTGTAATACCCCAAATTTGTCCTACCTATTTATAAGGATAGTTTGGCTTACGCATCTCTCATTCTTCATGTACATACTTCATTAGGTCATCTAGCATTGCACAAATTCACTAATAATAAAGTTTGGTACTTATGCTCATGGGATTAGGGTTTCATGTAGTTCGTCATGGATTCATCTCCTTTGCAGGTTTGTCTCAATCGAAGATACATGGACCATGAATTGGGGTTATCCCTTATCCTCGGGATTATTTGATGAATACGAAGACTTGGTTATACATCATCCTCAGAGTTCTTTATTCTCGACCTTTCTTGGTCTTCTTCAATATATAAAGTGGCTTCATGGTTGCTTATAATGCAAGGCATCCTATAATGTGGCAGTCAAGGGACCGTGAGGGCATGGAGACTTTACAAACATCGTCTTCTTATGTTCATCATCATCAATTGACAAAGGTTTATTTCTCTTATTGCTATTCAAGAGCAATTCTTTGTAAAGTCTTGGGTTCGTCAGTGGAAGTCATCGTTCAAGGGATTCTATCATTTTCCAAGATGCAAATCATTAAAGAAATTTTGGGTGTATGTGTTAATGCATTATAGGCTAGGGTTTCTATTGTTCTTTCTTCATCAGAAAATATGGTACCTATTACTTTAATCTCAAGTCATGTGGTCATGGGCTTTATGCGGGAGAGGTAGATGGTTTTACTTGGATTCTATCTGAAAATCAGGGTTTGTGTACCCTGGGGAAAATATCTCCTTTTAATCACTTGGTATACTTATGGTACAAGCTACATTCTTTGAACTCCATTCAATTAGCTCAGGCTAAAGCCTAAAGTTCTTGGAAAGCATTAATGGTTTTTGAACTAAAGTTGAATCAGGAGATACTTAGACATGTGGATCCCTTTAATTCATCAAAAGATCTTTAGTGGTAAGATGTTCGTGGCATGATAAGTTATTCAAAGTGATGAAGTCAGAGAAGAAGAACATAGATCCATACAAGTTACTAATGAATGATTTAGTATATCATAGATACATCGAGACGTAGGGTCAAAACAAGATTAGGAAGTCAAAATTAAATAAAGGGGGAAATATCAATATTTTCATTATTTTGAATTCGAACTCTCCATTACAAAAAAGGGAAACATTCAAAATTTTACATATTCAAAGGGAGTACAATTACAAAAATCCATTACACCGAAATATCACAATACATGTTTAGTACCTATTAATTACATTACCAAGTCTCCAAGTTCAAAACATTATGCATTGTGATCGGTGGATCTGGAACTTACTGTTTAACGCTGGTTCGCGAAATGTCGCGGTAAGCAAGAGTCGCCACCGTCTTTTATTTTCTCCAACATGGACAGGACAAAAGCACAGCAAAATTCCTTATGAGATTAGTTCTCGGTTCGGGAGGTAGATTTATAGAAAGGGAAGGTGTTAGCACCCTTTCTATCCATGGTTATCCATGGGCTCTTAGATACTTGCTCATTTGTGTTTTCGAAATGTTTGTTTGCTTTTCAATTGTGAGTAAGTTTGAAAACGTTTCGTTTAAAGATTTCAGATCGACTCTTGTATCAGTCCTCAAGAGTGTTTGAAAAATTGTTTTGAAAGCTTTTTGAAAGTGTCGGTGTGAAAAGAGTTTTTGATTTGTTTTGAATTAGAGCAAGTATCTATGAGTCATCTACCTACCCTAAGGAATTAGGCTGTGTAAATGTCCTTTAGGTAGTGCCATCCCACCATTGAGAGGTAGGTAGCACCACCGTTGGAGGTGTTCGGGTCAATTCGTTTGTAGGGACAGTGTGGTCACCAGAGCAACAATAGGACACCTTAGAAGCTACCCTTATGCCATGGGTCATGGACATAAGGACTTACTAAAACGTCCTATACTCGACGACCACGTTTCGAGGGGCAAGGCAACAGTGAGGCGTACCCTAAGAGTGGTGTGTGAATAGTGTGTCATTTTCAGTTATGTTTTATCTTGATCATGCATTGGGTGAGCTACGCTTTGATTTTATTTGGCCCATTCATTCTTTCATGCAAAATTTAACAGTTTTAAGGGTGCGGGAATTAAAGTGCGGAAAATAAAGTCCTACGCTATTACAAGGCGCGGGTCTATACATCGCCAAATTAACAAAGACCCGTTTTTTAATAGAATGCAGAAAGTAAATAAATTTCCTAATTACTATTACAAGGCTTGAGCAATTACATAATATTCACAAAGGAAAATAAGATAAACGCGCGAAAAGAATAAAGAATCGAGTGTTCGAGGGCGTTGGACCCTTTAAAGAAATTAAATGAAATTAAAGAGGCTAATTAATTATTTAACAAGAAAAGAAATTGTTTTTTTTATGTTTTTTGTATTTAATGAAATAAAGAAAATTAATTAAAATTAGAAGTTAAATAAAACCCTAGTTCTACATTGTTTTTAATTATTTAAGAAAAATATTCAAGTTTTAACCTAATTTACACTAATTAATTAATTACATGTTTATTTACAAAATAATTAATAATTAATAATAATAAGAATAAGAAGAAATTATTTTATTAAGAAAAAGAATAAAAATGCTAAAAAACCTAATTTCTACATATTTTAGTTATTAAGAAAAACATTAAAATTAAAACCTAATTTTACTAGATTGATTATTAAAAATTTATTTACAAAATAATTAGTGAATTAAATGTTAATAACAATAAACATGTTTTTGATTTTCCTGGTTTTTATATTATAAAAATTGTTTTTGTGATTTAACTAAAATAATTAAAATAAATAAAAGAGAATTGAAAAGAAAGAAGAAAATTAGAAAAAAAGAATATAATACAAACAAAGGGGGGGGGGGGGGGGTATCTGGCCCAATTTGGAGGTCTATTGAAGCATTTGGCCCACTGAATTCAAGGCCTTTGTTGACTTTTCTGTACTTGCTTGTGGATCCTTGGACTAGCGCGTATGGTAGGCTGCATGTTCTGGCCATTGGATTGATCCCCTGGGACATTTGGCAGGCACAGGCGTTAGGCATTTGGTGGACCACTGGAAAGGAGTAACACCTGAACATATCACAACCAAAATTATTGAGAAATATGGGGGACCTGGGAATCGAACCCAGGTCCCAATACCTGCAAGCCAGCGCATCAACCAATTGAGCTAGTGCGTTTCTTTGTTAGTTTAATGGAATAGAAATAATATGTGTGAAAAATAAGTATTATGCTGGAATAACAAAAAACGCGCCAATGTTTAAACTATCCAACCATGTCCGGCCACGCATGCATCGTCTTCATCGTTTTCCTGTAACTAATATCAAATAGCGGGGGTTTTAAACCCCCACTAAACCAGACCTGCAATAATAGCGATTAGACGATAGTCAAAAATAAAAAGGGCACGAGGTGTGGATTCCATTCGTTTGGAGGTCCTGATTCCATTAGCATAGGTTTTATTGTCCAATTTTTCCACATGAAGGAAACCCTAATTTCAAACTTCTGAAACCCTAGAACACGTCCATGGTGGATTCCTATTTAGACAGCTATCCTTCAATTGAGTAATACCATTAGCTTCAGAATGTCATGGTTAGTATAAATCAATAGTTAAAATGCATGAACAATGCCTAGAAATTAAAACACGATTATGGATAATTTTGAAAGGAAAGCAATTTTGTTCTACCAATTCCTTGTGCGTGGAGACTTGGTTTTGATTGGAATCGTTTCCTGGATGTCTTGGCAAGCTTTTGGAATCCTTTTGCAGTCTTGAAACGAGCTCTAGCTAGGTTTTCAGTTTTCAAATTTTGTGAAAAAAGTGCAATGTTGTTCTTGGTCTTGGGCGCAGCTTCTGTGTCTTGTGCATTAGGTTTCAGTCTTGCATATGTATGTGAGTAGAATTAGGTCAAAAAGCCAACCCAAAATCCATCCATTTATGATTTTGAATATTTGATTTTGTCAAATCTTTTCCAATCTTTTTTTCATGCCAATTATGCCAATTATGGAAGATTCTTTCCTTGGTGATTGATACACGAGATATTGAGGTCATAATGAGTGAATTGGCTGCACAAAAGGATTTGAAAAACATGATTTAGTATTTTTCTCATAATTAATTTTAATTAAATGAATTAATAAGATTAAAAATTCAATTAATTAATTAAAAATAATAAAATAACTCCTTTTTAGATTAATGGGTCATGCATGGCCTTTGGGTGATGATTCATGGAAGAAATTGAGGCCCATTAGCAATTTTGAGGCATTTGAAGCAAAGTTGACTTTTCAAAATTCCCAAAAATTTCCCAACTTCCACAAGGCATATTTTGCTCAATTTTGAAGCTTTGATCATGTTCTTGGACATTTTGGAAAGGTCTTGAAGTCCTCTAACCAATGTCTTTGGTCCCATGTCATTTTGAATTACCAATCTCAAGTTATGGTCTTTGACTTAAAGTGCCTTTTTGTTGACTTTTGAAAATGACCTATAATGTTGAAATTGATAACTTTTTGTGAGAGCATTTCTTGTACTTTAAGTGTGAAGATGAGTTGTAGGAAATGTCATTATCTTCAAAATGAGCTTTGGATGGGATTTTTCTGATAAACCATGTGGAAGTTATGCCTTGGTCAATTTGCAGTTGACTTTTTCAATTGTCCAAAAATAGAAACTTTTACATCTTGAGACTTTTTGAGCAATGCCTTGAGAATCATGACCAAGAATTGATCAAATGATGTTTGTGGCTTCAAAATAAGATGTTGACCCAAAATTTTGACTTTTGACTGTCAAATGACCATTTTGCCCCTGCAGTTGACTGTGAAGCATTTAGGGTTTTTGACTGTGCATTTTGATGCTGTGAGTCTTGAAACTTGGCATATGAATGCTTGGCAATGTATATAGGCATGTGGGACTTGTTTGGACCCTTGGAAACCTCAATTTCTTTGTCAGAACCAAAACCCTAATTTTTGACTGTTAGGAGGCAATTGGACTGTGCAACCCTTGGGATATTTTGAAGCATGATCTTAGCAAACCTTGAAGAATATGGGAGGGCAAATTTTGGGGTACAACAGTTGCCCCTGTTCAATATTCTTAGACCTGAGGGTGTAGATTGGTTGTCGTGCCTTTCGTAATCCGAAGGTGGAAGATGATTGAACACTAGAGTGCCCAAAAATTTGCACTCACATAGTAGAATGTCAGCAGTGTGATGCGGGGAATGGGCTTATAGATGCCATTTAGAGACTGATGGATAGGAGGATGGGCTTATAGATGCCATCTGGAAGTGTAACAGAACCTTGTCGGGAATGGGCTTATAGACGCCATTTAGAGACTGTTGGTATGTGGATGGGCTTATATATGCCATCTGGGTGTCGATCGCGTAAGAGATTCCTTAGCGAGAACTTGCGTATCTGAAAAAAGAAAGATAATTACCTGGCCTGTTACAGGAGTTGATCTTAAAATTCTTTATATAGACGTGCCTTGGCTGGTTACAGGAATCGGATCTTCAAACTCTTCAGACGCACCCTGGCAAGATACAGGAATCGAGTCCGGAGAATATAGTCGTCAACACATACACCCTGGCAAGATACAGGAATCGGATCTTCAAACTCTTCAGACGCACCCTGGCAAGATACAGGAATCAGATCTGGTACTGTTAGTCGTCAACGGATACACCCTGGCAAGATACAGGAATCTGATCCTCAAACTCTTCAGACGCATCCTGGCAAGATACAGGAATTGGATCTGGTACTGTTAGTCGTCAACGGATACACCCTGGCAAGATACAGGGATCTGATCCTCAAACTTTTCAAATGCACCCTGGCAAGATACAGGAATCGGATCTGGTACTGTTAGTCGTCAACGGATACACCCTGGCAAGATACAGGAATCTGATCCTCGAACTCTTCAGACGCACCCTGGCAAGATACAGGAATCGGATCTGGTACTGTTAGTCGTCAACGGATACACCCTGGCAAGATACAGGAATCTGATCCTCAAACTCTTCAGACGCACCCTGGCAAGATACAGGAATCGGATCTGGTACTGTTAGTCGTCAACGGATACACCCTGGCAAGATACAGGAATCTGATCCTTAAACTCTTCAGACGCACCCTGGCAAGATACAGGAATCTGATCTGGTACTGTTAGTCGTCAACGGATACACCCTGGCAAGATACAGGAATCTGATCCTCGAACTCTTCAGACGCACCCTGGCAAGATACAGGAATCGGGTCTGGTAATGTTAGTCGTCAACAGATACACCCTGGCAAGATACAGGAATCGGATCTTTAGTTGCGACCGTTGATGGTAATCATCTTTGTATTAACCTTTGTCCTGAAAAGACAAAACGTTAGTTGTATGCAATGTCATGATGTATGACGTGCGTGATGTTCTTAGAATAAGTGAGATTGTATGTTCATGATGCGTATATGCATGCTATAATGTATGAAGATATGATGTTTATGAATGTATGTTTTTGTCTAGGAAAGTAAATCCTTGATGGGTGCCGGGAAGTCACATCCTGGGCTGATGTTGAAGAATAGTGCTTTGTTGTTTCCGCTGGGGATGATGGTTGCAAGAATACCGGTAGGAGAAGATAACTCCGTTGGGGAATGAACTTGGCGAATGGATTACTCTGCGGGGAGAAAATTACTCTAGCGATCTTGCTGGGGAACAATACTCTGTGGGAAGAGAGATACGTTGCTGAGATGTTGACGATAACTCCGCTGGGGATACCGTTGATGTTGAAAGTTTTAATAGACTCCGCTGGGGATATGAAGACTTCGCCGAGGATGCCCTTTCCATGGCTTTTGGCTGAGGATAACCCAGTTATATCCTGGTAGGGAAATAACCTTTGAATAAAGCCGGGAGACGCGTTCGTGTTTTGCAGGGGGTAAGCTTCTAGAATTTACTAGGGATAAGCTTCCTGCTGGGGGGATGCTTTGCACTTTCCTGGGGAAATATTCAGACTGGACTCTCTTGGGGAAATTTTTGAGATACACTGGGGGAATGGCTCCACTGAATGTCTGTATACCGCCGGGGAACAATCTTAGATCAAGACTGCCGAGGATGCTTGTTAAGAGTGTTTGTATACTCCACTGAGGGATGTTGAGATCTGCTGGAGGATACCCACCTTCCTTAAGGCCGACAGTATAACTTTGTTTGGGGAGAGTATGTTGACTTGCTGGCTCACTCTCTGGGGATTTAAGATATCTTGGTTATGTTCATCATCTGAATTTACCTTGGTACCTTGGTGGACAGAGCAATTATATCGCTTATACGACTCATTATTGCCCCTGTTTCTAATGTTACCTGTAATTAATCCTTTGTTTCGTATGCAAATATTTATGAGTTAGCAATTATTGTCAAATGCATATATCACAAATTGAACCTTGGACGTTCTTCGCAAAACAAAACAGAAAAAGGAAAAACAATTGGCAATTTTAGCTGAAAAATGAATTTATATTGATTTTTTGAATTTGCCTGTAAATAGGCATTTATGTATAAGAGGCTGACGTCCTAGTAAGAGAACGTCGCCGAACAAAAGAGTTTATACAATTTGTACAAGGGAAAACAAAAACAGCTGTGTGAAAAGAATAATCCCACTGGGTTCCAACTCTGCTATCGCCTTTATATCTTCGAGCGTCTCATCACTTTGCTACTCAGTTGACGATGAAGCTGATTGATCGATGCCTTTTGAACTTGACAGTTGATACCGGATTCTGGATGCAAGGTGATCCAATGAGACATAGTATTACGCTTTAATCCCTAACTTTTGCCTGGACCGCCCTTCCGGGTTTTCAGTCCACCGGGATACCCATTTTTGCCCAAGCCGCCTTTTCAGGTTTTTGACTTGCCGGGTGTACAGATTTTTTTATTTCATCCCTCATTTTTCCCGAACCCTTTTGGTTCGCCGGGAAGCCCTAATTTTTGCCTAGATATGTCAACCTAGCGGGTCTTTTATCATGCGTAGTATCTTTTTACTATGTCTGCATTGGCGGGGTGAGGAAGGTCGTCACCATACATGGTAGTTAGAATCATGGCTCCTCCTGAGAACACATGTTTAACCACAAATGGCCCTTCGTAGGTAGGGGTCCATTTGCCCCTGGGATCACTCTGAGGAAGGATGATGCGTTTGATTACCAGGTCCCCGACTTGATACTCTTGTGGTCTGACCTTTTTGTTAAATGCCCTGATCATCCGCTTTTGATACGTTTGACCATGACATATAGCAGTAAGTCTCTTTTCGTCAATTAGATTTAGCTGATCAAGTCGTGTCTGGATCCAATCATCTTCGTTCAGATCTGCATCCTTCATTATCCGGAGAGAGGGTATTTACACTTCAATCGGTAAGACTGCTTCCATGCCGTAGACCAAGGAAAAGGGAGTTTCCCCGGTTGACGTTCTTGCTGAGGTACGGTACCCATGAAGAGCGAATGGTAACATCTCGTGCCAATCTTTATAGGTCACTGTCATCTTCTGCACAATCTTCTTGATATTCTTATTCGCTGCTTCTACAGCCCCGTTCATCTTCGGCCGGTAGGGAGAAGAGTTGTGGTGCTGTATCCTGAATTGATCGCTGAGCTCAGTGATCATCTTGTTATTGAGATTGGTACCGTTGTCCGTAATAATCCTTTCTAGGACGCCGTACCGACAGATTAGATTGTGCCGAATGAACCGTGCCATAACATTCTTGGTTACAGTGGCGTAAGAAGCTGCTTCGACCCACTTTGTAAAGTAATCGATCGCTACCAGGATGAAGCGATGCCTGTTGGATGCCGTAGGTTTAATCTCGCCGATCATATCTATACCCCACATTGCAAAAGGCCAAGGTGCTGTTAAGACATTCAGAGGGACTGGAGGAACATGCACCTTATCAGCATAAATCTGGCACTTATGACATGTCCGGGAATGTTGGTAACAATCAGCTTCCATTGTGGACCAGAAATATCCTGCCCGAAGGATCTTCTTCGCCATGGTATGTCCACTGGAATGTGTTCCAAAGGTACCTTCATGCAGCTCCGCCATGATCCTTTCTGCTTCAGCTTTGTCCACACAACGCAGTAAGGTTGAATCATGGTTTAGCTTGTATAGAATTTCGTTGCTAAGGAAGAACTTCGATGCGAACCTTCTCAGAAACTTCTTATCATTGACAGATCCACCTTCAGGATACTCCTGAGCTTCCAAGTATCTCTTCACCTCATGGTACCAGGGTTTTTCAGTTACTGTTTCAGCCTCAAGATCACAACAGTATGCCGGTTCGTCCAGTTTCCAGATAATGACCCGGGGAGCCTCATTGTCCCATTTGACTTTGAACATGGAAGACATCGTAGCTAACGCGTCCGCCAACTGATTCTCCTCTCTTGGGAAATGTTCAAAAGTTATATCTATGAAATGGGGGATCAATGTCAACACACATTCTTTGTAAGGAATCAGATTCGAAAGTTTCGTATCCCACTCGCCTTTGATCTGATTGATCACGAGAGCGGAATCTCTGAAGACACTCAGAAACTTGATCCTTAAGTCAATTGCAGCTTGAAGACCCATGATGCATGCCTCATACTCTGCCATGTTGTTGGTGCAGTTGAAACATAGCCGGGCCGTGAGTGGAGTATGAGTGCCTTGGGGGGATATGATCACAGCGCCGATACTGTTACCAAACGCGTTGGAGGCTCCGTCAAAGTGCATAGACCATCGGGATCCTTCCTCAGGTCCTTCATTCGGTCCAGGTACTTCACAATCAGTCACAATCATGATGCTCTCGTCCGGAAACTCAAAGTTCATTGACTGGTAGTCATCTACTGCCTGATGTGCCAAGTGGTCTGCCAATACACTTCCTTTGATGGCTTTCTGAGTCGTGTACTGGATGTCGTATTTTGTCAAGATCATTTGCCATCTTGCTATTCTCCCGGACAGAGCAGGCTTTTCAAATATGTACTTTATTGGATCCATCTTTGAAATCAACAAGGTAGTGTGAGTCAGCATATACTGTCTCAGCCGGCGAGCAGCCCATACCAAAGCACAGCAAGTTTTCTCGAGCAGTGAGTATCGGGTCTCACAGTCGGTAAACTTTTTGCTAAGGTAATAAATGGCATGTTCTTTTCGGACAGACTCGTCATGCTGCCCCAGCACACACCCCATTGAGTTGTCGAGTACTGTCAAGTATAGTATCAGAGGTCTCCCTTCAACCGGTGGCATAAGGATGGGTGGTTCTTGGAGATACTCTTTGATTCTGTCAAAGGCGGCCTGACACTCATCATTCCAACATACTACCTGATCTTTCTTCAGTAGCTTGAAGATTGGCTCACAGGTAGCAGTTAGGTGCGAGATGAATCGGGCAATGTAATTCAGCCGTCCTAGAAAGCCTCTGACTTCTTTCTCTGTCTTGGGAACTGACATCTCTTGAATGGCTTTAACCTTGGCAGGGTCTACTTGAATACCCTTGTCGCTCACGACGAAGCCTAGCAACTTTCCAGATCTTACCCCGAAGGTACACTTGTTCGGGTTCAACCTCAGCTTGTACAGTTTCAAATGGTCAAACAATTTCTGTAGGTGATCAAGGTGTTCCTCCTCAGTTTGGGACCTTGAAATCATATCGTCAATGTATACTTCTATCTCATGATGGATCATGTCATGAAATAAAGCAACCATGGCACGTTGGTAGGTTGCCCCAGCATTTTTCAATCCAAAAGGCATGACCTTGTAGCAGAAGGTGCCCCATTGAGTTACAAAGGTAGTCTTCTCCATATCTTCAGGAGCCATCTTGATTTGATTATAACCTGAAAAACCATCCATGAAGGAGAACACCTTGTGCTGAGCAGTATTGTCAACCAGAACGTCAATGTGAGGTAGGGGGAAGTCATCCTTGGGGCTTGCCCTGTTCAAATACATGTAGTCAACACACATTCTGACCTTACCATCCTTCTTCGGTACCGGCACCACGTTGGCAACCCACTGAGGGTAAGAAGTTACTGCTAGAAACCCGGCATCGAATTGCTTCATAACCTCAGCTTTGATCTTCTCGGACATCTCTGGACGCATACGGCGGACCTTTTGCTTAACCGGAGGGCAGTCTTCCATGGTAGGCAAGTGATGGACCACAATGTCGGTATCCAACCCAGGCATGTCTTCGTAGGACCAGGCAAAGATCTCCACATAATCATGTAACATCTGAGTCAACCGTTGTTTTATGCTGAGCTCCAGATTGGCACCAATCTTAACCTCCTTTCTATCTATCTCAGTACCCAGATTTATCGTTTCCACTGGCTCTTCATGTGGTTGAATTGCCCTCTCTTCCTGGAGTAACAGTCTTGCAAGCTCGCCAGGCACTTCGCAATCATCTTCACCTTCGTCTTCGGCTAAGTTGATCGGATTTTCGAAGTCATAACTGGCAGTAGCAGAATCGTTACCAGTGAGATCCAGAGTGGATTGAAACCTGTATGGGTGAGTGTGTGTAAATACAGCTGTTTTGCAATATAAAGAAAGAAAGAAAGAAAATGAGCACAAGATTTGAAATGCGAAAAAACGTCCAATGTCTTTATTCATGATATATGGAAATGACAATTAATATGCCATCACAAATGAAGCCACGGTGCCCCGGGTAAGACACCGGGCCATAAAGTTTCAGTTTATTATTTATTACAAATAACAAAAACAAAGGAATTCATTACTGCGTAACAAAAGTAACAGGTATGTGATCTTTTGCAGTCCAATTGGTCAGTCCACCATCAGTCGTCGGGTAAATCCAGCTGTCGAACTCAGATTCTTCCACTTCGTCATCATCCCTGATAGCATTCACTCCATGGTCAGGTAAGGGAGCTGTCACTACATTGGGTTTCTCAGGTGCCTCGAACTGTATCTCTTTCGCATCGATAAGGTCTTGAACCTTATTTCTCAGGGCCCAACAGTCATCAGTAGAATGCCCCGGGCTATCGGAGTGATAAGCACAGCGGGCATTCGGATTATATTTAGGAGATGCAGTATTCAGAACCTTCGGAGCCTCTCTGACGGTCACCAGGTTGGTTGATAGCAATTGCGGCAAGATTTGTGACAAGGTCATACTCAGCCGAGTGAATTCTCTTCTGGGTCTCTCACCCCTTGGCTGGTTAAGTTGCCGAGGAGCGGCAGCAGGCTTAGCAATCACCACCGCGTTGACGGTTTGGCGACGCTCTGGTTTGTCTTGCCTCCTAGGCCCATACACAGCACTGGCTTCCTTCTTAAAAGGTTTCTTCTCAGAACTTGAAGACGCCCCTTTCTGAATCTTTCCTGACTTCATACCAGCCTCTATCCTTTCCCCAGTCAGAATAAGGTCTGTGAACCCTGCAGATGAATTACCAATAAGATGATTAAAGAACGGCCCGGATAGGGTCCCAAGAACATATCTACCAATTCACGGTCTGTTAACGAAGGCTGCACCCTGCCAGCCAGGTCCCTCCACTTCCGCGCATACTCTTTAAAACCTTCTCCCGGTCCTAGCGACATACCCTGGAGTTGGGTACGTGTAGGAGCGAGGTCGGCATTATATTGATACTTGTGATACGGTGGGAGAACTGACTTGAGGTTTTGCGTTTGTATTCGCAAATGTTGCGGTTAGCAAGAGTCGCCACCTACTTTTTATTTTATCCTAAGGAAAGGTTAAAAAGCACAGCAAAAAACCTTTTGAGATGTTTTCTTGGGTTCGGGGAGTAGATTATAGAAAGGGAAGGTATTAGCACCCTTTCTATCCATGGTTATCCATGGGCTCTTAGTTACTTGCTTAGATCACTTGCCTTTTGTTTTCAATTGTTTTAAATGGTGCTTGAGTGTGTGGGTTTTGAAAATGTTTTGAAAAGATGCCAATGTGGTGGCAACCTTTGTAATGATCCATGTGGGGATGTATACAAAGATGTATGTCTTTTGAAAAGGTTTTCATTTGTTTTTGAAAGTTGTTTTGAAGGTGTAGTGTTGTGTGGTTTTGAAATTAGGCAAGTGTTTTGTTTTGCAAGTTTGATTCAAGCAACTAAGAGGTTATCTACTCCTAAATTTCTCAAAAGATTATTGTTATATTTTAACCCTTTTAACAAGTTTGTTCCACCATTGTATTTGGTGGACAATCTTGTGTTAGGATGTGAAAGGGACAGGCGCGGGTCATCGTTTAGACCATAATTGCAACGGCGTTGAATGTCTTTGGGCAATTTTCTTTAAGGGACTTGATCATTTGTTTTTGTTTGTTTTTGAAAAGTTTTGTCGAGGGACTATGATCATTCAAATTGTTTTCTTTGCCCAAAGAAGTTCAACATACAATATGGCCCATTTATTTGAAGGCAACAAGTGGAATACCCTAGGGGGTGTAAGTGTGATTTGTGTGTCCATTTTCATGCTTGTTTATCTTGTATTAGGTCAAACTATTTTTTATCGTTTTTTCGCATACAAACCCTAATTCTAACATGTTATCATTAGAAAGCAATAAAGTGCGAAATTAAAATTACTAAGCTATTACAAAACCAAATATGGGAAGGGGGGTACAAATGTTCAAATGGGGGATATAGACAAGAATTTAAATCTAAATTATTACATCATTTTGAATATTTACAAGGTAAATAAATTGCATAATTAAATGGAAATTAAATAAATATGTGAAATGCAAAAAGAAAGTTTTTATATGTATGAGAAAATATTATTTATGTAAAAGAGAAAAGAAAATAAAAATGTATTATTTTTTGAGTATTTTAAATTTAGGGCAAAAACCCTAATTTTAAAGAAAATGCATGATTATCTAATTTAATACAACTATTTATTTATTATTTATAAAAATAAAATAAAATGAAGTATATTGTGAAAAAAGTATTTTTGTATCAAATATTAATAAAAATGGAAAATTCAAGTATTTTTTTATATTTTAGCTTAAATATATTAATAAACATATATATATATATATATATATATATATATATATATATATTAAACCTTAAATAGGTATTATACACAAAGATAAATATTTATTTAATATTTTAATAAAATAAATAAAAAGAGTATTTTTTGTGTGAAATATTTTCAGAATGTAAACAAAAAATAAAAATTGTATTTACACTATTTTCTATTTATTCTAATAATAGTACATATATATTTTATATACAAACAAAAGAAATAAACAAATAAATATGCAAATAAATACAAAAATGATGGAAAAAAATATTTTTAATTTTTAAATGTCATGAGAAAAAATAAACAAAGTTAATCAAAAAAGAAAAAGTCAAAAATGTTAAAATATGAGCAAATGGGCCCAGGGGGGTGTGAATCAAAAAAGATGGTGTGAAAAGCAAAATAACACAGGCCCAGCCCACTGATCATTGTCTTCAACCTCCAGCTCAAACATTTGAAAAAACGCGCGCCCCTGTTCTTCAATGTCTAACTCCTGATTCTTGGCTTTTCAGCAAAAACTCATAACACAAGAAATGTTCAGCATGAAGAGACGGTTTCAACCATATAAATAACTTGACCTATCTCTCTAAGATGAGGGAGAATTTCTCCTCCCCCAATTTCTGACCTAACTTTTCATCAATGTTCAGACATGAAATTCTCTAAGCACACGAAACATAAATGAAATCTAATCATATGAGCATGTTCAGGGCTATGATTGTGACATGTTTTCTTCAAAAACCTAAAGCTAACAATGCCTAATAAGAGAGATAGAACTCCATGAATATACCTGTTCAGTTGGAATCGAGCTTGGCAATGGAGGATGTTTCAGAGTGAAATGATGACTTGTACAGCTTCCTTGAAGTGTAAGGATGCTTTTCCACTTCCTACTTTGTCTTGAAACTCCCTGAATCGAGCTAGTGAACTCCAACTGCAAAACAGAAAATTAAAAATGGTGAAGTGGCTTGGAGGTGTTACAGGTCTGATTTTAGGACATGGTTAGCTTGCATATGTTGTAGGGAAGGTAGAGGAAAAGGTTTGGATCAAAATGCTCGAAGGGATTGGGAGTTTGCACTCAAACTGCAGGGGCTCCCCTGTTTGTACAGTTTTGAGGTGATTAGAGCAATGGGAGTGTTTCATATGGCAAGGGCTCGTGTGTTAGCTTGGATTTGGTCTATGGAATGTGTTTGATAGCTTTTGTGTTGTGTGTCTAAGCTGAGATGAGAGATGGCATAAGTTATGGACTTTTCTTCTATCTTAAGCAACAAAAGCAAGTTGGTGGTTTTAGGTTAGTAGGGGGCCTCCTAATGTGCTGCATAATCATCTCTTGATCAGTGTGTTATGCACATAATCTTGTGCCAAGCAGATCTTTCATGTACTTGTTGGATTACAAACTTGACATAAAGTTAACCTTTTCAAAAATGGAAATTTCACTTTATCTAGTTTAGGATTAATCTTGCATACAATGCTTGCACTCAAAGAACAACACCTTAACACATTGAATATGCATTAAATTATTGAGTATGAAATGGTTCAAGGACCTGTAATCAAGCATAAAGCAAACTGATTTCAAATTGGCAAGATTATGAACATGTCTTGATGAAGAACAAAAAGTGAATTTTTGCCAACTTGTGAAATTCGAATCTCTCAAGTTATGAGGTTGTTTGATGAGTTCTTGGACATTTTGGAAAGCTTGGAATGTGTACTACAATCCATCTTTGAAATGCAAATCAAAATTCCAAGTGGAAGGGTATGAAAAGTGGCCTTGAAGTAGGGTAGAAAACCTTGTCAAAATAGGTCAAATTTCACTAAGTTAAAAGATGGTTTAGTGCCCTTATTCAAAAAATTATAACTTGAGATACAAGCTTCAAATGAGAAAACTTTGTGAATCAAAGTTGTAGATTATGCAACAAGCTACAACTTTCATGTTTTGACTTTTGTTTGAACCCAAATGGATCATGGTGAAAAGATGGGGCAAAGTTGGGAAAAAATTAGGGTTTTTCATAACTTAGAAAAATTCTAAGTTATGAAAAATTCCATTTTCAAACCCTAATTTGCATTTTGTGATTTCTTGGTGAACAAGTTTCGTGATTTGGCATGTCTTGATAAAAAATGAATCTTGACTCTTGATTTTGACCAAAAAGTCAAAGTTTGACTTTTCAGTATGCAGTCAAAATTGATCAATTGACTGGGAAATTCAACTGTCAATCTTGTGTATTTGGGATCTTTTGAGCTTGATGAGCATGTCAAGATAATTCCATGGGGTCCTTGAGTCCATATGGGAGCTTGGTTTGCCATTGGCTAGTTCAAACAGTCAAAAATTGCCTTTGTGCAGTCAAAACCCTAAAAATGACCATTTTGCCCTTTTGGTGATCTGATCAAATTTCTTGTGGAATTGTGATCCAAACTTGATCAAATGGTCCATAGGAGTTCATAATGTTGATGTGGATCAAATTTCATGAGATTTGACTGTCAATTGGCCACAGTTGACTTTTTCCCCAATACAGCTGATTTCTAGGTCAACTGTCCAATTGACTGGGCAAAACTTGGAATCAAGACTTGAAACTTGGTATAGGTAAGCTTGGGAGTCCAATATGAAGCATGAAAGTAATCTTAGGCATTTTAGGTCAAAACATCCTTAGACAAACACAAACCCTAATTTGAGTCCACAGTGCAAGGAGAAGTCTTGAGCAGAGGAAACCCTAACTGGATCTTGATCTTCAAAGGTCTTGTGATGAGAAAATGTTGAGGAAATGGGAGGGCAAATTTTGGGGTACAACAGTTGCCCCTGTTCAATCTTTTTGAACCTGAAGAGTTAGATTGGCAAGTTTGCCTTTCGTGACTCGAGGGTAAAAGGAGATTGGACACTAGAGTGCCCGTAAATTTGCACTCGCATGCTGGAGTCTCAACAAAGTGGTGTCGGGAATGGGCTTATAGATGCCATTTGGAGAGGTGGTTGATAGGGAGATGGGCTTATAGATGCCATCTGGAAGTGTCGATCGCATAAGAGATTCCTTAGCGAGAACTTGTGTATTTAAGAAAGACGAATGTTTTTCTGGCTTGTTACAGGTGTTTGATCTTCAATCTCCTCTTGCAGATATGCCCTGGCTAGATACAGGTATCGAATCTACAATCGGTTTGCTCACAGATGTGCCCTGGCTGGATACAGGAGTCGAATCTGGAAATAGTCGTTTAATAGATGTGCCCTGGCTGGATACAGGAATCGAATCTTTGGACTTTTCAGACGTGCCCTGGCTAGATACAGGAATCGAGTCTGGAGATGGTTGTTAACAGATATGCCCTGGCTGGATACAGGAATCGAATCTGGAGATGTTGTAGTTGATAGATGTGCCCTGGCTGGATACAGGAATCGAATCTTTGAACTCTTGAGACGTGCCCTGGCTAGGTACAGGAATCGAGTCTGGAAACTGGTCACTCTCAGATGTGCCCTGGCTAGATACAGGTATCGAATCTGGAATTGTGACAGTTTAAGGTAGTTGTCTTTGGGATTGTCTTTTTCCCTGAAGAGATAAAAACATAAGTTGTATGCAATGTCATGATGTATGATATGCATGATGTCATGATGTTCAACATGAGATAGTGTTGTATGCACTTTATCATGTATGTAAGCAAGATGTATGAAAATGTGAAATGTTCATGGATGTAATTTCGCCTTAGGAAAATAAATCCTTGACGGTCGACCGGAGAGTTGCTCTGTGGAAGAGATACTTGGCCGAAGTTTTGCTGAGAGGCCTGTTGAGGACTTTAATGATGGATTCCGCTGGGGATTCCAAAGATAAACTCTGCTTGGGAATACCAAAGATAGACTTCGTTGGGGTTTGGAGGAATTTTGCTGAGAGCGGTCTTCCGTGGCTTTTAGCTGAGGATAACCCAGTTATAAGTCCTTGTGAGGAAATAACTCTAAATAAAACTCGGGTGAGACGTCCGTGCCTCGCAGGGGATAAGCTTGCAGAATCTACTGGGGATGAGCTTTAAGACCCGCCGGGGAATGTTGTGCTTTTTCAGGATCGTCAGGGAGTTAACTCCGCTTGGGGGAAAGTATTGCTGAGCCTTGTTTTACTCTGCGGGGAGTTGAGATGATTTGGCCACTTCCTTCAGTTGAATCTACCTTAGTTCCTTGGCGGACAAAACAAACAGACTGCTTAAGACAATTTCACATTGCCCCTGTCTCTGATGTCACCTGTAATCGATCTCTCGTTTCATATGTAAACATTTATGAATCAGCAATTTAATGTCAAATGCATATATCAAAAATGAACATTGGACGTTCTTCGCAAGACAAAACAGAAAAAGAAAACAATTGGCACTTTTAACTGAAAAGTATATTTATATTGATTTAAACTTTGCCTGTGAATAGGCGTTTTTTGTACAAGAGGCTGACATCCTAGTAAGAGGATATCGCCAAATAGTATAAAGTTTACAATTTGAAAAAGGGAACAAGACAGCTATGTGAACAATCCCACTGGGTTCCAACTCTGCTATTGCCTTTATGTCCTCGAACATCTCATCACTTTGCTGCCTAGTTGAAGATGAAGCTGGTTGGTCGATGCCGAAATCTGAGCCAGATAGTTGATACCGAATTCTGGATGCGAAGTGATCCAATGAGACATAGTGTTACGCTTTTATCCCTAACTTTTGCCTGGACCGCCCTTTCAGGTTTTCAGTCCACCGGGATACCCATTTTTGCCCAAGCCGCCCTTTCGGGTTTTCGACTTGCCGGGTGTACAGATTTTTTATTCATTTCATCCCTTATTTTTGCCCGGACCCTTTTGGTTCACCGGGAAGCCCTTATTTTTGCCTAGGTATGTCAACCTAGCGGGTCTCTTATTTATGCGTAGTATTTTTTCACTATGTCTGCATTGGCGGGGTGGGGAAGGTCGTCACCATCCATGGTGGTTAGGATCATGGCTCCTCCTGAGAACACACGCTTAACCACAAATGGCCCTTCGTAAGTAGGGGTCCATTTGCCCCGGGGATCACTTTGAGGAAGGATGATGCGTTTGATTACCAGGTCGCCAACTTGATACTCTTGCGGTCTGACTTTCTTGTTAAATGCCCTGATCATCCGTTTCTGATACGTTTGACCATGACAGATAGCAGTGAGCCTCTTTTCGTCAATCAGATTTAATTGATCAAGTCGAGTCTGGATCCAGTCATCTTCATTCAGGTCTGCATCCTTCATTATCCGGAGAGAGGGTATCTGGATTTCAATTGGCAAGACTGCCTCCATGCCATAGACTAAGGAGAAAGGAGTTGCCCCGGTTGACGTCCTTGCTGAGGTACGGTACCCATGGAGGGCGAATGGTAACATCTTGTGCCAATCTTTATAGGTCACTGTCATCTTCTGCACAATTTTCTTGATATTTTTATTGGCTGCCTCTACAGCCCCATTCATCTTCGGTCGGTAGGGAGAAGAATTGTGGTGCTGTATCTTGAATTGTTCACAGAGTTCAGTGATCATTTTGTTATTGAGATTGGTACCGTTGTCCGTAATGATTCTTTCTGGGACGCCGTACCGACAGATCAGATTATGCCGGATGAAACGTGCCACGACGCTCTTGGTTACTGTGGCATAGGAAGCTGCCTCAACCCATTTCGTGAAGTAATCGATTGCCACCAAGATGAAGCGATGCCCATTGGATGCAGTTGGTCGGATCTCACCGATCATATCGATGCCCCACATTGCAAAAGGCCAAGGTGCCGTTAGGACATTCAAAGGAACCGGAGGAATATGCACCTTGTCGGTATAGATCTGGCATTTATGACAAGTTCGGGAGTGTTGGTAACAATCGGCTTCCATTGTGGACCAGAAATATCCTGCCCGTAGGATTTTCTTTGCCATGGTATGTCCACTGGAATGTGTTCCGAATGTACCTTCATGCAGTTCTATCATGATCTTCTCTGCTTCAGCCTTATCCACACAACGTAGTAGAGTTGAATCATGATTCCGTTTGTAGAGGATGCCGTTGCTGAGGAAGAATTTTGCCACAAACCTCCTCATGAACTTCTTGTCATTGACAGATGCACCTTCAGGGTATTCCTGAGCTTCTAAGTATCTTTTCACCTCATGATACCAGGGTTTTTCAGTTGCCTTCTCGGCCTCGAGGTCGCAGCAGTATGCCGGTTCGTCCAACTTCCAGATGATGATTCGGGGAGCCTCATTGTCCCATTTAACTTTGAACATTGAAGACATCGTGGCTAGTGCGTCCGCTAGCTGATTCTCCTCTCTGGGGAAATGCTCAAAAGTTATCTCTTCAAAGTGGGGGAGCAGGGTCGACACATACTCCTTGTAAGGAATAAGATTCGGGTGTTTCGTATCCCACTCGCCTTTGATCTGATTGATCACGAGAGCGGAATCTCCGAAGACACTTAGAAATTTGATCCTTAAGTCGATTGCAGCTTGTAAACCCATGATACATGCCTCATATTCTGCCATATTGTTGGTGCAGCTGAAACATAATCGGGCGGTGAGGGGAGTATGAGTTCCTTTGGGAGATATGATTACACCGCCGACGCCGTTACCCAAAGCATTGGAGGCTCCATCAAAATGCATAGACCATCGGGATCCTTCCTTAGGTCCTTCATCCGGTCCAGGTACTTCACAGTCAGTTACCACCATGATGTCTTCGTCCGGAAAATCAAAGTTCAATGATTGGTAATCGTCCACAGGTTGGTGTGCCAAATGATCTGCCAGTACACTTCCCTTAATTGCTTTCTGAGTTGTATACTGGATATCATATTCTGTTAAGATCATTTGCCATCTCGCTATTCTTCCAGACAGAGCGGGCTTTTCAAACATGTACTTGATGGGATCCATCTTTGAAATCAATAAAGTAGTGTGAGTCAGCATATACTGTCTCAGCCGGCGAGCAGCCCATACAAGAGCGCAGCAAGTTTTCTCAAGCAGTGAGTAATGAGACTCACAGTCGGTAAACTTTTTGCTCAAGTAATAAATAGCGTGCTCTTTTCGGCCAGACTCGTCATGCTGCCCCAGCACACACCCCATTGAATTATCAAGCACTGTCAAGTATAGTATCAGAGGTCTTCCTTCCACCGGTGGCATAAGAATGGGTGGCTCTTGGAGATATTCCTTTATCTTTTCAAAGGCAGCCTGACATTCATCATTCCAGCGTACTACTTGATCTTTCTTCAGTAATTTGAAGATTGGCTCACAAGTGGCAGTCAGATGTGAGATGAATCGGGCAATGTAATTCAGTCGTCCCAGGAAGCCTCTGACTTCTTTCTCTGTCTTTGGAGTCGGCATCTCTTGTATGGCTTTTACCTTGGCAGGGTCCACCTGAATACCTTTATCACTTACAATGAAACCTAGCAATTTTCCAGATCTTACCCCAAAGGTGCATTTGTTGGGATTCAACCTCAGCTTGTATAACTTGAGTCGGTCAAATAACTTCCTCAGATGGTCAAGGTGCTCCTCCTCAGTTTGAGACCTCGCAATCATGTCATCAACGTATACTTCAATCTCATGATGGATCATATCATGGAATAAAGCAACCATGGCACGTTGATAGGTTGCCCCAGCATTTTTCAATCCGAATGGCATGACCTTATAACAGAAGGTCCCCCACTGAGTCACAAAGGTAGTCTTCTCCATGTCCTCTGGAGCCATCTTGATCTGATTATACCCTGAAAAACCATCCATGAAGGAGAACACCTTGTGTTGAGCTATATTGTCAACAAGGACATCAATGTGAGGTAGGGGGAAGTCATCCTTGGGGCTGGCCCTGTTCAAATCCCTGTAGTCGACACACATTCTGACTTTACCGTCCTTCTTCGGTACTGGCACCACATTGGCAACCCACTGGGGGTAGGAAGTTACTGCAAGGAACCCGACATCAAACTGTTTCATGACCTCGGCCTTGATCTTCTCAGACATCTCTGGACGCATCCGTCGGACTTTTTGCTTTACCGGAGGGCAATCTTCCTTGGTTGGCAGGTGGTGAACTACAATGTCGGCATCCAAACCAGGCATATCTTCATAGGACCAAGCAAAAATCTCCATGTAGTCTTGTAGCATCTGGATCAATCGTTGCTTCACGCTGAGCTCTAGATTGGCACTAATCTTGACCTCTTTCCTATCTGTCTCAGTACCCAGGTTAATTGTCTCCACCGGCTCTTCATGTGGCTGAATAGCCCTCTCTTCCTGGAGTAGCAGTCTTGCGAGTTCACCAGGCACTTCGCAATCATCTTCACCTTCGTCTTCGGCCAAGTTGATCGGATTTTCGAAGTCATAACTGGCGGTAGCAGAGCTGTTACCAGTGAGATCCAGAGTGGATTGAAACCTGTATAAGTGAGTGTGTGTAAATATAGCTGTTTTGCAATATATATAACACAGAAAGGAAAAGAGCACAAGATTTGAAATGCAACAAACGTCCAATGTTTTGATTGATGATATATGAAAATGTCATACAAAAAGCCCTCACAAATGGAGCTACAATGCCCCGGGTAGGACACCGAGCCAACAGAGTTTTAACATATTGTTTGTTACAAATTTGGAAATCAAAAGAAATCAATTACTGCGTGACAAATGTGATAGGGGTAAAATCCTTTGCCGTCCAGTTGCTTGGTCCGTCGCTGGTAGTCGGGTAGATCCAACTGTCAAATTCTACTTCCTCTACATCCTCCTCGATAGCATTCACCCTTGAGCTGGAAATAAACACCGGAGCCTTTCTGATTTTCTCTTTGCGCACCTCCCTCTGAGCTTCCGCAGTAAAGCCTAGCCCAAACTTGTCGTTCTTCTGAGTGAAGTCAGGAAGCTGACCCCAGTTTGCACAATTGCCTTTCTGAACCACAGCCCGGGCATCCCTTAGGGAAGCCATCTTCAAGGAAACATTCTCTTCGACTGCTGCCTCTGCTGCTGCTGAAATTGGATGCACCTCCTCGAAATGCTGGAAGGGGGTTTCAATGAACTCCCCGTCCATCTCAATGTATCTGAAGGAATTCAAATGGCTCACCATATACTCCTCTTCTCCTTGCACAGTGACGATCTTCCCCCTGACGGGATACTTCAGCTTCTGGTGTAAGGTGGAGGTTACTGCCCCAGCTTTATGGATCCAAGGTCGACCCAGCAGACAAGAGTATGATGGACGTATATCCATCACGTAAAAGGTAGAGTCAAACACTTGAGAGCCCACACGAATAGGGATGTTAACCTCTCCATGAACCATCCTTTTTGAACCATCAAAGGCCCTGACGATGATATTGCTGGGTTTCAATTCCAGGCCTTCATAATCCAGACGGTCTAAAGCCTTTTTCGGTAGCACGTTCAAAGATGAACCAGTATCCACCAATACATGCGCCAGAGTAGTGCCCCTGCATTCGATGGAGACATGCAGGGCATCATTGTGGTCTCTTCCCTTCGCGGTCAGGTCAGCATCTGAAAATCCCAAGCCATTGTCTGCTGTCAGATTTGCTATGCAATCAGTGAACTGGACTGCAGACGTCTCCTGCGGCACATGGGCCGTTTTGAGAAATGAGATCAAGGCCTTAGCATGAGCCTCGGAGCATAGCAGTAAGGAGAGCAGGGAGATCTTGGAGGGTGTATGCCCCAACTGCTCGACAACATTGAAATCACTTTTCTTTATTATTTTCAGAATCTCCTCCATTTCTTGTCGGGAGGCCTCAGCATTTATGGGTATTGGTGCCTCCATCCGGGCAGGCTCTTCTTCAATCCCTTTGCCCCGAGCATTTGATGACTCGGCAGCAGGGGAAACAACTTGATCAGCAACAGTAACAGGTATACTTGTAGGTTTTATAAGAAGGGGTCTTCGAATAGCGGGCGGCGCAATGTCAGGCGAGAAGAGCCTGCCACTGCGGGTAACTTTGGCTGGACCAGTGATATCGCAGATACTGGCGCTAGTGTCAAATTCTTGTTTGATTCCATTCACATACACGTCTGCCCCATAATGCCAGGGGACAGTTTTATCAGATATGTAGGGGAGAGGCCCCGGGACAATAATAATCACAGGTGCAACAGTCATAATTTGAACAGGCTTCTTTGGGGAAGCCTTGATTGGATTTTTGAAGATGGTAATTACAGAAACTTCTTTCATCGGAACCAATTGAACAGCAGACTTTTTGAATAGAATTTCCTTGCTATCCATTAGGCTTTGGACGCCTAACCTCAGCAAGGGGCAATCAGACGGGGAAACAGCACAGAACAGGCAACCATCACTGCAACCCGGAAATAAACCGGCCCGCAGTAGGTTCTTCTTGACGGTCTTCAGAGGGGTAACAACTTCACCTATCGAAACAGCATACATTTCTTCCTCAATGGCATTTACTCTATGCTGGGGCATAGGAGCAGTTACAACATTTGGTCTTTCCGGTGCTTCAAACTGAATTTCCTTTGCGTCGATCAGATCTTGCACCTTGTTTCTCAAGGCCCAGCAATCATCAGTAGTGTGCCCGGGACTATCAGAATGATAAGCACACCGGGCATTTGGGTTATATTTAGGAGACGCAGTGTTGACGACCTTAGGAGCTTCTTTGAGGGTCACCAGGTTGGTGGACAACAGTTGGGGTAAAATTTGAGATAAGGTCATACTCAGTCGAGTATACTGCCTCTTGGGCCTTTCGCTTCTTTGTTGATTGTACTGCTGAGGAGCAGCAACAGGTTTGGAGATGACCAAAGCATTGACGGCTTGGCGACTTTCGGGTTTGACTTGTCTTCTAGGACCATAGACGGCGCTAGCTTCTTTTTTAAACGGCCTCTTCTCAGCACTTGTAGAGGCAGCCTTTTGTATCTTGCCTGACCTGATGCCAGCTTCAATTCTCTCCCCTGTTAATATCAAATCTGTAAACCCAGCGGAGGAGTTACCAACCAAATGATTGAAAAACGGACCAGACAAAGTCCCAAGGAACATATCGACCAGCTCTCGATCAGTTAATGGAGGCTGCACCCTGCCAGCCAAATCTCTCCATTTTTTAGCGTACTCTTTGAACCCTTCACCCGTCCCTAGAGACATACCCTGAAGTTGGGTACGCGTGGGAGCGAGATCAGAATTGTATTGGTATTGTCTGTAGAATGCGGTTGCCAAATCTTCCCAGTGTCGGATGCTAGCTCCATCCAATTGGTAGAACCATTCAAGCTGTGACCCCGAGAGGCTATCTTGGAAGAAGTGAATCCAGAGGTTCTTATCCGCCGTATAAGGTTGGATCTTCCTTACGTACGACCTTAGATGCAGCTTTGGGCAGGAGACCCCATCATACTTGGCGAAGGCAGGCGCCTTAAACTTGTGTGGAATTACTACCCCAGAAGATAACCCCAAATCTCCGAAATCCAGTCCCGGCACGTTCTGAATTTCCATGGCGCTCAAACGGTCCTCCAATTGCTTGTATCTGTCAGCAGCAGGTGGGTATTGTTCGTCGTTATAGTCCGTCTCTTTGTCGGAGACTGCGGGACTAGGAGCTCCTCCCCCCTGGGGACTATTTTTCTCAGCAGAAGAGGTAGTTGGATCAGCTTCATTATGGAGCGTGTTCCCAAATCTGCGTCCGGTGTTGAACAATGCGGTCCTCTTTTTCTTCTTCTTCTTCATGAGTAGAGTCTTTAACTCTTGCTGACCTTGGGCTAGGCTTAGGACCATCTCTTGAAACTGTGCACTTTGGGCCTGAAGGGCCTTGATTGCTTGCTCACTGGATGATTCTGGATTCATGATGACTGTTCACACAAACAGCGAAGAAAATTAAGCAAACTGCGAAATAGGGTACCTGCTATGCATATGGTGCAATGGAATGTGTATGTATGCAATGCATTCAAGGATTTAGAATATTCAAAATTTGTTGTAGACAAAAAGGAACGCACATTATATTAATAAGGAGAAATTTGTTAATACATAAATGCCCCATGGGCCAAATACTACAAAATGACTCCTTAAGGTAAAAAGACATTGCGCATCCTCTTTGGCGCGATGTAGGTGTTGAGATTCCTTTCCTCGTGCAGCAGGCGGGTGAGTTCCAGGACCTTCTTTTCACTAGCACGTAGACTGGTCTCAAGAGAATTCCGTTCTTCCTTAAGCTGGACCCAGCTCTTCTGCATTTCTTCCCAGGAGGTGGGCATGTCGGGATGTTGAATGGTGTAGGATGCCTCTCCTTCCAAGACTGGTTCTTTGATCACAGGGAGCATATGAGGATAAGGCATCACTAACTTCTGGGAGCAGGCTCGTATCCACTTGAGATAAGGTTCCAACGGGATGGAGTTCCTGTGCCCCAGTGTCTTGCTGTCTATCCTACTTGGCATCCTCCAAGCTCTGATAAATTTCTGACGAAGTCCTTGAGTATCGTTGTCGAACTCAAAAACTATGTTAGGAATTAACATGTCATGAGGGCCGTCCCTCCGAGCATAACCAAACTGTCTCCAAGCCAGGCATGGGTTGTAAGTAATACCCCCTTTGATTCCAAATAAAGGAACATTGGGGTACTCCCCACATCGATCAATGATAGTGATGTCTTCCCTAGACCTAGGGCACCAATGTATATCTGCATGCGTGAGAGTCATTAACGGTTGTGACCATCTCAAACCCCGCTCGTTCTTTAAAACTGTTTGTGGAAGGTGCGAAATAAACCACCTTCCCAAGAGAGGAGTGCAACACATAAGGACACCCCTTCTTCTCATGGTTCGAGTGTAACATGAGTGAAGGATGTCCCCCAGCAACGTAGGTATAGGATTCTTGGTCATGAAGATCTGGACAGCACTGATATCAATAAGCTGATCTGGATTAGGGAACAACACCAAACCATAGACAAGGAGGGCCATAACTTCTTCAAAAGCTCGTAGGTCAAGGGAGTTCCAACATTCTTGAGCCTTTTCAAACAGAAATCTGGCTAAGAACCCTTTGATACCACTTCTAACTTCCCAATGTCCCTTGAGGTCAGATGTCTGTAGGTGCAAGGCTTTAGCAATCTCTTCAAGCTTGGGTTCCTCTTCCGTACCGTTGTAGGGTAGTTGATCAAGGATAGGGACCTTCAGAAGTCGGGAGAATTATTCCAATGTAGGCACCAACTGATAATCCGGAAAAGTGAAGCAGTGATGCAGAGGGTCAAAGAATTGGAACAGGACCTTTATCAAGTCCTCCTCAATGTTGGTGTTAACCAAGCTGATGAGTCTTCCATGTCTCTCACTGAATGAAGAGCCCTCGGGAATCCTGGACAGAAGTTCCTTAAGCTGAGGAGGGATCTTTACAAGGCTAATCTGAATTGTCTTTCTGCGAGCAGTTTCCATGTCCTATAAAACAAGAACAAAGATGAAGATTCGAAACCCTTGAAACGGTTAGTCAATGCTCATGATGTTGTATGATGTAATGATGTGATGATTAAATACACCATAAATATTCACAAAGGCAAACATGGTAAGGCACACAAGTCACACAAACCCTTAGAGTTTAGGCCTGCATGGGGTCTGGGTATTACCCTCTTGAAGTTTGGTGGGCTCAACCTGTCCTATCAAAAGTAACCGGGTTCTAAAGGTCCCAATATCACGGGATTGCTTTCATTGTTCATCGTTTCGATTTAGCCACTGAACTGGCGACCGAAATATTCCAGGAAAGCAACCCTCAATTGAGTGTAGTATCGAGTATCAACCAACCTCGGACTGCACCAAAGTCAGTTATCTCACTACCCTAAAAAAGGCCAAGATGGTTCAATTAAGGTTCCTAAGGTCAGTTGATGCTTCACGACACCACGCGGCGGCCCCGTACTCTCCTTGACTGAACTCAAGGGTTACCGGTACACACCAAAGTGCCACATCAACGTAGCAGACTGCTTCAACCATGTCGGTATACCCCACACAGTTCCCTCACAGCCTTGTTGCTACTTTCTAAGAAGGTATCCCTAGATCCGGGTTAGGATCTATAAAACTCCGATACAAAGCCCACAAATGTAAAAGCAAACAAGACAATCAATTGAAAACAAAGGTGATCTAAACCCTAAGGTTACTCCACTTTTAAGTCAACTCCCCAGCAGAGTCGCCAGTTCTGTGATACGGTGGGAGAACTGACTTGAGGTTTTGCGTTTGTATTCGCAAATGTTGCGGTTAGCAAGAGTCGCCACCGACTTTTTATTTTATCCTAAGGAAAGGTTAAAAAGCACAGCAAAAAACCTTTTGAGATGTTTTCTTGGGTTCGGGGAGTAGATTATAGAAAGGGAAGGTATTAGCACCCTTTATATCCATGGTTATCCATGGGCTCTTATTTACTTGCTTAGATCACTTGCCTTTTGTTTTCAATTGTTTTAAATGGTGCTTGAGTGTGTGGGTTTTGAAAATGTTTTGAAAAGATGCCAATGTGGTGGCAACCTTTGTAATGATCCATGTGGGGATGTATACAAAGATGTATGTCTTTTGAAAAGGTTTTCATTTGTTTTTTAAAGTTGTTTTGAAGGTGTAGTGTTGTGTGGTTTTGAAATTAGGCAAGTGTTTTGTTTTGCAAGTTTGATTCAAGCAACTAAGAGGTTATCTACTCCTAAATTTCTCAAAAGATTATTGCTATATTTTAACCCTTTTAACAAGTTTGTTCCACCATTGTATTTGGTGGACAATCTTGTGTTAGGATGTGAAAGGGACAGGCGCGGGTCATCGTTTAGACCATAATTGCAACGGCGTTGAATGTCTTTGGGCAATTTTCTTTAAGGGACTTGATCATTTGTTTTTGTTTGTTTTTGAAAAGTTTTGTCGAGGGACTATGATCATTCAAATTGTTTGCTTTGCCCAAAGAAGTTCAACATACAATATGGCCCATTTATTTGAAGGCAACAAGTGGAATACCCTAGGGGGTGTAAGTGTGATTTGTGTGTCCATTTTCATGCTTGTTTATCTTGTATTAGGTCAAACTATTTTTTATCGTTTTTTCGCATACAAACCCTAATTCTAACATGTTATCATTAGAAAGCAATAAAGTGCGAAATTAAAATTACTAAGCTATTACAAAACCAAATATGGGAAGGGGGGTACAAATGTTCAAATGGGGGATATAGACAAGAATTTAAATCTAAATTATTACATCATTTTGAATATTTACAAGGTAAATAAATTGCATAATTAAATGGAAATTAAATAAATATGTGAAATGCAAAAAGAAAGTTTTTATATGTATGAGAAAATATTATTTATGTAAAAGAGAAAAGAAAATAAAAATGTATTATTTTTTGAGTATTTTAAATTTAGGGCAAAAACCCTAATTTTAAAGAAAATGCATGATTATCTAATTTAATACAACTATTTATTTATTATTTATAAAAATAAAATAAAATGAAGTATATTGTGAAAAAAGTATTTTTGTATCAAATATTAATAAAAATGGAAAATTCAAGTATTTTTTATATTTTAGCTTAAATATATTAATAAACATATATATATATATATATATATATATATATATATATATATATATATATATATATATATATATATATATATATATATATATATATATATATATATATATATATATATATATATATATTAAACCTTAAATAGGTATTATACACAAAGATAAATATTTATTTAATATTTTAATAAAATAAATAAAAAGAGTATTTTTTGTGTGAAATATTTTCAGAATGTAAACAAAAAATAAAAATTGTATTTACACTATTTTCTATTTATTCTAATAATAGTACATATATATTTTATATACAAACAAAAGAAATAAACAAATAAATATGCAAATAAATACAAAAATGATGGAAAAAATATTTTTAATTTTTAAATGTCATGAGAAAAAATAAACAAAGTTAATCAAAAAAGAAAAAGTCAAAAATGTTAAAATATGAGTAAATGGGCCCAGGGGGGTGTGAATCAAAAAAGATGGTGTGAAAAGCAAAATAACACAGGCCCAGCCCACTGATCATTGTCTTCAACCTCCAGCTCAAACATTTGAAAAAACGCGCGCCCCTGTTCTTCAATGTCTAACTCCTGATTCTTGGCTTTTCAGCAAAAACTCATAACACAAGAAATGTTCAGCATGAAGAGACGGTTTCAACCATATAAATAACTTGACCTATCTCTCTAAGATGAGGGAGAATTTCTCCTCCCCCAATTTCTGACCTAACTTTTCATCAATGTTCAGACATGAAATTCTCTAAGCACACGAAACACAAATGAAATCTAATCATATGAGCATGTTCAGGGCTATGATTGTGACATGTTTTCTTCAAAAACCTAAAGCTAACAATGCCTAATAAGAGAGATAGAACTCCATGAATATACCTGTTCAGTTGGAATCGAGCTTGGCAATGGAGGATGTTTCAGAGTGAAATGATGACTTGTACAGCTTCCTTGAAGTGTAAGGATGCTTTTCCAATTCCTACTTTGTCTTGAAACTCCCTGAATCGAGCTAGTGAACTCCAACTGCAAAACAGAAAATTAAAAATGGTGAAGTGGCTTGGAGGTGTTACAGGTCTGATTTTAGGACATGGTTAGCTTGCATATGTTGTAGGGAAGGTAGAGGAAAAGGTTTGGATCAAAATGTTTGAAGGGATTGGGAGTTTGCACTCAAACTGAAGGGGCTCCCCTGTTTGTACAGTTTTGAGGTGATTAGAGCAATGGGAGTGTTTCAGATGGCAAGGGCTCGTGTGTTAGCTTGGATTTGGTCTATGGAATGTGTTTGATAGCTTTTGTGTTGTGTGTCTAAGCTGAGATGAGAGATGGCATAAGTTATGGACTTTTCTTCTATCTTAAGCAACAAAAGCAAGTTGGTGGTTTTAGGTTAGTAGGGGGCCTCCTAATGTGCTGCATAAACATCTCTTGATCAGTGTGTTATGCACATAATCTTGTGCCAAGCAGATCTTTCATGTACTTGTTGGATTACAAACTTGACATAAAGTTAACCTTTTCAAAAATGGAAATTTCACTTTATCTAGTTTAGGATTAATCTTGCATACAATGCTTGCACTCAAAGAACAACACCTTAACACATTGAATATGCATTAAATTATTGAGTATGAAATGGTTCAAGGACCTGTAATCAAGCATAAAGCAAACTGATTTCAAATTGGCAAGATTATGAACATGTCTTGGTGAAGAACAAAAAGTGAATTTTTGCCAACTTGTGAAATTCGAATCTCTCAAGTTATGAGGTTGTTTGATGAGTTCTTGGACATTTTGGAAAGCTTGGAATGTGTACTACAATCCATCTTTGAAATGCAAATCAAAATTCCAAGTGGAAGGGTATGAAAAGTGGCCTTGAAGTAGGGTAGAAAACCTTGTCAAAATAGGTCAAATTTCACTAAGTTAAAAGATGGTTTAGTGCCCTTATTCAAAAAATTATAACTTGAGATACAAGCTTCAAATGAGAAAACTTTGTGAATCAAAGTTGTAGATTATGCAACAAGCTACAACTTTCATGTTTTGACTTTTGTTTGAACCCAAATGGATCATGGTGAAAAGATGGGGCAAAGTTGGGAAAAAAATTAGGGTTTTTCATAACTTAGAAAAATTCGAAGTTATGAAAAATTCCATTTTCAAACCCTAATTTGCATTTTGTGATTTCTTGGTGAACAAGTTTCGTGATTTGGCATGTCTTGATAAAAAATGAATCTTGACTCTTGATTTTGACCAAAAAGTCAAAGTTTGACTTTTCAGTATGCAGTCAAAATTGATCAATTGACTGGGAAATTCAACTGTCAATCTTGTGTATTTGGGATCTTTTGAGCTTGATGAGCATGTCAAGATAATTCCATGGGGTCCTTGAGTCCATATGGGAGCTTGGTTTGCCATTGGCTAGGTCAAACAGTCAAAAATTGCCTTTGTGCAGTCAAAACCCTAAAAATGACCATTTTGCCCTTTTGGTGATCTGATCAAATTTCTTGTGGAATTGTGATCCAAACTTGATCAAATGGTCCATAGGAGTTCATAATGTTGATGTGGATCAAATTTCATGAGATTTGACTGTCAATTGGCCACAGTTGACTTTTTCCCCAATACAGCTGATTTCTAGGTCAACTGTCCAATTGACTGGGCAAAACTTGGAATCAAGACTTGAAACTTGGTATAGGTAAGCTTGGGAGTCCAATATGAAGCATGAAAGTCATCTTAGGCATTTTAGGTCAAAACATCCTTAGACAAACACAAACCCTAATTTGAGTCCACAGTGCAAGGAGAAGTCTTGAGCAGAGGAAACCCTAACTGGATCTTGATCTTCAAAGGTCTTGTGATGAGAAAATGTTGAGGAAATGGGAGGGCAAATTTTGGGGTACAACAATACTGCTTGTAAAAAGCAGTAGCCAACTCCTCCCAATTACGAACCTTGGTTCCATCCAGCTGATAGAACCATTCGAGATGAGTCCCTGAAAGACTCTCCTGGAAGAAGTGGATCCACAAGTTTTTGTCCACAGTGTATGGTTGAATCTTCCGCACATAAGATCTGAGATGTAACTTAGGGCAGGACGCCCCGTCATACTTTGCGAAAGATGGTGCTTTAAACTTGTGCGGGATGATCACACCAGAAGATAAACCCAAGTCTCCGAAATCCAAACCAGGCACTTGTTGAATTTCCATGGCATTCAGACGGTCTTCCAACTGCTTGTATCTGTCTTCAGCTGGAGGATACTGCTCCTCATTAAAATCAGTCTCATTGTCAGAGACCACCGGACTTGGAGCCCTTCCCCCCTGGGGACTGCCTTTGCCTACAGAAGAAGTAGCTTGATCAACCTCATTCTGCAGTGTGTTACCAAATCTTCGGCTCGTGTTGAATAGAACAGTTCTCTTCTTCTTCTTCTTCTTCTTAACCAGTAGAGCCTTCAGCTCCTCTTGACCTTGAGCCAAACCCATGATCATCTCTTGAAATTGGGCGTTCTGAGCCTGAAGGGCCTTGATAGACTGCTCGGTAGATGATTCAGAGTTCATGATGCTGAAATAAACAGCGAAGAACATTAAGCAACCTGAAAAGAAAAGTACCTGCTATGCACATGATGAATGGAATGCGTATGATTTATGTTTTCAAAGACAATCGGGAATCAACTTTGTAAACCAAAAGGAACACACTTCATTAGATTCAACTTTGAAATTTAAATTGTTCAACAGATTGCCCTTAGGCGTTACATAAAAATGGAAATACTGAAAAGGGAAATAAAACTGTAAAAGAACATCCAAAGCTCATCATTGATCCCAGGGTCTCCTCTTCTCAGTACGGATGTAGTCATTCAAAGATCACTCGTTCTCCAACTGCTTTGTCAGCTTCTGGATCTTCAATTCCTGCTCGTTGAACTTTTCCCGATAAGAATCCCGTTCTTCTCGCAGTTGCGCCCAAGACCTCTTTAGCGTATCATAATCAGTAGGTATCTGAGGAGGGAGGACAGTTGGAGGAGCCCCATCTTTATTAGGATACTCAAGAATGATGGGTCTGACAGCTTCATATGGCATACCTAACTTCTGAGCACGGATGCGGACCCATTTGTAGTAGGCTTCCATAGGTAGAGAAGTCTTTGGTCCCAACTCTTGTGGGTCAGCTTTGTGAATTCTGTCCCAAGCCTTGATGAACCTACGACGCAGCTCGTCACTATCCACCTGAAATTCAAAACTGATGTGAGGTACCAACATCTCATGAGGCCCTGCTCTTCTGGACCTTCCAAACTGATGGAGCGCTAGACATGGATTATAAGAGATTCCTCCTTGGGTACCAATCAAAGGAACATTAGGATATTCTCCGCAACGGTCAATAACAGCTACCTCATCCAAACCTCTGAGAGTCCAAATGATGTCCTTATCAGTGAGAGACATTAACCTATGAGCCCAACCTATTCCTTCTTTGTTCTTCAGCGCGAACTTAGGGAGGTGCAAAATAAACCACCTCACTAACAAAGGAATACAACACCACAGAGTTCCTCGTCTTCGGGCAGTACGAGCATAAAGTTGTTGCAGGATGTCACCCAAGAGAGTGGGCACAGGGTTCCGAGACATGAAGATCCTTATGGCAGTGACGTTAATGAAGTTATCAGGATTAGGGAATAAGACTAAACCATAGATTAAGAGAGCCAGGATGTCTTCATACGCCCTAAAGTCCAGGTCATTCCAGAAACTGTTAGCCTTACCAACCAAGAACTTGGCCAAGAAACCCTTAACTCCGCTTCTAGTCACCCAGTTGTCCATTACTTCTTGGTGGGTCAAGGGAAGAGCTGCAACAACCTCCTCAAGCCTAAGAGTCTTTTCCCAACCAGTGAAGGGAGTCTGATCCAAGATAGGGATGCCAAGAAAGTCAGAGAACTCTTCCAGGGTAGAGACCAGCTGGAAGTCTTAAAAGGTGAAGCACTGGTACAGGGGATCATAAAATTGTGTCAGGACACTCATCAGCTGTTGGTCCCATTTTGTCGTGACTAAACTGAGAAGAGAACCATGCCTCTGGATGAAAGAAGTAGTATTTGGAATTCTGCTAACCAACTCTTCAAGTAACTCAGGTGGGTGAACAAAGTTGAACCGGATAGTATTCCTTCGCATAGGCATCATGATGTCCTACAAAACAGAGCAAAGGTGAAACCCTCTTGTCTTTGAAATGGTCAGTCCTTATGCAGGATGCATGCAATGTTTATGATGGCATGATGTTATGATAAAGCACACCACAAATATTTACAAAGGCAAACATGATAAAGCACATAAGTCACACAAGACAAGCCCTTAGAGTTTAGGCCAGCATGGGGTCTAGGTATTACCCTCTTTCAGTTTGTTGGTTCAGACCTGTCCTATCAGAAGTAACCGGGTTCTAGAGGATCCCAATATCACTGACTACCCTCAATCGGTCATAACTCCAGCATCGCAATCTTTTCTTGCGGCCAGAGCCATCACGAGAGTTTAGCCTCAATGGGCGTAGCATACTGCTACTGTTCTATTGGCCAAGTTGGGTCATTTAAGGTTCTAAGGTCGGTTAGTGCTTAATGACTCCTCAGAAGACCCATATTCTCCTAGTTGCGACACAAGGGATATCGGTACAGACCAAGGCGCCACACCAACATAGCCACTGCTTCACCCATGTCGGTCTACGCCGGACAGGTCCCTCACAGCTTATGCTACCTAACAGGGTATCCCCAGATCCGGGTTAGGATCTATGTAACTCCGATGCAACCCACAATTTAAAGCAAACAAAGCACAACAATTGAAAACACAGTTATGAACTATCCTAAGGTACACCTCACTTTAAAGTATCCCCGGCAGAGTCGCCAGTTTTGTGATCGGTGGATCTGGAACTGACTGTTTAACGTTGGTTCGCGAAATGTCGCGGTAAGCAAGAGTCGCCACCGTCTTTTATTTTCTCCAACATGGACAGGACAAAAGCACAGCAAAATTCCTTATGAGATTAGTTCTCGGTTCGGGAGGTAGATTTATAGAAAGGGAAGGTGTTAGCACCCTTTCTATCCATGGTTATCCATGGGCTCTTAGATACTTGCTCATTTGTGTTTTCAAAATGTTTGTTTGCTTTTCAATTGTGAGTAAGTTTGAAAACGTTTCGTTTAAAGATTTCAGATCGACTCTTGTATCAGTCCTCAAGAGTGTTTGAAAAATTGTTTTGAAAGCTTTTTGAAAGTGTCGGTGTGAAAAGAGTTTTTGATTTGTTTTGAATTAGAGCAAGTATCTATGAGTCATCTACCTACCCTAAGGAATTAGGCTGTGTAAATGTCCTTTAGGTAGTGCCATCCCACCATTGAGAGGTAGGTAGCACCATCGTTGGAGGTGTTCGGGTCAATTCGTTTGTAGGGACAGTGTGGTCACCAGAGCAACAGTAGGACACCTTAGAAGCTACCCTTATGCCATGGGTCATGGACATAAGGACTTACTAAAATGTCCTATACTCGACGACCACGTTTCGAGGGGCAAGGCAACAGTGAGGCGTACCCTAAGAGTGGTGTGTGAATAGTGTGTCATTTTCAGTTATGTTTTATCTTGATCATGCATTGGGTGAGCTACGCTTTGATTTTATTTGGCCCATTCATTCTTTCATGCAAAATTTAACAGTTTTAAGGGTGCGGGAATTAAAGTGCGGAAAATAAAGTCCTACGCTATTACAAGGCGCGGGTCTATACATCGCCAAATTAACAAAGACCCGTTTTTTAATAGAATGCAGAAAGTAAATAAATTTCCTAATTACTATTACAAGGCTTGAGCAATTACATAATATTCACAAAGGAAAATAAGATAAACGTGCGAAAAGAATAAAGAATCGAGTGTTCGAGGGCGTTGGACCCTTTAAAGAAATTAAATGAAATTAAAGAGGCTAATTAATTATTTAACAAGAAAAGAAATTGTTTTTTTTATGTTTTTTGTATTTAATGAAATAAAGAAAATTAATTAAAATTAGAAGTTAAATAAAACCCTAGTTCTACATTGTTTTTAATTATTTAAGAAAAATATTCAAGTTTTAACCTAATTTACACTAATTAATTAATTACATGTTTATTTACAAAATAATTAATAATTAATAATAATAAGAATAAGAAGAAATTATTTTATTAAGAAAAAGAATAAAAATGCTAAAAAACCTAATTTCTACATATTTTAGTTATTAAGAAAAACATTAAAATTAAAACCTAATTTTACTAGATTGATTATTAAAAATTTATTTACAAAATAATTAGTGAATTAAATGTTAATAACAATAAACATGTTTTTGATTTTCCTGGTTTTTATATTATAAAAATTGTTTTTGTGAATTAACTAAAATAATTAAAATAAATAAAAGAGAATTGAAAAGAAAGAAGAAAATTAGAAAAAAAGAATAGAATACAAACAAAGGGGGGGGGGGGGGGTATCTGGCCCAATTTGGAGGTCTATTGAAGCATTTGGCCCACTGAATTCAAGGCCTTTGTTGACTTTTCTGTACTTGCTTGTGGATCCTTTGACTAGCGCGTATGGTAGGCTGCATGTTCTGGCCATTGGATTGATCCCCTGGGACATTTGGCAGGCACAGGCGTTGGGCATTTGGTGGACCACTGGAAAGGAGTAACACCTGAACATATCACAACCAAAATTATTGAGAAATATGGGGGACCTGGGAATCGAACCCAGGTCCCAATACCTGCAAGCCAGCGCATCAACCAATTGAGCTAGTGTGTTTCTTTGTTAGTTTAATGGAATAGAAATAATATGTATGAAAAACAAGTATTATGCTGGAATAACAAAAAACGCGCCAATGTTCAAACTATCCAACCATGTCCGGCCACGCATGCATCGTCTTCATCGTTTTCCTGTAACTAATATCAAATAGCGGGGGTTTTAAACCCCCACTAAACCAGACCTGCAATAATAGCGATTAGACGATAGTCAAAAATAAAAAAGGGCGCGAGGTGTGGATTCCATTCGTTTGGAGGTCCTGATTCCATTAGCATAGGTTTTATTGTCCAATTTTTCCACATGAAGGAAACCCTAATTTCAAACTTCTGAAACCCTAGAACACGTCCATGGTGGATTCCTATTTAGACAGCTATCCTTCAATTGAGTAATACCATTAGCTTCAGAATGTCATGGTTAGTATAAATCAATAGTTAAAATGCATGAACAATGCCTAGAAATTAAAACACGATTATGGATAATTTTGAAAGGAAAGCAATTCTGTTCTACCAATTCCTTGTGCGTGGAGACTTGGTTTCGATTGGAATCGTTTCCTGGATGTCTTGGCAAGCTTTTGGAATCCTTTTGCAGTCTTGAAACAAGCTCTAGCTAGGTTTTCAGTTTTCAAATTTTGTGAAAAAAGTGCAATGTTGTTCTTGGTCTTGGGCGCAGCTTCTGTGTCTTGTGCATTAGGTTTCAGTCTTGCATATGTATGTGAGTAGAATTAGGTCAAAAAGCCAGCCCAAAATCCATCCATTTATGATTTTGAATATTTGATTTTGTCAAATCTTTTCCAATATTTTTTTCATGTCAATTATGCCAATTATGGAAGATTCTTTCCTTGGTGATTGATACACGAGATATTGAGGTCATAATGAGTGAATTTGCTGCACAAAAGTATTTGAAAAACATGATTTAGTATTTTTTCTCATAATTAATTTTAATTAAATGAATTAATAAGATTAAAAATTCAATTAATTAATTAAAAATAAGAAAATAACTCCCTTTTAGATCAATGGGTCGTGCATGGCCTTTGGGTGATGATTCATGGAAGAAATTGAGGCCCATTAGCAATTTTGAGGCATTTGAAGCAAAGTTGACTTTTCAAAATTCCCAAAAATTTCCCAACTTCCACAAGGCGTATCTTGCTCAATTTTGAAGCTTTGATCATGTTCTTGGACATTTTGGAAAGGTCATGAAGTCCTCTAACCAATGACTTTGGTCCCATGTCATTTTGATTTACCAATCTCAAGTTATGGTCTTTGACTTAAAGTGCCTTTTTGTTGACTTTTGAAAATGACCTATAATGTTGAAATTGATAACTTTTTGTGAGAGCATTTCTTGGACTTGAAGTGTGAAGATGAGTTGTAGGAAATGTCATTCTCTTCAAAATGAGCTTTGGATGGGATTTTTCTGATAAACCATGTGGAAGTTATGCCTTGGTCAATTTGCAGTTGACTTTTTCAATTGTCCAAAAATAGAAACTTTTACATCTTGAGACTTTTTGAGCCATGCCTTGAGAATCATGATCAAGAATTGATCAAATGATGTTTGTGGCTTCAAAATAATATGTTGACCCAAAATTTTGACTTTTGACTGTCAAATGACCATTTTGCCCCTGCAGTTGACTGTGAAGCATTTAGGGTTTTTGACTGTGCATTTTGATGCTGTGAGTCTTGAAACTTGGCATATGAATACTTGGCAATGTATATAGGCATGTGGGACTTGTTTGGACCCTTGGAAACCTCAATTTCTTTGTCAGAACCAAAACCCTAATTTTTGACTGTTAGGAGGCAATTGGACTGTGCAACCCTTGGGATATTTTGAAGCATGATCTTAGCAAACCTTGAAGAATATGGGAGGGCAAATTTTGGGGTACAACATGCACCATTTTAAAATTACAAAGGAACGTTACAAGAGTTCAAGTAGTGTTACATCCTAAGAAAGTTTTTCAAACCTGTTTTCTAATACTTTACATTACATTTCCGATTCAAATTTCGTCACCGAGCGAGCAACAGCTTTCTTCTTCATTGAACCTTTCCCTCTAAGTTTGTTACTCTTGCCTTCAACAACTAGGGTTGCTCGGAAATTCAAGGAAGCTGAAATCACCAATAATTCACTTGCTTCTACACGCGATTGCAGCCCTGCAAAAATTGCCATGAAATAGTTGATAATTGCTATAATTTAATCCCCAAAATCAATTCCATTCATAAAAAAAACAATTTCACTTTAAAAAAGCATAAAAATAAAACCAAAACAAAATTGCAAAATCCCAACCTTCCAAAACAACCCTGCAAAACTTCTAACTATCATTCTAATTGGATTTGCTAGCTCATGTAACATAATCACCAAACAGAATTTCCAACTAACTGCTTCCTAACTACCAAGCTGTAACAAAACCAACTTCTAAACTTGATTTTATAACCAACTAAAGCTAACATATTTTTTCTATTTTCTAACAGCTCTAACAAATTCCAACTGGAGTTAACCGCATTCCCTGACAGAAAACATAACAGAAAACCAACCCTCAACTGGAAAAAACAAAATGATAACCATTTCCCATTCCCTAACCGTTCCCTAACCTTCTGAAAACCAATTCCTAACAGATTCTCAAGAAAAAACTGCAATAACCAAAAAACAGAATTCCAACTCAGAGAAACAACCAATAACAGAAATAACAGAATTTCTAATATTTATAACAGAGTCAGTTAACTAACAGTAACTAACAACTAACAGTAACTAACTAACTGCTTCCTAACTACCAACCTGCAACAAAACCAACTTCTAAACTTGATTTTCTAACCAACTAAAGCTAACAGATTTTTGCTATTTTCTAACAGCTCTAACAAATTCCAACTGGAGTTAACCGCATTCCCTGACAGAAAACATAATAGAAAACCAACCCTCAACTGCCAAAAACAGAATGATAACCATTTCCCATTCCCTAACCATTCCCTAACCTTCTCAAAACCAATTCCTAACAGAATCTCAAGAAAAAAACTACAATAACCAAAAACAGAATTCCAACTCAGAGAAACAACCAATAACAGAAATAACAGAATTTCTAATATTTATAACAGAGTCAGTTAACTAACAGTAACTAACAACTAACCCTTGGAACCAAAATTCTATCTCAGACCCTAACAGTTTTTACCCCTTTAAACTTATAACTGATTCCAATTCTCCGTAACAAAAGTTTGACAACCTCTAACTGAATTCACAGGGCCAAACTACATAACAGAAAATTACCTTGCAAAAGGCTTGATTCTGGACACACGCGTCATTTTTTCTTCACTTTCACTCTTCCTCCAAAATCACGATCAACCTCCTTCATTCTTCTCTTGGTAACTTCACTTCTCACTGCTTCAAATTCTCTGAATTCTTATGCAAAAAGGCTTCATCGATTCTCTTCAACCTTCAATCTTCTGCATCATTCTTCAACGAATCTTCATCCATATTCTGCAATGCTCAAGAACAAGAAACAACAACAACACTTCGGTGAATCCGCTCCAATCCATAATCACAGATACACAACACATCAGAAATACTGAAAGAAGAAGAATAGAGCGAAGTACCTGAGTACGCAAGATTCCCTGGGTTTCTCTCCGGTTTCACGACGCTTTCGTTGCAACACCCGCTGAGAAAAGCCTTTGTCTCACAGGTAAATCATATGCTTGTCACTCTGTTTTCGCTCGGTTTTGGCTGTCGATTTGGCGATTAGGTTTGAGTTATGTTGAGGCGGAAGTGTTAAAAGAGACTGAGGTAGAAAAAACAAGACGGTGATGTCGCGAAGAAGAAGAATAAAGCTCAGTCGCCCAAACCTAAATCCCCTTTCAATTTTCATGTTTTACTATTAGTTTTAATCGTTTTCATCTATCTCCTCATCAATTTTTAATACAATAAAATATGAATTAAATAAATAATAAAAAAGGGCTGGACCAATATTTCCCTCTCTTCAAGCCCATTATCATCTTTTTGGAAGCCTATTGATGTTGCTGGAAAAAAATAGTTATGGACTCTATGTGTTGGGCCTAGCGCCTGGACCCTCTGGTTACACCCCTGGATTCTATCCTTACACCACCTTGTTTCTTTGTAATTTTCACTTTAATTTCTTAATTTTTGAAATTAAATGTTAATGATTCATTTATGATTTTTTGCTGAAATTTGGTGTGGATATTAATGTGTTGATTCCTGACTTTGTCACTTTTTTTAATTTTTTTATTATCTTAGTAATTAATTGAATTAATGTTTGGTACACGATTAGAATTAGGATTTTAACGCGTTCTTGTCAATTCCATATCCTTGATTCAATTCCCTTGGTATGATCAGTGGTTTAACAAAACTTCTAATTATGCGCCGCATTTGCGACACGCGTTTGCCTTTATCTTAGTTGGATATTGCTTCTGACTCTGTTTGTTTCTTGGTGAAGCTTGCTCGACGCGTACTCCCTGATTTTTCAGTGCTTTCATTTGCTCTTGACGACTTACTCACTTTGGTAGCTCCGCTACTACTCTTGCACTTCTTTTCACTTTTTTGCATTTCATTATCGCTTTATAGAAATCATGAGAAGTAGGGCTTTACTGCAATCCAAGCATGCAAACATTAGGTAGAATCCCTCAAAATTCTAAATTTAGGTCTAACAATGCATAATAACATTAGGTGTAGAAATAGACTAGTCCCCTTTAACTTTTCTCTCCCTCTTTGCATATGCATTTAAAACAAAAACTTCTTTTTCTTTTCAAAATTCAAAACACTTTAAAACTACTGATGAGAATCACGCCTTTTCTTATTATGGGAAATGATAAGCGAGTCTCTTCTCGATCTTATTATTCTTCCTCTCAAGTCTAGGTGTGGTTCAATTCTCAAATACTCCTTTCATGACTAAGTAGAAAGGTGGCTAATATCTCTCTCTTGAGGTCAATTAGTCATTATCTGCAACAAAATACAAACCAACACAAACCATTTGTGCGCTCGAGCACCTTTTTCTAAAAAACCCTTTTCAGTTAAGGACATGATTAATTTACTTTCGTGCCAACGCATAAGTCTCCAAAGGTCGAGCTGCGGCAGAAGGCGGAATTAACTTCGTCCATAAAAAACAAAAACAAACAAAAACATATGAGCCGAACTACGGTAGCTCTGATTCCTCAAAACAGATACGTAGGCATTGGGGTAGGGCCCAAGCAAGCATAATTTTATTTTCCCTACATTATTTTCTCCTTCCTTTTGCATGCGTTCTCCCTTTAGTAGTATAGTAAACAGTAAGCATAGATTAAACACACCCATAAGATAGATAACAAGAGTGGATACCATAGAGTACTACGGGCGTGTGGGGTGCTAATACCTTCCCCTCGCGTAACAGACTCCCTTACCCGATCTCTCGGTCGCAAGACCGTGACTTCTCCTTTCTCAGGTTTTCTCTATGTTTACCTTTTCCTACATGTGGGATGAAAGACATTCGATGGCGACTTCATTGTTTGATGATTTTCAGTCGGTTGTTTTAGCTGGAGACTTCACTGGGGACTAGGTCGACCAAATGCTAGTCCATCCCGGAGTCGCTCCTAGCTCTTGTTTTCTTTTCTTTGGGTGTTTATCTTTATGCTTTCAGTTTATTAACTCATTTTGTTTATCTAAGCATAAGTTTGCATTGCATTTTACTATTTTCCATATACTACTGCTATACTGGATTTGCTTCTTGATTGGGTGGGTGTCACTATTGAGGTAAAAGGCCCAGTACCCAGGCCAGAGTGCACTAGGACACTAGGAATATATGGGGGCATGACGGCTATAGGACGTGGTCCGATTTGTGCTGTCATGTCATATACCACGCTCGGATGAGGTTCAATTGGAGGTACTTTCATCATGCACGTCTGTGTTGCGATGATTTTACTTTCAAGCGAGCCCGTGATTTTCGAGTTACCGTCGTCTTACCTTGACCTAGTCTTCACCTGTGAGTGGGGAGGGGATCATTATTACAGGTACAAATGGTGACTATGTTCAGATGGTTATTCATATTCAGATAGTGATTGTACCCAGACGGTGACTATCAGTTCTAATGGATATGCTCTGAATTTCTGTCGGTGACTAGGAGGTTCTCAAATTTATTTTATGAGTCCCATATATGTTCATAAGATTATATGGTTTATGTTCCGGACCTACGATCCAAGTACTTACATACTACACAGGGGCAGTACAGTAGAATTTGGTATCATGGAAGTAGTAACCCCGTGATCACTTTGCATTTACATCATAACATGTTTATTTCTCAGAAAGAAATGTCAGAAAGATAAAATGTACTAACCTCGCATATGCATGTCCATTCCGGGTACCTCTCTGGCATAATTTCCGTCAGTAACATTTGGCAACAGTGATGTTCTCAAGAGGACCAAGGGAGACAATTATAATTATCAGTACTGCTCAAGTTTCCGCTCAAGTTATCGGCCTTCTTTGAAGAGTCTAAAGGATCGTTTTAGTCAGTCCCAATGCAGAGTTTTTATCGGAAGACATGGAGGTATTTTGACCCTACTTCAGTCTTACAACTACGAGTTACACCTTCCAGGACTGTCAAATTGTTCCGGAAGAACGATTCCCTTTGTTGAGCACCTACTTGTTGCCAGTCCAGACGGGCATGATTTTGAAACTATCGCTAAGGCACTTTATTTGGGCCATGGCAATGTGAGATGGAAATGGGAGAAGAATGGTAACCTAACTCCGAACTGATCATTATTGTTACCAATAAACAAAGTTGCTCATCTTATACTCCCATAACCTTCTCGTATTCAATTCTGTGGGAATTTCTCTTATTTTTGGATGTTTTCTTCATACAGTCGTTCTTACCATCATGTTGCTCGATTACTATTGACGGTAATTGAGCCGTGAAAAACCGGAATGGACAATCATTTTCATGCATCATACATATCATGCATTTCATGAATTGCAGGTTTTCTGGAAGGAATTCTTATCTGATGGTTTTGCCTTTTTATCAGAGAATCTACAAGATGACTTCTCTACATCCTTATCGCACTCGAGCCAACAAGTTGAGGATTATGGAACAGATTGAGCAGAACCAGGCCGCTCTCCGCAAAGACATGGACATCATGGGTGACCGAATGAATCAGCTCATGGAAACTCTTCATGCCGTCATCCAAGGGCATGAAGAGCTCAGAATAAGCGTTACTAAACTGGTAGACGGTGCCTCCACATCCGAGAATGGTGGACCCAAGAATGACCATGGGAGGAACCCACGACTGATTATGGATGACCACCATGATGTCATTGATCTCGATGACCCTCCAAAGGATTCTACGGTTGATCTGTCTGAAACTGCTAAGATGTACAAGGCTCTGGAAGAACGCTTAAAGGCTATGGAGACTTCTTAGAAACTGGGACTCAGTGATGCTACTATGTGTTTCGTTCCAGGGGTTGTGATTCCGCCAAAGTTTAAGGTACCTGATTTCGACAAGTATAACGGGGTTACATGCCCAGAGATTCATCTCAGATCTTACTGCAGAAAGATGGCTGCTTATGCTAGCAATGAACCATTGCTCATGCATTTCTTTCAGGACAGTCTTGCTGAAGCACCACTAGAGTGGTGCATGCAGTTGGAACAAACTCATGTTAGTAACTGGAGTGAGCTTGTTGATGCTTTCTTAAAACATTATCACTACAACACCGCCATGGCACCTAGTCATGCGCAGCTGTAGAGTATGTCTCAAAAGGTTGGTGAGTCTTTTAAAGAGTATGCCCAGAGATGGCGCAGTTTGTCCGCAAGAGTTCAACCTCCTCTCCTAGATAGGGAGCTAGTGGATTTGTTCATGAGTACCCTCCGAGGCCCGTATTTGCAACATATGCTCAGTAGTACTTCTGACTCGTTTTTAGATATGGTCATCATTGGGGAACGAGTTGAAATGTGTATTAAGGTAGGGACTATTTCAGGTGCACCTAGCACAAATGGTAACAACAACTTAGGTGGTGGGAAGAAACCATACTTTAGCGGTTTCGTCAAGAAAAAAGAGGGAGAAGTGAGAAATACCTCTGATGATAAAGGGAAAGCTATTGTACAGGTTCCATATTACCAAACCCCTGTTGTTACTCCACAACAACAGTATGCACCGCCGCGAAACTATCAACAAAACCAAAGGCCCCAGGGGCAGAGGGGTCAACAAAGGCAGCAAAGGTATCCTAAGAGGAAGTTGGATCCAATCCCGATGTCATACGCCTAGTTGCTTCCACAATTGCTAGTTGGTCAGTTGATACAGCTTCGAGTATTGGCTCCCCCACTAGCAGAAATACCAAGGGGTTATGATGTCAATGCACATTGTGAGTTTCATTCAGGAGCCCCGGGTCATTCAATCGAAAACTGCAGAGCTTTAAAGTACAAGGTGTAAGATCTTTTGGAGACAAAGGAGTTAAGATTCGCTCCTATAGGCCCTAATGTTCAGAATAATCCTATGCCTCCCCACCATGGGGCTGCTGCCAATGCTATTGGGTTTGACAATGACCACAACTTAGTGACTCAAGTTGAATAGATTCAGATGTCAATGACAGTTCTAAGGGAGCATATTTTGCAGCAGGAAGTTTTGCAGGAGCTTCATGGCCCTTGTTTGAGATGCTCAGACAATCCAGACGAGTGTGATGATTTGAAAAATTCCATTCAGAAACTGATGGACGAAGGGGTTGTTAGAGTTGAGAAAGTCATTCCCGAAGGTGATGTCGTTATTCTGGAAATTCCGTATTAACGGCCAATGTTCAGAGGAACACTTCAAGAGTTTCATTGGTTATACAGGTTCCAGCGCTCCCTGCGCCAAACCTAAATCCGGTTGCTCTCCCGCCAACCTAAGCATCAACACTTCCAAGTTCTGTTCCCGATCCGTTAACTGATAACAAGGCAGTGCCATGGGAATATAATGTCGTTTACATTCGGGGGAAGAAAGTTGTTTGTCCGTCGATTGAAAATAAGGAGGTAACCAACATTGTCGGGACTAGTAGAATAACTCGAAGTGGGAGAGTCTTCGCTCTTACTCCACCGCCTCCTGAGGAAGTTATCGAAGAGATCCCTGTGAAAGATAAAGGGAAACAGGTAGTTAACAATTCTCCTGGGACGTCTTTTGAACAACAAGTGGAGCAGCTAATCAGGGCAGTCAAAAAGAGCGATTTCAAGGTGGTTGACCAGCTGAATCAGACACTTGCAAAGATCTCAATCTTATCCCTCCTCCTGTACTCCGAAGCTCATCGAACTGCCTTGATGAGAATTCTACATAGTTCCCATGTGAATCCTGAAATTTCTGTGGCCCAATTTGAAGGAGTTGTTACAAATATTTTTGCAGGAAACTGTGTAGGCTTCAGTGATGACGAGCTCCCTCCTGAGGGTCGAGCTCATAATAAGGCGCTGCATATTTCCATCAGGTGCTTAGATATTGTAATGTCTCGAGTTTTAGTAGACACTGGGTCTTCTTTGGACGTGATGCCTAAGCATACTCTGCTCAATCTAAACATGGATGGGGTGATGATGAAACCCAGTATGCTGACAGTCAAAGCCTTTGATGGGTCGAGGAGATCTGTGGAAGGAGAAGTTGACTTACCCATCAAAATCGGCCCCCACGTGTTCTACCTATCATTCTATGTCATGGACATTTGTCCATCTTACACTTGCTTACTGGGACGCCTGTGGATCCATGTGGCAGGGGCCGTTACTTCAACCCTGCACCAACGTTTGAAGTTCATTGTCCAAGACAAGGTTGTTACCATTGGCGGGGAAGAAGATGTCGTGATCAACAATGTTACTTCCTTCCGTTATGTCGAAGTAGGCGGGGAAGTTCATGAGACCCCTTTCCAAGCCTTGGAAATCATTTCTGTTGACAGAGTCCCCACCATGCTGGAAACTACAAAGAAGTCTGAAGTTCCAATGATTTCTTTGAGGGATGCTAAAGCCATTGTGGAATCGGGGATTCCTAGTGAAGACTGGGGCAAAGTGATAGAGGTGCGCAAAAAGCAGGACAAGTCTGGACTTGGGTTCAGGTCCCCGTTTTCAGACCATGTTGGTATGAGTCCAATTATGCTCAAGGGAAAACAAGTTCCTCCGCTTTCAAAGGTATTTGTTAAGGCCGGTCCGGAGGCTCAAGGACAAATCCATGCAATTGATGATGAAGACGATGCAGATATGGCTCAGTACATCTACCATATTGCGCCTGATCAAGAGCTCGGCAATTGGACTGCCACTGATATTCCCGAAGTGGTTTTCTTTGACATGTAATGTTCTTGTTTTAAATAATTCGCATGCTTTTGCCCGAAGCATGTTGACGGCTTGTGAAAAGGGCCCCTCATGTTTCTATGTTTGTTTAAAAATTGAATAAAATGTCATTTTTGCATATAATTTTTGCTCTCTATCTTTTCTTATTTTCGTAAAATAAAATGGCAATGTTTTTTTAACTCTTTAACCATTTTCCAATTTGCATCCATATTCTAAAATAAGGCATGATTCATCAAATCATGCAGGTCTGCCTCAAATTCCATAAAAAACGGTTATGTTACAGTTCCTTGCACTAATATCCTTGGAAATCCGAATGACCAAGCCGATGAGGGTAGTGGGGAAGATTGTGAAATTCCGAAGGAATTAGCAAGGCTGTTGAAACAAGAAGAGAAAATGATCTTGCCTCATCAAGAAGCCATTGAAGTCATCAATCTTGGCACTGACGTAGTAAAAAAGGAGGTCAAGATAGGGGCTGCCTTGCAAGATAACGTAAAGAAGGGGTTGATTGAGCTTCTTAGAGAGTACTCTGACATCTTTGCCTGGTCGTATGAAGATATGCCTGGTCTAGATACGGATATAGTCATGCACCACTTGCCACTCAAGCCATAATGTCCTCCGATAAAGAAGAAGCCGAGGAGAACTCGTCCAGATATGTCTCTCAGAATCAAAGAAGAAGTCGAAAAGCAGTTGAACGGAGGCTTTTTGTTGGTATGTGAATACTCAGATTGGATTGCCAACATCGTACCTGTCCCTAACAAAGATGGGAAGGTGCGCATGTGTGTAGACTATCGAGATTTGAACAAAGCAAGCCCAAAAGATGACTTCCCATTACTACACATCAACGTATTGGTTGATAATACGGCTCAGTCCTCGGTTTTCTCCTTCATGGATGGTTTTTCGGGATACAATCAGATAAAGATGGCCCTGGAAGACATGACAAAGATGACATTCACTACTCCATGGGGTACTTACTGTTATAAGGTCATGCCTTTTGGCCTCAAAAATGTTGGTGCAACATATCAACGTGCCATGGTGACGCTTTTCCATGATATGATTCATAAAGAGGTCGAAGTATATGTTGATGATATGATCGCAAAATCAAAAAACGAGGACGAACACTTAGTCCATCTGCAAAAGTTATTTGCGCGTCTGGAAAAGTTTAGACTAAGGCTTAATCCGAATAAGTGCACCTTCGGGTGTGATCCGGTAAACTACTCAGTTTTATCGTAAGTCAACGAGGCATCGAGGTAGATCCCGACAAAGTGAAAGCAATACAGGATATGCCAGCACCAAAAAATGAAAAATAAGTAAGAGGGTTCCTTGGGAGATTGAACTATATAGCCAGGTTCATTTCTCATCTCACAACTATTTGTGAACCCATCTTTAAATTGTTGCGTAAGAATCAAGATGTCTGATGGGATGTTAATTTCCAGGAAGCCTTTGAAAAAATCAGACAGTACCTCCAAGAGCCACCAATCCTTGTCCCTTCAGTGCCTGGGAGGCCACTCATCATGTACTTGACGGTACTGGAAGGATCCATGGGTTGTGTGCTCGGGCAGCAGGATGAAACAGGACGTAAAGAGCACACCATTTATTATCTGAGTAAAAACTTTACCGATTGTGAATCTAGGTATTCTTTACTTGAAAAAACTTGTTGTGTGCTTGCTTAAGCTGCTCGGCGCCTGAGGCAGTACATGCTGACATACACGACCTTTCTAATATCGAAAATGGATCTGATAAAGTATATCTTTGAAAAACCAGCACTCACAGGCAGACTTGCTCGATGGCAGATGCTTTTATCTGAATATGACATTCAATATGTTACACAAAAGGCTATCAAAGGTAGCATTCTCGTGGATCATCTTGCTCATCAGCCGTTGGAGGAGTACCAATCAATGAAATTTGAATTCCTGGATGAAGATGTTATGAAGCTTGATGATTATGATGGGGTCGATCCGGAAGAGCGATGGACTCTTACGTTTGATGGCGCCTCGGACGTTGCAGGCCATGGCATTGGGGCAGTATTGACTTCTCCATATAATACTCATACACCATTTACGGCCCGGTTATGTTTCGATTGTACAAATAATGTGGCAGAATATGAGGCATGTGTAATGGGTCTAGAAGCAGTTATCGACCTTAAAATCAAGATCCTGGAAGTCTTTGGAGACTCTGCTTTGGTCATACATCAGGTACGAGGTGATTAGGATATGAGACACCCCAGTTTGATTCTATACAAAGATTACATCTTGCAGTTAATACCCGCTTTTGAGAAAATCACCTTCGAACATATTCCCAGAGACGAAAACCAGTTGGTTGATGCTTTAGCCACACTAGCATCCATGTTTTTGGTGAGCTTTCCAAACCAGGCGCCTAATATATGCATCCTCAGGTACAAAGAGCTGGCACATGTCTTTCCTGCCCATTGTCTCTCAACCGAAGATATGACTGATGAGAAGCCGTGGTATTACGACATTAAACGGTACCTCGAAAAGCAAGAGTACCCTGAAAATGCTACAATTTGTGATAAGCATACGCTTAGAAGATTAGCGTCCAAGTTCCTCTTATCAGGAGACGTCCTGTTTAAGAGAAATTATGACTTGGTTCTGCTCAGATGCGTGGATAGACATGAAGCAGAATTGATCATAAAGGAAATCCATGAGGGTTCTTTCGGGACTCATTCGAGCAGGAATTCTATGGCAAAGAAAATCTTACGAGCAGGATACTTCTGGACGACAATGGAGAGTGACTGTTATGTATATGCAAAATCGTGCCACAAATGCCAAGTATATGCAGACAAAATTCATGTTCCTTCAACCCTGCTGAATGTTATGACCTCCCCGTGGCCTTTTGCGATGTGGGGAATTGATATGATTGGAAGAGTTGAACCAAGTGCTTCAAACGGTCATAGATTCATCCTAGTGGCTATCGACTATTTCACCAAATGAGTAGAAGCGGCTTCTTACAAGAATGTAACCGAACAGGTCGTCACCAATTTCATCAGGAAGGAAATCATATGTCGTTACGGATTCCCCCATAGAATCATCACTGATAATGGTTCTAATCTTAACAACAACATGATGAAGGAATTGTGTGAAGAATTCAAGATTGACCATCAAAATTCATCACCGTATCGACCAAAAATGAATGGTGCAGTCGAAGCTACTAACAAGAACATAAAGAAGATTGTCCAGAAGATGGTCAGAACGTACAAGGATTGGCATGAAATGTTGCCTTTTGCTCTACATGGCTACAGGACATCTGTACGCACTTCAACAGGGGCAACTCCATTTTCGCTTGTCTATGGCACTGATGTCGTGCTTCCTGTCGAAGTAGAAATTCCTTCGTTAAGGTTTCTGATGGAGACCAAGCTTGATGAGGCAGAATGGGTTCAGACAAGGTTCGACCAACTCAATCGGATTGAGGAAAAGCGGTTGACGGCCATCTGTCATGGCCAGTTTTACCAACAAAGAATGAAAAGAGCATTCGACAAAAAGATTCGTCCTCGAAAGTTTTATCCTGGTGATCTGGTCCTAAGGAGGGTCATCGTACAAAGTCATTCTGACCCAAGGGGAAAATGGACTCCCAATTACGAGGGACCATACATCGTGAAGAGAGCTTTTTCAGGAGGTGCCTTAATCCTGACAGACATGGATGGGGAAGATGTTCCACTCCCAGTCAATTCAGACTCAGTCAAAAAATTCTATGCATAAAGAGACCTGCTAGGTCGAAAACCCAAAAGAGCGACTTAGGGAAAAAAATGGGCATCCCGGTGGACACGAAAGTCCAGGAAAAAGTTAGGGATAAAATGAAAAGATAAAAACCCGCTAAGTTGAAAACCCGGAAGAGCGGCTTAGGCAAAAATGGGTATCCCATTGGGTCGAAAACCCGAAAGGGCGATCCAAGCAAAAATTAGGGATTTTAAGCGAGAGATTGTGGTCTGAATGCTCTTCACAAGTGACACATGCACATCTATTGCACCTTGGTAGTGAATTGACCGGTCCAACTACTAATCTTCAGAGGCAAGGCATTGAGACTACTTAGGATATGGGAATTGTAGCAATACCGGTTTTAATGGAATTTCGAGCATCTCTCGTTGCCATTTATGCCTGTTGTATTTTTTCGTTTCTATTTTGCATCTACCTCATATAGGAGTTGCTTCCTTGTATGAATTCCTGTTCACAGGCCAATCAATAAAATTTGTTTTCAGCAAAGTTGTCTCTTATTATCATGAAATGTTTTTGTATGCAGAATATGTTTTATTTGTTAATTAAACATGGCATTAGAAACATAGGGAATAAAAATCCTCAAGCCGAGATAAAACTTGACTTTACGTCAATGTATAAACCATGTGGGGATGTCATATGCATTCCAAATGTTGTTTTTCCTTGCAGGTAGAAATTTGTAACGGTCACCCTGACCTAGCCAGCACACGAAGCTGCCTTCATCTGCTGCAGACAATTTCCAATCTGATTCCCCAAGTGAATTCAGAAAGTCCATAATCATCTTTTGACTCAGCACGCGCAAGTGCATCCCCAGTGGAGTTAATCAAGAACATCCCCAGTGGACCTAAATTGGGGCATTCATAGAGCCAAACCGAGGCACTCGCAGAGCCAAACCAGGGCATTCGCAGAGCTAAAACCAGGGCACTCATAAGTGTCCATGCCCATCTCTTATCCCCAAGTGATTCAAGAGATAATTCCCCAGTGTGCGTAAACTTAGGGCATGTATTCAAAGAGATCCATATGGTGTTCAGTATCCATTCTTTGGCATATTCAGTTCTATCATCCTCTCGACGGTTCAGGATCTATGGAGGTCTGGCCTGATTATCTCTTCCCCAAGCGGTACGATTCAGAATCCAGCAGCGTATCTGAAGACTCGCTTCGTTAGCAATTCAATCTTTAGCAAAGTCATCAACGATCTTTGGTATAAGGGGCTCCCCAAGGAAACTTTTTATCAGTATCACCAACGACCTTTGATACTGCAGGCTTCCAATGCCAATATGTATTGGCATCCCCAATGATGAGAAATGGTTCCCAGCAAGCCTTCTCTTATCCCCATGAAGTCTATTTCTTCGCATGGCATATAGTTATCATCGCATAACATTACATCCTCAAAAGCGCGTAGGTGATCCATCAGAATGGATCTTTGCGTCAAAAGAAATTCAAACATGAATACGAAGCACAAGCCAGATCAGGTACCTTACATAAAAGACCTAAATTATTCAAGGAAAATAATACATCCCTACAGGAGGGTATCATGCCTAAAATCCCTAGTCAGTGACCTTCACCTTTTCAATGCCCAGCAAAATCAATACACTTTGTCGTTCCAAACTCAGTTCTTGTCTGGTAGTCAGTTCCCTAAACACTCGTCTGTGTCCATTCCTAAACACTCATATGTGTCAGTCTCTCAAACACTCATTCGTGTTTACCTTTTGATACTCGTCCATATCTTCTTTCAATACTCGTCCGTATTGATTCAAACACTCGTTCGTGTTTAACCTTTTTGATACTCATCCGTATCTTCTTTCAATACTCGTCCATATTGATTCAAACACTCGTCCATGTTGATCCTTTTGATACTCGTCCGTATCTTCTTTCAATACTCGTCCGTATTGATTCAAACACTCGCCCGTGTTTAACCTTTTGATACTCGTCTGTATCTTCTTTCAATACTCGTCCGTATTAATTTAAGCACTCGCCCGTGTTTAACCTTTTTAATACTCTCTTGTATCTTCTTTCAATACTCATCCATATTGATTCAAACACTCGTCTGTGTTTAACCTTTGATACTCGTTCGTATCTTCTTTCAATACTCGTCCGTATTGATTCAAACACTCGTTCGTGTTTAACCTTTGATACTCGTCTGTATCTCCTTTAAATACACGTCTGTATTGATTCGAACACTCGTTCGTGTTTAACCTTTGATACTCGTCTGTATCTTCTCTCAATACTCGTCCGTATTGATTCTAACACTCGTCCTTGTTATACCTTCCACGTTTTGGCATCACGCTGCATTACAAGTCCAATCTCCATCTCTTCATTGAAAAAACAAAAGGATTCTTCCCCCAGCAAATAAAAAATACTCACACTATCTCCCAGAACAAAATTTTTGGCATTGATACTTAATCATCTTCAATCTTGAACTTCCGAAAGGCACGCGCCAATCGTACTTTCAAGTTTAAGACGATTAAATAGGGGCAGCTGTAATACCCCAAATTTGTCCTACCTCTTTATAAGGATAGTCTGGCTTACGCATCTTTCATTCTTCATGTACATACTTCATTAGGTCATCTAGCATTGCACGAATTCACTAATAATAAACTTTGGTACTTATGCTCATGGGATTAGGGTTTCATGTAGTTCATCATGGATTCATCTCCTTTGCAGGTTTGTCTCAATCGAAAATACATGGAGCGTGAATTGGGGTTATCCCTTATCCTCAGAATTATTTGATGAATACAAAGACTTGGTTATACATCATCCTCAGAGTTCTTTATTCTCGACCTTTCTTGGTCTTCTTCAATATATAAAGTGGCTTCATGGTTTCTTATAATGCAAGGCATCCTATAATGTGGCAGTCAAGGGACCGTGAGGGCATGGAGACTTTGCGAACATCGTCTTCTTATGTTCATCATTATCAATTAACAAATGTTTATTTCTCTTATCGCTATTCAAGAGCAATTATTTGTAAAGTCTTGGGTTCATCAGTGGAAGTCATCGTTCAAGGGATTCTATAATTTTCCAAGATGCAAATCATTAAAGAAATTTTGGGTGTATGTGTTAATGCATTATAGGCTAGGGTTTCTATTGTTCTTTCTTCATCAGACAATAGGGTACCTATTACTTGAATCTCAAGTCATGTGGTCATGGGCTTTATGCGGGAGAGGTAGATGGTTTTACTTGGATTCTATCTGAAAATCAGGGTTTGTGTACCCTGGGGAAAATATCTCCTTTTAATCACTTGGTATACTTATGGTACAAGCTACATTCTTTGAACTCCATTCAATTAGCTCAGGCTAAATCCTAAAGTTCTTGGAAGGCATTAATGGCTTTTGAACTAAAGTTGAATCAGGAGATACTTAGACATGTGGATCCCTTTAATTCATCAAAATATCTTTAGTGGCAAGATGTTCGTGGCATGATAAGTTATTCAAAGTGATGAAGTCAGAGAAGAAGAACATAGATCCATACAAGTTACTACTGAATGATTTAGCATATCATAGATACATCGAGACGTAGGGTCAAAAGAAGATTAGGAAGTCAAAGTTAAATAAAGGGGGAAATATCAATATTTTCTTTATTAAGAATTCGAACTCTCCATTACTAAAAAGGGAAACATTCAAAATTTTACATATTCAAAGGGAGTACAATTACGAAAATCCATTACACCGAGATATCACAATACATGTTTAGTACCTATTAATTACATTACCAAGTCTCCAAGTTCAAAACATTATGCACCATTTCAAAATTACATAGGAACGTTACAAGAGTTCAAGTAGTGTTACATCCTAAGAAAGTTTTTCTACCAAGTTTTCTCATACTTTACATTACATTTCCGATTCAAATTTCGTCACCGAGCGAGCGAGAGCTTTCTTCTTCATTGAACCTTTCCCTCTAAGTTTGTTACTCTTGCCTTCAACAACTAGGGTTGCTCGGAAATTCAAGGAAGCTAAAATCACCAATAATTCACTTGCTTCTACACGCGATTGCAGCCCTGCAAAAATTGCCATGAAATAGTTGATAATTGCTATAATTTAATCCCCAAAATCAATTCCATTCATAAAAATAACAGTTTCACTTTTAAAAAGCATAAAAATAAAACCAAAACAAAATTGCAAAATCCCAGCCTTCCAAAACAACCCTGCAAAACTTCTAACTATCATTCTAACTGGATTTGCTAGCTCATGTAACATAATCACCAAACATAATTTCCAACTAACTGCTTCCTAACTACCAACCTGCAACAAAACCAACTTCTAAATTTGATTTTCTAACCAACTAAAGCTAACAGATTTTTTCTATTTTCTAATAGCTCTAACAAATTCCAACTAGAGTTAACCGCATTCCCTGACAGAAAACCAACCCTCAACTGCCAAAAACAGAATGATAACCATTTCCCATTCCCTAACCGTTCCCTAACCTTCTCAAAACCAATTCCTAATAGAATCTCAAGAAAAAAATTACAATAACCAAAAAACAGAATTCCAACTCAGAGAAACAACCAATAACAGAAATAACAGAATTTCTAATATTTATAACAGAGTCAGTTAACTAACAGTAGCTAACAACTAACCCTTGGAACCAAAATTCTATCTCAGACCCTAACAGTTTTTACCCCTTTAAACTTATAATTGATTCCAATTCTCCATAACAAAAGTTTGACAACCTCTAACTAAATTCACAGGGCCAAACTACATAACAGAAAATTACCTTGCAAAAGGCTTGATTCTGGACACACGCGTCATTTTTTCTTCACTTTCACTCTTCCTCCAAAATAACGATCAACCTCCTTCATTCTTCTTTTGGTAACTTAACTTCTCACTGCTTCAAATTCTCTGAATTCTTATGCAAAAAGGCTTCATCGATTCTCTTCAACCTTCAATCTTCTGAATCGTTCTTCAATGAATCTTCATCCATATTCTGCAATGCTCAAGAACAAGAAACAACAACAACACTTCGGCGAATCCGCTCCAATCCATAATCACAGATACACAACACATCAGAAATACTGAAAGAAGAAGAACATAGCGAAGTACCTGAGCACGCAAGATTCCCTGGGTTTCTCTCCGGTTTCATGACGCTTTCGTTGCAACACCCGCTGAGAAAAGCCTTTGTCTCACAGGTAAATCATATGCTTATCACTCTGTTTTCGCTCGGTTTTGGCTGTCAATTTGGCGATTAGGTTTGAGTTATGTTGAGGCGGAAGTGTTAAAAGAGACAGAGGTAGAAAAAACAAGACGGCGACGCCGCGAAGAAGAAGAACAAAGCTCAGTCGCCCAACCCTAAATCCCCTTTCAATTTTAATGTTTTACTATTAGTTTTAATCGTTTTCATCTATCTCCTCATCAATTTTTAATACAATAAAAAAAACGAATTAAATAAATAATAAAAAAGGGTTGGACCAAGATTTCCCTCTCTTCAATCCCATTATCATCTTTTTGGAAGCCTATTGATGCTTGCTGGAAAAAAATAGTTATGGACTCTATGTGCTGGGCCTAGCGCCTGGACCCTCTGGTTACACCCCTGGATTCTATCCTTACACCACCTTGTTTCTTTTTAATTTTCACTTTAATTTCTTAATTTTTGAAATTAAATGTTAATGATTCATTTATGATTTTTTGCTAAAATTTGGTGTGGATATTAATGTGTTGATTCCTAACTTTGTCACTTTTTTTAATTTTTTTATTATCTTAGTAATTAATTGAATTAATGTTTGGTACACAATTAGAATTAGGAATTTAACGCGTTCTTGTCAATTCCATATCCTTGATTCAATTCCCTTGGTATGATCAGTGGTTTAACAAAACTTCTGATTATGCGCCACATTCGCGGCACGCGTTTGCCTTTATCTTAGTTGGATATTGCTTCTGACTCTGTTTGTTTCTTGGTGAAGCTTGCTCGACACGTACTCCCTGCTTTTCCAGTGCTTTCGTCTACTCTTGACGACTTGCTCACTTTGGTAGCCTCCGCTACTACTCTTGCACTTCTTTTCACTTTTTTGCATTTCGTTATCGCTTTATAGAAATCATGAGAAGTAGGGCTTTACTGCAATCCAAGCATGCAAAAATTAGGTAGAATCCCTCAAAATTCTAACTTTAGGTCTAACAATGCAATAAAATTAGGTGTAGAAATAGGTTAGTCCCCTTTAACTTTTCTCTCCCTCTTTGCATATGCATTTAAAATAAAAACTTCTTTTTCTTTTCAAAATTCAAAACACTTTAAAACTACTGATGAGAATCACGCCTTTTCTTAGTATGGGAAATGATAAGCGAGTCTCTTCTCGATCTTATTATTCTTCCTCTCAAGTCTAAGCGTGGTTCAATTATCAAAGACTCCTTTCATGACTAAGTAGAAAGGTGGCTAATATCTCTCTCTCTTGAGGTCAATTAGTCATTATCTGCAACAAAATACAAACCAACACAAACCATTTGTGCGCTCGAGCACCTTTTTTCTAAAAAACCCTTTTCAGGTAAGGACATGATTAATTTACTTCTGTGCCAACGCATAAGTCTCCAAATGTCGAGCTGCGGCAGAAGGCGGAATTAACTTCGTCCATAAAAAACACAAACAAACAAAAACATATGAGCCGAACTACGGTAGCTCTGATTCCTCAAAACAGATACGTAGGCACTGGGTTAGGGCCCAAGCAAGCATAATTTTATTTTCCCTACATTCTTTTCTCCTTCCTTTTGCATGCATTCTCCCTTTAGTAGTATAGTAAACAGTAAGCATAGATTAAACACACCCATAAGATAGATAACAAGAGTGGATACCATAGAGTACTACGGGCGTGTGGGGTGCTAATACCTTCCCCTCGCGTAACAGACTCCCTTACCTGATCTCTCGGTCGCAAGACCGTGACTTCTCTTTTCTCAGGTTTTCTCGATGTTTACCTTTTCCTACATGTGGGATGAAAGACGTTCGATGGCGACTTCATTGTTTGATGATTTTCAGCCGGTTGTTTCACCCATAAATTGGTTTCCTTAAGGGTAATATGAATAACACTAGAGGGAAAGGCACAAAGGCCTCCCTTAAGCGGAGCCTCTTTACAGACCAAAACTTTCGTCTCTAGGTCATGAAAGGTCTCATCATGAGTTTTTGGTTTAAAGACCGTAAAAAAGAATCATATGTGTCATTTCAAAGTCCTACTTTGCAAGAGGATGTCTCTAGAGAGGTATTCCTTTTGTGGAATTCCACTGACTCTAGGCGACTTCGTCGCATAAACTCATAGGATTGATGTAACCCCTTGGCTAATAGACGAACCTTCTTTCTAAGGATTTTTGAAAATATTTTTTGCAAAATTTAAATCCCACCACAGATATAACAATAGATAAATAAATGAATAAATAAATAGTTAAATAAACAAATATAAAAAACCCAAAAAATAAGAAAACCCTTAAAACCAAAAGACAAGGCTTCTAAACCTAGGGTTGAGTCCCCAGCAGAGTCGCCAGCTGTCATAACTTAATTTTAAATCAGAGTCGCCAACCTTAATTTTTATCCTAAGGAAGGGAGTATAAAGGAATAACCCTAAAAAGTGTTGGTGTAAGCCCTAGAGGCCAATACTTTTGGTACTTGTATCAAATTATTTATTAATAATAAAATGCATTTCTTTATTATGTTTGCTTTCCAAAATAATAAATTCCCTAGAATGGTTTATTTGTTTAATGAAATGTTAAGTGTGACTTAATCATGAGATCCCATTAAACATAAGACACTATTCTTAAAGTATCCGTAGTCAAGCTTTAATGTGAAGTGGGATAACATTAAATCATTAAGATTATTATGAAGATAGATTGATGATCACATCTCATGGATCATAGATAAGGAGTTATCAAGTCTTGACATAGGTATGAATATTAGGAGTAATATTTATACTGGATTGACCCGCTATGAGAATACTACATAGAATATTATGCAAAGTGTCATAAGTTATTCTCATGATGATAATGGTGTATACCACCCTTCGACCTGAAACCACTATGGACCCTAGATGTAGAGTCAAGTACTTTATTGCTGATCAAACGTCATCCGTAACTGGATGACTATAAATACGGTTGATGGGTACTTCACAAAGCATGCTAAGGGACATGAGTGACCTAGATGGAATTTGCTCATCCTGCATAACAGGATAAATGTCTAAGGGCCCAATATTGAATTGGACAAGGGTGACACAGTGTATGCCTTGTGTTCAATATAGACATGAGGGCAAAAGGGTAATTGTACAACACAAATATTATCACGGAAAAGGTTTGGTCAGATCACATGACATTTTAGTGACTTGGGTAACAGTGATGTGTTGCTAGATACCGCTCATTGTTTATTATATTAAATGTGTGATTTAATATAATTGCCAACGTTGCGAAAATCTACAGGGTCACACACATAAGGACAGGTTGATGAGAGATAGAATAAATAAGGAACACTGTAAGGTACGGTGCACTTAAGTGTAATACGGAAAGTGGTAAGGTACCACGTGGATAAGTGATATATGGTACATCATAAGGTATGATATCCACAAGCTTAATTGGGCTTAGGGGTGTTCAAAACCAAACCGGTCCAATAGAAAACCGCAAAACCGAACCAAACCAAACCAAAACTGCAAAAAACCGCATTTGGTTCGGATGTGTTTGGGTCATTTTCTCGCGGAACCGCAAGGTTCGGTTTGGTTTGCGGTTTGTATTTTACAAACCGAACTAAACCAAACAAAACCGTATTATGTTATAAAATATTACTAACCAATATATATTTCTTTAATTCTTTAGAGAAATAAACATGTATTATATGTATATTTTATCATACCTTGTATTATATTCATTTTAATTTACAAATCATAAAAAAAAAAAAATATTATTCATTTATAAATACTATTTCCACAAACTATATTTTATCGTATTCTTTGTATAATATTTATTTAAGAATGCAATCTTGTTTATATCATTCTTTAGATTTAGATAAAATTATAATACGCAATTTTATGTATCAAATTATAAACTTATTTTGACAATTATAAACTTTTTTATGGTAATGTACGAACAATTAAACACAAAATTATATTTTCCTCTATATTTGTTTGTATGACTTAATAATTTTTTTTGTAAAAAACCGAACCAACCGAACCAATCCAAACCGCATTAGTTTGGTTTGGTTTGGTTCGGATTTATTTTTAAAAGCTAACCGAACCAAACCAAACCGCGTGTTTTTTTCTCTTGCGGTTCGGGTGATTATTTGCTTCAAAACCGCCCAAACCGCACCGCGAACACCCCTAATTGGGCTTTTAGCTTATAGCCTTAATTGGGCTTTTAGCTTGTAGTCCACACGAGTGATTCTATAAATAGATCCCTTGTGATGAAGCAATTTCACTTGATGCAATTTCGTTTTTGATTCTCTCTCTCACTCAAGGTTTTCGTTCGTGATCAGCTAGCACTGTGACCGGAAGCGATATGTTCGTATGGACTGAGTAGAGGCATTGTTCTTCATCAACGCTCGTGATCACAACATCAAAGGTCTGAATCGCCACAAGAGGTAAATATTTCTATCACTGACCATGTTCATTCGTAAGGATCGCTAAAGGAAAATTTTAAATTCCGCTGCGCTTTTGATCGCAATTTTCCTTCATGGTATCAGAGCCACTTACGAAACCATGGATCTGATAGTTGTTTATGTTCTATATTTTCTGATTTGATTCGATTAAAACCAGAATGAATTGAATAATAAACGAGTAATTAAATTTGGCATCTGTTGTGTATGATTTGGATGATTGATGTTGACTATGCTTCGGAATCCGACATTAGTATGGTGAAGCAGCGATACATCGGTCGTCCATAGGTTACACAAATAAGATCGATCACTTTTATATATGATATAAGTAAATTTGATGTAACGATGGTATATGGGATATACTGTTTCTGTTTCGTTCATTCAAACACTTGATGATTGTTATTCCTTTGACCGATCACTGTTCATATGCTTCGGAATCCGACATTAGTATGGTGAAGCAATGGCATGTGATTAATCATACTGAATTATCAATTGAAATGTGTTTGACAGCATGAAACTGTTGCATTAGGGTTCATGACGGCACAAGGGTTGTGTTGTTGCAGAGTTATGCGATTAGGGTTGTGAATGCACAAGAGTTGTGCGAAAATGACGCCGATTTCAAATGAATTGTTCATTAAAATTTTGCATCGGGGCGCTGCCCCTAACAACCCCGCAAAGGTGCGCTGCCCCCTTGACCCCCGTCCGCTGACCGGGCAGCGGAACCACCGGCTAACTCTGCGTAGTGTGATCAATCGTCGAAATTTAATTTGCCTTTTTTTTAATTAACAAAATTTAAACTAATAATAAAAGTGTGTTTATTATTATTGTCTTGTGGTGATCAGTTATGGCCTTAGTTTTTTCCTTTATTTTGTTTTGGGATTGTAAAATACGGCCTGCGTGTCGTGCCTCTCTCTAAAATTCTTGATGTAACTTCTTTTCTCATCTCACTCCCTCGTATGTAAAATGAGTTTCTTTTATGTAATGTAATATTATGAAGAAAGAGAAGAATACAATATCAAAGGAGGATAACCTTGGAGATCTTGCTTGGAGAAGTTTAGATCGTTATTAGGTTAGCTTAGGTTCTCTCATTGGCTTGGGAGAACAATTGCGCTAGGGGCCATAATTGTATCCTTTTATGTATATTGATGCATGTGTTTGTATGTTGATGCATGAGAGAGACGAATTGCATGTTAAGCCGGTGAGATCAAACTAATAACAAAATCCCTCAAGTTAAATATTAAGTTCATGTTTTCCAAGTTTTAGCACTCATCAAGACTAGTATCGAACAATGTAGGTTTCGCCTACGCGAGGTGCATGTTCTATATTAGTAAGGTGCGATGGGATAATTGTAATATCCAACTGCTAAAACAATGGGTCAAACTTAACTAAACACATTATAATAAGATTATACATGTTTAGAAGCAAGAGTTGGGAATGATTCATATGATGAATTAGAATAAGGAGTTATTCACCCAACTGAAAATATTCGAGAGTTGTATGAGATACAATTGGAAGGAGTTCCTACCTAAATAACCTAGTTTTGTGTAATCAGCCTAACGCTGGCTCAGAACAAAGTGAAATGTGGATCTCGACCCACTAGAAAGTCTTCCAACGGGATTTTCCGAATCAAATGATGAGGGTCATTTGGTTTGAGTAAAATAGTGGGAGCATATTTGATTAAAGGCCTAATTAAATATGTTGTTTTAATGATACTTATATTTTCATTTTTTTTGTAGATTACCATGACAGCAAACAACCATATTTTGCGATCAATCCTAGATAAGGAAAAATTGTCTGGGACAAATTTCTTGGATTGGCACCGAAATCTGAGGATTATCCTCAAGCACGATAAGAAGTTGTATGTCTTGGAGACACTTGTTCCTGAAGAGGAACCGCCTAGTTCGGCACCTAAGGCAGAAAGAGATGTTTATAAGAAGCATTTTGATGATGCCAACGAAGCCGCTTGTCTCATGCTAGCTACTATGAACTCGGAGTTACAAAAGCAACACGAGAACATGTCAGCGTTCGATATGATCGGACATCTGAAAATGCTCTATCAAGAGCAGGCAAGAAATGAGAGGTTTCAGGTTTCAAAGGCCCTTTTTTAACAGCAAGTTATCTAAGGGAAACCCTGTAGGTCCCCATGTACTCAAAATGATTGGGTATGTGGAGAACCTTGAAAGGTTAGGGTTTCCGCTTGGAAAGGAACTTGCAACTGATTTTATCTTGCAATCGTTGTCAGATAACTTTAATCAGTTTGTCATGAATTTCAACATGAATGACATGGATAAGAGTCTTCCAGATTTGCTAAGCATGTTGAAAACTGCTGAGCAGAATATGAAGACAAAAGGGAAGTCCATTCTGATGGCCAGTAATGGAAAGAAGCTGAACAAGAGGCCTACCAAGCAAGTTGGTAAAGGGAAAGGCAACGAAGTTGCCAAGCCTAAACCTATTGTTCCTGCTTTGAAGCCTAGTGGAGGCATAGCAAAGGAGGGCACTTGCTTCCATTGCGGTAAGACCGGACATTGGAAGAGAAACTTCCCAAAGTACCTGGAAAATATGAACAATGGAGTAGGGACTTCAAACTCAGGTATTTTTGTTATTGAAATTAATTTATCTACTTCTGCATCATGGGTATTAGATATTGGATGCGGTTCTCACATTTGTACTAATGTGCAGGGGCTAAAAAGGAGTAGAGATTTGGCAAAAGGTGAAGTTGACCTACGAGTTGGAAATGGAGCAAAGGTTGCTGCTTTAGCCGTAGGAACTTATGTTTTGACTTTACCTAGTGGTTTAATAATTCAGTTAGAGAACTGTTATTATGTACCTGCAATTAGTAGGAATATTATTTTCGTTTCTTGTTTGGACAAGTTTGGTTTTTCATTTATAATAAAGAACAATTGTTGCTCTATTTATTTGAATGATATATTCTATGCTTCTGCACAAATGAACAATGGACTATATGTCCTTGATCTTGAAATGCCAATTTATAACATTAATACTAAACGGATTAAACCTAATGAGTTAAATCCAAGCTACCTTTGGCACTATCGCTTAGGCCACATAAATGAGAAACGCATTTCCAAACTCCATAAAGATAGACTCTTGGACTCTTTTGATTATGAATCATATGAGACATGCAGATCCTGTTTAATTGGAAAGATGACAAAGTCCCCATTCACAGGAAAAGGTGAAAGGGCTAATGATCTTTTGGCCCTCATACATACTGATGTATGTGGACCACTGAACATACCAGCCAGAGGAGGTTTTCAATACTTCATCACATTTACTGATGATTTCAGTAGATATGGTTATGTGTATTTAATGAAACACAAATCTGAAACCTTTGAAAAATTCAAAGAATTCAAGAATGAAGTACAAAACCAACTAGGTAAGAATATTAAAGTTCTTCGATCAGATCGAGGCGGTGAATATTTAAGCCTAGAGTTTGATGACCATCTAAAGGAATGTGGGATTTTATCCCAACTTACTCCTCCCGGAACACCACAATGGAATGGTGTATCTGAGAGAAGAAATCGAACCTTGTTAGACATGGTCTGATCCATGATGAGTCACGCCGATCTTCCGAACTCCTTTTGGGGACATGCACTATTGACTGCAGCTTACACACTTAACCGGGTTCCATCCAAAAAGGTTGAGAAGACACCATATGAGATATGGAGTGGTAAGAAACCACATATGTCTTACATGAAGATTTGGGGTTGCGAAGTTTATGTGAAACGACAAATTTCAACTAAGCTTGAGCCCAAATCTGACAAATGCTTATTTGCGGGGTATCCTAAAGAAACAAAAGGGTATTACTTCTACAATCCTTCTGAGGGCAAAGTGTTTGTCGCTCGAACTGGAGTTTTTCTGGAAAAGGATTTTATTTCCAAAAGAATCAGTGGGAGGAAAATAGAGCTTGAAGAAATTCAAGAACCACAAAGCATTGATACACCTATGGAGGAATTAGAGCAGGAAACACAAGTAGTTGTGGAAGAGCAACCTGCTCAAGTAGAACAAGACCAGCATAGGTCAAGCAGGATACGTCAACAACCTGAGAGATATGGATATCTCATAAGTGATCAGGGTGATGTATTACTCATGGATCAAGATGAGACTGTGACCTACCAAGAGGCCATAACTGGTCCTGAGTCCGAGAAGTGGCTAGAAGCCATGAAATCTGAAATGGATTCCATGTACACAAACCAGGTTTGGACCTTGGTAGAGCCTCCTATAGGAGTTAACCCTATAGGATGCAAGTGGGTCTTCAAAAAGAAGACTGACATGGATGGTAAGGTACATACCTATAAGGCAAGACTGGTTGCAAAAGGCTATAAACAAATTCATGGGGTTGACTATGATGAAACCTTTTCACCAGTTGTAATGCTTAAATTTATTCGGATTTTACTTGCTATCGTTGCATATCATGATTATGAAATATGGCAGATGGATGTCAAAACTGCTTTCCTTAATGGGAATCTTCTTGAGGATGTGTACATGACACAGCCTGAAGGATTTGACATACCAGAAGAAGCCCAAAAGATATGTAAGTTACAACGATCAATTTATGGATTGAAGCAAGCTTCCAGAAGCTGGAATCTTCGTTTTGATGAAACAGTAAAACAATATGGATTCATCAAGAATGAAGATGAGCCTTGTGTCTACAAGAAGGTTAGTGGGAGCATGATCGTATTCCTGGTATTATATGTAGATGACATATTACTCATTGGAAATGATGTCCCTACCTTGCAACAAGTGAAGACTTGGTTAGGGAAATGCTTTTCAATGAAGGACCTAGGTGAAGCAGCCTATATATTAGGAATCGGGATCTATAGAGATAGGTCACAAAAACTGCTTGGCCTAAGTCAGAGTACATACATAGAAAAAGTGTTGAGACGCTTTAATATGCATGATTCCAAGAAAGGATTCATACCTATGCAACATGGCATGTGTCTGTCAAAAACACAATCCCCTTCAAGTAAGGAAGAAAGGGATCGCATGGATAAGATTCCATATGCATCTGCAATAGGATCTATCATGTATGCCATGCTATGTACTCGACCAGATGTCTCGTATTCTTTAAGTGCAACGAGTAGGTACCAGTCTAATCCCGGTGATGCTCATTGAGTAGCTGTCAAGAATATCCTTAAGTACTTGAGAAGAACTAAGGACTCATTCTTGATATATGGAGGTCAGGAAGAGCTTGCTGTAATTGGATACACCGATGCTAGCTTCCAGACAGATAAGGATGACTTTAGATCGCAATCTGGTTATGTGTTTTGTTTAAATGGTGGCACTATGAGCTGGAAAAGTTCAAAGCAAGATACAGTTGCTGATTCTACAACCGAGGCTGAGTATATTGCTGCCTCAACTGCAGCAAAGGAAGCTGTTTGGATCAAGAAGTTCATTAGTGAACTTGGCATAGTCCATAGCATTGTGGATCCCATTGATCTCTATTGTGATAACAATGGTGCTATCGCACAAGCTAAGGAGCCTAGATCTCACCAACGATCCAAACACATACTTAGGTGTTATCATCTCATTCGAGAGATAATCGATCGGGGAGATGTGAAAATATGCAGAGTACCTAAACTTGACAATGTTGCTGACCCATTAACAAAGCCTCTTGCGCAGCTGAAGCATGATGGACATACTAGATCTATGGGTATTAGGGGTATGCCTGATTGGCTCTAGTGCTAGTGGGAGATTGTTGGTGTAAGCCCTAGAGGCCAATAGTTTTGGTACTTGTATCGAATTATTTATTAATAATAAAAGGCATTTCTTTATTATGTTTGCTTTCTAAAATAATAAAGTCCCTAGAATGGTTTATTTGTTTAATGAAATGTTAAGTGTGACTTAATCATGAGATCCCATTAAACATAAGACACTATTCTTAAAGTATCTGTAGTCAAGCTTTAATGTGAAGTGGGATAACATTAAAGCATTAAGATTATTATGAAGATAGATTGATGATCACATCTCATGGATCATAGATAAGGAGTTATCAAGTCTTGACATAGGTATGAATATTAGGAGTAATATTTATACTGGATTGACCCGCTATGAGAATACTACATAGAATATTATGCAAGTGTCATAAGTTATTCTCATGATGATAATGGTGTATACCACCCTTCGACCTGAAACCACTATGGACCCTAGATGTAGAGTCAAGTACTTTATTGCTGATCAAACATCATCCGTAACTGGATGACTATAAAGACGGTTGATGGGTACTTCACAAAGCATGCTAAGGGACATGAGTGACCTAGATGGAATTTGCTCATCCTGCATAACAGGATAAATGTCTAAGGGCCCAATATTGAACTGGACAAGGGTGACACAGTGTATGCCTTGTGTTCAATATAGACATGAGGGAAAAAGGGTAATTGTACAACACAAATATTATCACGGAAAAGGTTTAGTCAGATCACATGACATATTCGTGACTTGGGTAACAGTGATGTGTTGCTAGATATCGCTCACTATTTATTATATTAAATGTGTGATTTAATATAATTGCCAACGTCGCAAAAACCTACAGGGTCACACACATAAGGACAGGTTGATGAGAGATAGAATAAATAAGGAACACCGTAAGGTACGGTGCACTTAAGTGTAATACGGAAAGTGGTAAGGTACCACGTGGATAAGTGATATATGGTACATCATAAGGTATGATGTCCATAAGCTTAATTGGGCTTTTAACTTATAGCCTTAATTGGGCTTTTAGCTTTTAGCCCACACGAGTGATTCTATAAATAGATCCCTTGTGATGAAGCAATTTCACTTGATGCAATTTCGTTTTTGATTCTCTCTCTCACTCAAGGTTTCCGTTTGTGATCAGCTAGCACTGTGACCGAAAGCGATCTGTTCGTGTGGACTGAGTAAAGGCGTTGTTATTCATCAACGCTCGTGATCACAACATCAAAGGTCTGAATCGCCACAAGAGGTAAATATTTCTATCACTGACCATGTTCATTCGTAAGGATCGCTAAAGGAAAATTTTAAATTTCGTTGCGCTTTTGATCGCAATTTTCCTTCAAAAAGTTCGAAGATTCTAGGTTTGACTCAGTTCTAGACGAATGGAAGATGTTAGGCCCCCATTATCAACCTTGTTCACAAGGATACTAGGTTTAGAAGCGTGATTTGTAGGAAATAGGGTTTTAATTTTTATTAGGAGAACTCACCACGATTTTAGTCGTATGCGTATGTATCCTCTTAGGAGGAATCAAAGTTCTAATTCGTAGTTCGTAGTGTTTGTTGGTGTTTTTTATAGGATCGCGTAGAATTACTTTCAAATTTATCCTTGAATCTTGTCTGGGTTGAAAATTGAGTGAGCGTAGACGTAGTTCGCAGTTAATTTTGATAACAATTCCCCTTAATCCTTTTTCGAAAATGTTCTTGAATTTGATTATGTTAGTAAAAAAATGTTTGAATTGTTGGTTGGCTGTTTTGAAATTTGATTTGTTTATCGTGTATGGTTGGACATGGGGCGGGAGGAGTCTGATATAATTTCGTCATCACGTGGTCAGATATTGACATCGTGTTGCTCGTTATGAAGGATGCGGAGGGAGTCTGATAGTCTCCCTCATCACGTGACCAGATATTGACCACGTGTTGTTCGCGGGTGAAATATTTAATGAATTGCATGAATTTTGATATTTAATTAATAAATTAAATACTTTAAACTAGAGTAAACCAAATGGATGAAATTAGATTAATTAGACCAACTAAATTAAATAACCTAAATTAATTTAATTTCAATATTCTAAACTAAATAATATAAACAAATAACCTAAATGCTAAAATTAGAGAATGGGCTGAGGGTGTAGATCAAAAGTGGGGTGGCAAGAATATCACAAAGGTTTAAGGCTCAATACAAAAGCTTAATCTTATAAATAAATAATAAAATCTTACTAATAATTAAAACAAATTAAAAAAAAATATATGGCTTGGGACTTCACCCCTCACTATGTTCAGTTCCCTTTTCTTATATAGAAAAAACAAATAAGTCTAACAAAAGAATGTTGACTTATTCAACAAATTAATGGTCCATTAGTATGCTAACAAGTGGCGGAATAAATAACAAAAGAAAAACAAAGGACCACAACACAGTATTCAAACGTTATGTTTAACACCAATCTCTCTTCTTTTGTATAAATCTCTTAATCTCTCTGCAATCTCTCAAATTCAACAACAAATAACTTTCTTTCATTCTAAAATTCAATCAAATAACACAGAGATATCAATAAACAAACAATAATAGTGAGTACCGGAATCGTTGGTTGAGTTGTTTCCGACGTAGTGGGTTGTTACGAGTTTGGATCCATATCTGTTTTGATCTTCTTTACCCTTCTTTCCGCTTTGTAATTTCTTCTGCACTCAATTCACACCGGCGGATTTGGAACGACGGTATTGTTAGGGATTCTTGCGGAGAAGTTGCCGGCATCGGTGCTGCTTTATTCTTTTCCAATTCAACCTCTTTTGAATTCCTGCAAAAACACTTGAATTGTAGTATGAGTTGAAAGTGAAACTATTTTATTTGAGTGATTGTTGGAAGGTTGAAGGATTGGTGTGTACAGGTTTTGAGAATTGATTTTAAAAAAATGTGGAAATTATTGTGGCAGGTTCATGTATTGTGTTTGCAAGTTATGATAAAATATTTGTACATGGTGCATCCTTAAGAGAAGATGAAATCACAAATATTTTTTTTAAAATATAGAAAGAGGAAAAACTAGTTTTTATAAATTGATATTGGTACTGTCTAAAAAGCATATACCGAACAAAAAATAAAAGGCCTAACTAAATTCTAATTTTCTTCTTCTATATTTATAGTAACAAATAATAAGACACAGACCCAAGAATCATTTTTACATTGTAGATTGCAAATAGTGAGGTAAATAGTATGTGATCGTATTCGTTACTTTGTGAACTATTAACCGTGTATTAATAAGCAATATAATGAATAAAAAAAAACATCAGGAATTATCATAGGGTTGAAAATATTAAATAAATCAAAATTAAAAGAATGAGAATAAAAGGGACGGGCCTCATATTGAATTATCGGCTAAAATAAAATAAAATAAAAAGTGTTGAAAAGAAATTTTAAAAGAAAGTGTGTAGAATTCTGAAAAACTGTGGATATGTGAGAAAGTGTGAATTTTTTTGGATGAAAAATTAGGATAAATGAAGGTCCTATAAATAGAGTGATTTAGGTTAAAAAAACTTATAGACAAAGTTATCCAAAAGCCTAAAAGAAAGTCCAAAGTTTGATTTCCAAAAAAGGAAAGAAAATTAGTGACAAAAATAGAAAAAAAACAAAATGTTGAAAGTGCGGCACAGGAGATTTGAATTCATTACCTTACGCTTGCAAGCTTCATTCTTTACCAATTGTGCTATGTTACTGATTTGTAAATAAACTCAATTTAAAAGTATATGAAAGTTGTGCAGGTATTTGTTATTTTTAAAAATACAAATAATTTAGAATAAATTATTATATTTTTAAATAGGTTGGGAAACAAATATTTATAAAAGTCAAAGAATATTATAAAACCAACGTTTTTAAAAATAATTTTTGACCGTAGAAATAAAGGACGGGCAAATTTGGGGTATGACAGCTGCCCTTATTTAATCTCTCTTTGATTGAATGGTACAAGAATACGCGGGTCTCGCATGTTCGAATCGGTGGGTTATTAAATAATGGAAAACCCCAAAATTTGGCCAATGGTTGGCTAAATAAGGATACACTGATATAGCATACCCAAGAGCACCGAAAAATAGGCAAAGATGATGATGTATCATCCTACCTGAGTTTGAATAGAGAGATTGAAGAATAAGTTTGTCCTAGATATGATGACGCGGATAACTTGTCAATACCTAGAAAAGAGATCGTAGTTTTTTTTGCGTATTTACCATGACCTAGGAGGTAAACAACACAAGTTGAAAGATTATAAGGATACATGTACAACGTTCCCACGAGTATGAAGAGTAGGCATAGATGATGATGTATCATCTTACCAGCGTTTGAACCAAAGTTTTGATTTAACTTAGACACGACGACGCGGATAACTCGTCAGTGTCTAAGAGATTGTAGATTATTTTGTATATTTACAAAAATATAAGTTTTGAAAAAGTTGACTTACTAATGCTTGGAGACTAATATAGTAAGTTTTGATTTGATTTGATTTTGTCTATTCATCGCAACCTAGGGAATAAATAAAACAAAGTCTGATAAAAAATTGCTGCCTGGAGACCGATGCAATGGATTACACAGGTTTTCAAGGAGGATTCCTGCTCTACTTTCCGTCGAGCTGGAAGCTCCATCTACAAAGATGGTTCACTTGTGTTTCCCGCCTGCAGGGGATTCGTGGGTGGTCATCTCCACAACAAAGTCGGAAAATGCTTGGGCTTTAAGTGCTTTCCTACTCTCGTACTCAACGTCAAACTTTGAAATCTCTAGGGACCATTTCAGCATTCGACCGGTCATGTTTGGTCGACCTAGGAGTTGTCTCACAGGTTGGTCTGTTTGTATGACGACTGTGTGCGCCAGGAAGTAATATCTGAGTATCCTCACTGCATTGATGAGGGATAAGGCTATATTTTCAATTTGTTGATATCTGACCTCGGGGCCTTGTAACGCTTTGCTAGTAAAGTACACTAGTTTCTGCCCGTCTGGTGTCTCGCGGACTAGGGTCGCGCTTACAGCTTCGATGGAGATGGCCAGATAAAGGAACAGAGTTTCTCCGACCCTGGCCGTGATAACACAGGTGGTTGTGAGATGCTTTTCTTGAAGTGGAGGGGGGCTTGCTCTCACTCCTCGGTCCATTTGAAAGCTGCCTCTTTATGCAAGAGTTTGAAAAACGGGAGTGCATGGCGCGCGGACTTCGAGACAAAAATGGAAAGCGAGGTGAGCATACCGTTTAGGACTTGTATAGATTTTTTTGAGCTTGGCCTAGGGAACTCGGAGAATGCTTGGAATTTATCAGGGTTGGCCTCAATTCCCCGTTCGGTCAGATATAAACCAAGGAATTTGCCCGCCTTGACCCTGAATGTGCATTTCTCTGGGTTGAATCTCATTTTGCATTACCTTGCTTGGGCAAAAAATATTTTGAGGTGGGAAGCATGGTCGATTTTCTCTCGAGATTTGATGATCATGTCGTCCATGTATACCTCGAGTATGTCCCCGATCTCCCCACGAAAGACTGTGTTCATCATTCGCTTGTATGTTACTCCTGCGTTTTTTAGGTCGAAGGGCATTACATTGTAGTAGTAATTGCCCGACCCGGTCATGAAGGTGGTTCAATGTTTGTCGCTCATCACCGTGAGAATTCGATTATAGCCTGAGTAGGCGTCAATAAATGACAATTTTATAGTCGGACGAGTTATGGATCAGCATGTCGATGTTAGGTAAAGGGAAATCATCTTTGGGACATGCCCATTTGAGATCAGTATAGTCAACATACATACACCATTTTCCATTATTTTTCTTAACAAGTACAACGTTTGAGAGCCAGGTTGAATATTGGGCCTCAGAAATAAAATTTTACTCTAGGAGGTCTTTTACATCTTTTTCAGCAAATAGTCGACCTCAGGATCGAGTCTGAGCATCTCTACAACATTCCATGCGAACAGATCAGTATTCTCCCTCAAGCAGGCTTTGAGTTGTTTCCTTGCTAAGTCGGGGGATCCAACACTGATCTTCACGCCTTTGTTCGGGTCTTCGCCGAGGGGGATGAACTCGAAGTCTCTGTATGGGATGGGTCGGAGATGATCCTGTTCGCCATTGGGGGATTCGACTTCATATTTGTCAAAGCGGGTGTCGAGCGTAATGGAGTCGACCTTTGGTAAAGCCTGTTGTTCTTCGACTCGAGCAGGTATGACCGTAGAGATAGTCGTTGTTGTCGAGGTGGTTGCCCTTTTAGTAGGTCGTTCCCTTGTGTTGACCATGTTTTTCCCTTTGTAAGCCGCATTGAAACATCTCCTGGAAGCTGAAATGTCTCTATGGATGGTGGCGACACGAGCTCTCTTGGTGTAGAATTTCATCTTTAAATGCACTGTAGAGGGTACGTTGGTCAACTCGGTCAGTGTTAGTCTCCCCAGGATGCAGTTATAGAGAGACGGGCAATCGATCACTAGAAACCGCACTTTGACATGTCAGGATGTAGTTTCTTCCCGGAATGTGACAAAGAGCTCGACGCAGCCCCATGGCTTGGAGGTCAAACTGTTAAATCCTTGCAGGTCGGACCCCATCTATGGTGACAGGTGGGTATCATCGAGCTGCAGGATGCGGAACAGGTAGGTGTACATGACATCGATGGAATTCCCTTCATCGACCAGGGTGTAATGCACATCAAAGTTGGCCATCCTTACCCTCACCCGCAGAGGAATACTAGAGTTTGGGGCTCCACCGAGCACCTCCTTGAGATAGAAGGTTATCGATTTAGATTTTCCCTTGAACCTTTTAAGGGTTACTGCATGGGTCGGGGCTGCGTCTACCAACTCATCAAGTTTCCTCTTTGTTGAATTTACTGAGATTTCGTTGAATCCCCCGCCAGATATAACCATGGCAGAGGGTAACTTCTCCCATCTGCTGTGGGTGAACAAGGATTCTTCATCTTCGGAGTTGTTGGGGATGTGGAAGTCCTCGGGCCTTGAGACGGAGAAGGCTGCCTGGAGGGGACCCGATTCATCGAATGGTCGGGTATCCTCCTCTATTTCTTTAACCTCATGGGTATCTTGTCGAGGGGTGTCATTTCGCCTGTATTGTCCGAGTCTCGATGGCATCCTTTAGGTGGACGCAATCTTTGGTCAAGCAACCGTGGCTCCAGTGGTATTGACAGTATTTTTGTTTTATCGACCTCGGGCTTTGCAAGGGCGGATCGAGGATGCCTGAAACCTCCATCCTTAAACGCTTCATTGGAGAACTCCGCAAGGATACCCTTGTGGGAAGCAGTCAACAGGATGTACTCGGTGAACCATCCGCTAGTCCTATGTGCTCGCGGGGCTCACAAGGTTTCTCCTCCCTTCTCTTCTCCCCAGTCCGTCAAGAAGGGCCCGCATCATGGTGTCATGGGATGTTAGTTGGTATGCGGTTCCTCGAATTGTGGGCTCTATTGGCTACCTCTTTCTCCTCGTAGTCCATGTATGCCCGAGATTTTTCAAGTAGAGCGTCAAAAGACCTTAGGGTTCAATGCTGACGACCTTTCTTAATTCAGTACCCGGGAGGAGTCCCCTCTCGAGCAAGTATCTTTTTATGTGATCGACGCATGATACTTGAATGGCCTTGTGGTTGAACTGATCAATGTACTCCCTGAGGGTCTCGTTTCTTCTCTAGACGATTGCCTCGAGGGTGACTTTAGTCTTCGGATATCGCCAAGACGCAATGAAGCTGCTGATGAATTGGTTTTTAAGGCTCCTCCATGAGGTGATCGACCCAGGGGAGAGGTTCTTGTACCAATCCATGGATGTTTTCCTCAGCATCATGGGGGAACAACCTGCATTTAATTGGGCCCCCGATGTTGTGGTAGTAGAGCATCGCTTCAAACCCGTCGATATGGTCGACCAGATCAATAATGTCATCGTACTCCTTCAATATGGGAGGTGTAGCAGTAGAAATATTGAGTAAGCCATTGGATTGACTTAACTCGACGGATCAAATAAAAATAGCCATCACGCTTTATTGTTTCCAAAGGAATGGGAAAAGAGTGAATAACCCAAAAACAGGGGGGGGGGGGGGGAATCTAAGTTCGAGGGTTGGTTACGCAAAGAGAAGGTATTAGAACCCTAAACATATGCGGTACTCCGCATGAACCTCTTTGAAAATTTGTATATTTTGGATATAAATGTTGTATATAAAAAATAGATTGTGGGGATGAGAAAAGAAGTATTTTTTACAATTTTTGCACCCACCGCGGTTGCGAGCCTTTAGGGCCTACATACCATCTTCTGTACAATAGGGGATCAGGGTACTCATAGTTCACCTTTTAAAATTTTAAAAACATAAATGTGTTGGTTAATTTTAAGAGACGAGACATCATCGTCTTATCTGAGTGGAAGAACATACTTACTACCCACAATTATGAGAAAGGAGAATCTGCATCATCTCAAAATGGAGGATATAGCTTGGATTTTAAAATCAACAAACTCTCGCTTAACACCCAAGTGTAAAATATCTCACTTCACTACATATCATAGAAGTATAGTAGCTCGCATCACTACAAGGATTGACAAGAGTGTGATCTTTTGAGAAAATTTTAAGGTAAAAAGCCAAAGTGGAAAAATGGTTTGAATGAGATTGATTGACTTTTAGTCTTCTCACAAAAATGTCAAAGTATGATTAAGTTGGTTAAAGTTTGATTAAGAAAATGTTTTGAAAATTCATGGACCTAAGTCCAAGTTTATTATGAAAGCGGTTCAAGTTTAAAAACAAGAAGAGTTTTCAAAAGGAGGGAGAAGATTTTTAAAATTAAAGAAGATTGGAGGAGATGAAGGGACTATTCTAAAGCATAAGGTAAAAGCTAGGGAAAAGAACCGTCTAACCAACAAGAAGCCAACACTTGAGACAATGAGTCAATGTAGAATTGTCATTATTTAGATTTGAAACCAAACAAGAAAAGATAATAAACCTCTTAAGAAAACAAAGCTTCAAATTCATTAGGTCTTCACAAAAATTGGGAAGAGTAACGGTTGTATACAAATGAATTCCCAATCATAGACAAAGCACATAATCAGAATAACATGCACACAAAGAAAACAAACAACCCAATGTCTTAAGGTAAAACCCAAGAACTCCAGACAAAATAGAAATAGAAGTCTCAAGGTCTCAAGGGTGGTCAAGGTATCTAATCCTAAGTCTAAGAATTCCATAACTCCAAAATGCCAAGGATAGTAACCAAATAGTCTAAGTAACCTTAAAGTTTTTTATTGTTCAAGTTGGTTATTAAGTATCTTCAAAAAGAAAATGAAAAGCTCAAGTGAGCAAAATAAAAATGACATAAAGATAAATGCTCAAGTGAGCAAAGATGAAAATAACATGAAATGTAAAATACTAAAATAAATGGTGCGTAAAAGTAAAGGCGTAAAGTAAAAGCATGAAAATAAAAGTCAATTGTTAATGGGTTAGAAATTAGAGGTTAGTTGAATGACCATCTTGAATCTTGAATTTGAAAACTCATTAGAGTATTGATAAAACCAAAGCCTCTCAACAACAAATTTAATTTGCTTTTTGTCAAGTGATCTTACCGATTGATCAGAACCTGAGAAGTGGTCGGAAGATGATCTGTAGTCGGGCTGTGAAATCAAGGAGAAAAAGGGGTTGTACCTGCAATGCACTCCGACAATCAAGTAAGAGTGGGAACAAGGAGGAGCGAGCAAAGTATTAGGTGGTGAATAATGAAAGTTAGATACCTGGCCCTCACAGGTGTGGGGGTACATATAATGCCTCTGACGCGTAGCCATTGGTTCTTGATTTCATGCCTAGATATGCGGGTCCGTAAAATCAGGTAACTGCTTGGACTTGGTCAACTCGGGCAGATGTGTTTGTAACTAGTGGTTGGTCCCGAGGAGGGGATTAGTTACGGGCATCTCTCTGGTCGTTTCTTGGTGGCCTGGACGACGTTGATGTCGGGCAGTATGAGAGGATGCTTATCGATCATACTAGGCTTTTGCTAGTCCGAGAGGGAAAATGGATGATATTACCCGACAAGTATCGGGAAATATGGGTCATGGTCGTACGGGCCATACCGAAGGAAATATCTTAGACTAGGCCTATACTAGTAGTCGGGCCAGTCCAGAACAATAGCCCCCCAAGTCGTTTCCTCTGGGTGCATGAGTGACGACTTCAACATTCGTTCACGGGATGGGGTGTGTCTCATGGGGAAATGAGTTTTGCTGTTACGCCTTGCTTGCGGGGAGATGATGAGTTGGTCGTTAGGACCTTTGAATTTGGAGAGGTAGCATGTTTTGGGAAGCGTGCTAGTGAAGCGACACAATGATGACCTAGTGCTAAGGTGTAATGATGACGACCCTAGGGTTCCCCAGGCTTGTGTCTTGTACGTGCGGATTGTCTCAGCTATAAATACGAGAGGAATTGGGCGTTTAGTATTTTTCGTCTTCTCTCACAACTGCTCGTATTAGCTCGACTGTCGGCCACCATTGTTCGTTTGAGTTTTTCTACTCGCATCTACTTACTTCCATCCTTTCTTCTTTTATTAACTGGTAAGTTTCTAATCCTCCATTTTTGTTTTCTCTCAGTAGTTTGCATTTTCGCCTTTTACTTTCTAGAGATGCATGCGATTAGGACTTAGGGTTCCATCTGCGATGATGTCAATTTGGAGTGTTGGCGGCAGACGGCATTTCTATGGTTTAGGGTCGCCGAAGCTGCCGTGGAGCATCCTCGGGAACCTTGTGGTGTGTCGTAGACGGCTCATTAGGGCTTAGGGCATTTTCTGTAACTTCTTCCCACTGGTACGCCTAAGTTAGGGTTCTGGTCGGGGATACGATCCTCGTTTCCCAGCACCCATTCACTTGCTTAGCGATGGAAGGGTGGTTCTGGCATTGATATTGAGCTCATCTTTTTCCTTTTCTTTTTAGGTTCTATGGCAGAGAGTGCCCAGATCGATATTTCGAGTGAATCTACACAGTCCTCGGGAAGTTCCTCGGACGGGATGAGTAGTTCATCCAACATCCTGGAAATTTCTGGGGATGTGCAGAATCAAATGGAACATCAAACAGGAGGGAGCGACGAAGAGATGACTTTCGCCGACAGGGTAGTCTATTTCCTCCTGAGAATGAGGAGGAACCTCGGGATTGGATCGCAAGCGATCCCTGGGACTGGCCATCATATTTTTATAAGCACCGGGAGGATGTCTTTACGGACGTGTACACTCATGAGGAGGGGGCCAAGAGGAATGTCCGTTATATATTCCCGGGAAAGAGAGCAGAATCTACTCAAAATATGACAAGAGGCGGATCCCAATGTACGATATCGTATTTTTAGATAGGGGTCTTTGTCTTCCCTTTTCTGACTTTGAGGTGGCCGTATTTAGGCACTTGCGTCTGGCTCCCTCCTAAATGGATCCGAACGGCATCGCGTTCATGCGAGCGTTCAAGATAGTTTGCGATCATTTGAAGATATGGGCCACCATTTCCTTGTTCTACTTATGCTTCCACCTTCAGAGGAACAAGGTCGACGGAATGTGGGGATGGGTTTCCCTGAAGCAAGGTAATGGGAAGCTACTTAAAGCTTATTTGGAATCTGTCCGCCACTTTAAAGATAAATACATTCGGGTGCAGCCTTCTTCGACCAAGGCGATGTTGAACATCTTTAGGATCGTGACTTCGCTAAATGAGGACAATACTCCCCAACTGAACAAGCTAGGAGAGCCAATCACAAAGCTGGTTTACAAGTTCCTGTTCCAATGGACGAGGAAGCATTTTGATAGCAAACTGGGCTCCTATATCTGGAGAGAAGGGGAGCTTGGAGACGACGATCTGGAGAGCTTCACTGTCCTGGCTGCGTTTGTGGCTCAGATCCCTCGCGTCCAGTGAGTTGTTTGAGGAGGTAGGCATGTCTTGGACAAAAATGGGGAGCACATATATGAGTCGGGCCTCATAAATGTCAAGGAGCTCCTCAGAAGCAAGGACCCCACTAGATACTTGGGTATATATATATATATATATATATATATATATATATATATATATATATATATATATATATATATATATATATATGTGTGTGTGTGTTTTTCTAATAGTAGTAAGTGATTGTCGCCCATTTGACTCATTGCTTACTGAAAATGTTTCTTTTTATTTGTTTTACAGAGAGCATGAATCCTGCTCAAGAGCGCTTGGCTAAGAAACTCGTTGCCAGAGCGAGGAGGGCCCTGAAGGATGCACAGACTAGTTCAGGACCAGCTCTTACCTCGGGGTCGGGCGACTCATCTTCGACTCAGGCTATGGTCGCTCTTTCCCCCGGTGTCGTTTCCTCAAAGGCGAAGAGGCTGCGATCCGAGGGGAGTGTTGACCTGATCAACGAAAAAAGGAAAGGAACGTACGAACTGCCTTCCTGCTGGATGGAGAAGTCACTTTTTGAGGGCGCGACTCTCCTTCTTCCATGGGCCTAATCTCTCCATCTCGAGGGAATGGGTCGCCCGAAGAAGAGGGTGATGCTGGCGCAAGACGCTGGTGGTGTGATACGGATCTTGGAGATGGCGGTTGCTTACACCGAGGGGAGTTCCTCTCAGGAGACAGAGATGAAGAACCTTCGGGCTAAGCTGGTTACGAGCGAGAAGGCCTTGGTCGAGAAGGATAAAGCTCTGAAGCTGTCTGAGAAAGAATCGACGAGGCTCTCCGAGGAGCGTAGGGTTCTATTGCTTGGGAAAAAGGACCTCGAGGGGAAGGTGGTGGCCATGACTGCTGAGATTACGCCTACTGGAGACGATATGAAGGACACCAAGGATCTGAGGACTCAGGCCGAGCTAGTTACTCGTTTTCAGTTGGCCGTGGATGATACTCAGGCTGCTTTCGAGGGGAGTTTCGAGAATTCCGTGAATCAGATACGTGTGTTGAACCCCGGTGTTGAGCTTAACACCTCAGGAATGGGGCTCTATTATTATGTAGCTGGCAGTCAGATTATGGTTCCTGATTACCTTAAGGATATTTTTGCCCAGCCGATCGGGGGTCCTGCCTAATTGTCGCCCATTGTTGAAGGGGAAGCGGAAGGATGATTGTTATGTTAATTTCGGCCTGTGCATCGTATCTGTTGTATTTATTTTTCTGGGCTATTGCCCATTTATGTAATATTTGCACATTATCGGCCCAAGTGGTTGTTTTATTTTGAATATTTAACTTGTGTTTTTTACATGTTTGTTGACAAACTAGCCTGTTTAGGACATTTTATATTTTCCTAAGAGTTTATAGTGGGGATGTTCTCGTTTTATATATTTGTCAGTGTGGGGAAACTGATCAAACGACCAGGGTGAATATCGGGAGAGAGCTGGAACTTAGGTCTCGTTTCGAGGGACACGAGTTCGGCGACATGAACCTCCGTCGCGAGTCGGACGTTCTACCATCACGGAACAAGGACTATGGAGCTCGATCGAGTTATCCATGTTGGGATGAGGGTGCGTTCATCAATAGAGCAGAGCCTCGCCCCTTCTGAATACTTTGGGTGTCATGCTTGTGCCTAAGCATGCACGTGTGGTCGGGCCTGAGTGAGTTTGTCTCGTCAAGCAAACTCGCTAATTGATCCGTGTTTTTAACTGTAATATTGTTTTAGCTTTTCAGGGTTCCATGATCGAACGAGTTGTTTCCCTTGTAAGTTTTCCAAGTAATACGCTTCAGTCCCCGTTTTTGCATATACGCGATAAGGGCCTTCCCAGTTCGCTGCGAGCTTTCCCTCGCGAGATTCTTTGCGATTTTTCTTTAAGACAAGATTGCCGACCTCGAAATCTCATCGTATGACCATGGCGTCGTAGCGCATGGCTATTTTTTGTTTGAGTGAGGCCTCTCGTAGGGTTGCTCCTATTCTGATTTCTTCCACCAAATCCAATTCTTTGCTGAGGGCGGCGTCATTCATCTTCTCGTCGGGAGGTGCCTCAGTTCTCCTGGACGGTTCCTCGATTTCTACGGGAATGACGGTCTCCATCCCATTAGCTATCCAAAAAGGAGTCTCCCCGGTGGACGAATGTGCAGTCGTTCGGTATCCCCATATCATACTGTGTAACTCCTCGACCCATCGCTTCTTTGTTTCATCCAACCTTTGCTTGAGGACCCTCAATATTACTTTGTTCACAGACTCGGCTTGGTCGTTTGTCTAGGGATGCTCGACAGAGGTGAAGTGTTGGTTCGTGCCAAGTTTGGTGACGAATTCTTGGAAGGTGTAATCCATGAACTGGGTCCCGTTGTCGATGACTATCGCTTGTGGGACGCCAAAGCAAGCAGGGATATTTCTTTTGTAGAAGCGAAGGACATTTTGGGCGGTGATTTTGGCCAGAGCCTCGGCTTCTAACCACTTGGTGAAGTAATCGACCGCTACAATTAGTTACTTGTTCTGATTGGTTCCAACTACGAACGTGTTGAGGAGATCTAGTCCCCATCAAGCGAAGGGCCAAGGAGAGAATAGGGATTTAAGCCCGTTAGGAGAAGCTAAATGCATGTCTCCGTGGAACTGGCATTTATCGCATTTCTTCACGTGCTCTTTTGTGTTGTGCTTCATGGTGGGCCAGTAATATCCCGCCCGCAGGGATTTTCTCGCGAGGGATCTTCCGCCTAGGAGTTGACTGCTGATGCCTTCGTGGATTTTGAGTAAGACGCGCTCCGCCTCATTTTGGTCGAAACATTTGAGAAATGGAATGGAAAATCTTCTTATGTAGAGTTTGCCTTTGACCAAGACATACGAGCAAGCTCTTCTCCTGACAACGGCCGCTTCTTTTGGGTCGTCGGGGAGTTTGCCCTTAGTGAGGTAGTCGTGTATAGGGGTCATCCAGCAATTGTTGTCCCAAATGGCGAACACTTCTAGAGTAGAAGATGGCTTCTGGGTTCTTGGTCGAGGGAGAATCTCCTGTATCACAAATTTATTTCCTCCCTTTCTCTTCGTGCTCACCAACTTGGATAAGATATCTGCACGAGTATTATGCTCGTGGGGAACATGTTGTACGTCCACAGATTTAAAATTCTTTCTCGGCTCGGACTTGAGAGGCAACCAACTGAGAGTCAGTGAAGATTTTCACTTCCTCGGCTCCCAAATCTTCAGCCAGACATTGTCATACCCCAATTTTTTACCTAAGATCCCACCCTCCATTTGCATCATTGTATAACAAGTGTTCGCGAGTGGTTTGACCTATTTTTTGTCAATTCTTGAGTTATATTTCAAAAATTTATAACTTCTTCAAATTTAGACATTTTTGAGCGGTTCTTTTTGCATATGATTCTCCTTGACATCATCTATAATTTCTCTTTACAAGTCAAGAGTTGATTATGCTTTGAAAAGCCACGAAAAAAATAGAAACGTTAGAAGTCGTTTATGAATTTAGTGGAATTTGATTTTTATTGTGTTTTATTCATGATTTCTTTTCCATTTGAAAAAATCACAAAAAAAAATGTACTTAGCATCATGTTATTTTTTTATTTACTATTTTTAACTTTTTACTAAAAAAAATTATCAAAAATTAGTTCTTTTATTAATTTAAATTTATATATTGGTATCATTTATTTTTAAAAAAAAGTCTAGAAAAATTTATATAAGTTTTTTTACCTTCTTATATGTATTTTATTTTTTATCTTTTAATTTGCACTTATATTTTCATTTATTTTAATTCAAGAAAAAAATCATAAATATTTTATTTAATGTCTTTTTTTATTTTCTATTTTGTATTTATTATTATTACTAACACTTTTAGTTTTTATCATTATTATTATTATTATTATTATTATTATTATTACTTTGTCCTTTTGTTTTTTTGTGTCAATAAAAAAAAGTTGGGACCACTATAATATAGTACAAACACTTCACATGGATTGTCAACTTGTACTTATCAAATGACCAAGAATCATTCTCACACTTCATATGTATTGCCAACTTGGACTTATCAATGGCCAAGAACCATTCTCATAAAGTCACATGGATTGTCACATCAACACTCCCGCCTCATTCACCCTATAAATAAGATCTTTCATTTTTTTCATTTGGAGGAACAATATCATAAATCATTTACTAAACTAAGCCAAAACTCTCTTCTTCTTTTTCTCTTCATTTTTTTCAAGTCATTTCTTCCTTTTATTGAATAGGTAGCCTATTATACTTGTTCTTTATTTAATTCTATTATATTTTTACTCTTTACTTTTTATTTAGTATCATAATTATCACCATTTTGGAAGGAAACTCCATTGATTCAAAATCAAGAGTTGAAAAGTATTTTTGAACCTCCAAAAGCAAAAGTGATTTATTGTTGTTAAATTTTCATTTTTTTTCTGTAATTTTTTTGATGTTTATTTACTTATTTTGAGAGAGGATCATTGGTCGTGAGATTGAGTAGATAAACTTTTATTATTCATTTGTTTAATTTCGTGAAAAATTGAGAAAATTATGACATTTATACTATTTTTATTATAGACTTTATCTTATTCTTCTTTATCTATTTTATTTTTATTTTTATTTGGATCAATTTGGAAAGAATTTGAGTTTTTTTAGTTCATCTAAGCTTGTCGAATATTTGATGAACTTTCATCATTTCCAATCTATCTCTAAATGGTCATTTGATTATTCAAGGTACTTGAGATTGGTGATAAGTTTATCATAATGTATCTTCCTTGACTTTGTCTTGATCCCTCATGTTTGTTAATTGTACTACATGTATAAGAGAATGAACTTCAAAGTATTATTTCTCTAACATGTATGGGTACATACATTTTATGCTCCATATGAAGTTACACTTATCCCAAATCAGATTATTAACTTTATATTGTACTAGCTTTACTTTAGTATCATTTATATTTCTGCACTTTATATTTTCTTCTCTTTACTTTTATGCCATTTATCACTCATAACATTTTATTTTCTTTACTTTATACATTTTTTCTTTGCTCACTTGAGAATTTATCTTCTCTTTGCTCACTTGAGCTTCTTATTTTCTTTTGCTTGTTATAAGCCACTTAATAAAGAAAAAAACTTAAAATTGGTTCTTTAATCCTTGGACTATGGTTACTATTCATTTTTATCTGATGCATAGTTTTTGTCCGGTCTTCATCTTATTATCATCTTTGTGTTTGAATCCAATGGAAATGATCGTCTCTTTGACTTTATGTTATTGTGAGTCTTTATATTTTGTCCCTCATATTTATTTTCCATTAGTTAAAACATTTAAAGCCCTATTTTTAAATTTACACCCTTTTAAGCCAAAATCTCGACATTAGGTCGTTGCATTTTCAAAACTTCTCATCTCCCCAATCCTTTTTGCAAACAAACTTTTTAACCAAAAACACGGATATTTCAAAAGGTTCTTATAGGACACTATAGATGCATAGGGTGATAGTACCTTCCCTTTGTATAACCAACCCCCAAACCTTAGATCTTTCAAATTCATTATTTTTTTTTTACTTTTTTAGTATTATTCATACTTCGCATATTTATGGGTTTTATTTCACACTTTTCCCTTTTCTCTTGGAAATAATAAAGCGCGGTGGCGACTCTTGCTTATTTGCGAGTCAAGTTAATTAATAGCTTGATCTTCGATTTTCACCGCTACAATCGTAAACCCGCAAGGAACACCTCGTATTCGGCCTGATTATTGGAGGTTAGAAAAGATAGGGCGAGGGAGACTTCGATTAGGGTCCCTTCCTCGTTTTCCAGTATGATGCCTGCTCCGCTTTCGGTTGAGCTGGAGGCGCCATCGACTAAGATCGTCCAACAACGTGATCCGTCAGGGTCTGTGAGCAAGGTCATTTCAGCTACGAAGTCGGCCAAGGCTTGAGCCTTAAGGGATTTCCTGCTCTCGTATTGGATATCAAACTCAGAGAGCTCTAAGGACCATTTCAACATTCTGTTGGCCATATCTGGTCTTTTGAGCAGTTGTTTTATTGGTTGATCTGTCCGGACCATTATGGTGTGGGCTAGGAAGTAGTGTTTGAGTCTCCTCGCTGCAATAACAAGGGCTAGAGCTACCATTTTGATTTGTTGATACCTCACTTCTGGGCCCTGATGGGCCTTGCTTGTGAAGTAAATTGTCCTTTGTCCTTCAGGAGTTTCCCTTATCAGCGTCGTGCTTATTGCCTCAGAGGCAACGACCAGATAGAGATAGAGGATCTCGTCTTTATCGAGTCGAGATAGGACGGGCGGTTGTGACAACTCTCGTTTCAAATGAAAGAGGGCTTGGTCACACTCGGGCGTCCACTCGAAGGTGGCTTCCTTGTACAAGAGCTTGAACAAGGGAAGCGTATGCTGGGTGGACTTTGCCACAAATCGAGAGAGAGAAGTGAGCATGTCGTTCAAGATCTGAATGAACTTTTTTGAGGTGGACGTTGGAAATTCGAAAAATGCCCGACATTTGTCGGGGTTTGCCTCTATGCCTTGTTCTGTTAGGTAGAATCTGAGGAATTTTCCTGCCCGTATGCCGAAGGTACATTTTTCTGGGTTGAATCGCATCCGGCACTTTCCCGCTTTCTCGAACACTTTTTTCAAGTGGGCGGTATGGTCGAGCTCTTCGGTGAACTTGACGATCATGTCATCCATATAGACTTCGAGCATGTCGCCTATCTCGTTGCGAAAAACTTTGTTCATCATGCGCTGGTATGTAGCGCCCACGTTTTTTAGGCTGAAGGGCATTACGTTGTAGTAATAGTTGCCTGACTCGGTCATGAAAGCGGTATATTTTTTGTCCATTTTTGCCATGGGGATCTGGTTATAACCTGAGTACGCATCCATGAACGATAGAAATTTAAAATCGGCCGAGTTGTTGACCAGTTTGTCAATATTGGGGAGGGGATAAACATCTTTCAGGAAAGCCCGATTGAGATCAGTATAGTCAATACACATGCGTCATTTTCCATTAGATTTTTTTACAAGAACTACATTTGAGAGCCATGTTATGTATTAGGCTTTAGAAATAAAATGTTCCTTTATGAGGTCTTTAACAGCTAGTTCTGTAGCCTTCTCCTTCTCAGGATACTGTTTTCTCCTACGCTGCGTGACCGCCTTGATGGTAGGATCAATGTTCAAGTGATGGCACGCGACCTCTGGATCTAAATCGGGAATCTTGTCCGCACTACAGGCGAATAGATCAGCATTCTCCCTTAGGAAAGCTTTGAGTTTCCTTTTTTCCAGGCTGGGGAGGTCTGCTCTGATCTTTACTCCTCTTGTGGGGTCTTCTCTGAGGGGAACTAGCTCGAAATCACCGTCCAGGATGGGCCGTGCATGACTCAAGAGTTCGTTGCAATCATTAGAAGAGGTTGACCCTTCGACTTCGAGCATAGGATTCTTCCCTTTCTTCCTTTGCTCGACACGGTCTTCCATGGAGAAGCGACTGTCGAGGTCAATGGTGTCAACCCTCAGCAGCGGCTTGACTTCCTAGGAGCTGGAGGGTAGTGAGGCTCCAGTGGTCGTTCTAGGTTGGACACTGATGGAACTGATACCTTTGGTTGAAGCTTCGAGGCACCTTCTGGCTGCTTGGATGTCCCTGTGGAGGGTGGCGACAAAGCCTTCTACGGTGTAGTACTTCATCTTGAGATGAACGGTAGAAGGGACCGCGATGAGTTCGGTGAGAGAGGGTCTCCCGAAGATGCACTGATAGTGAGTCGAGAAATCTAATACCAAGAATTGGGTCTTGATGGCTCGGATCGTTGCCCCTCCCCCAAATGTGATGATCAACTTTACATATCCCCCAGGGTTTTATCCTGGCTCCATTAAAGCCTTGGAGATCAGATCCCACGTAGGGGGTTAGATGGCTCTCATTCAGCTGCAAGGTGGTGAATAGTTGGGCGTACATGATGTCCACCGAACTGTCTTAGTTGACCAGAATGTAACGTACGTCAAAATTAGCCATCCGAGCTCTCACGAGTAGTGGGATGCTCAAGTTCGGTGCCCCGCCCGTCAATTCTTCTCTGTAAAAGGCGAGGGGATGAGATCCCCCTTGGAATTTATCGAGCATGGCATCCATATCTTAGTTGGCTTTATTGAGTTGATCGAATCTCATTTTCACCGATCCAACTGTGTGCCTGTTGAACCCTCCGCTGGAGATGACCATGGATGCGGGGGAGGATTCCCAAGGACAGTGGGAGGAGAAGTACAGGGGGGACGTTCTATATGTCCGAATAATAGAAGTCTTTCGGTTGTGAGATTCTCATGGCGACCAGAATGGGGTTGAGGTCGGGGGATTTTTCCCTTCCTCGACATTTTTGGTATCGGGTGCTTCGTCACGGGAACCCTCCTTCTTTTTGTACTGCTTGAGGTGCCCGTCTCTGATTAGTATTTCAATTTCATCTTTGAGATGAATGTAATCCTCCGTGTTATGCCTATGACTCTTATGGAACCTTCAATACTTGCTCTTGTCGGTTCCCGGCTTGGACGATGTTTATCAAGGGAAGCGCACCCCAGCTTGCTTAAATTCAGAATTGGTGCATTAAAAAAGAATATGCTCCCTTGAGGTTGTCAAAGGGGTATAGTCGTGGAAACGACCGGCTGGCCCCTTGTAGTCTTTTGAATCACGATACTTGTCCTCCCGTTTCTTCTCTCCCAGACTGGATGTTGAGGGCTCGTCGTTCTTCGAGGACTTGGCACTCTCTCTATGCCTAGATTCCCTAGCGATGTTGGTCGCTTCCTTCTCCTTGTACTGTATGTACGCCTGGGCCTTAAGAAGCAGGGAGTCGAGCGTGGCCGACGTCTCTATGCCTATAGCTTTGGCAAAGTCATTGTGGGGGCGTAGCCCGCGCTCGAGGAGGTACTTCTTCATGTTGTTCGTTTTTGGGACTTGGACTTCTTCCTTGTTGAAGCGTTCAATATATGCCCGCAGAGACTCGTCCCTGCCCTGTATGATTGCTTCAAGTGAAGCCTCCGATTTCGGGTGTCGACGGGAGGCGGTGAAATGCCTCAAAAATATCCTCCTGAGTTGTTTCCATGAGGTGATGGATTCATCAGGGAGGCTCTTGTACCACACCATCGCCCCCTTTCTGAGAGTGGTTGGGAAGAGTCTGCATTTGATGGCTCCCCTGACCCCTCGGTAGTCGAGGAGAGCGTTGATGTTCTCGATGTGCTCGTCAGAGTCTATTGTTTCGTCGTAGGTTCCCAAGGTAGGCGGTTTTTCTAGGCCGACTGGGAGTGGAGCCTCGATAATCTCCCTTGATAGTGGGCCACGGGGCTCGTCATCCTCGCTATTTGTGGGGGATGGAGAAAGAGAGTGATAGTTTCTTCCCCGTCAATTGTCACGGTCTCATCGGAGGGAGGGGCTCCTTCGTTTCTGCTTTGGCTCGGGAGAAGGCAGTTGAGCGTGATCGATTTTCCTATTGTCTTTCCTCTTGTTGAATGAAGAGGAGTCTTGATCTCTGGCAGGAGGTGTGTGGTTGCATTTCTTGAAGAAATAAACGTCACGCCTCTCTTTTCTGGGTGGTGGGTCACGCCTGGGTGGCGATGCACTGGGGGAGTTTCGTCGTCGGGTTCTCCGAGGAGGAGATCTTGATCGCATGTTCTCCCATGCCCTTATCCTTTGATTTTATTGTAGGATGAGGGTGTTTGTCTGATTGATAGCAGCGAACAGTACTTCTATGGTCGGGTCGGCATTGAGAGGGATGACAATAAGTTCCATGACTTCTTGCAGTTCCTCAGTGAGATTCTTGGAGTGGCCCTTGTCCAAGAATTGGTCGTCGCTGCACCGGGCGCCAGTGGAATACGGAGACACGGTCTGTCCGCCCCTGAAGCCCAGGTTGTCCTCGAGGTGTGGATGTTCTTGACTTCCATCGGTTTTGCGAGTAGGGTAAAGAATGGTCTTTCTGGACATGTGAAGATCATCATGGTCGACCATGATTAGTGAGAGTAATCTTGAAAAAGTTGCTTTGATCTTAAGTTTCGAGGAAAGAAATACGGGGAGAGCAGCTTCCCATAGACGACGCCACTGATCTTACTGGTTGATCAGAACCTGAGAAGTGGCCGAAAGATGATCTATAGTCGGGCTGTGAAGTCGAGGAGAAAATAGGGTTGTACCTGCAAGGCACTCCGACGATCAAGTAAGAGTGGGAACAAGGAGGTGAAAGCAAAGTATTAGGTGGTGAATAGTGAATATTTGATACCTGGCCCTCACAGGTGTGAGGGTATATGTAATGCCCCTGGTACGTAGCCATTGGTTCCTGATTTCACGCCTGGATTTGTGGGTCTGTAAAATCAGGTAACTGCCAGGACTTAATCAAACCGGGTAGATGTGTTCGTAACTAGTCGTTGGTCCTGAGGAGGGGGTTAGTTACGGGCATCTCTCTGGTCGGTTCCTGGTGGCCTTTACAATGTTGATGTCGGGAAAGTTGAGAGGATGCTCATCGATCATCCTGGGCCCGTGCTGGTCCGGGAGGGAAAATGGCTGACATTGCCCGACAAGTAGCGGATAATTCAGGTCATGGTCGTGTGGACCGTATCGAAGGAAATGTCTTAGACTGGGCCCATTCTAGTTGTCGGGTCAGTCCAGAACATCAAGTATATCATTCATTTTAAATTCTCAAGGCAACAATAAATGATCAAGGATGTTTAAATAATTCACTTAGTCTAAAATTTATGAAGACTCATTAGAGGATTGATAAGACCAAAGCCTCCTAACAATGAACCTCAAGGTTATTGGATCAAATGTTTTAAATTAAACATACTTGGGCTTGCAAACATAGGGTTGGGCCACAGATGATTATTTCTCGAATCGGGACAAAAATTTAGCGATATGTTAAGCAATCGTAAGTGGACTTATATAGAAGTCGCACCTATTTTGAGGCCCGTCAATAGCAATCTATGTGTCATATGTTTGGAGAGATGATATATATATCATCTTCTAACAACATGTAGCACAAAAGAGAAGGGGATAAGATGAAGAGGGGGGAGATATATTTGAATCAAAAAATTTAATCAAACTATCATTAAAATCATCCATCCATTTTAGTGGAGTCAAACTCAACAGTCAAGATCCAATAATGTTAATGAAGTTTATGATCAACAATCACATAGCCAGAATATATTAAAAAAATAAATTGCATTTAATGAATAAAATAAAAAGGAAAAATGATTTTTTGAAGTGTTCTTAAAATGAAAATAAAAGGTAAAATAACAAACTATATTCAAAGTATCAAAGAAAAATTTTAAGAGACCATAAAAAAAATCAGAAATGACCTTAAATATTTTTATAAACTTTTTGGTAATTTTTAAAATAGAAAAGTATTTTTTAAATTAATTAAAATCACTCAAATAAGTGAAAAAAAGATCAAAATAGTATAAGTCAAAATAAAATTCTAGAAAAATTTCAGAAGGTCAGAAATAAGGAAAATGATTTTTATAAAAAAATTTAGAATTTAAAAATATCAAAAAGTAATTTTAAATAATTAAAAACAAGTTAAAATAAAGGAGAAATTATAAAAAATATCAAATATGAAAATAAAATCATGAAAAACTAAAAATCTGAAAGAGAATATTTGAAAATATTTTTGTGAATTTTTTCATGATTTTTGAGTCAAAAATGAAATTTCTATGATTTTTTAAAGTTTAAATCAATTAAAATATAAAAATCAGAAAATAAAAATAAAACAAAAAGATATAGACCATTGGGTGAATGTCAAAACGCGTTAGTAATCACATCCAAGGGATCTGGCGCGTTGTGCATATTATGGTCCTTATTGAATAAACCAATGGATCAAATATTAAATCAGATTTTGAAAAAAACAAGTGGCGTATTATCATTGGTTGAGAGATGACATGTTGGTCATCTTTAACCTCCAGCCACGCAAATTGAAGATCTCTCATACTGTAAAATCAGGAGCTCGGACCTATGCCATTTGCTTCGTCTCATCAAGACAAAGACAACCATACCCTCGCAAAAAATTTATTTAAGGTGTAGCTCAGTCGATTTGCAAAAAACCAGAATGAAAAAGTTCAATAGGGATTTGAAAATTCATGGCCAAAACTCACTTCCAGTTGAAAACAAATGTTGTGACTAGTATCAGAATGATCCAAGCTTCATTGTAGTAACATATTTTGAGAGAATTGATGAAGGAATCTACCTATTGAAGTTCAAATTCAGAGCTCTGAAACTTGACTTGGCTAGCATGATTTAGGATGCTTTAGGGCTTGGTTCTTCTTATGTTAGCTTCAGCGAAGTTCAAGGATGAAAAATTAGCAAAGAAAATGGATTGGGGAAGGTTGTAAAACCAAATTCGAAGTTGCAGAAAAGTGGGTTAATGAGAGAGTTTGACATGGTGATTCTGGATGTTCAAGCTTGAGAAATGGATGCAATATGTCCCTCTATTTATAGGAGAGTGAATGGTGAAAAGAATTAGAAGCAAAAGTGATATTTGGAGGGAAAACAAAGGAAGCTCAAAAATGAGAAAAGTGTGACTTGATTTTGCTCAAAAAACAGTAAATTCTTGTGTTTTGATCCTTAATTCCACTTTGAGAACTTGGTTAAGCATGTTTTAAAAAAAATGCGTGCTAAATTGGTGATTAGAAGCCATATTATGAATTTCAAATTCTGACTTTGGAGAAAACTTCAGTTTCAAGGTACCATCTTTGAATCCATGGTGTTCACATCTCAAGGGGTTTTAGGGAATGATTCTTGAAGCTTTTGAAAGATAAGGTCACAAACTTTACAATTTACAAAGAGTGAGATCAATTGGATGCTTGAGCTAAAAGTTGTGATGAGTCAAAATTGGGAAAAAGATGCCGAATTTTGGTACTTAGAAAAATTCTAAGTTTTTCTTCAAAAGTGACCTATAATGTTTTGAGTTCAAACAAGGCATTCCTTAAAAAATGAGCTTTAATAATTGATTATATCTTTAAGTAGACTTCCCAAAGAGCATTGTGGAACTTGAATCACTCAAAAATACCAAGTATTGAAAAAGTTATGGTCTTGTAAAATTAGTGAAAAATCCATGAGATGACCTATAATATTTTGAGTCCTTAGGGAATCATCCACTTATTTTAAAGCTTTTCACATAAAATAAGAGTTTAAGTTAACTTCCTTAAGATCATTGTGAAAAAATAATGGGCTCAAGGAGATAAAAATTGAACAAGTTATGATCCTTTGAAGTCCCATAAGAGAATTTGATGGTCTATCTAGAGGACTTGTAATCTTTCTTCATCATTAGGCATATTCCACACAAAATTTTCTTGAAACTCTTGAAGTGATTAGTTGATAACCCTTTAAAGAGAAGCATGTCTTTGGAATTACTCAAAAATCTCAAAATATGAGCAAGATATAGCCCTTAGAAGTTCAAAACCTTAGCTCCTCAAGCACCAAAATGACTTGGAAACCCTTTTCAATTTTGACAAACTTTCTTGCATAATAACTTTTTCCAAGTGAATAGAGGTTGTTGTGGATGATAATAAGAATCCATAGAAACAATAACCACCTCCAAATATTAAGAAATGAGAGAGTTATGCACTTGTGATCAAGGAATCAAGAGCTTGTCCAATTAGGTCAAAGCTCTTCAATCAACCCTTGCATCTTTTGACTTTCTTTGAAAAGTTGATGCATGATGAATCATAGTAGACCTTATCATGATATAATTTAAAGCATCCTCAATTATGAAGCTTGAATCTCAATGAAGTTTTTTTGAGGAAGGCATGGAAATAAACTCATGAACCTATGAATCAATCTGATGAAGTGTGTTATGCCCTCACCTATAGTATCATCAATTAGAGAAAACATTTATTGCATTTGTTAGTTAAAAGTTAATCAATACAAAACATATATGATTACAATACACAAATCAAGGTGCTTGGTGATTCCTCATGAGAAAACCTAAAGATAGGGAGAAGAGCCAAATCCTAGTGTGATCTTGTTGTGATTGAGTTGATATGAGATGATAGAGGAATCTTAGGAAGAAAAATTGGGTACAACAGGAGGCTTCTCCATTCCTTTAAGAATGAGAGCCTCCATGAAGCTTTGGGATAGTGGACCACGGGGGTCGTCTTTGTCGCTTCTCTCTGGAGAGCGAGAGGGGGACTGGTTGTAACGGAGGTCGTTGTGTCGGTCTTGGCCACGGGGAGGGTCCCTTAGCCGAGACTGCTTTTCTTCATTCCCCTTATTTCTTTTACGTTCAGGGGATCGTCGCTCCTTGTGTAGGGGGTGTGACTGTGATTCCTCACATCTTCAGGCTGGCTCCTCTTCAATGTAGAGCCCCACGCAGCTTGCAGGGAGAAGGGCTTCGAGAGACGTCTCGTCTGTGTCTCCGTGGGAGAGATCGGGGGAGGTCCTCGTTTCGTCGGGGAGGAGGAGTTCAAGAGTCAGGTCTCCTGTTCCTTATGGGGGCCCAACGAGTCTGCTCGAGCATCATCAATCGCTCACCCTGTGAGAAGATCATGTAGTTGGTCTGGTTGATTGGCGCGATCAGAGCTTCGGTCGTGGCGTCAATACCTGCAGGAACAGGGATCTCCTGATATATATTGGGTTCATAATTCTGCAGAGGGTGATAGTCTTCGTCTCGCAGTTGCGAACGGGTGGATGAAGAAGCGGTCAGTCCGTCCCTGTAGTCTTGCTCGAGACCGGCCACGTCGTTGTTGTTGTCTGTGTTTTTGTTGGTTGTGTCAGAGAAATAGACGTTTTGGTTATCGTTGACAGCTTGGTCGGCCATGACAATCGGAAGGTTGATGAAGAGTTGCTTTGGTCTTGAGAGGAAGATGAGGAAGTTGGCTTCCCATTGACGGCACCACTGATCGTACCTGATCAGAAGGGATTGTCAAGGTCCACGAGCTGCAAGTCGAGTAGTGGTTGAATGTGAAGTGAGGCGTATTTGCAAGACACTCTGATGCCAAAGTAAGATTCAGAGTAAGTGCAAGTAAGTGTGAGAGTCTGGGTGAATGAATGAATACATAACCCTCTCAAATGAGAGAGTATTTATAGCCCCCAGCGTTGGGCCAAGGTCTTCAGTGATGAGTCACGATGAGGTCCAACAACGAAGACTGGTAGGATTTACGGGTGTATGGAATCCAGTACGTGGCCTCTTCCCTAGTCAATTGCCCCGAGAAAGTAGGGAAGTTGGATCGATTATTCTCGGAGAGAAGAATGATGACGATATAGACACATGGATTATGTTCTCCTAGTGGACACGTGGGAAAATGTCCAACGGTCTTAAGTTTGAACTGCATGCTTTTGAGCCTTTGTAAAGACACTGAAATGAATCTCTTCAGCAGTGGAACAAATATCAGCCTAATCCAAAACAAAACTCATGATCAAACTTTGATCGTTTCAACCTAAACATGACAACTATTTCTCAAAATCATTTTAAACTTAAAATTTCATCGAAAATCTAAGATAACATAGAGTAAATTATAAAATAACTTTTAAAATAAAATAATAAGTTTGGCTTTGTATCTCTATATCTATACTAATATATATAAAATAAAATAAAATAGTTTTGGTGTAGTCTTTTCATCTTCAAAATATATCCTTTTCCAATTTTATTTTAAACTTTAACTTCTTTTTTCCACAAACGACAGTTATATGATAGTTTATTATCTTTCATATCATTATTTTTATTTGATTTATAAATAATTTAAAATAAATTAAAATTAATTAAAAAATAATAGAATTTTTATTTTATTAAAGAAAGCAAATAGACGGACACGTGGTTTTCTGTCTAAACACTAATATAAAAAAACACAATGAAAAGTTAGTAAAAATTCTTAGCAATGTCCACTTAATCCTTCACTCTCATCAAAAAATTTATATATTCATTTTTTTTATCTCAAAATAATTATTTCTTTATAATATTAGTATAATATTATTATTATTTTTAATAAATTATTCTTACTTATTAATTTTGTTTTATTCAATTATTTTGTTAATTATAATTAATAAAAAATTAAATTATAATTTATAAATATTAATAATTTATTTAAAATATTATATTATATAAAAATATAATAAATACTATTGTCGAAATCAAACTTTCAACCACTCAAATTCATTTAATTCATTTAACACATATAAGGTAAACTATCTATTACTAATTGATCTGGCCTGATCAAAGTTGGACCGCCACAGCTGGTTTTGGGATGGATTTGAAGGAGATGAGGGATACCTGCAAGACACTCCATAGAAAAGTGAGAGACGGAATGAGCAAGCAAATATGAATGTAGGTGTGAATAAATGAATACCTAACTCTCTCATGAGAGAGGGTATTTATAGCCCCCAGCGTTGGGCCAAGGTCTCTTTATTGGGCTGATCAAACAGGCCCAACAAAGAGACTGCCAAGTTCTACGTGAGTAGTGGGGACCCGCACGTGGCCCCCTACCTGGATGACGCCCTCCGCAAGACAAGGAGGATAAAAACACGGTCTTTTCAGGACCATGAAGACTCCGTGCAATCCAGAGAGGTTGAAAGTTAGCCCTACGAGGAGGGTGCTCGGAGGGAGCGCATGCTCGTTGGGGACATTCTTCGCGAGCACCGGTGGGATGCAATCATGGCCGACCAAATACCTATGATCGGGGTGTGCTCGGTGGGTACACTGCTCAGCGCAGTAGGTTGGCAAGCTTGGATTGGGTCTCACTGGTGGTTGGGCCAAGGACAAGCCCAGTCCAGAACAGGAGCCCCCCAAGTCGTTGCTCCTGGTACGAGAGTTATGACTTGATTCAAGTTCGCCCCTTCGCGAGAATCTCTTGCGCGACACAGGGGTTTTCGATCGTGGACGTGAGATGTCGCCCGATTCGTGATTTGCTCCGTGCAGCGGTCGAGGAGTGTTCGAGGAGCACTCGCGGGGAGGTGGTGATACACTAGTCATACACGTGGTGTGGCTCTTGGAAACGACAATGGCGGCCTATGGAGTAGGGTCATCATTGTCTATGCGAGTAGGCGTCGAGAATGAAGGCGATTTGTGATTCCCCGATGCGACGTTCCGTATTCCATGTTATCTCTATAAATAGGGTTTCAGGGCCCATAGCTTGTTTTCACATCTTCACGTTCTCATATTTTCTTTGCCTTCAACATCGCGTGTTTTCCTAGTGTTACTGAGACCGCCACGCCATTTGCCGTGTGTTCATCTCTACAACCGCCGCTCCTCACTCTTCTTCCAAGTAAGTGTTCTTTTTCTTTGATATCTCATGTTGTAGATAGATTTTGATGGTGTTTAGTGGTAGAATTTCGTGTCCGGGGATTGTGCCCAAGAAATTCAAACACTCTAGGCGTCTGATTTATGATCACGCCCGTGGCATTCATAGGTTTAGGCAATACAGTTTACGATCGTACCCGTGATATTCATGCGTTTGGCTTAGATTTATGAACTTGGTCGGGGGATTCATCCTTTCGTTAGTATGTAGGCTAGTTTTCCATGTGGTATTCTTGTATCTGGCTAGCAATGTTATGAACTTGGTTGCGGGATTCATCCTTTGCTCGTGATATTCATGATATGCTCGTGACATTTATGATTGATATACGTCCGCTGTTAAGGTCGGTGTTTGGCCGAGGTCCACGTGTGCTCTGTCTTTTATACGAATGGTTGTTGACTCGGTCTGAGTGTTGATTACTTCTCCCTGTTTGTGTGGAAGAAAAGCGGATTTGCTGTCGAATTCACTGGTTTCCTGTACTTTACAGGTAAATGGCCGATATTCCTGAGTCCTCGGAGCGTAACAATACCTAGGAAATAAGCATTGCCGATGAAAGCATGAATTTGGTCGACATCGTCGATGACCCTACTCTGGACTAGGTTGGTGCGGAACTCCAGGGAATAGCTTCGATCTATAGCAATACCGGTAGACAAGCTTACACTGTCGTCGAGTATGGCGGCAGCCAGGAGGGATTTCAGATAAACTTTAAGATTATGAGGCCGTTGAGGGATGCCCGCATCTGCTCGGAGTTTACACATGACGCCTTTCCCATGTACGAGATCGTATTTAAAGATCTCGAGCTCCGGTTACCTTTCAACGACTTCCAGGTGGTAGTGTTCAATCACTTGAACCTGGCCCCCTCCCAGATTCATCCTAACGCGATTGCCTTTATCCGAGCATTCGAACTCACCTGCCGCTTTCTGAGGATCGGGGTAACGATTCCCCTGTTTTTCAGGGGTTTTCACCTGTAACGGCAGTCCCGAAGAGGGAAGCACAGCTGGGTGTTCCTTAAGCAGTCGAAGAGACTGTTTAGGATGTATATGGATTATGTGAGAGATTTCAAGGATAAGTGGTATATTTTGCAACCGTCTACCCAAATAATCGTGGATTCGTTGTTCGAACCGGCCACTGTGGTGGACGAGGACAGGGCGCCGTGTTTGGATGCTGAGGGTAATCCCGAGATTGGGAAAGTCTCAAAGTTTCCCATCTACTGGTGTTCGGGCCACTACGACCATGGACCTAGATACTACCACACTCCTGCTGGCGGTATGAGCGTTGAGGACGAGGAAGCTTATGACGTCCTGAACAAGTTTGTCAATGGTTTCTTCCCTGCTCGGTGGGTTACGAGGGAAGGGGACGACGTTCTTGATGAGGATGGCGAGCCGACAGTCGAGGCCCGTCCGATCAACACCAAGGCGCTCGTCGAATACCAGTCTTACGGGCAGGCTGTAGAGCTCTTAGGTTTCTTGCTTTGCTCTATTGATATTCCTCTTTATTTGTTTTCTTCAATGTGGCTAACCCAAGTACACTTCCTTTGCAGGTCACATGGCGGAGCGTCACGAGAGGTTGTTGAAGCTGACTCAAGACAAGAAGATCAACAAGAGGTTGGTGAAGCCGCAGCAAGCCACGTGAATGGGTCCGACCCCTGTGTTGGGCAGGGAAGGATCTAGTGGGTCCTCGGGTTCCCCGGGCACCGAGCGCCAATCTTCTTTGATTAGCAAGAAACGGAGTTGACCAGATGATCGGGTCGAAGTGACCGATGGAGGGGCGGGTGCCCGGGCCTTCAGCCTGCCACCCTGCTTTGTGGAAAAGGATTTCTTCGAGGGTTTCCCTTATCCGTATCTGACAGCGAGGCCGATATCATCAGACAACTTGATAAGGAAGGTCAGAAGAAACACCTCGCTGCCTGCATGGTCGGGGTGGTGATAATGGCCGAGATGGCAGTTGTCCTCGCAGGCGAAGGGTCTGACTCCTTGGATCGGGTCAAGGAGCTGGATTCGAAGAAGGCGGCTCTTGTGGCCAAATCCCGCAAACTGAAGGCTGCTCTCGGACGCTCTGAGGAAATGTTTCGTGAGCAGTTCGACGTGTTATTGGGGGAGAAGGAAAGGGCCGACAGAGCTCTTGAGGAAAAAGACTTCCTTCAGCTTGATAAGAAGCGGTTGGAGAGTGACAACCAACGACTGTCGAGAGAGGTCGAAGACCTGAAGGCTGTTATGTTGCCCGCGGAGGACGAGCCTGAAGGGATGGCCGACTTACGCACGCGTTCCGACTTCATTGATCGCATTCAACTTCTGGAGTCAGACTGTGTTGGCGCTTTGGCCGATGGCTTTGAGTCTATGATGAAATCAACTGTCCGTGCTAAATCCGGGGTTAAATATCGAAGGGACTGGGGTTCTATCCCAGATTGTCGATGGACGGGTTGTGCCTCCTCCTGACTCTCCTAACATCGACGTTGGTACTCCGGCGAGTGATTGATGCTTTTATTGGTGTTTTGGGCCTGCGTTCCCGTTGTTGTTTTTAGGGCCTGCGTGCCCGCCTTTATTCTTTTAGTTTTTTGGCAGTCGTGCCTGGACTGTAATTTTGGACAACGCCGGCCCTTGTGGTCGGTATATTATTGATCTTTGTTTATGACTGCCTATTCGATGGATGCTTTGTTTACAGTTATTTGATAATATTTGATGTATATGCCCGACAGTTATCTTGGTAATGAATTTTTGACGAAGTTTGTGTTCGTATGGAGATATTCGTTCGACCCCTATGTCGGTTCGACGCGTTTCGAAATGCGTCGAATGTGCGGAATGGGAATCTACGTGTCGGGCGTATGATCGCGATTGGGATCCTACTCCCGTGGCGTGAACTACCCATCATGAGCTGGGTGTTCTGCCGTGTGGGGTACTTCGACAGTGGAGCTCGATCAAGGTGTCCCCGTCGGGCATGTATGTTTGGTTCATCAAAATGAGCGACAATATGCCCTCGTTGGTTGGTAGGTCGGGTCTGTACCTCGACTTGCCTACGTGGTCAAGCTTTTCCCTTCGTCGACTGAAGGTGGATATTCGACAGCGAAAGTCCTCAAGCAGGTGAGGGTTTTAGCTATAATATTGTTTTAGCTTCACAACATTTCAGGGTCATGGTAACGGTTCTCCGTTTAATTTCTCGAGATAGTACGCTTCGTTGCCCGTAGCTCCCTGGATGCGATAAGGTCCCTCCCAGTTTGTGGCCAATTTTCCTATGCGGGAATCTTTCTGGTTTCTCCGCAAGACTAGGCTGTCGACCTGAAATTCACGTATGTAATACGGTAGGAGAACTGACTTGATTGTTTTGCGTTTGATTGCAAATGTTGCGGTTAGCAAGAGTCTCCACCGACTTTTCTTTTATCCAAAAGGAAAGGTGAAAAATCACAGGAAAGACCTTTGAGATTGTTTCTTGAGTTCGGGGGGTAGATTATGAAAAGGGAAGGTATTAGCACCCATTTCATTCATGGTTTTCCATGGGCTCTTAGTTACTTGCTAGATCACTTGCTTTTTGTTTGAAATTGTGCTTAGTGTGGTTTTTGAAAGTATTTTGTAAAGAGGCCATTGTTTAGGGAATCTTTGTAATGATTCTCGTTCGTAAGAATGTATACAAAGATGTTGGTCTTTTAAAAATGTTTTCAAGTTTGTAAGATGTTTTGAAATGTGTAGGTGTTGTTTTGAAAATAGCAAGGAGGTTTGTTTTGAAATGGAGCAAGTAATTAGGAACAACCCACCTACTCAAGTGTCTTTCTTATTCATTTTTTCCTTTGACATTGTTGTCTAACTATTGATTTGGTAAGCCATCCTATCTTTGGATGTAAACGGGACGGGCATGGGTCATCGTATAACCGTGATTAGCAATGTTACAAAGTATCTTAGCATTCTTTTTGAGGGACTAAGATTGTGATCGGTGGGAATGAGAACTGACTGTTTTGGAATGTTGGTTCGCGTTTTGCGTTTGTTTTCACAAAATGTCGCGGTAAGCAAGAGTCACCACTGTCTTTTATTTTATCCAACAAGGAAAGGACAAAAGCACAAAAAAATTCCTTTTTGAGATGTTTCTCGGGTTCGGGAGGTAGATTATAGAAAGGGAAGGTGTTAGCACCTTTTCTATCTGTGGTTATCCACGGGCTCTTAGGTACTTGCTCATTGTGTTTTCAAAAGTTTGCTTTTCTTTGTGTTTGTGGGTTTGAAAATAGTTTTTGTTTTGAAGAGAGTGTAGGTGCGAAAAGTTTTGTTTTGTTTTAAAAGGAGTAAGTACTTAAGAACCATCTACCTACTCGAAAAAGGAATTAAACTGTACAAGCGTCTTTTAGACAATGCTATCCCACTATTGAGGAGTATGTAGCATCGTCGTTGGAGTTTTTGGGTCAATTCAATTAAGGGACATGTGGTCACTAAAGCAATGTTAGGACGTCTTAGCGGTAACCCTAATGTCTTAGATCATTTTTTTCTGAGGCAATCATTTCGAGGCAACTTATGATCTTTGGACAAGAGGGAAACTTCTAAAACTTCCTATACTCAATGACCACGTTCGAGGCAACCAAGTGAGGTGTACCCTAAGAGTGGCATGTGCAAGTGTGTTACTTCGGTTAATTTTATCTGTACATGTCATGGGTGATCTATATTGATTTTAGGTTAAAGATTGATCTTGTCATGCATTTCCTATTTATCAAACATCTAACAGTTAATATTGTGCGGGAATTAAATCTAAACTATTACAAGGCGTCAGGTATGTACATCGCCAAAAACAAACCCTTTAATTTAAATTGCGGAAAATAAAAGAAAGAGATAAATAATGTCCTAATTAAAAGTTATTACATACCGGAAGCAATTACAATATTGGAAATATAGATCACGTGCAAGAAAATTAAATCGGCGTATTTTTAGGGTTTTGACCCTTTTTATTAAAGAAAGTATGTTTTTTTTGTTGTTTTGAATTTATGGAATTAAATTAAACGAACAATTAAATTAAATTAAATAATGAAAATGTTTTTTGGATTTTTTATATTTAAGGAAATAAAATAAATTTGGTCAAAATTATTAAAACCTAATATTCTACATTAATTTTAATTTATTGCAAAAATATTAAATGTTAAACCTATTTAAAACTAAGTTAATTAATTAATATTTATTTACAAAATAAAATAATGAAATTAATAAAAATAATATATTTTTTATGTTTTCTGATTTTTATTAAGAAAAAATGTTAATTATTTGGTTAGTAATTGATTAAAAATAATAAAAATAAAATAAGTAAATAAATAAAATATTAAAAGAAAAGAAATAACCAAGGGGGGTACTGGGCCCAATTGAGGTTCGTTCAGCAATTTTCCAGGCCCAAACGCATTGGCCTGGTTGACTTTCACCAATTCCATGTATGTGCATTGACTGGAGAGTGTGGTAGACGCTCAATCTTGGCCATTGGGCTTGATCTGAAGCCATCTGGCGCCTGATGGGATGAGGAGTATGGTGGACCAACGCCTTGGAGATCACATGCGATTGCCTGAAGAAAAAATACACAAATATATTGGGGGACCTGGGATTCGAACCCAGGTCCCAATGGACTATGCACTAACTTGCTTGCCAACTCAACCAACGCGTTTGTTTGTTATTATTATTGACAAATAAAATTATAAGAGAAAAGCCAATAATATACTGGAAAATAATAAAAAAAAGCGCTAAATTTATTTGAACGGGCCAATGAAGACAAGCCACGTCTTCATCTTCTCCAATGGCCCTGGTTTATTTCCTACGGATTTGGTTCCGTATCAAAATCTGTGGCATCATCCTAACATGAGTTATAGGCCATATAAATGCAAATGGAGAACATCAATGTGTTCGTCTCTCTTCCCTGAACACAACCATGTCCATGGTTGGTCTTGATTTTGCCTGTATAAAAAATGCCTAAAAAACAAGAACACAAACCCTAGCTTCGGGTACATAGTTATAGGCCATGAAAACGAAATTAAATGATACAGAAATGTTGGAAATTGAACGTTAAGCATGATTGTACAAAAAAAATGGCAAAAAGATGCAAGAACATGGATTCACGATTTCATGTGCAGGGCTATGTTCAAGAACACTTACAGCGAGTTTGGGGCTACTTCAAGGCTTGATTTTGATCCCAATAGCTTTGTTGGATCTCAGGCAAGAAGGCTATGTGGAGATTTTAGATTGAATCGTGCTCTAAGTATGATTTCAGTTTTCACTTTTTCCAAGCTTTTTCTCCAATTTGGTTTGTCCGTTTTGGGCAGCTTCGGGTCGTGTTCTTGATATGTCTGGCTTGTGTGTGTATAAGGGATTGCATTAGGTCAAAAGTTTGGGCTTGAATCCATGTATATTGATGAATTGAGATATGATTTGATTCCTCCATTAAAGGCTTTCAAATTCTTTCCAAATCCAAGATTTTGTGCATGATTTGTCTTGGCACGAATTTGATTATGTGTATCTTGATAATGAAGACCTGTAATGATCAAAAAAATCTTATTCCATCAATTTTTGGATTTTATTTGAATTAATATTGATTTAAAATGAATTAAATCAATAAAAATTAAATAAAATAGAAAAATTAATAGTTGGTCATGAAATTGAAGATAGGACACGTGTGTGGTGTGAAAATACCAAATCAAGTGGAAAAAAGTGGGCCCTTTTGTCAAAAATTGGAGTTTTGAGGATAGTTGATTTTTGGCACTTTTGGAAAAATGTCCAACTTCAACAATGCATAACTTCTTCAATTTTGAACTTTTGGAAGTGTTCTTGGACTTTTTAGAAACCTTGAGATGTCCTCTAACCAACTATTTTGGGATCATATCATTTTGATATTCCATGCTCAAGTTATAAGCTTTGGCAAAAAAGGTGTTTTTGTTGACTTTCAAAAATGACCTATAATGTCCAAATTTATAACTTTTTGTGAGAGCATTTATTGATCTTGGGGTGTGAAGATGGATTGTAGGAAATTGCATCCTCTTCAAAATGAGCTTTGGATGGGTCATTTCTCATAAAGTATGAGAAAGTTATGCTTGGTCAAAGTTGAGTTGACTTTTCCTACAAAACCCTAATTTAGCAACTTTTGAATTTTGATGAATCTTGAGCAATCCTTGATGAATCATGATCAACCCTTGATCAAATGATGAATTATCCTTCAAAATGAGAATGTTGACAAAAAACCTTGAGGTTTGACTATTTGTAGGTCACAGTTCACTTCTGCCCTAGCATAGTCGATTTTTGGACCTCTTGAGCAATTGACTGACCAAACTTTCTCTGCAAGGCTTGAAATTTGACATGGATGAACTTGATAACATATTAGGAAATTGGGGAGCATTTTAGACCATTTGGTTGTAAGGACCTTGATGCAACACAAAACCCTAATTTTGAATTGGCTGCCTTAGGAGGTGATTTGACTGTCCAACTCTTGAGCCATCTTGAACAACTTGGAGATGATTCTTGACATGTCTTGAGAAATATGGGAGGGAAAATTTTGTGGTACAACAAAGATCATTTGTAAGGCAACTTAGAATAGCATCATCGAGGAACTGATCTTGTATTTGTTTGTTTTTGCTAAGATACCTTTCATGTGTAATATGGCCATTTCGTATAAGGCAACCAAATGGAATAACCCTAGGAGTGCTTGTGTGCAAGTGTGTTATTTGCATGCTTGATTTTGTCTTGAATTAGGGTTTTCTATTTGATTGGTTTTATCTTGCCATACAAACCCTAATTACTAGCATGTTATATAAAAGCGATAAATTGCGAAATTTAAAGTTACTACGCTATTACAACACTTGTGGGAGGTGTAACGGTAGAAATGTTCAAGACTAAGCCATTGGATTGACTAGACTTTATACAAATCAAAATAAAAATCGCCACCGCGCTTTATTGTTTCCAAAGGAATGGGAAAAGAGCGAATAACCCAAAAAATGGGGAAAGATTCAAGGTAAGGGGGTTGGTTATGCAAAGGGAAGGTATTAGCACCCTAAACATCTACTGTATTCCGCAGGAACCTCTTTGAAAAATCTGTATGTTTAGCTATAAAAATGTGTTGTATATAAAATGGATGGTGGAGGTGAGAAAAGAAATGTTTTTTTTATGATTTTTACACCCGCCGTGGTTGCGAACCTTTAGTGCCTACGTACCACCTTTCATGCAATAGGGGATCAGGGTACACGTAGTTCATCTTTTAAAAATTTGAAACACAAGTGTGTTGGTTAATTTTATGAGATAAGACATCATCATCATTGTTCGTGTGGAAAACATACTTACTACCCACAATCATGAGAAAGGAGAATTTGCATCATCTCAAAGTGGAGGATATGGCTTGGATTTTAAAATCAACAATGCCTCACTCAACACCAAAGTGGAAAATATCTCTCTTTACTACATATTGTAGAAGTATAGTTGTTTGCATCACTACAAGGATTGACAAGAGTCTAGTCTTTTAAGAAAAGTTTTAAAATAAAAAGCCAAAGTGGCAAAAATGGTTTGAAATGAGATTGATTGACTTTTAGTCTTCTCACAAAAAATGTCAAGGTATTATTAAATTGATTGAAGTTTATTTATGAAAATGTTTTGAAAATGCATGGACATAAGTCCAAGTTTATTATGAAAGTGTTTCAAGTTTAGAAATAAGAAGAGTTTTTTAAAAGGAGGGATAAGATTTTTGAAATTAAAGAAGATGGGAAGAGATGAAGAGACTATCCTAAGCATAAGGTAAAAGCTAGGGATAAGAACCATCTAACCAACAAGAAGAAAATGCTTGACATTATGAGTCAATATAGAATTCCCATTCTTCAGATTGAAACCAAGCAAGCAAAAATACTAGACCTCTTGAGAGAACCAAACTTCAAGTGTATTAAGTATTCTCAAAAATTGGGCAGAGTAACGGCTGTATACGGGTGAATTCCAAATTACAAACAAAGTATGTAATCACAATAACCTGCAAACAAAACAAACAAACAACCCAATGCCTTGAGGTAAACCTCAAGAACTCCAGACAAAATATCAAATAAAGTCACAAAGTCTCCAAGATAGGCCAAGGTTTCTAATCCTAAGTCCAAGAAGTCCAATACTCCATAATGCCAAGGATAGTAACCAAATAGTCCAAGTAAACTAAAGATTTTTATGGTTCATGTTGATTATTAGGTGTCTTTAAAAGGAAAATAAAAGCTCAAGTGAGCAAAATAAAAATGACATAAAAGTAAATGCTCAAGTGAGCAAAATAAAAATGGAATGAAATGTAAATGCTTAAATTAAATGGTACATAAAGCATAAAAAATAAAAGCATAAAGTAAAGTCAATTGTTAGAAATTAGTGGTTAGTTGGATGACCCTCTTGAAACTTGCATTTGGAACCCATTAGAGGATTGGTAGAACCAAAGCCTCCACACAACAAGTTGCATTTGCTTTTTTTCAAGTATATCATCCACTTTGGAATCCTCAAAAAGTAACATTTAATGATCAACGATGTTTAAGTGATCCGCGTTGACCAAAGGTGTTGTAGATCCATTAGAGGATTGGTAGAACCAAAGCCTCCACACAATGGATCTCAAGGTTATTGGATCAAAGAGATCAAATTAACATACTTGGGCTTGCAATCATAAGTTTGGGCCACGAATGATCATTTATTCGAATCGGGACAAAATTTAGCGCTATGTTAAGCAATCATAAGTGGACTTATGTATAAGTCGCACCTATTTTGAGGCCAGACAATAGCAATCTATGTACTTCATGTTTGGATAAATGATATAGAGATCACCATCCTTTAACATGTAGCACAATTAAAAAAAGAAAGGGACAAGATAAAGAGGGAGGGGAATGATAAGCTAATTTGGATCACCATGTCAAAATTCTTTCATCTTTAAATTCAACCACTCCTCTAGATGGATTAAAGCACTAAACATATCATTAATCCAAAGCACCAAAAATGAATTAAATAATTCACTCTTAGGTAGATTTGCATTTATGAACATTTATCCAACTTCATCTACATCACAAAGTCCATTGAGTTTAAAGACAAATTGGACATTTAAAACTGTAATCCAAATTATCCATCAAAGAGAGTGAGTAGAAAAATATTTGAGTCAAAACAGCCCCAAAATAAGGCAGAAAAAATATTTTTGACATTGTTGCAATCAATTGTGCTTCGACAGCAACCTATTGCATCAGTGCAGTTTTTTTTAAAATCAATTTTCTGTGACAATCAATTGCAATGTTACAACAATTGATTGCAACCTGTTAAAATCAGTCGAAAACAGCATCTCAAAGATCAAATTCTTGTTCCAACTTTTCATCAAACACCTTATGATCATGGATCCAATTGAGCATGAAAATTACATCAAATTATGAGAAAATAGAACTAATGGAATCATAAAAAAGTGCTCAATGAATCAAAACCATAAATCCACAAGAGATCACATTGTGAAAGATGATGATCCAACTTACCAAAGGCAGAATTAGAGAATTATCAAACAACTTCCAGAATTTGCTTGAATTCAACAACAAGAATCAATTACCAAAGCTTGGATATAGAGAATTGATGAAGAAAAAGTGTTTGAATGAAGGTTTAGCTCAAAGATTAGTAAGCTTCAATGCAAAGGTTACTAACTTTTTTTTGAAAATGGAGCTTTGAGTGAATTTGGTAGATAGAGAGAATTGAGAGATTTTTTAGCAAGATGAGTTTGGCTATCAAAAGCTTGTGATTTGAATGAAATGAGGTCTCTACTTATAGAGTTTTAGGATTGGGATTAGTGGTAATTTGGTAATTGATTCTTGGAGCTAAAATTGAATTAATGATATAATTTTCAAATTATGCAGAAAAAATTAGAGCAAAAAAGATGACAGTTTGAAATTGCTGGCTTTTTTTCAAAAATCACGTGTATTTTGCTGTTATGAGTCGATACATAGGTGGTATGCGTCGACACATCCTAGTTGTATAACACATCATGTGTCGATACATGCCTCTATGTATCGATACATACTGCTTCTTCAACATATTACAGAATCACACAATCTGCATGAGTCGACACATAACATGTATGTGTCGACACATGCTAGTTATACAAACAGGATGAGTCGATACATAACATGCATGTGTCGACACATGCTAGTTATACACAACAGGATGAGTCGATACATACATGCATGTGTCGACACATGCTAGTTATACACAATAGGATGAGTCGATACATACCTTTATGGGTCAATGCATGTTGTCTTTTGCCATAATACAGAATCAAATCAACTTGCATGAGTTCGACACAAGCCTTCATGGATTGATACAAGTTGCCTTTCGACACAATACAGAATCAGTCAACTTTCAAAACCTTATTTGTTGGATGCTTCGACTTGGTACCTGCAAAACACAATTTTGCAAAGACAAGGACAAATATTTTTTTTGTATTTTGATTAGAAGTTAATTAACAACACATATACAAAATACAAAACCAAGGTGCTTGGAAATTACTCAAGAGAAAACTTAAAGATAGGAGATAGAAAAAAGAGGAAGACCCAACCCTAATTTGATTTTGTTATGATCAAGTTGACATTATATGATAGGGGAATCTTAGGGGCAAAAATTGGGGTACAACAGCTGCCCTTATTTAAGTGTCTTCTATCCGGAGATACGAAGGTAAAAAATCTTCATCTCGACGCGATTGAAGATACTTAAATATAAAACAAGCCCTATTTTTGTCTCTAAGATGCCATGCAATGCTTATGATTATGAATGCATATGAACAGAACAAAAGAGACGCAAAGTATCACTGGGGATGCCACAAAAATGAAGAAACAAAGGAGCAACCCCACCAGGAAAATAAATCACTGGTGGACCAAAAGAAATTGAATCAGAGAGGAGGATAACAAGCATCGACGTTCACTGCCAATGTCTACCAACGTTCACTGAAGGTAGAGAGAGAATATATCATACCATCGCTGTTCACTGACGATGAACTATCAACGTTCACTGATGATAGCAAAAATATAAGAAATACTGACGTTCACTGTCGATGTACTACCAACATTCACTGAAGGTAGAGAGAGAATATCATATCACCGTCGTTCATTGACGATGAACTATCAACGTTCACTGATGATATCAAAAAGATAAGAAACACCAACGTTCACTGCCGATGTACTAACAACGTTCACTGAAGGTAGATTTGAAAATATCATACCATCGCCGTTCACTGACGATGAACTATCAACATTCACTGATGATAGTAAAAAGATAAGAAACACCGACGTTCACTGCCGATGTGCTACCAACATTCACTTAAGGTAGATTTGAAAATATCACACCACCTCCGTTCACTGACGATGAACTATCAATGTTCACTGATGATAGAAAAAAGATAAGAAACACTGACGTTCACTGCCGATGTACTACCAACATTCACTGAAGGTAGATTTGAAAATATCATACCACCGGCGTTCACTGACGATGAACTATCAACATTCACTGATGATAGCAAAAAGATAAGAAACACCTACGTTCACTGCCGATGTACTACCAACGTTCACTGAAGGTAGATTTGAATATATCATACAACCGCCATTCACTGATGATGAACTATCAACGTTCACTGATGATAGCAAAAAGATAACAAACACCAACGTTCACTGCTGATGTACTACCAACATTCACTGAAGGTAGATTTGAAAATATCATACCACTGTCGTTCGCTGACGATGAACTATCAACGTTCACTGATGATAGCAAAAAGATAAGAAACACCGATGTTCACTATCGATGTACTACCAACGTTCACTGAAGGTAGATTTGAAAATATCACACCACCGCCGTTCACTGACGATGAACTATCACCGTTCACTGATGATAGCAAAAAGATAAGAAACACTGACATTCACTGCCGATGTACTACCAACATTCACTGAAGGTAGATTTGAAAATATCACACCACCGCCATTCACTGACGATGAACTATCACCGTTCACTGATGATAGCAAAAAGATAAGAAACACCAACGTTCACTGTCGATGTACTACCAACGTTCACTGAAGGTAGATTTGAAAACATCACAAGTTTTCCTAAAATTCTGGTGTTTCACCTAGAACGAGTCTCAACTTCTTCTTTAAACAAGGCACTCTGCCTAGAAAGGGTAATATGTAAGCTTATCTTGAATAAAGAGACTTCCACTCATTGCCAAGGGGAATTGAAAAGAGAAATAACTTTATGGGGATAGAAATATGGCTTCTTAGGGAAAGAGATATAACTTCCTGGGGAAAGAGATATGACTTCCTGGGGAAATAGATATGACTTCCTGGGGAAATACCACGATATTCCTGCTGAGGAGATAAAGTATTCTCGTGAAAAATAAATGCACAAAACCAAAACTCAAAGTTCTCAGAAATCCAAAGTAAATAATATCGTCATGCAATCACGAATCCAATTAGAAACAAACTGGAGCAAGACGGCCAACGAAGATACATCCTTTGAGAAATAAACTCAAGAGGGAAAACCAAATCCACCTAAGCAAGGAGCGCTGCAGGAAGGTTAGAACACAATGTCAATAAAAAATGATTTGTAGCAATGCATGATGCATGTATGAATGTATGAGTGATATCGTGCATATGCTGGTAAAAGGATACATAATCAGTACAAACAAACAAAACCTCCTCAGTACCAACAACATTGGGCTAAACTTCAACCAGAAAGATCAATCCAAGAAAGGTAAAAGCAACTACGGAAACCAAACTTATTGTCTGTCCTAACTTCACTGAGGAGAAACATAATCCAGATGTAGATAAATAAAACAGATACTGGGATAGAACATCTTTCTTCCCGTTTCATCGGAGAAACCAATTTTTCAAAAGCAACATACCTACTAGAGATTGCAAGACCAGCCTCAAATAAAGCAGACTGACGCTGAGACAATCAAACCTCACTAGGGAATTCATACCCACTTTGAAGGAGTAAAAAAACATACAAACTTCACTAAGGGAGACAATACTTCATCATCGAGACATCTACTGGGGACTTCATGCTGACTTCATTGGGGAGGTCAAAACCACATCATTGAGGGGAAACCAAGATACGTTCTTCACTGGGGAAACCAGAGATACGTGTTCTTCGAGAGTAATTAATGCACCAACTTATTTGGGGAGAAAGGACTTCTATCAAATAAACGAGGCCTTCACTGGAGAATATTGGATTGAGTCTTCATATCATACAAACCTATTCCAACAAAAGATGCCCTGGTATAGTCTTCCTGGGAAATCAAGAAGTCAACACTAATGCCAATACTGCAAAAGGAGCGATATCTTAGCACACCACGAGAATAAAACCTTTCATCATATGAGGGAAAACTTTGCTGGGGAATCTGGGACGGAGGCTTCTGACCATGCAAACGCAAAATCAAAAGCAAATCAAGATTTTGCCGGGGATAATGCGATCACAAGCCTAATAATGTACCTTGCACCCACTGGTATCGTCTTCAACTATCTGAGAAACACACAAAGATTGCGCACATACCAACAAGATGACCTGAGAAAAACCTTCATGAAGGAAGTATATCTTCTTAAAACAACCGGAGTTTGTTCATTCCTGGGATCGCCATTTTTTTTGTCATTGTTTCATCACAAATCCCAAAGTAAATTGAATTGTGAAGATCTCCCCTTTTTTTGAAAAGTCAATTTTTCTTTTTAATCTTTTTGCTTTAAAATTATTATCAATAATAAATGGAGTCTTTGCAAGCTAAATAAAAATAAGAACATAAAGAATTTGGCAAAAGCTCGAATTTCATTAATAGAATGGTAGTCTGCAAATGGCGAGACTCCATGGATGATTACAAAGTTTGGGAAATGGTAATATATAATGGAAAAGATACATTGAGATACAATGACCACCATTTACCCTAACAACTTTTGAAATCCTGAGCAACAGCTTTTGTTGAAGTATGGTGAGGATCCGATAATATTGTTGCTTCAACGATCATGTATTGTCTGACGTAGTTACTTGCCAAGAAAAATACCTAACTTTTGCCTAAGTTGCCCTTGCGGGTTTTCAACTTAGCGGGAAATTTATTCTGTTTATGTCTCTAATTTTTGCCTAGACCGCCCTTTCGGGTTTTCAACTTAGTGAGTTGTTCTTTTATTTCTTTAGGCGAAGTATTTCTTGACTGCGTCAGCATTCATGGGACGTGGGAACTCCTCGCCATCCATAGTTTCAAGAATTAATGCACCACCAGAGAAGGCTTTCTTGACAACATACGGGCCTTCAAAATTGGGAGTCCACTTGCCCCTAGAATCAGTGTTAAAAGAATGATCTTCCTGAGCACGAGTTCGCCTTCTCTGAATTCACGAGGTTTGACCTTTTTATCAAATGCTTTCTTCATTCTTTTCTGATATAACTGTCCATGACACAAAGTTGTCATTCTCTTCTCTTCAATCAAATTCAATTGGTCAAACCTGTTCTGGACCCATTCAGCCTCTGTCAACTTGGCTTCCATTATCACACGCAACGAGGGAATCTCTACCTCAACAGAGAGTACAGCTTCCATTCCATATACTAGGGAGAACGGGGTTGCTCCTGTTGAAGTGCGGACAGATGTCTGATATCCATGCAGAGCAAAAGGGAGCATTTCATGCTAATCCTTATAAGTAACAACCATTTTATAGATAATTCTCTTGATATTCTTATTAGCAGCTTCAACAGCCCCATTCATCTTTGGCATGTATGGAGACGAACTGTGATGGACAATCTTGAATTCTTCACACAATTCTGTCATCATCTTGTTGTTCAAATTCGAGCCATTGTCAGTGATGATTCTACTCGGCACACCATACCGGCATATAAGATTGTTTTTGATGAAACGCACAACCACCTGTTTGGTAACATTGGCATAAGAAGCAGCCTCTACCCATTTGGTAAAGTAGTCAATTGCTACCAAGATGAAACAGTGTCCATTCGAAGCTTTAGGTTCTATCATCCCAATCATGTCTATACCCCACATAGAGAAAGGCCACGGGGAGGAAATCACATTAAGAAGTGTCGGAGGCACATGGACCTTGTTTGCATAAATATGGCATTTATGGCACTTCTTTGCAAATTTCTAACAATCAGATTCCATTATCAACCAATAGTAGCCTGTCCTTAGCATCTTTTTAGCCATCGAATACCCATTAGCATGAGTGCCAAATGAACCTTCATGAATATCATGCATCAACATGTCTGCTTCGTGTCTATCCACGCATCTGAGCAAGACCATGTCATAATTTCTCTTGTATAACACATTCTCACTGAGGAAGAAACTGCCTGCCAATCTTCTCAATGTCTTTCTATCTTTCCTCGGCGAACCAATCGGATATTCCTGAGTCTGAAGAAAATGTTTGATATCATAATACCAAGGTTTTTCATCTGCTGCCTCCTCTGTTGTAAACACATGAGCGGGCCTATCTAGCCGTCGAACTGTAATACGGGGTATATCATTCCAAGTATTCACTTGGTACATGGAAGCCAGAGTTGCCAGAGCATCCGCCATTTGATTTTCATCTCTAGGAATGTGATGAAATTCAACTTTATTGAAGAAGGGTAGTAATCTTCTAGCATAATCTTTGTAAGGGATCAAGCCAGGGTGACGAGTATCCCATTCTCCTTTAATCTGATTTAATACCAAAGCTGAATCACCATACACATCTAGAATTTTGATTCTAAGATCAATAGCTTCCTCAAGACCCATGATGTAAGCCTCATATTCCGCCATATTATTAGTGCAATCAAATGTTAACCTTGCAGTAAAAGGAATGTGCGATCCATGAGGAGTGACGACCACAACACCAATTCCTTTACCATAAGCATTCACCGCTCCATCAAATATCATACTCCAACGAGATTCAGGGTCGGGGCCTTCCTCAGGCAATGGTTCATCACAATCTTTCACTTTCAAGAACATCACATCTTCATCGGGGAATTCATATTCTGCAAACTAATGATCTTCCACCTGCTGGTGAGCAAGGTAATCTGCCAACACACTACTTTTGATAGCTTTTTGAGTGCGGTACTCAATATCATATTCAGATAACAACATCTGCCAGCGGGCAATTCTCCCAGTAAGAGCAGGCTTCTCAAAAATATACTTGATTGGATCCATTTTGGAGATCAACCAAGTAGTATGATTCAACATATACTGCCGCAAACGCTTTGCTGCCCAGGCCAAAGCACAACATGTTTTTTCTAGCGTGGAATACCGCGACTCATAATCAGTGAACTTTTTGCTGAGATAATAAATGGAGAACTCTTCCTTCCCTGTTTCATCCTATTGTCCCAGAATACAACCCATGGATTTATCCAACACTGTTAGATACATAATCAACGGTCTTCCTTCTACGGGAGGGAGCAAGATAGGAGGTTCAAGCAGATACTCTTTAATACTCTCAAATTCCCTTTGGCAGTCATCCTTCCACACACAACCTTGATCTTTCTTTAACAACTTAAAGATCGGTTCACACTTTGCAGTCATGTGGGAAATGAATCTGGAAATATAATTCAAACGCCCGAGGAAACCCCTGACTTGCTTTTCAGTTCTTGGTGCTGGAATTTCTTGAATTGCTTTGACTTTATCAGGGTCAACTTCATTTCTTTCTGGATAACAATAAAACCCAACAATTTCCCTGATCTAACTCCGAAGGTGCATTTATTTGGATTCAAGCGGAGACGATACTTCCTCAAACGCTGAAACAAATTCAACAAATCTTTTATATGCCCTTCTTCAGTTTGGGATTTTGCAATCATATCATCAACATATACTTCAATTTCCTTGTGCATCAGATCATGGAATAGGGTTTTCATAGCCCTCTGGTACGTTTCACCAGCGTTCTTCAACCCGAAGGGCATCACTCTGTAACAGAATGTTCCCTAGGGTGTGATAAATGTTGTTTTTTCCATGTCCTCTGGAGCCATTCTTATTTGATTATACCCGGAAAATCCGTCCATGAACGAGAATACCTTGAATTTTGTTGTGTTGTCCACTAACATGTCAATGTGAGGCAATGGAAAATCATCTTTCAGACTAGCTTTATTTAGATCTCTGTATTTTACGCACATGCGGACTTTTTCGTCTTTTTTCGGTACTGGGACAATATTGGCAATCCATTGAGGATATACTGACGTCACAAGAAAACCAGCATTAATCTGCTTTAGGACCTCCTCTTTAATCTTTACTGCCATATCTGGGTGGGTTCTTCTCAACTTTTGTTTAACTGGCAGACACTCTGGCTTCAACGGAAAACGATGCTCAACAATGTCTGTATCTAGACCAGGCATATCTTGATAAGACCAAGCAAAAATATCCACATACTCTTTCAACAGCTCAATCAACCCGCTTTTTACATCAGGATGCAACGATGCTCCAATCTTAATTTCCTTCGGATCTTCTTCTGAACCCAAATTAATCATTTCCAAAGGCTCCTTATATGGTTGAATGGTATTTTCCTCGTGCTCAAGAAACCGTGAGACCTCTTCTGGAATCTCATCATAATCTTCTTCTTCATCCCCAAACATAGGACAATCAAAGTTGGGAGAGGGTGCAGGGTCATTGTATTCAATAGGTTTTTTAATTAATTTGCACATGTGATTTATGATTGCTTTTAGAAACTGACACATATAACAAGTGATCATGCAGATTAATTTTCAGTTATTATTTATTTTGAAAGGGTTTTTTATTTGATTACCATTTCCCGAGAAAAAGCAGAAAATAAAGACATATTTTTGGAAGCAAAGACAACTTTTATTAATGATCTTAAAATCAAAGCAAACAGATAAGCCCATACAATACTTTCACCTTGGGCAGAGTGAAAGCTTTTCAAAAGAAAGAAACAGATTAACAAAACAAATTACTTTGAAATATGTATGCAAGAAGGAACATCAATGGTGACCCAGTTCTGAACTCAGACTCCATACGTCACATAATTCAGTACTTCCTGCTCTGCTTCATCCTCTTCAACATCATTAATTCCAGAACCAATTGGATGGAGGTAGCCTCCGCTGCGGAAAACATCATGATAACTGTTCATAAAAGACTTTGACTTCAAACTTTCACTTTTTCCATTCTTCAAAAAGAAACCCAAACCAGTTCTGTTTTTGTTCACGGGTGGATCCACAAGTTGTCCTCAAACTGCATTATGACCATTGCGTACAACCTACTGCGCATCCTTCAGCGAAACCACAAAATTCTCATTCCTCCTTATGTTGTCAATAGATAGGGCTTGGAACTGGGTTCCAACAGCAGCCTCATTCGCTTCTACAATACTGAAAGAGGATATATGGGATATCAACAATGCCTGCTCCCCATTTATGATCACCACCTTCCCTTTGCGCACAAACTTTAACTTCTGATGCAGAGTTGAAGTGACATCCCCTGCTTTGTGTTTCCATGGCCGTCCTAGCAAACAATTATATGCGGGAATAATGTCCATGACCTGGAAGGTTATCAAGAACAAATGTGGTCCTATATGGATGGGCAAGTCCACTTCACCGATGTCAGATTTCCTCGACCCATCAAAAGCCTTCACAATGATGCCACTCGGGCGCATAGGTGCTCCTTGATACTTTAACTTCATGAGGGTACTCCTCGGTATAACGTTCAGCGCGGATCCGTTATCAATTAGCACATTGGACAGCGAATCATTCTTGAAGTTCATAGATATGTGGAGGGCTAGGTTATGATTCCTCCTTTCATCTGGCAACTCATCATCGCAGAAACTCAAATTGTTACATGACATAATGTTTCCAATTACGCTGCTGAATTGATCTAATGGCATTTCACTCTCCACAAAAGCTTGGTCTAGTACCCTCATCAGTGATTCTCTATGAGCAGAGGAATTCATCAATAAAGCTAGAATAGATATCTTGGAAGGAGTCTGCAATAGTTGATCTACAATTTTGTAGTCTCTCATCTTAATTATCTTCAAGATATCATCCACTTCTTTCTCTAATGTAGCTCCACTAGTCTCTCCTGCAGCCTTCTTAGGCTCATCATTCTCAACAATCTTCTTTCCAGCAATAATATATCTTCGAATAACCGACACAAACACACGATCGCTACAGTTCACCCTGCTATTATCAGCTATATTTCCAACATCTGGCATTGGCTGGATGGGAATCTCCATCCCGTATTCTAAGATCGTAGCGTTGTATTTGTAAGGCACAGCCTTAACTGATTCATAGGGAACAGGACCTGGCCGACTAATTACCAATGGGGTAACAGCTGGTTTGCTATGGTACTCCACCTCAAGATGAGTGGGTGCACAAAAACAAGGTACAATGACGTTTACCCCTTCCTCAACACAATCAGCTATCAAAAAGTCATTTCCGGCAAACAAATCTTCGTCTGTAGAGAAATACTCATCTGCGGAGGCATACTCTTCCTATGACTCTTCTTCCATCAAACAAACTTCAACCATATCAATCTCGTGATAATCATCTCTCTGACCTGTGATCTTGATAATTCCATTGTCTAACAGCAACTGAACACCTTCCCTCACAATAGAACATCCTAGGGGGTTTTGACAACAAACTATGTAAGACCCATATTGGTGTTCCACCTGACCAGCAATACGGCAGAAGGTAGCATGCAACTGTACGAGATCCTCATTCAAATGATCCACATCAAAAATTCTGAATTCACCCGGACATCCAGAAACCATATTCACTTCCTCTTCATATTCTGCCCTAGGCCTGATTATATGGATTAAACCTTCATCCATCATCTCTTGTAGATCAGCCTTTATCTTCTCGCAACCCTGTATATTTGTACTGCAAATAGCACAACCGGCATGGTCATGCGTATAATAATTAAATTCACAGAGGTCTACGTGCATCTTCACCAAATCTCCTTGTGATACGGTGGGAAAGAACTGACTGTTTTTTGGAATGCTGGTTTGCGTTTTGCGTTTAGTTTTCGCAAAATGTCGCGGTAAGCAAGATTCGCCACCGACTATTATTTTATCCAACAAGGAAAGGAAAAAAGCACAGAAAATTTCCTTTTTCGAGATATTTCTCGGGTTCGAGGGGTAGATTATAGAAAGGGAAGGTGTTAGCACCCTTTCTATCCGTGGTTATCCACGGGCTCTTAGATACTTGCTCATATTATTTTCAAAATTTTGCTTTCTTTGTGTTTGTGGGTTTGAAAAAGTCTTTGTTTGAAAAGGAGTGTGAAAAGGAGTGTGAAAAGGATTTTGTTTTTTTGAAAGAGCAAGTACTTAAGAACCAACTACCTACTCGAAAAAAGAATCATTCTATGCTATCTTCCTTTAGACAATGCTATCCTACTATTGATGAATAGGTAGCACCGTCGTTGGAGTTTTAAGGGTCAATTCGATTTTAGGGACGTGCGGTCACTAAAGCAATGTTAGGACGCCTTAGCGGTAACCCTAATGTCTTAGATCATTTGTTTTGAGGCAACAATATCTGAGGCAACCGTTTCGAGGTGACTATGATCTTTGGATAAGAGGGCGACCCCTAAAACTACCTATACTCAATAACCGCGTACGAAGGCAACCAAGTGGAGTGTACCCTAGGAGCGCGCATGTGTGAGTGTGTCGTTTTCAGTTAATTTTATCTTTGTACATGTTAAAGGTGATCTATATTGATTTTAGGCTAAACATTCATTCTTATCATGCATCCCTATTATCAAACATCTAGCAGTTATATTTTGCGGAAAATAAATTACGGAAATTAAATTACAAGCCGTCGGGTATTTACATCGCCAAAAGCAACCCTTTGAAATTTAAATGCGGAAAATAAATAAAGCGATAAAAATAGTTAAAGTCCTATTAAGCTATTACATTCCAGGAACAAATACAATATTAAATAAAATGGATCGCGTACGGGAAATTAAATCGGGCGCAAGTTCTAGGGTTTTGACCCTTTTTCATTAAAGAAAAGATTTTTTTTTGTTATTTTTGAATTAAGAAAGAAATTAATCTAAGTTAATTATTAAATTAATAAATAAATTAATAAAAATAATTTTTTTTGTTTTTTTTTGTTTTATTTAAAGAAAGAAAATAAAATCGACCAATGTTAATAAAAACCTAATTATGTCTAATTGATTTTAATTATTGAAAAATATATTAAAGTTAATTCTAATTAATGACCTAAATTAATTAATTGATTTGTTAATAAAAAAGAAAATACTAAAATTTAATTTAATAAAGAAAATATTTTTGTTGTGTTTTTATATTTTTTATGAAAAGAATTTTTGATTGGTTAATAATTAAAGGAGAATAATAAAAGCAATTAATAAAACTAAATAAATAAAATAGCAAAAGGAAGAGGTTTGGGCCTGTTTGGGGGATTCAGCATAGCAATTTGAGGCCCATCACAAGCTGGCCTGGTTGACTTTGTGAATTCCCTATGCTCCTTTTGACTTGGTCCCATGGTGGACCATCATCCTGGATCACCAGATCTGGCCTTGGGCCATCTGGCAAGTAATTGAGTGAGGGAGTATGGTGTGCTACAACGCTTGATTTGCATGTGATAACCTGTAGAAAAATAACAAATGCAAATTTGGAGGACCTGGGATTCGAACCCAGGTCCTGTGGGCTGTGCCAATGTTCGCTTGCCACCAAGCCATTGTTTTTTAGTTGTTATTGATATACATAATAATAATAATGAAAGAAAAAACAATCATATTCCAGAAAAAGTAAAACAAAGCGCGCGTGTTTTGAATCAACCACTGGAGAGGCGACACGTCTCCATCTTCTTCCTCACGTCCGTGGCTAAAACCTATGCAACACCTATAGCCACGGACACCGCCTGTCACTAAAGGTCACGCATCCCTATAATCCACTGTGAGCCATGGAAATGAAATCTAAGGGCATGGTTGTGCTCGTCTCATCGTCCCGGTCACAACCATGCCCTTCTCATCAACCAACTTTCCCTGAAAAAGAAATGCTTAAAAACAAACCACAAACCCTAGATATGGTACCTCACAGTATGAGTCACATAAACAAAATTGGATAGTGTAAAAAGCTTAGAAACTTGATGAGGATCACAAATATGCAAATAGTTTGTACAAAAGATGCAGAAATAAAGATTTGTGAATTCAAGAAAGAAGCGATTTTTTGTGACTCTTACAGTGCTTTTGGACGTGTTTGAGAGCTTGCTTGGGATCCAGGAGGGTTATGTGATCACCCAGGAATTGATTGGAATCGTTCTTGGCTTCTGAATTTGCCTCTAAGTGTGAATTCAAACTCAAGCTTTTTCACACTTTTTTCAAGTTTTGTTTTCAGTGTTCTTGCAGCCTCTAGCCTTGTTTTCGTGCCCTCTAGCTTCCTTATGTATGATAGAATGTATTAGGTTAACAAATATGCCTTGAATCTTTGCACATCAATGCCATGGGATTTGATTTGATTCACCATTACTAAACCTTCCAAAATTGTCAAAAATCAATCTTTTTGCACATGGAATCTTGATACGAGTTTGATACCCTTGATGATGATGATTCAATCCTAAAATAGCCAAAAAGATATCAAGCAATCAATATTTGGATTTTATTTGATTTAATTTGTTTAAAAATGAAATAATTCAATAAAAAATCAAATAAAATAATAAAATTGATAAATGGACACAAGGCTGAAGCTAGGACACATATGCAATGTGGCAAGTTCAAATCAAGTGAAAAAGAATGGGCCCATTTGACAAAATTTGAAGTTTTGGGGATAGTTGACTTTTGGTAGTTTTGCAAAAATGCCCAACTTCAACAATACATAACTTCTTCAATTTTGAACTTTTGGAAGTGTTCTTGGAATTTTTAGAAATATTGAGATGTCTTATAACCAACCCATTTGGTCTCATCGCATTTTGATATTCCATGCTCAAGTTATAAGCTTTGGCAAAAAAGGTGTTTTTGCTGACTTTCAAAAATGACCTATAATGTCCAAATTTGTAACTTCTTGTGAGTGCATTTTCTGATCTTGGGGGTATGAAGATGGATTTTAGGAAATTGAATCCTCTTCAAAATGAGATTTGGATGGGTCATTTCTCATAAAGTATGAGAAAGTTATGCTTGGTCAAAGTTGAGTTGACTTTTCCTGCAAAACCCTAATTTAGCAACTTTTGAGTCTTGATGAATTTTGAGCAATCCTTGATGAATCATGATCAACCCTTGATAAAATGATGAAATATCATTCAAAATGATAATGTTGACAAAAAAATCTTGAAGTTTGACTGTTTATAGGTCACAGTTGACTTTTGCCCTAGCACAGTCGATTTTTGGACCCTTTGAGCAATTGACTGAGCAAACTTCCTCTGCAAGGCTTGAAATTTGACATGGATGAACTTGATAACATATTAGGACATTGGGGAGCACTTGAGGTCATTTGGACTCAAAGCTCTTGATGCAACACAAAACCCTAATTTGGGGTTGATTGTCTTAGGAGATAACTTGATTGTCCAACTCTTGAGCAATCTTGAGCCACTTGGAGATTTTTCTTGCCATGTTTTGAGAAATATGAGAGGGAAAATTTTGGGGTACAAAAGCTGCCCCTGTTCAATCTCCTTAAACCTGAGGATATAGATTGGCTTTCGTGCCTCTCGTGATCCGAAGGTGGAAGATGATTGAACACTAGAGTGCCCAGAAATTTGCACTCGCATGAAGTGGTATCAGCATCGTGATGTCGGGAATGGGCTTACAGATGCCATTTGGAGATTGTTGATAGGGGGTCTGAACTTGATTTTAACAGAAAACGAATTAGAATAAACCGTTGAGAGATTTATCTGAACCAGTGAGAAAGTCTTGGAGTACCTTCGACTGGAATAAGAATCAGGGAGATCTTAGCGTCGATCTGACTGAACCAGAGAAGGTCTTGGATTAACTTTGACTGGATAAGAATCAGAAAAATATTAGAATCGATTTAACTGAACCAGACGAAAGTCTTGTGAGAGCATCTTTCTGAGGAATCCGCTGAAACAACCCTCAATAGATGTAGTTTTTGAAGGGACTACCAGGTCATATAAGTATCCAACGATGTTTATTGATTCTTCTTTCCCTGAAAAGGTAAAGAGTTAGTCATATGCAATGTCATGATGTATGAAATGCATGATATATATATCAAGCAATGATGCTCTCAAAATAAATGAGATTGTGTGGTATGATGCGTATATGCCTGTATCATGATGTATGGAAATGTAATGTTTCTAGCTGGGGAAAATAACTCTCGGATAGCTGCTGAAGAATAGAGCTGGATTCTTCGTTTCCGCTAGGGATAGCGAACGAAGAGAATAAACCTGCAGGAGAGGATGACTCTGTTGGGGGAATAAACTGATGAGGAGATTACTCTGTGGGGAAGAGATGTTATGCTGAAGATTCCACTGATAAATTCCATCGGGATGAATTATCGTTGCTGGTGATATTAAATCCTATTGGGGATTGAATTCCTGTTTGTGAAAGGAAAGAAATCCGTTGGGGATGATCTTTGGTTGCGACTTCTCTGGGAATAACCTTTTAGACTCTTATGGGGATAATCCTTTGAGTTCTGCTGGGAATGATCCTTTGAACTCGGCTGGGGAGATTTATTTTTGTACTCCGCTGGGGATAAACTTCCAGAGTCTACTGGGGATGATTCTCCAAACTCCGTTGGGGAAGCTTTTTCAGACTGCGCTGGGAAAATTTTAACTCCGCCGGGGAGCATTCTTATATTCCGTTGGGGAATATTAAGACTGTCGGGGATATCAAGCCTTTTTAGTGCTGATGGTAGATAAACTATGCTTGGGGAGAATATTACCGATTCATTCACAATTGCAAGTCTCAGCTGGGGAGAGCTATCATTACTGTCTTACTCTATGGGGAGTGAAGGTATCCTAGCCATATTCTTCAGCTGAATCTACTTTTGTACCTGGTGGACAGAGCAACTGTATAGTTTGGACAATTTTTATTCCCCCTATTTCTAATATTACCCGTAATCGTCTTTTGTTTCGCATGTAAATATTCATGAGCAGCAATTAATGTCAAATGCATATATCAAAAATGAACATTGGACGTTCTTTGCAAATCAAAACAGATAAAGAAAAAACAGTTTGAAATTTCTTTGAAAATGAATTGTATTGATTTTGAAGTTTGGACTGTAAATAGGCGTTTTTGTACAAGAGGTTGACGTCCTAGTAAGAGAACGCCGCTGAATAATAGAATTTACACAATTTGTGAAAAATTAAACAAAACAGTCATGTGAATGATTCTACTTGGTTCCAACTCTGCTATGGCCTTTATGTCTTCGAGCATCCCATCACTTTGCTGCTTGGTTGAAGATGAATCATATTGATTAGTGTCGTCTGAGCTTAATAGTCGATACCGAAGTCTGGATGCAAGGTGATCCAATGAGACATAGTGTTACACTTTGATCCCTAATTTTTTTCTTGGACCGCCCTTTTGGGTTTTCAGTCCACCGGATACCCATTTTTGCCTAAGCCGCCTTTTCAGGTTTTCGACATGCCGGGTGCACAAATTTTTTCATTTTCATCCCTTATTTTTTCCCGAATGGTTCGCCGGAAAGCCCTTATTTTTTCCTAGGCCAGTCAACCTAGAGGGTCTTTGATTATGCGTAGTATTTTTTCATTATGTCTGCATTGACGGGATGAGGAAGGTCATCACCATCTATGGTGGTTAGAATCATAGCTCCTCCTGAGAAAATGTTCTTAACCACAAATGGCCCTTCGTAAGTAGGGGTCCATTTGCCCCTGGGATCATCTTGAGGTAGAATGATGCGCTTGATAACCAGGTCCCCAACTTGATATTCTTGTCGTCTGACTTTCTTGTTAAACGCCTTGATCATCTGCTTTTGATACGTCTGACCATGACAAATAGCAGTGAGTCTCTTTTCGTCGATTAAGTTAAGTTGATCAAGCCGGGTCTGGATCCAGTCATCTTCACTTAAACCTGCATCTTTCATGATCTGAAGAGAGGGTATCTGAACTTCAATGGGCAGTACGGCCTCCATGCCATATACAAAGGAATAGGGTGTTGCCCCTGTTGACATCCGTGCTGAGGTACGGTACCCATGGAGAGCAAATGGTAACATCTCGTGCTAGTCTTTGTATGTCACAGTCATCTTCTGCACGATCTTCTTAATGTTCTTATTAGCTGCTTCGATAGCCCCATTCATCTTTGGTCGGTAGGGAGAAGAGTTGTGATGCTGTATCTTGAACTGCTTGCAGAGCTCAGTGATCATTTTATTATTGAGATTTGTACCATTTTCCGTAATGATCCTCTCTGGTACACCGTATCAACAAATCAGATTGTGCCGAATGAACCATGCCACGATGTTCTTGGTTACTGTAGCGAAGGAAGCTGCTTCAACCCACTTCGTAAAGTAATCAATAGCTACCAGGATGAAACGATGCCCGTTGGATGCCGTAGGTCTGATCTCGCCGATCATATCAATGCCCCACATTGCAAAAGGCCAAGGTGCCGTCAAGACTTTCAGAGGAACTAGAGGTATGTGCACCTTATCAGCATAGACTTGGCACTTGTGACATGTCCGAGAATGCTGATAACAATCGGCTTCCATTGTGGACCAGAAATATCCTGCCCGAAGGATTTTCTTTGCCATGGTGTGTCCACTAGAATGAGTTCCGAAGGTACCTTCGTGTAAATCTGCCATGATCCTTTCTGCCTCGTTCTTATCCACACATCGCAGTAAGGTTGAATCATGGTTACGCTTGTAAAGAATACCATTGCTGATGAAAAACTTCGCTGCAAACCTTCTCAGAAACTTCTTGTCATTAACAGATGCACCCTCGGGGTATTCCTGAGCCTCAAGGTATCTCTTCACCTCATGAAACCAGGGTTTATCCACTACCTCTTCAGTCTCAAGATCACAGCAATGTGCAGGTTTGTCCAATCTTTCAATGATAATCCGGGGAGCTTCATTGTTCCAATTGACTTTGAACATAGAAGACATCGTAGCTAGCGCGTCCGCCAACTGATTCTCCTCTCTAGGGAAGTGTTCAAAGGTTATTTACTCGAAATGTGGGAGCAACGTCAATACATACTCCTCGTAAGGAATGAGATTTGGGTGTTTCCTATCCCACTCGCCTTTGATCTAACTGATCACAAGAGCAAAATCTCCGAAAACACTCAAGAACTTAATCCTTAGGTCAATTGCTGCTCGAAGACCCCGGATGCACACTTCATACTCCGCCATGTTGTTGGTGTAGTTGAAACATAGTCGGGTGGTGAACGGAGTATGAGAGCCTTTAGGAGATATGATCACGGCGGCAATGCCATTGTCCAAAGCGTTCGAAGCTCCATCAAAGTACATAGACCATCGGGATCCCTCCTCAGGTCCTTCATCTGGTCCAGGTGTCTCACAGTCAGTTACTAGCATGATATTCTCATCCGGAAATTCAAAGTTCATAGACTGGTAATCATCCACTGCTTGATGTGCCAAATGGTATGCCAACACACTTCCCTTGATTGCCTTTTGGGTCGTATATTGGATGTCATACTCAGTCAAGATCATCTGCCATCTTGCTATTCTTCCGGATAATGTTGGCTTCTCGAAGATATACTTGATTGGATCCATCTTTGATATCAATAGAGTAGCGTGAGTCAGCATATACTGTCTCAGCCGGCGAGCAGCCCATGCCAAAGCGCAACAATTTTTCTCGAGCAACGAGTATCGGGTCTCGCAGTCGGTAAACTTTTTGCTAAGGTAATAAATAGCATGCTCTTTTCGGCCAGACTCGTCATGCTGACCCAGCACACACCCCATTGAGTTGTCGAGTACTGTCAAGTATAGGATTAAGGGTCTCCCTTAAACTGGAGGCATCGGAATGGGTGGCTCTTGGAGATACTCTTTGATTATTTCGAAAGCGGCCTGACATTCATCATTCCATTGTACTACTTGATCTTTCTTCAGTAACTTGAAGATTGGTTCACAAGTAGCAGTCAGGTGCGAGATGAACCGGGCAATGTAGTTCAGACGTCCCAGAAAGCCTCTGACTTCTTTCTCTGTTCGGGGAGGTGGCATCTCTTATATGGCCTTCACCTTTTCCGGATCCACTTGAATACCTTTATCACTTACGACGAAGGCCAGCAACTTACCAGATCTCACCCCGAAGGTGCACTTGTTCGGGTTTAACCACATCTTGTACAACTTCAACCTGTCAAACAACTTCTGAACGTGGTCAAGATGTTCTTCCTCCATCTGGGATCTTGTAATCATGTCGTCGACGTATACCTCATTCTCGTGATGGATCATGTCATGAAACAAAGCAACCATAGCACGCTGATACGTTTCCCCATCATTCTTCAATCCAAAAGGCATGACCTTGTAGCAAAAGGTACCCCACTGAGTAACAAAAGTTGTCTTCTCCATGTCTTCGAGAGCCATTTTAATCTGATTATAACCGGAGAAACCATCCATAAAGGAGAATACCTTGTGCTGAGCGGTGTTGTCAACCAGAACATCGATATGAGGTAGAGGGAAATCATCCTTGGGACTCGCCCTATTCAGATCTTTATAGTCAACACACATTCGAACTTTACCATCTTTCTTCGATACAGGAACCACATTGGCCACCCACTGTGGGTAAGAAGTCACTGCTAGAAAACCGGCGTCAAACTGTTTCATAACTTCAGCCTTGATTTTCTCAGACATCTCTGGGCGCATTCGGCGGACCTTCTGTTTCACTGGAGGACAGTCTTCCTTGGTAGGCAGGCGGTGAACCACAATATCGGTATCCAACCCAGGAATATCTTCATAAGACCAGGCGAAGATCTCAACATAGTCATACAACATCTGAATCAATCGTTGCTTCACATTAAGCTCCAAATTTGCACCGACCTTGACCTCTTTCTTGTCCTCTTCTGTACCCAGATTCACTGATTCCACGGGCTCTTCATGCGGCTGAATAACCCTCTCTTCCTGAAGTAACAGTCTTGCAAGTTCACCAGGCACTTCGCAATCATCTTCACCATCGTCTTCGGCTAAGTTGATCAGACTTCCGAAGTCATAACTGGCAGTAGCAGAGTCGTTACCAGTGAGATCCAGAGTAGATGTAGACCTGTATATGTGAGTGTGTGTAAAATAGCTATTTTGCAATATGTAATAAAAGAAAAACAAGGAGCGCAAAATTTGAAATGCAAGAAAACGTCCAATGCTTTTATTAATGATATATGAAAATGACACACATAAAGCCCTCACGAATGAAGCCACGGTGCCCCGGGTAAGACACCATGTCGTAAAGTTTAAAACATTGTCTGTTACAAATTCAAAACAAAAAGTCTCATTACTGGGTAACAAAAGAAATTGGGATGAAGTCTTTTGCTGTCCAATTGCCTAGTCCACCATCAGTAGTAGGATAGATCCAGTTGTCAAACTCAGACTCTTCCACATCGTCTTCAATGGCATTCACTCCTGAATTGCTGATGAACAGGGGAGGTCTTCCGATCCGTGCATTCCGAACGGTCTTTTGAGCTTCTGCAGTGAAACCCAAACCAAAATTGTTAGTCTTCTGTGCACAATCATGGAGTTGGCCCCAACTTTCACACCCACTTTTCTCAACAACAGCCCGGGCATCCTTGAAGGAAGCCATCTTCATAGGAGGATCTTCAACAACAGTCTCAGTTGATGCTAGTGTCTAGGGAACCTCTTCAAAATGCTGAAATGGGGTCTCAATGAACTCCCCATCCATTTCTACATATCGGAAAGAGTTGAGGTGGCTCAACATGTACGCCTCCTCTCCTTGTACTGACACAATTTTCCCTTTGACCGGGTACTTCAGCTTTTGGTGGAGCGTAGACGTTACTGCCCCAGCTTTGTGGATCCACGGACGACCCAGCAAACAAGAATAAGATGGCCGAATGTCAATCACATAGAATGTAGATGCAAAAACCTGAGAACCAACCTTGATCAGAATATTCACTTCACCGTGTACCATTCTTTTAGACCCATCAAAGGCCCTGACGACGATGTTGCTTGGTTTCAGCTCCAACCCTTCATAGTCCAGCCGGTCTAGAGCTTTCTTAGGCAAAACGTTCAATGAGGAACCAGTATCCACCAATACGTGAGCAAGAGTGGTGCCCCTGCATTTAATGGAGACATGCAGGGCATCATTATGATTCTTCCCCTTAACAGTCGAATCGGTGTCAGAGAAACCCAACTTATTATCAGCACTCAGACTAGCCACGCAATCTTTAAACTGGTCAGCTGATGTTTCTTGAGGTACACGTGCAGTCTTCAGGATTGCAATCAGAGCCTTGGCATGGGCCTCTGAGCATAACAACAGTGATAACATAGAGATTTTGGATGGGGTTTTCCCCAGCTGCTCGACTACATTGTAGTCGCTCTTTTTGATGATCTTCAAAATTTCCTCCATCTCTTGTCTAGAGGCTTCAACAGTAATTTTTTTCGGTGCCTCCGTCCGGGCAGGCTCATCAGTGGTCCTTTGCCCCGAGCGTTAGAGGACTCGGCAACAGAGGTAAGAATGGGAACTTGTATAGGAATAGTAGCAGGTACATTGTCAGGTGTAATAACAACAAGTTTCCAGACAAATTGGTGGAGAGATATCAGGGGAGAAAAGTCTTCTGCTGCGGGTGACTTTAGCAGGTCCAACAATATTACTGACGTCAGTACCAGCATCCAACTCTTGTTTAACTCCATGAAAATAAACATCAGCCCCGTAGTGCCAAGGGACAACTTTATCATATGTATAGGGGATAGGCCCAGGAACAGTGATGATCAATGGTGCGATTCTTGGAACAGATGTAATTCTAACAGGCTTTCTCGAGGAAGCCTTGGAAGAATCATCGAAAATGGTGACAATAGCAACTTCTTCAGTATGAACTAAAGGAACAACAGTCTTCTCAAACAGAATTTCTTTACTATCCATCAGGCGTTGGACACCTGATTTCAAAAGATGGCAACCGGTTGGTAGGACAGAACACATACGGCAACCTTCGTCACAACCCAGAAATAAACCGGATGACAAAAGATTCTTCTTCACAGTCATCAAGGGAGTAGAAATATCTTTCACAGAAACCACAAATGAGTCTTCCTCTACAGCATTCACTCCATGCTTGGGCATAGGAGCAGTCACAACATTAGGTCTTTCGGGCGCCTCGAAATCAATCTCCTTAGCATCAATTAACTCCTGTATTTTGTTCTTCAAAGCCCAACAATCATCTGTATCATGTCCTGGGCTATCAGAGTGAAAAGCACAGTGGGCATTAGGATTATACTTAGGCGATGCAGTGTTGGGATTCTGCGGAGCCTCCCTTGGAGTTACTAGATTGGTTTTCAATAACTACGGCATAATCTGAGACAAAGTCATGTTGAGATGGGTGAATTGCCTTCGAGGTCTCTCGGCCTTTTGTTGATTGTTGCGCTGAGGAGCCCCAACAGGTCTTGAAATAACAACCGCATTAACAGCTTGGCGGCGTTCAGGTCTATTCTGGCTTTTTGAACTGTAAACAACACTGGACTCCTTCTTAAAAGGCTTTTTCTCGGTGCTCAATGAAGCACCCTTTTGTATCTTACCAGACTTAATACCATCCTCAATCCTTTCACCGGTCATAATTAGCTCTATAAACCCAGACGAAGAGCTTCCAATCAGATGGTTGAAAAACGGACCAGACAAGGTCCCCAGAAACATATCCACTAGCTCCCTATCAGCCAAAGGTGGTTGCACTCTTCCAGCGAGATCCCTCCACTTCTGAGCATAATCTTTGAAACCTTCACCCGTTCCCATAGACATACCCTGGAGTTGGGTACGCGTGGGAGCGAGGTCGGCATTGTATTGGTACTGCCTGTAGAAAGCAGCAGCCAAATCTTCCCAATTGCGGATACTGGCTCCTTCTAACTGGTAAAACCATTCAAGCTGAGTCCCTGAGAGACTGTCTTGAAAGAAGTGGATCCGTAGGTTCTTATCAGCGGTGTACGGCTGAATCTTCCTTACATACGACCGGAGGTGCAGGTTTGGGCAAGAAACTCTGTCGTACTTAGCAAAGGTTGGTGCTTTGAATTTGTGGGGAATCACCACCCCAGATGACAGACCCAGATCTCCAAAGTCCAGACTAGGCACCTTCTGAACTTCCATCGCACTCAACCTGTCTTCCAGTTGCTTGTATTTATCCTCAGCCGGAGGATACTGGTCTTCGTTGAAGTCTGTCTCGTTGTCTGAAACCACAGGGCTAGGAGCCCTCCTTTCTTCCTGACTATCTTTCCCTCCAGATGAGGTGGTCAAATCAACTTCATCTCGTAGCCTGTTTCCGAACCTGTGACCCGTGTTAAACAGGACTGTCCTCTTCTTCTTCTTCTTCTTCTTCTCCTTCTTCTCTTTCAAAATAAGGGTCTTCAGATCTTGCTGACCCTTAGCTAGATTGATGAACTGCTCTTGGAATTGGGCATTTTGAGCCTGCAGAGCCTTGATTGCTTGTTCAGTCGATGGTTCAGAAGACATGATGCTGAAATAAACAGCGAAGAAGATGAGAAAACCTGTAAGGATACCTTTTATGAGGTGCATGGAATGAAATGCGTATGATATGATTTCAAAGACATCGAGAGATTCAAATTCGTAACCAAGAAATGAAACACACTTTTATTAGATAAACTTTGAAATTAATTGTTCAACAAATTTCCCTTAAGGCGTTACAAGAAAGGAAATACTGAAAAGTAAATAAAAACTGGAAGTAATCAAAGGACATCAACGCTCCCATGGTCGTTTGCCTTTAGTGCTGACATAGTCATTGATGATCTGCTCTTTCTCCAACTGCCTAGTCAACTTTTGGATCTTTCGCTCTTGCTCGTGATACTTTTCTCTATAAGTATCCCTCTCTTCCCTTAGCTGCATCCAGGACCTCTTCAATTCCCCAATGTCAGTAGGCATGTAAGGGTGGAGGATGGTAGGAAGAACCCCCTCTTCATTAGCAACTTCAACAATGATAGGCAAGACGGCTTCATACGGCATTCCCAGCTTTTGGGCACGGATGCGAACCCATCTGAGATATGGCTCCATCGGAAGAGAAGTCTTTGGACCCAGCTCGTGTGGATCAGATCTGTGAACTCTATCCCAAGCCCTTATGAATCTGCGGCGTTTCTCGTCACTGTCGCCTTGAAAATCAAAGATGATACTAGGCATTAGCAGCTCATGAGGTCCTTCCCTTCTGGCTCGCCCAAACTGACGTAAGGCCAAGCATGGATTGTAAGTAATTCCTCCATTGGTTCCTATCAGTGGAACATTGGGGTATTCCCCACAGCGATCAATAATAGCCACCTCGTCCATACCCTTACTAGTCCAGATGATGTCATTGTGAGAGAGAGACATAACCCTATAAGCCCAGCCCATGCCTTCTTTGTTCTTCAAAACTGACTTGGGAAGGTGAGAAATAAACCACCTTGCCAACAATGGAGCACAACACATCAAGGTTCCCCGCTTCTGAGCAGTACGGGCATACAACTGATGAAGAATGTCACCCAAGAGAGTGGGTACAGGATTACCAGAGATGAAGATTTTTACCGCATCCACATCAACAAAGGAGTCAGAGTTAGGAAACAATACCAAGCCATATATCAAAAGAGCCAAAATATCTTCGAATGCCTGGAAGTATAGACTATCCCAGAAATGATTAGCCTTACCAACCAAGAACTTAGTCAGAAAGCCCTTTGCTCCACTACGAGTTTCCAAATTAGCCATTACCTCATCCTTTGTCATATGAAGGGCTGAAGCAATCTCTTCCGGCCTCAAGATCTTCTCCCAACCTGTGAACGGGGTCTGTTCCAGAATAGAGATACCGAGCATATCAGAGAACTCTTCCAAGGTAGGGACCAACTGGTAGTCCTGAAAAGTAAAGCAATGGTACAGTGGATCATAGAACTGGACTAGGACACTCATCATCTGCTCGTCCAATTTGGAGGTGACCAAACTAAGAAGATGCCCATGTCTTCTGATAAAGGAAGTAGTATTTGACATCTTTGCAACCAACTCTTTAAGCATAGTGGGAACCTAGACAATGTTGATCCAGATGGTGTTCCTACGCATGGGTGCCATGACCTACAAAACAGAACAAAGATGAATCCCTCCTGTCTTTGAAATAGGTTAGTCCAATGCAAGATGTATGCAATGTTATGATGTCATGATGTCATGATAGAAAGCACACCACAAGTATCCACAAATAGCGAACATGGTAAAGGCACACAAGTCACACAGAGAGCCCTTATATTTCAGGCTGGCAAGGAGTCTAGGTACTACCCTTTTTCAGTTCAGTTGGTTTAAACATGTCCTAAAAATAGTAACCGGGTTCTAGAGGATCTCAATATCACTGACTACCCTCAATCGGTCATAATTCCAGTTTAGCAACCTTTTCTTGCGGTTGGAATCATCGCGAGAGTTTAGTCTCAATGAGTGTAGCATACTGCTACTGTTCTATGGCCAAGTTGGTCAATTTAAAGGTTCTAAGGTCAGTTGGTTCTTAATGACCCCTTAGCAGACCCATATTCTCCTCGTTCCAACACAAGGGATATCGGTACATACTAAAATTCCAAACCAATGTAGCTACTGCTTTAACCGTATCGGTCTATGCCGTACAGTTCCCTCACAGTTTATTGCTACTTACCTAAAGGGTGCCCCCAGATCCGGGTTAGGATCTATAGAAACTCCGATTCAAGCCCACAAATATAAAGCATACAAATAAAACAATTGAAAACACAATGATCTAGTCCTAAGGTACACCCCACTTATAAGCGTCCCCAGCAGAGTCGCCAGTTCTGTGATATGGTGGGAAAGAACTGACTGTTTTTTGGAATGCTGGTTTGCGTTTTGCGTTTTGTTTTCGCAAAATGTCGCGGTAAGCAAGAGTCGCCACCGACTTTTATTTTATCCAACAAGGAAAGGAAAAAAGCACAGAAAAATTCCTTTTTCGAGATATTTCTCGGGTTTGGGGGGTAGATTATAGAAAGGGAAGGTGTTAGCACCCTTTCTATCTGTGGTTATCCACGGGCTCTTAGGTACTTGCTCATATTGTTTTCAAAATTTTGCTTTCTTTGTGTTTGTGGGTTTGAAAAAGTCTTTGTTTGAAAAGGAGTGTGAAAAGGATTTTGTTTTTTTGAAAGAGCAAGTACTTAAGAACCATCTACCTACTCGAAAAAAGAATTGTTCTATGCTATCTTCCTTTAGACAATGCTATCCTACTATTGATGAATAGGTAGCACCGTCGTTGGAGTTTTAAGGGTCAATTCGATTTTAGGGACGTGCGGTCACTAAAGCAATGTTAGGACGCTTTAGCGGTAACCATAATGTCTTAGATCATTTGTTTTGAGGCAAAAATATCCGAGGCAACCGTTTCGAGGCGACTATGATCTTTGGACAAGAGGGCGACCCCTAAAACTACCTATACTCAATGACCGCGTACAAAGGCAACCAAGTGGGGTGTACCCTAGGAGTGCGCATGTGCGAGTGTGTCGCTTTCAGTTAATTTTATCTTTGTACATGTTAAAGGTGATCTATATTGATTTTAGGTTAAACATTCATTCTTGTCATGCATCCCTATTATCAAACACCTAGCAGTTATATTTTGCGGAAATAAATTGCGGAAATTAAATTACAAGGCGTCGGGTATTTACATCGCAAAAAGCAACCCTTTGAAATTTAAATGCGGAAAATAAATAAAGCGATAAAAATAGTTAAAGTCCTATTAAGCTATTACATTCCAGGAACAAACACAATATTGAATAAAATGGATCGCGTGCGGGAAATTAAATCGGGTGCAAGTTCTAGGGTTTTGACCCTTTGTCATTAAAGAAAAGATTTTTTTTGTTATTTTTGAATTAAGAAAGAAATTAATCTAAGTTAATTATTAAATTAATAAATAAATTAATAAAAATAAATATTTTTGTTTTTTTTTTTGTTTTATTTAAAGAAAGAAAATAAAATCGATCAATGTTAATAAAAACCTAATTATGTCTAATTGATTTTAATTATTGAAAAATATATTAAAGTTAATTCTAATTAATTACCTAAATTAATTAATTGATTTGTTAATAAAAAAGAAAATACTAAAATTTAATTTAATAAAGAAAATATTTTTGTTGTGTTTTTATATTTTTTATGAAAAGAATTTTTGATTGGTTAATAATTAAAGGAGAAAATTAAAAGCAATTAATAAAACTAAATAAATAAAATAGCAAAAGAAAGAGGTTTGGGCTTGTTTGGGGGTTCAGCATAGCAATTTGAGGCACATCACAAGCTGGCCTGGTTGACTTTGTGAATTCCCTATGCGCCTTTTGACTTGGTCCCATGGTGGACCATCATCCTGGATCACCAGATCTGGCCTTGGGCCATCTGGCAAGTGATTGAGTGAGGGAGTATGGTGTGCTACAACGCTTGATTTGCATGTGATAACCTGTAGAAAAATAACAAATGCAAATTTGGAGGACCTGGGATTCGAACCCAGGTCCTGTGGGATGTGCCAATGTTCGCTTTCCACCAGGCCATTGTGTTTTAGTTGTTATTGATATACATAATAATAATAATGAAAGAAAAAACAATCATATGCCAGAAAAAGTAAAACAAAGTGCGCGTGTTTTGAATCAACCACTGGAGAGGCGACACGTCTCCATCTCCTTCCTCACGTCCGTGGCTAAAAACTCTGCAACACCTATAGCCACCGACACCGCCTGTCACTAAAGGTCGTGCATCCCTATAATCCACTGTGAGCCATGGAAATGAAATCTAAGGGCATGGTTGTGCTCGTCTCATCGTCCTGGTCACAACCATGCCCATCTCATCAGCCAATTTTCCCTGAAAAAGAAATGCCCAAAAACAAACCACGAACCCTAGATATGGTACCTCACAATATGAGTCACATAAACAAAATTGGATAGTGTAAAAAGCTTAGAAACTTGATGAGGATCACGAATATGCAAATAGTTTATACAAAAGATGCAGAAATAAAGATTTGCGAATTCAAGAAAGAAGTGATTTTTTGTGACTCTTACAGTGCTTTTGGACGTTGTTGTACCCCAAAATTTGCCCTCGTATTTTTCCACAAGAAATCACAGCTTCAGGCTTTTCCTGATTTTTCAGACTGGCGTAAGAATCAGTCAAACAAACTTTTCTTATCAGTCAGACAAAATTAGGGTTTTCATTGATTTTTAAGCAGTTCAGGCAGATTGCTAAGGTTTGGTTGAGTTGGCTCAGGTTTTGATCAGGCGGACGTTTCTTTGACATTTAATCAAGAACTAGGGTTTGTGCGCGCAGAAAGAATTAATTTTACAGTTCTTTTCAGTTTACTCTGAGATTTGGATTGAGGCATTTGAATCAAGAACTTGCAGTGTTTTGTTTAATCAGTAAAGGCTAAGGCATTTGATTTGAGATGAGATAAAAGTTGAGGTGCTTAAATTGAGAATCTGCAGTGTTGATTTAATCAGTAAAAAGATAAGTATCTGGATGTTGGTTTGATTAACTGTGCATTGTTTAATTGGAGCGTCGGGTTTATTATTGATCGATGCTAAAACCATAGTGTTTATTAATTGTTTGTTTATTCTAAGTTAGGATAATTGGAATTTATTTCCATTTATTATAATTTAAGAATTTGTAAGTAATTAAATAGACAACTGAAAAGAAAAAAAGGGAATTAACTGATCAAGATTAGATTTTATTCATCTTTAATTATTTGTTACAATTGTTATTTGAATACAGTATTTATTTACAAAGTATTCATAATAATAATGGTTACAATGATTAAATTTGAAATGAAATTTCATCCTAATTCCTAAGTCTTCATCTTCTATCCAATGCTCCCTCTGCTTCATTTGATTTTATCTGCAAAAAAATAAGAAACAAAAGAAAAGTCAAAGCAGATAAAATAATTAAAGGTAGACAGATAAAAAATGAATTCATCATTAAAGGCGACTGGCCGGAATCAGTTTTCCCTCTCTACAAATCACGAGATTTCTCCCGGTTCACAAAGAGGGATGGAATGTCTTGCAATTTAAGAATGAAATGCACAAAAGTATGATTGCACAAATTCAAAATTGTCACACATGCTGCCTAGTTTCAAGTTTTCAACCAAAGGAACCAAATCAATTGAAAAGTGCACAAAGTTGCATAGTTCATAAAATGCCAAACAAAATCCAAAGGCAAACTGAACTGAACTAGAACCACTAGTTCCAATTTCAAACTTTCCACAAGCTGCCAAAGAGCTATCAAAAAGCTACCCAAAAGTTGTCAAGAAGTACAAAGAGGCATAAGATCTGGAAAAAGAGATAAGAGATATGCAGAGTAAACCAACTAGTGCAAGCAACATCAAAAGTTACATCATTTTCAGACCAGTCACCTTTTCAGAATAGGACAAACATAAGCAATATAAAATATGCTTTTAATCTGTCAAAGAGAGAGAGAGAGAAGAGGAAAAGAAGATAGGCTTACAGGCTTAGGCTTGAAGAAGAAATATATAAAACAAACTGTTATCAACACAGTAAAAGAGGAGGGGGCAGAATAATATATCAAGAAGCTCTAAACAAAAAGCCAAAAGCTCAAAACGGTAACAGAAGACAGTCCTGCCTTAAGCCTAAGCTTAAAACTCACAAAAGGCCATCAACCTGCTCAAACCCTTAAAACATACAAACTGTATCAAACACTTCAAAAAACCTGCAAACTTCTGAAGCAAACTTACAAGAAGAACTGTCAAACACAAACTGATATCAAACCTAAAACCAGTTCACAAAAACATAAACCAGCATATCCAAACCTCACCAAAGCCTTACCTGATTCAAAGAGCCCTCAACCTACCAGCCTGCATCAAATCAAAGGCCCTAAAAGGCCATCAACCTATTTCAAACCTGAAACACAAGCCTAAATCCTGCATAGTTCACATAACAAAAGCCTAAGCCTGTCAAACTTGTCCCCAAAGCCAAGTAAACCATCTCAGAATCAACAAAATCCAACCAAAACACACGCCCTCAGAATTGCTTCATCACTGGGCTAACAACAACATTAATATTTCTCAGAGTCAGAGGCTAACAAGAGAAGAAGGCAACCAAACATATCAAACATTCAGGGCAATTCAGAGTAAGGAAACATAAACCCTCAGAACGTTGTCATCACTGGGTTAACATACAGGGGCAAGCATTAATATCAGCATACAAAAGCGAGGCAAAGAGGGCCATCAATCAAGCATATCATCATACAGAAGCCATCAATCAAGAAAAGGCAACATAAGTGTTCAAAGAGGCAAAGAAGCGAGCGTTTCAAAAGCAACAGAAGTGAAGGGCAAACAGAAAAAGAAGATAAAGAGGCGTTCTCAGATAATCATCATAAAACACGAAAGGGCAAAGACACAGAGTACCGTGGTTACCGGAGCTAGCTCAACACCGCTTCCTCCACCCTCAGCCGCCTAGAGCACCTCCAAACTCCGTCCTCCTCCGTCTCCAAAAGGTAGTATCTTTTCTTTTCTCTCCATTCATGCACCTCAAACAAAAAACACTTAATCAGAATCAATAAACAAAAAGCAAACATGTAAGAGTTAAAAACCCTAAAATGCGTCAAGTTAGAAATTGTCACCTTGAACATCACTGAGCGACCATGGAGGGAAGAGGACGAAGGGTGAAGCCTGGTGGCCATGGGCGAAGGAGTTCATTCAGTGGCTATGGCGAGAAGGACGAAGACGAAGACGAACGACGACGGCACCTCTGTGTTCAAACAAACCCTAACATCCAAAACGAACAAAACAATTGTAACCCTAAATTGTTAAACAGCGTTATGGGCCTTGCCCTTTCAGAAGCCTTAAGCCCATCAAATTTTGGCGCGTACCCCCCCTTTTTTATTACTACTTCAAACCTTATTTGGGCCATGAATTTCCATTGAGCCCATTTTCCTTTTTTTGTTTTAAACTAACATCCTTTTATTTATCATCCTTTTTTATTTAAACTAATATATACCATTTTTTGTTTATAAATAAATGATACACTAAACTTTTTTTCTTTTACCTTTTTATTAGCATAATTAAAAGCACATAATATTTTATCAATAAATACGTAGGAAAAAAGATTTTCTTTTATTTTCTTTTGAATTAAACGTTTATTCATATGTAAATACACTAACATTAATACATAATACATAGAACTTAAAACAATTTTCTTTTTCCTAATCTTAAAACTTTTTTTAAAATGTTTGTACATAATTACATCAATATATAATTTTTCTTTAAGTTAAATACTTTTCTTTTCTTGAAATATTTTGTTTTGTACATATTAATAAAATACGAGAATACAAAATTAAATAAACAAAACACTTAATTTTTCATTAAGTTCACATCTCAACTTGTAAATAAATCACATACACATTTACAATACACATTTTATCTTTCTTATACATTGATACATTTGCTTGTCCCTTTTTACATTGCTATTACTTTACATTTGAGATGGTGATTGATTCGATTTGGTTGTAAATATTTGGATACTACACTCCTATAAGTCTCATCCCCCATTTGTAAACATTTGTACCCCCACTCCCGGATACTATTTTGTAATAGCGTAGACTTTAAATTCCCGCAATTTATCGCTTTCAAATAGGCCATGGTTAGACCTAGGGTTTGTATGTACATAAAATCAAACGCTAGATAACCTAATACAAGACAAATACATGAAATCAATACACAATCACACTTGCACCCCTAGGGTAATCCCGCTTGTTGCCTTCCAAAATGGGCCATGCTTGCACGTTGAGTTTCTTTGGCAAAACAATTCAAATGATCATAGTCCCTCGATGACGCTTCCGAAAGTCGCCTATCAAAATGATCAAGTCCCTTCAAGCAAATTGCCAAAGATACTTGGCACCATTGCATTCATGGTCCATACGATGACCCGCGCCTGTCCCGTTAAACATCCTAAATGCAAGATTGTCCACCAAATACAATGGTGGAACAAAATTGTTAAAAAGGGTTAAAACATGAGAAAAACCTTTGAGTAAATTTAGGGGTAGACAACTCTTAGTTACTTGATAAAACTTTCAAAAACACTTGCCTACTTTTCAAACCACACTCCACAAACACTTTCAAAACAAACTTTCAAAAACATTTGAAACATCTTTTCGAAAAGATACACACCTTTGTGAAACACTCAAACACGAGTCATTACAATGGTTGCCTAAGACAAGGCATCTTCTTCAAAAACATTTTCAAAACACACACACACACACCACAATTTCAAGCAATTGAAAATCAAAGGCAAGTGATCTAAAAAACCAAGTAACTAAGAGCCCATGGATAACAATGGATGAAGAGGGTGCTAATACCTTCCCTTTTCATAATCTACCCCCCGAACCCACAAAACATCTCAAAAAGGTTTTTCCTGTGCTTTTTAACCTTTCCTTTAGGATAAAATAAAAAGTCAGTGGTGACTCTTGCTAAACCGAACAAGTGCGAAAACAAACGCAAAAACTCAAGTCAGTTCTCCCACCGTATCACAGAACTGGCGACTCTGCTGTGTAATGATTCAAAAGTGGGGTTACCTTAGGGTTTAGATCACCTTTACATTCTTGCTTTGATTGCCTTGATTGCTTTACTTTTTGGTTCCTTGTTTGGGCTTGTTGTAAATCCTACACCCGGATTTGGGGCACCTTTTTAGGTAAATAGCAAAAAAACTGTGAGGGAACTGTGCGGGGTATACCGACATGGTTGAAGCAGTAAGCTATGTTAGTGTGACATATTTGTGAGTACCGGTAACCCTTGAGTTCAATCAAGGAGAGTACGGGGCCGCTGAGTGATGTCGTGAAGCACTAACGAACTCTTAGAACCTTAATTGACCATCCTAGCCTTTTTAGGGGTAGTGAGATGACCGACTTTGGTGCAGTCCGAAGTTGGTAGATACTCGATACTACACCCATTGAGGGTTGTTTTCTTGGAATATTTTGGTCGCCAGTTAAGTGGCTAAACCGAAACAATGAACACAGAAAACAATCCAATGATATTGAGCTCCTTAGAACCCGGTTTCTATTTTAGGACAGGATGAGCCAACTAACTTCAAGAGGGTACTTACCTACAACCCCATGCAAGCCCAAACCTAAGGACTTATTTTGCTTTGTGTGAATATGATTGTGTGTATATACACTTACTTACTTGCATACATGTACATAACATCATAACATCATTGTTGTACCCCAAAATTTTCCCTCCCATTTCTCAATGATTTCTCATCACAAAACCTTGGAAGCCCAAGATCCAGTTAGGGTTTCATCTGCTCAAGACTTCTCCTTGCACTGTGGACCCAAATTAGGGTTTATGTTTGCACAAAGATGTTTTGACCTAAAATGCCTAAGATGACTTTCATGCTTCATATTGGACCCCCAAGTTTATCCATACCAAGTTTCAAGCCTTGATTCCAGGTTTTGCCCAGTCAATTGGACAGTTGACCTAAAAATCAGTTGTATTGGGGAAAAAGTCAAATGTGGCCAATTGACAGTCAAACCTCATGAAAATTGACCCACATCAACATTATGAACTCATATGGACCATTTGATCAAGTTTGGATCACAATTCCATAAGAAATTTGATCAGATCACCAAAAGGGCAGAATGGTCATTTTTAGGGTTTTGACTGCACAAAGGCAATTTTTGACTGTTTGACCTAGCCAATGGCAAACCAAGCTCATATATGGACTCAAGGACCCCATGGAATTATCTTGACATGCTCAAAAAACTCAAAAGATCCCAAGTACACAAGATTGACAGTTGAATTTCCCAGTCAATTGATCAATTTTTACTGTATACTGAAAAGTCAAACTTTGACTTTTTGGTCAAAATCAAGAGTCAAGATTCATTTTTCATCAAAACATGCCAAATCATGAAACTTGTTCATCAAGAAATCACAAAATGCAAATTAGGGTTAGAAATTAGAATTTTTCATAACTTAGAATTTTTCTAAGTTATGAAAAACCCTAATTTTTTCCCAACTTTGCCCCACTTTCTCACCAAGATCCATTTGGATTCAAACAAAAGTCAAAACATGAAAGTTGTAGCTTGTTGCATAATCTACAACTTTGAATCACAAAGTTTTCCCATTTGAGGCTTGTATCTCAAGTTACAAATTTTTGAATAAGGGCACTAAACCATTCTTAACTTAGTGAAATTTTAACCTATTTTGACAAGGTTTTCTACCCAACTTCAAGGCCATTTTCCATACACTTACACTTGGAATTTCAATTTGAATTTCAAATATGGATTGTAGTACACATTCCAAGCTTTCCAAAATGTCAAAGAACTTCTCAAACAACCTCATGGTTAGGGAGAATCGAATTTTGCAAAATGGGAAAAAGTCACTTTTGTTCTTGGCCATGTACATGTTCATAACACTATGCATTTCAATCTCTGCTTGCATATCTTGATTACAGGTCCTTAAACCATCCAACACTCATAAATTTAATGCATATTATTTGTGCCAAGGCCATGTTCTTTGTGTTCTAGCATTGCATAAAGAATTTATCCCAAAATAGATAAAGCATTTCTTCCATTTTTGCAAAAGGTAGCTTTATGTCCAATTACAAATCCAAGAAGTACAGTCCATATCTAATTGGCACAAGTTTATGTGTTAATCACACTGATCAAGGAGGGATTATGCAGCATAGTATGAGGGCCTGTACAGGCTAGAGGCACAAGGTAACCATTGCTTGCTTAAAGTGTAAGAAACACATCATAACTTCTAACAACTCTCATATCAGCTTGAAAAACCTTAAGTGAACTTGACAAACATACTCAAGACATCTCAACCAAGCTATTGCACGACCCTAACACCTCTCATACACCCCAAATCTCAGAATCACCTTCAAACTGCAAAAACAGGGCCAAGCCTGCAGTTTGAGTGCCATCTTCCATTTCCCTCAAGCTCTCTTGCCCAAACCAGTTCACATACATTCCCTAGCATCTATGCAAGCTAACCATGCCTTGAAACACGACCTGTAATCCCTCTAACCAGTTCCACCATTTTCAGTTTCTTGTTTTGCAGGTGAAGTGCTCCAGCACGATTCAAAAGCTTTCAAGACAAAGTAAACATTGGAATAGCATCCCTGGACCTCAAGGAAGGTTTTCCAATCATCACCTTGCACTGAAAGCTTCCTCATTGCCAAATAGAACTTCAGCTGAACAGGTATTTTGGTGACCTTCTATCTCTCTTATTAAGCATCATTAGCTCTAAGTTTGTGAATAAACAATGTTCTACTCATGCCACTGAACATGTACATGTTTTTACTTTTCATTTCTTTTGCTTGAGCTGTGAGAATTTAAGGTTTGAAAATGGCAGAAAATCTAGGTTAGGATTTGGGGGAGAAGAAATTCTCCCTCATCTTAGAGAGTTAGATCAAGTTCTGCATATGGTTGGATTCGTCTCTTCATGCTGAACATTTTTTATGTTATGAGTTTTCATTGAAAAGCCAGGAATCAGGAGTTAGAAGTTGAGAAGAAGGGCGCGCGTTTTTTGAACTGGTTCTGTCTGAAGGTTGAAGACAGTGGCTTCTTGGGCTGGGCCTGAGTGTTTTTCTTATTCACACCACTTTTTTGGTTTTGCACCCCTGAGCCCATTTGCTTTATTTTTGATGTTTTTTTTACTTTTTCTTTTTTTAATTGACTCATTTATTTTTCTCAGCATATTAAAAATATAAAAATATTTTTTCTCATCATTTTTGAATTTATTAGGTATTTCTTTGATTTTTTCTTTTAGTTTGAACATAAATAAATATATATATATATATATATATATATATATATATATATATATATATATATATATATATATATATATATATATATATATATATATATATATATATATATATATATATATATATATATATATATATATATATATATATATATATATATATATATATATATATATATATATATATATATATATATGTTTTGTTTAAAATATTAAAATATTGGGAATACATTTTTACACACTTCTATCTTATTTTTACTTCCTGAAAATATTTTATATAAAAATACCTTTTTTATTTAAATATTAAATATTATTAATTAATATATATAATACATATTTTGTAAATAATATAAATAAATAGATATATATTAATACACTTAGGATATAAATACAAAAAAATGTACATATTTTATTTTTTAATATTTAATACTAAAAAATACATTTTTATAAATATACTATATTTTTATCTTTTTTTTTTGTATATAAATAGTAAATATGATATATATTAAATAACTAATACCATTTTGATTAAAATTAGGGTTTTGCCCTAAATATGAGAATACTCCAAAAAATAATACCTTTTTATTTCTCTTTTTATTTTCACATAAATAATATTCTTTTTTCATACACATAAAAATTCTTTTTTTACATTTTGCATATTTATTTCAATTTCCATTTAATTATGCAATTATTTGTATTGTAAATATTCAAAGAAAAAATGATGTAATAGCTAGGTTTAATTTCTTGTCTAAATATACCCCATTTGAGACATTGTACCCCCATCCCCATATTATTGTGTTGTAATAGTGTAGGAATTTAAATTTCGCACTTTATCGCTTTCTAAATATACTATGCTAGAGTTAGGGTTTGCATGCGAATAAAATGAACAAAAAATAGTTTGACCTAATACAAGACAAAAAAGCATGAAAATGGACAACACATTTCACACTTGCACCCCTAGGGTATTCCACTTTGTTGCCTTCAAATAAATTGGGCCATATTGTATGTTGAACTTCTTTGGGTAAAACAAACAATCAAATGATCATAGTCCCTCAAAATGTTGCCTAAATGAATGATCAAGTCCCTTTAAAAAGAAAAATTGCCCAAAGACATTTAACACTATTGCAATTATGGTCTAAACGATGACCCGCGCCCGTCCCTTCAACCTCCTAATACAAGATTGTCCACCAAATTCAATGGTGGAACAAAATTGTCAAAAGGTTTAAAACATAACAAAAATCTTTGAGAAAACTTTAGGGTAGATAACTCTTAAGTACTTGTCAATTTGCCAAGAAAACACTTGCCTAATTTCCAACCACACTTCACAAACACTTTCAAAACCAACTTTCAAAAAAACCTTGAAACATCTTTTCTAAAGACAAAACACCTTTTGTAAAACATTCGAGTAAAGAATTGTTACAAGGGTAGCCTATACAAGGCATCTTTTCAAAACATTTTCAAAACCACACACCAAGCACCATTTAAAACAATTGAAAGCCAAGGCAAGTTGATCTAAGCAAGTACCTAAGAGCCCATGGATAACCATGGATAGAAAGGGTGCTAATACCTTCCCTTTCTATAATCTACTCCCCGAACCCAAGAAAAATCTCAAAGGTTTTTGCTGTGCTTTTTAAACCTTTCCTTAGGATAAAATAAAAAGTCGGTGGCGACTCTTGCTCAACCGAAACATTTGCGAAAACAAACGCAAAACCCTAGTCAGTTCTCCCACCGTATCACAGAACTGGCGACTCTGCTGGGGAAAATTTTAAAAGTGGAGTAACCTTAGGGCTTAGGTCACCCTCTTGCATGACTAATTGTTTGATTTGTTTGCTTTATATCTTGGCTCTATTGTTTGGGTTTGCAATCCTACACCCGGATTTTGGGAAACATTCATAGATAGCAATACATTGTGGAAACTGTGCGGGGTATACCGACACGGTCGAAGCAATAGCTATATTAGTGCGACATATTTGTGAGTACCGGTAACCCTTGAGTTCAATCAAGGAGAGTACGGGGCCGCTGAGTGATGTCACTAAGCACTAATGACCTAGAACCTTACTTGACCATCTTGGCCTTTTATTAGGGGTAGTGAGATGACCGGCTTTGGTGCAGTCCGAAGTTGGTAGATACTCGATACTACACTCATTGAGGGTTGTTTTCTTGGAATATTTTGGTCGCTAGTTAAGTGGCTAAACCAAAACAATGAACATCGAAAACAATCCAATGATATTGAGCTCCTTAGAACCCGGTTACTATTTATAGGACAGGTTTTTAAGCCAACTACACTCAAGAGGGTACTTACCTTTGAAACCCCATGCAAGCCTGAAACTAGGGTTTGGTGTGAATTGCTTGTACATATGTTTTGTGCATACATCATAAACATCATAAAGCATCATATGCATTCACTAACCATTTCAAGGGTTTGGATCTTCATCTTTGTTCTTGTTTTGTAGGTTATGGAAATTCCTCGCAGAAACACCATCCAAGTCAACCTTGTGAGAATTTCTCCTCAACTCAAGGAGCTCACCTCAAGAATTCCGGAAAGTTCATCCTTCAGTGAAAGACATGGTAGACTGCTCAGCCTAGTCAACACCAACATTGAAGAAGACATGATGAAAGTGCTATTCCAATTCTTTGACCCTCTTCACCACTGTTTCACTTTCCCTGATTATCAGTTGATACCCACTTTGGAGGAGTTTTCTCAACTCCTAATAATCCCTATCCTTAATCAACTACCATTCAACGGTACGGAAAAGGAACCAAAGCCAGAAGATGTTGCTCGAGCATTACATCTACAACCATCTGACATCAAGGGACATTGGGAAACCAGAAGCGGCGTCAAGGGATTCTTAGCAAAATTCTTGTTTGAGAAGGCACAAGAATGTTGGAATTCATTGGACCTACAAGCCTTTAAAGAGATTGTGACACTCCTTATCTATGGGTTGGTCTTGTTCCCAAATCCTGACCAATTGGTAGATGTCAACGCCGTCAAAATCTTCTTGTCCAGAAACCCAATACCAACATTGCTTGGGGACATCCTTCACTCATTTTACACACGAACAATGAGAAAGAGGGGTGTTCTCATGTGCTGTACTCCTATCCTTGCAAGGTGGTTTATTTCGCACCTTCCACAATCTGTCTTGAAGAATGACCAAGGCTCAAGGTGGTCCCAACGGTTGATGACTCTTACTCATTCTGATGTGCATTGGTGTTCTCGGTCCAGAGAAAATGTCATCATCATCGATCGTTGCGGAGAATTTCCTAATGTTCCTTTACTTGGAATTAGGGGAGGTATCACCTACAACCCTTGCCTAGCTTTGAGGCAATTTGGATATGCACGGAGGGATGGCCCTCATGATATGTTGATTCCTAGCCTAGTTTTTGACTTCGACAACGATGCGCAAGGACTTCGCCAAAGATTCATCAGAGCTTGGGGAAAACTCAACAAGGTTGATAGCAAGACTCTGGGACACAAGAACTCCATCCCTCTTGAGCCCTATCTCAAGTGGGTACGAGCCCGAGCCCAAAGTCTAATGATGCCTTATCCTCATGTACTCCCAGTGATTAAAGAGCCCGTCAATGAAGGAGAGGTTCCCTACACCATCCTACATCCAGACATGCCTACATCGTGGGAGGAAATGCAGAAAAGTTGGATTCAGCTCAAGGAGGAACAAAATACTTTTGAAGCTAGCTACTACGCCAGTGAAAAGAAGGTTCTAGAGCTCACCCGCCGACTCCACGAGCAAGAGGCCCTCAACACCTACATCGCACCAAAGAGGATGCGCAATGTCTTTCTGCCTTAAGAAGTTTATTTTGTAATATTTGGCCCATGAGGCATTTATGTACTAACAAATTTCTTCTTATTAATATGACGTACGTTCTTCTTTGTCTGAAACAATTTTGAATGTTCTAAATCCTTGAATGCATTGCATACATCAGCATACCATTCATCATGTGCATAAGCAGGTCTCACTCCAGGTTTCCTTATTTGTCTGCTGTTTATTTCAGTAGGATGGATCTCGAGCAAACAGTCAAAGACCTACAAGCTCAGAATGCACAATTCCAGCAACTCCTGATGACCTTGGCTAAGGGTCAGGAGGATATCAAGACTCAATTGGGGAATAAAGGCCCAGTGAAAAAGAAGACAAAGAGGATTGGAGTGGCTACTTTGGGGAGAAGATTTGACGGAGAAGCTCGGAGAGTGCTTGACTTTCCTCCTACTTCTGATGAGGGGACTAGTAAAAGAGATGGAGTTGCGGTGCCTTCCGAGTCTGATGCGGAGGACGAAGAGGTTGAAGAGGATGAAGATTATTCTGACCAGCAATACCCTCCAGCTGATGATAAGTACAAGGGTTTATAAGACAGATTGGCCGCCATGGAATTACAAAGAGTACCGGGTTTGGATTTTGAAGACTTGGGCTTGGTGGCCGGGATTGTGATTCCCCCAAAATTCAAAGTGCCAGTGTTTGTGAGGTATGATGGGCTGTCCTGTTCCAAAATGCATCTCAGGTCCTACGTAAGAAAGATTCAACCCTATACGGCAGATAAAAACCTCTGGATTCATTTCTTTCAAGACAGCCTTTCTGGAGCTCAGTTGGAGTGGTTTTATCAGCTAGAAGGAACCAGTGTCAGAAATTGGGAAGACTTAGCCACCGCCTTCTACAAACAATACCAGTATAATTCTGACCTTGCTCCTACTCGTACCCAACTTCAGGGTATGTCACTAGGAACAAGCGAGGGATTCAAAGAATATGCACAAAAATGGAGGGATTTGGCAGGCAGGGTGCAGCCTCCTTTAACCGACCGTGAACTCGTTGATATGTTTCTTGGGACCCTATCTGGGCCATTTTTCAATCATCTAATTGGTAACTCTTCCGCGGGGTTTACCGATTTAATCTTAACAGGCGAAAGAATAGAGGCTGGCATCAAGTCAGGAAAGATTCAGAAGGGTGTTGCTGCAAGTATTGAGAAGAAGCCTTTTAAGAAGGAGACTGCTATGGTATATTCTCAGAGAAGAGCAGGGAAGATGAAGCGTCGGCTAACTGTGGGGGCCGTAATGATTCAAAACACTCCGAGTGAGCAGCCTCGCTATAACCAGTCCAGACCAAATCAGCAACGGGTGGAACGGCCACAACGGCAGTTCACCCGTATTAATATGACTCCAGCGCAAGTGCTTCCCCATCTATTGAAGTTGAATCTTGCCACCATCAAGGAGGCGCCAAAGAATGTGAATACGTCCTCTCCGCATTATCATGCCAATGCTAAATGCGCCTACCATTCAGACAGTGTTGGACACGACACCAATGATTGTTGGGCACTCAAGCATAAAATCCAAGACCTGATAGAGGCTAAGGAGGTAGAGTTTGACGCTCCAGAGAAGCCTAATGTGATATCTGCACCCATGCCGAAGCACGGCCGAAATGTCAACGCCATTGAAGAAGATTTGTATGTTGCTGATGTCAGTGATCTGACTACTCCGCTGCTAACTATTAAGTTGAATCTGTTAAGGGCCGGGATCTTCCCGGGATGTAAAGAAGACTGCTATTGTTGCTACTCTCTGCCTTTTGATTGTCCGCTACTGAAGAAAGGCATCCAAGGCCTTATGGATAGTCGACAAATTTTGTTTGAAAAAGTTTCTGTTGTTCCAGTTCATACTGAAGAGGTCTCAATCATAACCATTCGCGCCAATCTTTCCAAGGTCGTCAAAAAGCCTGTTAAGATTACACCAGCTGTAAAATCTGTTCCTTTGAAGATAACAATGCCAGGACCTGTTCCCTATGTTTCTGAGAAGTCGATACCTTGGAACTATGGCGGTGACATCTACTACCATGGTATCAAGCAAATCGAGGTAATTGAAGAAAGTTCAGATGATGAAGAAGTCGGCATTAGTAACATTGCGGGCACCAGCAAAATCACCAGGAGCGGGAGAATATTTTCTCCAGAGATTGCCCCTCCAAGAGCAGTTTTTGGACCCTCATCAGCCGACAAGGTCATCCCTGCACCAATAAAACTCTCTGCTATAACTCCCTTGATTGAAGATGTTGTTGTTCCTAGTGCTGTCTCTCCTACCGATGCTGACAAAGGTAAGGGAATCCAAGATGAGCCCGTCAGGATGAGGGCTCAACCCTTGGTAATCCCAGAAACCTCCAAGAAGGAAATGGACAAGATTTTGAGGATAATCAAGAGAAGTGATTATGATGTGGTGGAACAGTTGGGGCAAACCCCCTCCAAGATTTCCATGCTGGCACTACTACTTTGCTCAGAAGCGCACGCTAAAGCCCTGATAAAATTCCTGAAGGCAGCTCATGTGCCCCAGGAAACCTCTGCGGATCAATTTCAAAATTGCGTGGCTAGCCTGACCGCGGACAATGGATTAGGTTTTTCTGATGCCGACCTAACCCCTAAAGACAGAAACCACAATGATGCTTTGCATATTTCAATCGAGTGCCGCGGAACCACTCTTGCACATGTTTTGGTTGATACCGGTTCGTCGCTGAATGTTTTGCCTAAGAAGGCCTTGGACCGACTAGATTGTGAAGGGTTGGAATTGAAGCCGAGTGATATTGTTATCAGAGCTTTCGATGGTTCGAAGAGAATGGTCCATGGAGAGGTTGAAATTCCCATCAAGATAGGCACCGAGGTGTTTAAATCCACTTTCTATGTGATGGACATCCGTCCGTCATACTCTTGCTTGCTGGGTAGGCCTTGGATACACCATGCTGGAGCAGTCACCTCCTCCTTACATCAGATGTTGAAGTATCCTGTCAAGGGAAAGATCATTACCGTCCACGGCGAAGAGGAGTACATGATTAGCCACTTGAACTCTTTCCGGTATGTGGAGGTTGAAGGGGAGTTCATTGAGACGCTGTTTCAACATTTCGAAGAAGTCCTTCCTGAAATAGCAGTAGCGAAGTTTACGGCTGAGGCACCGAGGCAGATGGCCAGGATGGCATCTCTGGAAGATGCAAGGGCTGCAATAAAAGAAGGGAAGAATTCAGCATGGGGGCAGTTACCTGACATTCCACATAAGACTGATAAGTTTGGGTTAGGGTTCACAGCCGCCGGCCAGAAAGCTATGCGCCGTGCGAAGATCGAAAGGGCGCCAGTCAAAATTTCTCCCTACGGAATCAACGCCTTGGAAGATGAAGACAAGGAGAGCAACATTGAAGAGTGGGTTCATCCAACTGTCAAAGGAGGATTGAGCAACTGGGAGGCAAAATAATTTGTCCCCATCACTTTTATTCATCAGTAATTTATCTGTTAAACATTTCTCATTTGGTCTGTAATATTTACTTTCAAACATTCCGTACACTATCTTTTCACCTCCTGCCTTGCCCGGGGCGTGTAGGACTACTTGTAAGGGTTTTGATTATTTTTCATATTCATATGCCATGTTTAATGATTCATTGGACGTTTTTCATTTGATAAACTGCTTATGTTCATTTTCTTTCCTTTTGCATTTTTTGTTTAAGGATGGCTATCCCTTACACACACCCACACTCACCAATGCAGGTACCCATCCACTCCGGATTCCATGGGTGACTATTCTGCTATAGCTTTCAATAACTCTGAAGATCTGGTCAATCTAGCTGAGTATGAAGATGACGAAGGTTGTGAAGTACCAGGGGAACTAGCCAGACTTCTACAACAAGAGGAAAGGGCCATCTTACCGCATGAAGAGTCATTGGAAACTATCAATTTAGGGACCGAGGAAGACCGGAAGGAGGTGCAAGTGGGTGCCAATCTGGAACCAAAAGTCAAGGAGCGCTTGGTACAGTTGTTGAATGAGTATGTTGAGATCTTCGCTTGGTCTTATGAAGACATGCCGGGTTTAGACACAGACATCGTGGTTCACCGTCTCCCCACAAGAGAAGACTGTCCACCAATCAAGCAAAAAGTTCGCCGAATGAGGCCTGACATGTCCGAAAAGATCAAAGCAGAAGTAATGAAACAATTCGATGCTGGTTTTCTGGCTGTTACGTCCTATCCTCAATGGGTCGCTAACATTGTGCCAGTACCTAAGAAAGATGGCAAAGTCAGGATGTGTGTGGACTACCGGGATTTGAATAGGGCCAGCCCTAAAGATGATTTCCCGCTACCTCATATTGACATCTTGATCGACAATACAGCTCAGCATAAAGTGTTTTCCTTCATGGACGGATTCTCGGGCTACAATCAAATCAAAATGGCTCCCGAGGATATGGAGAAAACGACTTTTGTCACACAATGGGGCACTTTCTGTTACAAGGTGATGCCGTTCGGGCTGAAGAACGCAGGGGCGACGTATCAACGCGCCATGATAGCTTTATTTCATGATATGATACATCATGAGATTGAAGTTTACGTAGACGATATGATAGCTCGGTCACAAACAGAGGAAGAGCACCTTGAACATCTGGAGAAGCTATTTGCCAGGTTAAAGGAATACAAGCTCAGGCTGAATCCAAGTAAATGCACTTTTGGAGTTAGGTCTGGTAAACTCCTGGGATTCATTGTAAGCAACAAAGGCATTGAAGTCGATCCGGCAAAAGTAAAAGCAATACAAGAGATGCCTGCTCCCCGTACTGAAAAGGAGGTTAGAGGATTCTTGGGGCGCTTAAAATATATTGCCAGATTCATCTCACATCTGACTTCTACCTGTGAGCCAATTTTCAAACTCTTGAAAAAAGATCAGGTAGTGGAATGGAACGACGATTGTCAAGCCGCTTTTGATAGAATCAAGGAGTATTTGCTAGAACCTCCTATTCTGATGCCACCCGTCGAAGGAAGACCATTGATCATGTATTTGACCGTCTTGGATAACTCAATGGGGTGTGTTTTGGGCCAACATGACGAGTCTGGTCGAAAAGAGCATGCTATTTATTACCTTAGCAAAAAGTTTACCGACTGTGAGACTCGCTACTCACTGCTCGAGAAAACTTGATGCGCTTTGGTATGGGCTGCTCGCAGACTAAGACAGTATATGTTGACTCATACTACCTTGTTGATTTCCAAAATGGATCATATCAAGTATATCTTCGAAAAGCCCGCTTTATCTGGAAGGATAGCTAGATGGCAAATGATCTTGATCGAGTATGACATCCAGTACACCACCCAAAAAGCTATAAAAGGGAGTGTATTAGCTGACCATCTGGCTCATCAGGCTATCGAAGACTATCAACCCATGAGATTTGACTTCCCAGACGAGGACATCATGAATTTGGACAACGTTGAAGGTGACAGACCGTATGACGGACCCGAAAAGGGATCCCGATGGACCCTGTACTTTGATGGTGCTTCAAATGCACTTGGAAATGGTATCGGCGCATTGCTCATTTCTCCGGCAGGTTGTCACACACCTTTCACGGCCCGACTTTGCTTCAGCTGCACAAACAACATGGCTGAGTATGAAGCTTGCATCTTTGGTCTCAAGGCTGCTATAGACTTGGGGATCAAATCTTTGACCGTATTTGGGGACTCGGCTTTGGTTATCAGTCAAATCAAAGGAGAATGGGATACCAAACATCCTAATCTCGTCCCATACAAAGAACATGTCCTGACATTGTTGCCTCATTTCGAGCAAATTACCTTCAAGCATTTCCCGCGAGAAGAGAATCAGCTAGCAGATGCTCTAGCCACAATGTCCTCCATGTTTAAACTCAACTGGGATAACGAGGCTCCCCAAATCACCATCGAGCGAATGGATGAACCGGCGCATTGCCACGAGATTAATACCGAAGAAGTAGTGGAACAACCTTGGTTCCATGAAATCAAAAGGTATCTCGAGACCCGAGATTATCCTGAAGGAGCTTCCGTGAATGACAAGAAGTTCTTAAGGAAATTCGCTGCTAAGTTCTTCCTGAGCAACGACATCCTTTACAAACGAAGCCATGATTGTGTATTACTTCGATGCGTAGATAAAGCTGAAGCAGAGTTGATCATGACTGATATACACAGCGGCACATTTGGCACTCACTTGAGCGGGCATACAATGGCTAAGAAGATCCTAAGGGCAGGCTATTACTGGTCTACCATGGAAGCTGACTGCCATCAACATTCCCGTACTTGCCACAAGTGTCAAGTCTATGCTGACAAAGTTCATATCCCTCCGGTCCCTCTCAATGTTCTGACTGCTCCGTGGCCCTTCGCAATGTGGGGCATTGATATGATTGGAGAGATCAAGCCCACGGCTTCCAACGGACATCGCTTCATCCTGGTCGCCATTGACTATTTCACCAAATGGGTCGAAGCAGCTTCCTTCGCCTCTGTTACTAAAAATGTGGTTGCCCGCTTTATCAAGCAAAATCTCATATGTCGGTATGCTGTTCCAGACAGAATCATCACAGACAACGGTACAAATCTGAGTAACACAATGATCACTGCATTGTGCGAACAGTTCAAGATTTATCATCACAATTCATCTCCCTATCGACCGAAGATGAACGGTGTTGTGGAAGCTGCGAACAAAAACATTAAGAAGATCATTCAGAAAATGACAGTCACTTACAAAGACTGGCATGAGATGCTACCGTTTGCTCTGCATGGATACCGTACGACGACACGTACTTCAACTGGGGCAACCCCATTTTCTTTGGTTTATGGCATGGAAGTTGTTTTGCCTATGGAAGTCCAGATTCCTTCTCTAAGGATTATGAAGGATGCAGGCTTGAATGAAGATGATTGGATGCAGACTCGACTTGATCAACTCAATCTGATCGACGAAAAGCGACTTGCTGCTATATGCCATGGTCAGACGTATCAAAAGCGGATGATCAAGGCCTTCAATAAAAAAGTCAAACGTCAAGTGTATCAAGTCGGAGATCTAGTAATCAAGCGGATTATCTTGCCGCAAAGTGATCCCAGGGGCAAATGGACTCCTACATATGAAGGACCGTTTGTGATCAAGAGCATATTTTCTGGTGGTGCAATGATTCTGACCACCATGGACGGCGACGATTTGCCGCACCCTGCGAACGCAGACATAGTCAAAAGATACTACGCATAAAATAACCCGGCAAGTTGAAAACCCGAAAGGGCGGCTTGGGCAAAAATGGGCATCCCGGTGAACCTAAAACCCGAAAGGGCGGTTCAGGCAAAAATTAGGGATAAAAACAAAAAAAAATCTGTACACCCGGCAAGTTGAAAACCCGAAAGGGCGGCTTGGGCAAAAAGGGGTTTCCCGGTGGATCGAAAACCCGAAAGGGCGATTCAGGCAAAAGTTAGGGAATTAAAGCGTATGACTATGTCTCGTCGGATCACTTCAAAGACAATCTCTTCATCAACCAGTTCCAGGCTTCTGATCAATCCAGTCATCGGCAAACGAAGCATTGAATGGACAGATATTCAGAGTTGTGAAGGCTATAGCGGAATGGAATCCCATGGAATTATTTCACATAGCCATCTTTATTTTGTATAAATCTTTCAATATGTACGACAAAATCCTCTTACTAGGATGATTGTCTCCTTTGTACAAATATACTCATAGAAAATCAATACAAATACTTTTCCCAGAAATTTGTGTCATTTCCTGTTCTTTTCTCTTGCACTATTTGTTTTATTTTGAGAAACGTCCAATGTTTTGTTAAATAGGCATATGCATTTGAAACATAATAATTTTCTTATAAGTCGGAAAAAAGGATTACAGATAGGTCAAAGGAATAGTTGGATATCTTGATACCCTTCAAAGGAAACCCCCGGGAGATTTGGGATCCATATCCCTGGCAAGTTTTGAAGCTTATCCCCAGTAAATTCGGGAAGCTTATCCCCTACGGAGTACGGACGTCTCTCCCGAGTTTTATTCAAAGTTATTCCCCACAAGGGCTTATAACTGGGTTATCCTCAGCTAGCAGTCACGGAAGATCGCGCTCGCTAAAATCCTTCCTATCCCCAGCGGAGTTCATCAAAATTCCCCAGCAGTAACTTATCTTTGCAATTCCCCAGCCAGAAGGTCCTCAGGAGCTCATTTCCCCTCAGAGTTTAAATTTCAGAATCCCCAACGAAGCCAGGCTAATGAACCTTCTCCCCACAGAGTTTTAGGAGAGTAAATCTTGAGTTCCCCAGTGAAGTCGCCAGAGACACTTCCCACCGAACTGAAGATTCCCGGTCTTGTATCCCTATTATAAGTCTGCTAGATTGGTGCTCCCCAGTAGAAGTCATCAGGAATTCCCCAGAGGTTTGGTATACAACCCAAGCTCCTTATTTCCCAGTCACAGCCAAGGAATTATTCTTCCCGGCAGCAGTCAGGATGTTTTTATTTTCAGCCATTCAGGATTCATCTATCCCTAGCAAGACAGCTCATCAGCTTACATGCACATTCATTACATTCATATCATAAACATTGATATAACATATATGGCATCATACATTTCATGCAACATAATTTTGTGTTTAGACTGACATCTTGTCCTTTACAGGATAAGAATAAAAAGCTATCCTTAACAGTTTCAGATGCAGTTTTACACGGACTCATCATCAAGTAACCCTACACCGGTTCTTATTCAACTCCAAGATTTCTGAAAACAGTTCACAGGTTCTCCAAGTAACGGATGTTAACCTATCACTTGTTCAGATTCTTCTCTAGACTTCTGAAAACAGTCTATGGATTCTTCCCAACAACGGATGTCAATCTATCACTTGTTCAGATGCAACCTTTCTGAAAACAGCTTACGGACGCTTCCCAACAACGGATGCTGCTCTATTGCTTATTCAAACTTCAAGATTTCTGAAAACAGTTCACAGGTTCTCCAAGTAACGGATGTTAACCTATCGCTTGTTCAGATTCTTCTCAAGACTTCTGAAAACAGTTTATGGATTCTTCCCAACAACGGATGTTAATCTATCGACTTGTTCAGATGCAACTTTCTGAAAACAGCTTACGGACGCTTCCCAACAACGGATGCTGCTCTATTGCTTATTCAAACTTCAAGATTTCTGAAAACAGTTCACAGGTTCTCCAAGTAACGGATGTTAACCTATCGCTTGTTCAGACTCTTCTCAAACTTCTGAAAACAGTTTACAGATTCCTCCCAACAACGGATGTCAATCTATTGCTTATTCAGACCCCCAGTTCGAAGATGGTCCAAAGCATGGACACCTTCCTGATACTCATTCCAGATGGCATCTTTAAGCCCATCCCCGACAAGTTTCTGTCACCCCTCCAGATGGCATCTCTAAGCCCATCTCCAAATGGCATCTCTAAGCCTATTCCCGCATCCATTGCTTTGACGAGTGCAAATTTCCGGGCACTCTAGTGTCCAATCTCCTTTTAACCCTCTAGTGTATGATATGCATGCAACGTTTTCAAGGACCTCGCGGGGTAAACAAGAAATTTGTTAGAGCTTGAATCTGGTGGCTTGATTGAAGGAACTTCATGTTGTTGAGAGTCCTTCTTCAAGGGTCAAAGGCTCACCATGTCCAGTGGGTCATAGCCCCTGACAACCTTGGCTATAGGAAAATAAATCCCCTTTGCCCCTTGCTGGATAGTTGATTCATCATGACCTGCATCACAAGCCCTTGAGATCCTTGAAATGGATTAGTCCTTATGTGGGATGTATGCAATGGTATGATGTTATGCTATGCATGGGGTAATGTAGATAAACCCTGTTATGAGTCCCGATTAAGGACTGAAAACAAAACCTGCAAGGAACTCAAGTGTCAGACAACAAGCATGCAAATAGTCAAGTACGAAGGCACACAAGTCACACAAAAGAGCCCTTAGAGTTTAGGCCAGCACGAGGTCTAGGTATTACCCTCTTTCAGTTTGTTGGTTCATACCTGTCCTATCAAAAGTAACCGGGTTCTTAGAGGATCCCAATATCATTGACTACCCTCAATCGGTCATAACTCCAGCATCGCAATCTTTTCTTGCGGCCAGAACCATCACGAGAGTTTAGCCTCAATGGGCGTAGCATGCTGCTACTGTTCTATTGGCCAAGTTGTGTCATTTAAGGTTCTAAGGTCTGTTGGTGCTTAATGACTCCTCAGAAGACCCATATTCTCCTCGTTGCAACACAAGGGATATCGGTACAGACCAAGGTACCACACCAACGTAGCCACTGCTTCACCCATGTCGGTCTACGCCAGACAGGTCCCTCACAGCTTATGCTACCTAAACAGGTATCCCCATATCCGGGTTAGGATCTATGTAACTCCCATGCAACCCACAATTTAAAACAAACAAGTCAAAACAATTGAAAACACAGTTATGAATTATCCTAAGGTACACCTCACTTTAAGTTAAGTCCCCAGCAGAGTCGCCAGTTCTGTGATCGGTGGATCTGGAACTGACTGTTTAACGCTGGTTCGCGAAATGTCGCGGAAGCAAGAGTCGCCACCGTCTTTTATTTTCTCCAAATGGAAAGGACAAAAGCACAGAAAAATTCCTTATTGAGATTAGTTCTCGGTCCGGGAGGTAGATTTATAGAAAGGGAAGGTGTTAGCACCCTTTCTATCCATGGTTATCCATGGGCTCTTAGATACTTGCTCATTTGTGTTTTCAAAATTGTTTGTTTGCTTTTCAAGGTGAGTGGGTTTGAAAAAGTTTCGTTTAAAATTTCAGTTCGACTCTTGTATCGGTCCTCAATAGTGTTTGAAAAATTGCTTTTGAAAGCTTTTTGAAAGGTGTCGGTGTGAAAAGAAGTTTTTGATTTGTTTTGAATTAGAGCAAGTATCTACGAGTCATCTACCTACCCTAAGGAATTCGTCTGTGTAAATGTCCTTAAAGTAGTGCCATCCCACCATTGAGAGGTAGGTAGCACCACCGTTGGAGGTATTCGGGTCAATTCGAGGGTTCGGGACATTGTGGTCACCAGAGCAATAGGAAGACACCTTAGAAGCTACCCTCATGCCATGTTCATGGACATGAGGACTTACTAAAACGTCCTCTACTCGACGACCATGTTTCGAGGGGCAAGGCAACAGTGAGGCGTACCCTAGGAGTGGTGTGTGATTTATGTGTCATTTTCAGTTATTATTTGTCTTGTCATGCATTGGTGATCTACGCTTTGATTTTATTTTTGGGCATACATTCTTTCATGTGATTATTAACAGTTAAAAGGTTCGGGAATTAAAATGCGGGAAATAAAGTCCTACGCTATTACAAGGCGCGGGTCTACAATGCCAAATTAAACCAAGACCCGATTTGAAATAAAAAATGCGGAAAGATAAATGTCCTAATTAATCTATTACAAGGCTTTGGGGCAAGTACATGAAATTCAAAAAAAGGAAATAAAAGTAAATGCAAAAAGAAATAAAATCGGGAATGCGAGGGCGTTGGACCCTTTTAAAGAAATTAAATTGGAATTAATGATTTAAAGAAAAAAAGAAATTATTTTTTGGTTTTTTGGTATTTAATGACAATAGAGAAAAATGGATTAAAATTAAAAATTAAACAAAATCCTAATTCTAAACTATTTTTAATTTATTAAAAAAAATGTTTAAGTTTGACCTAGTTTTAATCTAATTATTTAATTACAAGTTATTTATAAAAATAATTAATAATTAATAATGGTAAAAAAAGAAAGAAAAGGAATAAAAGCGTTAAAACCCTAATTTCTACATTTTTTAGTTTATTAAAAAAAACATTGAATTAAACTTAGAATTAAAACTAAATTAGTTATTAGAATTTTATTTACAAAATAATATTAATGAATATTAACAAAGCATATTTTTTATTGTTTCATGATTTTCTGATTTTTGTATTTTTAGGTTATAAAAACTTAATTTGAAGAATTAAAAGAAAATAATTAAATTAAAACAAATAAATAAATAAAATAGCAAAAAAGAATGAAGGAGAGAAATACAAACAGGAGGGGGTGGTAGACCCAATTATGGAGGTTTGTTCATAGCAATTTGGCCCATTTGAAGGAGGCCCTTTTGACTTTTCTGGCTCACATATGGATGCGTTGACTGATGCATATGGTGGATAGCTGATGCTAGCCACTAGATGAATCTTCAGGGACATGTGGCAAGCTTTGGCGCTGGATACATGGTAGACCACTGAAAGACATGCTGCGTAGGAACACGTTATGCAAAATAATATTGAGAAGGGAGGGGACCTGGGAATCGAACCCAGGTCCCAATGCTTATGTGACAACGCAGCTACCAACAGGCCAAGTGTGTTACTTTGTTTATTTAATGAGCGATGGTCAATAAAAGAGAAAAAACACGCGTTAGTGGAATAATAAAAAAAGGGCGCCAATGTTTGAATCAGCCAACCATCAACTAACAACTCATCTTCTTCTCCCTGGCTTCGTTTTCACCTGAAAAAATATAGAAGGGATAGCGGGGGTTTTAAACCCCCGCTAAATGAAGAACATGAAAATAGCGATTAGGCCATACGCAAACATAAAAAGGGCGCGACTAGCGGGATTGAATCGTCCAGATGCACCGAGTTCAATGGTCCTGGTCCTGTTGCCTAATTTTTCCTGAAGAGGAAAGCCCCAAATTCGCACCTCTGAAAACCTAGAAAACATCAATGGCATCTTTCTATACAAGCATCAATAATCCAATTCAATGGTACCATCAGTTTCAGTGAGTCCATATTAGTGTAAAACAAGCATTAGAATGTATGAATATGGCATATAAATCAAAACACGAATATGCAAAATATCAAGAACAGGACGGTTTCGTTCTACCGATTCTTGAGGTTAGAGGCTGTGATTTTGATTGGAATAGATCCCTGGCCACCTTGGCAAGCTATTGGAATGGTTATCTTGCCTTGAAACGCACTGAAACTGTGTTTTCAGTTTTGAAATTTTCTTGAAAAAATGCAAAGTTGCTTTGAGATTATGAGCGCAGCTTTCAGATTTTTGAGCATAGGTTTAGGTTTGTGTATGTATATGGAACGAATTAGGGTAGAAATTTCAACCAAAAACCTTTGCATTCAATGCTTTTGAGATTTGATTTCCATGGATCTTTTTCAATCTTTTCCATGCCCTTTTTGATACCAATCATGGCCAAATCTTTCCATATTAGTGATGCACGAAATCTTGGAGTTATGATAGACCTATTAGCTGCATAAAAAGATTTAAAATGCATGCTTGAGTATTTTTGTCATATTTTATTTAATTAAATGAATTAATGGTGATAAAAATTCAAATAAATAATAAAAAATGATGAAATAACTCCCCTTTGGGTCAATGGGTCGTGCATAACTTTTGGATAATGATTCTTGGAAGAAATTGTGGCCCATTAGCAATTTTGAGGCATTTGAAGCAAAGTTGACTTTTCAAAATTCCCAAAATTTTCCCAACTTCCACAAGGCATATCTTGCTCAATTTTTAAGCTTTGATCATGTTCTTGGACATTTTGGAAAGGTCTTGAAGTCCTTTAACCAATTCATTTGGTCCCATGTCATTTTGATTTAACAATCTCAAGTTATGGTCTTTGACTTAAAGTCCCTTTTTGTTGACTTTTGAAAATGACCTATAATGTTGAGATTGATAACTTTTTGTGAGAGCATTTCTTGGACTTGAAGTGTGAAGAGGAGTTGTAGGAAATGTCATTCTTTTCAAAATGAGCTTTGGATGGAATTTTTCTGATGAACCATGTGGAAGTTATGCCTTGGTCAAGTTACAGTTGACTTTTTCAACTGTCCAAAAATGCAAACTTTTGCATCTTGAGACTTTTTGAGCCATGCCTTGAGAATCATGATCAAGAACTGATCAAATGATGTTTGTGTCTTCAAAATAAGATGTTGACCAAAAATTTGGACTTTTGACTTGTCAAATGACCATTTTGCCCCTACAGTTGACTGCTGAGCAATTAGGGCATTTGACTGTGCAACTTTGTGCTGTAAGTCTTGAAACTTGACATGAGGATACTTGACAATGTTTGTAGGCATGTGGGACTTGATTGGACCTTTGAAAACTTCCCTTTCTTTGCCAGACCCAAAACCCTAGTTTTTGACTGTTAGGAGGCCTTTGAATTGTGCAACTCTTGAGAGATTATGAAGCATGCTCTTTGCAAATCTTGAAGAATATGGGAGGGCAAATTTTGGGGTACAACAGTTGCCCCTGTTCAATCTTCTTAGACCTGAGGGTGTAGATTGGCTGACGTGCCTTTCGTAATCCGAAGGTGGAAGATGATTGAACACTAGAGTGCCCAGAAATTTGCGCTCACATAGCAGTGTGATGGCGAGAATGGGCTTATAGATGCCATTTGGAGATTGATGGATAGGATGATGGGCTTATAGATGCCATGCTGAGAGGTGATGGATATATGGATGGGCTTATAGATGCCATCTGGATGTCGATCGCATAAGAGATTCCTTAGCGAGAACTTGCGTACCTGAAAAAGAAAGATGATTACCTGACCTGTTACGGGAGCTGGTCTTCAAACTCTTTGTAGATGCGCCATGACTGGTTACAGGAGTTGAATCTGGAGCTTCAAAAGGTGATGAATGAACCAGGGATGGTTATTATCTCCACGGGACGGTGAGAGAATCTTGGGGCGATTACTACCTCAACAGGAACGCTGAGAGAACCTTGGACGATTACTACCTTAACAGGAATGCTGAGAGAATCTTGGGGCGATTACTACCTCCACAGTAACGGGGAGAGAACCATAGGCGACTTCAACCTCAACAGTAACGATGAGAGAATCTTGGGCGACTTCAACCTCAACAGTAACGCTGAGAGAATCTTGGGCGGCTTCAAACTCAACAGTAATGCTGAGAGAATCATAGGCAACTTCAACCTCAGCAGTAACACTGAGAGAATCTTGGGCGAATTCAACCTCAACAGTAACGCTGAGAGAATCTTAGGCGACTTCAACCTCAACAGTAACGCTGAGAGAATCTTGGGCGACTTCAACCTCAACAGTAACGTTGAGAGAATCTTGGGCGACTTCAACCTCAACAGTAACGCTGAGAGAATCTTGGGCAACTTCAACCTCAACAGTAACGCTGAGAGAATCATAGGCGACTTCAACCTCAACATTAACGCTGAGAGAATCTTGGGCGACTTCAACCTCAACAGTAAGGCTGAGAGAATCTTGGGCGACTTCAACCTCAACAGTAACGCTGAGAGAATCTTGGGCGACTTCAACCTCAACAGTAACACTGAGAGAATCTTGGGCGACTTCAACCTCAACAGTAACACTGAGAGAATCTTGGGCGACTTCAACCTCAACAGTAACGATGAGAGAATCTTGGATGTCTTCTACTGGGATAAGAATCAGGGAGATCTTAGGGTCGATCTGACTGAACCGGAGAAGGCCTTTGACTGGATAAGAATCAAGAAAATCTTAGGGTCGATTTAACTGAACCGGACAAGGTCTTGGAATCTTCAACTGGATAAGAATCAGGGAGATCTTAGGGTCGATCTGACTGAACCAGAGAAGGCCTTTGACTGGATAAGAATCAGGAAAATCTTAGGGTCGATTTAACTGAACTGGACAAGGTCTTGGAATCTTCAACTGGATAAGAATCAGGGAGATCTTAGGGTCGATCTGACTGAACCAGAGAAGGCCTTTGACTGGATAAGAATCAGAAAAATCTTAGGGTCGATTTAATTGAACCAGGCTAAAGTCTTGGACATAGCTGAGAACTTAACTGGATCTTTCCTGAAAGGTAAAGGTCAGTCATATGCAATGCGTGATATGGATCAAGCAATGATGTTCTCAACATAAATGAGATTTGTAAGATATGATGCATATATGCATGCTATAATGTATGGAAATGTGATGTTTATGAACATATGCTTTTGTCTAGGAAAGTAAATTCTTGACGGGTGCCGGGAATTCACATCCTGGGCTGATGTTGGAGAATAGTGCTTTGTTGTTTCCGCTGGGGAGGATAGTTGCAAGAATACCGGTAGGAGAAGATAACTCCGTTGGGGGATAAACTTGGCGAATGGATTACTCTGCGAGGAGAAAGTTATTCTAGCGATCTTGCTGGGGAACAAGACTCTGTGGAGAGAGAGGTACTTTACTGGGATGTTGATGGTAACTTCGCTGGGGACACCGTTGTTATGTTGGAAGTGTTAATAGACTTCGCTGGGGATAAGAAGACTTTGCCGAGGACAATCTTTCCGTGGCTTTTGGCTGAGGATAACCCAGTTATATCCTGGTAGGGAAATAACCTTTGAATAAAGCCGGGAGACGCGTTCGTGCTCTGTAGGGGATAAGCTTCCAGAATCTACTGGGGATAAGCTTACTGCTTGGGGAGATGGGTTCCAACTTTCCTGGGGAAATCTTGATTGGACTCTCCTGGGGAAGTTTTGAACTGTACTGGGGAAGTGACTCCATTGAATGTTTGATATACCGCCGGGGAACAATCTTTAGGTCCAGACTGTCGGGGATGCTTGTTAAGAATATTTATATATTGTACTGGGGAATGTTGAGATTTGCTGGAGGATACCCAACTTCCTTAAGGCTGATAATATAGCTTGGGGAGAGTGCATTGATTTGCTGGTTTACTCTCTGGGGAATTAAGGTATATTGGCTACCTTCTTCAGTTGATCATACCTTGTACCTTGTGGACAGAGCAATTAGGTCGTTTGGACAACTCATCATTGCCCCTGTTTCTGAGGTGGGAGAGGAAGACCTGTGAGGTGCTGATAGTTGTTGATGGACGAACCTTCTTCTGGTAGGCAAGTGACGAGATAACGGGACATAGTCGTATGCTATGATCCTTAACTTTTGCCTGGACTGCCCCTTTTGGGTTTTCAGTCCACTGGGATACCCATTTTTGCCCAAGCCTCCTTTTCAGGTTTTCGACTTGCCAGGTGTACAGATTATTTTCATTTCATCCCTTATTTTTGCCCGAACCCTTTTGGTTCGCCGGGAAACCCTTATTTTTGCCTAGGCATGTCAACCTAGCGGGTCTTTAATTATGCGTAGTATTTTTCGACTATGTCCGTTCTCTCGGAATGTAGGGAATTTCCCCTGTTAGAATTGTTTTGCCATGCCACCAGAAGTCATTTGATCAGGCAAGATTCGTTGCTGGAATTCATGTCCAATGCCCCCAAGCGACTCAGGCGGAGATTTGCCCCTGGCTATTTGACATTTTGAGAGATTCCCTGAATCTTGACCTAATTGCCCCGGATGCTAGACCATGATCATGTCCTGCCCCTTGATTGGAAGTGCCTTTGTTCACTAGGCTTTCATCGTGCGAATTTCCCTGCCGTTCAAACAAATAGTCATATGCAAACAATGTTATATCAAAAATGCAAAGCTTATATCTGTCTTGAAGATTTTGAAAATGCATTCTTTTTCATAAAACAAGTGAATGTTTGTAAAACGTGATGTCAACTCCGTATTTACCGTAGGCCTTAAGGAGTCAGGATACCTCTCGTAACAGTATGCTTTCGAAATAACCCATGCTTCAGCTAGGACTTTTAAGGGTTATAACATGGCCTGGTTCATGGTTTAAGAAACAAAGGATAAAGGCTCAAATTTTATTTGTACCCACCCGCTCTTCGTGATGTTCTCCAAACCTAAACTCAGTTGATCATACGTTAGACCTTGTTTGAGTCTTTGCTCTGATTTTCCGGTGATGATTCGGATGTTGATAACTTATTTTGAATAGGCAGTCATTTCCTTTTTTTGTCGAGGGTTTGTAGGACCTCTTTCTTTTTTGATTTTGTTATCCCTGTTTTTTGCCTGAACTGTTTCCTTTTTTGGAATTACAGTCAGCGGGATGCCCCAGTTTTGTAAGTCTCCTTCCTAGGTTTTGACTTAATGGGTTCTTATTTTGAAAGATAATGACTGCCTTTCTTTATTGATTATTCGGAACCATCACTGTCTTTCTTTGTTTTGTAAGGACCTCTTTGGTGCCCTTCGTTATGCACTTGGATCAACTGAGAGAACTACCCTGCCCCAGGTTATGATTAAGGGTTTTAATTTTCGAAAATAAAAACTCCTACTTCTTTGGCTCAAAGGGGTTGACGAGGGATTATCTTCCTTATAACTCCAGTGTTTAGGGATTGAAACAATGCATGTACCTTATCAGCGGGGTCTGTTCAAAAGCATACTGTAGATTGTGGTATCATTTTCGTCATCCTCCCTCAAGAGGCTTAGCATTATTAATCGAGCGTTGATCATCAGAAAAAATATGAAAATAATTTGCATATAGAGAATACGAATATATTGCTTCAAAACAGACGTATGTGATGCATTAATGGAATAACAACGTTTAACATGAGTAAATGTTTGAACAAAAGAAAATTACAACTTGGAAATCCTAATGAACAAAAGTCTTTTCATCTTCAGGGCTTGTTACTTCAAATGGTGAGCCTTGGAGGGATGGTAGAAAAACTCAGCCTGACCATCTTGTGTGAACTCCAATGCTCCTTCATCAATCAGGTCCTGGATCTTGTTCTTCAGAGCCCAACACTCATTTGTATCATGTCCTGGACTGGCAGAGTGGTAGGAACACCTTTTATTGGGATGATAGGTAGGAGCTGCTGTATTGGGGTTCTGGGGATGAGCCCTTAATGTGATCAGATTCAATCTCAACAGGCGTTGTAAAGCTTGAAACAGCGACATGTTGAGCTGGGTGAATTGCCTCCTGGGCTTGTCTGGCTGAAGCTGGTGAGGTTGATGCTGAATTTGTGACACTGGAGCCATTTGAGGAGCTCTCCCCTTATCTTCTGGTCTCAAAGATGGTTGAATGATGACTGGCTCTTTACCCTTAGATGTTTGCCCCAGTTGGTTACCGAAGCAGTTGGTTGACGAGAACTCCAAGCTCTTCTTGTCTTTGAACTAAACCTTGAATGGCAGTCACCTGCCCCAGCATCTGGGCTTTCATTGCCTCCACCTCGGCTTGCAGATGTTTCAGTCGTTCGTCCTCAGCGCTGTTCCTGACCAAAGTCCCCATGAGAAGTGTTCTCAGCTCCTCCTGCCCCTTGGATAGATTCAGGAGGATTTCCCCGAACCGAGTCTCTTGAGCAAGAAGGTCCGGGTTATTTTGTTGGGAAGCCATTGCTGAAATAGACAGCGAGAAAGGTAAGTGACCTGCAACAAGGATACCTGTTATGCAATGATGTGTATGATATGCATGCAACGTTTTCAAGGACCTCGCGGGGTAAACAAGAAATTTGTTAGAGCTTGAATCCGGTGGCTTGATTGAAGGAACTTCATGTTGTTGAGAGTCCTTCTTCAAGGGTCAAAGGCTCACCATGTCCAGTGGGTCATAGCCCCTGACAACCTTGGCTATAGGAAAATAAATCCCCTTTGCCCCTTGCTGGATAGTTGATTCATCATGACCTGCATCACAAGCCCTTGAGATCCTTGAAATGGATTAGTCCTTATGTGGGATGTATGCAATGGTATGATGTTATGCTATGCATGGGGTAATGTAGATAAACCCTGTTATGAGTCCCGATTAAGGACTGAAAACAAAACCTGCAAGGAACTCAAGTGTCAGACAACAAGCATGCAAATAGTCAAGTACGAAGGCACACAAGTCACACAAAAGAGCCCTTAGAGTTTAGGCCAGCACGAGGTCTAGGTATTACCCTCTTTCAGTTTGTTGGTTCATACCTGTCCTATCAAAAGTAACCGGGTTCTTAGAGGATCCCAATATCATTAACTACCCTCAATCGGTCATAACTCCAGCATCGCAATCTTTTCTTGCGGCCAGAACCATCACGAGAGTTTAGCCTCAATGGGCGTAGCATGCTGCTACTGTTCTATTGGCCAAGTTGTGTCATTTAAGGTTCTAAGGTCTGTTGGTGCTTAATGACTCCTCAGAAGACCCATATTCTCCTCGTTGCAACACAAGGGATATCGGTACAGACCAAGGTACCACACCAACGTAGCCACTGCTTCACCCATGTCGGTCTACGCCGGACAGGTCCCTCACAGCTTATGCTACCTAAACAGGGTATCCCCAGATCCGGGTTAGGATCTATGTAACTCCCATGCAACCCACAATTTAAAACAAACAAGTCAAAACAATTGAAAACACAGTTATGAACTATCCTAAGGTACACCTCACTTTAAGTTAAGTCCCCAGCAGAGTCGCCAGTTCTGTGATCGGTGGATCTGGAACTGACTGTTTAACGCTGGTTCGCGAAATGTCGCGGAAGCAAGAGTCGCCACCGTCTTTTATTTTCTCCAAATGGAAAGGACAAAAGCACAGAAAAATTCCTTATTGAGATTAGTTCTCGGTCCGGGAGGTAGATTTATAGAAAGGGAAGGTGTTAGCACCCTTTCTATCCATGGTTATCCATGGGCTCTTAGATACTTGCTCATTTGTGTTTTCAAAATTGTTTGTTTGCTTTTCAAGGTGAGTGGGTTTGAAAAAGTTTCGTTTAAAATTTCAGTTCGACTCTTGTATCGGTCCTCAAGAGTGTTTGAAAAATTGCTTTTGAAAGCTTTTTGAAAGGTGTCGGTGTGAAAAGAAGTTTTTGATTTGTTTTGAATTAGAGCAAGTATCTACGAGTCATCTACCTACCCTAAGGAATTCGTCTGTGTAAATGTCCTTAAAGTAGTGCCATCCCACCATTGAGAGGTAGGTAGCACCACCGTTGGAGGTATTCGGGTCAATTCGAGGGTTCGGGACATTGTGGTCACCAGAGCAATAGGAAGACACCTTAGAAGCTACCCTCATGCCATGTTCATGGACATGAGGACTTACTAAAACGTCCTCTACTCGACGACCATGTTTCGAGGGGTAAGGCAACAGTGAGGCGTACCCTAGGAGTGGTGTGTGATTTATGTGTCATTTTCAGTTATTGTTTGTCTTGTCATGCATTGGTGATCTACGCTTTGATTTTATTTTTGGGCATACATTCTTTCATGTGATTATTAACAGTTAAAAGGTTCGGGAATTAAAATGCGGGAAATAAAGTCCTACGATATTACAAGGCGCGGGTCTACAACGCCAAATTAAACCAAGACCCGATTTGAAATAAAAAATGCGGAAAGATAAATGTCCTAATTAATCTATTACAAGGCTTTGGGGCAAGTACATGAAATTCAAAAAAAAGGAAATAAAAGTAAATGCGAAAAGAAATAAAATCGGGAATGCGAGGGCGTTGGACCCTTTTAAAGAAATTAAATTGGAATTAATGATTTAAAGAAAAAAAGAAATTATTTTTTGGTTTTTTGGTATTTAATGACAATAGAGAAAAATGGATTAAAATTAAAAATTAAACAAAACTCTAATTCTAAACTATTTTTAATTTATTAAAAAAAATGTTTAAGTTTGACCTAGTTTTAATCTAATTATTTAATTACAAGTTATTTATAAAAATAATTAATAATTAATAATGGTAAAAAAAGAAAGAAAAGGAATAAAAGCGTTAAAACCCAATTTCTACATTTTTTAGTTTATTAAAAAAAAATTGAATTAAACCTAGAATTAAAACTAAATTAGTTATTAGAATTTTATTTACAAAATAATATTAATGAATATTAACAAAGCATATTTTTTATTGTTTCATGATTTTCTGATTTTTGTATTTTTAGGTTATAAAAACTTAATTTGAAGAATTAAAAGAAAATAATTAAATTAAAACAAATAAATAAATAAAATAGCAAAAAAGAATGAAGGAGAGAAATACAAACAGGAGGGGGTGGTAGACCCAATTATGGAGGTTTGTTCATAGCAATTTGGCCCATTTGAAGGATGCCCTTTTGACTTTTCTGGCTCACATATGGATGCGTTGACTGATGCATATGGTGGATAGCTGATGATAGCCACTAGATGAATCTTCAGGGACATGTGGCAAGCTTTGGCGCTGGATGCATGGTAGACCACTGAAAGACATGCTGCATAGGAACACGTTATGCAAAATAATATTGAGAAGGGAGGGGACCTGGGAATCGAACCCAGGTCCCAATGCTTATGTGACAACGCAGCTACCAACAGGCCAAGTGTGTTACTTTGTTTATTTAATGAGCGATGGTCAATAAAAGAGAAAAAACACGCGTTAGTGGAATAATAAAAAAAGGGCGCCAATGTTTGAATCAACCAACCATCAACTAACAACTCATCTTCTTCTCCCTGGCTTCGTTTTCACCTGAAAAAATATAGAAGGGATAGCGGGGGTTTTAAACCCCCGCTAAATGAAGAACATGAAAATAGCGATTAGGCCATACGCAAACATAAAAAGGGCGCGACTAGCGGGATTGAATCGTCCAGATGCACTGAGTTCAATGGTCCTGGTCCTGTTGCCTAATTTTTCCTGAAGAGGAAAGCCCCAAATTCGCACCTCTGAAAACCTAGAAAACATCAATGGCATCTTTCTATACAAGCATCAATAATCCAATTCAATGGTACCATCAGTTTCAGTGATTCCATATTAGTGTAAAACAAGCATTAGAATGTATGAATATGGCATATAAATCAAAACACGAATATGCAAAATATCAAGAACAGGACGGTTTCGTTCTACCGATTCTTGAGGTTAGAGGCTGTGATTTTGATTGGAATAGATCCCTGGCCACCTTGGCAAGCTATTGGAATGGTTATCTTGCCATGAAACGCACTGAAACTGTGTTTTCAGTTTTGAAATTTTCTTGAAAAAATGCAAAGTTGCTTTGAGATTATGAGCGCAGCTTTCAGGTTTTTGAGCATAGGTTTAGGTTTGTGTATGTATATGGAACGAATTAGGGTAGAAATTTCAACCAAAAACCTTTGCATTCAATGCTTTTGAGATTTGATTTCCATGGATCTTTTTCAATCTTTTCCATGCCCTTTTTGATACCAAACATGGCCAAATCTTTCCATATTAGTGATGCACGAAATCTTGGAGTTATGATAGACCTATTAGCTGCGTAAAAAGATTTAAAATGCATGCTTGAGTATTTTTGTCATATTTTATTTAATTAAATGAATTAATGGTGATAAAAATTCAAATAAATAATAAAAAATGATGAAATAACTCCCCTTTGGGTCAATGGGTCGTGCATAACTTTTGGATAATGATTCTTGGAAGAAATTGTGGCCCATTAGCAATTTTGAGGCATTTGAAGCAAAGTTGACTTTTCAAAATTCCCAAAAATTTCCCAACTTCCACAAGGCATATCTTGCTCAATTTTTATGCTTTGATCATGTTCTTGGACATTTTGGAAAGGTCTTGAAGTCCTACAACCAATGCCTTTGGTCCCATGTAATTTTGATTTACCAATCTCAAGTTATGGTCTTTGACTTAAAGTCCCTTTTTGTTGACTTTTGAAAATGACCTATAATGTTGAGATTGATAATTTTTTGTGAGAGCATTTCTTGGACTTGAAGTGTGAAGAGGAGTTGTAGGAAATGTCATTATTTTCAAAATGAGATTTGGATGGAATTTTTCTGATGAACCATGTGGAAGTTATGCCTTGGTCAAGTTACAGTTGACTTTTTCAACTGTCCAAAAATGGAAACTTTTGCATCTTGAGACTTTTTGAGCCATGCCTTGAGAATCATGATCAGGAATTGATCAAATGATGTTTGTGTCTTCAAAATAAGATGTTGACCAAAAATTTGGACTTTTGACTTGTCAAATGACCATTTTGCCCCTACAGTTGACTGCTGAGCAATTAGGGCATTTGACTGTGCAACTTTGTGCTGTAAGTCTTGAAACTTGACATGAGGATACTTGACAATGTTTGTAGGCATGTGGGACTTTATTGGACCCTTGAAAACTTCCCTTTCTTTGCCAGACCCAAAACCCTAGTTTTTGACTGTTAGGAGGCCTTTGAACTGTGCAACTCTTGAGAGATTATGAAGCATGCTCTTTGCAAATCTTGAAGAATATGGGAAAATTTTGGGGTACAACACTTACTCTCATACTGTTTATTTCAGTAAGAGATGGCTCTAGAAAGGACTGTCAAGGATATCCAGGACCAGACTGCTCAGCTGCAGGAAATTTTCTTGAACCTGTCCCTGGGGCAAGAAGAGGTGAAAGCTCTCCTCACAAAGGGTTTGGTCCAGGAAACTTCAAACAATGTCAGGAGTGATCAGTTGGAAGCCCTGCAGTTTGAGCTGACAACAATGAGGATTCAAATGACGGGGCCACTGGTGGGCCAGATGGCTCTCATCCAAGACTTGTCTCAAAGATAAGAGGAACTCAGAGTTCTTGTCAACCAACTGCTTCGAAACAACCAACTGGGGCAAACAACTGAGGTTGAAGAGCAAGTCACCACTCAACCTCCATCCACTCAAGAAGACAAAGGGAAGGCTCCATTGCTTGCTTCAGGTTCACAAGCCCATCAACAACCTCGCCAGCGTCAACGGGGTAATCGGCATAGTCAAAAGACGTCGGGAAGACAGTTCACTGAGATTGACATACCGTCATCTCTGATTCTGGAACGCTTGTTGGAGGTCAACCTGACTGCTTTGAGGGATCCTATTCGGAAGCCCAATACCTCCGCTACTAACTATCATCCCGGTGCATTTTGTGTATACCACTCCTACAGCCCGGGACACGACACCGACGACTGTTGGGCCTTGAAGAACAAGATTCAAGATCTGATTGACATTGGAGTGCTGAGGTTCATGCCAGACAGCGAGATGAAAATCTTCCGTTAAGGAGTTCTCCACCTGAAGTGACAAAGCTTGAACTGGAAGACTTTTGCTTCATTTGAATTTTCAAAGTTGTAATTTCTTTTGTTATTCAAACAATTATCTGTTGATGTTAAACTCTGTTTCATTAATGCATTGCATATGTTTGTCTTGAATTCATCCATTCGTTTTCACTACTCTTATGCTTTCTTTATGATATTTGACTCTTGATAAAAAGCTGCAAGCCGTTAGAGGGAGGATGACGAAACAATACCATAATATCATACAATATGCTTTTGAACAGACCTTGCTGATGATGTACAGGCATTTCTTTCAATTCCCAAACACTGGAGTTATAAGGAAGATAATCCCTAGTCAACCCCTTCGAGCCAAAGAAGTAGGAGTTTTCTGTTCTAAACAATCAAAACCTTTGATATAAACCTGGGGCAGGGTAGTATCTCAATTAATTCAAAAGAAAATGCACATTGAAGTCGCAAATTCTCGGTTCGTAACACAACGAACGACGTCAAAAAAGAAAGAAAGAGATATTCCTTTGGAATCATAAGACAGTGATGGTTCCCTACCACATAGGTAGTCAATCTCTCAAAAGAAAAGCCCACCGAGCCAAAACCTATAAAGGAGGCTTAAGAAAGTTGGGGCATCCCGCTGACTGTTGATCTCGAAAACAGAGACAGTCAGGCAAAAGTTAGGGATAACAAATCAAAATCAAAATAGAGAGGTCATTACCAATCCTCAACAACGTGAAAAAATGTTGAAAAAGAAAAAGGAGATGATGACTGTCTCCCAAACTCAACTGGTGAACCATCACCCAAAAGTCGTTCCAAACTCGAATAGAGATCGACGCACAATTAACTGAGCTTAGGGTTGAAGAACATCACGAAGAGCGGGTGGGTACAAATATATTTTGAGCCTTTAACCTTTGTTTCTTAAACCGTGAACCAGGCCACGTTACAACCCTTCAAAGGTCCTAATTGAAGCTTGGGTTAGTTCGAAAGCATACTGTTCAAAAGGTATCCTGACTCCTGTAAGGCTTTGCTCTAAAATCTTGTGTTGATTTTGTCTTATGAAAAGTTTTCTGCTAAAAAACGCATTTTTCAAAACTTCGAGACAAACATAAACTTTGCATTGCTTGAATATCATTGCTCGCATTTGGCTATTTGTTTGACAGCGAAGAAATTCATACAGCGAATGTTCAGAGGAACGAAAACTCTCTCAGTGAGTAAAATCACTTCAAGAAGGATGACACTTCCATTGACAAATCTCCTATCAACAAGGGGGCATGACATGTCACTATCTAATTAACCTGGGGCAGTCCAGTCAAGGTTTCAATAGATCTTTCAAAGTTCAGTTAACTTGGGGCAGTCCAGTCAAGATTTCAACAAATCTCTCAAAGTTCAGTGAACTTGGGGCAAGTATCCTTCATCATCACTTGGGGCATTCGAATGTCAAAAGTGTTCAACAATTCCTTCATCACCTGTTGGAGGATACAGTTTCAAATACGCTCCAGACACGGTAGCCATTCTGTCACTCATTCAGATCCCAGTTACAGTTTCAGATACACTCCAAACAAGGAAGTCATTCTGCTACTCATACAGATCTCAACTCCAAGATACAGTTTCAGATACGCTCTAGATACGGCAGCCATTCTGTCACTCATTCACAATATCAGACCACCGCGAAGCCTGGATTACGACCAGATAGTGGTATCTCCTAAGAGCAAGCTATGAAGCCCGGATTCGACCGGATAATAGTTTAATCCCCAACAAGTTATTGTGAAGCCTGGATTTTCGACCAGATAGCAATACAAATCTCTGTGAAGCCTGGATTGCGACCAGACAACAGTCAAGAATACTACAAAGCCTGGAGTCGACCAGATAGTGGTATATCTTTAGCCCGAGCCGTGAAGCCCGGATTTGACCGGATAACAGCTCAACAAGCTATTGTGAAGCCTGGATTACGACCAGATGACAATACAAGTTTCTGCGAAGCCTGGATTACGACCAGATAGCAGTCAAGAATACTACGAAGCCTGGAGTCGACCAGATAGTGGTATATCTTTAGCCCAAGCCGTGAAGCCCGGAGTTGACCGGATAACAACTTAGCAAGCTATTGTGAAGCCTGGACCACGACCAGATAGCAATACAAATTTCTGCGAAGCCTGGATTACGACCAGATAGCAGTTAACCCTCAAGAATGAAGACTCTCATCCTTAAAACCTCAGAATATTGGTATACTCCCAGTCTCTGACCATTAACAGCATGAAGATTCTCATCATCTCAGAAGATTGGTATACTCCCAATTTCTGACCGTTAACAGCATGAAGATTCTCATCACCTCAGAAGATTGGTATACTCCCAATTTCTGACTCCCAACAGAATGAAGATTCTCATTCTCAAAGTGGCGTATTTCTTAAGTTCCAGATTAACACCTGTAACAAGCCAGGAAAACATCTGTGGACGACTGGTTGTGGATTAACACCTGTAACAAGCCAGGAAATCATCTACATGAAGAGATTGGAGATCAACACCTGTAACAAGCCAGGGAACCATCTTTCTTTCTCAGGTCAGAGATCAACACATGTATCTAGCCAGGACAGTATCTCCTCGACCAACGTTTCTTAAGTTCCGGATCAACACCTGTAACAAGCCAGGAAAATATCTGTGGACGACTGGTTGTGGATTAACACCTGTAACAAGCCAGGAAATCATCTACATGAAGAGATTGGAGATCAACACCTGTAACAAGCCAGGGAACCATCTTTCTTTCTCAGGTCAGAGATCAACAGCTGTACCAAGCCAGGAAAATATCTGTGGACGACTGATTATGGATCAACACTTGTAACAAGCTAGGAAATTATCTACATAAAGAGTCTCCCTCACCATCACTTGGGGCATTCGAATGTCAAAAGTGTTCAACAATTCCTTCATCACCTGTTGGAAGATGCAGTTTTACACGGACTCGTCATGAAGCAACCCTACACCGGTTCCTTCTCAAAAACCAGATGCAGTTTTACACGGACTCATCATGAAGCAACCCTACACCGGTTCCTTCTCAAATCCAAGATGCAGTTTTACACGGACTCATCATCAGGAAACCCTACACCGGTTCCTTCTCAAAACTCAAAAGATTCTTGGAATCCCCAGCCGGAGAACCTTCCAGAATCTAATTCCCCTCAGAATCAAGTTTCAATATCCCTAGCGGAGCTAAGACTTCCAATTATCAATCCCCAAGCAGAGTGAAGACTCTCATTTTCAGTTCCTCACAGAATATTCGAATATTCTCCAGTGAAGATCTCCTCAAGACAGGAATTCCCCAGTAGATTGGCATACAACCCAAGCTCCACTTTCCCCGACAGTGGTCCCAGGACTTCTTATGATCAAAGATTCTTGCCCTCCCCAGCAGCAGTCAAGGAATTTTTTTTCCCGGCAACAGTCAAGATTCTTTTGTTTCCAGCCATCCAGGATTCATCTATCCTCAGCAAGACAGCTCATCAGCTTACCTGCGCATCCATCACATTCATATCATAAACATTGATAACATACATTGCATCATGCATCATGACATTGCATACAACTAATTCTTCACCTTTTCAGGAAAGATCAGTCGACAGACAAAGATCATCATCTTCCGAGATTCTTTCTGGAAATAGTTCAGATGTGACCCAAACACGGCGACATTCTGATACTTATTCCAGATTCATCCAGATGCAGTTTTACATGGACTCATCATCAGGAAACCCTACACAGGTTCCTCTTTAAACCCAGATGCATTTTTACACGGACTCATCATCAGGAAACCCTACACCGGTTCCTTCTCCACTTCAAGACTTTTGAAAACAGTTTACGGACGCTTCCCAACAACGGATGCTACTCTATTGCTTATTCAACTCCAACTTCTGAAAACGGTTTACGGATTCTCCAAACATGGATGTCAATCTATTGCTTGTTCAGACCCCCAGTTCAGAGATGTTCCAAAACATGGATGCCTTTCTGATACTCGTCCACTCACCAATAACATGCAGTTCAACAATCATCTTCAGATGGCATCTATAAGCCCATCCTCCTACCAACATTTCCAAATGGCATCTTTAAGCCCATTTCCAGATGGCATCTCTAAGCCCATCTCCCGACAAGGTTCTGTCACATCTCTAGATGGCATCTCTAAGCCCATCACCAAATGGCATCTGTAAGCCCATTCCCTCTACCATCACATCACCAAGTGCAAATTTTTGGGCACTCTAGTGTCCAATCTCCATTTACCTTCAAGTCGCGAACGGTAAACTTGCCAATCTAACTCTTCAGGTTCAAGAAGATTGAACAGGGGAAACTGTTGTACCCCAAAATTTGCCCTCGTATTTTTCCACAAGAAATCACAGCTTCGGGCTTTTCCTGATTTTTCAGACTGGCATAAGAATCAGTCAAACAGACTTTTCTTATCAGTCAGACAAAATTAGGGTTTTCATTGATTTTTAAGTAGTTTAGGCAGATTGCTAAGGTTTGGTTGAGTTGGCTCAGGTTTTGATCAGGCGGACGTTTCTTTGACATTTAATCAAGAACTAGGGTTTGTCCGTGCAGAAAGAATTAATTTTACAGTTCTTTTCAGTTTACTCTGAGATTTGGATTGAGGCATTTGAATCAAGAACTTGCAGTGTTTTGTTTAATCAGTAAAGGCTAAGGCATTTGATTTGAGATGAGATAAAAGTTGAGGTGCTTAAATTGAGAATCTACAGTGTTGATTTAATCAGTAAAAAGATAAGTATCTGGATGTTGGTTTGATTAATTGTGCATTGTTTAATTGGAGCGTCGGGTTTATTATTGATCGATGCTAAAACCATAGTGTTTATTAATTGTTTGTTTATTCTAAGTTAGGATAATTGGAATTTATTTCCATTTATTATAATTTAAGAATTTGTAAGTAATTAAATAGACAGCTGAAAAAAAAAGGGGAATTAACTGATCAAGATTAGATTTTATTCATCTTTAATTATTTGTTACAATTGTTATTTGAATACAGTATTTATTTATAAAGTATTCATAATAATAATGGTTACAATGATTAAATTTGAAATGAAATTTCATCCTAATTCCTGAGTCTTCATCTTCTATCCAATGCTCCCTCTGCTTCATTTGATTTTATCTGCAAAAAAATAAGAAACAAAAGAAAAGTCAAAGAAGATAAAATAATTAAAGGTAGACAGATAAAAAATGAATTCATCATTAAAGGCGACTGGCCTGAATCAGTTTGCCCTCTCTGCAAATCACGAGATTTCTCCCAGTTCACAAAGTGGGATGGAATGTCTTGCAATTTAAGAATGAAATGCACAAAAGTATGATTGCACAAATTCAAAATTGTCACACATGCTGCCTAGTTTCAAGTTTTCAACCAAAGGAACCAAATCAATTGAAAAGTGCACAAAGTTGCATAGTTCATAAAATGCCAAACAAAATCCAAAGGCAAACTGAACTGAACTAGAACCACAAAGTTCCAATTTCAAACTTTCCACAAGCTGCCAAAGAGCTATCAAAAAGCTACCCAAAAGCTGTCAAGAAGTACAAAGAGGCATAAGATCTGGAAAAAGATATAAGAGATATGCAGAGTAAACCAACTAGTGCAAGCAACATCAAAAGTTACATCATTTTCAGACCAGTCACCTTTTCAGAATAGGACAAACATAAGTAATATAAAATATGCTTTTAATCTGTCAAAGAGAGAGAGAGAAGAGGAAAAGAAGATAGGCTTACAGGCTTAGGCTTGAAGAAGAAATATATAAAACAAACTTTTATCAACACAGTAAAAGAGGAGGGGGCATAATAATATATCAAGAAGCTCTAAACAAAAAGCCAAAAGCTCAAAACTGTAACAGAAGACAGTCCTGCCTGAAGCCTAAGCTTAAACCTCACAAAAGGCCATCAACCTGCTCAAACCCTTAAAACATACAAACTGTATCAAACACTTCAAAAAACCTGCAAACTTCTGAAGCAAACTTACAAGAACGGTCAAACACAAACTGATATCCAGCCTAAAACCAGTTCACAAAAACATAAACCAGCATATCCAAACCTCACCAAAGCCTTACCTGATTCAAAGAGCCCTCAACCTACCAGCCTGTATCAAATCAAAGGCCCCAAAAGGCCATCAACCTATTTCAAACCTGAAACACAAGCCTAAATCCTGCATAGTTCACATAACAAAAGCCTAAGCCTGTCAAACTTGTCCCCAAAGCCAAGTAAACCATCTCAGAATCAACAAAATCCAACCAAAACACACGCCCTCAGAATTGCTTCATCACTGGGCTAACAATAACATTAATATTTCTCAGAGTCAGAGGCTAACAAGAGAAGAAGGCAACCAAACATATCAAACATTCAGGGCAATTCAGAGTAAGGCAACATAAACCCTCAGAACATTATCATCACTGGGTTAACATACAGGGGCAAGCATTAATATCAGCATACAAAAGCGAGGCAAAGAGGTCCATCAATCAAGCATATCATCATACAGAAGCCATCAATCACGAAAAGGCAACAGAAGTGTTCAAAGAGGCAAAGAAGCGAGCGTTTCAAAAGCAACAGAAGTGAAGGGCAAACAGAAAAAGAAGATAAAGAGGCGTTCTCAGATAATCATCATAAAACACGAAAGGGCAAAGACACAGAGTACCATGGTTACCGGAGCTAGCTCAGCACCGCTTCCTCCACCCTCAGCCGCCTAGAGCACCTCCAAACTCCATCCTCCTCCGTCTCCAAAAGGTAGTATCTTTTCTTTTCTCTCCATTCATGCACCTCAAACAAAAAACACTTAATCAGAATCAATAAACAAAAAGCAAACATGCAAGAGTTAAAAACCCTAAAATGCGTCAAGTTAGAAATTGTCACCTTGAACATCACTGAGCGACCATGGAGGGAAGAGGACGAAGGGTAAAGCCTGGTGGCCATGGGCGAAGGAGTTCATTCAGTGGCTATGGCGAGAAGGACGAAGACGAACGACGACGGCGCCTCTGTGTTCAAACAAACCCTAACATCCAAAATGAACAAAACAATTGTAACCCTAAATTGTTAAACAGCGTTATGGGCCTTGCCCTTTCAGAAGCCTTAAGCCCATCAGATTTGGGCGCGTACCCCCCCTTTTTAATTACTACTTCAAACCTTATTTGGGCCATGAATTTCCATTGAGCCCATTTTCCTTTTTTTGTTTTAAACTAACATCCTTTTATTTATCATCCTTTTTTATTTAAACTAATATATACCATTTTTTGTTTATAAATAAATGATACACTAAACTTTTTTTCTTTTACCTTTTTATTAGCATAATTAAAAGCACATAATATTTTATCAATAAATACGTAGGAAAATAGATTTTCTTTTATTTTCTTTTGAATTAAACGTTTATTCATATGTAAATACACTAACATTAATACATAATACATAGAACTTAAAACAATTTTCTTTTTCCTAATCTTAAAACTTTTTTTAAAATGTTTGTACATAATTACATCAATACATAATTTTTCTTTAAGTTAAATACTTTTCTTTTCTTGAAATATTTTGTTTTGTACATATTAACAAAATACGAGAATACAAAATTAAATAAACAAAACACTTAATTTTTCATTAAGTTCACATCTCAACTTGTAAATAAATCACATACACATTTACAATACACATTTTATCTTTCTTATACATTGATACATTTGCTTGTCCCTTTTTACATTGCTATTACTTTACATTTGAGATGGTGATTGATTCAATTTGGTTGTAAATATTTGGATACTACACTCCTATAAGTCTCATCCCCCATTTGTAAACATTTGTACCCCCACTCCCGGATACTATTTTGTAATAGCGTAGACTTTAAATTCCCGCAATTTATCGCTTTCAAATAGGCCATGGTTAGACCTAGGGTTTGTATGTACATAAAATCAAACGCTAGATAACCTAATACAAGACAAATACATGAAATCAATACACAATCACACTTGCACCCCTAGGGTAATCCCGCTTGTTGCCTTCCAAAAGGGGCCATGCTTGCACGTTGAGTTTCTTTAGCAAAACAATTCAAATGATCATAGTCCCTCGATGATGCTTCCGAAAGTCGCCTATCAAAATGATCAAGTCCCTTCAAGCAAATTGCCAAAGATACTTGGCACCATTGCATTCATGGTCCATACGATGACTCGCGCCTGTCCCGTTAAACATCCTAAACGCAAGATTGTCCACCAAATACAATGGTGGAACAAAATTGTTAAAAAGGGTTAAAACATGAGAAAAACCTTTGAGTAAATTTAGGGGTAGACAAATCTTAGTTACTTGATCAAACTTGCAAAAACACTTGCCTACTTTTCAAACCACACTCCACAAACACTTTCAAAACAAACTTTCAAAAACATTTGAAACATCTTTTCGAAAAGATACACACCTTTGTGAAACACCCAAACACGAGTCATTACAATGGTTGCCTAAGACAAGGCATCTTCTTCAAAAACATTTTCAAAACACACACACACACACACTCACACCACAATTTCAAGCAATTGAAAATCAAAGGCAAGTGATCTAAAAAACCAAGTAACTAAGAGCCCATGGATAACCATGGATGAAGAGGGTGCTAATACCTTCCCTTTTCATAATCTACCTCCCGAACCCACGAAACATCTCAAAAAGGTTTTTCCTGTGCTTTTTAACCTTTCCTTTAGGATAAAATAAAAAGTCGGTGGCGAATCTTGCTAAACCGAACAAGTGCGAAAACAAACGCAAAAGCTCAAGTCAGTTCTCCCACCGTATCATAGACGTGTTTGAGAGCTTGCTTGGGATCCAGGAGGGTTATGTGATCACCCAGGAATTGATTGGAATCGTTCTTGGCTTCTTAATTTGCCTCTAAGTGTGAACTCGAAATCAAGCTTTTTCACACTTTTTTCAAGTTTTGTTTTCAGTGTTCTTGCAGCCTATAGCCTTGTTTTCATTCCCTCTAGCTTCCTTATGTATGATAGAATGTATTAGGTTAACAAATATGCCTCGAATCTTTGCACATCAATGCCATGGGATTTGATTTGATTCACCATTACTAAACCTTCCAAAATTATCAAAACTCAATCTTTTTGCACATGGAATGCTTGATACGAGTTTGATACCCTTGATGATGATGATTCAGTCCTGAAATAGCCAAAAAGATATCAAGCAATCAATATTTGGATTTTATTTGATTTAATTTGTTTAAAAATGAAATAATTCAATAAAAAATCAAATAAAATAATAAAATTGATAAATGGACACAAGGCTGAATCTAGGACACATATGTAATGTGGAAAGTTCAAATCAAGTGGAAAAGAATGGGCCCATTTGACAAAATTTGAAGTTTTGGGGATAGTTGACTTTTGGCAATTTTGCAAAAATTCCCAACTTCAACAATACATAACTTCTTCAATTTTGAACTTTTGGAAGTGTTCTTGGACTTTTTAGAAATATTGAGATGTCCTATAATCAACCCTTTTGGTCTCATCTCATTTTTATATTCCATGCTCAAGTTATAAGCTTTGGCAAAAAAGGTGTTTTGTTGACTTTCAAAAATGACCTATAATGTCCAAATTTATAACTTCTTGTGAGTGCATTTTATGATCTTGGGGTATGAAGATGGATTGTAGTAAATTTAATCCTATTAAAAATTAGCTTTGGATGGTTCATTTCTCATAAAGTATGATAAAGTTATGCTTGGTCAAAGTTGAGTTGACTTTTCCTACAAAACCCTAATTTAGCAACTTTTGAGTCTTGATGAATTTTGAGCAATCCTTGATGAATCATGATCACCCCTTGATCAAATGATGAAATATACTTCAAAATGAGAATGTTGACAAAAAATATTGAAGTTTGACTGTTTATAGGTCACAGTTGACTTTTGCCCTAGCACAGTCGATTTTTGGACCCTTTGAGCAATTGACTGAGCAAACTTCCTCTGCAAGGCTTGAAATTTGACATGGATGAACTTGAGAACATATTAGGACATTGGGGAGAACTTGAGGTCATTTGGACTCAAAGCTATTGATGCAACACAAAACCCTAATTTGGGGTTGACTGCCTTAGGAGATAGCTTGACTGTCCAACTCTTGAGCAATCTTGAGCCACTTGGAGATTTTTCTTGCCATGTTTTGAGAAATATGAGAGGGCAAATTTTGGGGTACAACATCTTCCCCTGTTCAATCTCCTTAAATCTGAGGATATAGATTGGCTTTCGTGCCTTTCGTGATCCGAAGGTGGGAGATGATTGAACACTAGAGTGCCCAGAAATTTGCACTCGCATGAAGTGGTATCAGCATCGTGATGTCGGGAATGGGCTTACAGATTCCCCTGCTGGGACGGTCTCTGATAAGAAATGGTAGTCAGAGCAGCATTCATAACAGGAGTAACTAAGGTGACTTGCTGATGACGCTGATAATTCTTTCTAGGAGTGTTTACCCTTCTCTCTTGCATAACAGCATTTGTATCCCCCTCTTTCTTCTTTGTAAACCCATAAGTTGACTTTTTCACACCTCCAGGTCTTTCACCCTTTGTCAAACGGCCTTCTCTTATTGCCTCTTCTATGCGGACACCCATTCCTACCATCTCTATAAAATCACTTGGAGCACTTGTTACCATTCTTTCGTAGTAGAAAGCGCCCAACGTCTTCAGAAAAATCTTAGTCATTTCTTTCTCCTCCATGGGAGGAATCACTTGTGCAGCCACTTCGCGCCATCTCTGCGCATACTCTTTAAACGATTCTCTGTCTTTCTGAACCATGGCCCTAAGCTGGTCACGGTCAGGCGCCATGTCCACATTGTACTTGTATTGTTTAATGAATGCTTCTCCCAAATCATTAAAAGTATGGATGTTGGTGCTGTCTAAACTCATGTACCATTTCAACGCTGCGCCAGTTAGACTATCTTGGGAAAAGTGAATCAGCAGATGCTGATCATCGGTGTGGGTAGACATTCTTCTTACATACATCACCAAATGAGCACGAGGGTAAGTGTTGCCCTTGTACTTCTCAAATTCCGGGACCTTGAACTTAGCAGGCACTTTACCATTCGAGACCAAACACAGCTCATTCACATTCTGCCCAAATAGCTCTTTTCCCCTAAGAGCCTTCATCTCTCTTTGCATTCTATCAAACTGCTCTTGGAAATCATCCATTCTGTCATAAAGACCCAAGTGTTCACTCGGCGGAGGGAAAGGACGACACATATCTTCATTAACAAACGGAACCAAATTCACCGAAGGAGGTGCAGCAGGAACAGTATGCACCACAGGAGGTGCAGGAGTAACAGTATGCACCACAGGAGGTGCAGGAGTAACAACATTTTGAACCACTGGAGCATCTTGAGGGCCAAGGTTGAAACCTTCAGGTGAAAAATTCTCTGGCATTCCCCACGGATAACCCTGAGGCATACGGTTTTGAACAACAGCCGGAGTAGCGGATACAGGAACAGTAGGAACTTCAGCATTTGCCCTTGTTGGTTAAGGTTGAACACTCTGTGGCTGATTCTGAGCAACCACCAGAGCTTCCATCAGAGCAGTCAAGTTATCCAAGCCAGCCTTCAAAGCAGAAACTTCTTCGCGCAACTCGCGATTCTCCTGTTCTAAGTTGTCCATCTTCTTTTTGAAATTAGCCCGAGTGTTGTAGTGATGAGTCAGCTTGCTGAACGAAGTAAAGAAGCTGGGTAAGACACCTGGATATGCATAACAAATGCAAGAAATATGTGCAATATGATGCATGATATGCAATGCATATGATTATTTTTACTTTATTATTTAATATTTCAAGGGATTTATGGTTTATATTGCAAACATCCAAGTAAGAAAGCTTTTGAAATACTGAAATTTTTTATTATAATAACTTCAAAATGGATTACAAGTTTCAATGATCCCAAGTACAAGATGAAAATACAATCTAAAATACTGAGAAAAAGAACTGATGGAGATCAATCTGTACGCTGGCGCTTCCCTGTGAGCCTGGCAATCTGAGCCCTCAACCTCTGGTTTTCTTCTACATGTCTGATGGCAACCTCCTTCCAATCATCTGAAGCAGGAAGTGAGTAATCAACACCTGTTTGAGGCTTAGGATAAAATGAATCCCCTTGCCTTTCCATAGACTCCACCGCTCGACTCTCAAGGATCTCGATCAAATCATCTTTCTCCTTCAGGTCTGCTCTGTAGGAACTCTCTAAAGTTTGGAACTTGTTCTTCCAAGCATCCCTTTCCTGTTGCATCGTGACCAAAGTAAGCTGCAGCTATTCTAGATCATCTAAAAAGGGAGAAGTGGTCTTTGCAAACAAATCAGGCATGGGTGTCTCTTGAGTATACGACATCTTCAACTGAATGGCTCTCGATCAGACCCACTAAAGATATGGCTCCAAAGAAACAACACCTCTAGGTCCCAAATCCTTCCTACTCTTCTTATGAATGTGACGCCAGGCCTTCGCAATCTGCTCCCTAGCTTCCCTATGGTATTCTCCTTCCTTCAGAAAGAAACTACTCAAATGAATATTATTCGGTTTATCCCTCATCGGGTAACCAAGCCGTCGTCGTGCAAGAACAGGGTTATAGTTAATTCCTCCCTTTGTACCAAGAAGAGGCACATTGGGGAAACTACCACAACTGTCAATAATCTCCACATCCTGGTAAGCTCGATGATACCAATCAATATCCGAGTGAGTAAGTGCCATGATCTTGGGAGCCCGACGGGGTTCCTTCTTGACATCCCAAAAAACATCAGACTGAGGCATATGAGAGATAAACCACAGGTACAACAAAGGCGTGCAACAGATAATCATTCCCCCATGATAGGAACTCCGAAGATGAACAGAGTAATAAGCATCACCCAATAGTGTAGGAATCGGGTTGCCAATCATGAAAATCCTGATAGCGTTAATGTCGACAAACTTGTCCACATTAGGAAATAAGAATAATCTATAGGCGAGTAAAGCAAAGATGGCCTCAAAAGCAACCGTACTCTTCATCCTGGAAAAGTAACGAGCTTTCTCCAATAAGAACTGAGCTGGTAATCCTCTAATCCATCCTTTGGTAGTCATATGGGCTTCCACCTCAAACTTCCCTAGATGAATCAAAGCAGCAATCTCATGTGGTTTTGGCTCACCCTCCAAACCAGTAAAAGGAACACGATCGGTAACAGGTAAATCTAATAGATAGGAATACTCTTCCAGTGTTGGCATCAGCTGATAATTGGGAAAAGTAAAGCAGTGATACACCGGATCATAGAACTGGACCAAAGTTGAGAGAATACCCTCCTTCATCTTCAACTTCATGAGAGGAATAATGGATCCATACTTCTTCCGAAAGTCTGCAGAACACTCGATCTCTGGAATTAGACTGATCAACTCATCTATCTTAGGATCCTTGAAACTGTGTTTCCCGGTCTTTCTCTTTCCATAATCCATGGTTTAAAAGTACCTGAGATATTCACAAATAGTCAATCTTCAAATCCCTTGAAATATTGTTTTCTTCAAAAGATGCTTATGAGTACATGGATGCATGATGCAACAATCACACACAAGATCACACATATAGGGTTCATAGGTTCAACGTCACGAGCATGAGGTCGAAGGTACTACCCATAAGGTATTGGTCTAAAAAGTTATCACCTGCCGGACAAGGTTCTAAGAGGTTCCCAGAGTCTACATCCTTCCTTCGGATATTACCAACTTCCCGATTAACTCGGTAATTAGTAATATTCTCAAGAAAGACTCGTCCGAGCGTAGTATCGCGTGACAACTACTTCCGGATACTCCGTCATAGCTTCCGCACTACACCTAAAAGGCCAAGATGGGTTAGCTAATCTATGGTCCTCAGCTTCAGCAGGCTCCTAGGTCAAAAGCAGTACGTCTTCCCGATTACTCGGTAAACGATACTACAGTCAAAGGGGCCTCCACTGAGTGGGGGATATCATGCCTCCTTTTTTGGGATTACTCCCTCAAAGTTAACATGACTATACCGCCCGTCCTATCTTAAAGTTTTCCCAAGTCCGGATATAGGACTTATGAGTAATCACCAAGCACCCTGTAAACCAGGAAAATCCAGACAAAAATATATACAAAATATAACACATAAACACAATAACACATATACAGATATAAACAAAGATAGGCTCAACCCACTTAGGGATGAACCAGCGAGAGGTCAATCTTTCCCCAGTGAAGTCACCATTTTTCTTTAGCGGTAGAAATGTTCAAGACTAAGCCATTGGATTGACTAGACTTTATACAAATCAAAATAAAAATCGCCATTGCGCTTTATTGTTTCCAAAGGAATGGGAAAAGAGCGAATAACCCAAAAAAGGGGGAAAGATTCAAGGTAAGGGGGTTGGTTATGCAAAGGGAAGGTATTAGCACCCTAAACATCTACGGTATTCCGCAGGAACCTCTTTGAAAAATCTGTATATTTGGCTATAAAAATGTGTTGTATATAAAATGGATGGTGGAGGTGAGAAAAGAAATATTTTTTTATGATTTTTGCACCCGCCGTGGTTGCGAACCTTTAGTGCCTATGTACCACCTTTCGTGCCATAGGGGATCAGGGTACACATAGTTCATCTTTTAAAAATTTGAAACACAAGTGTGTTGGTTAATTTTATGAGATAAGATATTATCGTCATTGTCCGTGTGGAAAACATACTTACTACCCACAATCATGAGAAAGGAGAATTTGCATCATCTCAAAGTGGAGGATATGGCTTGGATTTTAAAATCAACAATGCCTCACTCAACACCAAAGTGGAAAATATCTCTCTTTACTACATATTGTAGAAGTATATTTGTTTGCATCACTACAAGGATTGACAAGAGTCTAGTCTTTTAAGAAAAGTTTTAAAATAAAAATCCAAAGTGGCAAAAATGGTTTGAAATGAGATTGATTGACTTTTAGTATTCTCACAAAAAATGTCAAGGTATTATTAAATTGATTGAAGTTTATTTATGAAAATATTTTGAAAATGGATGGACATAAGTCCAAGTTTATTATGAAAGTGTTTCAAGTTTAGAAATAAGAAGAGTTTTTTAAAAGGAGAGAGAAGATTTTTGAAATTAAAGAAGATGGGAAGAGATGAATAGACTATCCTAAAGCATAAGGTAAAAGCTAGGGATAAGAACCATCTAACCAACAAGAAGCCAATGCTTGACATTATGAGTCAATATAGAATTCCCATTCTTCGGATTGAAACCAAGCAAGCAAAAATACTAGACCTCTTGAGAGAACCAAACTTCAAGTGTATTAAGTCTTCGCAAAAATTGGGCAGAGTAACGGCTGTATACGGGTGAATTCCAGATTACAAACAAAGTATGTAATCATAATAACCTGCACACAAAATAAACAAACAACCCAATGCCTTGAGGTAAACCTCAAGAACTCCAGACAAAATATCAAATAAAGTCACAAAGTCTCCAAGATAGGCCAAGGTTTCTAATCCTAAGTCCAAGAAGTCCAATACTCCATAATGCCAAGGATAGTAACCAAATAGTCCAAGTATCATTAAAGATTTTTATGGTTCATGTTGATTATTAGGTGTCTTTAAAAGGAAAAGAAAAGCTCAAGTGAGCAAAATAAAAATGACATAAAAGTAAATGCTCAAGTGAGCAAAATAAAATGACATGAAATGTAAATGCTTAAATTAAATGGTACATAAAGCATAAAAAATAAAAGCATAAAGTAAAGTCAATTGTTAGAAATTAGTGGTTAGTTGGATGACCATCTTGAAACTTGCATTTGGAACTCATTAGAGGATTGGTAGAACTAAAGCCTCCACACAACAAGTTGCATTTGCTTTTTGTCAAGTATATCATCCACTTTGGAATCCTCAAAAAGTAACATTTAATGATCAACGATGTTTAAGTGATCCACGTTGACCAAAGGTGTTGTAGATCCATTAGAGGATTGGTAGAACCAAAGCCTCCACACAATGAATCTCAAGGTTATTGGATCAAAGAGATCAAATTAACATACTTGGGCTTGCAATCATAAGTTTGGGCCACGAATGATCATTTATTCGAATCGAGACAAAATTTAGCGCTATGTTAAGCAATCGTAAGTGGACTTATGTAGAAGTCGCACCTATTTTGAGGCCGGTCAATAGCAATCTATGTACTTCATGTTTGGATAAATGATATAGAGATCACCATCCTTTAACATGTAGCACAATTAAAAAAAGAAAGGGACAAGATGAAGAGGGAGGGGAGTGATAAGCTAATTTGGATCACCATCTCAAAATTCTTTCATCTTTAAATTCAACCACTCCTCTAGATGGATTAAAGCACTAAACATATCATTAATCTAAAGCACCAAAAATGAATTAAATAATTCACTCTTAGGTAGATTTGCATTGATGAACATTTATACAACTTCATCTACATCACAAAGTCCATTGAGTTTAAAGACAAATTGGACATTTAAAACTGTAATCCAAATTATCAATCAAAGAGAGTGAGCAGAAAAATATTTGAGTCAAAACAGCCCCAAAATAAGGCAGAAAAAATATTTTCGACACTGTTGCAATCAATTATGCTTCGACAGCCACCTATTGCATCAGTGCAGTTTTTTTTAAAATCAATTTTCTGTGACAATCAATTGCAATGTTACAACAATTGATTGCAACCTGTTAAATCAGTCGAAAACAGCATCTCAAATATCAAATTCTTGTTCCAACTTTTCATCAAACACCTTATGATCATGGATCCAATTGAGCATGAAAATTACATCAAATTATAAGAAAATAGAACTAATGGAATCATAAAAAAGTGCTCAATGAATCAAAACCAGAAATCCACAACATATCACATTGTGAAAGATGATGATCCAACTTACCAAAGGCAGAATTAGAGAATTATCAAACAACTTCTAGAATTTGCTTCAATTTAACAACAAGAATCAATTACCAAAGCTTGGATATAGAGAATTGATGAAGAAAAAGTGTTTGGATGAAGGTTTAGCTCAAAGATTAGTAAGCTTCAATGTAAAGCTTACTAACTTTTTTTGAAAATGGAGCTTTGAGTGAATTTGGTAGATGGAGAGAATTGAGAGTTTTTTAGCAAGATGAGTTTGGCTATCAAAAGCTTGTGATTTGAATGAAATGAGGTCTCTATTTATAGAGTTTTAGGATTGGGATTAGTGGTAATTTGGTAATTGATTCTTGGAGCCAAAATTGAATTAATGATATAATTTTCAAATTATGCAGAAAAAATTAGAGCAAAAAAGATGACAGTTTGAAATTGCTGGCTTTTTTTAAAAAATCACGTGTATTTTGTTGTTATGAGTCGATACATGGGTGGTATGCATCGACACATCCTAGTTGTATAACACAGCATGTGTCAATACATGCCTCTATGTGTCGATACATACTACTTCTTCAACACATTACAGAATCACACAATCTGCATGAGTCGATACATAACACGTATGTGTCAACACATGCTAGTTATACAAACAGGATGAGTCGATACATAACATGCATGTGTCGACACATGCTAGTTATACACAACAGGATGAGTCGATACATACATGCATGTGTTGACACATGCTAGTTATACACAATAGGATGAGTCGATACATACCTTTATGGGTCGATGCATGTTGTCTTTCGCCATAATACAGAATCAAATCAACTTGCATGAGTTTGACACAAGCCTTCATGGATTGATACAAGCTGCCTTTCGACACAATACAGAATCAGTCAACTTTCAAAACCTTATTTGTTGGATGCTTCGACTTGGTACCTACAAAACACAATTTTGCAAAGACAAGAACAAATATTTTTTTGTATTTTGATTAGAAGTTAATTAACAACACATATAATAAATACAAAACCAAGGTGCTTGGAAATTCCTCAAGAGCAAACTTAAAGATAGGAGATAGAAAAAAGAGGAAGAACCAACCCTAATGTGATTTTTTTATGATCAAGTTGACATGATATGATAGGGGAATCTTAGGGGCAAAAATTGGGGTACAACAACTGCCCTTATTTAAGTGTCTTCTATCCGGTGATACGAAGGTTAAAAATCTTCGTGTCGATGCGATTGAAGATACTTAAATATAAAACAAGCTCTATTTTTGTCTCTAAGATGCCATGAAATGCTTATGATTATGAATGCATATGAACAGAACAAAAGAGACGCAAAGTATCACTGGGGATGCAACAAAAATGAAGAAACAAAAGAGCAACCCCACCAGGAAAATAAATCACTGGTGGACCAAAAGAAATTGAATCAGAGAGATGGATAACAAGCATCGACGTTCACTGCCGATGTCTATCAACGTTCACTGAAGGTAGAAAGAGAATATATCATACCATCGCCGTTCACTGACGATGAACTATCAATGTTCACTGATGATAGCAAAAATATAAGAAACACTGACGTTCACTGTCGATGTACTACCAACGTTCACTGAAGGTAGAGAGATAATATCATATCACCGCCGTTCACTGACGATGAACTATCAACATTCACTGATGATAGCAAAAAGATAAGAAACACCGATGTTCACTGCCGATGTACTACCAACATTCACTGAAGGTAGATTTGAAAATATCATACCACCGCTGTTCACTGACGATGAACTATCAACGTTCACTGATGTTAGCAAAAAGATAAGAAACACCGACGTTCACTGCCGATGTACTACCAACATTCACTGAAGGTAGATTTGAAAATATCACACTACCACCGTTCACTGACGATGAACTATCAACGTTCACTGATGATAGCAAAAAGATAAGAAACACCGACGTTCACTGCCGATGTACTACCAATGTTCACTGAAGGTAGATTTGAAAATATAATACCACCATCGTTCATTGACGATGAACTATCAACATTCACTGATGATAGCAAAAAGATAAGAAATACCAACTTTCACTGTCGATGTACTATCAACATTCACTGAAGGTAGATTTGAATATATCATACCACCGCTGTTCATTGACGATGAACTATCAATGTTCACTGATGATAGCAAAAAGATAACAAACAACGACGTTCACTGCCGATGTACTACCAACGTTCACTGAAGGTGGATTTGAAAATATCATACCACCGCCGTTCACTGACGATGAACTATCAACGTTCACTGATGATAGCAAAAAGATAAGAAACACCAACGTTCACTACCGATGTACTACCAACGTTCACTGAAGGTAGATTTGAAAATATCACACCACCGCTGTTCACTAACGATGAACTATCACTGTTCACTGATGATAGAAAAAAGATAAGAAACACCGACGTTCACTGCCGATGTACTACCAACGTTCACTGAAGGTAGATTTGAAAATATCACACCACCGCTGTTCACTGACGATGAACTATCACCGTTCACTGATGATAGCAAAAAGATAAGAAACACCGACGTTCACTACCGATGTACTACCAACATTCACTGAAGGTAGATTTGAAAACATCACAAGTTTCCCTAAAATTATGGTGTTTCACCTAGAACGGGTCTCAACTTCTTCTTTAAACAAGGCACTCTGCCTGGAAAGGGTAATATGTACGCTTATCTCAAATAAAGAGACTTCCACTCATTGCCAAGGGGAATTGCAAAGAGAAATAACTTTATGGGGATAGAAATATGGCTTCCTGGGGAAAGAGGTATAACTTCCTGGGGAAAGAGATATGACTTCCTGGGGAAACATATATGACTTCCTGGGGAAATACCACGATATTCCTACTGAGGAGACAAAATCTTCTCGTGCAAAATAAATGCACAAAACCAAAACTCAAAGTTCTCAGAAATCCAAAGTAAATAATATCGTCATGCAATCACGAATCCAATTAGAAACAAACTGGACATTTAAAACTGTAATCCAAATTATCCATCAAAGAGAGTGAGCAGAAAAATATTTGAGTCAAAACAGCCCCAAAATAAGGCAGAAAAAATATTTTCGAAACTGTTACAATCAATTGTGCTTCGACAGTAACCTATTGCATCAGTGCACTTTTTTTAAAAATCAATTTTCTGTGACAATCAATTGCAATGTTACAACAATTGATTACAACCTGTTAAAATCAGTCGAAAACAACATCTCAAAGATCAAATTCTTGTTCCAACTTTTCATCAAACACCTTATGATCATGGATCCAATTAAGCATGAAAATTACATCAAATTATGAGAAAATAACACTAATGGAATCATAAAGCAGTGCTCAATGAATCAAAACCAGAAATCCACAAGAGATCACATTGTGAAAGATGATGATCCAACTTACCAAAGGCAGAATTAGAGAATTATCAAACAACTTCCAGAATTTGCTTCAATTTAACAACAAAAATCAATTACCAAAGCTTGGATATAAAGAATTGATGAAGAAAAAGTGTTTGGATGAAGGTTTAGCTCAAAGATTAGTAAGCTTCAATGCAAAGCTTACTAACTTATTTTGAAAATGGAGCTTTAAGTGAATTTGGTAGATGGAGAGAATTGAGAGATTTTTTAGCAAGATGAGTTTGGCTATCAAAAGCTTATGATTTGAATGAAATGAGGTCTCTATTTATAGAGTTTTAGGATTGGGATTAGTGGTAATTTGGTAATTGATTCTTGGAGCCAAAATTGAATTAATGATATAATTTTCAAATTATGCAGAAAAAATTAGAGCAAAAAAGATGATAGTTTGAAATTGCTGGCTTTTTTTCAAAAATCACGTGTATTTTGCTATTATGAGTCGATACAAGGGTGGTATGCGTCAACACATCCTAGTTGTATAACATAGCATGTGTCAATATATGCCTCTATGTGTCGATACATACTACTTCTTCAACACATTACAGAATCACACAATCTGCATGAGTCGACACATAACACGTATGTGCCGACACATGCTAGTTATACAAACAGGATGAGTCGATACATAACATGCATGTGTCGACACATGCTAGTTATACACAACAGGATGAGTCAATACATACATGCATGTGTCGACACATGCTAGTTACACACAATAGGATGAGTCGATACATACCTTTATGGGTCGATGCATGATGTCTTTCGCCATAATACAGAATCAAATCAACTTGCATGAGTTCGACACAAGCCTTCATGGATTGATACAAGCTGCCTTTAGATACAATACAGAATCAGTCAACTTTCAAAACCTTATTTGTTGGATGCTTCGACTTGGTACCTACAAAACACAATTTTGCAAAGACAACGACAAATATTTTTTTGTATTTTGATTAGAAGTTAATTAACAACACATATACAAAATACGAACCAAGGTGCTTGGAAATTTCTCAAGAGAAAACTTAAAGATAGGAGATAGAAAAAAGAGGAAGAACCAACCCTAATGTGATTTTGTTATGATCAAGTTAACATAATATGATAGGGGAATCTTAGGGGCAAAAATTGGGGTACAACAGGAGGGGGTATACAATTTATGAATGGGGATTACAATAATATAAACCTAATTAATCTATTACAACCTAATTGAATTTTGAATAAGTAATATACAAAAATGTGGATGAACATAATACACCAGTATGATGTAATGTACAAAAATTGAAGTAAATGATATACCCGACTGTAAAGAAATAATGTATAAGGTATTGAAAAAAAAGAAAGGAATTATTTGTTTTGACCTAATTAATTTAAAATAAAAAATAATAATTAAATAAGAAAATTGAAATTAAGTTAGTTAGAGAAATTAATTTAAAGAAAACAAATTTTTAAATAAATAATAAGAAGAAATCTAAATCTAATAATTTAATTAATTTTAGAAAAGAAAATGAAAATATTTGATCTTTTAGTCTAAAAGAAATAAAATATGAATATATTTAATATAAGTAAATAAATAAAATATTTTTTAGATTTTTATTAATAAAATAAATATTGTAATAATATTAATAATAATAACTAGAAGAAAGGGAAAAAAAATAAGTCAAGGGGGTTTAAAATATAGAAAGAGTGTTTAGAGAAAGAAAAAAAAAGAAATCTGTTTGGGTTTCAAGCCCAAAGCCTTATGGTCAAAATAAAAAAACTTTCAAGATTTTTTTAAGAGATGGGGGGTGTGGACGCAAAATGGGAGGAGGGATTGGATAAAGGGTTTGGGCCTGGCTAATGAAGGGCCTGGTTGTTTTGAACAAAACAACAAGGTTATGAGACCCAGTCTCATTTGGACAAAACATTTCTCTCTCTCACTTCTCTGACTCTCTCGCTCTCTCTCTATGATTCCTTCGCCAAAGAAGAAACATAAGCCGCACCGGAAATCGCCTCAAGGCGGTGACGACGGCGGCTGGGTTTAAATATCTATTTTTTTTACATTATCTTACTTGTCTTTATCTCCTCTATCCTAATCTGGTGCTTATTTTTGTAGACGATAACTGATTTCGCATAGATCTTAAAGGGAAGCAACGAAACCCTAGGGTTTGGATTTCACAGAAACGAATTTGTTTAGATGAGATCGTTCCTTTTTCTCTCTTTCTTACAAACTTATGAAGGGATTTAGGTTTTGGAAAATGATTGGAAATTTGTTTAGGGTTTTGCATGTTTCTGTATATTTGCTGATGAATGATTGTTGAGGGTTTTGGTTCTGTTTGTTGCGATTCTAGCTTTGTATATTTTGTATATCTTGTTGACTTCCTGGAAAAAAGAATTGAAATGATTTTAAGGGTTTTGACAGTTTGATGTTGGTAATGATGTTTTGTATATTTATAAATGGTGATGGCTCTGATGAACAAAGTTAGTTGTTTGTGTTATTTTCTGGGTTTTCTGTTTTCTCTATACATCTTCTGAGACAAAGGTTCATTGTTAGTTTGGGGTTTGGAATCTCTGTATGTTTTCTTTGTAAAACTGAAAAGAAAAATGATGTGGTTGCTGATCTTTTCTTAAGATAAATGAATGGTGGCTTTGTGTTCACTTCTGTTACAAGTTTTCTTGTCCTTATGTGTTCTATTTGGATTTTAATTGACCCTAAACTATATGTTTTGTAAAAGAAAAGCTAAGAAAAAGTTTCAAAAGTTTTGTATATTTCTATGAAAAAAATCTGAAAACAGTTTGAGAAATTACCTCTTTACTTTGTTTCTGTGTTTTGGTATCCTGTGGCTTGTTGACAATAATCTTTGAGGGTCTTTGAGTGTGATGAAAATAGTGGCTGGACTATTATCTTTTCTGTATATTCTTCTTGCTGGCCAAAAAAAAACTCTCCTTCTTGCACAATATTGTTGCCCTTTTATATTGGTTGATTTGTGATAAAATAGTGATAAAATACTGCTGGCTTTGTTGCTTGTACTAGTTTTTAATAAATCAACTTTGCTAGTTGACTTTGCTTGTTGGTTGCTGGTACAGTGTCTGCTGTACTGTCTTTTCCTTTTACAGTTTTTTGTACTTGTTGTTATACTTTTCTGACTTTGCTGGCTGCTTTTGTTGTACTTTTGTACTAGTTGCTTGCAGACTTTTGCTATGAACCAAACAAATTTATTTTGATATTTGTAATGAAATACTCTAGGCCTATGACATGACTTTGCAAATTTGAGGCTTTTTGATTGTTGATTTGATATTTTCTGATTTGAAACAACATGAGGCTTCTGCTTATTGATTTGATATTTTCTGATTTGAAACAACATGAGGCTTCTGCTTATTGATTTGATATTTTCTGATTTCCTCTTTACCTTTTGTGAACCAAATACCTGAGATTTGCAAAAGATTACTTCTTAGCCAATGATGCAATTCTAACTTTGTGAGACAGCATGTATGAGGCTTTTTTTTGTTTTAAACCATGTTGGGCTGAAATTTGTTGGGCTTGAATTTCTGCTTACACTATTGTGAACCAAGCTTTGTCTTGTGATTTGCAATCAATTGGCCCATGATAAAAAAAATTTACATTGTTTGAGGCCTTAGAACACAATACTTCCTTTTTTCTGAACTCTTAATACTTTGCTCTCCTTTAGGTTTTGTTCTGGCAGTTTATTTGCTGCTGCAGCTTGCCCTGTTGTTGCTTACCTTTTTGCTATTTGTTGCAGCTTGCTTTGTTTTCCTGTTTGCTATTTGTTGCAGCTTGCCCTATTTTCCTACCCTGTTATGCAATTTGTTGCAGGTTTTTTTGTTGGCTTTGATGGGAAGCTTGTGTTGCAGCATTGCAGTCTGCTGTAGCCTGTTGCCTGCTATGCAGCTTATTCTGTTTGGGCTGGGAATTTTTTCTGCTTTTTCACTTTCTGAATTAATCCATTGTGAACCAATTTATTTGTGATTTGCAATTTTTCAGGCCTATGATTAACTTCTTAGTATGAGGCTGTTTTGGGTACAAGAACATGGCTTTAAAACCTTTTCTGATTCCAATAACCAAACCCTCGTGATGATTTAGAATAACTTATCTGTAAATTTGAATTTGTATGATCACTGATTTTTCTGATTTGTTTCAGGTAAAGGTAATTAAGAATAGAGGAAGATGGCAAGAAGACTGTGGCAAGACTTGAAAACACTTGAAGGCTAGGAACATGAAGACTTTGTATTCTACCTTGTAATAGAAACATAGGAAAAAATATATTGGACTTCTTTCTTTGTTGGATTTTGAATCTTGTAATAAATAAACTAATTTCGAGGAATGTATAATTTTAATTTTGAGAATGATATCACAAAATTGCAAAAGTTATTGGTTCTAAATGAAAGAAATTGGAAATGAAGAATGACACGGGCTTTTAAAATTGCGACTCTTAAAACTTGGAACAAAATAATGATTTTTTTAAAAAAAGTGTATTAGAACTTAAGATAAGAACTAATTAATTTATCTAAAAAAAAGAAATGGTGCTTGAAGACCATTCTCAACTTTCTTCCATATCTCAAAAAAACAAAATGCTTTGAATCCTTTTGATCTTTCATCTCAAAGCCTCATCTTTTAAAAAAACTAGAAATGATATCCAAAGAAACATGCATGATGAGTAATAGAATTGGCCATGTAAACATTGCAACCTTGTAACTTGAAGACCAAAAAGAAAAATGTAAACCATATTCCCAAACCTAGTATGCACTTGAGTAATCTTGAGGGCCCATGATGATCCATGAAAGTCATATGAGGCATTGGAAGTTCAAAAATCCCTGTGCAAACTCAAACCCTAATTTCATTCATCAGTGCTCAAGAAGGTGTCTTGAGCTAATCAAACCCTAGTGCAGTCTTGAGTCAAGGAGATCTTGTGAGTGAATTCTTGATAAGTGAGAGGGTAAATTTTGGGGTACAACAGCTGCCCCTGTTCAATCTTCTTAAGCCTGAAGAGTTAGATTGGCATGTTTTTCCATTCGTGACTTTGAAGGTGGAAGATGATTGGACACTTAGAGTGCCTAGAAATTTGCACTCGGCGATGTGATGGTAGAGGAAATGGGCTTAAAGATGTCATTTGGAGAGGTGATAGAAAGTTGTTGGAGATGGGCTTATAGATGTCATCTAGTAATGATTGTTGAATTGTAATTTGTAAGCTGAAAGAATGAGTATTAGAGTGGCATACGTATCTGGAGCGTATCCGAACTGTATCTGAAAGCTGAATGAATATCAGAATGGCGTCCGTGTCTGGAGCATATCTGAACTGTATCTGGGAGCTAAATGAGTATCAGAATGGCGTCCGTGTCTGGAGCGTATCTGAACTGTATCTGAAAATTGAATGAGTATCAGAATGGCGTCTGTGTCTGGAGCGTATCTGAACTGTATTTGAAAGCTGAATGAGTATCAGAATGGCGTCCATGTTTAGAGCGTATCTGAACTGTATCTGAAAACTTTGAACATTGTTAATGGTAGCTGCTAATCTTATCCTGAAAAGGGTAAAATGTTAGCTAAAATGCAAAGTCATGTTGTATGAGATGTATGATATAATGCATTCGTTTTATCAATGTCTATGATATATGGATGCAATGTATGCGTATGTGAGCTAATTTGCTGCACTGCTGTTGGATTAGGGAAAATAAATCCCTGACTGCTACTGAGGATATGTAAGTCTTCGTGTCTTGAAGTCGAAGTATTGATGAATTTCCATTTTAGAGGAATAAACTCTGTTGTAAGGGAAATGTCATGTGTTATCTGAAAAAATCCTGGTCGGGGAGTTCTGAGAAATTTGGTGACTTCTACTGGGGAGTGATAACTGGGAGTTTTGTTCCACTGGGGATTAAACGATGTACTGCGGGGATTTCTTATGGAATATCCTAGTGGTATTTCCCTATCCGTTCAACCCATCAGAAATTGCTTTTCTCATTTTGTTTATTTGTAAACACTAGTTATGTCCAAATGCATATGTTCAACAATGAATCATTGGACATTTTTGTAAACAAACACAAGAGTAAAGAAAAACAGATAGTTTTTGCACTTTCAAAGAGATATCTTTGTATTGACTTTGAGTAAGTATTTTTGTACAAGGAGACAAGCATTCTAGTAAGAGAAATGTTGTCGTAAAAATGAGAATTTGATACAAAGAAAAGATAGCTATGTGTAATAATCCCATGGGGTTTCCGTTCTGCTATAGCCTTCGTATCCCTGAGCCTCTTGTCTATTCGTTGCTTTATCCGAAGATGATTGAATTGATCAGAACCTATGAGTTTGTCAGTGGAAGCCAAAGGTTGTCTGTAAAGTGATCCGATGGGACATAGTCATACGCTTTAATTCCCTAACTTTTGCCTGGACCGCCCTTTCGGGTTTTCAGTCCACCGGGAAACCCTTTTTTGCCCAAGCCGCCCTTTCAGGTTTTTGACTTGCCGGGTGTACAAAATTTTGTTTTATCCTTAATTTTTTCTCAAACCTTTTTGGTTCGCCTGGATGCCCTTGTTTTGTCTAGGTATGTCAACCTAGCGGGTCTCTTATGTGTAGTATCTTTTGACTATGTCCGCGTTTACAGGATGTGGCAGGTCGTCACCATCCATGGTGGTCAAGATCATTTCCCCACCAGAGAAAATGTTTTTGATTACAAATGGTCCTTCATAGGTAGGAGTCCATTTGCCCCTGGGGTCACCTTATGGTAAGATGATGCGTTTGATCACTAGATCCCCAACTTGATACACTTGGCGTCTGACCTTTTTGTTGAAGGCCTTGATCATCCGTTTTTGATACATTTGACCATGGAAAACAGCAGCAAGTCTTTTCTCATTGATCAAGTTCAGTTGATCAAGTCGAGTCTAGATCTAATCGTCTTCGTTCAACCCCGCATCCTTTATAATCCTCAGAGAGGGGATCTGAACCTCAATAGGCAAGACAACCTCCATGCCGTAAACTAGAGAGTAGGGTGTTTCCCCGGTTGATGTGTGAGCTGTGGTAAAATACCCGTGGAGAGCAAATGGTAGCATCTCATGCCAGTCTTTGTATGTGACTATCATTTTCTGTATGATCTTTTTAATGTTTTTATTTGTAGCTTCGACAGCACCATTCATCTTTGGCTGATAGGGAGAAGAATTGTGATGCTGAATCTTGAATTGCTCGCACAAGGCGGTGATCATAGTGTTGTTGAGATTTGTACCATTGTCAGTGATGATCCTTTCCGGGATACCATACCGAAAAATAAGGTTTTGCTTGATGAAACTGGCAACAACATTCTTGGTAACGGAAGCGAAGGAAGCTGACTCCACCCATTTTTGTAAAATAGTCAATGGCCACTAGGATAAAGCGGTGTCCATTGGAGGCTGTCGGCTTGATTTCCCCAATCATATCAACTGCCCACATAGAAAAGGGCCAAGGAGCCGTCAAGACATTCAGAGGAACTAGAGGTACGTGCACCTTGTCAGCATAAATCTGACACTTATGGCAGGTTCGAGAGTGTTGATAGCAATCTGCTTCCATGGTAGACCAGTAATAGCCTGCCCGTAGGATTTTCTTTGCCATCGTATGCCTACTGGAGTGGGTGCCAAAGGCGCCTTCATGCAATTCATCCATGATCCTTTCAGCTTCAACCTTATCTACGCACTGAAGTAACACAGAGTCATGATTTCATTTATACAGGATGTCGTTACTAAGGAAGAACTTAGCAGAGAATCTCCTTAATAAATTTTTGTCATTGATTGAAGCTCCTTTTGGATATTCTTGAGCCTCGAGATACTTCTTGACTTCGTGAAACCAAGGTTGGTCCACTACTTCTTCAGTATTAATCTCGTGACAGTGTGTTGGTTCGTCCATTCGTTCAACGGTGATCTGGGGAGCCTCGTTATCCCAATTAAGTTTAAACATAGGTGACATTGTGGCTAAAGCGTCTGCTAGCTGATTTTCTTCTCGCGGGAAATGCTCAAAGGTAATCTTCTCAAAACATGGTAGCAACGTCAAAATATGTTCTTTGTAAGGGATAAGGTTTGGGTGTTTGGTGTCCCATTCCCCTTTGATCTGGATGATAACCAAAGTTGAGTCTCTGAATACATCCAAGGATTTGATCCCAAAGTTTAGGGCAACTTTGAGACCGAAGATACACACTTCGTATTCCGCCATGTTGTTTGTACAATTGAAGTAAAGTCTGGCAGTAAAGGGAGTATGACACCCTTCTGGAGATATGAGTATAACACCAATACCATTGCCGAGTGCATTGGAGGCTCCATCAAAGAACAGGGTCCATCGGGATCCTTGTTCAGGTCCGTCATATGGCCTGAATTCTTCACAGTGGTCTAATGTCATGATATCTTCATCCAGGAATTCGAACTTCATGGACTGGTAGTCTTCCACAGCTTGGTGAGCGAGGTGATCAACTAGTATACTTACCTTTATAGCTTTCTGGGTAGTATACTATATGTCGTACTCTTTTAGGATCATCTGCCATCTCGCTATTATCCCAGAAAGAGCAGGCTTCTCGAAGATATATTTTATCGGATCCATTTTAGATATCAACAAAGTAGTATGAGTCAGCATTTACTGTCTTAGCCGGCGAGCAGCCCATGCCAGAGCGCAGCAAGTTTTCTCGAGCAGTGAATATCTGGTTTCACAGTCGGTAAACTTTTTTCTCAAGTAGTAAATAGCATGCTCTTTTCGGCCAGACTCGTCATGCTGCCCCAATACACAGCCCGTTGAGTTTTCTAAAACTGTCAGATACATGATTAATGGTCTTCCCTCGACTGGTGGCATCAACACAGGAGGCTCTTATAAGTATTCTTTGATTTTATCAAAAGCAACTTGGCACTCGTCATTCCATTTGACTACTTGATCTTTCTTCAATAGTTTGAAGATTGGCTCACAAGTAGTTGTCAGATGGGAAATGAATTTGGCAATATAGTTCAGACGTCCCAAGAATCCTCTGACTTCCTTCTCAGTATGAGGAGCAGGCATATCTTTTATTACTTTAACTTTGGAAGGATCGACCTTGATACTTTGTTACTGACGACAAAGCCTAAGAGTTTACCAGACCGTACTCCAAATGTGCATTTGTTTGGATTCAACCTCAGCTTGTACTTCTTCAGTTTCTCAAACAGCTTTTGTAAGTGATCAAGATGCTCTTCTTCTGTTTGCGATCTGGCTATCATATCGTCTATGTAGACCTCTATTTCGTGATGTATCATGTCATGAAATAAATCTACCATGGCACGATGATAGGTTGCCCCAGCATTCTTTAGTCCGAATGGCATCACCTTGTAGCAGAATGTGCCCCATTGTGTGACAAATTTTGTTTTCTCCATGTCCTCAGGCGCCATTTTGATTTGGTTGTAACCTGAGAATCCATCCATGAAGGAAAACACTTTGTGTTGTGTCATATTGTCAACTAGGATATCAATGTGCGGGAGTGGAAAATCATCCTTAGGGCTCGCCCTATTCAAATCTCTATAGTCCACACACATTCACACTTTGCCGTCTTTTTTTGGTACGGAAACAATATTGGTAACCCATTGAGGGTAAGAGGTGACAGCCAAGCATCCTACGTTGAATTGCTTCATGACCTATGATTTAATCTTTTCTGACATATCAGGTCTCATGCGGCGAACCTTTTGCTTTACCGGCGGACAATCCTCTCTTGTAGGCAGACGATGTACCACAATGTCTGCATCAAGTTCCGGCATGTCTTCATATGACCAGGAAAAGACTTCAACATAATCGTGCAACAACCGAATCAGATGCTCTTTGATGTTGGGTTCCAGATTGGCACCCACCTTGACCTCCTTTTTGTCTTCTTCGATACCTAGGTTGATTGTATCCACAGGTTCCTCGTGAGGCTGAATGGTTCTCTCTTCTTGTTGTAGCAGTCTGGCAAGTTCCCCTGGTACTTCACAATCTTCCTCACCTTCGTCTTTGGCTTGGTAGATTAGATTCTCAGAGTCACAAAGGGCCATAGTAGTATCGTTACCCATGGGATCCCGAATGGATGTATACCTGCATTGTGAGTGTGGGTGTGTGTAAGGGTATAGCTATCTTTGAAAGAAAGTAAAATGTAAAATAAAAACAATGAGCACAAAGGTTTGTATGCGAAAACGTCCATGATTCATTGATGTCATATGAAAATGAGATAATAACCCTTACAAATGGACCATTGTTCCTCGGGTAAGACACAAGGTTTTAAGAGTGCGAATTGTTTCAATATTACAGATCCAACAAAATGTAAAGATAAATTACTGTGGGATAAAAGTGATCGGGACAAAGTCTCTAGCCTCCTAATTGCCGAGCCCTCCACAGACAGTCGGGAAGATCCAATCCTCCAGGTTGCAATCATCTTCACCATCTTCTACCGCGTTGACTTCACGGTTTCTGATCTTCAGGGGTGGTCCTCCAGCACGGGCACGGCGTACATCCTTTTGAGCACTTGAAGTGAAACCTAGGCCAAACTTGTCATACTTATATGGGATATCTGGGAGTTTCCCCCAGATAGTGCATCCACCTTCCTCTACCACTGCTTTGGCATCCTTCAGAGATAACATCCAGAGTGGAGGCCTTGTAATCTTGGGAATCTGAGACACAACCTTGGTCATTGCCATATCTTGGGGGACCTCTTCAAAGTGTTGAAATGGAGTTTCAATGAATTCACCGTCCAATTCCACATATCTGAAGGAATTGAGATGGTTTATCATGTATTCTTCCTCTCCATGGGCGGTGATAATCTTCCCTTGAACCAGATACTTCAGCATCTGGTGCATGTAGAGGTAACATCGCCATCATTGTGGATCCATGGCCGGCCTAGCAAGCAGGAGTATGAAGGGAGGATATCCATTACATAAAAGGTTGAATTGAAAGTTTGGGTTCCAACCTTTATAGGGATATCCACTTCCCCGTGTACCATCCTTTTCGAGCCGTCAAAATCCCTTACTACTATGTTGCTTGGCTTTAATGTCAGTCCCTCACAGTCAAGTCTATCAAGAGCTTTTTTTGGTAATACATTCAAAGATGAGCTTGTGTCCACCAAAACATGGGCCAGAGTTGTGCCCTTACATTCCACTGAGACATGCAATGCCTCATTATGCTTCCTTCCCCTTGGTGTCAGATCAGCATCTGAAAAACCTAAACCATTGTCTGTAGTTAAGCTGGCTACGCAGTCTTGAAATTGATCGGCAGATGTCTCTTGTGGTACATGGGTGGTTTTTAAGAACTTTACCAAGGCTTTTGCATGCGCCTCAGAATATAGTAGTAATGCCAGCATGGAGATTTTAGAGGGAGTTTGCCCCAATTGTTCAACTACATCGTAGTCGCTCCTCTTTATAATTTTTAGGATCTCCTCCATTTCTTTCTTGGAAGTCTCGGGGATAGTCAATGACTGGGCCTTCGTCCAGACAGGCTCAACCAAAATACCTTTTCCTCGAGTTTCGGCAGCAGTAGTGTTGGTAGGAATGATAACAGGGGTTGTAACGACTTCATCAATAGGAGTACTTGTAGAGATGATTATGGGTATGGGAGTAACCTTTGGAGCAACCACAGGGATGATTATGGGTCCAGAAATAGCCTTTGGGGGAGCAATTTTTGGAGAGAAGATCCTACTACTTCGGGTAATCTTACTAGTTCCTGCAATATTACTGATGTTTGAATCTTCTTTCTCAGAATTTATCTCTTCGGTGGCCGGCCAGTCTTGCTTGATACCATGGTAGTAGATGTCCCCTACATAATTCCACGGCACGGTTTTGTCTGATACATATGGGACTGGTCCAGGCATTGTGATTATTAAAGGAGTTGCTTTCGGAACTGATGTAATTCTAACGGGTCTTTTGGTGGAGACCCTGGAAGAATTGGAGGAAATGGTAATGATTGAAATATCTTCAAAAGGAATAAGTGGAACAAAAGTCTTTTCAAACAAAATTTCTTTGTTATCTATCAGGCATTGAACGCCTACTTTCAACAAAGGACAACCAGTTGGTGAGGACAAACAGAGATGGAAAACTTCATCACAGCCCGAGAACACATCGGCATTCAATAAATTCATTTTAATAGCCGAGAGTTGGGTCATGAGTTCATCAACTGAGGTAACAAACAAATCTTCCTCAATGGCATTAGTATTGTGGCCATGTCTGGGCATAGGGGCAGAAATGACATTTGGCTTTTCAGGCGCATCGAACTCAATTTCTTTTGCTTCAATGAGGTCTTGTATTTGGTTCTTTAGGGCCTAACAGTTATTAGTATCGTGACCAGGACTTTCAGAGTGATATGCACAACTGGCATTGGGATGATAACGAGGAGATGTTGTATTGGGGTTTTGCGAAGCTTCTTTCAAGGTCACCAAGTTGGATCTTAGTAGATGCGGTAACACTTGAGACGGGGTCATGTTGATTCTGGTGAATTGCCTGACTGGCCTTTCCATCCTTGGTTGATTACTCCTCTGCTGATCAGAAGCAGGCTTAGGAATCATAACAGCCCCCACCATTGGTCGGCGTTTGGTCCTATCTTGGTTTCTTTGCGGATATACAGCAACCACCTCTTTCTTTCTGACGAAAGGCTTCCTTACAGCTGCAGAAGAAGATGTATCTTTCTGAATCTTTCCACTCTTTATACCGGCTTCTATCTTCTCTCCAATCAATATGAGTTCAATAAATCCTGCAGATGAACTTCCAATTAAATGATTGAAGAAAGGACCAGACAAAGTGCCCAAGAACATGTCTACCAACTCTCTCTCAGATAGAGGGGGTTGAACTCTTCCAGCCAAGTCTCTCCATTTTTGTGCATAGTCTTTGAAGCCTTCATTGGAAACCATGGCCATACTCTAGAGTTGAGTACGGGTAGGCGCCAAATTAGCATTGTATTGGTATTGTTTGTAGAAAGCTGTGGAAAGATCTTCCCAATTATGAACGTTGGCTCTTTCTAGTTGGTAAAACCAGTCAAGTTGAGTTCTAGACAAACTATCTTGGAAGAAATGCATCCATAAGTCTTTATCAGCGGTATGGGGTTGAATTTTCCTCACATATGACCGGAGATGCATTTTAGGGCATGAAACTCTGTCATATTTGGTGAATATAGGTGCTTTGAATTTCGGAGGAATCACAATCCCCGACACTAAACCCAATTCCTCAAAGTCCAAGACTGGCACTTTTTGGATTTCCATCGCGCTCAACCGCTCTTCGAGATGTTTGTACTTGTCATCAGCTGGAGGGTACTATTCCTCAGAGTAGTCTTCTTCTTCCTCTTCTTCTTCCGATTCTGACGGGAAAATTGTTTCTTTACCTTTCCCTTCCTGATTGTATTTTTCTCCGGATGTGGTTGCAAAGTTTAAGGTTCTTCTTGTTTGCCCATTAAATCTTCTTTCCATGTTCAAGACTCCATTTACCTTCTTTGTTTTCTTTTTCCTCTCTTCAGCCAGCAGAGTCTTCAACTCTTCTTGCCCCTGGGCTAGGGTCAAGAGCAATTGTTGAAACTGTGTATTCTGAGCTTGAAGATCCTTCACTGTTTTCTCAAGATCCATCTTACTGAAATAAACAGTAGAGAGATGAGGAGACTTGTTGCAAAAGACCTGCTTATGTTATGATGAATGATATATGCATATGTAATGATTTCAAGGACTTCAAAGATTCAAATTTATTTTTAGACAAAAAGGAAACACACGTTATATTAAAGCTTTAATACATCAATGCCTCTTGGACAAAATAATACAAAAACTCTAAGATAAAAAGGTAGTACGCATCCTCTTTTGTGCAATGTAGGCATTCAGGGTCTGCTCCTCATGAAGTAGCCTATTGAGTTCCAAAACCTTCTTCTCGCTTGCGTAGAATTGGGCTTCGAACGTATCTCGCTCTCCCTTGAGTTGTATCTAATCCCTTTGTAGGTCTTCAAGAGATGTGGGCATGTCAGGATGTAGGATAGTGTATGGAACATCTCCCTCCATGACAGGCTCAATGATTACCGGGAGAATGGAGGGGTAAGGCATCATAAGACTCTGAGCACGAGTTCATACCCATTTGAGGTAAGGCTCAAGAGGGATGGAATTCGTGTGCCCTAAATCTTGCTATCCACCTTGTTTAACATCCTCCAAGCTCGGATAAATATATGGAGAAGACCTTGATCGTCGTTGTCGTAGTCAAATACCAAACCTTGAATCAACATCTCATGCGGGCCATCCCTTCGGGCATAACCAAACTGTATTAAAGATAAAGAGGGGTTTTAGGTTATACCTCCCCTAATGCCAAGTAAAGGGACATTAGGAAATTCCCCACAACGGTTGACAATGATAATATTCTCTTTGGATCGGGAGCACCAATAAATGTCTGAATGTTTGAGTGTCATAAACCATTGTGACCACCTTGAACCTTGCTCATTCTTTAATATCGATTGGGGAAGATGCGAAATAAACCATCTTGCCAAGAGAGGAGTGCAACATGTAACACCCCAATTCTACCGCAAGCAATTTATGCAAAATAAATCAGAGTTATAAAATTTCATTCATACAAACGAATCGGGACGTCACAAATTCTTCTAGTAAATTCATTGCATTCATCATGGATATATAACACTTTTTCAAAACATCGGATGAACCAACAACATAACATCTTTCATTAAATATTCAACAACTACGCAGTGGAATTCTTCAATAACATCTTTAAATAAAACAACAACTTCGAAACATCTCATATTTAGTAAATAAACAATTTAAAGTTCAACAACTAAAAATCAGCAATCTAAAATCAACAAGCGTTCATCCCCTCGAGTGTTACATATCAGAGCAATGACACTGACTCGATCTATTGAAGGTATATGGCCTTCACTCTCGATTACCTGCACGTTACCAACATAGGAGCAACATTCAAACAGAAGTGGTGAGATATCTAACAATATAATAAAGCGCATGATAATTAATATATTAAATTAGATCAATAATATCACCACTTCTCATCTCATAATCAACAACAATTACAACATATATACACATTCATCAACATCAAATACACTTCATTATTCAATCATAAAATGCGACTCAAAACTATGCAAATGCATGTGGTACCATTGGAGCAGAACTCCCATCTCAAAAATCTAATCTGCCAATTAATAGAGGCATCAATAAGGCATAGCCTTCATCTCAAAATTTACCAATCCAGGCCATCTCAACGAACATAAGCTCCATCTCAAAAAAATGCAATGTATGTGACTCAACATGAATGTAATAACACACTCAGTTAACAACATCTCAAAACACATCTCAAAACAACAACATCTCCATTATCCCAAAACGACAACATTTCAGTCATCTCAAACAACAACATCTCAATCATCTCGGAACAACATCTCATAAACATCTCAAAATAATTTAATAAACATTACTTATTTATCAAACATCATTTGTTCATCATAAATGATCAAACACCACTTTATTAATAACATCTCACTAATATTCAGCTGTATATCAATACTATAATAATCACTACTGTTATTCTGCTACTGTACATCATTACTATCACTAAGTCCTACTGTCATAATTCTAACAGCAGCCTCTAACATCTCAAAATTCATCATTCTGTCCAAAATCCAGCATAACTGTCAATCACGAGAATTAATTCTAAATCTTAGATTGGTTACTAGGATTACACCTCTTCATCATCATTTTAATCATCTAGAATAATATTCGTTGCGTTAGCTAATCAACGCTTCGAACGACATCTCAAACAGCATCCTACAACTCAAGTTACAGCAACTTAAAACTGATTCTGTCAAAAGAAATTCGACATTATGTATCGACACAAAACTCCTTGGATCGACACATCCTGCTTCAGTTGCTCACTATGAGTCGACGCATCCTCCTTATGGATCGACTCATTCTGCTTCAAATCACAGCATGTATCGACACATGCACTTATCGATCGACTCATCCTGACTTTAAAACACAACATGTATCGACACATACATCGCACCGGTCGACTCATCCTGAGTCTCACACACTCATGTATTGACACATCCTCGGCATGCATCGACTCATCCTGAGTCTAAAAAAATCCTTGCATCGACTCATCCAGTTTAAGATCGACGCATCCTGCGATTTTCTGCATAATTTTATGTGTTTTCTACTGTAATTCACTACGGGAATCATACTACAGCCCTAAAAACCTTATTATGATCATGATAATTCATCACCTATCATTAACCTCTATTACACCATCGATTACACAACGTAATAACATCATTATTCATCCAGAATTCATCAATATTCATCATACATCATTCATAACACATCTAATTCAAGAACAAACAGCAATTACATCTAACCTCACATATCAAATATCATTAACCCAATTATAAAGCCAGAATCCCACCCTTACCTTGGATCGAAGGTCGCTCTACAATTTCCGGGTTGAATCTTTGTTCTTGTCGTTTCCTTCTATTTTCCAGTGGCTTCACGTTCTTCACAATCCTTATTTCTCTTCTTACTGCTTCTTCCTTCTATTCTAACAACAAATAATAAAATAACCTAATATTATTATATTATTCCTTATTGGGCTCTAAACTTACACCCCCCTTAATAATTCTATTATCTCAAATTAAGTCCACCTTATTAATATTAGCTTCTAACATTATTTCACATAATAATATAATACCTCAAATATATTATTATTTCTCCATTTAATAAAATAAGTCCAATTTAATAACACTTCTTCACAAATATTCCAAAAAATAATTTAATTAAATAATTAATTAAATTACGGGCGTTACAACTCTCCCCCACTTAGAATATTTTCGTCCTCGAAAATTTACCTCAATCAAACAATTCTGGATAGGAGTCTCGCATCTTGCTCTCCAATTCCCAAGTCATGCTTTCACCAGCAGCTCCTAGCCAAACCACTTTAACCAAGGCAATCTCTTTGCCCCTCAGAGTCTTCATTTCACGATCTGCGATCTGTACAGGCATCGTCTCCACCGTAAGATTATCCCGTACTTGCACATCGTCCATATGAATCACATGAGATGGATCTGAAATATACTTCCGAAGTTGCGACACATGAAACACATCATGCAAATTCGAAAGATTAGGCGGTAAAGCCACTCTATAAGAAACATTCCCCACTCTCTGTGAAATCTGATATGGTCCAATAAAACGAGAAGTGAGCTTCTTAGACTTCGACGCTCTTCCAACACCAGTCACAGGCGTAACTCTCAAAAACACATGATCACCGGCTTGAAATTCTAAATCCTTCCTTCGCTTGTCATGATAACTCTTCTGCCTACTTTGTGAAGCTTTCATCTTTTCTCGAATCAACTTCACCTTCTCAGTAGTCTCACGAACAAGTTCAGGTCCAAGTACCACACTCTCACCAGATTCATGCCAACATAACGGAGTTCTACATCTTCGACCATACAACACCTCAAAAGGTGCCATCCCAATACTAGAATGGTAACTGTTATTATACGTGAACTCTATCAACGGAAGATAAGTATCCCACGAACCTCCCTACTCAAGAACACACACCCTCAATAAGTCTTCTAACGATTTAATCATCCGTTCAGTCTGACCATCTGTCTGAGGATGATACGCTGAACTCAACCTCAACTTAGAACCCAACACTTCTTGCAAACTCTTCCAAAAATCAGAAGTAAATCTTGGATCTCTATCTGACACAATGCACAAAGGAACACCATGCAGTTTCACAATCACACTAACATAAATCTCAGCCAACTTCGACACTGGAAAACTGATGTTAATAGGAATAAAATGAGCTGACTTCATAAGCCTATCAATAATCACCCAAATCGAATCATGTCCTCTCGAAGTACGAGGAAACCCCGTCACAAAGTCCATTGAAATGCTATCCCATTTTCATTTAGGAACTTCCAACGGTTGCATCAATCCTGCAGGCTTCTGATGTTCAACTTTCGACTTCTGACAAGTCAAACATGCATACACAAACCGAGCCACATCTCTCTTCATCCCAGGCCACCAAAACAAACCTTTCAAATCTTGGTACATCTTTGTAGCTCCTGGATGAATACTCAACTTACTTCTATGACTCTCTTCAAGTATCACTTTCTTCATCTCAACATCATCAGGAATACAAATCCGGTTACGAAATCTCAACACACCCTATTCATCTAACTTGAAATCACTATTCTCAGATTGATCAGTCCCAACCATCGAATCTACCAGTTTCACATCCAACTTCTGAGCTTCTCTGATACTGTCTAAAAATTCATTATTAATCTTCAACATACCCAACATAACACTCTGCGGAGTAACCTCACAAACTAAGCTCATATCTCTGAACTGCTCAATCAAATCCAACTCTTTAATCATCATTGCTGACATATGTAAAGTCTTTCAACTCAACGCATCAGCTACCACATTCGCCTTTCCTGGATGATAATTCAAACTGAAATCATAATCCTTTAACAATTCCAACCATCTTCGTTGCCTCATATTCAACGCCTTCTGATCAAACAAATACTTTAAGCTCTTATGGTAACTAAACACTTCAAATCTAGAACCATAAAGATAATGCCTTCAAATCTTCAACACAAAAACAACAGCAACAAGTTCTAAATCATGCGTAGGATAGTTCTTCTCATGAGTCCTCAACTGCCTCGACGCATAAGCAACCACCTTACCATTCTGCATAAGCACACCTCCTAAACCCATCTTGGAAGCATCACAATACACCACAAAAGGCTCTCCTGGATTAGGCAACGTCAAAATCGGAGCCGACGTCAACGTCTTCTTCAATTCCGTAAAACTTTCTTCGCATTGAACATCCCAAACAAAAGCTCAACCTTTACAAGTCAACTTAGTCAACGAAAGTGACAACTTAGAAAACCCTTCAATAAACCTTCTATAATAACCAGCTAATCACAAGAAGCTTCTAATCTCAGTAGCTAACTTTGGAGTTTCCCATTGCAACACAGCATCAACCTTCGATGGATCTACAGCAATGCCACTACCTGAAATCACATGACCAAGAAAACTAACCTCTTTCAGCCAGAATTCACACTTGGACAGCTTTGCATACAACTTCTTCTCTTTCAGAATCTGCAATACTACTCTTAAATGTTCAGCATGCTCTTCTTCTGACTTAGAGTAAATCAAAATATCATCAATGAACACCACTACAAACGATCCAAATAAGTATGAAAGATACGATTCATATATTCCATGAATACTCCCGGCGCATTAGTAGCACCGAAAGGCATCACCGAATACTCGTAATGTCCATAACGCATTCTGAAAGTCGTCTTCTGAATATCTTCATCCTTCACTTTAATTTGATGGTAACCCGGTCTCAAATCAATCTTACTAAACAACGGGCATCCACCAATTGGTCCATCAAGTCATCTATTCTTGGAAGCGAATACTTGTTCTTATTCGTCACTTTTTTCAACTGTCTATAATCAACACAAAGCCTCATACTACCAGCTTTCTTCTTCACTAATAACACTGGAGCTCCCCACGGAGATACACTTGGTCTTACAACATAAACAACGATTAGAACTCAAAATAACAATACTTGATTGTTAGACAACTAAGACTCGACGACAAGGTCGGACCAACCTTTTTCTCTGATACCAACTTTGTAACACCCCAATTCTACCCCAAGCAATTTATGCAAAATAAATCAGAGTTATAAAATTTCATTCATACAAACGAATCGGGACGTCACAAATTCTTCTAGTAAATTCATTGCATTCATCATGGATATATAACACTTTTTCAAAATATCGGATGAACCAACAAGATAACATCTTTCATTAAATATTCAACAACTATGCAGCGGAATTCTTCAATAACATCTTTAAATAAAACAGCAACTTCGAAACATCTCATATTTAGTAAATAAACAATTTAAAGTTCAACAACTAAAAATCAGCAATCTAAAATCAGCAAGCGTTCATCTCCCCGAGTGTTACATATCAGAGCAATGACACCGACTCGATCTATTGAAGGTATACGGCCTTCACTCTCGATTACCTGCACGTTACCAACATAGGGGCAACATTCAAACAGAAGGGGTGAGATATCTAACAATATAATAAAGCGCATGATAATTAATATATTAAATTAGATCAATAATATCACCACTTCTCATCTCATAATCAACAACAATTACAGCATATATACTCATTCATCAACATCAAATACACTTCATTATTCAATCATAAAATGCGACTCAAAACTATGCAAATGCATGTGGTACCATTAGAGAAGAACTCTCATCTCAAAAATCTAATCTGCAAATTAATAGAGGCATCAATAACGCATAGCCTTCATCTCAAAATTTGCCAATCCAGGCCATCTCAACGAGCATAAGCTCCATCTCAAAAAAATGCAATGTATGTGACTCAACATGAATGTAATAACACACTCAGTTAACAACATCTCAAAACACATCTCAAAACAACAACATCTCCATCATCTCAAAACGACAACATTTCAGTCATCTCAAACAACAACATCTCAATCATCTCGGAACAACATCTCATAAACATCTCAAAATAATTTAATAAACATTACTTATTTATCAAACATCATTTGTTCATCATAAATGATCAAACACCACTTTATTAATAACATCTCACTAATATTCAGCTGTATATCAATACTACAGTAATCACTACTGTTATTCTGCTACTGTACATCATTACTATCACTAAGTCCTACTGTCATAATTCTAACAGTGGCCTCTAACATCTCAAAATTTATCATTCTGTCCAAAATCCAGCATAACTGTCAATCACGGGAATTAATTCTAAATCTTAGATTGGTTACTAGGATTACACCTCTTCATCAACATTTTAATCATCTAGAATAATATTCGTTGTGTTAGCTAATCAACGCTTCGAACGACATCTCAAACAGCATCCTACAACTCAAGTTACAACAACTTAAAACTGATTCTGTCAAAAGAAATTTGACATTATGTATCGATACAAAACTCCTTGGATCGACACATCCTGCTTCATTTTCTCACTATGAGTCGATGCATCCTCCTTATGGATCGACTCATTCTGCTTCAAATCACAGCATGTATCGACACATGCACTTACCGATCGACTCATCCTGACTTCAAAACGCAGCATGTATCGACACATGCATCGCACCGGTTGACTCATCCTGAGTCTCAAACACTCATGTATCGACACATCCTCGACATGCATCGACTCATCCTGATTTTAATAGCCTCTTTGCATCGACTCATCCAGTTTGAGGTTGACGCATCCTGTGATTTTCTACATAATTTTCTGTGTTTTCTACTATAATTCACTACGGGAATCATACTACAACCCTAAAAACCTTATTATGATCATGATAATTCATCACCTATCATTAACCTCTATTACACCATCGATTACACAATGTAATAACATCATTAGTCATCCAAAATTCATCAATATTCATCATACATCATTCATAACACATCTAATTCAAGAACAAACAGCAATTACATCTAACCTCACATATCAAATATCATTAACCCAATTATAAAGCCAGAACCCCACCCTTACCTTGGATAGAAGGTCGCTCTACAATTTCTGGGTTGAATATTTGTTCTTGCCGTTTCCTTCTATTTTCCAGCAGCTTCACGTTCTTCACAATCCTTATTTCTCTTCTTACTGCTTCTTCATTCTATTCTAACAACAAATAATAAAATAACCTAATATTATTATATTATTCCTTATTGGGCTCCAAACTTACACCCCCCTTAATACTTCTACTATCTCAAATTAAGCCCACCTTAATAATATTAGCTTCTAACATTATTTCACATAATAATATAATACCTCAAATATATTATTATTTCTCCATTTAATAAAATAAGTCCAATTTAATAACACTTCTTCACAAATATTCTAAAAATAATTTAATTAAATAATTAATTAAATTACGGGCATTACACAACACATAAGGACACCTCTTTTCCTCATTGTGTGAGTGTAAAAAGAGTGTAGGATATCTCCTAGCAATGTAGTCACCGGGTTGCGGGATATGAAGATTTTGACGGTGTTCACATCTATGAGTTGGTCAGGATTTGGAAACAAAACCATCCCATAGATGAGGAGAGCCACAATTTCCTTAAAGGCTTGCAAATCCAAGGAATTCCAACAGATTTGGGCTTTCTCAAATAGGAACTTTGCTAGGAAACCCTTGACTCCACTCCTTGTTTCTTAATGAGTTGTGACATCAGATGAGTTCAAGTGTAGAGCTTGAGCTATCTCCTCTGTCTTTGGGTCTCTTTCTGTATTGTTGAAAGGTAGTTGATTGAGAATGGGAATCCTCAAGAGTTGGGAGAATTCTTCTAAAGTAAGCACAAGTTGATAGTCAGGAAATGTGAAGCAATGGTGTAAATGATCAAAGAACTGAAAGAGCACCTTCATCATGTCCTCATCTGTGTTGGAGGTGACCAAGTTGAGTATGAGACCATGTCTCTCGGTGAATGGAGAGTTTTCAGGAATCCTTGAAGCTAGCTCCTTAAGTTGTGGAGGGATTCTCACAAGGTTGACTTGAATAGTTTTCCTGCGAAGTGAATCCATATCCTACAAAACAAGAACAAAGATGAATCCTAAAATCCTTGAAATGGTTAGTGGATGTATATGATGTTATGATGTTCATGATATTATGTACAAGTATGCATATATAAACAAAGCAAACAAGTCCTTAGGTTTAGGCATGCATGGAGTCTCACAGGTAAGTACCCTCTTGAAGTTTAGTTGGCTCAAACCATTCCTAGTAATAGTAACCGGGTTCTAAGGAGCTCAATATCACCGGTTTGTTTCCTTGGTCATTGTTTCAGCTCAAGCCTCTTTAATGGCGACCGAAATATCCCAAGAAACCAATCCTCAATGAGTGTAGTATCGAGTATCTACCAACTTCAGACTGCATCAAAGTCGGTCATCTCACTACATCCTAAAGGCCAAGTTGGTCAAGTAAAGGTTCTAGAAGTTCATTAGTGCTTTATGACATCACTCAGCGGCCCCGTATTCTCTTTGATTAACTCAAAGGCTACCGGTACCCATAAATATGTCGCACTAACATAGCTATTTCTTAGACCATGTCGGTATACCCCGCACAGTTTCCACAACGTATTGCTACTTACCTATAATGTATCCCAAATCATGGTAGAGGATTCAAACCCAAATAAAGAACCATAACTTAAAGCATACAAGTCAAACAATGTAAGTAAATAAATGTGATATATCCCTAAGGTAACCCCACTTTTAGAATTTTCCCCAGCAGAGTCGCCAGTTCTGTGATATGGTGGGAGAACTGACTTGATTGTTTTGCGTTTGATCGCAAATGTTGCGGTTAGCAAGAGTTTCCACTGACTTTTCTTTTATCCAAAAGGAAAGGTGAAAAAGCATAGGAAAGACCTTTGAGATTGTTTCTTGAGTTCATGGGGTAGATTATGAAAAGGGAAGGTATTAACACCCTTTTCATTCATGGTTTTCCATGGGCTCTTAGTTACTTGCTAGATCACTTGCTTTTTGTTTGAAATTATGCTTAGTGTGGTTTTTGAAAGTATTTTGTAAAGAGGCCATTGTTTAGGAAATCTTTGTAATGATTCTCGTTCGTAAGAATGTATACAAAGATGCTAGTCTTTTGAAAATGTTTTCAAGTTTTTAATATGTTTTGAAATGTGTAAGTGTTGTTTTGAAAATAACAAGGAGGCTTGTTTTGAAATGGAGCAAGTAATTAGGAACCCACCTACTCAAATGTCTTTCTTATTCATTTTTTTCCTTTGACATTGTTGTCTTACCATTGATTTGGTAAGCCATCCTATCTTTGGATGTAAACGGGACGGGCATGGGTCATCGTATAACCGTGATTAGCAATGTTACAAAGTATCTTAGCATTCTTTTTAAGGGACTAAGATCATTTGTAAGACAACTTAGAATAGCGTCATCGAGGGACTATGATCTTGTATTTGTTTGTTTTTGCTAAGATACCTTACATGCGTAATATAGCCATTTCGTATAAGGCAACCAAGTGGAATAACCCTAGGGGTGCTTGTGTGCAAGTGTGTTATTTTCATGCTTGATTTTGTCTTGAATTAGGGTTTTCTATTTGATTTGTTTTATCTTGTCATACAAACCCTAATTACTAGCATGTTATATAAAAGCGATAAATTGCAAAATTTAAAGTTACTACGCTATTACAACACTTGTGGGAGGGGGTATACAATTTATGAATGGGGATTGCAATAATATAAACCTAATTAATCTATTACAACCAAATTGAATTTTGAATAAGTAATATACAAAAATGTGGATGAACATAATACACCAGTATGATGTAATATACAAAAATTGAAGTAAATGATATACCAGACTGTAAAGAAATGATGTATAAGGTATTGAAAAAAAAAAGAAAGGAATTATTTGTTTTAACCTGATTAATTTTTTTAAAAAAATAATTAAATAAGAAAATTAAAATTAAGTTAGTAAGAGAAATTAATTTAAAGAAAACAAATTTTTAAATAAATAATAAGAAATCTAAATCTAATAATTTAATTAATTTTAGAAAATAAAATGAAAATTTTTTGGTCTTTTAGTCTAAAAGAAATAAAATATGAATATATTTAATATAAGTAAATAAATAAAATATTTTTGAGATTTTTATTAATAAAATAAATATTGTAATAATATTAATAATAATAACTAGAAGAAAGGAAAAAAATTAATAAAATAAGTCAAGGGGGTTTAAAATATAGAAAGAGTGTTTAGAGAAAGAAAGAAAAAAAGAAATTTGTTTGGGTTTCAAGCCCAAAGCCTTATGGTCAAAATAAAAAAACTTTCAAGATTTTTTTAAGAGATGGGGGTGTGGACGCAAAATGGGAGGAGGGATTGGATAAAGGGTTTGGGCCTGACTAATGAAGGACCTGGTTGTTTTGAACAAAACAACCAGGTTATGAGACCCAGTCTCATTTGGCCAAAACATTTCTCTCTCTCACTTCTCTGACTCTCTCTCTCTCTCTCTCTCTCTCTCTCTCTCTCTCTCTCTCTCTCTCTCTCTCTCTCTCTCTCTCTCTATGATTCCTTGGTCGGAGAAGAAAAAAAAGCCGCGTCGGAAATCGCCTCACGGCGGTGACGGCGGAGGCTGGGTTCAAATCTCTATTTTTGTTACATTATCTTACTCGTATTTATCTCCTCTATCCTAATCTGGTGCTTATTTTTGTAGACGGTAACTGATTTCGCGTAGATCTTAAAGGGAAGCAACGAAACCCTAGGGTTTAGATTTCACAGAAACGGCTTTGTTTAGGTGAGATCGTTCCTTTTTTTCTCTTTCTTACAAACTTCTGAAGGGATTTAGGTTTTTGAAAATGATGGGAAATTTGTTTAGGGTTTTACATGTTTCTGTATATTTGCTGTTGAATGATTGTTGAGGGTTTTGGTTTTGTTTGTTGCGATTCTAGCTTTGTATATTTTGTATATCTTGTTGACTTCCTGGAAAAAAGAATTGAAATGATTTTAAGGGTTTTGACAGTTTGATGTTGGTAATGATGTTTTGTATATTTGTGAATGGTGATGGCTCTGATGAACAAAGTTAGTTGTTTGTGTTAATTTTCGGGTTTTCTGTTTTCTCTATACATCTTCTGAGACAAAGGTTCATTGTTAGTTTGGGGTATGGAATCTCTGTATGTTTTCTTTGTAAAACTGAAAAGAGAAATGATGTGGTTGCTGATCTTTTCTTGAGATAAATAAATGGTGGCTTTGTGTTCACTTTTGTTACAAGTTTTCATGTCCCTATGTGTTCTATTTGGCTTTTAATTGACCATAAACTTTATGTTTTGTAAAATAAAATCTAAGAAAAAGTTTCGAAAGTTTGGTATATTTCTATGAAAAGAATTTGAAAACAGTTTGAGAAATTACCTCTTTACTTTGTTGCTGTGTTTTGGTATCCTGTGGCTTGTTGACAGTGATCTTTGAGGGTCTTTGAGTGTGATGAAAACAGTGGCTGGACTGTTATCTTTTCTATATATTCTTCTTGATGGCATAAAAAAAACTCTCCTTCTTGCACAGTATTGTTGCCCTTTTATATTGGTTGGTTTGTGATAAAATAGTGATAAAATACTGTTGGCTTTGTTGCTTGTACTGGTTTTTGATAAATCAACTTTGCTAGTTGACTTTGCTTGTTGGTTGCTGGTACAGTGTCTGCTGTATTGTCTTTTCCTTTTACAGTTTTATGTACTTGTTGTTATACTTTTCTGACTTTGCTGGTTGCTTTTGCTGTACTTTTGTACTAGTTGCTTGTGGACTTTTGCTATGAACCAAACATATTTGTTTTGAGATTTGTAGTGAAATACTCTAGGCCTATGACATGACTTTGCAAATTTGAGGCTTTTTGATTGTTTATTTGATATTTTCTGATTTGAAATAACATGAGGCTTCTGCTTATTGATTTGATATTTTCTGATTTGAAACAACACGAGGCTTCTGCTTATTGATTTGATATTTTATGATTTCCTATTTACCTTTTGTGAACCAAATACCTGAGATTTGCAAAAGATTACTTCTTAGCCAATGATGCAATTATGACTTTGTGAGACAACATGTATGAGGCGTTTTTTGTTTTAAACCATGTTGGGCTGAAATCTGTTGGGATTGAATTTCTGCTTGCACTATTGTGAACCAAGCTTTGTCTTGTGATTTGCAATCAATTGGCCCATGATAAAAAAAATTTACATTGTTTGAGGCCTTAAAACACAACACTTCCTTTTTTCTGAACTCTTAATACTTTGCTCTCCTTTAGGTTTTGTTCTGGCAGTTTGTTTGCTGTTGTAGCTTGCCCTGTTGCTGCTTGCCTTTTTGCTATTTGTTGCAGCTTGCTTTGTTTGCCTGTTTGCTATTTGTTGCAGCTTTCCCTATTTGCCTGCCCTGTTATGCAGTTTGTTGCAGGTTTTTTTGGTTGGCTTTGATGGGAAGCTTGTGCTGCAGCATTGCAGTCTGCTATAGCCTGTTGCCTGCTATGCAGCTTGTTCTGTTTGGGCTGGGAATTTGTTCTGCTTTTGCACTTTCTGAATTAATCCATTGTGAACCAATTTATTTGTGATTTGAAAATTTTCAGGCCTATGATTAACTTCTTAGTATGAGGCTGTTTTGGGTACAAGAACATGGCTTAAAAACCTTTTCTGATTCCAATAACCAAACCCTCATGATGATTTAGAATAGCTTATCTGTAAATTTGAATTCGTTTGATCACTGATTTTTCTGTTTTGTTTCAGGTAAAGGTAATGAATAATAGAGGAAGATGGCAAGAAGACCGTGGCAAGACTTGAAAACACTTGAAGGCTAGGAACATGAAGACTTTGTATTCTGCCTTGTAATAGAAACATAGGAAAAAATATATTGGACTTCTTTCTTTGTTGAATTTTGAATCTTGTAATAAACAAACTAATTTCGAGGAATGTATAATTTTAATTTTGAGAATGATATCAAAAAATTGCAAAAGTTATTGGTTCTAAATGAAAGAAATTGGAAATGAAGAATGACATGGGCTTTTAAAATTGCGACTCTTAAAACTTGGAACAAAATGATGAATTTTAAAAAAAAGTGTATTAGAACTTAAGATAAGAACTAATTGATTTATCTAAAAAAAAGAAATGGTGCTTGAAGACCATTCTCAACTTTCTTCCATATCTCAAAAAAACAAAATGCTTTGAATCCTTTTGATCTTTCATCTCAAAGCCTCACCTTTCATCTCAAAGCCTCATCTTTTAAAAAAAATAGAAATGGTATCCAAAGAAACTTGCATGACGAGTAATAGAATTGGCCATGTAAACATTGCAACCTTGTAAATTGAAGACCAAAAAGAAAAATGTAAACCATATTCCCAAACCTAGTATGCACTTGAGTAATCTTGAGGGCCCATGATGATCCATGAAACGGGATAGTGAGGTGAGCATGTCATTCAAGACTTGTATGGATTTTTTCGACGTAGGTGTGGGGAGGTCGGAGAAAGCTCGCCACTTGTCGGGGTTGGCTTCGATTCCTCGTTCTATTAAGTAGAAGCCTAGGAACTTGCCCGCCTTGACCCTGAACGTGCACTTCTCGGGGTTAAACCTCATTTTGCATTGCCTTGCCTGGGAAAAGACTTCCCTGAGATGAGCGGCATGGTCGTTGTCTGCTCGGGACTTGACGATCATGTCATCCATGTATACCTCGAGCATATCCCTGATTTGGTTGCGGAAGACTTTGTTCATCATCCGCTGGTACGTTGCTCCTGCATTTTTCAGACCGAAGGGCATTACGTTGTAGTAATAGTTACCCGAGCTAGTCATGAAAGCGGTGCAATGTTTGTCTCCTATTGCCATTGGGATTTGGTTGTAGCCCGAATATGTGTCCATAAACGATAAAATTTTATAGCCGGCCAAGTTATCGACCAACATATCAATATTAGGTAAAGGAAATGCATATTTGGGGCATGCCCGGTTGTTGGCTCCTAAATTCGACACCTTTGTTTTGTTGATGTCAGCCATTAAAGCTGAAGGATGTTTTCGACTGGCTAAGTCTGTCGAAATGCCCGTCGAAAGATGGCAAAGTACTTAGAAGATTTCTTCCAAGGGAGAAGTTGGTTGCCTTCGACGTCGAAGGAGTTTCTCGTCGAAGATGTCTCTCGATGAAAGTGTTCGATGGTTCAGAGTGGAGCAGTTTGAAATTCAAGCGTTTGGAGGGAAAACGGTTTCCAGCAGTTACCACGTGCAAACGTGCAAAGATCTGGAGCGTCGAACATGGAGAACGTGCCAAGTGGATTGATCTCGAAGCAGTGTAACTGCCCGACGGTTACTTGGGATGTTTTAGTATAAATAGTAGTAGACATGTAGTTTCTCGCGTGTGTTCACAATTCTATACAAAGTCACTCATATAGATTCGAGTACCCAGCGTGTGAGAAAGAATTGTTGAGAAATGTATGTGTGAAACACCAATTTTATTAATCAAAGTCATTTACTTTTCCAGAAATTTACTTGCTTTCCTCTTTACATTCCTGTCGAAACCCTTTGCTTTAAGCCTTGTTTATTTTACCAAGTCTTTCCTTCATGCAATTTACTTGAAACCTCTTTATTTAAAGCCTTATCCAATTTAATCAAACTTCAAAATCAACCTATGTCCTAGGATCAATCTGATCGATCCTGCGAGTAACCAAATAAGTAACCATTTGGAGGATCAGCGGTTGTTTACCAAAACCCAAGGTAAACAAATTGGCACACCTGGTGGGACAGTGTGTTGATTGTTGAAAATAATCTCATCTTTTCGAGTTGTATGTTATTGAGAAGTGGTAGAATATACACTAACGATAACAATACTGCCAGAAGAAGGGAAGAGATGGCGAATCCGCCAAACACTAACGAAATCCCACAAACGAGTGTGGGAGCAACGGTTAGTACGACCGTAAGTGAAGCGACAAATGTTGGTTCGATACCAGCAGTATCGGTCACAACCACGGGGCCAATAACTTCGTTAACAGGCCCCAGGATGCCTTTGGGAACTCCCCCACCAAGGGGAAATTTAGGCACAAGGCCTTTCGTTCCCCCAGGATTCATTCCGCTCTATGGTATGCCAACTTCTGAATTGGCTAGCCTGACGAATGCTACGTCCACTTTTTCAGACCCTTTAGTGAGTGCCTCTTCGCCACTCCAAGGCTCTGGAGTAGGCATGGCGAATAGAAATAGGACCCAACTCTTAGGAGGAACGTCCCAAGTAGCCCATGGCCTTACAAATGCCTCGACAGCAGTCTTGAGGCAACAAATGGACGAAAGCAACCATGATATGGTGCAAATGTTGGCACAAACTTTGAGTACAGTGCTAAACCCTCTAATACAAAACACTACTCAATCGAATCAGCAAGTGACAACGCAAATGACGCGTTTGGTTGACTTCTTTGGAGTACCCCAACCTATTCGACATCCCCAAAGGGCGCAAATAAGGGGAAATCAGGGGATATTTTTAGAGGAAGAAACCACCATTAACCAGGCTCAACAGCCTGTCGAAGAAAACCTTAGGGCACAATTGGAACAACCTGTCGAGGAACCTAGGGTAATAACCCCAGAGGTAAGGTTAGTTAACAGAAACCAAAATGCTGACGAAGTGGTTCAGCATATCCAATACCAAAACATGGGTTTGGAAAACAATCTGGCAACCATGATTGAAAGGATCATGACTCAGAATGGGATGAACATGGGCTTTCGAAGGCCCAACTTTACATCTCCATTGTCAGAATATGTGTTACAAACGGACTTACCTCCTAGATGCAAAGTCCCCAAATTTACTAAGTTCTCAGGGGACACGACAGAATCTACTGTCGAGCATGTGGCGAGATACTTGATCGAAGCAGGAGACATTTCGAATAACGAAAACCTAAGGATCAAGTACTTCCCAAGTTCTTTAACCAAGAACGCTTTTACTTGGTTTACAACTCTTCCCCCCAATTCGATCCATCATTGGACCCAGTTGGAAAGATTGTTCCATGAACAATTCTACATGGGGCAAACTAAGATAAGCCTGAAAGAACTGGCCAGTGTGAAGAGACGTTTCACTGAACCTATAGACGAATATCTGAATAGGTTTAGGTTGCTCAAGGCGAGATGTTTTACACAAGTGCCAGAACATGAGTTGGTCGAAATAGCCGCAGGCGGTTTAGATTATTCCATTAGGAAGAAGCTAGATACCCAGTACCTAAGAGACATGGCCCAACTGGCCGACAGAGTTCGACAGGTAGAACGCCTCAAAGCTGAAAAAGCAAAGGCAACGAAAACTCACAAGAGAGAGAGGATAGCGTACGTTGAGATGGATGACGAAGATCTAGAATCCTTCGACGATACTTTAACTGTCGAAGAAGGAGAAGTCGATTTAGCAGAACTGAAACAAGGGCCACCATACTCTTGTAAACTGTTAGTCCCCTCAAATGGGAAAAATCCCACTGGTCCAGAAAGGACCAACGATAGGTTCCCAAAAAAGACTTATAGTTTTGACATCACAAAATGTGATGAAATATTCGACTTATTGGTTAAAGATGGCCAAATGATAGTACCCCCAGGGGTAAAAGTGCCTCCTCTTGATCAAAGAAAGAAGAGAGGTTTTTGCAAATATCATAATTTTTTGGGCCATAAAACTTCTCAATGTTTTCTTTTCAGGAATCTTGTGCAAGACGCTATCGAAGAGGGGAGATTAAAGTTTGCTGACAAATCCCCCATGGCTGTTGACTCAAATCCATTGCAGGCTGAAGCCCACTATGCTGAACCCTCTGAGGTGAACGTGATAGAGGCAACCAGGATCCAGTCGAAGAAGCCAGGAGTTACCATGGTCGAAGTCTCAAAGGACCACATCAACATGCCAATCTTTGGCAGTTTTTCTGGAAATTTATCCAGGAAGACAATTGAAGCTGTCCAGAAAGCGGTCGAAAACCCGAAGTCGGAGACCGCTGAAGCACAAAAAACTGGATCAAAACCCAGTTCCCACTTGGCCACTGTTCAAGGCCAGACGGAGAATCTGGAGATACAAATGAAGCAGTTAACTCTTGCTAACAAAGATACAATGAATATCAACATGGTCGAACTTTCTGACCCAAAAGCATCAGAAGAGGCCATAAGGCAAGAACAAGCTAATAAGACTGCTTTCCCTCGGGAAAACGAAAACTTGGCAGATTTTCTACAAAGATGCCAGAAAAAGAAATCAGAGGTGATGCTGTGTCCAAGATGCAGTTCGATCTTTGATAAAAAAGCTGCTGAGCACATTCAAGGCGTAAGAGCAGCGAATAAGAGAAGGGAGAATGTTGACCTTCGACATGATCCCAGAAGGGGTTCTAACCAAGACAAGAGGCCATTGACTTTTAGGCCTCCAACAAATGTGCCAGTAGATACTTGGTACAAAACCTCTGGTCGGAAAAGGCCAAGTGAGGAGAAATGGCATTCTTTCGAAGTGCCAAGAGGTTCCTCTTTGACTCAAAAGAAAGAGCCTCAAGTTGCTGCACCTAAGGTTGCACAAGTGTCCAGCAACTACAAAGGTAAAAATCCTATGTCTCGATCTCAATGGAGGAGATATCAAAGGAGACGAAAAGCCGAAAGGGAGGCTGCCAACGAACCTAAGGCAGAAACTAGTTCGAATGTTCCTCAAAGGAAACAAAGGAAGCCTCTAGAGAGAGAGCCAGTAACCAACAGGCTAGTTTGGCCTAACCAAAGTGAAGTCGAAGACGAGGACGATGCTGAGTCTGACGATACTTTGGACATAATGGTGAATATCGTTTCAGTGCTGCCCAGAGAATTCAATCGACAGGTAGAAGTCGAAGCAAGTGACTGGGAAGTGGAGCAAGAAATGGCCAAACATAGGCCAGTGTGCTATTTTGTCATGGACAATGGCACTACTGAGGAACAAAATGGCTTCTTCGAGCCACCTACAGAGGCGATGAAAAATCACCTCAAGCCTTTATTCATAAGGGCTAAACTCGAAGAAACTACTGTGAATAAAATATTGGTCGATTGTGGGGCAACCATCAATATTATCCCTCACTCTATGCTAAGGAAAATTGGCAAAAGGGATGAGGAAATTAAGCCTCACAACATGGTCTTGTCGAACTATGAGGGCGGCATAGGGACCACTATGGGAGTGATCCAGCTAGACATCAAAGTAGGGTCGATCCTTCGACCAACGATGTTTATGGTCATATCGGCCAAACCTAACTACAATCTTTTGTTGGGCCGTGAATGGATTCATGGTGTTGGCGTTGTGCCTTCATCTATGCACCAAAGGCTGCTGCTATGGCGTCCAGATGGGATGGTCGAAAACATAGAGGCAGATCAAAGCTACTACCTTGGCAAAGTGAATCACTTGGGTTTGGCAGATTTCGACAAAAACTTGGCTCACATAGGGCCATGTCCAACACCTGACTTCGACATGGCGCCAGCGCCAAACACTTTTTGTTCCCTATACCTGCATCCTGAGCATGGTTTCCAATGGGACAGAGAAGACTTGTCCCACATAGACTTCAGTGGGTTAACTGATATCCAACCAACTGGTTGGGGAAGCGAATTCAGTGATAATGACTGAGTCGCAATCTTTGAAGCGGATTTCGGCTTATGTAGCCGAAACCAAGATGATAACGGCTCTCGAAGCCGAAGTAAAGTACATGGCCACACAGGCCAATGATCAACAATTATCTGCTGTAGGCCCAGGAAAGGATTTCGATCCAAAACCTCCTGATATCATGCCAGAAGAAATGCAGGAACAGAGGCTCGACGCCATCTATGACGATGAGCCTTTGGGCTTCGAGAAGGATCCCTTGGCGAACAACATTAAAATGTTAGCACAAGACCCTTTAGAAGAAATCAACTTAGGCGAAGGATCAGAGAAAAGGCCAACCTACATCAGCGCCAAAATTGATCCAGAACTTAGGTTGGAAGTAATCCAATTGCTGAAAGAGTTTAAAGACTGTTTTGCATGGGATTATGACGAAATGCCTGGTCTCGACAGAAGATTGGTAGAACTTCAGTTGCCAATCAAACCTGGGAAGAAGCCAATCAAGCAAAATCCAAGGCGCTTCGCTCCTGAAATACTGTCGAAGATCAAAACGGAGGTCGAAAGACTTCTGAAATGCAAATTCATCTGTGTTACAAGGTATGTCGAATGGATTGCAAATATTGTGCCAGTAATTAAGAAAAATGGTACGTTAAGGGTGTGCATAGATTTCAGAGATTTGAATGCTGCCACCCCCAAAGATGAATATCCTATGCCTGTGGCGGAAATGCTAGTCGATTCTGCCGCTGGTTATGAATACCTAAGTATGCTCGATGGTTATTCAGGATATAATCAAATTTTCATTGCTGAAGAGGATGTGTCGAAAACAGCTTTTCGATGCCCTGGGGCCTTAGGCACTTACGAATGGGTAGTGATGCCTTTTGGCCTAAAGAACGCTGGGGCAACGTACCAGCGAGCAATGAATACTATCTTCCATGATTTTATTAACACTTTTATGCAAGTATATATTGATGATATTGTTATAAAATCTGTTTCCAGGAAGAATCATATTGACCACCTTCGACAATCATTCGAAAGAATGAGAGAACATGGTCTGAAGATGAACCCTTTGAAGTGTGCGTTCTGCGTGAAAGCTGGAGATTTCTTGGGCTTCGTTGTCCACAAGAAAGGAATCGAAATCAACCAGAACAAGACGAAGGCAATTCTGGAAGCGAAAGCGCCATCGAATAAGAAGGATTTGCAATCTCTCTTAGGCAAGATAAATTTCTTAAGGAGGTTTATATCTAATCTAAGTGGGAAAGCTCAGGCCTTTTCACCCTTACTTCGACTGAATAAAGAGGGGTTCGAATGGGGGCAAGAGCAACAAGAAGCCTTCGACAAAATCAAAGGGTACCTCACTAAGCCACCTATTTTGGTGCCTCCTTGTAGCAATAGGAGTATGAGATTGTACATAGCTGCATCCGACAAAACTCTGGGAAGTATGTTAGCCCAAGAAGATGAGAATGGAGTCGAAAGACCCATTTACTATCTCAGTAGAGTTTTGAACGATGCAGAAACTAGATATAGCGAAGTTGAAAAATTGTGTCTATGTCTGTATTTTTCTTGTACAAAACTCAAGCAATATATAAAACCAGTTGATGTTTATGTTTCGTCTCATTTTGATGTTTTCAAATATATGTTGTCGAAACCTATCTTGCATAGTCGAATTGGCAAGTGGGCATTAGCATTAACTGAATACTCCTTGACCTTTATGCCTCTTAAGGCAGTAAAGGGACAAGTAGTGGCAGACTTTATAGTCGACCACTCAATTCAAGTTGAGGATATTAATTATGTGGAGATAGAGCCTTGGAAATTCTACTTCGATGGTTCCAGCCATAAAGATGGAACAGGGGTAGGAGTCTTGATTATTTCTCCAGATAAAATTCCAACAACATTCAAGTACAAAATATCAGGTTCTTGTTCGAACAATGAGGCTGAGTATGAAGCTCTAATTACTGGCCTTGAGATATTGTTGGAATTGGGGGCAACTCGAGTCGAAATAATGGGAGACTCAGAGTTAGTCATTAAGCAAGTCACAAAGGAATATAAATGCATAAGAGAAAATCTCATTATGTACTTTGTGATAGCAAATCGTTTATTGAAAAAATTTGAAGCGGTCAATATTCGACACATACCCAGAGTCGAAAATCAAATAGCCAACGACTTGGCACAGATTGCATCTGGGTATAAGATTTCAAAAACGAGATTACAAAGAGCAATCGAAGTTCGAGAAAAGATAAAAGCAACTTGTCTATCACCAACAGACTTGGAATCGACGAGACTAGGATATGCTGATCAAAGGAACTTCGAAATTTCGTTCATAGATAATTTGTCAGAGCAAGATTGGAGGAAACCCATTGTGGACTATCTTCAAAATCCAGGAGCTTCGACAGAACGAAAAACAAAATACAGGGCGTTGAGTTATGTACTCATGGGTAATGAGTTATTCAAGAAGACGCCTGAAGGGGTGTTGCTGAAATGTTTAAGTGAAACTGAAGCATACATAGCCCTTTCGACTACGCATGCTGGGGCATGTGGGGCTCACCAAGCAGGCCATAAGATGAAATGGTTGTTGTTTCGACAAGGACTATATTGGCCCACTATGCTGAAAGATTGTGTTGAGTTCGCCAAAGGTTGTCAAGAGTGTCAAGTTCATACAGGCATCCAACATGTACCAGCAAGCGAACTTCACTCGATAGTGAAGCCTTGGCCCTTTAGAGGATGGGCGTTGGATCTCATTGGAGAGATTCGACCAGCATCATCAAAGAGTCAGAAATACATATTGGTAGGCATTGATTATTTTACTAAGTGGATCGAAGCTGTCCCTTTAGTCAATGTAGACCAAGAAAATGTCATTGAATTTATTCAAAAGAACATTATCTTTAGGTATGGAATCCCTGAGACGATAACAACTGATCAAGGGTCAGTTTTCACTGGTCGAAAGATGCAGGAATTTGCTCAGGAAACAGGTTTCAAACTCCTAACATCAACGCCTTATTATGCACAGGCGAATGGTCAAGTCGAAGCAGCTAACAAAGTGGTGATTGGCTTGATAAAGAAACATGTTGGGAAGAAACCAAAGAATTGGCATAAGACGTTAGACCAGATTCTGTGGGCTTGTCGAACGTCCCCAAAAGAAGCCACTGGTACAACACCGTATAGGCTAACTTTTGGCCATGATGCAGTGTTGCCAGCAGAAATTTGTCTTCAATCTGCAAGAGTTCATAGGCATTATGATATTCCTTCTGAAGTCTATTGGAACATGATGTTAGACGAACTGGTGGATTTGGACGAAGAGAGATTACGCGCTCTCGACCTACTCAGGCTTCAGAAGAAAAGAGTAGAAGACTCTTATAATAGAAAGGTAAAACCTAAGGTATTTTTGCCTGAAGAACTAGTTTGGAAGGTAATTCTTCCCATGGATCGAAGGGATCGAAGCATGGGGAAATGGTCACCCAAATGGGAAGGACCCTTCAGAGTTATCCAAACTTTTTCTGGTGGAGCCTATGAAGTCGAAGAGTTAAGTGGAGATAAAAGGCTCTTGAGAGTAAATGGTAAATATTTGAAGAAATACAAACCTATACTTCAAGAGATAAAAATAAAATAATAAAAGAACAAGACTAAATTAACCATAAAAATGCCAAAATGGAAATTTTATAAATTTCAGCCAAGATGGCAATTGTTGTCGAATATGGATTACAAAATATGGTTACAGAAGAGAATCAATCAAAAGGGAAGAGAGTCCTTGAGTCGAAGATACTTGGCTTGCTGCAGCTCCAACCTTTTCTTGCACCAGGCGTTCTCCTGCACTAGTTTGGCAATCTGAGCGTCGAGGCCTTGGGCCCTCTCAGCGAATTCCAGGCCTTGTTTGATCTCAGTTTGGCTCTCGGTGTCTGAGATGGTCGAAAGAAGTTCCTCCTTGCGTACAGTGTTGGCGTTTATCTTCGCCTCTATTTCTTCGATTTGTGCCCGGAAGGAAGCGTTCTCTCGATCAATGGCATCGACTTCTTCCTGCGTAGATGCTCTTTGCTTCGACAGCTCCGCAATTCGAGAAGTCGTATCCGAAACAGCAGTCCACGCAGAGGAGCTTTTTCCATACAACACCTCAAGCTGACTGTTAAACCCCCTTTGGCGCCTGTAATCTGCTGAGACTTGATCAATCATAGAGTGTAACTCCATGATCAAGCCTGAAACTTCTGGGGCTACAGCTTCAAAGTCGACAACATTCAAGACATCCTTCAAGCATGATGGAGCAGTGGGGTCCCCCTCTAAAGTCTTCATTAAGTCCCTCTTGAAGAACTGGGCCTTAACCTTCGCCAAAGCGTCATCGAGAGGAGAGGTTTCAGTAGACTTCCCCGACAGGGTAGGAATCTCCTGACTAGCATCAGACGAACTTTTGCTCTCGATGATGGCGTTGAGATAGCTAACGGGGTCAGTTTGTTTCAAGAGTTCTAAGTCCTCCTTTGACCTGTGCTTCGTTGAGGTAACCCTTGCAACAGCATTATCTTGGGTTTGAGGTTGTTGAGTGTTAGGTGCCTCGACTTGTTGCTCTTCGACTCGGACTGGGGCAGTACCAGCGTCACCTTGGTGCTCTTCGCTAGCATCATCCTGGTGCCCTTCGCCAGCGTCACCTTGGTGTTCTTCGCTTGCGTCACCCTGGTGCCCTTCGACAGTATCACCTTGGTTCTCTTCGTCAGCAGCACCTTGATTTTCTTCGCCAGCATTGCCTTGGTCCCTTTCTTCATGATTCTCTTCTGACAGATCCACCACCTGAACCGCTTCTGGCTGGTGTTCCTCCGTTTGAGGCTCCTCCGCTGGTTTTTCTACTGTTTCAGCATTGGTCTCATTTTCAGTATGGGCTTCGTCATTTCCCAAGCCTTTTTCTTGTGGCCTGCTGAGTTCAGCAGACTCCAGCGTTTCAGAGGTCCTTGGCGGAGAACTTTCAGTGGTGTCCTGAAAAAGGAAAGAAGACAAATCTTCAGAGGTCGAAAGAGACACAATCGAATACGGGTATCTATACCTAAGTTATAAAAGGGTCTAAGAGATTACCTGTGGATTAGCTTCAGCCCCAGGGCTGGAATTGTCACTTTCGACAGGCTTGTTAAGAAGAACGTTCAGTTCCTCTTCCGTTGGCTCCTCAATGATCACTGGAGGTGGCCTAGGCTTTCTCCCAGCAATCTTTATTCTGACGGTTCGACCTTCAGGAGCAGGAGCAGGAACGGGAGCATCCTTCGTCAACTTTCGCCTTTTTAAGGGGGCAGGAGGAGAATCGCTTTCTTCATCGCTCCCAGATTCGACCACCAGTGCTAGCCGTTTCTTGGGCGAAGGTGCCTAGAAAACCAATGGGAATTCGATTTAATAATTACATCGAAAATCAAAAATCGAAAGCCAGGAGGAAATAATGAAAGTCTGGTTACCGATATAGAAGGCTTCTTCGAAGAGCCTTCCCCTTGTTGGTTGCTTGTGGTCTTCGTCGGCGCTGTAGTCTTCGCCGGCGGTGGAGGTTTTGTTGAAGGGCCCCCTCCCTGTTGGCCTTCTGTAGCCCTTTTGGCTACAGGCTTTCGAACAACTGAAAGCAAATGAAAAAATTAACAGGCTAGCAGTCGAAAAAGAGATAAAGTAATGTGAGAGGATGAACTTACATTTCCTTATTTTGTCCAACACAAGGACAAAAGACTTCTGCAGCTCATCCATGAAGTCCTTCTCGTCGAAGAAGTACTCAGCATAATAGCTTTTCCACCACTCCTCGAAGGATGGTGAGCAAAGGAAATTGAGCTGGTAGTCAAACAACGAGAGAATTGTTCGACCAGCATATCTTCCGATATGCTTAATGGCCGCTTCTTCGGTGTAATCATTGCAGAAGTACAGCATGGACTTCTCTCTTTGAAAAATCGGAGAAGGTAGGGTTTGGATAATACCAAACTGGCGAGATACCAGGTTTGGTTGGTATGCAATCAGACTCAAATGAGTCTTAGAGCTCCTGAATCGAAGAGGCATGATCCTTGGTGTAAGGAACGCCTCCCACAGTATTGTATGTTCGTCGACATTGGGACCACTCGACGTCCTCGGATGTGGCCTTGTGAACCATGCTGGGCCTACCTGCCGTCGAGCAAATGGAGCCATAGTTGAAACAAACTCCTTCCTTCGAGCAAACATTAGAACGAAGTTGGTGAAGGTTTGCTGAAACTCCAGTCCATCTTCCATAGGTGTCAGCAGAGCCAGCCTGGTTCCTTCGACGCGTCTGTTCGCTATCGCTGGAGCCTGCTCATTTATCTGAACCTTCTTAGGCAAGAAAGATTCGAAAGTGGCATTGAGCCACAGTTGGAGCAGCCAAAAAGGCCCAGCAAGTAGCAAGCTGGCCCTGTTCTCAATAATTTTTAGAAGAGTGGCCCCATTGCTGATCGAATCATAGAGGCTAGCCAGAATCAGTTCTGCCAAACAGACATTTTGGCGATGATGCAGTTGAGTAGCAAGAGTGACCATCTTTTTGGTCACCTGTAAAGACTTCGAGCAAAATACAAAGCGAGTCAGCCATAGGGCTAGAAACGCTATGTGTTCGACATCCGACACAGTATCTGTCGACTTGTCGTGATAATGGTTGATGAAAGTGGTGTATGTTGGTTTGGTCTCAGAGAAGCCAATTTGATCCTCCGACATCTCTTCCGGATCGAAGTAGTCTCCGGTGGGTCGAAGGCCAGTAATAGCGGCCACATCGAAGAGTGTGGGGGTTAGCATCCCACAGGGAAGATGGAAAGTAAAATGAGAGTAGTCCCAGAACAACAGAGAAGCTATCAGCATCTCCGGAGAATAGTTCAAACCTGTCTTCGACAGCATCACTAGGTCGAAGATCCCCATATCCTTCCAGATTGAAGTTTGGTGCTTCTCCATCTTTGCTAGCCAAGCAACATAATCAGGGGTAAGGCTAGGGCAGGACCTGAAGGCCCTAACACCTCTGTTGAAGAAGCGGAGATCGATTTTTTCATGTGTAGGGTCTTCATTGTCTTCTACGTCTTTCTTGGCGCATGCAACCGGTTTGAGTTTCTCAACCACCGGGAAATAGCTCTTGATCTTCAGAGCCTCAGAGATACTTGGATACATGGGGCCAGACATTGCAAAGATCTGGTTGGAGTATCCAACCGGGATCATCAAGTGGCGTGAGTAGGTATCGCGAACGGCGATGTCCGAGGGTTCAGGAACCCTTCGTTTGCCTGTAGAATTTACTACCGGAGCAGTGACGAAAACCTTGGGTTTAGCATTTTCAGATGGTACAGTAGCGCCAGGAGCATTGGAAGCAGATGCCATTGTTAGAGTTGAGGTTGAAGACAAAGTGAAAGAGGAAGAGTTTCTGCAAAGATAACAAGCTTGTATGAAAACAGAGAAGTTTGAAAGGCTAGATGGCGTAAAAAGTCCCACAATGGGGTACTTACTGCTATTTATAGTAGTGGGGAAAAATCCCCAATAACGAGGACATTAAATGCCATTTAATGCTGCAGGAGTTAGTGGGACGCGTGGCAGCCCCCTGTTGTTTTAGCCGTTTCTGCAGAAATAGAGGGACGCAGCGTGCGTCCTCGTTTTTGGGAATTGTCATAATGACAAATTCTGAAATGACGTTTGGTACTGCACGCTGTACTGAAAGTGACGTCCTAGGTACAGAAAAATGATGGTTTTCTTGGGATTGCCAATAGTTGGTAGAAAACAACAAAAAGAGCACAAGTTAATTTGTGACTAAGCGTGAAAAGACAGGTGTCGAATGGCGTTTCAAAGAATGCCTTTTTTTTTCAAAGTCGAAATAAGGCATTCTTGGGGGGCAATTTGTTGGCTCCTAAATTCGACACCTTTGTTTTGTTGATGTCAGCCATTAAAGCTGAAGGATGTTTTCGACTGGCTAAGTCTGTTGAAATGCCCGTCGAAAGATGGCAAAGTACTTAGAAGATTTCTTCCAAGGGAGAAGTTGGTTGCCTTCGACGTCGAAGGAGTTTCTCGTCGAAGATGTCTCTCGATGAAAGTGTTCGATGGTTCAGAGTGGAGCAGTTTGAAATTCAAGCGTTTGGAGGGAAAACGGTTTCCAGCAGTTACCACGTGCAAACGTGCAAAGATCTGGAGCGTCGAACATGGAGAACGTGCCAAGTGGATTGATCTCGAAGCAGTGTAACTGCCCGACGGTTACTTGGGATGTTTTAGTATAAATAGTAGTAGACATGTAGTTTCTCGCGTGTGTTCACAATTCTATACAAAGTCACTCATATAGATTCGAGTACCCAGCGTGTGAGAAAGAATTGTTGAGAAATGTATGTGTGAAACACCAATTTTATTAATCAAAGTCATTTACTTTTCCAGAAATTTACTTGCTTTCCTCTTTACATTCCTGTCGAAACCCTTTGCTTTAAGCCTTGTTTATTTTACCAAGTCTTTCCTTCATGCAATTTACTTGAAACCTCTTTATTTAAAGCCTTATCCAATTTAATCAAACTTCAAAATCAACCTATGTCCTAGGATCAATCTGATCGATCCTGCGAGTAACCAAATAAGTAACCATTTGGAGGATCAGCGGTTGTTTACCAAAACCCAAGGTAAACACCGGTTAAGATCGGTGTAGTCAACGCACATTCACCATTTTCCATTATTTTTCTTGACAAGTACAACATTTGATAGTCAGGTTGAATACCGGGCTTTAGAAATAAAATTTACCTCTAAGAGGTCTTTTAGAGCTTTTTCAGCAGCCTCTGCTTTCTCTGGAGACTGCTTACGACTACGTTGTACTATTTCCCTAGCGGCTGGATCAATGGCGAGTTGATGACAGGCGACCTCAAGGTCAAGACCAGGCTTCTCTGCAACGTTCCATGTGAACAAATCCGCATTCTCCCTCAAGCAAGCCTTGATCTGATTCCTCTCCAAGTCGGGGAGTCCGGTGCCAATCTTCACTCCTCTGCTTGGGTCTTCACCGAGGGGGACGAGCTCAAAGTCCCCGTCCGGAATTGGTCGGAGGGGGACTTGCTCGCCGCTGGGAGGCTCGTCCTGGTCGAAGCGAGTGTCTAGGGATATAGAGTCGACCTTTAGAGGGGCTCTTTGTTCTTCTTCTCTGACGGGCTCTGACTGCTGAGGTTCTGGTCGCGTAGTTGTAGCTTTCTTGGCGGGCCTTGTGTTGGTGTCGACCGTGTTGTGTCCCTTGGATGCCGAGTTAAAACACCATCGGGAAGCTGCCAGGTCACCTTGGATAGTGGCAACCCGTGCCCTCTTGGTGTAGAACTTCATTTTTAAATGGATGGTGGAGGGCACCGCGGTCAGCTCTGTCAGTGTCGGCCTTCCCAGAATGCAGTTGTAGAGGGAGGGACAATCAATGACGAGGAAGTGCACCTTGACTTGCCTCGTAGTAGTATCCTCTCCGAACGTGACCATGAGCTCGACGTATCCCCAAGGCTTGGAGGTCGAGCCGTTAAAGCCCTGCAGGTCCGACCCCACGTATAGTGAAAGGTGAGAGTCGTCGAGCTGTAGGGTTCGCAACAGCTGGCTGTACATCAGGTTGACGAAACTTCCATCGTCGACGAGGACACGATGTACGTCGAAGTTGGCCATTCTTGCCCTTATCAGCAGAGGGATGGCCGAATTAGGGGCCCCTCTCTGGAGCTCCTCGAGGTAGAAGGTGATTGGCTCTGATCTGCCTCTCACCCTTTCAAAGGTCACCGTTTGAGGGGGGGCCGTGTCGACCAGCTCGTCCAACTTCCTCTTAGTTGAATTTATGGTCAAATTATTTAACCCTCCACCATTGATGACCATGGTGGAGGGGAAATGTTCCCACCTGCTGTGCGTAGACAGAGGTTCTTGCAAATGTTCGGGGACATGGAAGTCCTTGGGTCTTGTGATGGAGAACGCGGTTTGGATGGGAACTGACTCGTCAGATGGTCGGGCATCCTCTTATGCTTCCCCCGTCTCACAGGCATCCCGACAAGGAGCTTCGTTTCGCCGGTATTGTGCAAGTTTTCCCCCTTTTATGAGGGTCTCGATGGCGTCCTTGAGGTGGACGCAGTCTTCGGTCAGGTGTTCGTGGCTCTAGTGGTACTGGAAGTATTTGCTTTGGTCCACCCCGGGTTTGGCAGGATCTGGACGGGGACGTTTGACACCGTCGTCCTTGAAATCTGTACTTGCGCACTCTGCTAAGATGCGCTCGCAGGAAGCCGTAAGCGGAGTGTATTCTGTGAACCTCCCCGAGGGCCCCCTTTGTTCCCGGGCGTCTCGGGGTTTATCGTCCCTTCTCTTTTCTCCAGTTCGTCGAGGAGGGCGGTGTCTTGCCGCAGATTATTGCTGGATCCGTGGTTTCTGGGGTCTCGGGCTCTGTTGGCCGCTTCTCTCTCCTCGTAGTCCATGTAGGCCCTGGCCTTTTCGAGGAGGGCATCAAACATCCGGGGTGGTTCGATGCCCACGACTTTTATGAATTCGGTGTCAGGGAGGAGCCCCCTCTCCAGCAGGTATCTCTTTATATGGTCCATGCAAGGGACCTGGATGGCTTCCCAGTTGAAGCGGTTAATGAATTCTTTCAAGGTCTCATCATGCTTTTGGATGATGGCCTCAAGCGCTGCTTCGGTCTTCGGGTGTCGTCATGAAGCAGTGAACGAGCTGATGAATTGGTTCTTCAGGTTTCGCCAAGAGGTAATTGACCCCGGGGTGAGACCTTTGTACCAGTCCATAGCCGCTTTCCTCAGAGTCGTGGGGAACAACCAGCATTTATTGGTCCCCCGACGTTGTGGTAGTGCAGCATGGCTTCGAACCCGTCTATATGGTCGACCGGGTCGGCGATGTCGTCGTACTCCTTTAAGTGGGGAGGCTTCTCCATGCCCGGGGGAATGGGAGCCTCCATGATAGCTTGTGATAAGGGACCGCGGGGGTCATCCTCGTCACTCTGTTTCGGGGAGCGGGACGGGGATCCGATGTAGTGGCGGTCATGGTGGCCCTAGTCACGCAGAGCGTTCCTCGAGCGGTGTGACCGTTGATGGTTTCCCTGTGTCTGTCTCCGGGAGGTCTTAGTTCTTGCCGCGAGGGGCCATAGTCGCACCTTCCCGCGTCGACGAGTGGTTCCCTCTCCAAAGGGGGTTGTCGCCCGAGTGGTCGGGGTGATGAGCTTCGAGAGATGTCTCAATTCTGTCTCCACAGGGGAGATTGGGGACGTTCGTCCGCTTGTCGAAGGGGAGGAGATTGAGGTCTTTTGTGCCTTCTAGGGGGCCTTCGATCTTCCTCGAGTGCTCTCAGTCTTTCCCCCGGGCAAAGATGAGATAATTGGTTTGGTTGATCGCCGCGAACAGTGCCTTGGTCGTGGCGTCTGCCCCGGCTGGGAGGGGAACCTCGTGGAATTGACGGTTGGGTAGTTCAGTTGAATTGGTCGATCTTCTTCAAGTCGAGGAGGGATTAATGAAGAAGAAGTCGTGGCTCCGTCCCGGTAGTTAGAAGGTCCGGGGATGTTGGCGCCAGGGACCATATTATGACCGGCGGTACCGGTGTTGTCGAGGTCGGCATTATTGTTGGCGGTGTTGTTATTAACGTCGACGACACGGACATTCTGGTTGTCTCGAGTTTGGTCAGCCATGACAGTCGAGGATTGTTAGATTTGGTATTTTGAATGGAGAGAAGACGGGGAAGCTTAGATTCCCACAGACGGCGCCACTGATCTGACCTGACCAGAGTTGGACCGTCACAATTGGCTTCGGGATGGATTTGAAGGAGATTGGGGGTACCTGCAAGACACTCTGATGGCAAAGTGAGAGACGGAATGAGCAAGCAAGTATGAATGTAGGTGTGAATGAATGAATACCTGACCCTCTCATGAGATAGGGTATTTATAGCCTCCAGCGCTAGGCCAAGGTCTCTTTATTGGGCTGATCAAACAGGCCCAACAAAGAGACTGTCAGGTTCTACGTGAGTAGTGGGAATCCGCGCGTGGCCCCATACCTGAATGACGCCCTCCGCAAGACAGGGAGGATAAAGACACAGTCTTTCCGGGACCATGAAGACTCCGTGCAATCCGGAGAGGTTGAAAGTCAGCCCTACGAGGAGGGTGCTCGGAGAGAGCGCGTGCTCGTCGTGGACATTCTTCGCGAGCATCGGCGAGATGCAATTATGGTCGACCAGATACTTATGATCGGGGTGTACTCAGTGAATACACTACCCAACGCAATAGGTTGTCAAGCTTGGATTGAGCCTCACTGATGATTGGGCCAAAGACAGACCCAATCCAGAACACTAATCAAACATCTATTTAAAAGAAAGTTTAAAATTTAAATATAATATATATTTTTTAATCAGATATAATATTTAAATTTTGAAACATCCCTTATATCTATCTCTTATAAATATATACTATATATGAAACAAAATCAAACTATTTTTTGTGTATGGATAAATACAACCTAGTAGATGACACAGAAATGAGTCACGTACAGCTCCCACGTGTTTTTTGTATATGGATGAGGTCAAAAAGGTGTTTAGCTGCTTCAATGAAACTTTTATCTTTTTTTTTTCTCTTTAAAAAACAGGGTTTCATTGGTCACCAAAAACTTAAAAACAATGCTAACAAAAAATTAATTTATATTTGTTGTCAACGTTATTTTCCTCACATACGTATTCTATTATACTTCATATAATTAATTACAAAAATTATGTTCTTTCAAAAAAAAAAAAGATTACAAAAATTATATCTCACGTTCTATTATTTTTCAAGAAAACACACTCAATATTAAAAGTTTCAACACAATACTAGGGATGTCAATAAAACAAAGAATATGCTAAGGATGTTTTTCTTCTTTCTGCTCTGCTTTTCAATATTTTTTTTCCATTTTCAATTTCAATTACAAAAATATTTTTTTTTTCATTTTCATCTTCACAGATCTTCACAAAAAATTAAAAATTTACCGAGATTGAATTTTAATAATACTTTTATATTTTTCGATCAAAACTATGACATTAATATTTTATTTATATAAAAATACACCTTGCATCGATAATAAAAAATGCAAAAACACTTGTAACTACGAAAACATAATGACTAATTTATTAATTGAATTAAAAATATAATATTAGTTGAAGTATATTGAAGTTGAAAAGTAATTATCATAAAAACAATGAATAAATGAGAGTTATTGTTGAGATGATGATGAAAATTGAAGAGATGAGTAATTGAGGAGAAAAAGAGAATTAAAAAAAGAAAAAGAGTGAACGATTTATACATTGTATATAACGCATGCATTCTTTAGAGTTGGGTATTTAGATAGTGAAACAAAATAATCTACTTATAACTCTTTATTTTCTAATATATTAATAATTTTTTATTTTAAAAAATACAAAATTATATAATTATACAAAAATTAAATAATATGATCAGAGTCAGAGAATCCACGAGATAAATGTACTATCTCCGATCTCCATCTCAAAGAACTTTTAATTCTATACGATTAGAAAAATCTCAAACTCCATACAAATCATTCCCACGAAAATCTCATTTAAAATATACAAATTAACATCCCAACACAACACAACTATTAAAATATAATCATGTTTATTTTTAGAGTCACAAATATTGATTGAACAAAAAAAAAAACGATAGATACAATGCGATTCCAAATAATAATTCACATGATAAAATAATTACATATTATCTAATTTATTATATTAAATAATTTATAATTTATAATTTAACTATATTAAATAATTTATTATAAAATTATTAATTTAATTTAATATTTAATATAATTATAATTAATATTTTACACTATCAATATATATTATTTATCTTTAATAAATATATTCATAAATTTAGAGGTGTAATTAAAAACATTTTATTTTATTAATTTCATTGATAAATAGTATGTTTACTAACTTATAGTTAATTATAATACTGTTATTTATATTGGCCATAAACAATAAGGTTAAAGATTTAATAAAGATTATTTTTGTAATAAAAGTTAATATAATTGTAATAATAAACAACTATTTTTTTATTAAATAATACTTAAAATTAATATTTTTAAAATAAAATTTAAAATAAAAATTATTATAATATTAAAATTATAATTTTTAAATTTTATTTTTTACATTGATTTTTGAAAATAAATAGCTCAAAGTTTCGTAGAGTACAATTCATATAATAAACAACTATTTTTCACTAGTTAATTGAATTGTTTTCTTATATTTCTAAATGAAAATAATTATAATTTATTAAAAAAATAATACACCGGACAAATTTAACACACAGAGAATAAAAACTATTTAAAAATAATAATCACAATAAACCAACTCAACTTTAATTTTGTCCGAAATAAGCTCAAAGTTCATTAGTTCTACTAAACACCAACTTTAACATTTCCAATACTAGTACTTCAGTTTCCTTTTGATAAATTATAATTATCATTATTATTACTCTACGAAAATGAAATTAGACTCTAATAAAAACAATAAAAGGAAAATATGTTTTTACTTTAGGATTTAATTATTTAACGTTCATGTCACACCTTTATAGCAACATGTTAAACAGATTAAAAAAAAAATCCCCACCGTACCTTCATCTTTCTCCCTGTTTATAAAAGATCAGAGAAAAATCATGGGTCGGTAAAGGAAATTACTAAAAGAGACAAAAATAATGTGCCCGCAAGCCCTTAATCGCACGATGCAGAAACAAAAAACACGAATCTCAAAGAAATATCCCTCAAACAAAAAAGTTTAGAACTTTCCGGTCTCCGTCGTGAACGTACTCATTTCCGTTCCTACTCTCCAAACACGTCGTCGTCGTCACAGATTCCTCAGAATTCAACGACGGTGTCCCCTGCCGGCGAACCTCTCTCCGGTTGGTCAACGCGTTCTGAAGAAAACACGGCGTCAACCGGAGATTAAGATCAGTCGTCGCAGCTTCACCCGATCGCTTACGTTTTCCACCGGAACTCACAAACCGGAAATTCGAGTTCGGATCTCGGATCTTCCGAGATTCCTTACACGTGACTTCCCCTTCGGATGGGTCGTCTAAACCGAGAAGGTCAGGTATAGGCCCAAGGGTTCCGCCGCGGAGAACGGTTTCAACTGCCGCTTGACAGACGTGCCAGTTTCCTGTCCATAAAAGCCCTACAGCACCGTTAACGGGGTTAACCGTCCGTCCACACGCTTCAAACAACAGAGATTGAAACAAAGCTGCATAATAGTTATAACATAGAAGAAAGAAACTTTAGTTAAACGTGTTTGAGAGAAAGTAAAAAGAAATAAAAGAAAAGATAAATATAATTATTTACCGGGTCTTTGTGGTTGAGGGACGTTTGAAATGAAAGACATAAGGTCAGCACGACCGAAAAACTTGGCTACAAAGACAGTGGCATAGCCTTGTGATTCAGGAGTATCGATCCATTGAATACAAGGGCGTAAGATACAAGACTCACTACAACCCTTTCTAAGGACACGACAACCGTTACAACTCATGCTTATTTTTTGTGGTGTTGTAGTAAAATTATTGTAGTAAACCGGAGTTCCTTCACATGAAGAGAAGAAGGAGTAAGGGAAGGGAATGGAACAAGGGTGCAGGTGGAAATGGGGTATAAATAAAGAGTTAGAAGAGGAGAATGGAGAACGAGAATGAATGAAGTAGGGTTAGGAGTTAACTAAGGTTAGGTTAGTTTAGTGGGTGTGTCTGCGTTCAAAGCTACTTTTTGATTGTGTATAGATGGGTGTCTGTGAGTGAGATTCCAAGGTTTTGGGTGTGAGCGGCTCCGTGTTTCCGCGGATGGATGTTTTTACACCGTTCGATTCTTTATAGTACCTTAGGAATTTCATCGATCACCTTTTTTATGGATATAGTTTGTGTCTATTTTTATTTTATTTTATTGGTTTCCAATCATTTACTAGAGATAATTACATTCTAAATATATTGAAGATTAAGTATAAATATAAATATATTTTCAATTATGAAATATATATAAAATATAAATATAAGTATATTAAGAAATATAATTAAATAAATCATGTAAGATTTTTTATATTATTGTCTTTTATTAATATGAATTAAAAAAATTAAAAAAGAAAAGTAATAAATAAAAATAATAATTAATTTTATATTAAAATTGTAAAATAACTTATTATTTAGTACAATTACTTTTGACGTGACTTATAAATTATAATTAGAGACTAGGAAAATATTATTGATCATATGATATTTCAAATGTGTCTAATTTAATTTTCTTAAATAAATAATTATTAATTTGTCAATTTTAAATTATAAAAAAAATACTTTTTTAAATATATTTATAAATGATTTTAAGAATTAATGAAAAAATGCTATTATAAAGTATTTAATTAAATATAACAACAAAAATAAAATTTTATTTTATTAAGTGATATCGGTTATATGGATGATCGACTTTTGTCGATGTTAGACTCCTTTGAAATAATAGGTGGGACTTCTTTATTGAATCTTTGGCGAACACATAATAGTTTTCCCAAAACTTGTTAGGAAGTGTTGAATGTGAAGTCTTTTAGAATATATGTAGGCCTTACACCGTCGAAATGATTATTAATAGAGATTGACCTTTTCCACAATTGTGGAATGAGGGATAGGCGCTTTAAATGTCTTTCTCACTACTGGGACACTTCACGTGAATTTTCAATATGTGGCCCTAAGCTAGCGGGTTAGGGCATGATGCCTCCTCATAGGATGTTTGAGTTCACTTGAGTGTTGTGGTATTTTTGAGACGCAGTTTGACTTTTACATTTCTTCTTCCCATTTCCTTTTCATCTTGATTATTGCTTTTCTGGTTCGACGTTTCTTATATAAGGACTACTTAACTCCAGAATTTTTGTTTCATTACTCATTAAAGCACACTTAGATCCTAAAAAACCATCTTTTTCTTTCAAGCAAGCCCTAAACACGGTGCCCTCTCTATTTATTGAGTTGTGTATTCTTAGTATTACTCAACCATTCGTTTTCCTCTACTTGCCCCGCCTTTTGATTCACCTTTGTTTTCAAGTACCACTTTCAACCCCTGGCTCGGACATAATAGTTTCTATTCATTTATCTTTGAAATGAATATAAATGATCAACCTGCTAATTTAGAAAGTGTCTCTGTCGATAGTGATATTTCTTCATCTGTGTTTGTAGAAATCCTAAATGACTCGAATACTACTTATCAGGTGTGTATTCGCCTTGATTCAAGTCTAGTGATTATATCTTCTACTTTTGAGTTTGATGGTATTTCTAGTAAATCCATTTTTGGGGAAGATTTTTCTGAGGAGTCTTCTAGTTTTTTCATTGAGGAGAGCGTTGGGAAATCTGTTGGTGATGATCAGTGTGGTGTTGTTGTTCTTGTTTATCAGGGGGTCTCTGGTAACCCCTCCCCTCAATTAGCCCTTTGCCTTCCGAGGAGGTTACTAGGGATGGAAAAAGGGTGCGTCCCGTCAAGCATACCTACTTTGCCCCCACTTTTTCACGGGAGACATGCCAAGGTTTTAGGCACACACTCTCTAATGTGCATGAATTGGTATCATTGGATGAACTACATATTGTTAAGGATTGAATTTATTTTTGATAGTCTAACCAATATGGAGAATTCTCTTGTAGAAGTAGGGTATCCCTTTGACAGGGAAATCATTTTGTTATACTCTAATGAGAGAATTTGTAACCATTTGACACGTGTTTCATCCGTTTCTAATAATGTCTGTTAACTCAACTAAATTTTTGAATAACTTTTAACGATTTTGAAGTAGAGGCGCTGAAATATTTGAAGGATGCCCCCCTCCAAGTGCATCATAATGCTTGGGCTTTTACAAAGTTATTCTAGTTTTTGTGTGAATATTAGAGTTTGAAGCCCCACTTAAACAATTTCTTTCATCTTTTAATCATTGAGCGTACCTCCATAGATAAGCTTTGAATTTATGGGTCAGTTTTGTTAGAGTAAAAGGTCAAATAGTTTTTAGTAATTATTCTGCAAATTAGATGGATTTCAAAGATTATTTCTTATTGATGCACCCTCGGACCCCGTTCGTGAAGCTTGTCTTATGTCAAACCTTTTCAAATAAGTCTATAATGCATGATTTGTGTCAGGAGGGAAGACTTAGTTGCGGAGGTCTAATTTGGAAAAGTTGGGTCTGATTCCACATAAATCGGTGATCTAATACCTACATTATTCCTTTGGATTCCTTGAAACTGAAGGAAATACTAAGGACAAAAAACACGGTGGCCTTCTAGAAGGACCTATGCTACAAGAAATGAGTGGGGCCTTTAGTTGCAGGTCCTTTAATGTAGAAGAAATGATTCGTTGACACCCATGTTATAATAGGTGCCATTGATACCAATGAGAAGAGGGAAATTTTTGGTGATAAGAGAAAATTGGCGTCTTTTTTTCTTTTGTAATTCTTTAATTAATTTACAATGAAACTTTTGATTTTCCATTTGCAATTACAATGGTTTTGAGAGTTATGAATGCAGTGAAAAACCTTTTTAACAAGTAGAAAGCTCGGCAGAAAGTCGGGGTAACCACTTCCTCTCCTTCTGCTTCTTCTAATACTACTCTCGTGGAGGAACTATCAGAGAAAACTTTGGGTGACGTTAGGGGTTCATCTGCGACTCAATCTTCCCTGATTCTTTTTTCGCTTCTATAGAAAAAAATACTTTTTATGAAAAATATTTTACCTAACATAACGTAAAATCGATGTATATATTTTGTACGCGCCATATTTTTTTTCTTAAAAAATATATATTATATTTCGTCTATTTTTTTTTAAATCGAAGGGTTAACTATGTAAGTCTTCTCTGTTCAAATCCCAACAGTCATTAAAAGTAGCGCCTTATGGAATATTTTATTTTTAATCTAAAAATAAGCCATTTTTCACCTTGGTTTTGTTTCCCAACCGAGGTGAAATTGTTTCCCTGATATATAAAGATTAAGGTTGTAGCATTCAGTTTAACTTGTCCAAACCCTAACGAAGAGTCCTGAACAATAGATCCACAAACAACTAGTTCCATAATCACATATCATCTTCAATAAGAAGATGATATGTGTTTAGGGCTCTCGTTTATTTTTCAAAGATCCAAAACATTTTATTTCACTTCTTCTTCTTCAGAGATCTAATTTTGTTGAGAGATTGTTTTTTTAGTCTTTTTTTAATGTAAGTGTTTTTTTGAGTTGTTTATTATATTATTGTTGTTGTTTAGATTTTCTACTATATGTTGTTGTTATTAAGTCTGAGTATTGATATTGATGTTTTTTGTTGTTGTTCAGATTATATTTTTGTACAGATCCCCTCTTGTTTTGTATAGTTGAGTTTATTATATATAATGTGTATTGTTTTTTTTCACTAACCCCTATTTGAACATATAACCGATTAAATTGATTTTTGAAATAATCATATGAAAAACTATGTGGTATTTGAAACATATCTTACATTGATTAACATTTTTCTAAAATTTCGCAACTCATCATTAATCTCATACTTTTTATTGTTAAAATCTCTCAAATACTTCTAGTTTTTCATTCAAGTTTCTTCCATAAAGAACTTGAAACATTGAAGAGATTTTAATCATAAAAGAACATGAAGTGAATGATGACTTAGAGGATGCTAGAAAATCATTGATTAGTGTAAGTTATTTATATAACACAATTATTTCATATGATTATTTTCCTAACCAATTTTGAGAAGTTATATATTTAGGTAGGGTGAAATAAGCAATCTACATTAGATATAATAAACTCAATCTTATTTAATTTGTAGGTTAAATGACAAATATGAGGGGAAAAGTGGTAAACTAAATAATGTATTCCTTCAGTTTTAATAATAACCGAAGGGTAAATTCCTTTATTATTTTATTTTTTAATTAACAAGAAAATAACCTTTCCCCTCTATTTTAGTCAGAAAACGAGGGTTATACATTAACCACTTCATTCATGAAGTAACCTAGAACCTATGTATGTCATACATTCATAAATTAGCAATGCTCAAGATACTTCCAACACATTAATCCATAAGAAACCTATACACCAATAAGAATGCAAACACCATCACTCGGTATATTTGATGTTTTCTTGTGAAACCTTCTACCTCCAATAAGAATGCAAAGACCATTACAACTTTCCATTAAAGGAGCAATGAGTATGCAACCTTTGTCTCTGGGATGGATGGAAATTGCAGAAAAAATTGGATTCAGGTTGGTCATCTTACGTAATATCTTATCTTTTAATTGGAACATGATTTTATGTTATGTGTTCTTGTGTAAAAATATTAAATGAGTATCTCCCAGATAGGTATAGGAAAAGCCTCTATGGGTAGATTTATGTAGATTATTTGGGGATTTGGGAGCTACGACAATAATGTATATTATCCCAAGATAAAGTCTTGCTTATCCCTCTTGCGGAAGCCCTTATATATAGTCTTCTTTTAGCGCCATTAAGAGCCCCATCAAAGGGTGACTCTTGGGCTTCATAATTGTATAACTGTTTTTGTCACCATGAATGAAGATGTTCAAAGTTATGTAACTCTGGGTTTAATGCACCGTCAATCGTTATAATTATTAATGAGCCGAGTTATTAATCGGCTCTGAGAAAATGGACTCTAGTTACAAGCACTATCTGGGTTGGTAGTGCATATAGGTTGCTGCCCGAATACTATGATGGTCATTATGTACCTTTAGCCGGGTTTCACCCCCTCTTGGGTATTCCTTATTTTTATGGGTCGAACACTTGCCTTGTTCTCTTAACAGACGACTTCATGACCCGGTCGGGGCTAATATTTTTGGGATGTACATAAACCCACGGGATACAAATTTTTCTGCAAGAATGAAGTGTTCGATTAGGGAAAGGACGGGAAGTATTAAGGCCTGTACCGGGTTATAACTCGACCTTATCTTTGCTCACATGTCATAAACTGAGAGGTCACACATCTTCTCTCTCATAGTGGAATGATGACTTTATTAAGGCCTTTCCTTATTGGGTGACATTTCCTTCCTAAATGCACTGTTCATTACGGCCCTATTAAAACTCTATTTCCATCTTTCCTTTTTCATCTCAGCATTTAGGAACGTTACGTCTCCAAAGAAAGCATACACATTATCCAGGTGTTCATCAGTTCCATGTATTTTCCATTTCTTCCTTCGCCTTGCTTTCACTTTTTTCTTTGTTTTTATCTTTTAGAGAATGGTCACCGTAAGAGAGTGTGATGATGAGGGAAATATTATAAGACCCTCAAATTATGAAGATATGAGGGAGCTGTAGAATCAATGCATGCGGGAGGTTAAGGGTGCCCTAGGCAAGGAAGAGTTTAATTGAATCACAAGGGAAGTTTACAGTTGTACCTTCTCCTCTTTGAGTGATTCTGACTCCGATTCTTCCTTCTCGGGTTCTGTAGAAATTTTAATGGAAACGTCTTCCCCGTTCGACCTCAAAGTTATGGGCTACAAGAATAGCTCGCTCTACGATGAAGAGATCACCAAACTCCAGTCTATGATAAACATCTCATCCACCGAGGATGCAGATGATGTCATCCTAGAGTTCTGCATCTCTGGGGAATGCATATGTATACTTTGTCCAAAAGGTTCTAATGAGGAATTCTTCTACTTATTGATGGGGTTTTAGAGGACTTTAAGGTCCACATAACTTTTTCTGATTTTGAGGTGGATATATTGAAGACCATGAATGTTGCTCCTTCTCAGCTTCGCCCTAACAATTGGGGTTTTATAAAAACTTTTGAAATAGTTTGGGAGGCGATGAAAAATGTCCCTACAGTGGGTCTATTCTTTTCCTTCTTTGAGGTAAAAGGGGTTGAGAGGTGTTCCTGGATCCAAATTAGTGGTCTTCCCCATAAGAGTTTCCTCCAAGTATACACCTACAACTATAAGGGTTTCAAAGATTGGTTCCTGAAGGTTAAGTATGGGTCGAGATGCACCCAGGTGTTGTACGCTATGGATGGGCATCCTCACTTTCCCTATTACTAGACCCAGGATCCTTCACCCATCTTCGGCTTTAATTATGAGAAGCTGAGCAATTTTGAGGTCCAAGCTCTGACTATTCTGGACTCTTTTTGAATGATGAAGGTTAAAGATTTGTTTCCCTTTACTGACAAACTGATCCCAGATTTTCTTGGTAATAACTTTTTCTTCTGATTATCAATCGTGCAAAACTTTTTGTGATGCTTACCCTGCCTTTTTTGTATTCCTATTTGCAGATAAAATGATGGATCTTTCTGTAGACGAGCAGAAGAAACTGATGCTGGAGGCCAGTGCTGCCCGGAAAAGGGCAGGAGGATCTTTTGCGGCCAAGTGTTGACAAGAAATTTTCGACTAATATAAGAAGCCTTAAGTTGTGGGGTTTATTTATCCGAAAAGGCGTAAGTTTGTTGAAAACAACAGAACGTGTCAATTAAGGCGAAAGGTATCGACCAAAAGGAGCTAGTCGAGAAAAGGCTTGAGATTCAGATGCGGTCATCGACAGGTGAAGGTATCAACGAGCAAGGATTTATAATGGCGGAAACGGTTATCAACATGCAAACCAGTAAGGACGTTGGAGATGTTCAATAGCAGTTTGGAACAGTTCTCTAAGAGGTCCAACGTGGGCTAGTAACCACCGACGGTTACAAATTTAGGATTTCTATTTAAGAAAATGTATTTATTTGTGTCAAGGGTCACATTTCTTCGCATTTAAGAGCAATACACTCAAAGTACCCACATCTAAGAGAGAAACAAGTTTCAGGCTTGACAATGTATGAATGCTTTCACATTTGAATTCATAGCAATTTCCAGTTTTTTCACTTTAAATTACAAGTCTTGTCTTTAATTGATTCACTTTGCAATTGTCTTTATCTTGTTCCCTTTTACCTTTTATAAACTAGTTTCAACAAAAAAAAATACTCAAAATACTAAGTCTAGGATTATTGTAGTTGATCCTACAAGTAACATTTAATAAGAGGCTAGTGATTATTTCAGAGAAACAAATTGGAACACATGGTAGGACACATTTGTGTTTTAGTCTTCTTGTTTCGTGCATGAAATTGATAAGTGATAGAAAAATGGTAGATCCTAGAACTCCTGAAAGGGATCAGAATTTAGGAGGAAATACCAGCGCGACATCGAGTGAGGGTTCTAGTCTAAAAGTTGTATCTTCGATAGCGCCAAATATAGTTACCACAACACATCCAATAACTGCAATACCACCAATGGTCACAACTTATGGGCATTATGCACGTAGTTTTACAAGAGAAACACACGATGGTGTGGTTCCAACTTTTGGGAAGTATGTGCCTAGTTTTTCAAGAAATATACATGAGTATGGAATGCCCACAACAATGATGGTAGGACTTCAGACTAACAATCCGACATTTGGCAAAAATTATGCATTTTCCCATATTGTGCTCCGGGGCTGTCGGAAAGCCAATTTTGGCATTCAACTGGGTTAAGATTTTCCAATAAAATTATTCCTACTTTCACCCCAAGTACCGTTGCTGTCATGAGGCAGCATATGGATGAAAGTAACCATGAAATGGTCAATATGCTCACTCAACAGATGAGTCTCATATTAAAACCTTTAATTGAAAATTTGGTGCAAAGTTATCAGACTTTAGCGACTCAAATGACTCACATCAAATATTTTCTTGGTATTCCCAGAGAGCCAGTTCGACGGGCTGTACCTCCACCATGTGAGGAACTAGTGCAATATAAGGAGGTAATCAATGAGACAGTCGGGTAATATCCGTTAACTCCTTAACGTGTCGATTCTATACTTAGGGTAATACAACAATAACCCCCAGTAGTAATAGCGAATCGAAACCAGTATGCCGACCAATTGGTCAGGCATGTTCAACGTGAAACAATGGCTGGGAAACAAAACCTAGAACCCATAGACAAATGAATAATGGTTAGGAATTATTGGTTGTCAGCGGACTACATAGGTTTCTCCATTGCCAAATTTCGTGCTACAAACAGAGTTACCAAGAGGTTGGAAACTCCCAAAGTTCACTAAGTTTACAGGGGATGTCGAAGAATCAACTGTCGAACATGTTTCCAGATGCCAAACAGAGCTTGGTGACTTAAAAGTGAATGAGAATTTAAGGATGAAGTACTTCCACATAAGGCAATAAAAAATAAGCCTAACAGAACTGTCCAGTGTCAAATGAAAAAGCACCGAGTCAATAGACCAATACCTTAACAGGTTTAGACTTCTAAAAGTGTGGTGCTTTACACAAGTCCCTGAACATGAGTTAGCCGAAATGGCTGCAAATGGGTTAGAGTATTCCATTAGGAAGAAGTTACTGGATACTCAATCTTTGAAAGATATGGCTTATTTGCTATTAAAGTTCGACTGATCTAATGATTGAAAGCTGAAAAAACCAAGCCAAACAAGTACCATAAGAAAGGAAAAGTTGCTTATGTAGCAACTGATGAATATTTCTTCTGACGAAGATGAATTAGGGGAAGAAACAAAGGTTAATGTGGCTGAACTCTAGCCTGGACCTCCTTATGCCTGTAAACTTTTGAAACCATTGAATGGGAAAAGCCCCGTCGAAATCGAAAAGAATGTCAAAGCCATCACCAAGACCTATACTTTTGATATAACCAAATGTGATAAAATATTTGATTTATTAGTATTTGATGGTAAAATTATGGTACCTCAGGGCCTGGAGAATCCCCCACTTAAACAAAAGAAGAAAAGGGGATTCTACAAATTTCATAATTTTCTTGGTCATAAAACTTCTCAATGTGTACTTTTAAGGGATTTGGTGCATAAAGCTTTAAAAGATGGCAGGCTTCAGTTTGGTGAAAAGCCAAAGATGCAAGTTGACACTGATCTTTTAAAGGTGGAGGAGGATTTATACTCAAAACCTATGGATTACATTATGGTCGAAACTAGTGAAGGCCTTGACAGAGAAGTCATAATGATTGATGACTTAGAAGTCGTGATTGTTGGAACTAATGATAATTTCGGCCTAAAGATGGAAGAGGGATTAGAGGCAGTGTACCCTCAGCCTGAAGATAGCTTGGATGACTTTCAAGAGAAATGCAGAGTGAAAGGGTCGAAGGCAAAATTATGCCCAAGATGCAACAATGTGTATGATGAAGAAGCAACTGAGAAATATGAAGTTGTAAAAAAAGAGGCTCTTAAGAAAGAGAAACCTCCAGTTACAAGATTTTTTTTCGACAAGGAAGGAGTGCCTCGACGCAACAAGGAATACAAAAGACTGTTCTAATAATCTTGTCCAAAAACCTTTCGCCCTCCATCGAATATTCCACAAGAAAAATGGGTGGAACCAGTAAGCCAAAAGGGGGGCAAAAGCTAAAATGGAAAGTGATTGAACATGAGTCTGAGGCCCAAGAAAAGAAAGCTGAGTCTAAGGGTTATCAAGTTTCTCCTAATTACAAGGGAAAAAATCCAATGACAATGACACAATGGAGGCATTATCAGAGGAACAAAAAGGCTGCAAAGGAGGCTTCGACTTCCCAATCGAAACCTGTCGAGAATACTAGGCGTGTCGAAAACACAAAACCAGATGAAGTTTCAAAACTTGTTGAGGCTCCAGTACATAAAGGATTTTATCCAAAGTCAAGATTGACTGAGAAGGAAAAGATCACGGCCAGTCAAAGATTGGCTATGAGGGTAGCCCCCTCAGGGTAGTAAAGAATTGGTGGCAACATAAATTGTTAGATATACTCCTACACCAGAGTATACTTCTACATATGAAGGCAAAGAAGAAGAAGAACCTGACTATGAACCCTCACCAGAAGATGATATGGTGGACAATGACTATGATTATGGTGAATACTTTATCATTAATTATGGAATTGTGTTAATTCTGCCTGCATAATATGATAGGGTCTTAAAGGTATCAGAAAATGAGGAAGATTTTAACCTCTAACAAAGCGACTGATGAAAAGCCTCTGTGTTACTATGTGATGAACAATGGCGTGGTTGAAGAACAAAAGGTTGTGTTTGAAAAACCAAGCCCAGGGATGTTGTATCATATCAAACCTTTATTTATAAGGGCGAATGTAGATGGCATGTCGGTGAACAAAGTGTTTGTCGATGGTGGGGCAGCTATAAATCTAATGCCACATGCTTTGTTTAAGAAGATGGGGAAGTTTGGGTCAGAGCTTCGACCTCACAACATGGTTTTATCAAACTATGAAGGGAAAACCAGTAGCATACTAGGTGTCATTCAGGTCGAATTGGCTGTTAGAACAACAATCATGCCAACTTTATTCATGGACATAAATTCCAAAACCAACTCCAATTTATTACTTGGTCGTGAGTGGATCCATGGAATAGGTGCAGTCGTCAACTTTGCACCAAAGGATTTCCATTTGGAAAAAAGATGGCATAGTGGAGAACATAGAAGTTGGTCAGAGCTAATACAAAGTTGATGAGGTTAAAAATGGAAAGAAGTCTTTCAACCAGTATTTGGCGAATGTAGCGCCCTGTAATGGTGAAAATTACACTCCCAAGGAAAACTCAAATCATTTTCTGAGCTTGGATCCTTATCGTGGTTTTATGTGGGATTCAGAAGAGGCAGTAGTGCCTAGGGAGTCAATTCCACCTACAGGGTGGTTTGTAGTCGAACGCGATAACTAGTGAGTTAGAAAGTTTGGCTCGAATTTTGGCTTATGTCACTAAAAACAAAAGGAAACCGGCTTTGGAAGCTAAGAAGCTACAAAACATGGCTGTCAAAGCCAAAACAAAAAATCAAGAAATAGGCCAACAGGGCCAAACAACAGCTTTAAAAAGTCGAAGGTTAGATTGTTAATGATAATGAACCTTTGGGGTTTGAAAAGGACCTAGTGAATTTGGTGCAGAAGATGAAAGCCCAAGATTCGTTAGAGGAAGTTGATCTGGGAGACGACATAACAAAGAGATCGACTTACATCAGCACTAAAGTTGATTCGAAAATGAAAGTCAAGATAATCAAGCTACTAAAAGAGTACAAAGATTGTTTCTCCTGGGATTATGGTGAGATGCCTGGGTTAAGTCGAAAGGTGGTGGAACATTGACTACCTATTCAGCCAAATAAAAGGCCAGTAAAGCAGCATCCTAAGAGATTCGCCATCACAATTACTTTGAAGATCAAACATGAGATTGAATGGTTTCTCAAAATTAAGTTCATCAGAACTGCAAGGTACGTCGAGTGGTTAGAAAATGTTCCTGTTATTAAGAAAAATGAAACTCTTAGAGTTTGTATAGACTTTAGAGATTTAAATAACGCCACCCCTAAAGATGAATATTTGATGCTTGTAGAAGAAATGTTAGTCGATTCGGCTGCATGGTATGGATATCTTAGCATGCTCGACGCATACTCTGGTTATAACCATATTTTTATAGCAAATGAGGATGTGTCCAAAACAACATTTAGATGCCCAGGGGCATTAGGAACTTATAAGTGGGTGGTAATGTCGTTCGGCATGAAAAATACTGGAGCCACCTATCAAAGGGAAATGAATTCCATGTTCCACGATTTTATAGAACATTTCATGCAAATATATATTGATGAAATTGTGATAAAATCTTCATATGAGAATGGTCATCTAGACCATCTTCGACGATCCTTTGAAAGAATGAGGAAATATGAATTGAAAATGAATCCACTAAAATGTGTTTTTTGTGTGCATGCAGGAGATTTTTTAGGTTTTGTAGTACACAAAAAAGGGATTAAGATCAATCAAAGAAAAACAAAGGCAATCTTGGATCTCAAACCTCTTTTGACAAAGAAGCAGTTGCAGTCTTTGTTGTGGAAAATCAACTTCTCGAGAATATTTATTTCGAACCTAAGTGGCAAAACAAGGTTTTTTCGCCACCATTGAAGATCAGAAAGGAAAGTGACTTTCATTGGGGAAAGGAACAACAAGAAGCCTTCAATGCAACTAAAGAATATTTAACAAGGCCTCCTATTTTATTGCCACCTAGTTTAAATAAGAACATGCGATTGTACATGGCCGCATCCGATTTAACAATAGGGAGCATGTTAGCCCAAAAGGATGATATTGGAGTCAAAAGAACCATTTATTACCTTAGTCGTGTACTTAGAGATGCATAAACTAGATATAGCAGGATAGAAAAATTATGCTTATTTTTATATTTCTCATGTATTAAACTTAAGCAATATATTAAACTAGTTGATGTTTATGTTTCGTCTCATTGTGATGTCATTAAAAATAGGTTGTTCAGACCAATTTTGCATAGTCAAATTGGCAAGTGGGCACTAGCTTTAATTGAGTTTTCATTGTTTTATATGCCTTTGAAGGCCATGAAAGGCCAAACTGGGGCAGACTTCATAGTCGATCACGCCATAGTTGAGCTATTAATAAATCTGATAGCTATTGACCCTTGGAAATTATACTTCAACGGGTCAAGCCATAAGAATGGAACTGGTGTCGGAGTTCTAATTGTCTCTTCAAAAGGAGTGCCGAAAATAGTCAAATGTAGGGTAGATGGAAAATGCTTCGACAATGAAGCAAAGTATGAGGCTTTGATCATTGGGCTTAAACATTTTAAGGACTTAGGTGCGTAGAGGGTCAAAATCAAAGATGATTCAGAGCTAGTGATCAAGAAAATAACTCTAGAATATAAGTGCATTAAAGAACATGTGTTTTTATATTTTGTGGTGGTTAATCAATTGTTGGAATATTTTGAAGTTGTAAGCATCACACATGTTCCCAAATTAGAAAATCAAGTGGCTAATGATTTGGTACAAATTGCTTATGGGTACAAAGTATGAATTGACAAACTGAAAAGTTTTATTGAGGTAAGGGAAAAAATAGTGTCGACACCATTTTCAACATTGTCAATCCCAAAAGCTGGGGGAACACATGACTTGGAAAAGTTAGAAAACTTTGAAAATTTTGAAGTTTTGGCCATTGACAATTTGTCAGACACGGATTGGCGAAAGCCAATCGTGAATTATTTGGAAAATCCAGTTGGAAATGTTGATAGAAAGATAAAGTACAGGGCTTTGAGCTACGTGTTCATGGGAAATGAATTGTTTAAAAAGACTCCCGAAGGGGCTTTGCTCAAGTGCTTAAGAGATACTGAAGTGGATTAGGCAATAGTCGAAGTCCAGAGTAGAGCTTGTGGTGCCCACTAAGCCAACCGTAAAATGAAATGGTTGTTATTCCGACATGGTGTCTATTGGCCAAGTATGCTGAAAGATTATATTGAGTTTACTAAAGGGTGTCAAGAATGGCAAAAGCACGCGGGCATTCAACATATACATATAGGCGAATTGCACACAATTATTAAGTTGTGGCTGTTCGAGGAGAAATTCGACCAACCTCGTCGAAGCAATAAAAGTTCATCTTGGTGGGTGTAGCGGTAGAAATGTTGAGACTAAGACATTGGATTGACTTGACTCGTACAAATCAAATAAAAATCACCACCGTGCTTTATTATTTCTAAAGGAATGGGAAAAGAGCGAATAACCCAAAAAAAGAGGGGGAGAGAATCAAGGTACGGGGGTTGGTTATGCAAAGGGAAGGTATTAGCACCTTAAACATCTACGGTACTCCGCAGGAACTTATTTGAAAATTTGTGTATTTTGGATATAAATGTTGTATAAAATAGATGGCGGAGATGAGAAAAGAAGTATTTTTTACAATTTTTGCACCCGCCACAATTGCGAACCTTTAGTGCCTACGTACCATCTTCCGTGCAATAGGGGGGGGGGGGATCAGGGTACTCATAGTTCACATTTAAAAATTTTAAAACACAAATGTGTTGATTAATTTTAAGAGATGAGACATCATCGTCATCTCCGAGTGAAAGAACATACTTACTACCCACGATTATGAGAAAGGAGAATTTGCGTCATCTCAAAGTGGAGGATTTATCTTGGATTTTAAAATCAACAAAGCCTCACTCAACACCCAAGTGGAAAATATCCCACTTCACTATATATCTTAGAAGTATAGTAGCTCGCACACTACAAGGATTGACAAGAGTCTAATCTTTTGAGAAAAGTTTTAAAATAAAAGCCAAAATGGAAAAAATGGTTTGAATGAGATTGATTGATTTTAGTCTTCTCACAAAAAATGTCAAGGTATTATTAAGTTGTTTAAAGATTGATTAAGAAAAATATTTTGAAAATGCATGGACCTAAGTCCAAGTTTATTATGAAAGCGATTCAAGTTTAGAAAACAAGAATAGTTTTAAAAAGGAGGGAGAATATTTTTGAAATTAAATAAGATGGAATGAGATGAAGGGACTGTCCTAAAGCATAAGGTAAAAGCTAGGGAAAAGAACCGCCTAAGCAACAAGAAGCCAATAATTGACATAATGGATCAATATAGAATTCCCATCCTTTAGATTTAAAACCAAACAAGCAAAGATAATAGACCTCTTGAGAATACAAAACTTCAAATGCATTATGTCTTTTTGAAAATTATGCAGAGTAACAGTTGTATACAGATGAATTCCCAATCACGGACAAAGCATAAAATTAGAATAACCTGCACACAAAGAAAACAAACAACCTAATGTCTCGGGGTAAAGCCCAAGAACTCCAGACAAAATAACAGTAGAAGTCACAAGGTCTCAAGGGTAGTCAAGGTCTCTACTCCTAAGTCCAAGAAGTCTATAACTCCATCATGCCAAGGATAGTAACCAAATAGTCCAAGTAACATTAAAGTTTTTTATTGTTCAAGTTGGTTATTAAGTATCTTCAAAAAGAAAATAAAAGCTCAAGTGAGAAAAAAATAAAATGACATAAAGATAAATACTCAAGTGAGCAAAGAAGAAAATAGCATGAAATGTAAATGCTAAAGTAAATGATGCATATAATTAATGGTGTAAAGTAAAAGCATAAAAATAAAAGTCAACTGTTAATGGGTTAGAAATTAGAGGTTAGTTGAATGACCATCTTGAAACTTGCATTTGAAAAATCATTAGAAGATTGATAAAATCAAAGCCTCTCAACAACAAGTTTCATTTGCTTTTTGTCAAGTATATCATTCATTTCAAATTCTCGAGGCAATAACAAATGATCAACGATGTTTAAATGATTCACTTAGACCAAATTTTATGATGATTCATTAGAGGATTGATAAGACCAAAGCCTCCTAACAATTAACCTAAAGGTTATTGGATCAAAGGTTTCAAATTAAACATGCTTGGGCTTGCAAACATAGGTTTGGGCCACAAATGATCATTTCTCGAATCGGGACAAAATTTAGCATTATGTTAAGCAATCGTAAGTGGACTTATATAGAAGTCACACCTATTTTGAGGCCGGTCAATAGCAATATATGTACCACGTGTTTGGAGAAATGATATGTAGATCATCCTCTAACAACATGTAGTACAACTAAGAAAGGGATAAGATGAAGAGGGAGGGGATGCATTATATGAAATTAGGGTTTCAAATATCATCAACATCATTCATCCATTTTGGTGGATTTGGTTTCTCAACCTATCAACACCCAAGATCCAATGAGGTTGAGGAATTTGCCACCAAATGAAATCCAAGTCAGAACCAAATAAAAAATAATAAAATAATATTTAATAAAACAATATTTGAATTGTTAATAAAAAGAAAATAAATTGTAAAATATATAAAGTATATTAAAATATCAAATAAAAATCCTAAAAAATAGTCAGAGGTTAAACATGATTCAATAATAGTTGACAAATTTTTTTAGAATTTTTTGAAGTCATAAACTATTTTTAGAAATAAAAGAAATAAGTGAAACAAACCAAAAAATGGTAAAAAATAGTAAAGTCATAAATAAAAATAAAACAAAATCATCAAAAAGTGCCAAAAGACCAAAGGACCATTCCACAATTTTTTCAGAATTTTTTAACAATCAGAAAATAATTTTAAACAATTAAAACAATCAAAAGAAAGTGAAAAATCATTAAAAAAATATCAAATCTGAAAATAAAATTTTGAAAAAATAAAAATCAGAAAGATAATATTCTAGAATATTTTTGTGAATATTTTTCATAATTTTTGGATAAGAAATGAATTTTTTATGGATTTTTGAAGTTTAAAACAAATAAGTATAAAAACCATAAAATAATAATAAAGCCAAAAAAATATGGACCACTGAATCATTGTCAATATATGTTAGTAAGCAGATCCAAGGGATCTGACACGTTGTGCATGATATGGTCCTTATTGGAAATCACACCAAATCAATTTTTAAATCATATTTTAATAAAATAAAAGGAAAAAATATGGTCCATTAGATGAAAAGTTAAAATGCATTAGTAAACAGATCTAAAGGACCTGGTGCGCTGTGCATATCATGGAATCTCAGTCAAAACATGTTGAATCAAAAAATAAACAGCCAATGAAAATAAAACAAATATCCAATGTTCATTGGTTGAAGAACGACATGTAGGTCGTCTTCAACCTCCAGACACCATGCGCATGGGAATTTTTGAGATTCTTTAAACATAAATGTTAGAAGCTCAAACTTATATCATTGGATTCGTCTCTTCAAGACGATCCTAACCCCACCCTCGTGAAAAATTTATTTAAACTGAGCAAAGAGAAAAGTGTAGAAAACCAAAAATTACAACGAGCACTTTAGGTTGAGATTTCTCACTCAATTCTCATTGATTTTAAAAATTGTAAGAAGAACAAGAATCATAAGGATGAGTAGAGTAGAATAGGATTTTATTTGGAACGATTTGGTTCAGCAAACTACCTGAACGAGGCTTAGGAAAATAGCTCTGAAAGTGAACTTCTGTAACTCAAAATATGGCTCGATTTGCTTGGTTTAAGTGTTGGAGAGTTTGTATGTTTATGGAGGATGACGAATATGTAAAGAAATTGTGAAGAGAGAGCTTGAAACTGTGAAATGGAATTTCAAATTTATGAGTTGCGAATGAACTTTGGCAGGGTGTATTTGGCTCTCAAAGCTTATCCAAATGAGTGCAATATGGCCATCTATTTATAGGGAAGTGAATGAGAATGAAAATTGAAAGAATTTGTGGAGTTTGGAGGGAAATCGTGAGAAGCCGTGGACATGAGAAACGTGTGACTTTCTTAGCATCAAAACTCATTCAAACTTTTCATTTCAAGGCTCTAATCCACTTTTGCAAGTTGTTTAAACATGTTTAGATAAAAAACACGCGCTAATTTGATCTTTATAAGCCACATTATGGATTTCAAATTCCGACTTTAGAGAAAACTTCAGCTTCAAGGTGTAATATGGTGGGAGAACTTACGTTTGAGTTTCTGTTTTATCACAAATATTGCGGATAGCAAGAGTCGCCACCGACTTTTATTTTATCCAATAAAGGAAAGGGTAAAAAGAACAGGAAATATCTTTTGAGAATTTTTCTTGAGTTCAGGGGGTAGGTTATGAAAAGGGAAGATGTTAGCACCCTTTTCATCCGTATTTATCTACGGGCTCTTAATCGCTAGCTCACTTTGAAAATGCTTTGTGTTTTGTGTATGTTTGAAAATATTTTGAAAATGCCTAAGTGCGGAAATTTTGTAATGATTCTCGTATCGTTGAGAATGTATACAAAATGCTTGTTTTGAAAATATTTGTTGAAAGGTAGTGTTTATTTTGTGAAAAGATGTTTTGAAGATGCTAATGTAAGACAATTTACTTTATAATAACCCTTGTATCAGTCCTCAAGAGTGTTTATAAAGCGTTTTGAAAGTAGTTGTTTTAAAAGTGTGAAGTGTGGAAATTGTTTTAGTTTGTGAGCAAGCGATTACGAGCGATCTACCTACTCAAAAAGTATTTGTTCTTTCCCCCTCCTTTAGATAGTGTTAACCTACTATTAGTTAGTAGGGAGACCTATCATTTAGATGTGAGGAACAGACGTGGGTCATCGTACAGTCATAGAAGGAAACTTGTAGGATGCTTTAGCAATTGTCGTAAGGGACTAAGATCGTTTACCGAAGGCAACATCGAAGGGTCATCGAGGGACTACGATATTTTAATTAAGGGTCTTTGCTAAAGCATTCCATGCTCGAGGGACATGACAATTTTTTATACCAGGCAACAAGTGAGGTTACCCTAGAGGTGCACGTGTGCGAAGTGTTTTAATTTCAAGTATCTGTCTTTGAGATTAGTTTTCTAATGTTTGCTTTTAGTCTTGCCATACAAACCCTAATTACTAACACTAATAAAAGAAAGTAGTAAATTGCGGAAATTAAATGTCCTACGCTATTACAACGCTTCGGGGATGGGGGTACAAGTTTATGAATGGGGGAGGAAAGCAATAAACCCTAATTATCTATTACAAACTTTTGACAGTTACATAATTGTTTTAATACGAAAAATAAACAAATGCGCGGAGATAGAAAGGGGAAAGATACAAAAACCCTAAAAATTCTAAGCATTTTAAGAAAAATATTTTGTTGTTTCTTAGAAAAATAATTGAAGTATAAAACCTAGTTCTAATAAAATAAAATCAAAGTGATTAAATTAAATTAATTTTTATTTGTCAAAAATTAAATTAATTCATTAAAAAATCTAAATCTAATTTTTTAAAATCATTTTTATGATTTTTTTTCTAATTTTAAATGATAATATTTAAAAGAAAAGAAAATGGTTAATTAAAAAAACAACAAAATGAAATTTAATGGGCCTGAGTGTAAAAGCAAACAGGGGGTGAAAAGAAAGCAAAAACTCCAGGCCCAAGATAGAGAGCCCAAGTGCCTGTTGTGATTCAGTGAGGGTGGTTTTCTGAGGGTGCATCATGGGGCACACATTTGGGGAGCTAGATCTGATTGCACAATGATCTGATGGTGTTGATGAGGGTTACACGATGAGCGTGTAAATTTGGTTCACACTGGATCTGCAATGAAGATGTTAGAAAAATAAAATGCCCACGCCTGGCTCGAACCCAGGACCGGGCATAGGTATGACTTAAACACGCGTGCGCTGTCATTGGGGTGGCTGTTACATCCGGTGATAAAACATGTTTCAATAAATATAAAGTAAACTTGTTTTCAAAATTGGACTCTATCTTCTTCCTCGTGCGCGTTTACAACAACAATAATATTTTCAAATTTTGTAAAATCTTCATTTCTCAACCAAATTGAAAGATGTAAACATCAAACTTGCTTGAATTTTAACCACGAACCCAACCATATAACATTCAAAATCTATAGATCAATGGTTAGGACGAATTTTGTTTTGTACCAAACTGAAACCTAATATTTCAGAAACTTCAATTCCAAAATTCTCATCACACAATCAACATAAATGAAAACTAAGGACATGTTTAGTTTCAGGACAATCATATCTATATTTTATCTTTTGAAATTGAAAGCAAATGATGCGTGTATAAGGATTTCATAGTTGGAGAAACTTACCTCTGAAGTAAGAATCGAGTTTGAAGTTAGATCACTTTTGGAGGTGTTAGGATGATCTGGATAGCTTCACTGAACTGCCAGGAAAATTTTGAAACGCCTACCTTGGATTGAGAGTGCCTCAATTCTTCTGGATAAGTCAAGTTGCAGAGGTGTAAAATGAGGTTTGGACAATGATGGTGGATGTGTTACTGTCTTGCCAAGAGTGTTTGGACAACTTTTATATGATGGATAAAGGGGTTTTAAATGATAAACGAGGAAAACGCATGAGTGGATTTGAAGTTGGATGTTGGAAGCTTCAAATATGCAACAATGGAGTTTTCTAATTGATTCTGAGTTTGAGAGTGTTTGAGGGATTGTGAATTCTTGTGTTAGCTTGCAAATGACCTCTCTATTTATATAGAAAAGGTTTGACATCTTGAAGTAATATGAATCTTGATATAACAAGTTATGGTTTTTGTTGTACCCTAAAATTTGCCCTCTCATTTTATCAAGATTTCCCCTCACAAGACTCTTTGGACTCCAGACAAGATTAGGGTTTGCTCTGCTCAAGACATCTCCTTGCACTGTTGACCTGAAATTAAGGTTTGAGTTTGCACAAGGATTTTTGGACTTCCAATGCTCAAAGTGACTTTCATACTTCATGTTGGACTTATAATATTTCCCATACCAAGTTTCAAGCTTTGAATCAAGTTTTTGCCCAGTCAATTGGACAATTGACCTAAAAATCAGCTGTATTGGGGAAAAAGTCAACTGTGGCCAATTTACAGTCAAAACTCATAATTTTTGATCCACATCAACATTATAGAATCATATGAACCATTTGATCAAGTTTGGATCATAACTCCTCAAGAAATTTGATCAGATCATCAAAAGGGCAAAACGGTCATTTTTAGGGTTTTGATTGCACAAGGGCAATTTCTGATTTTTGACCTAGCCAATGGCAAATTGGGTTCAAGCATGGATTCAAGGACTCAATGGCATCATCTTGACCTATTCACAAGGTTCAAAAGATCTCAAATGCATTGGATTGACAGATGAATTTTTCAGTCAACTGATCAAATTTGAGTGTACACTGAAAAGTCAAACTTTGACTTTTTGGTCAAAATCAAGTGCCAAGGGTCATTTTTCATCAAGATGTGTCAAAACATGAAACTTGTTCACCAAGAAACCTAATTTTGCAAATTAGGGTTTAAGATTGAAAAATTTCATAACTTAGAAATTTTCTAAGTTATGAAATTTTCTTATTTTTTCCCAACTTTGACAAACTTTTTCACCATGATGCAATTGGATTCAAAGAAAACTTCCAACATGAAAGTTGTAGTCCTCCACAAAATCTACAACTTTAATTCACAAAGTTTTCCCAAAAGAAGCTTGGATCTCAAGTTATAATTTTATGAACAAGGGTCCAAAAACTTTCTAACTTAGTGAAATTTTGCCCTAGTTTAGGCAGGATTTTGACCTATCTTCATGGCAATTTTTCACCTAGTTCCCATTAGAATTTCAAAATGCATTTCAAATATGGATTGTAGAGCATGTTACAAGCTTTAATGTCCAAGAACTCTCCAAAATAATTTGTGGTTAGGGAGAATCGATGGTTTGAATTTGGCAAAATGTCACTTTGATCCATGGCATTTTTCATGTTGACACAAGTTACAATTTCTGTCCAGCCATGCTTGTACTTGCTTACAGGTCCTTAAACCCTTCCACACTCAAAAATTGAATGCAAACACATTGGTTAGAGGTATTGTTCTGAGCTTTAGAGGATTACACAAGGGTTTAATCCATTTTTGGCAAAAAGGCAATAATGCTATTTTCATAAAGCACAACTTTATGCATTTTTGTTTCTCTTGAGCATTAGACCATTCTTTCACAGAAAACAAAGTCCATAAAGATAGGGAAAAGTATACCAACTTTGTGCAGACCCAAAGCTAGATGGTACAAGCCTTTGCATGGTGTTGTACCCTAAAATTTTCCCTCTCATTTTATCAAGATTTTCCCCTTATAAGACTCTTTGAACTCCAGACAGGATTAAGGTTTTACTCTGCTCAAGACATCTCCTTGCACTGATGACCTAAATTAGGGTTTGAGTTTGCACAAGGATTTTTGGACTTCCAATGATCAAAGTGACTTTCATACTTCATGTTGGACTTATAAGATTGTCCATGCCAAGTTTCAAGCCTTGAATCAAATTTTTGCCTAGTCTATTGGACAGTTGACCTAAAAAATCAACTACATTGGGGAAAAAGTCAACTGTGGCCAATTTATAGTCAAACCTCATAATTTTTTACCCACATAAACATTATAGACTCATATGAACCATTTAATCAAGTTTGGACCACAAATCCTCAAGAAATTTGATCAGATCATCAAAAGGGCAAAATGGTCATTTTTAGGGTTTTGACTACACAAGGGCAATTTCTGATTTTTGACCTAGCCAATGGCAAATTGGGTTCAAGCATGGATTCAAGGACTCAATGGCATCATCTTGACCTATTCACAAGGTTCAAAAGATCTCAAATGCATTGGATTGACAGATGAATTTTTCAGTCAACTGATCAAATTTGACTGTACACTGAAAAGTCAAACTTTGACTTTTTGGTCAAAATCAAGTGCCAAAGGTAATTTTTCATCAAGATGTGTCAAAACATGAAACTTGTTCATCAAGAAATCCAATTTTGCAAATTAGGGTTTAAAATTGAAAAATTTCATAACTTATAATTTTTCTAAGTTATAAAATTTTCTTAATTTTTCCCAACTTTGCCCAATATTTTCACCATGATGCAATTGGATTCAAACAAAACTTCCAACATGAAAGTTGTATTCCTCCACAAAATATACAAATTTGATACACAAAGTTTTCCCAAAAGAAGCTTGGTTCACAAGTTATGATTTTTGGAACAAGGGTCCATGAAACTTTTAACTCAGTGAAATTTTGCCCTAGTTTAGGCAGGATTTTGACCCATCTTCATGACCATTTTTCACATAGTTCCACTTGGAATCTCAAATTGAATTTCAAATATGGATTGTAAAGCATGTTGCAAGCTTTCCAAAATGTCCAATAACTCTCCAAACTCATTTATGGTTAGGGAGAATCGAAGGCTTGAAGTTGGTAAAAACTCACTTTTTATCCATGGCATGTTCATAGTGATACAAGTTGCAAACTCTAATCAGCTTGCTTTGTACTTGATTACAGGTCTCAAAAACATTCCACACTCAATAGTTAAATTCAAATCCATTGGTCTAAGGCTTTGTTTTGGTCATTAGAGCATTGCACACAAGATTAATCCTTAAATAAAAAAGCAACATTACCATTTTTGCTTAAATCTTGCTTTATGTCAAAGCTGCATCCTTGAGCATTGAACCATATCTTGTGTAGCAAATCAAATCCACAAACTTGAGGGGCTAAGAGCATAGTGTGCAAGCTGATAGATAGCCTGTACAGGCTGCTTTGCATCACTTGTCCACTTTTGCTTCATATACAAGAAAGATGTCAAATACACTACATCTTACACATCTGTTAGAACCAACTTGTGCAAGTTTTTGAGACAATTTTTACACATTGTATTGAACCTAAAACACGAGCCTTTGAGTCCTGAAACCTCCCATAGCACAAAATCACCTTCCATTGGCAAAACAGGGCAGCATCTGCATCTTGAGTTCTATCTCACAAGTTGCTCGTGCGTTTTGTCCCAAACCTGTTCAAATACCTTCCATACAACCTATCCAAGCTATCCCAACCCTTAAACACTAATTGTAACTCCACTTACAAGGTTTGCCATTTTTGATTTCAGCTTGTGCAGGTTGAGTTCTGTAGGCTTGTTCAAGCACATTCAAGGCAAGCTAGGCATTGGAGAAGGTTAGGGGAAGTTCAAGCAAGCTCCCAAACATCTCAGGCCTCACTGAAAAGCTCCACATTGCCATACACAAAGTCAACTGAAACAGGTTTTTGTCAACTTCCTATCTCTCTATTTAGGAATAATTAGGCTTAGGTTTGTGAATAAAAAATGTAGTATTCATAGCCATGAAGTTGTACATATGCTCAGTTTTCATTTTAGTTAAGCATGCTAAGAGAATTTGATCCATGAAATTCCTGAAAAAATTAGGTTAGATTTTAGGGCCAGATAAATTCTCTCTGGTCTTTGAGAGTTAGGACAAGTTTTTTATATGGTTGAATTCGTCTTGGAAAATGCTACCTTTGATGTTATGTGTTTTTGCATTAGAGCATGTATGCAGGTTGTTCGTGTTTGTACAGGGCGCGCCTAATTTTTGAAGACAGAGGTTGAAGATGAAGTCTGGTGGGCTGGACTTGGTCCTGGCTCACTATTGACACCCCCTTTTACTGAACACACCCCCTGACCCAATTTCTTTATACTTTTATATTTTTGTATTTATTTTCATTTATCTGATTTTTATTTTATATTTTCCAAACATAAAAATACCCGAAAATATTTTCATAAATTTTCACATTTATTTTTATTATTTTATTATTTTTTTAGACATGAAAATAATCATTTAATAGTATATACTTTTATTTATTGAAAACTTGAAAATAATATATAATAACATTATACTTTTATTTTTATTCTTTATTTTATTTACACTCAAAAAATATTGTTCCAAATATATTTTTGTCTTGTATATATTTTATTTTATTTTTATTGTACATAACTAATATAATTAATATATATATATATATATATATATATATATATATATATATATATATATATATATATATATATATATATATATATATATATATATATATATATATATATATATATATATATATATATATATATATATATATATATATATATATATATATATATATATATATATACTTTTATTTTATTTAATAAATACTTGAGAATAAAAATATAAAAATATTATACTTTTATTTTTTATTATTTATACTTAAATAATACTTTTTCTAAATATATTTTATTTTTTGTATATACATTATTTCATTTTATTGTATATAAATAGTATATTTAATATTTTTACATTCTTAAAAGAAAATTAGGGTTTTGCCCTTAATAAAAAATAATAATCTTTTTTTATTTTATTCCTTTCATTTTGCATTAAATATTTTTTTCATACATAAAAAATAAACATAAACATTTTTGCATATTCATAATATTTTGTATATTCATTTAATTTGTTCCATTTATTATTTATGCCATTGATTCAATTTGGATGTAATAGTAAAATTAGGGTTTTAATTTCTTACCAAATAACCCCATTCAAAAATTGTATCCCTCTCCCTATAATCACGTTGTAATAGTGTAGATTTATTTTACGCATTTATGCTTTCAATTATGCCATGGTTAGAGATTAGGGTTTGTATGCAAAAAATCCAAAATCAAACAAATAGCTTGACTAATACAAAGACAAAAATGCATGAAAATCAATACACAATGCACACTTGCACCCTTAGGATTTCATCCACTTGTTTCCTTTTAAAATGGCCATGTTATGCATGTTGAGTACTTTGGCAAAAAAAAACAAAAGATCATAGTCCCTCGATGACGCTATCTTGGTTGCCTATACAAAATGATCTAGTCCCTCGGAAAATTGCTAAAGATACTTAACACAATTGCTATCATGGTCCATACGATGACCCGCGCTTGTCCCGTTTAACATCCTAATACAAGGTTGTTTACCAAATGCAATGGTAAAACAACACTGTCAAAAGGGTTAAAAATGTGTAGGAAATACCTTTGAGTAAAATAGGGTAGATAACTCTTAGTTACTTGATCAAAAACTTGCAAAACATCCTTGCTATTTTCAAACACACTTCACAACACAATTTCAAAACATTTCCCAAACCAAACTTTCAAACTTTAAAATCTTTTCAAAAGACAATACACCTTTGTATACATTCAAACAAGAATCATTACAAAGGTTGCCACAACGATGGCCTCTTTTCAAAACATTTTCAAAACCACCCACAAAGCACCATTTCAAACAATTGAAAAGCAAAAGCAAGTGATCTAAACAAGTAACTAAGAGCCCATGGATAACCATGGATGAAAAGGGTGCTTGCACCTTCCCTTTTCATAATCTACTCCCCGAACCCAAGAAAACACCTCAAAGGTCTTTCCTGTGCTTTTGGACCTTTCCTTAGGATAAAATAAAAAGTCGGTAGTGACTCTTGCTAAACCGAAACATTTGCGAACACAAATGCAAAACCTCAAGTCAGTTCTCTCACCGTATCACAAAACTGGCGACTCTACTGGGGAGTCTTTGAAAAGTGGAGTAACCTTAGGGTTTAGATCACCTTTTACATGCTTATATTGTTTGCTTTGATTGCTTTACATTTGGTTCTCTTGTTTGGGTTTGAATCCTCCACCTAGATTTTTGGGAAACATTCATAGTTAAATAGTAATACGTTGTGGAAACTGTGCGGGGTATACCGACATAGTTGAAGCAATAACTATATTAGTGCGACATATTTGTGGGTACTAGTAACCTTTGAGTCAATCAAAGAGAATACGGGGCCGCTGAGTGATGTCATGAAGCACTAATGAAATCTTAGAACCTTTACTTGACCATCTTGGCCTTATTAGGGGTAGTGAGATGACGGACTTTGGTGCAGTCCGAAGTTGGTAGATACTCGATACTACACTCATTGAGGGTTATTTTCTTGGAATATTTTGGTCGCCAGTTAAGTGGCTAAACTGGAAAAATGAACACAGAAAATTATCCAGTGATATTGAGCTCCTTAGAACCCGGTTACTATTTATAGGACAGGTTGATCCAATTAACTTCAAGAGGGTACTTACCTATGATACCCCATGCAAGCCTGAAACTAGGATCTTGTGTGATTTGCTTGTACATATACTTGTGCATACATCATGAACATCATAAAGCATCATATGCATCCACTAACCATTTAAAGGGTTTGGATCTTCATCTTTGTTCTTGTTTTGTAGGTTATGGAATCACTCCGCAGAAAAACAATTCAGGTCAACCTTGTGAGGATCCCTCCTCAACTCAAGGAGCTTGCTTCCAAGATTCCAGAGAATTCTCTCTTCAGTGAAAGACATGGTAGACTTCTCAACTTGGTCAACTCCAACATTGAAGAAGACATGGTGAAAGTTCTCTTCCAGTTCTTTGACCCCCTACACCATTGCTTTACATTTCCTGATTACCAACTAGTACCTACTTTGGAGGAATTTTCTCAACTCTCGAGGATTCCTATTCTCCATCAACTACCCTACAACGGTACGGATAGAGAACCAAAGCCTGAAGATGTTGCTCAAGCCTTACACTTGCAACCATCTGATATCAAAGGTCATTGGGAAACCAGAAGTGGTGTCAAGGGTTTCTTGGAAAAGTTTCTGTTTGAGAAGGCACAAGACTGCTGGAATTCTCTAGATCTGCAAGCTTTTGAGGAGATTGTAGCACTTCTTATCTATGGGTTGGTCTTGTTCCCAAACCCTGATCAACTTATAGATGTGAATGCTGTCAAGATTTTCATATCTTGGAATCCTGTGCCTACATTGCTTGGGGATATCCTACACTCATTTTACACACGAACAATGAGGAAAAGAGGTGTTCTCATGTGCTGTACTCCTCTTCTAGCAAGGTGGTTTATTTCTCACCTTCCCCAATCAGTTTTGAAGAATGAACAAGGCTTGAGGTGGTCACAACGATTGATGACCCTTACACATTCTGATGTTCATTGGTGTTCTCGGTCCAGAGAAAATGTCCTCATCATTGATTGTTGTGGAGAATTCCCTAATGTCCCACTACTTGGCATTAGGGGAGGCATTACCTACAACCCCTGTTTAGCTCTGAGACAATTTGGGTACGCCCGAAGGGATGGCCCTCATGACATGCTGATTCCAAACGTGGTTTTTGACTTCGACAACGACACTCAAGGACTTCGACAAAGGTTTATCCGAGCTTGGAGGATGCCCAACAAAGTGGATAGTAAGACACTGGGACACAAGAATTCCATCCCCCTTGAGCCTTACCTCAAGTGGGTACGAACCCGCGTCCAGAGTCTTATGATGCCTTACCCCCACATTCTGCCTATGATCAAAGAGCCTGTTATGGAAGGAGAGGTTCTATACACCCTCCTACATCCTGACATGCCAACATCATTGGAAGATTTGAAAAAGAGTTGGATACAGCTCAAGGAAGAACGAAATACTTTTGAAGCCAGCTTCTACGCCAGTGAGAAGAAGGTTTTGGAACTTACCCGTCAACTCCATGAAGAGCAGAATCTCAACACTTACATCGCACTAAAGAGGATGCACAACATCTTTTTACATTAAGAACTTTGTAATATTTTGCCCATGGGGCATTTATGTACTAACAAGTTTATTCTTATTAATATGACGTGTGTTCTTTTTGTTTGCAACAACTTTGAATTTCTGAATCCTTGAATGCATTACATGAATACACATCATTCATCATATGCATAAACAGGTCTTCACACCAGGTTTCCTTATCTTTCTGCTATTTATTTCAAGAAGATGGATATAGAGAAGACGATCAAAGATCTGCAAGCACGTAATTCGCAATTCCAACAACTCCTCATGACCTTAGCAAAGGGTCAAGAGGACCTTAAAGCACTGTTAGAGAAAGAGAAGGAAAAGGAAAAGAAGAAAAAGAAAAGAATTGGTGTGGCCACTATGGGAAGAAGATTTGAGAACCAAGTTAGGAGAGTTTTGGATTTCCCCTCGACGTCTGATGAAGGGGTTGGTAAAGGAAAAGGAACCGCGGTACCCTCTGAGTCTGAAGCTGAAGAGGAAGAAGAAGAAGAGGATGAAGATTACTCCGAACAGCAGTACCCTCCGGCGGACGATAAGTATAAAAATCTGGAGGATCAGTGGGCAGCCATGGAGGTGCAAAGGGTACCTGGGTTGGATTTCGAAGAACTAGGGTTGGTTGCTGGGATCGTCATTCCTCCCAAGTTCAAAGTGCCTACTTTTGCTAAATACGACGGCTTGTCCTGTCCGAAGATGCATCTGCGGTCCTACGTCAGAAAGATCCAACCTCACTCTTCTGATAAGGATCTGTGGGTCCATGTTTTTCAAGATAGTTTGTCGGGAACGCAATTGGACTGGTTCTATCAACTTGAGAGATCTGATGTACATATTGGGAGGATTTGGCTGCTGCTTTCTATCGACAATACCAATATAACGCAGATTTAGCACCTACTCGTACTCAACTACAGAGTATGGGTATGGTCTCTAATGAAGGCTTTAAGGAATATGCCCAGAAGTGGCGGGATTTGGCTGGAAGGGTGCAACCACCATTGTCGGATAGAGAGCTGGTTGATATGTTTTTGGGGACCCTGTCAGGTCCATTCTTCAATCACTTGATCGGGAGCTCATCTGCAGGGTTCACCGAATTAATTCTGACAGGTGAAAGGGTCGAAGCTGGCATTAAGAGTGGTAAAATTTAGAAGGATGACTCTGCTTCCACTGCTATCAAGAAGACCTTCCCAGCCAAGAAGGAAGTTTCTGCTGTTCATACCCAGAGAAATCAAGGGAGAATGGAGCGCCGACCAGCGGTGGGGGCTGTGATGATCCAAAACTCCTCAACTGATCAACCTCGAAGCAGTCAATCCAGAGCTAACCAGCAAAGGGTAGAAAGGCCACAACGACAATTCACCCGGATCAATATGACACCTGCTCAGGTCCTCCCTCATCTGTTAAAGTTAAACCTTACCAACTTGAAAGAAGCGCCGAAAAACCAAAATACCTTTTCTCCCTATTATCATTCAAATGTAAAGTGTGCATATCATTCGGACAGTGTGGGGCACGACACCAACAACTGTTGGGCCCTTAAAAACAAGATCCAAGATTTAATAGATGCCAAGGAGGTGGAGTTTGATGCCTCCTAAAAACCTAATGTGATATCCGCTCCTATGCCAAAACATGGTCATAATGTTCATGCTATTGTGGAAGATATTCATGTTACCGCTGTTGATGACTTAATGACTCCATTGCCAATGATCAAGATGAATCTGTTAAAAGCCGAGATTTTTCCAGGCTGTGAAAAAGATTGTTACCTTTGTTCGACCTTGCAATCCGAATGTCCACTGTTGAAGTCAGGCATCCAACGCCTGATGGATACTCAAGAGATCCTCTTTCAGAAAACTCCTGTTGCTACTGTTACTCCTATTACTTCAATCAATGATGTTTCTATAATCACCATTTCCGACAATCTTTCCAAGACCTGCAAAAGGCCTGTTAGGATTACACCCGATCCAAAGTTTGTACCGCTGAAGATTACCATGCCGGGGCCTATCCCATATAAGTCCAACAAGACAATACCATGGAATTATGGAGGAGAGATCTTCTACCACGGTGTTAAGCAGATCAAATCAGTTGAAGAAAGTTCCGATGACGAAACTCCTGACATAGGAAATATTGCGGGGACAAGTAAGATCACTTGTAGCGGAAGAATCTTCTCTCCGGAGATTGCTCCTCCACGGGCAGTCTTCGGACCCTCAAGTGTTCCTGTGCCTGTCAAGATATCTGTGCGAGGTCCGGTTATTGAAGAAATTAATGCTCCCGAAGCTATACCCTCTACTGTTACTGCTAATAAAGGTAAGGGGATCCAAGAAGCGCCCGTCGGGACGAGGGCTCAGACTTTGGTTATCCCCGAGACCACCCAAAAGTAAATGGAGGAGATTTTAAAGATAATTAAGAAAAACGACTATGATGTCGTAGAGCAGCTGGGGCAAACCCCTTCAAAAATCTATATGTTGGCTCTGTTGCTCTGCTCCGAGGCTCATGCCAAAGCCTTGATCAAATTCCTAAAGACGGTGCACGTGCCTCAAGAAACTTCTGCGGATCAGTTTCAAGAGTGTGTATCCAGCCTTACAGCCGACAATGGTCTTGGCTTCTCTGATGCCGATTTGACGTCTAAGGGAAGAAAGCATAATGATGCGCTGCATGTTTCGGTAGAGTGCAGAGGGACCACACTTGCTCATGTTCTGGTTGATACTGGTTCATCTTTAAATGTCCTACCAAAGAAAGCATTGGACATGCTAGACTGTGAGGGTTTGACCTTAAAGCCCAGTAATATCATTGTTAGAGCCTTCGACGGTTCTAAGCGAATGGTTCATGGGGAAGTGGACATCCCAATTAAGGTGGGAACAGAAATTTTCAACTCTACTTTTTATGTGATGGACATCCGTCCTTTATATTCATGCTTGTTGGGAAGGCCATGGATCCACAACGCTGGGGCAGTCACTTCTTCTCTACACCAGATGCTCAAATACCCAGTCCAGGGTAAGATGATAACAGTTCATGGTGAGGAGGAGTATATGATAAGCCACCTTAACTCTTTCCGCTACGTGGAGTTAGATGGTGAGTTTATAGAAAAACCTTTCCAACACTTTGAAGAGGTTTCTCCTGAAGTTGAGGTAGCCAAGACAATGACTGATGTGCCCATCATTACCAAGCCTGTGTCCCGGATGTCATCCCTTAAAGATGCGGAGACTGTAGTCAAGGAAGGAGGAAGCACAATATCGGGTCAACTGCCAGATTTTCCTTACAAAATAGATAAGTTTGGTTTGGGTTTCACTGCTGCTAGTCAGAAAGCTGTGCGTCGCTCCCGAGCTGGAGGACCGCCACTGAAAATCACTCATCATGGAGTTCATGCTTTAGAAGATGATGAAGAAGGAAGCAATTTTGAAGACTGGATCTTTCCAACCATTGAAGGAGGACTGAACAACTGGGAGGCGAAAGACTTCGTTCCCATTACTTTCATGAATCAGTAATTTATCTTTTGAACATTTCCTGTTGGTATATAATAATTTTAAAACAATTCGTACACTCTTTTTGCCTTATGCCTTACCCGGGGCATATAGGTCCATTTGTAAGGGTTTTGATTCTTCATTTTTATATGCCATTTTTAATGAATCATGGACGTTTTCATCTATAAACTTTTGTGTTCATTTTATTTCTTTTTACATTTTATTTTGTTTAAAGGTGGCCATCCCTTACACACACCCACACTCACAAAATGCAGGTACCCATCCACTCCGGATTCCATGGGTAACAATTCTGCTATGGCCTTCAGTGACTTTGAAGATCTGGTCAATCATGCTGAATATGAAGGTGATGAAGACTGTGAAGTGCCTGGAGAGTTGGCTAGACTTTTGCAACAAGAAGAAATGGCTATTCTGCCCCATGAAGAGTTGTTAGAGACTATCAATTTAGGTACTGCCGAAGACAGAAAAGAGGTTAAAGTGGGTGCCAATCTGGAGTCAAGTGTCAAGGAGCGCTTAGTTCAGCTGTTGAATGAATATGTTGAGATCTTCGCCTGGTCCTATGAAGACATGCCGGGACTGGATACAGATATTGTGGTTCACCGTCTCCCTACAAGAGAAGACTGTCCACCAATCAAACAGAAAGTCCGCCGAATGAGGCCCGATATGTCTGAGAAGATCAAAGCCGAAGTGATGAAGCAGTTGAATGCTGGCTTTCTTGCTGTTACTTCCTATCCACAATGGGTTGCTAACATTGTGCCAGTGCCTAAGAAGGATGGAAAAGTCAGAATGTGTATGGACTACAGAGATTTAAACAGGGCTAGCCCTAAAGATGACTTTCCACTACCACACATTGACATCTTGGTTGACAACACAGCTCAACACAAGGTATTCTCTTTCATGGACGGATTTTCAGGGTACAACAGATCAAAATGGCCCCCGAAGACATGGAGAAGACTACTTTTGTTACGCAGTGGGATACCTTCTGCTATAAAGTGATGCCATTCGGACTGAAGAATGCCGGGGCAACCTATCAGCGAGCCATGGTAGCTTTGTTTCATGACATGATACATCATGAGATTGAAGTCTACGTAGACGATATGATAGCCCGTTCACAGACAGAAGAAGAACACCTCGACCATCTGCAAAAGCTGTTTGTCAGGTTAAAAGAATACAAGCTCAGACTGAATCCTAGCAAGTGCACTTTCGGAGTCAGGTTCGGTAAACTCTTGGGATTCATCGTCAGCAACAAAGGCATTGAGGTTGATTCTGCCAAAGTCAAAGCTATACAAGAAATGCCTGCCCCTCGCACTGAGAAGGAGGTCAGAGGTTTCTTGGGACGCCTAAACTACATTGCAAGGTTCATCTCTCACCTAACATCTACATGTGAACCAATCTTTAAGCTGTTGAAGAAAGATCAGGTGGTTGAATGGAACAATGATTGTCAAGTCGCTTTCAATAAAATCAAGGAGTATTTGCTGGAACCTCCTATCTTGATGCCACCCGTCGAAGGAAGGCCTTTAATCATGTATCTAACTATTTTAGATAATTCAATGGGGTGCGTACTGGGCCAACATGATGAGTATGGCCGAAAAGAGCATGCCATTTATTACCTTAGCAAAAAGTTTACCGACTGTGAGACTCGCTACTCACTGCTTGAGAAAATTTGTTGCGCTTTGGTATGGGCTGCTCGCCGGATAAGGCAGTATATGTTGACACATACCACTCTGTTGATTTCTAAAATGGATCCGATCAAGTACATCTTCGAGAAGCCTTCTCTATCCGGAAGAATCGCTAGATGGAAGATGATCCTCACCGAATATGATATACAGTACACGACCCAAAAAGCTATAAAGGGGAGTGTGCTAGCCGATCATATGGCTCATCAAGCTGTCGAAGATTACCAATCTATGAGGTTTGACTTTCCCGACGAGGATATCATGACTTTGGACAACATTGAAGAGAACAGACCGTATGACTGACCTGAACAAGGATCCCGATGGACTCTGTACTTTGATGGTGCCTCCAATGCACTTGGAAACGGTATCGGCGAGGTACTTATTTCTCCAGAAGGTTGCCATACACCTTTCACCGCTAGAATCAGCTTCAGCTGCACCAACAACATGGCCGAGTATGAAGCTTGTATCTTTGGTCTCAAGGCTGCTATTGACTTGGGAATCAAATCTCTGATTGTATTTGGGGACTCAGCTTTGGTTATCAGTCAAATCAAAGGAGAGTGGGATACTAAACACCCTAACCTCATACCTTACAAAGAACATGTCTTGTCATTGTTACCACACTTCGAGCAGATCACCTTCGAGCATTTCCCGCGAGAAGAGAATCAGCTAGCAGATGCTCTAGCAACAATGTCATCCATGTTTAAACTTAACTAGGATAATGAGGCACCTGAAATCACCATTGAACGAATGGACAAACCTGCACATTGTCACGAGATCAATACCGAAGAAGTAGTGGACCGACCTTGGTTTCATGACGTCAAAATGTATCTCGAAGCACAAGAATACCCTGAAGGAGCTTCAGTCAACGACAAAAAGTTCTTAAGGAGGTTCACTGCCAAGTTCTTTTTGAGCAATGGTATCCTATACAAGCGTAATCTTGATTGTGTCTTACTCCGTTATATGGACAAGGTTGAAGCTGAGCAGATCATGGCTGAACTACATAGTGGCACCTTTGGCACCCACTCAAGCGGTCATATGATGGCTAAGAAGATTCTACGGGCAGGCTACTACTGGTCTACCATGGAAGTTGATTGTCATCAACATTCCCGTACTTGTCACAAATGCCAAATCTATGCTGACAAGGTACATGTTCCTCCAGTTCCTCTCAATGTCTTAACAGCTCCTTGGCCATTCGCGATGTGGGGAATCGACATGATTGGAGAGATCAAGCCTACAACATCCAATGGACACTGTTTCGTCCTGGTGGCCATTGATTACTTTACCAAGTGGGTCGAAGCAACTTCCTTCGCCTCCGTTACAAAGAATGTGGTTGCCCGCTTCATCAAGAAGAACATCATATGCCGGTATGGTATCCCCGACAGGATCATCACTGACAATGGTACAAATTTGAACAACACTTTGATCACCGCTCTGTGCGAGCAGTTCAAGATTCAACATCACAATTCATCTCCCTATCGGCCCAAGATGAATGGTGTTGTCGAAGCTGCGAACAAAAATATCAAGAAGATCATTCAAAATATGACAGTCACCTACAAGGACTGACATGAGATGTTACCGTTCGCTTTGCACGGATACCATACCACGACACGCACTTCAACAGGGGCAACACCCTTTTCTTTGGTATACAGCATGGAAGTTGTTTTACCTATCGAGGTTCAGATTCCCTCCTTGAGAATCATGAAAGATGCTGGTTTGAGTGAAGACAATTGGATTCAGACCCGACTTGATCAACTTAACTTGATTGACGAAAAGCGACTTACTGCTATTTTCCATGGTCAGGCGTATAAAAAACGTATGATCAAGGCCTTCAACAAGAAAGTCAAGAGATAAGTATATCAAGTCGGGGACCTTGTAATCAAGTGGATCATCTTAACGCAAAGTGATCCCAGGGGCAAGTGGACTCCTACTTACGAAGGACCATTTGTGATCAAAAACATCTTTTCTGGTGGGGCAATTATCTTTACCACCATGGACGGTAATGACCTGCCGACAAGTTGAAAACCCGAAAGGGCGACTTGGGAAAAAATGGGCATCCCGGTGAATCGAAAACCTGAAAGGGCGGTTCAGGCAAAAATTAGGGATAAACTAAAAAAAATCTGTACACTCGGCAAGTTGAAAACTCGAAAGGGCGACTTGCGCAAAAAAGGGTTTCCCGGTGGACCGAAAACCCGAAAGGGCGATCTAGGCAAAAGTTAGGGAATTAAAGCGTATGACTATGTCTCGTCGGATCACTTTAAGGACAACCTCTTCACGGACAAGCTCCAAGCTTCTGATAAATCCAATCATCTGTGGACGAAGCAACGAATGGACAAGATACTCAGAGTTGTGAAGGCTATAGCAGAATGGAACCCCATAGAATTGTTACACATAACCATCTTTCTTTGTATAAATTTTTCTCATTTTTTATGACAACATTCACTTACTAGGATGTTTGTCTCCTTTGTACAAAATACTTACACAAAGTTAATACAAAGATATTTCAAAGTGCAGAAATTTGCTTGCCTTTTCTTTCTTTTTAAACTTGTGTTTTATTTGAAAACGTCCAATGATTTATTAAATGAGCATATGCATTTGAATATAATCACTGCTTACAAATAAAACGAAATAAGAAAGGATAATTACTGATAGGTTGAAAGTATAGGAAGACGTCTTTAGGCTATTCCAGAAGAAATCCCCTATAGTATGTCATTCAGATCCTCAATAGAGCTAAAACCTTGAAATACATATCCCCAACGGAGTTAAGTTTCAAAATCCCCATCAGAACTAAGTTTCCAAACTCCCAACCCCCAGCGGAGCTAGAAAACTTTGAACTGCAAACCCTCGGTGAAGATAAAACTTTCTTCCCCAACGGAGTCCAAAACTTTAAACCCGGTGGAAGACCATCCAACTTCCTCCAATTCCCCAAAGATTTGTCTTAAAACCAGAAGATTCCCCTGCAAGTTACCTTAGAAACCAGACAACGACTTCAGATAATTCCTCAGTAGATTGGCATATAACCCAAGCTCTTGAGAACTCTTTGACGGAATAAACATTCTCCCCACAGAGTTATTTCCCAGCAGAACGAAGATTTTTGTTCTCATTTCTCCAGTTGAAGCCTCCCAGGTTTTAATTCCCCAGTAGAGATCGTCAGAGTTTTCCTTATTCTCTAGGAAAGTCATGAAGGATTCTCAATTCCCCGCAGAAGTTGTCAAAGTTCTTGTTAATCCCCACAAGTCGCCAAGGATTTTCTATCCCCAACAGTGGTCCAAAGATTTCTCAGTCTCAACAATCAAAGGTTTTAAATCTCCAGCAGCAGTCAAGGGTTTATTTTCCCCGACAGCAGTCAAAGATTTCATTATCTCCAGCTATCAAGGATTTATTTTCCTCAGCAAGACAGCTAATCAGCTTACATGCGCATACATTACATTGATAAAACACATTTATTGCATCATACATTTCATGCAACATAACTTTGTGTTTTCAGCTAACATTTTACCCTTTTCAGGATAAGATTAAAAGCTATCTTTAACAAATATTCAAAGATCTCAGATACAATATGGATACACCCCAGACACGGAGGCCATTTTATTACTCATTCAGAATTTCAAGTCAAGATACAGTCCAGATACGCTCCAAACACGGATGCCATTCTGTCACTCATTCAGACTTCAACAATCAGATACAAATTAGATGCTCTCCAGACACAAAAGCCATTCTATTTCTCATTCAGATTCAACTATCAAATTTTAAGTCCAGATACGCTCCAAACACGGAAGTCATTCTGTCACTTATTCAGATCCCAGTTACAGTACGGATACATTCCAGGCACGGAAGTCATTCTGCTACTCATACAGATCTCAACTTCAGATACAGTCCAGATACGCTCCAGACACGGTTTCCATTCTGTCACTCATTCAAACCTACTCCCCAGCCTAGAGATACTCCAGACACGGATGTATTTCTGTCGCTTATTCAGATTTTAGATTTCGGATACAATACAGATACACTCCAGACACAGCATTCATTCTGATATTCATTCAAGAATCAAATACAGTTACAACTTGAATACACTCCAGACAAGGACTCCATTCCTTTGCTCATACGAATCCAATCTCCAGATACAACTCAAATACGTTCCAAATACGAATACCAATCTGGTGTTCATTCTTCTGATGTTCAACAAAACAAGTCTTGAATGGCATCTTTAAGCCCATCTCCAACAAGATTCTACCATCTCCAAATGGCATCTTTAAGCCCATTCCCTCAGCTACATTTTGATGAGTGCAAATTTACGGGCACTCTAGTTTCCAATCCTCTTTTACCTTCGAGTCACGAAAGGCAAACTCGCCAATCTAACTCTTCAGGTTCAAGAAGATTGAACAGGGGCAGCTATTGTACCCCAAAATTTTCCCTCTCATTTTATCAAGATTTTCCCCTCATAAGACTCTTTGAACTCCAGACAGGATTGGGGTTTTACTCTGCTCAAGACATCTCCTTGCACTGATGACCTAAATTAGGGCTTGAGGTTGCACAAGGATTTTTGGACTTCCAATGATCAAAGTGACTTTCATACTTCATGTTGGACTTATAAGATTGTCCATGCCAAGTTTCAAGCCTTGAATCAAATTTTTGCCTAGTCCATTGGACAATTAACCTAAAAATCAGCTGTATTGAGGAAAAAGTCAATTGTGGCCAATTTACAGTCAAACCTCATAATTTTTGACCCACATCAACATTATAGACTCATATGAACCATTTTATCAAGTTTGGACCATAAATCCTCAAGAAATTTGATCAGATCATCAAAAAGGCAAAATGGTCATTTTTAGGGTTTTGACTGCACAAGGGCAATTTCTGATTTTTGACCTAGCCAATGGCAAATTGGGTTCAAGCATGGATTCAAGGACTCAATGGCATCATCTTTACCTATTCACAAGGTTCAAAAGATCTCAAATGCATTGGATTGACAGATGAATTTTTCAGTCAACTGATCAAATTTGACTGTACACTAAAAAGTCAAACTTTGACTTTTTGGTCAAAATCAAGTGCCAAGGGTCATTTTTCATCAAGATGTGTCAAAACATGAAACTTGTTCATCAAGAAACCCAATTTTGCAAATTAGGGTTTAAGATTGAAAAATTTCATAACTTATAATTTTTCTAAGTTATGAAATTTTCTTAATTTCCCCCAACTTTGCGCAATATTTTCACCATGATGCAATTGGATTCAAACAAAACTTCCAACAAGAAAGTTGTAGTCCTTAACAAAATCTACAACTTTTATTCACAAAGTTTTCCCAAAAGAAGCTTGGGTCTCAAGTTATGATTTTTGGAACAAGGGTCCTTGAAACTTTTAACTTGGTGAAATTTTGCCCTAGTTTAGGCAGGATTTTGACCCATCTTCATGAACATTTTTCACATAGTTCCACTTGGAATCTCAAATTGAATTTCAAATATGAATTGTAGAGTATATTGCAAGCTTTCCAAAATGTCCAAGAAATATCTAAACTCATTTATGGTTAGGGAGAATCGAAGGCTTGAAGTTGGCAAAAACTAACTTTTTATTCATGGCATGTTCATAGTGATACAAGTTGCAAACTCTAATCAGCTTACTTTGTACTTGATTACCGGTCTCAAAACCATTCCAAACTCAATAATTAAATGCAAATCCATTGGTCTAAGGCTTTGTTTTGGTCATTAGAGCATTGCACACAAGATTAATCCTTAAATAAAAAAAGCAACATTACCATTTTTGCTTAAGTCTTGCTTTATGTCAAAGCTGCATCCTTGAGCATTGAACCATATCTTGTGCAGAAAATCAAATCCACAAACTTGAGGGGCCAAGAGCATAGTGTGCAAGCTGATAGATAGCCTGTACATGTTGCTTTGCATCAGTTGTCCACTTTTGCTTCATATACAAGAAAGATGTCAAATACACTACATCTTACACATCTGTTAGAACCAACTTGTGCAAGTTTTTGAGACAATTTTTACACATTGTATTGAACCTAAAACACGATCCTTTGAGTCCTGAAACCTCCCATAGCACAAAATCACCTTCCATTGGCAAAACAGGGCAGCATCTGCATCTTGAGTTCTATCTCACAAGTTGCTCGTGCGTTTTGTCCCAAACCTGTTCAAATACCTTCCATACAACCTATCCAAGCTATCCCAACCCTTAAACACTAACTGTAACTCCACTTACAAGGTTTGCCATTTTTGATTTCAGCTTGTGCAGGTTGAGTTCTGTAGGCTTGTTCAAGCACATTCAAGGCAAGCTAGGCATTGGAGAAGGTCAGAGGAAGTTCAAGCAAGCTCCCAAACATCTCAGGCCTCACTGAAAAGCTCCACATTGCCATACACGAAGTCAACTGAAATAGGTTTTTTCCAACTTCCTATCTCTCTATTTAGGAATAATTGGGCTTAGGTTTATGAATAAAAAATGTAGTATTCATAGCCATGAAGCTGTACATATGCTCAGTTTTCATTTTAGTTAAGCATGCTAAGAGAATTTAATCCATGAACTTCCTGAAAAAATTAGGTTAGATTTTAGGGACAGAGAAATTCTCTCTGGTCTTTGAGAGTTAGGACAAGTTTTTTATATGGTTGAATTCGTCTTGGAAAATTCTACAACTTTGATGTTATGTGTTTTTGCATTAGAGCACGTATGCAGGTTGTTCGTGTTTGTACAGGGCACGCGTAATTTTTGAAGACAGAGGTTGAAGATGAAGTCTGATGGGCTGGGCTTGGTCCTGGCTCACTATTGACACCCCCCTTTTACTGAACACACCCCCTGGCCCAATTTCTTTATACTTTTATATTTTTGTATTTATTTTCATTTTTCTGATTTTTATTTTATATTTTCCAAACATAAAAATACCCAAAGATATTTTCATAAATTTTCACATTTATTTTTATTATTTTATTATTATTTTTAGACATGAAAACAATTATTTAATAGTATATACATTTATTTATTGAAAACTTGAAAATAATATATAATAACATTATACTTTTATTTTTATTCTTTATTTTATTCACACTCAAAAAATATTGTTCTAAATATATTTTTGTCTTGTATATATTTTATTTTATTTTTATTGTACATAACTAATATAATTAATATATATATACATACTTTTATTTTATTTAATAAATACTTGAGAATAAAAACATAAAAATATTATACTTTTATTTTTTATTATTTATACTTAAATAATACTTTTTCTAAATATATTTTATTTTTTGTATATACATTATTTCATTTTATTGTATATAAATAGTATATTTAATATATTTACATTCTTAAAAGAAAATTAGGGTTTTACCCTTAATAAAAAATAATAATATTTTTTTATTTTATTCCTTTTATTTTGCATTAAATAATTTTTACATACATAAAAAATAAACATAAACATTTTTGCATATTCATAATATTTTGTATATTCATTTAATTTGTTCCATTTATTATTTATGCCATTGATTCAATTTGGATGTAATAGTAAAATTAGGGTTTTAATTTCTTGCCAAATAATCCCCATTCAAAAATTGTATCCCTCTCCCTATAATCACATTGTAATAGTGTAGATTTATTTTACGCATTTATGCTTTCAATTATGTCATGGTTAGAGATTAGGGTTTGTATGCAAAAAATCCAAAATCAAACAAATAGCTTAACTAATACAAAGACAAAAATGCATGAAAATCGATACACAATGCACACTTGCACCCTTAGGGTTTCATCCACTTGTTGCCTTTTAAAATGGCCATGTTATGCATGTTGAGTACTTTGGCAAAAAAAAAACAAAAGATCATAGTCCCTCGATGACGCTATCTTGGTTGCCTATACAAAATGATCTAGTCCCTCGGAAAATTGCTAAAGATACTTAACACAATTGCTATCATGATCCATACGATGACCCGCGCTTGTCCCGTTTAACATCCTAATACAAGGTTGTTTACCAAATGCAATGGTAAAACAACACTGTCAAAAGGGTTAAAAATGTGTAGGAAATACCTTTGAGTAAAATAGGGTAGATAGCTCTTAGTTACTTGATCAAAAACTTGCAAAACATCCTTGCTATTTTCAAACACACTTCACAACACAATTTCAAAACATTTCCCAAACCAAACTTTCAAACTTTAAAATATTTTCAAAAGACAATACACCTTTGTATACATTCAAACAAGAATCATTACAAAGGTTGCCACAACGATGGCCTCTTTTCAAAACATTTTCAAAACCACCCACAAAACACCATTTCAAACAATTGAAAAGCAAAATCAAGTGATCTAAACAAGTAACTAAGATCCCATGGATAACCATGGATGAAAAGGGTGCTTGAACCTTCCCTTTTCATAATCTACTCCCCGAATCCAAGAAAACATCTCAAAGGTCTTTCCTGTGATTTTTGACCTTTCCTTAGGATAAAATAAAAAGTCGGTGGTGACTCTTGCTAAACCGAAACATTTGCGAACATAAACGCAAAACCTCAAGTCAGTTCTCCCATCGTATCACACATGGTCACTTCTCATTTTTGCTTCAAAACCAAGAAAACTTGCAAAAACCACATAACTCTGGTATCTGTTATAACCAAGCTTTGTAAACATTTGAACCAAGTTTTGCATATCCCATTGAGCCAAAAACACGAGCTAGCTAGTCCTCAAACACCTTTGAACACCAAAAACTTGCAAAACAGGGCAGCTTCTGCATTTTGATTTCCAAAACAAAAACTACTCGTGCGTTTTCCCCCAAACCTTTTCCAACACACTCCATACAACCCACCTAAGCTATCCCAACCATTGACCAGCAACTGTAACCTTGTTTTCAAGCTTCACCATTTTTGAATTCTGACTGTGCAGGTTGACTTCTACAAGCTTATTCAAGCAAGTTCAAAGCAAACTAAGCATTGGGGAAGGTCAAAGGAAGTTCAAGCAAGCTCACCAGCATCTCAGGCCTCACTGAAAACCCCTGCATTGCCACACTCGAGCTCAACTGAAATAGGTAAAGTTCAAACTTCTATCTCTCTATTTAGGAAACATTAGGCTTAGGTTTGTGAATAAAAAATGTAGTACTCATTGCCCTTAAGCTGTACATATGCATAGATTTCATTTAAGTTAACTGTGTTGGGAGAATTTGAATGATGAACTTTCTGAAAAAACTAGGTTAGAAATTAGGGCCAGAGAAATTCTCTCTGGTCTTTGAGAGTTAGATTAAGTTTTTTATATGGTTAGAATCGTATGATCATGCTCTATAACTTTCATGTTACAAGTTTTTGTTTTTAAGCATTGAAACAGGAGATACGAATTTGTACATAGCGCACGTTTTCTTGTTCAAAGGTTGAAGACGAAGCTGGACTTTGGGCTGGGCCTGTTTGTTCCTACTATTTGCACCATCCTTTGTGCTTTTTGCACCCCCCTGGTCCATTTGCTTATTTTCCATATTTTTTTCATTTTATTTTTAGTTTCTGACTTTATTTTATTTTCCTAAACATTAAAGATTATCAAAAATATTTCCTTAAATTTTTATATTTTATTTTATTATTTATTATTATTTTTTCTAGCATAAAAATAATTATTTTAATAATATACTTTTATTTTCTTTAATGAAAACTCATAAATAATACAAAAAATATCATATACTTTTATTCTTATTATTACACTCAAATAATATTTTGTCACATATTTTTATTTTTTAACATTTGTGTATATTTTTATTTAATTTATTGTACATAAATAAATAATATAATATATTTATATTTTCTTAAAATAAATTAGGGTTTCCACCCTTAATAAAAATAATCTTTTATTTTCTTATTTTTAATACATTAAATAATTTATTTTTACATACATAAAAATAATACAAAAAACATTTTTTGCATATTTATAATATATTGCATATTTACTTAATTGTCCATTTAAATATTTGTTTATTTATTATTTGAACAAAAAATTCAATATGGTTGTAATAATCTTAGGGTTTTAATTTCTTGCAAAATAATCCCCTATTCAAATTTGTATCCCCCTCCCCATATCAATGTTGTAATAGCTTAGATTATTTTTACGCATTTATTGCTTTCAAATATGCCATGATAGCAAGATTAGGGTTTGTATGCAAAAATCCAAAATCAAACAAATAGCTTGACCTAATACAAGACAAAATGCATGAAAATGACAACACAATGCACACAAGCACCCCTAGGGTTTCATCCACTTGTTGCCTTAAAAATGGCCATGGTATGCATGTTAAGTATCTTGGCAAAACAAAACAAAACAAAAGATCATAGTCCCTCGATGACACTATCTTGGTTTCCTATACAAAAATGATCTAGTCCCTCAAAAAATTTGCTAAAGATACTTAGCATAATTGCTATCATGGTCATACGATGACCCGCGCCTTTCCCGTTTAACATCCAAACACAAGTTTGTTTACCAAATGAAATGGTAAAACAACACTGTCAAAGGGTTAAAAATGTGTAGGAAAGATCTTTGAGTAGATAGGGTAGATACTCCTAGTTACTTGATCAAACTTGCAAACATCCTTGCTATTTTCAAACACACATCACAACACATTTCAAAACATTTCCCAAAACAAACTTTCAAACTTTCAAACATTGAAACATTTTTCAAAAGACAAAACACCTTTGTATACATTCAAACAAGAATCATTACAAAGGTTGCCACAACGATGACCTCTTTTCAAAATACTTTAAAAACCACACACAAAGCACCATTTCAAACAATTGAAAAGCAAAAGCAAGTGATCTAAAACAAGTAACTAAGAGCCCATGGAAAACCATGGATGAAAAGGGTGCTAACACATTCCCTTTTCATATCTACCCCCCGAACCCAAGAAAACATCTCAAAGGTCTTTCCTGTGATTTTTGACCTTTCCTTTGGATAAATAAAAAGTCGGTGGCGACTCTTGCTAAACCGAAACATTTGCAAACACAAACGCAAAACCTCAAGTCAGTTCTCCCACCGCATCATAGAACTGGCGACTCTGCTGGGGAATAATTCTAAAAGTGGGGTTACCTTAGGGTTTTAGATCACCTTTACATGATTTCATTGTTTGACTTGATTGCTTTACATTTTGTTCTATTGTTTGGGTTTGAAATCCTCTACCCGGATTTGGCAAACATTCATAGGTAAATAGCAATACGTTGTGGAAATTGTGCGGGGTATGCGACATGATTGAAGTAATAGCTATATTAGTGCGACATATTTGTGGGTATCGGTAGCCTTTGAGTTAATCAAAGAGAATACGGGGCCGCTGAGTGATGTCATGAAGCACTAATGGACTTTTAGAACCTTTACTTGACCATCTTGGCCTTTTTAGGGGTAGTGAGATGACCGGCTTTGGTGCAGTCCGAAGTTGGTAGATACTCGATACTACACTCATTGAGGGTTATTTTCTTGGAATATTTCGGTCGCCAGTTAAGTGGCTAAACTGAAACAATGAACACAAAAAATGATCCAGTGATATTGAGCTCCTTAAAACCCGGTTACTATTTATAGGACAGGTTGAGCCAACTAAACTTCAAGAGGGTACTTACCTTTGAAACGCCATGCAAGCGTGAAACTAGGAACTTGTGTGACTTGTTTGTACATATATACTTGTGCATAACATCATAAACATCATGTGCATCCACTAACCATTTCAAGGATTTGGACCTTCATCTTTGTTCCTGTTTTGTAGGTAATGGATTCACTTCGCAGGAAAACCATTCAAGTCAACCTTGTGAGAATTCCTCCTCAACTCAAGGAGCTTACCTCAAGGATTCCTGAGAATTCTCCATTCACCGAGAGGCATGGTTGTCTTCTCAACTTAGTCAACACCAACACTGAGGAAGACATGGTGAAAGTTCTCTTCCAGTTCTTTGACCCCCTGCACTACTGCTTCATATTTCCTGATTACCAACTTGTGCCTACTTTGGAGGAATTTTCTCAACTCTTGAGGATTCCTATTCTTCATCAACTACCCTACAACAGTACGAAAAGAGATCCAAATCCTGAAGATGTTGCTCAAGCCCTACACTTGCAACCATCTGATGTCAAAGGTCATTGGGAAACCAGAAGTGGTATCAAGGGTTTCTTGTCAAAGTTTCTGTTTGAGAAAGCTCAAGAATGTTGGAATTCATTGGATTTACAAGATTTTGAGGAGATTGTAGCTCTTCTCATCTATGGGTTGGTCTTATTCCTAAACCCTGACCAACTTATAGATGTCAATGCTGTCAAAATTTTCATGGCTCGCAACCCGGTGCCTACATTACTTGGGGATATCCTCCACTCATTTCACACACGAACAATGAGGAAAAGAGGTATTCTCATGTGCTGTACTCCTCTTCTAGCAAGGTGGTTTATTTCTCACCTTCCCCAATCAGTTTTGAAGAATGAGCGGGGTTTGAGGTGGTCATAACGATTGATGACTATTACACATTAAGATGTTCATTGGTGTTCTCGATCCAGAGAAAATGTTATCATCATTGATCGTTGTGGGGAATTCCCTAATGTCCCACTACTAGGCATTAGGGGAGGCATTACCTACAACCTCTGCTTGGCTCTGAGACAGTTTGGGTATGCCCGAAGGGATGGCCCACATGACATGCTGATTCCAGACTTGGTTTTTGACTTCGACAACGAAGATCAAGGACTTCGACAAAGGTTTATCCGAGCTTGGAGAATGCCCAACAAGGTGGACAGTAAGACCTTGGGACACAAGAATTCCATCCCCCTTATGCCTTACCTCAAGTGGGTACGAACCCGAGCCCAAAGTCTTATGATGCCTTACCCCTACATGCTTCCTGTGATCAAAGAGCCCGTTATGGAAGGAGAGGTTCCATACACCCTCCTACATCCTGGCATGCCAACATCACTTGAAGATTTGCAAAGGAGTTGGATACAACTCAAGGGAGAACGTGATACGTTTGAAGCCCAATTCTACGCCAGTGAGAAGAAGGTTTTGGATCTTACTCGCCAACTTCATGAAGATCATAATCTCAACACCTACATAGCACCAAAGAGGATGCACAACGTCTTTTTACATTAGAATTTTATATTATTTTGCCCATGGGGCATTTATGTACTAACAAATTCTTGTTATTAATATGACGTGTGTTCTTTTTGTTTGCAACAAATTTGAATTTCTGAATCCTTGAATGCATTACATGAATAACACATCATTCATCATATGCATAAGTAGGTCTTCGCACCAGGTTTCCTTATCTCTCTGCTGTTTATTTTAGCAAGATGGATATAGAGCAGACGATCAAAGACTTACAAGCGCAGAATTCACAGTTCCAACAGCTACTCATGACCTTGGCAAAGGGTCAGGAGGAGCTCAAAGGTCTACTGGAAAAGGAAAAAGAGAAGAAGAAAAAGAAGAGGGTTGGTGTGGCTACTATGGGAAGAAGATTTGAGAACCAAGCTAGAAGGGTCTTGGATTTCCCCTCAACATCTGATGAAGGGGTTGGTAAAGGTAAAGGAACCGCCATGCAATCTGAGTCTGAGGAAGAAGAAGATGAAGAGGATGAAGACTATTCTGAGCAGCAGTACCCGCCTGCAGATGACAAGTATAAAAATCTGGAGGAGCGCCTGACAGCTATGGAGGTGCAAAGAGTGCCTGGGCTGGATTTCGAAGAGTTAGGATTGGTTACTGGGATTGTCATTCCCCCTAAGTTCAAGGTGCCTCTTTTTGCTAAATACGATGGCTTGTCTTGTCCAAAGATGCATCTGCGGTCTTACGTCAGAAAGATCCAACCTCATTCTTCTGATAAGGATCTATGGGTTCATTTCTTCCAGGACAGTCTTTCGGGGACGCAGTTAGATTGGTTTTACCAGCTAGAGAGGTCTGATGTGCACAATTGGGAAGATTTGGCTGCTGCCTTCTACAGACAGTACCAATATAATGCAGACTTAGCACCAACCCGTACTCAATTACAGAGTATGGGCATGGTATCAAATGAAGGTTTCAAAGAGTATGCCCAGAAATGGAGAGATTTGGCAGGGCGAGTACAACCACCTCTATCTGAGAGGGAGCTGGTAGATATGTTTTTGGGTACACTGTCAGGCCCCTTTGGAAGTTCGTCTACAGGGTTCACCGAGTTGATTCTGAATGGTGAAAGAGTTAAAGCTGGAATCAAGAGCGGAAAAATTCAAAAGGATGCATTTGCTGCCGCTGCCATCAAGAAGACCTTTCCAGTAAAGAAAGAGGTATCAGCTGTCTACTCTCAGAGAAGTCAAGGAAGAGTTGAGCACCGGCCAACGGTGGGGGCTGTAATGATTCAGAAGACTGCAGCTGATCAGCCTAGAAACAATCAAACTAGAACCAACCAAGCAAGAGTGGAAAGGCTTGCACGGCAATTCACTCGGATCAATATGACACCTGCGCATGTTTTCCCTCATCTGATAAAGTTAAACCTCACAAGTTTGAAAGAGGCGCCTAAGAATCCGAATACATCCTCTCCTTACTACCATGCAAATGCGAAGTGTGCTTATCATTCGGACAACCTGGAGCATGACACCAACAATTGTTGGCCCCTCAAAAATAAGATTCAGGATTTAATAGATGCCAAAGAGGTGGAATTCGACGCCCTTGAAAAGCCTAACGTGATCTCTGCTCCAATGTCAAAACATGGTCACAATGTCCATGCTGTTGAAGAAGATCTTTATGTTGCTACTGTTGATGATTTGATGACTCCGTTACCAATAATCAAGATGAATCTGTTGAAAGCCAGGATTTTCCCGGGCTGTGAAAAATATTGCTACCTTTGTTCGTCCTTACAATCCGACTGTCCATTGTTGAAGTTAGGCATCCAACGCCTAATGGATAATCAAGAAATCCTCTTTGAGAAAACTCCTGTTACTCCGATTCCTGTCAACGATGTTGCTATAATCACCATTTCCGCCAATCTTTCCAAGGTCTCCAAAAGACCTGTTAAGATTACACCCGATCAAAAGATTGTACCTCTAAAGATAACTATGCCGGGGCCTATCCCTTACAAGTCCAACAAATCAATACCGTGGAATTATGGAGGAGAGATCTTCTACCACGGTGTTAAGCAGATTGAATCAGTTGAAGAAAGTTCTGATGAAGAGACTCCTGACATAGGAAATATTGTTGGGACGAGTAAAATCACCCGCAACGGAAGAATTTTCTCTCCGGAGATTGCTCCTCCAAGGGCAATCTTCGGACCCTCAAATGCTCCTAAGGTTACTCCTGTGCCGGTCAATATATCTGTGTGAACTCCAATTATTGAAGAAATTGTTACTCTCGTAGTTGTACCCTCTACTGTTGCTGCTGATAAAGGTAAGGGGATCTAAGAAGAGCCTGTCAGGACGAGGGGTCAGCCGTTGATCATCCCTGAAACCTCTCAGAAAGAAATGGAATAGATTTTGAAAATAATCAAGAAGAGTGATTATAATGTTGTTGAGCAACTGGGGAAAACCCCTTCAAAAATCCTTATGCTGGCCCTATTACTCTGTTCCGAAGCTCATGCCAAAGCTTTGATCAAATTCTTGAAGACGGCCCATGTGCCCCAAGAGACCTCCGCGGACCAGTTCCAGGAATGTGTAGCTAGCCTAACAGCAGACAACAGTCTAGGGTTCTCCGACGCCGATCTAACAATAAAAGGGAGAGAATATAATGAAGCCCTGCATGTCTCGGTGGAATGCAGAGGGACTACTCTGGCACATGTTCTGGTGGACACTGGTTCATCGCTAAATGTCTTACCAAAGAAGGCATTGGATAGGCTAGATTGTGAAGGTATAACTTTGAAGCCCAGCAACATCATTGTCAGAGCCTTTGATGGTTCTAAACGTATGGTCCACGGGGAGGTGGACATCCCAATTAAAGTGGGTACTAAAACCTTCAATTCCACATTCTATGTCATGGAAATCCGTCCCTCCTATTCTTGCTTATTGGGAAGACCCTGGATTCATCGTGCTGGAGCCGTCACTTCAACTCTGCATCAGAAGCTCAAATACCCTGTTCAGGGGAAAATTGTGACAGTTCACGGTGAGGAGGAATACATGATAAGCCATCTTAATTCTTTATGCTATGTAGAATTGAATGGTGAATTCATCGAAACCCCCTTTCAGCATTTTGAGGAGGTAGCTCAAGAGATTACAGCAGTGCCTTCTGTACCCGTGATTACCCGACCTCCGCCTCGGATGTCGTCACTCAAAGATCCAAAGGCTGTGATTGAAGAAGGAGGAAGCACAATCTGGGGACAACTTCCCGATTTTCCGTTCAAGTCTTATAAATTCGGCTTGGGTTTCACTGCTGCTAGTCAGAAGGCTGTGCGTTACTCCCGGGCTGGAGGGCCACCAGTGAAGATCACCCATCATGGAGTTAGTGCTTTGGAGGATGGTGAAGTGGAGAGCAATCTAGAAGACTGGATTTTCCCTACCGTTGAAGGAGGCTTGTGCAATTGGGAGGCAAAGGACTTTATTCCCATTACTTTCATCAATCAGTAATTTATCTTTCGAACATTTCTGTTGGTTTGTAATAATTCCTAAACAATTCGTACACTTTTAACCATGTGCCTTACCCGAGGTACATCGGTCCATTTGTAAGGGTTTGATTTTTCATCTTCATATGCCATTTTTAATGAATCATGGATGTTTTCATATATAAAATTTTGTGTTCATTTTCTTTCTTTTTACATTTTATTTGTTTAAAGGTGGCTATCCCTTACACACACCCACACTCACCAATACAGGTACCCATCCATTCCGGATTCCATGGGTAACAATTCTGCTATGGCCTTCAGTGACTCTGAAGATCTGGTCAATCATGCCGAATACGAAGGTGATGAAGACTGTGAAGTGCCTGGAGAGTTGGATAGACTGCTACAACAAGAAGAAAGGGCTATTCTACGTCACAAGGAGTTGTTAGAGACTATCAACTTAGGAACAAAGGAAGACTGAAAAGAGGTTAAAGTGGGTGCCAACCTAGAGCCAAGTGTCAAAGAGCATTTAGTTCAGCTGTTGAATGAATATGTTGAAATCTTCGCCTGGTCATAGGAAGACATGCCGGGACTGGATACAGATATTGTGGTTCACCGTCTCCCTACAAGAGAAGACTGTCCACCAATTAAACAGAAAGTTCGCTGCATGAGGCCCAACATGTCTGAAAAGATCAAAGTTGAAGTGATGAAGCAGTTCAATGCTGGCTTTCTTGCAGTTACATCCTATCCACAATGGGTTGCTAACATTGTGCCCGTGCCTAAGAAGGACGGCAAAGTCAGGATGTGCGTGGATTACAAAGACTTAAACAGGGCTAGCCCTAAAGATGACTTTCCACTATCGCACATTGACATCTTGGTTGACAATACAGCTCAGCACAAGGTATTTTCTTTCATGGACGTATTTTCAGGGTACAACTAGATCAAAATGGCCCCTAAAGACATGGAGAAAACTACTTTCGTCACACAGTGGGGTACGTTCTGTTATAAAGTGATGCCATTCGGACTGAAGAATGCCGGGGCAACCTATCAACGCGCCATGGTGGCATTGTTTCAAGACATGATACATCATGAGATAGAGATCTACGTAGACGACATGATAGCCCGTTCACAAACTGAAGAACACCTCGACCATCTGCAAAAGCTGTTTGTCAGTTTGAAAGAGTACAATCTCAGACTGAACCCTAACAAGTTCACTTTCGGAGTCAGGTCCGGTAAACTCTTGGGATTCATCGTCAGTAACAAAGGTATCGAGGTTGATCCTGCCAAAGTCAAAGCTATACAAGAAATGCCTGCCCCTCGCACTGATAAGGAGGTCAGAGGTTTCTTGGGACGCCTAAACTACATCGCAAGGTTCATTTCTCACCTAACATCTACATGTGAACCAATCTTCAAGCTGTTGAAGAAAGATCAGGTGGTTAAATGGAATTATGACTATCAAGTTGCTTTCGATAAAATCAAGGAGTATCTGCTGGAACCTCCTATCTTGATGCCACCCGTTGAAGGAAGGCCGTTAATCATGTATCTGACTGTCCTGGAGAATTCAATGGGGTGCGTATTGGGCCAACATGACGAGTCTGGCCGAAAAGAGCATGCCATTTATTACCTTAGCAAAAAGTTTACCGACTGTGAGACCCGATACTCATTGCTCGAGAAAACTTGCTGCGCTTTGGTATGGGCAACTCGCTGGCTAAGGCAGTATATGTTGACTCATACCACTTTGCTGATCTCTAAGATGGATCTGATCAAGTATATCTTTGAGAAGCCTGCTTTATCCGGAAGAATCGCTAGATGGCAGATGATCCTCACCGAGTATGATCTACAGTACACAACCCAAAAAGCTATAAAGGGGAGTGTGCTAGCCGATCATTTGGCCCATCAAGCTGTCTAAGATTACCAATCCATGAGATTCGACTTCCCCGACGAGGATATCATGACTTTGAGCAACATTGAAGAAAACAGACCGTATAACAGACCTGAACAAGGATCCCGATGGACTTTGTACTTTGATGGTGCCTACAACGCACTTGGCAACGGTATCGGTGCGGTACTCATTTCTCCAGAAGGTTTCCATACACCTTTCACTGCTAGACTCTACTTCAGTTGCACTAACAACATGGCCGAATATGAAGCTTGTATCTTTAGTCTCAAGGCTGTTATTGACTTGGGAATCAAATATTTGATTGTATTTGGGGACTCCGCTTTGGTTATCAGTCAAATCAAAGGAAAGTGGGATACTAAACATCCAAACCTCATCCCATATAAAGAACATGTCCTGACATTGTTACCACATTTCGAGCAGATCACCTTCGAGCACTTTCCGCGAGAAGAGAATCAGCTAGCAGATACGCTAGCTACAATGTCATCCATGTTTAAACTTAACTGGGAAAATGAGTCTCCTCAAATCACCATTGAAAGGATGGACGAACCTGCACATTGTCACGAGATTAATACCGAAGAAGTAGTGGACCGACCGTGGTTTCATGACGTCAAAAGGTATCTCGAAGTACAAGAATACCCTAAAGGAGCTTCAGTCAACGACAAAAAGTTCTTAAGGAGGTTCTCGGCTAAGTTCTTCCTGAGCAATGGCATCCTATACAAGCGTAATCATGATTGCATTCTGCTCTGTTGTGTGGAAAAGGTTGAAGCTGAGCAGATCATGGCTGAACTACACAATGGTACCTTTGGCACTCACTCTAGCGGTCATACGCTGGCTAAAAAGATTCTATGGGCAGGCTATTACTGGTCTACCATGGAAGCTGATTGCCATCAACATTCCCGTACTTGTCACAAATGCCAGATCTATGCAGACAAGGTACACATACCTCCAGTTCCTCTCAATGTCTTAACAGCTCCTTGGCCATTTGCAATGTGGGGAATCAACATGATTGGAGAGATAAAGCCTACAACATCCAATGGACACCGTTTCATCCTGGTGGCCATTGATTACTTTACCAAGTGGGTCAAAGCAGCTTCCTTCGCCTCCATTACAAAGAATGTGGTTGCCCGCTTCATCAAGTAGAACCTCATCTGCCGGTATGGTATCCCCGATAGGATTATTACTGACAACGGTACAAATTTGAATAACACTATGATCACTGACCTGTGTGAACAGTTCCAGATTCAACATCACAATTCATCTCCCTACCGACTGAAGATGAACGGTGTTGTCGAAGCTGTAAACAAAAATATTAAGAAAATCATACAAAAGATGACAATCACCTACAAGGACTGGCATGAGATGTTACCGTTTGCTCTGCACGAGTACCATACCACGACACGTACATAAACTGGGGCAACACCCTATTCTTTGGTATACGGCATGGAAGCCATCTTACCTATCGAGGTTCAGATTCCCTCCTTGAGAATCATGAAGGATGCTGGTTTGAGTGAAGACGATTGGATTCAGACCCGGCTTGATCAACTTAACTTGATTGACGAGAAGAGACTTACTGCTGTTTGCCATGGTCAGGCATATCAAAAACGAATGATCAAGGCTTTCAACAAGAAAGTAAGACGCCAGGTATATCAAGTCGGGGATCTTGTAATCAAGAGGACCATCTTGCCGCAAAGTGATCCCAGGGGAAAATGGACTCCTACTTATAAAGGACCATTTGTGATCAAAAACATCTTTTCTGGAAGGGAAATGATTCTGACCACCATGGACGGCGACGACCTGCCGCACCCTGCGAATGCAGACACAGTTAAAAGATACTACGCAGAACGACCCGACAAGTCGAAAACCCGAAAGGGCGACTTGGGAAAAAATGGGCATCCCGGTGAATTGAAAACCCGAAAGGGCGGTCCAGGCAAAAGTTAGGGAATTAAAGCGTATGACTATGTCTCGTCGGATCACTTCAAGGACAATCTCTTCACGGACAAGCTCCAGGCTTCCGATCAGTTCAATCATCGTCTGACGAAGCAACAAATGGACAAGATATCCAGAGTTACAAAGGCTATAGCAGAATGGGAACCCCATGGAATTCTTTACACATAGCCATCTTTCTTTGTATAAATTTTTCTCATTTTTTTATGACAACATTCTCTTACTAGGATGTCTGTCTCCTTTGTACAAAATACTTACACAAAGTTAATACGAAGATATTTCAAAGTGCAGAAAACTATTTGCCTTTTCTTTTTCTTTACACTTGTGTTTTATTTGAAAACGTCCGATGGTTTATTAAATGAGCATATGCATTTGAATATAATCACTGTTTACAAATAAACGAAATGTGAAAGAATAATTACTGACAGGTTGAAAGGATAGGAAAACGTCTTTTGGCTATTCTAAGAGAAATCGCCAGCAGTACATCATCTGAATCCCCAACGGAGCTAAAACCTTGAAAAACATATCCCCAGCGGAATTAAATTTCAAAATCCTCGCCAGAATCCGAACTTCAAACTCCCAATCCCCGGTGGAGTCATATTTTCAAACCTTTAATTCTAATTAGAGTTAAAATCCTCAGAGAGCAGAAACTTTGGATCATAAATCCCCAACGAAGATGAAACCTTCTTCCCCAGCGGAGTCAAATTTCCAACTACCAATCCACAACAGAAACCATCCAATTTCTCCAGATTCCCCAACAAGTTATCTTAAAGTCTGAGAATCAACCAGATAACAATTAACTTTTATCCCCAACTAAGGATAGTTCCCCAGAAGATTGACATACAACCCAAACTCCTGAACCTTTTCCAAATAGGAATAAGCCTCTTCCCCCAGAGTATTGAACTTACTTTCCAGCAGGATAGCTTACTCTTCAGCAGTATAGCTATTCCCCACAAAGTTTTTACTACCCAACAGAATGAAGATTCTCATTCTTAATTCCCCAATTTGAAGTCTCCAGGGATTTATTTTCCCCTAGCAGATTGAAGATTCTCATTCTCGATTCACCAGTAAGGTTACCTAAGTTTTCATAACTCCCTAACATGAGTTTGTCTGAGCTTTTAATCCCCTGCAGATCGAAGATTTTCATTCTCACTTCTCCAGTGAAGCCTCCAAGGTTTCAATTCCCCAGAAGATTTAAGTTCCTCATTCTTATTCGCCGCAGAAGCCATCAAAGTCTTCCTTATTCTCCAGCAGATCAAGGTTTTCTTTCATCTAATCCCCAGTAGATATCTTCAGAGTTTCCCTATTCCCCAACCGAGCAAGAATTCCATTGGTGTACTCCCCAGCTACATTCATCAAAGTTCTCAGGATTCCCCAAGCAGGTTTTTCAAGTAGACTTGAAGGATCCCTATCCCCAGGAAAGTCATGAAGGATTCTCACATCCCACAGAAGTTGTCAAAGTTCTTGTTAATCCCCATAAGTTGCCAAGGATTTTCTATCCCCAACAGTGGTCCAAGGATTTCTCATCCTCAACAATCAAAGATTTTGAAACTCCAGCAGTGGTCATGGATTTATTTTCCCTAGCAGCAGTCAAGGATTTTATTATCTCCAGCCATCAAGGATTTATTTTCCTCAGCAAGACAGCTAATCAGCTTACATGCGCATACATAACATTCATATATCATAAACATTGATAAAACACATTTTATTGCATCATACATTTCATGCAACATAACTTTGTGTTTCAGCTAACATTTTACCCTTTTCAGGATAAGATTAAAAGCTATCTTTAATAAATATTCAAAGATTTCAGATACAGTACGGATACACTCCAAGACATGGAAGTCATTATGTTACTCATTCGGATCTCTTATTCAGATACAGTATGGATACACCCCAGACACGGAGGTCATTCTATTACTCATTCAAATTCACAATTAGATACATATTAGATACGCTCCAGACACGGAAGCCATTCTATTTCTCATTCAGACTTCAACAATCAGATATAGATTAGATACGCTTCAGACATGGAAGCCATTCTATTTCTCATTCAGATTCAACTATCAATTTCGAAGTACGGATGCACTCCATACACGGAAGTCATTCTGTCACTTATTCAGATCCCAGTTATAGTACGAATACACTCCAAACACGGATGTCATTCTGCTACTCATACAGATCTCAACTTCAGATACAGTCCAGATACGCTCCAGACACGGTAGCCATTCTGTCACTCATTCAAACTTTTCCCCAGCTCAGAGTTGCTCCATACACGGACGTCATTCTGTCGCCTATTCAGATTTCAGATTCAGATTTCAGATACAACTCAGATACGTTCTAGATACTGATACCATTCTGATGTTCATTCTCCTGATTTTCAATAAACATTTTGGATGGATTCTCTAAGCCCATCTCCAGCAAGATTCTATCACCTTCAAATGGCATCTTTAAGCCCATTCCCTCAACATTTTGACGAGTGCAAATTTACGGGCACTCTAGTGTCTAATCATCTTTTACCTTCGAGTCACAAACGACAAACTCGCCAATCTAACTCTTCAGGTTCAAGAAGATTGAACAGGGGCAGCTGTTTTACCCTAAAATTTTCCCTCTCATTTTATCAAGATTTCCCCTCACAAGACTCTTTGGACTCCAGACAAGATTAGGGTTTGCTCTGCTCAAAACATCTCCTTGCACTGTTGACCTGAAATTAGGGTTTGAGTTTGCACAGGGATTTTTGGACTTCCAATTCTCAAAGTGAATTTCATACTTCATGTTGGACTTATAAGATTGCCTATACCAAGTTTCAAGCTTTGAATAAAATTTTTGCCCAATCAATTGGACAGTTGACCTAAAAATCAACTATATTGGGGAAAAAGTCAACCGTGGCCAATTTACAGTTAAAACTCATAATTTTTGATCCACATAAACATTATAGACTCATATGAACCATTTGATCAATTTTGGACCACAACTCCTCAAGAAATTTGATCAGATCATCAAAAGGGCAAAATGGTCATTTTTAGGGTTTTGACTGCAGAAGGGCAATTTCTGATTTTTTTACCTAGCCAATAGAAAATTGGGTTCAAGCATGGATTCAAGGACTCAATGGAATCATCTTGACCTAATCACAAGGCTCAAAAGATCTCAAAAGCATTGGATTGACAGATGAATTTTCCAGTCAACTGATCAAAAATCAACTGTACACTAAAAAGTCAAACTTTGACTTTTTGGTCAAAATCAAGTGCCAAGGGTCATTTTTCATCAAGATGTGTCAAAACATGAAACTTGTTCACCAAGAAACCTAATTTTGCAAATTAGGGTTTAAGATTGAAAAATTTCATAACTTAGAAATTTTCTAAGTTATGAAATTTTCTTTTTTTTCCCCAACTTTGCCCAACTTTTTCACCACGATGCAATTGGATTCAAAGAAAACTTCCAACATGAAAGTTGTACTCCTCCACAAAATCTACAACGTTTATTCACAAAGTTTTCCCAAAAGAATCTTGGATCTCAAGTTATGATTTTATGAACAAGGGTCCAAAAACTTTCTAACTTAGTGAAATTTTGCCCTAGTTTAGGCAGGATTTTGACCTATCTTCATGGAAATTTTTCACCTAGTTCCCATTGGAATTTTAAAATTCATTTCAAATATGGATTGTAGAGCATGTTACAAGCTTTCCAAAATGTCCAAGAACTCTCCAAAATCATTTGTGGTTAGGGAGAATCGAAGGTTTGAATTTGGAAAAATGTCACTTTGATCCATGGCATTTTTCATGTTGACACAAGTTGTAATTTCTGTCCAGCCATGCTTGTACTTGCTTACAGGTCCTTAAACCCTTCCACACTCAAAAATTTAATGCAAACACATTGGTTAGAGGCATTGTTCTGAGCTTTAGAGGATTACACAAGGGTTTAATCCATTTTTGGCAAAAAGGCAACAATGCTATTTTCATAAAGCACAACTTTATGCATTTTTGTTTCTCTTGAGCATTGGACCATTCTTTCACAGCAAACAAAGTCCACAAAGATAGGGAAAAGTATACCAACTTTGTGCAGACCCTAAGCTAGATGGTACAAGCCTTTGCATGGTCACTTCTCATTTTTGCTTCAAAACCAAGAAACCTTGCAAAAACCACATAACTCTGGTATCTGTTATAACCAAGCTTTGTAAACATTTGAACCAAGTTTTGCATATGACATTGAGCCAAAAACACGAGCTAGCCAGTCCTCAAACACCTTTGAACACCAAAACACCAAAAACTTGCAAAATAGGGCAGCTTCTATATTTTAATTTCCAAAACAAAAACTACTCGTGCGTTTTGCCCCAAACCTTTTCCAACACACTCCATACAACCCACCTAAGCTATCCCAACCATTGGCCAGCAACTGTAACCTTGTTTTCAAGCTTCACCATTTTTGAATTCTGACTGTGCAGGTTGACTTCTACAAGCTTATTCAAGCAAGTTCAAAGCAAACTAAGCATTGGGGAAGGTCAAAGGAAGTTCAAGCAAGCTCACCAGCATCTCAGGCCTCACTGAAAACCCCTGCATTGCCATACTCGAGCTCAACTGAAACAGGTAAAGTTCAAACTTCTATCTCTCTATTTAGGAAACATTAGACTTAGGTTTGTGAATAAAAAATGTAGTACTCATTGCCCTTAAGCTGTACATATGCATAGATTTCATTTAAGTTAACTGTGTTGGGAGAATTTGAATGATGAACTTTTTGAAAAAACTAGGTTAGAAATTAGGGCCAGAGAAATTCTCTCTGGTCTTTGAGAGTTAGATTAAGTTTTTTATATGGTTAGAATCGTATGATCATGCTCTATAACTTTCATGTTACAAGTTTTTGTTTTTAAGCATTGAAACAGGAGATACGAATTTGTACATAGCGTGCATTTTCTTGTTCAAAGGTTGAAGACGAAGCTGGACTTTGGGCTGGGCCTGTTTGTTCCTACTATTTGCACCATCCTTTGTGCTTTTTGCACCCCCTGGCCCATTTGCTTATTTTCCATATTTTTTTCATTTTCTTTTTAGTTTCTGACTTTATTTTATTTTCCTAAACATTAAAGATTATCAAAAATATTTCCTTAAATTTTTATATTTTATTTTATTATTTTTTATTATTTTTTCTAGCATAAAAATAATTATTTTAATAATATACTTTTATTTTCTTTAATGAAAACTCATAAATAATACAAAAAATATCATATACTTTTATTTTTATTATTACACTCAAATAATATTTTCTCACATATTTTTATTTTTTAACATTTGTGTATATTTTTATTTAATTTATTGTACATAAATAAATAATATAATATATTTATATTTTCTTAAAATAAATTAGGGTTTCCACCCTTAATAAAAATAATCTTTTATTTTCTTATTTTTAATACATTAAATAATTTATTTTTACATACATAAAAATAATACAAAAAACATTTTTTGCATATTTATAATATATTGCATATTTACTTAATTGTCCATTTAAATATTTACTTATTTATTATTTGAACAAAGAATTCAATATGGTTGTAATAATCTTAGGGTTTTAATTTCTTGCAAAATAATCCCCTATTCAAATTTGTACCCCCCTCCCCATATCAATGTTGTAATAGCTTAAATTATTTTTACGCATTTATTGCTTTCAAATATGCCATGATAGCAAGATTAGGGTTTGTATGCAAAAATCCAAAATCAAACAAATAGCTTGACCTAATAAAAGACAAAATGCATGAAAATGACAACACAATGCACACAAGCGCCCCTAGGGTTTCATCCACTTGTTGCCTTAAAAATGGCCATGGTATGCATGTTAAGTATCTTGGCAAAACAAAACAAAACAAAAGATCATAGTCCCTCGATGACGTTATCTTGGTTGCCTATACAAAAATGATCTAGTCCCTCAAAAAATTTGCTAAAGATACTTAGCCCAATTGCTATCATGGTCATACGATGACCCGCGCCTGTCCCGTTTAACATCCAAACACAAGGTTGTTTACCAAATGCAATGGTAAAACAACACTGTAAAAGGGTTAAAAATGTGTAGGAAATATCTTTGAGTATATAGGGTAGATGCTCCTAGTTACTTGATCAAACTTGCAAACATCCTTGCTATTTTCAAACACACATCACAACACATTTCAAAACATTTCCCAAAACAAACTTTCAAACTTTCAAACATTGAAACATTTTTCAAAAGACAAAACACCTTTGTATACATTCAAACAAGAATCATTACAAAGGTTGCCACAACGATGGCCTCTTTTCAAAATACTTTCAAAACCACACACAAAGCACCATTTAAAACAATTGAAAAGCAAAAGCAAGTGATCTAAAACAAGTAACTAAGAGCCCATGGAAAACCATGGATGAAAAGGGTGCTAGCACCTTCCCTTTCCATAATCTACCCCCCGAACCCAAGAAAACATCTCAAAGGTCTTTCCTGTGCTTTTTGACCTTTCCTTTGGATAAATAAAAAGTCGGTGGCGACTCTTGCTAAACCAAAACATTTGTGAACACAAACGCAAAACCTCAAGTCAGTTCTCCCACCGCATCACAGTTTTGAAGCTTGGTTTTGAAGTAACTTGCAAAGTCATGGTTCCAAGGCAATGTAGGGTGGTTGATAGGCTTAGTGATGTTGCTTCTGAGCACTCATGTTGAGTGTGATCAAAATAAACAAGTTAGAGTCTCAAGGAGTAGACTTTGTGATTAAAGTCACTTTACAAGAATGGAAGTGTGATCTTTTTTCCTTAAATGGCCAAATGGATTGGATAATGCTTGAATCACTTGGATAATGGCTCAAAAGTTTGTGTAATCTTCTAATTATGGATTGATTTGGAGGTTAGAAGCCTGTAAAGTAAGATTATGCAGCATGGCTTGAAGATTTGGTTATGAACTTGTCACAAAAATGACCTATAATGCAATCTTAGTGTTGTACCCCAAAATTTCCCCTCCCATTTTTACTCAAAACATGCTCCTAAAGATCATCAATTGCTCAAGGTTGACCAAGAATTGACCAGACAAATTCTCCTCCTAAGCAATGAACCTCTAACTAGGGTTTCACTTTTCATCAGGATGTTTGAGCTCCCAAGGTATAAATGTTTTCCATGGTCCTAATATGCCCTCAATATTGTCCATGACAAATTTCATGCCTTGCACTACAAGTTTGCCCAATCAATTGCTCAAATGCATGAAAATCAATTGTACTAGGTCAAAAGTCAACTGTGGCCCATGTACAGTCAAACTTCAATATTTTTGGTCAACATCAACATTTTTAAGTGATATCCATCATTTGATCAAAGTTTGATCAAGATTCCTCAAGAAATACTCCTAATTCATCAAAAGTCAAAAATTGCTAAATTAGGGTTTCAATAGGAAAAGTCAACTGAACTTTGACCAAGAATAACTTTCACATACTTCATCCATTTCCCCCCAACAAAATCTCATATCAAAGATAATCTTATTCCATACAACTTCTCTTCATCCCTCAAGTCCAAGAAATGCACCATTTGAAAGATACAAGCTCATACATTACAAGTCATTTTTAGAAAGTCAACAAAAGTCACCTTTTTCCAAGACCTTTTAAATCAAGATAACATCTTCAAATGCAAAATTGATTAAAAGAGGGATTGGAATAGACATCTTGGGCTTTCCAAAAAATCCAAGATCATCATCATAAGATCAAAATTGAACAAGTTATGGCTTGCTCAAGTTGGGAAAATTGGGGAAATTTCAAGAAAAGTGCATTGAGCAAATTTGAAGTTTTAAGGAAAGGGTTTAATTTATTGGATTTCAAACATCTTCTTAAGATTATAGAGGACCCATAAAACCATTTTTTCATAGTCTTGATTTTTTTTTGCATTTTATATTAATTTTATTTAATTAAAAATCAAATAAATTAAAATTATTGCAAATTATATGGGCCATTATTGTTTGGGCTTGGTTTGATGCATGGAGAGGCCCCATATTTGGTGTACAACAAGGCCAACATTGTCTAGGTGCATTCAAATTTGAAAATGGATAATATTCATTGATTTTGGCCAAGGTTACAAATCATGATTCATGGCCTTGAAACATCATGTTTAAGGCTGTTTAAACTTTGTTTTCTTGTCTCCTACCATCTCATATATAAATACAAGACATGGACAAGCTTCAAGGACGGACACACAGCCTGGAAAAACTCTACACATTTTGAAAAAAAATATCAAAATTGTCAAATTCAAGTGTCAGGTTCCAGCCTTCCTTAGTACAAACCAAGGATCCTAATCCACTCCTGGAGGTCCCCTGAAAGGTTTACCATCATTACCAAGCCCTGAAGCATCAAAAAACCTCACAACCAGCCTTCACGGTTTGCTTCTTTCCTAAAATTCATTTTGCTCGAATCATGTGATATAAATCCATTTTGACCATGCAATTTTGTTTATTTGAGTATTTGCAAGCTTCTTGTATAGTTGGATTGCAGTTTTGATGCAGGTATCACAATTTTCCATTTTTAGGGTTTGACCTTTCAAATTGGTTTTTTTACAATGGCCAAAATTAGCCTAAACTAAAGACTCCATTGTGCCCAGGAGGTTGAGGCCAATCAATCCATGGCCTCACATTGGATTTATGTTGCATATTCTATTTTTTTAGTTGCAGGTGCTATAGTCATAGGCCAAAATTGTCACTATAGGTCTTAGCATCTAAAACGATAGATGGAGGAAGGGGACGAAGTGTGGCAGTGTCCCATTGGCCAATTCAAATAAAGCGCACATTTTTTTAATATATCTGGGCATTTTTCTTATATTACATTATTCTTCTATTTTATGTAACGAATGAACAAATGGCTCAGTTGGTAAAGGCGCGTGCATATGAGGGAGATGACCTGGGTTCGAGTCCCAGGTCCAACATTTTTATATTTTTTGATTTGTTTCATGTAGATTCCATGCGCTATGCTACCTGGGGTCCACCATACTCCATTTAACCATCATCATCAGAGTCCTAACTGATCATATCTAACGCATCCCATCTGCAGGCCCACCATGCACCCTCAAGACCACTCCACACCTGATCCAGCATTGGCCTGGGCCTTTACAGCATTGGGCCCAGCAAAATTCATTTCTCACCCCCATTTTGTTTTAGACATCTCAGGCCCATTTTGTATTCTTTTATTTGTTTTAGTTTTTTTTTTGTTATTATTGTCTTGATTAATTATTTAATAAACTAATAATAAAAATAAATCATAAAAAATATTAGTTTTAGTTTTTAATTGAACTAATTTTGTAATTTAATTAAATAAATATTTAACTATTTTCTTTAATTTAAAATAAATTAGAACTTAGGACTTATTTAGATTTGATTTTCATAATAAAAAGCTAGAAAATTAATTAAACTTTCTTTTCTTAATTTAATTTTCCAAATAGACTTTAGGATATTTTCAATTTAATTATTTTCTTAAAATAAAAAAAACAACTAAAAGATTTTTTTTTGCTTAGTATTTTCTTAGTTTTCTTTTAGACGTAATATTCATTTCGCGCGCATTATTTTTGTTCTCATATTTTTATAATAATGCAACTGTATACCGATATGTAATAGATTAAGTAGGACTTTTTTTACCGTTTTCTTTATTTTTCCCTAAAGCATTGTACAATGTAAATCCCCTCCCCAAAGCCATGTAATAGTCTAGGATTTTACCTTCTGCATTTTATATTCCGCAATATATATTACTGCTAGTAACTAGACGTGTATGGCAAGACTGAAACTAAAACATTAGCAAAACCTGATAACGCAAGATAAATAACATGACTCAAACACAATTCCACATGCGCACCTCCAGGGTATCCCACTTTGGTTGCCTTCAGAAAACGGTCACAATTCTCAAAACGTGAGGAGTTTTAGTGGTTGTCCTCTAGTTTGAAAGATCACAAGTCCCTCGATGACCCTCTCGATGTACAAAGTACGCCTTTTCGAGTACAAAGTAGATAGCTGTTAGAAGTTTGCTCAAAACATCTTTACAGTTACACAAAAAAACTATTTTTCAAAAAAATATTTTCAACACACTTTGTATACTTTATCCATATTCCCGAGAAACATTACAAAAGTCTGCCATACCAAGGCATTTTCAAAACAAACTTTCAAATGCACAACACACAAGGTATTTCAAAATGAGCAAACCTCTAAGAACCCGTTGATAACTATAGATGGAAAGGGTGCTAACACATTCCCTTTCCATAATTTACCCCCTTACTCAGAAAATCTCGAAAAGGTCTTTTTCTGTTCTTTTCACCCTTTCTTTTGTTGGATAAAAGAAAAGTCAGTGGAGACTCTTGCTTACCGCAACATTTGAGAATAAAAAATGCAAAAACAGTATATAAACAATCAGTTCTACCACCGTATCACAGAACTGGCGACTCTGCTGGGGAAAAATATCAAAAAAGTGGGGTTACCTTAGAGCTAAGTTCATCTTTAAAACTGCTTTCATTTGTGTGTTTTTATGCTTTACTTTTGAGGGCTTGTTTGGGTTGTTACTATAGATCCTACACCCGGATCTGGGGCACCTTATTAGGTAAGTAGCAATAATTCATGGAAGTTGTACAAAATAGACCGATATGGACGAAGTGATAGCTACGTTAGCGTGATACTTTGGTTTGTACTAATGTTCCTTGAGCTAGTCAAGGATAACATTAGGCTTCCTTAGTGTCATTAAGAGCTAACTGACCTTTAGAACCTTTAATTGACTCATCCTAAGCCATTAGAAAGTAGTGAGATGGTCGGATTTGGTTCCGACCGAAGATTGGTTGATACTCGATACTACACTCATTGAGACTAGACTTTTGGGATATTCTGGCTGCAATACTTCGGTGCTTGAGCTAGAACAATGCCTAAAAGAAAGTTCAGTGATACGAGACTCCTTAGAACCCGGTTACTATTAATAGGACAAGTTGAGCCAACTGAAACTTCAAGAGGGTACTTACCTTTAAAACTCATGCAAGCCTTTAAACCTAAGGTGTCTGTGTGACTTGTTTGTGTTTGATATACTTGTGATTTCAAAGCATAACCATAACATCATAAACAACATAACATGTCATGTACACTAACCATTTCAAGAGCCTATGAATTTATCTCTTATCTATTTTGTTGGTCATGGATTCAGCTAGCAGAAAAACCATCCGAATCAATTTTGTAGAAATCCCTCCCAAACTCAAAGAATTGGTTTCAAAGGTTCCTGAGAGTTCCTCATTCAACAAGAGACATGGATACTTGCTCAGTTTGGTTTCTACCAGTTTTGACGAAGGTTTGATGAGTGTCTTATTCCAGTTCTTCGACCCTAAGCACCATTACTTCACATTTCCAGACTATCAGTTGGTGCCTACGTTGGAAGAATTCTCCAAAATACTCAGTTTCCCTATATTGGGGCAGATACCCTTTACCAGTTTAGAACAAGATCCAACTGCTGAAGATGTTGCCATAGCTTTGCATTTAAAACCATCTGACATTGAGTCCAATTGGGAAAGGAGGAGTGGAGTTAAGGGCCTCCTCATAAGTTTCCTGATGAAGAAATCCCAAGTATTCCTAGACGCTATGAGTTACCATGCCTTTGAAGATGTGTTAGCTCTTTTGATCTACGAGTTGGTTCTGTTCCCCAATTCAGACCAATTTGTAGATGTCAATGCCATCAACATTTTCCTTACTCACAATCCATTGCCTATATTACTCATGGATATTCTGCACTCACTCCATACACGCACCACGAAGAATCAAGGGACTCTTATGTGTTGTATACCTCTACTCTATAGGTGGTTTATTTATCACCTTCCTCGATCAGTAATGAAGAATGAATTAGGCTTAAGATGGAACCAGAGATTAATGTCTCTTTCTTACTCTAACATATATTGGTGCCCTCTCTCCCAAGAAGACATATCTTTCATTGATCGCTGCAGAGAATTCCCCAATGTACCACTCCTTGGAATTAAAGGGGGCATCACCTACAATCCCTCTTTAGATTTACATCAGTTAGGGTATGCCCGGAGGGATGGTCCTCATGATATTCTCATTCAAGATATTGTGTTCGACAATTCAAATGATCTGCAAGGTTATCATCAGAAGTTCATCCGCGCTTAGGGAATGGTTAAGAAGACTGATAGCAGGACTCTAGGGCACAAGAACTCCATCCCTTTGGAGCCATACCTCAAATGGGTGCAAACTCGCTCTCAAAATCTTATGATGCCTTATGCTTCTATTCTACCAGTGATTTCAGAGCCTATTGTTCAAGGGGTCGAGTCTCGCATCATTGTTCATCCTGATATTCCAACAAACTTCGAAGAATTGAAAAAATCTTGGATACAGCTCAAAGAAGAATGAGATACCTTTGAGTCCCAATTCTATGCCAGTGAGAAAAAGGTGTTGGAACTGACAAAGCGGCTTCACGAAGAGCAGAATCTCAACGCCTACCTTAGCACCAAAAGGAAATGTCCTTGGGAGACTTAGAAGTTTTAGAAGTTTCTTATTTGTTATTCCTTTGTAAACTTTAATTTCATTTGAGATTACTAATAAAAAGTATTTGTTTCTGTTTTGGTTAAAAGAGTTTAAATTCTATAAAGCCCTTAAAAACATCGCATACATATATCATACATATCATTGCATGAACAGGTTTTAGGACATGTTTCTTATCTTCTTCGCTGTTTATTTCAGCAATGGCTCTTGAACAAACTGTTAAGGAGCTTCAAGCACAAAATGCCCAATTCCAAGAAATGTTCCTGAATCTGGCTAAGGGACAAGAAGACTTGAAAGCTTTGATTCTCAAGGACAAGAAGAAGAGGCTAGTGGGTGTTCTGAATTTGGGAAAAAGTTTCAAAGGACCAGTGAAGCACATTTCAAAGCTCACAACTCCTTTATGAGAGAGAGATAATCAGGATGGAGAGCCAAGAGAAGAAGACCACAGCATGAGGGAGTCTAAAGAAGATGAACCTGACTATTATGAGGAGCAGTATCCTTCTGCTGATGATAAATACAAACAAATGGAGGATCGGCTCAATGCCATAGAGATACAAAGGGTGCCTAGGTTGGATTTTGAAGAGCTAGGACTGGTCTTATGGGTGGTCATCCCGCGGAAGTTCAAGGTCCCTACATTTGCTAAGTACGACGGTGTCTCCTGCCCTAAGCTACATTTAAGATCGTATGTCAGGAAAATTCAACCCCACACTACTGATAGAGATCTATGGGTACACTTCTTCCAGTAAAGTTTGGCATAAACTCAGCTGGAATGGTTCTATTTACTAGAAAGAACCAATGTGTGTAATTGGGAATATCTGTCTGCTGCTTTCTATAAGCAGTACCAATATAATGCTGACTTCACCCCGACTCGTACACAGTTGTAAAACATGTTTATGGGTTCCGGTGAGGGTTTTAAGGACTATGCCCAAAAATAGAGAGACCTTGCGGTAAGAGTCCATCCTCCACTGTCTTATAGGGAGCTAGTAGACATGTTCTTGGGCACATTATCCGGGCTATTCTTTAACCACCTAATCGGAAGTTCTTCTGCTGGGTTTACGAAATTGATCTTGACAGGTGAACAAGTAGAGGCTGGCATTAAAAGTGGTAAGATACGGAGGGATACATCCTCCAGCACTGCAAAGAAACCATTCACAGGGAAAAAGGAGGTCAATGCTGCTTATGGCCAAATAAATCTTAACAAAATTGAGCACCGTCCAACGATATGGGCTTTTATGATTTCCAATTCTGCATCAAACCGACAACAGAATAATCAGTCCAGAACAGATAAGCCAAGGAGACAGTTTACCCGGATCAACATGACCCTATCTCAGGTTTTACCACACCTGCTGAAGTCCAATTTGGTTACCCTGAAAGATGCTCCCAAGAATCCCAACACTACATCTCCTCACTACAATGCAAATGCTCGGTGTGCTTACCATTCTGAAAGTTCGGACCATGATACAAACGACTGTTGGACTTTGAAGAATAAAGTGCAGGATTTGATTAAAGCAAAGGAGATTGAACTTGACGCTCCTGAGACTCCTAATGTTATTATTGACCCTATGCCCAAGCACGACCGCGGTGTCAATGCTATTGATGATGACACGTTTTTTGCTTCTGTGGATGAATTGGCTGCTCCACTCCTGACTATTAAGAAGAATCTCTTGCAGGCCGGTTTATTTCCAGGTTTTGGTGAAAGTTGCCACTTATGTTTATCCTTACCTAATGGTTTCCATTTATTGAAAGAAGGCATTTAGTGCCTGATGGATGATAAAGAAATCCTGTTTGAAAAGACTCCAGTTAAAAGTGTTCCATGTGAAGATGTTTCTATCATTACCATTTCCTCTAATCCTCCTAAGGTCTCCTCCAAAAGACCTGTAAGGATTACATCTAATCTGAAAGTTGCTCCGTTGATAATTACCTTCCCTGGACCTATACCATATTCCTCAAATAAAGATGTTCCCTGGAACTATGGGGATGACGTCTATTACCATGTCATCAAGCAAGATTTGCTGATTGTTAAATATGAAGATGTCGAAGACTCTGATCATGAAGTTAGTGATATTTCCAGGACCAGTAAGATAATAAGAAACAAAAGAGTTTTCTCCCCCGAGATCTCTCCTCCTAAAACTGTTTCCACTTTTTAGATCATCCCTACTACTACTCCTGTCAATATTCCTATGACTACTCCTGATGCTAGCCCTACTGCTACCCTTGCCACTGAGTCGACAGAGACTCGGGGCAAAGAGATATTGGTTGAGCCTGTCCATACGAAGGCACACCCAGAAGCCATCCATGAGACTTCTAAGAAGGAAATGGAAGAGATCTTAAAAATAATCAAGAAAAGTGATTACAACATGGTTGAACAACTGGGGAAGACCCCTTCCAAGATCTCAATGCTGGCCCTGTTACTGTGCTCTGAAGCCCATGCCAAGGCTTTAGTGAAATTACTCAAGACTGCTCACGTGCCTCAAGAAACCTCTGCTGATCAATTGGAAGACTGTGTATCCAGTTTGACTACTGACAATGGGCTAGGTTTCTCTGATGCTGATTTGACTCCCAGAGGAAAGAAACATAATGATGCCCTGCATGTCTCTATCAATTGCAGGGGCACTACTTTGGCCCATGTTCTAGTGGATACAGGTTCATCATTGAATGTTCTACCCAAGAATGCCCTTGACAGGTTAGATTGCGAAGGATTGACTCTGAAGCCTAGTAACATTGTGGCGAGAGCCTTCGACAGTTCTAAAAGAATGGTGCATGGGGAGGTGGACATCCCTATCAAAGTGGACACTCAGACTTTTAATTCTACTTTCTATGTGATGGACATCCGCCCATCTTACTCCTGTTTATTGGGTCGACCCTAGATCCACGGGGCTGGTGCTGTAACTTCCACCCTACATCAGATGCTGAAGTACCCAGTCAATGGGAAGATTATCACAGTTCACGGGGAGGAGGATTACATGGTAAGCCACCTGAACTCTTTCAGGTACATTGAAATGGACAGAGAGTTCATTGAGACCCCCTGTCAGAACTTTGAGGAGGTTCCACAGACCGTTGCTGCAACCAAAACCTCTGCCAGTATTCCAAATACTACCAGGCCTCCGCTGAAGATGGCTTCTCTGAAAGATGCCAGAGCAGTTGTTGAAGAAGGTGTGTGTATAATTTGGGGCCAACTTCCGGATATTCCCTACAAATCTGATAAATTTGGTTTGGGTTTTACATCAGGAGCTCAAAGGGCTGTTCTTCGTGCTCGTGCCGGAGGATCACCCCTACGCATCAGCAATCATGGGGTGCTTTAGAGGACAGTGACAGTGACTGTGACATAGACCAGTGAATCTTCCCAACTGTTAGTGGAGGACTCACCAACTAGAAGGCTAAAGGCTTTGTGTCAATTACTTTTATTCAGGAGTAATTGTCCTTTTTTGTTTTTTGATATGTAATAAATGAATAATACAATCTCTAAAACCCAGTGTCTTACCCGAGGTGCAATGGTTTATTTGTGAGGGTTATCATGTTTCATTTTCATATGTCATTAATAAAAGCATTGAACGTTTTTACATATAAATTTTGCGCTCTTTTCCTTTCTTTTCTGCTTTTTACTTTATCAAAACAGCTATGCTCTGACACACACGCAAATATCAAACTGCAGATCCACATCCACTTTGGATCCCATTAATAACGGTTCTGCTATTACTCATTATGACTTTGAAAATCTAATCAACCAAGCCGAGGATGAAGGTGGGGAAGATTGTGAGGTATCAGGAGAGCTTTCAAGACTGTTACAACAGGAAGAAAGGGCAATACAACCTCATGAGGAGCCAATTGAGACAGTACCTTGGGTACTGAAGAGGACAGAGAAGAAGTCAAGGTAAGTGCTAACTTGGAGCCCAGTGTCAAACAACGGTTAATACAGATTCTACATGACTATGTTGAGGTTTTTTTCCTGGACATATGAAGACATGCCGGGACTTGACACTGATATTATGGTCCATCGCCTGCCTATAAAAGAGGATTACCCTCCAGTGAAACAAAAAGTTCGTCGTATGCGGCCGGATATGTCAGAAAAGATCAAGGCTGAAGTCATAAAACAATTTAATGCCGGTTTCTTAGCTGTCACGTCTTATCCACAATGGGTCACCAATGTTGTTCCAGTACCTAAGAAGGACGGTAAGGTACATATGTATGTGGATTACAGAGACTTGAACAGGTCAAGCCCCAAGGATGGCTTTCCGCTTCCTCATATTGATGTTCTGGTTGACAACATCGCACAACATAAAGTATTCTCCTTCATGGATGGTTTCTCCGGATACAATCAAATCAAAATGGCACCCGAGGACATGGAGAATACAACCTTCATCACACAGTGGGGCACTTTCTGTTACAAGGTTATTCCATTTGGGTTGAAGAATGTTGGGGCAACCTACCAACGGGCCATGGTAGCTTTGTTTCATAATATGATCCATCACGAGATAGAGGTCTATGTGGATGATATGATAGCCAGGTCTCAAACTAAGGAGGAACACCTTGATCACTTACAGAAACTATTAGACAAGCTGAAGAAATACAAACTGAGGCTAAACCCGAATAAGTGCACTTTCAGAGTAAGATCCGGTAAGCTCTTAGGCTTCGTAGTCAGTGGTAAAGGCATTGAAGTGGATCCTACAAAGGTCAAAGCTATACAAGAAATGCCAACTCCTCGCACTGAGAAGGAAGTTAGAGGAATATTGGGACACTTAAACTACATAGCCAGATTCATTTCACATCTGACCGCTACTTGTGAGCCAATCATCAAATTACTGAAGGAAGATCTAGCAGTGAAGTGGAATGACGATTTCCAAAACGCCTTTGACAAAATCAAGGAATAACTTCAAGAGCCTCCAATTCTGATTCCTTCGGTTGAAGGAAGACCTCTGATCATGTACTTAACGGTATTAGAGAACTCAATGGGGTGTGTGCTGGGGAAGCATGGCGAGTCTGGTCGAAAAGAGCATGCAATATACTACCTTAGAAAAAAGTTTACCGACTGTGAAACAAGATACTCATTGCTCGAGAAAACATGTTGCGCTTTAGCATGGGCTTATTACCGACTAAGATAGTATATGTTGACCCACACTACTTTGTTGATATCTAAAATGGATCCTATCAAGTACATCTTTGAGAATCCTGCTCTCTCCGGAAGAATAGCAAGATGGAAAATGATCCTGACCGAACACAAAATTCAATACACAACCCAGAAAGCAATTAAGGGAAGTGTACTAGCTGACCGTTTGGCTCATCAGGCTGTGGATGACTACCAATCCATGAATTTTGAGTTCCCGGACGAGAACATCATGTTAGTAACTGATTGTGAAGAACCTGGACCGGATGAAGGACCTGAAAAAGGATCCTGATGGACTATGGTTTTTGACGGGGCTTCCAACGCTCCTAGCAATGGCATCGGTGTTGTGATCATATCTCCTGAGGGATGTCACACTCCTTTCACTGCCAGGTTATATTTCAACTGTACCAACAATATGGCTGAGTATGAAGCATGTATCATGGGTCTCAAAGTTGCAATCAATTTAAGGGTCAAGTTCTTAAGTGTATTTGGAGACTCAGCTTTGGTCATCAGCCAAATCAAAGGAGAATAGGACACGAAGCATCCTAATCTCATCCCATACAAAGAGCATGTGTTGACGTTAATCCCATACTTTGAAGAAATTACCTTTGAGCATTTTCCACGAGAGGAAAATCAACTAGCGGACGCGCTAGATACGATGTCATCCATGTTCAAGGTCAGGTGGGATAATGAGGCTCCTCAGATCACCATTGAGAAGATGGACGAACCAGCATACTGTCAGGAGATTGGTACTAAAGACGTAGTGGACAAGCCTTGGTTCCATGAAGTCAAAAGATATCTCGAAAGCCAAGAATATCCCGAAGGAGCTTCAGTCAATGATAAGAAGTTACTAAGAAGGTTCTCTGTTAAGTTCTTTCTCAGTAACAGGATCCTCTACAAGCGCAACCATGAATCTACCTTGCTTCAGTGTGTAGACAAGAGTGAGTCAGAAAGGATTATGGCTGACTTACACGAAGGTACCTTTGGCACTCATCCCAGTGGGCACTCAATGGCTAAAAAGATCCTATGGGTAGGATACTACTGGTCCACCATGGAAACAGTCTGTTATCAGCATTCACGAACTTGTCACAAATGCCAAATCTATGTTGACAAGGTACATGTGCCTCTGGTTCCTCTGAACGTCTTAACTGCTCCGTGGCCATTCGCAATGTGGGGAATTGACATGATTGGAGAAATTAGACCTACGGCTTCTAATGGGCATTGCTTCATCCTGGTTTCCATTGATTACTTCACAAAGAGGGTCTAGGCAGCTTCATTTGCTTCTGTTTCCAAGAACGTCGTAGCCCGATTCATCAAGTATAATATTATCTATCGGTATGACATCCCAGAAATAATCATTACAGATAATGGTACCAATCTCAACAACACTATGATCACCGAGCTTTGCACGCAATTCAAGATTATGCATCATAACTCTTCCCCTTATCGACCGAAGATGAATGGCACTGTTGAAGCTGCTAACAAAAATATGAAGAGAGTCATACAAAAGATGACGATGACATAAAAATTGGCATGAGATGTTACCATTTGTTCTTTATGGTTACCGCACCATAATGCATACATCAACAGGGGCAACTCTTTTCTCTTTGGTATATGGTATGGAAGCTGTCCTACCCATTGAGGTCCAAATACCTTCCTTGAGAATCATGAAGGATGCAGGTTTGAATAAAGACGAATGGGTCCAGACTCGACTTGACAAATTAAACCTGATTGACGAGAAGAGGCTCGTGGCTGTTTGCCATGGTCAGATATACCAAAAACATATGATCAAAGCTTTCAACAAGAAGGTCAGACGTCAGGTATATCAGGCTGGTGACTTGGTAATCAAGCACATCATACTTCCGCAAGGTGATCCCAGGGGAAAATGGACTCCCACATACAAAGGGCCATTTGTAATCAAGAATATATTCTCTGGTGGAGCCATGATCCTAACCACTATGGACGGTGACGACCTTCCGCACCCGGTAAATGCGGACATAGTTAAAAGATACTACGCATAAACAAAGACCCGCTAGGTCGACTGGCCTAGGAAAAAATTAGGGCATCCCAGAAAACAAAAAGGGTTGGGGCAAAAATTAGGGATATACATAAAAAAATCTGTACACCCGGCAAGTCGAAAACCTGAAAAGGCGGCTTGGGCAAAAAAGGGTATCCCGGTGGACTGAAAACTCGAAAGGGAAGTCTAGGAAAAAGTTAGGGATTTTAAAGCGTATAACTATGTCCCACTGGATCACCTTACAACCAATCTTTATTATCAACTATCAAGCTCAAGCGGTACTAATCAATCCAATCAGCTTCGGACAATTAGTGAAAATGACGAGATGCTCAAGGACATAAAGGCAATAGCACAATAAGAACCCAATTAGATTATTTCACATAGCTATATTTATTTGTATACTATTTTGTATAATTTGTATTCTTATGACAACATTTTATTACTAGGATGTCTGTCTCCTTGTACAAAAACACTTACTCAAATTAATACAAAACTACTTCTTTGAAAGTTGCAAATTTCTGTTTTTATTTTTTCTGTTTTGTGTGCGAAAACTTCCAGTGATTATTTTTGAACATATGTAATCGAATATGATTAATAATGACATTTGATAATGACTTTATGAAATAGGAAAATATCTAAGTGCCATCCACAAGGTCCCCGCAGATGTCTTCCACGACAGATACCTTCTCCAGCAGGTACAGAGGCAGTGGCATTCTACTACAAGGTCACTACCATATTTTCATAAGGTAACCTATTGATGTCAGTTGTTCTCGCATCCCCGGCAGAAGCAAAAATCTCCAATTACTGCTCCAAAATCCCTAGTGAAATTGCTAAGCTTCTCAAGATTCCCCTACAGGAATTCCACAAAATCCCCAAGCAATTTATGGAGTTCACATTCCGCAACAAAGTTTTGTAAAACTCAAGTAGTTTATAAAACCTTATCCATAGTAGAATTTATTTCTCTAGCTACGGAAGTTCATCCCCCAGTGAAGTTTATTTCTCCAAATTGGTGAAACATTCCAACAGAACTCTTCCTCTTGGCAAAATCATTCTCAAACAGAAGTCGAAGATCCTCGGAAGAGAAAAGGAATCGCCAACAAAACTATCTCTATTAATTGTCCCCAGCGAAAATTGAAGAAAAACTTTCTTCACTCACCAATAGCAGTCCAGGATTCAGCTCCCCAACGCTCTTCAACAGCAGTCAGGGATTTATTTTCCCAGACAAAGATATTGCACAACAGCATTACATGTTCATGCATCATGGCATGTGCATACAAATACATATATCATTATCTCATTTATTTTGGGAGCATCATGCAATTCATATATCGTGACATTGCATGAAACTGATTTTACCTTTTTAGGTTCAATTAACAAACAGACAAATGCTATCAACCTTAACAACAGGTCAAAGATTAATGCCCGAAACCAGACGGGGAAACTATCTGCACGACCAAGTGGTATGAACTCCCGAAACAAGACGTGTTTACCAACAAATGCAGCAGGCTACAGATTAATGCCTGAGACCAGACGAGGAAACTATCTATGTGACCAGTAAAAAACGTTCCAGATTAATGCCTGAAACTAGCCAGGAAAACTATCTATGGACGACCGACTGTGGATTAATACCTGTAACGAGCCAGGAGAACTATCTACATGAAGAGATTGAAGATTAATACCTGTAACAAGCCGGGAAAACTATCTTTCTTTCTTAAGCCAGAGATTAATACCTGAAACCAGATAGGACAAATATTTTAATGACCAAACAAAAACATAGTTCCAGATTAATACCTGTAACAAGCCAGGACAACTATCTATGGACGACTGACAAATTTTCAAATTCCAGATTAATACCTGAAACCAGACAAGACAACTATCTGTGAACAAGTTGATTGTAGATTAACACCTGAAACCAGACATGAAAGCTATCTACATGACTAGACGAAGCAATCTTACATGGGTTCCTTCTCGGTATCCAGGTGTAGTTTAACACTGACTCGTCCTGAAACGGCTCTATACAGGCTCTTTCTAGTACATTTCCCGATAATGGTTAATTCCATTATCCCTAGCAAATTATTGTGAAACCTGGATTTCAACCAGAAAGTAGTAAACTTTCATCTCTCCATACCAGAGATAACTCCTTAGTAGAGCCTTGGACAACTGAAGTTCCTAGACTCGATTCTCCACAGAGTTTTCCTCAAGCAGGAGAACAACAGAAACTCACATTCCCCAGCGGATTCTTCTTCAGACAGCAGGAATAGGGACCCCCAAAGGGACTATGTGTGAAATCAGCATCTGCTTTAGATGGCATCCTTAAGCCCATCTCCGACGACTCTCAATCATCTTGCCCAAAATGGCATCTGTAAGCCCATTCCCGACATTATCAACCAACAATATTACTTCACGCGAGTGCAAATTTCTAGGCACTTTAGTGTTCAATCATCTTCCACCTTCATATCACGAAAGCCAGACAAGCCAATCTAAATCCTCAAGTTTAAGAAGATTGAACAGGGGCAGATGTTGTACCCAAAAATTTTCCATCCCATTTTTACTTAAAACATGCTCCTAAAGATCCTCAATTGCTCAAGGTTGACCAAGAATTGACCAGACAACTTCTCCTCCTAAGCAATTAACCTCTAACTAGGGTTTCACTTTTCATCAAGATGTTTGAGCTCCAAAGGTCTCAAATGTTTTCCATGGTCCTAATATGCCTTCAAGATTGTCCATGACAAATTTCATGCCTTGCACTATAAGTTTGCCCAGTCAATTGCTCAAATGCTTGAAAATCAATTGTACTAGGTCAAAAGTTAACTGTGGCCCATGTACAGTCAAACTTCAAGGTTTTTGGTCAACATCAACATTTTGAAGTGATATCCATCATTTGATCAAAGTTTGATCATGATTCCTCAAGAAATACTCCTAATTCATCAAAAGTAAAAATTTGCTAAATTAGGGTTTCTACAGGAAAAGTCAACTGAACTTTTACCAGGCATAACTTTCACATACTTCATCCATTTTCCCCCAAACAAAGCTAATATTTAATATAATCTCATTCCCTATAACTTCTCTTCATCTCTCAAGTCCAAGAAATGCACCATTTGAAGGATACAAGCTCATACATTACAAGTCATTTGTAGAAAGTCAACAAAAGTCACCTTTTTCCAAGACCTTTTACATCAAGATAACATCTTAAAATTCAAAGTTTATCAAAATAGGGATTGAAGTAGACATCTTGGGCTTTCCAAAAAGTCCAAGATCATTATCACGAGATCAAAATTGAGAAAGTTATGTCTTTCCCAAGTTGGGAAAATTGGGGAAATTTCAAGAAAAGTGCATTGAGAAAATTTGAAGTTTTAAGGCAAGGGTTTAATTTATTGGATTTCAAACTATAGGACCCCTAAAACCATTTTTGCATAGTCTTGATTTTATTTGCATTTTATATTAATTTTATTTAATTAAAAATCAAATAAATCAAAATTATTGCAAATTATATGGACCATTACTGTTTGGGCTTGGTTTGATGCATGGAGAGGCCCCATATTTCGTGTACAACAAGGCCAACATTGTCTAGGTGCATTGAAATTTGAAAATAGACAAGATTCCTTGATTTTGGCCAAGGTTACAAATCACCTTTAATGGCCTTGAAACATCATGTTTAAGGCTGTTTAAACTTTGTTTTCTTGTCTCCTACCATCTCATCTATAAATACAATACATTGGCAAGCTTTAAGGATGGACACACAGCCTGGAAAAATTCTACACATTTTGCAAACAAATATCAAAGTTGTCAAATTCGAGTTTCAGGTTCCAACCTTCCTTAGTCCAAACCAAGGATCCTAATCCACTCCTGGAGGTCCCCAGAAGTGTTTACCATCATTACCAAGCCCTGAAGCATCATAAAACCTCACAACCAACCTTCACGGTTTGCTTCTTTCCTCAAATTCATTTTGCTCGAATTATATGATATAAATCCATTTTGACCATGCATTTTTGTTTATTCGAGTATTTGCAAGCTTTCTATATAGTTGGATTACAGTTTTGATGCAGGTATCACGATTTTCCATTTTTAGGGTTTGACCTTTCGAATTGGGTTTTTTACAATGGCCAAAATTAGCCTAAACTAAAGACTCCATTGTGCTCAGGAGGTTGAGGTCAATAAATCCATGGCCTCACATTGGATTTATGTTACATATTCTATTTTTTTTGAGTTGTAGGTGCTATAGTGACAGACCAAAACTGTCACTATAGGTCTTATCATCTAAAACGACGGATGGAGGAAGGAGACGAAGTGTGGCAGTGTCCCATTGGCCAATTCAAATAAAGCGCGCATTTATTTTTATTTTTAATATATCTGGCCATTTTTCTTATATTACATTATTATTCTATTTTGTGTAACAAATGAACAGATGACTCAGTTGGTAAAGGCGCGTGCATATGAGGGAGAGGACCTGGGTTCGAGTCCCAGGTCCAACATTTTTATATTTTCTGATTTTTTTCATGTAGATTCCATGCGCTATGCTACCTGGGGTCTACCATACTCAATCAAACCATCATCATCAGAGTCCAATCTGATCAGATCTAACACATCCCATATGCAGGCCCACCACACACCCTCAAGACCACTCCACACCTGATCCAACATTAGCCTGGGCCTTCGCAGCATTGGGCCCAGCAAAATTCACTTCTCACTCCCATTTTGTTTTAGACATCTCAGACCCATTTTGTATTCTTTTATTTGTTTTAATTTTTTTATTTATCATTTTCTTGATTAATTATTTAATAAACTAATAATAAAAATAAATCATAAAAAATATTAGTTTTAGTTTTCAATTGAACTAATTTTGTAATTTAATTAAATAAATATTTAACAATTTTCTTTAATTTAAAATAATTTAGAACTTAGGATTTATTTAGATTTGATTTTCATAATAAAAAGCTAAAAAATTAATTAAACTTTCTTTTCTTAATTTAACTTTCCAAATAGACTTTAGGATAATTTCAATTTAATTATTTTCTTAAAATAAAAAAACAACCAATAGATTTTTTTGCTTAGTATTTTCTTAGTTTTCTTTTAGACGTAATATTAATTTCACGCGCATTATTTTTGTTCTCATATTTTTTATAATAATGTAACTGTATATCAGTATGTAGTAGATTAAGTAGGACTTTTTTACCGCTTTCTTTATTTTTCCCTAAAGCATTGTACAATGTAAATCCCCCTTCCTAAAGCCATGTAATAGTCTAGGATTTTACCTTCTGCAATATATATTACTGCTAGTAACTAGGCGTGTGTGGCAAGACTGAAACTAAAATGTTAGCAAAACCTAATAATGCAAGATAAATAACATGAATCAAACACAATTGCACATGCGCACCTCTAGGGTGTCCCATTTCGGTTGCCTTCAGAAAACGGTCACAATTCTCGAAACCGTGAGGAGTTTTAGTGGTTGTCCTCTAGTTTGAAAGATCACAACTCCCTCGATGACCCTCTCGATGTTGCCTCGGTTAAAAGTGATCTTAGAACTTTAGGACAGTTACTAAAATTTCTTGCCAAGTTACCTTCGTGACCGTAATGTCCCGTCGGTTGTCCCTCAAACATCCAATGACAAGGCTACCTACTTACTAATAGTAGGATAGAATTTTCTAAAGGATAGGAGGAAAAGAACGCCTTTTCGAGTACAAATTAGATAGCTGTTAGAAGTTTGCTCAAAACATTTTTGCACTTACAAAAAAAAACTATTTTTCAAGACACTTTGTATACTTTCTCCATATTCCCGAGAAACATTACAAAAGTCTGCCATACCAAGGAATTTTCAAAACAAATTTTCAAATACACAACGCACAAAGGTATTTCAAAATGAGCAAACCTCTAAGAGCCCGTAGATAACTACAGATGTAAAGGGTGCTAACACCTTCCTTTTCCATAATTTACCCCCCTTACTAAGAAAATCTCGAAAAGGTCTTTTTCTGTTCTTTTCACCCTTTCCTTTGTTGGATAAAAGAAAAGTCGGTGGCGACTCTTGCTTACCGCAACATTTGTGAATAAAAAATGCAAAACCAGTATATAAATAGTTAGTTCTGCAACCGTATCACACTTAGATACCCAACTTCATCTCTTCGAAACATCTAGCTCAAACATGATAAAATTGTGTTCTTGGACATTTTGGAGAGCTTGAAACATTTCCTACAACTTTCATGTTGTGAGTTTTGGCTAAATCAAATCGGAACTTGGTGAAAATTGGCCAAGAAGTTGAGATGAAAAACTGACCACAACTTGTTGAAATTTTTTCTAAGTGTTGGATAAAAAATATCACAACTTCATGGGCTCATATCTCTTAATCCAATCACTTTTTGGAAATCAACCCTCATTGAAAAGTTGTAGAATTCATCAATCCCTACAACTTTCATGTTGAAAGTTTTCTTTCAATCAACTTGGATCTTAGTGAAAAATGGCTACGAAGTTAGGACTTTTGTTAAGAACAAAAACACTTAGAATTTTTATAAGTGTTAGAAAATTTTCCAAATTTGACTTTTGTTGAATTTTTGGTTCTTGATGATCAAGTCTTATAGTTTTAAATATCTTGATGATTCTTGATTTTTAAATTCCAATGTTGACCAAAAAGTCAAAGTTTGACTTTTGGGTGACTGTTGACTTTTCATCAATTGATTCAATTTCTCAACTATCAATCACTTGCATCTTTGGAAATTTCTTTAGCCATGTAATTAGGTCAAGATGTTGTATTTGAGCTATTGAGATCATGCTTCAAGCCATTAGGTCATGCACTAGGCCAAAAGACAATGATCAGTCATCCTCAGTCAAAACCCTAATTTTGGCAACTTTTGACCTTTGATGATTTGGTGGTTTTCCTTGAGGATTCATGATCAACCCTTGATTAAATTATGAATATCACCTTTAAATGTTGATGTTGACAAAAAATCTTGAAGTTTGACTGTATGTTGACCATAGTTGACTTTTTACCCAATATATCCGATTTTCAATTATCCAAGCCATTGACTGAGCAAACATGTGATGCAAGACTTGAAACTTGACATAAGAATTATTGAAGACCTATGATGAACCATGAAAGTCATTTGAGACCCTTTCAAACAATTCTTCCTTATACAAGATGAAACCCTAGTTGTGGACTTGTTGCTTAGGGGTGAGTTTGTCTGATCAACTCTTGAGAATCTTTGAGTATTTGAAAATCTTAGAAGAATGCCTTGAAGAAAATGGGACGGAAAATTTTGGGGTACAACAGATTCCCCTGTTCAATATTCTTAAACCTGAAGAGTTAGATCGGCGTTTCCGCCATTCGTAACTTGAAGGTAGAAGATGATTGAACACTTAAGTGCCCAGAAATTTTCACTCGCATGTGCCCGAAGTAATTTTGTTGGTTAATTATACTGGGAATGGGCTTAAAGATTCCATTTGGAGAGGTGATGTAAAGTTGTTATAGTTGGGCTTATAGATGCCATCCAAAGTAACTGTTGATAGAACTTAGACTACGTCTACGCTTGACTTCGACTGGAAGAAGTATCAGAATAAATCTATGCTTGATTTAAACTGAGCTAGGAGATGTCTACATCTGTCTTTAACTGGAAGAAGTATCAGAATAAATCTATGGTCGATTTAATCTGAGCTAGAAGTTGTCTACTAGAAGAAGTATCAGAATAAATCTACGCTTGATTTAATCTGAGCCAGAAGATGTCTGTGTCCGTCTTTAACTAGAAGAAGTATCAGAATAAATCTATGGTTGATTTAATCTGAGCCAGAAAAGGTCTACTGGAAGAAGTATCAGAATAAATCTACACTTGATTTAATCTGAGGCAGAAGATGTTTGCGCCCGTCTTTAACAGGGAGAAGTATCAAAATAAATCTATGGTTGATTTAATTTGAGCCAGAAAAATTCTACTGGAAGAAGTACCAGAATAAATCGATGGTCGATTTAATTTGAGCCAGAAAATGTCAACTGGAAGAAGTATCAAAATAAATCTATGGTCGATTTAATCTGAGCCAGAAGATGTCTTTGTCTGTCTTTAAATGGGAGAAGTATTAGAATAAATCTATGGTTGATTTAATCTGAGCCACAAAAAGTCTACTGGAAGAAGTATTAGAATAAATCTATGGTCGATTTAATCTGAGCCAAGAGATGTCTTTTTTGAGAATGATCCTCTGAGGAAATTGCTGAAATAGCCCTTTGTTAGATGTAGCCTTGGAGAAGAGTGTCAGGTCATATTAATAATTGATGATGTTTGTCTATTAATTGATCTTTCTGGGAAAGGTAAAAAGTTAGTTGTATGCAATGTAATGATGTATGAAATGCTTTTCCTAATGATGTTCTCAAAATAAATGAGACTGTGTTATATGAGTTTCGTATGTATACACTATGATGTATGAATGTGAAATGTTATTGGAAGTGTATCAACATTTTCGTATGACATCTTGTCGGGGAAAAAGAATACCTGACTGGTGCTGGGGATGAAGAACATGTGTAATCTTCAATTTAGGGAGAATAGCCCAAGAACACTAGCCGTTCATTGCTCTAGTGGGGAGTTTAATTCTTATATACCCTGACTTGGGATAAACGAGATGGATAACCTTCTGACTCATCTGGGGATTTTAATTCTTATATATCATGATTGGGGATAAAAAAGATGGATAACTTTTCGACTCGTCTGGGGAGAATAAAGTTGACTAATATCTGGTCGAGTTTCAGGTTTCATAGCAACTTTCTGGGGATAGTAGCGATTTCACTGGGGAGAGGAATTTTTCCGGTGATTCATAGCCATATGAGGAATAGACTTAAGCTGGGGAGACTGTAATCTGTTGGGGAAATAAACCCTATTGATGGAGAAATACTCTGTTGAGGAAACATCCTTGCCGAGGAAATGAGCTCTTCTGGAGAGAAGAAATCTGCAGGGGTTTTACAATTTTGGAGGAATAAACTTAGTTGAGGAAGAGAATTTCCATGAATTATACTGATTGGAACTCCGTAGATTGGTGATATTACCGGGAAGGAGATCATATTCCTTTATCTTCCAGAGCGATCTACCAGGGAAATTGCGGAGAATGTATCTTCATTTGAAGGTGAATTCATGAAAATTACTCTGTGGGGATAATATCATGGAAGTGGCTCTGTGGGGATTGGTGGACAGCTTGAACGTCATCCCAACTCCTAGAGTCTTAAGTAAATGCTTATTCCTATTATTATGCATTTATTTGTTAACAGTTGATCGTGTTCATATGCATATGTTCATTCAATTTTAGTCATTGGACGTTTTTGCAAACAAAACAGAAAAAATAAAAAGTTCGAATTTTTAAGGTGTATTTGTATTGATAGTTTGCCCATAAACAAACAATTTTACACAAAGAGACATAAATCCTAGTAAGAGGAAATTGTCATGAAAATTAAAAGAGTACAAAGTGAAAACAAAACATATAGTTATGTGGAAATGATCTCGTTGGGTTCCAACTCTACTATTGCCCATATGTCTTCGAACATTTCATTCCTTGCTGTGGGAAGAAGTTGATCAAACTGATCTGTGCCATTCTGAACTTTTGACTTTTGCAATAAAGCTTGCAATAAGTGATCTAATAGGACATAGTCGTACGATTTTAATCCCTAACATTTGCCTGGACCGCCCTTTCGGGTTTTCAGTCCACCAAGATACCCTTTTTTGCCCAAGCCGCCTTTTTAGGTTTTTGACTTGCCGGATGTACAATATTTTATATATATCCCTAATTTTTGCCCGAACCCTTTTGGTTTGCCGGGATGCCCTTATTTTTCCTAGGCCTCTCAACCTAGTGGGTCGTCTTCATATGTAGTATCTTTTAACTATGTCCACGTTCACAGGATGTGGGAAATATTCACCGTCCATGGTGGTTAGTATCATAGCACCGCCCAAAAATACTTTCTTGACAACAAATGGCCCTTCGTAGGTGGGAGTCCATTTTCCCTTGGGATCACCTTGTGGTAGAATGATGCGCTTTATTACCAAGTCACCATCCTGATATACCCGATGCTTGATTTTCTTGTTGAATGCTTTGATCATACGCTTCTGATACATCTGACCGTGATAGACATCCGCAAGCCTCTTTTCGTCAATCCTATTTAACTGGTCTATCCTAGTCTGAATCCACTCATCTTCATCTAAATCTGCATCTTTCATAATCCTTAGAGAAGGAATCTGAACTTCGACAGGTAGGATAACTTTCATACCATGGACCAGAGAGAATGGGGTTGCCCCAGTTAATGTCTGCGCTGAAGTGCGATAGCCATGAAGAGAAAATGATAACATCTCGTTCCAGTCTTTGTAAGTTACAATAATTTTTTGTATGATCTTCTTAATATTCTTGTTGGCGGCTTCCACTGTGCCATTCATCTTTGGTCGATACAGAGAAAAGTTATGGTGCCTGATCTTGAACTACAAGCAAAGTTCGGTGATCATAGTGTTGTTGAGGTTGGTACCATTGCCCGTGATGATTCTCTCGGGGATACCATACCAACAGATGAGGTTATTATTAATAAATTGAGCTACCACATTCTTGGTAATAGAGGCGAACGAGGCTGCTTCAACCCATTTTTTAAAGTAGTCAATAGCGACGGGAATGAAACAATGTCTGTTAGAAGTAGTAGGTTTGATTTCTCCAATCATATCAATACCCTACAACGCGAATGGCCATGGAGTAGTCAAAACATTCAGAGGAACCAGAGGCACATGAACCTTATCATCATAGATCCAACACTTATGGTAAGTCCTCGAGTGGTGGTGACAGTCAGTTTCCATAGTCGACCAATAGTAACCAGCTCTCAAAATCTTTTTAGCCATAGTATGCCCACTAGAGTGAGTACCAAAGACGCCTTCGTGCATGTCTTGCATAATTTCCTCTGCTTCCTTCTTGTCTACACAAAAAAGAAGAGTTAAATCATGATTACGCATGTATAAAATTCCATTGCTCAATAAGAAATTAGTCAAGAACCTCCATAGGAATTACTTGTCATTGATCGATGCCCCTTCAGGGTATTCTTGAGCTTCAAGGTACCTTTTCAATTCATGAAACCAAGGTTTTTCTTCTACTCCATCAGTATCAATTTCGTAGCAGTGTACCGGTTTGTCGAACCTTTCAATGGTAATTCTGGGAGCCTCACTGTCCCATCTGACCTTGAACATGGATGACATGGTATCTAATGCGTCTGCCAACTGATTCTCTTCTCTTGGGATATGCTCAAAATTAATCTCTTCGAAGTACGGAATCAAGGTTAGCACATGTTCTCGGTAAGGGATAAGATTTGGATGCTTTGTATCCCATTCTCCCTTGACTTGACTGATTACTAAGGATAAATCCCTATATACGCTCAGGAATTTGATTCTCAGGTCAATAGCATCTTTAATTCCCAAGATACACACTTCTTATTCAGCCATATTATTGGTGCAGTCAAAGCAAAGTATGGCAGTGAAGGGTGTATGGAAACCTTGAGGAGAGATAATTATGGCACCCATTCCGTTGCTAAGTGCATTAGAAGCTCCTTCAAAAACCATAGTCCATCGGGATCCTAGCTCAGGTCCTTCATACGGTTCAGGTTCTTCATAATCTTTAATTAACATGCTGTTCTCATCCAGGAATTCGAAGTTCATAGATTGGTAGTCTTCTATGACTTGATGCGCTAAATGATCTTCCAGTACACTTCCTTTGATTGCATTTTGAGTGGTTTACTGAATGTCATATTCTGTTAAGATCATTTGCCATCGGGCTATTCTTCCAGAGAGAGCTGGCTTCTAGAATATGTACTTGATGGGATCCATTTTAGAGATCAATAAAGTAGTATGAGTCAACATGTACTGTCTTAGTCAGCGAGCAGCCCATGCCAAAGCACAGAAAGTTTTCTCGAGCAGTGAATATATTTTTTCACATTCGGTAAACATTTTGCTAAGGTAGTATATGACATGCTCTTTTAGACCAGAATCGTCATGCTGCCCTAGTACACACCCCATTGAGTTCTCTATAATTATTAGGTACATGATTTGAGGTCTTCCTTCAACTGGTGGCATCCGAATTGGAGGTTCTTGTAAGTACTCCTTGATTTTATCAAAAGCTATTTGACAGTCGTCATTCCATTTTACTACTTGATCTTTCTTCAACAGCTTGAAGAGTGGCTCACAGGTAGTAGTCAAATGAGAAATGAATCAGGAAATATAATTAAGTCATCCCAAGAAACCTCTGACCTCCTTCTCAGTACGGGGAGCCGAAATTTCTTGAATAGCTTTAACTTTTGCATGATCAACTTCAATACCTTTACCATCGACGATGAAACCCAGGAGTTTACCAGATATCACCCCAAAGGTGCACTTGTTTGGATTTAACCTTAGTTAGTACTTCTTCAGCCTTTCAAATAACTTATGCAGATGATCAAGATGTTCTTCTTCAGTCTGTGACCTTGCTATCATGTCGTTGACATAAACCTCTATCTCGTGATGAATCATGTCATGGAATAAAGCTACCATGGCACGCTGATAAGTTTCCTCGATGTTCTTCAACCCAAAAGGCATGACCTTGTAATAGAAAGTGCCCCACTGTGTGACAAAAGTAGTTTTCTCCATATCTACAGGCGCCATATTGATCTGATTATAACCTGAGAAACCATCCATGAAGGAGAATACCTTATGTTGAGCAGTATTGTCGACCAGAAGATCAATATATGGATGTGGGAAGTCATCTTTGGGGATTTCCCTATTCAGATCCATGTAATCTACACATATACGTACCTTGCCATCTTTCTTTGGTACCAAAACAAAATTAGAAACCCATTGAGGATATGGCGTTACTGCTAAGAACCCTGTATTGAATTGTTTCATAACCTCAGGCTTGATGTTTTCCAACATTTCAGGTTGCATGCGACGAAACTTCTGCTTTATCAGAGAACAACCCTCTTTCACTGGCACACGGTGAACCACAATATCAGTATCGAGCCCTGGCATGTCTTCGTATGACCAAGTAAATACCTCAAGATAGTCGTGCAACATCTGAATCAATCTGTTCTTGGCACTGTCCTATAAGTTGGCACCTATCTTGATCTCTTTTCTGTCTATCTCAGAACCCAAGTTTATAACTTCGACTTGCTCTTCATGTGGTTGGATAGCCTTTTCTCCTTGTATTAAGAGTCTGGCAAGTTCTCCAGGTATTTCACAATCTTCCTCACCTTCGTCTTCGGCTTGATAGGGATATGCAATATAGTGTGTGGTAGTGTGTAAGAACATATAGCTATTTGAAAATGCAATAAATTAAAAGAAAGACAGAGAGCATAAAATTTGAATGCAAAACGTCCAATGTTTTCTTTAAATGAAAATATGACATATGAAATGACAACCCTTAACAAATGCAAGACACAGGGTTTAAAGTCATTGTTTTAAAAGGAATTACATAACCAAACTTCTTAAAGCAGTAAAAAAGAAATAGCTATTACTCCTGACTAAAGGAGATTGAGATGATGTCTTCCGCCTTCCAGTTGCCGAGCCCGTTTCCAATGGTAGAAAATATCCAGTTGTCGAAATCACAATTGCTGTCAGCATCTTCTATTGCGTTGACTCCTTTATTGCTGACACGAAATGGAGGTCTTCCAGCACGAGCACGACGTACAACCCTTTGACCCTATGCAGTAAAGCCCAAAACAAACTTTTCAGATTTGTAGGGGATATTAAGAAGGTGACCCCAAACAGTACAACCACCTTCTTCTATAGTTGCTTTGGCATCTTTCAAGGAAGCCATCTTGTGCGGAACCCTGGTAGTCTTTGGAATGGCAGAAACATTTTCAACAGTAGTAGGATAAATCACTTCAAAATCTTGACAGGGAGTTTCAATGAATTCACCGTCCATCTCCATGTACTGGAAGGAATTCAGGTTGCTGACCATGTACTCCTCTTCTCCGCAGACAGTAACAATCTTTCCTTTCATAAGATACTTTAATTTCTGGTGCAAGGTATAGGTAACAACGCCTGCCCCATGGATCCAGGGGCATCCTAATAGACAAGAATAAGCTGGTTGGATGTCCATTACATAAAAGGTGGATTCAAAGATTTGTGAACCTACTTTGATCGGGAGGTCCACTTCTCCATGTACCATTCTTTTTTATCCGTCAAAGGCTCAAACTATGATGTCACTAGGTTTCAGCATAACCCCTTCACAATCCAGTTTGTCAAGAGCGCCCTTTGGAAGAAAATTCAAAGAAGAACCAATATCAACTAATACATGAGCCAAAGTAGTGCCCCTGCATTCAATGGAGACATACAGGGCCCTATTATGATTTCTCCCCTCCGAATTCAGGTCAGCATCGAAGAAACCTAATCTATTGTCACTTGTTAAGCTAGCAACATAAATTCCAAATTGATCAGCAGAAATCTCTTGTGGTACATGAGCAATCTTCAAAAATTTAATTAAAGCTTGCGCATGAGCTTCAGAACACAGTAGTAAAGATAACATGGAGATTTTGGATGGGGTCTTCCCCAACTTTTCAAGAATTTTGTAATCGCTTCTACAAATGATATACAAAACCTCTTGCATCTCTTGTCCAGAGGTATCCTTGACTGTAGCTTCTTTTGGTGCCTCTGTCTGGGCAGGATCTATCATTGGCTCTTTACCTCGAGCTTCTCCAGTTGTCTTGGTAACTATAACTTGAACAGGTGGAGAGATTTACAAAGAGAAAATCCTTCCACTTCTAGTAATTTTGTTGGTCCCCGCAATATTGTCAATGTTGGGATTGGCCTCTTCATCATCTTCATCAGAAAACTCTTGTTTAATACCATGGTAATAGACGTCAGATCCGTAATTCCATGGAATAGCCTTCTATGAGGAATATGGGATGGGCCCAAGTTTTGTAATTATTAAGGGAGCAGATTTTGGATTGATAGTAATCCTTACAGGACCCTTGGAAGTGATCTTAAAAGGAGTACAAGATATGGAAGACAAATCTCGACACAAATTCTCAGCATATGGAACTTTCTCAATAAAAATTTCATGTTCGTCCATTAGGCATTGAATGCCTTCCTTTAGTAACCCGCAACCATTAAGTTGAACCGCACAACAATAACATTCTTTAACACAACCCGTTAATAAACTGACTTGAAATAAATTCTTTTTGACTATTGGGAGAGGAGTAACCACATCACTTATGGAGGTAACATACAAAACATCTTCAATAGCACTTATGCATTTGTCATGCTTCGACATAGGAGCAATAATCACGTTCAGAGTCTCAAGAGGATCAGACTCAATTTCCTTATTATCAATCACGTCTTAAATTTTGTTTTTCAGGGCCTAGCAATTGTTGTTGTCATGCCCAGGACTGTTCGAATGATAGGCACATTTTACATTTGGATTGTACTTCAGAGAGGATGTGTTGGGATTCAAAGAAGGATCCCAGAGTGTTATGAGGCCAGCCTTTAACAAATTTTGCAATGCTTGATCCAATGGCATATTAATCCTGGTGAACTTCCTCCTCGGAGCGTCTGACCTACACTGAATGCTCTATTGTTGTTGTTGTTGAACAAGTTCCGGATTAGAGATCAATACCGCTCCTACAGACTGATGGCGATCATTTTTACTACGACCCTTATGACCATAGACAATGTTGGTTTCTTTCTTACCACTGAATGACTTCTTTACAACATTAGAATATGAAGCCATCAGAATCTTCCCACTCTTAATACCGCTTTCAACTCTTTCCCCAGTCAGAATCAACTTAGTAAAGCCAGATGAAGAACTCCCAATCAGCAAATTAAAGAATGGACCCGTCAGAGTGCCCATGAATATATCCACCAATTCCTGGTCAGTCAAAGGAGGCTGCACCCTTCCAGCTAGGTCCCTCCATTTTTGGGCATACTCCTTGAACCCTTCATTCGATCCCATGGACATGTTTTGTAACTGCACACGAGTCGGCGCCAGGTCAACATTATATTGACACTGTTTGTAGAAAGCAACATCTAAGTCTTCCCATGTGTGAATGTTTGTTCCTTCCAGCTGGTAGAACCATTCAAGTTAAGTACCAGACAAACTTTCTTGAAAGAAATAGACCCACAACTTCCGGTCAACAGTATGAGGTTGGATTTTTTGGACATACGACCTCATATGAAGTTTGGGACAATAGAACCCATCATATTTAGCAAAGATAGGGACCTTGAACTTGTGAGGGATGACCACCCCGGGATCATACCTAGCTCTCCAAAATCTAATCCAGGCACTTTCTGGATTCCTACAGCTTTGAGTCGGTCTTCCAATTACTTGTATTTGTCATCTCCAGGAGGGTACTGTTCATCAGAGTAGTCTTCATCTTCAGAACCCTAATTATTTCTATCTTCGCCCTTGACACTTCTACCATCCTCTTATTGGTTGTCGTCTTCCTCAGAGGAAACATCATTCACCCGAACTGGTTGAGCAGGACCCTTGAATCTTCTCCCCATGTTGAGGATAACAACCCGCTTCTTAGTCTTATTTTTTGTGATGAGGAGCACCATCATCTCTTGTTGCCCTCTGGCCAGATTCATGAGAGTCTCTTGAAATTGTGCATGCTGAGTTTGGAGATCTTTGACAGTTTGTTCGAGAGCCATCTTATACTGAAATAAATAGTAAATAGATGAGGAAACCTGTATCAGAAAACCTGCTTATGAAATGATGCATGATATGTGGATACAATGTTTTCAAGGACCTTAGGAGATTTAAATTTGCTAGCCAAAAGGAAACAGAAACAAAAATTGCATTAATAAGTTCAAAATTACAACTGCCTTCTAGGCTTACAATGAAAAGCAAAAGGGTCTCAAGGAGATATCAATATAAACTTATAAAACCTAAGACTCAAGTCTCCCACGGGCGCTTCCTCTTTGTGTCGATGTATGCATTAATGCTTTTCTCCTCGTGAAGTTTCTTTGTGAGCTCTAACACTTTCTTCTCACTTGCATAGAATTGAGTCTCGAAGGTGTCCCTTTCTTCTTTGAGTTGAATCCATGACTTCTACAATTCTTCGAGGTTAGTGGGCATGTATGGATGGAGGATGATGCGAGAAACATCTCCTTCGACAACATGTTGTAAGATCACTGGTAGAATAACTGGATATGGCATCATAAGGTTTTGAGCGCGAATTCGTACCCATTTGAGATAAGGCTCCAAAGGGATAGAATTATTTTGTCCTAAAGTTTTGCTATCAACCTTGTTTACCATGCCCTAAGCACGTATAAATCTTTGATGATAACCTTAAAGATTGTTCTCATAGTCGAACACAATACCTTGGATAAGTGCGTCATGAGGACCATCTCTTCGAGCGTAACAAAATTTTCGTAGAGCCAGAGAAGGTTTCTAAGTAATACCTCCACTAATGCCAAGGAGTGGAACATTAGGGAATTCCCTGCAGCGGTTAATCATAGTAACATCTTCCAGAGATCAGGAACACCAATAGATATCCGAATGAGAGAGCGACATCATCCTTTGAGACCACCTCAGACCTTGTTCATTCTTCAATACTGATCAGGGAAGGTGAGAAATAAACCACCTTGATAGTAGAGGTATGTAACACATAAGAGTCCCTCGCTTACTCATAGTACGAGTGTGAAGAGAATGCAAAATGTCCCCAAGCAAAGTAGGCATAGGGTTACGAGAAAGAAATATTTTGATGGCTTGAAAACTTGAAAAGCTTGAAAAATGTCCCTAACAAAGCCAAGATTTCCTTGAAAGCTTGAAAGCTCATAGCATCCAAAAATAGTCGAGCCTTCTCTAACAAAAATTTATCTAAAAAACCCTTGACTCCACTCCTTGTTTCCTAATTTGATAAGATGTCATACCGCTTCAGATGTAGGGTTGATGCAATTTCTTCAGGTTGTGGATCTTTCTGTAAACCGATGAAAGGTATTTGTTTTAGAACATGTACTCCCAGTAATTAAGAAAACTCCTCCATTGTGGGTACCGACTGATAATTGGGAAAAGTGAAGCAGTGATGTACAGGGTCAAAGAATTAGAATAGAACACTAATCATATCTTCTTCAAAACCCGAGGTAACCAAACTGAGTAGTCTACCGTGCCTTTTGATGAATGGAGAAGATTTGGGAACCCTTGAGACTAACTCCTTAAGTTAAGAAGGTATCCTCACAAAACTGATTCAGATAGTGTTTCTGCAGCGGGGGCCATAACCTACAAAACAGAATAAAGATAACTCCCTAGGTCCTTGAAATGGTTATTGAAAATGATATGGTATGATGTCATGATGTTATGATGTCATGAACAAACAATTTAACCATACACAAACAAAACAACATAAGACCTTAGGTTTAAGCTTGCATGGAGTTTATAGGTAAGTACCCTCTTGAAGTTTTAGTTGGCTCAACCTGTCCTAAAAGAAGTAATCGTGTTCTAGGAGCCTCAATATCACTGATCTTTCTCTCAAGCATTGTTTCAACACAAGCATCTAAATTGCGACCAAAATATCCTGAGAGTCTGATCTCAATGAGTGTAGTATCGAGTATCGACCAACTTCAGTCTGCACCAAAGCCAAATATCTCACTACTTTCTAATGGCTAAGTTGTGTCAACAAAGGTTCTATAGTCAGATAGTTCTTATGACACCATGCGGCAACCCAACATTCTCATTGACTTACTCAAGGGACACTGACACCAACCAATCTGTCGCACTAATGTAGCCATCATTTCAAACATATCGGTCTACACCGTACAATTTCCATGATCTAATGCTACTTACCTAAAATGTCCCTAGATCCGGGTATAGGATTGTTGTACCCCAAATTTTTCCCTCTCCTTTCTCAAGACATTTCTCACAAGATCTCCAAAAGCTCAAGTTTGCACAAGTGTTGACTAGGTCAAACCATCTCCTAAACACTGATGCCTCAAATTAAGTTTTTGATTTTCACAAGGATAATTGGACTTATAATTCCTCAAATGACCTTCATTAATAATTATATACCTCCAAGAATATCCATGTCAATTTTCAAGTCTTGAATCATAAATTTGCTCAGTCAATTGACCAGATGACTGAAAATCAACTGTATTGGATGAAAAGTCAACTATAGTCAACCTACAGTCAAACTTCATGATTTTTTGGCCAACATCAACATTTTAAAGTCCTATTCATCATTTGATCAAGTATTGATCACAATCCCTCAAGAAAAGCACTCAATTTGCCAAAGGGGTAAAAGGGTCAAAATTAGGGTTTTAACTGTAATTGACTGATCAATGACTTTTGGACCTAGTACATGACTTAATGGATTAAAGCATGATCTAAAGGATTCAATCATAACATGTTTACCTAATTTCATGGCTCAAAACATTTCTCAAGATTGTTGAATTAATAGTTGAAATTTGATCAACTGATGAAAAGTCAAGTGATGCACAAAAAGTCAAACTTTGACTTTTTGATCAAGATTTGATTTTAAAGATCAAAATTCATCAAGACATTTAAAATATGAAGCTTGATCATCAAGAAATCAAGAAAGTAAAAAGTGAATGTGAAAAGTCAAACTTTTCAAGACTTAGAAATTTTTCCAAGTGTTTTATACATGATAATTTCATTACTTCATGACAATTTTTCACCAAGATGCAAGATGATTCAGAGGAAATTTTCAAAATGAGAGTTGTAGATCTTGATGAGATCTACAACTATTTATTATAGGGATCATATCCAAAAAATGCTTAGATTTTGAGTTATAAGTCCATCAAGTCATGACATATTTCATAAAACACTTAGTGAAAATTTTGGCAAGTTAGGCAGATTTTTTGACCTTACTTCTTGACCAATTTTCACCTAGTTCCAAGTTGATTTAGACAATATGGTCAATACGAAGATTGTATACAATGTTTCAAGCTTTCCAAAATGTCAAAAAACTTGAAAAAATCATTTTTGAGCTAGGAGATTCGAAGAGAAGAAGATGACATCACAAACATGGATTATAGGTCATTTTTCATGAAGAACACATGATCCAATCTCATTCCATGCTGCATAATCTTGCTTTGCAGGCCTATTAACTTGAAAATCTCACTATAATTAAATATTTACACAAACTTTTGAGCTATGGTTCATTTGATTCAAGCACTCTCCAATGCATCTTGCCATTTAAGGGAGAAAGGTACCATTTCCATTCTTGAAAAGCAAGCTTTTTGCAAAAGTCCATTCCTTGAGCCTCTAACTTGTTTCTTCTACACACACTCAATCTACAAAGTCATAAAAAACATGTTTAAAGTGTTTAACCACTCTATGATCAAAGGTACAAGGCATTGAAAATTGATTTTTCAAGAAAATCACATGTTGAGCTTAACATGTGATTTTGAATTTTGATCAACTTGAGCTTCTCAAACCTTTACCTATAAATAGAGACACTATTTTAAAACCAAATTCACGAAAAAACAAGCCCTCAAACCCCCTCAATCCCTCCCAAGTCAGAATTGGCCAAAAATCACAATTTTTAAGCTTTTGAAACCTTAACTTCGAAACTCATCACTCTTGCAACTACTGTCCAAACAAATCATTCAAACACTTCATATATATCATATAGAATTTATCCATACCCCTGTTTCCTCACTGTAACATTATTTTCATTATCCAACATTTTCAAAATCCACCATTTCAACTTGACTTGAGTAGACCAATCCAGACACTTTCAAGGCAAAGTAAGAGCTGTAACATACTCCCTAAGGTCCCAGGAAGCTAAATCAATCATCATATTGCTTCTGAAAGTCGTGTAGAGGACATTGAATTTTTGCATCAAGAGGTAAGTTTTTCCAACTTTGACATCTTGATACAAGCATCATTTGCACTTACTTTTAAAAGATAAAATGTATATAACATGTCTATGAAGCTAACCATATCTTTAAATTTCATTTTAATTGATTGTGGGATTTGAATTTTGAAACTGAGTTTTTTAGACATTTATGTTTTTAGTTTGGTACAGATAGAAATTCGTGAGTTATAGTGGGAATAAATAAAAACTAATTACATATTTGAAATCCTTGCAAAATTCTAAGCAAGTTTAATTTTTACATTTTTGAATTTGGTTGAGAAATGAGGAAGTTAGAGTTTTTGAAAAATGGAAATCATATATTGTTACAGTAAAAATAACGATTAATGCAAGGAAGAAGAAGAGAAAAATCCAATTTTTTGAAAAAAGTTTATTTTATATTTAATAAAACATGTTTTAAAAATGGAAGAAACAACCACCTCAGTGGTAAACAATGCGCGTCCTAAGTCACTTGTTTATATGGACCTGAGTTTGAGCCCCAGTGGTATCCTTTTGCATTTTATTTGTTATTTTTCAAACTAACATGTAGGTTTATCATATTTTGTGTGATACATGTATCTAAAACACAAGCAGGTGTCTGGCTTGGTGGTAAGGGTGCGCGCTGGAGCCTTAGGGGGTGTGGCTTCAACACCTACCTTATGTAACTTTTGTTTTTTCTTTTGTTATCATTTATTTTCATCATTTTCAACTAATTCTTTTTGCATCCAAATTTAATCATTTCAAGCTAATTTTTTGTACACTATTAAATTATCGCCTTTTCTTTACAAATATTAAAAAAATATCACAAAAATATTTTTTTATTTCCTTATTTTTTTTAAATCAAAACCTTTTCCATAAATTAACCTTTTCTTTTTTGAATTAAAACTAAATTAGACTTAGGTTTTTATTTTGTTTTCTTTTTAGTTAACTTAGACTTTAGGTTTTATTAAATAATTAATTAACTTCTCTTGTAAATTAATTAGTTTAATTAGGTTAACCATAAAACCTCTTCTATCAAAAAACTCATAAAAACATTTTGTTTTACATTATCTTTATATTCTTGTACATTTTATTATTTTGCATTATTCAATTTGGTTGTAATAGTAATTAGGCTTTAATTTCTTTCATCTCCATTTGTAAATTTGTATCCCCATCCCCAAAATATTGTAATAGCGTAGGATATTTACTTTCCGCAATTTATCGCTTTCCATATTATTGTTAGTAATTATGGTTTATATGGCAAGACTTAAAATCAAACAAGTAGACAACTCTAATTCAAGACAAATTAAATAAAAACAATACTCAATTCACACATGCACCTCTAGGATTAACCCACACTTGTTGCCTTCAAATAAACAGTCAGGTCCCTCGAACGTGGGATAATTTTGCAATGACCCTCGAATACAAGATCGTTGTCCCTCGATGACCCTTCAATGTTGCCTTCAATAAACGACCTTAGACCCATATGACAAATTGCTAAGGTATTCTACAATGTTGCCTTCTATGACTGTACGACGACCCACGCCCGTCCCTTCACATCCAATGATATGGTTTCTTACCAACTAATGGTAAGATAAGACTATCTAAAGGAAGAGGAAAAGAACAAATACTTTTTGAGTACGTAGAATGTTTATTGTTGTTTTCTCATAAATAAAACCATTTCCATACTCACACTTTCAAAATATTTTTCCAAAAACAAACATCTCTTTGAAAAATTTTCAAAACCAACACTTTGTATACATTCTTATAGAGAGGAGGATCATTACAAAGTTTGTAGAAACAAAGGAGTTTTCAAAATATTTTCAAACTTACACAAAACACAAAAACATTCACAAAATAATTTCAAAGTGAGCTAGCAACTAAGAGCCCGTAGATAACTACGGATGAAAATGGTTCTAACACCTTCCCTTTTCATAACCTACCCCCTGAACTCAAGAAAATTCTCAAAGGGTCTTTTTTGTTCTTTTCACCCTTTCCTTTATTGGATAAAATAAAAGTCGGTAGCGATTCTTGCTATCCGCAACAATTGCGATAAAAAGCAAAACACCCAAGTCAGTTTTCCCACTGTATTACATAATTGGGGACTCTGCTGGGGAGATCTTAAAAGTGGGGTTACCTTAGAGATTAGATCACCTTTAAAATGATTTCATTGTTTGACTTGCATGCTTTATATTATGTTATGTTTGGGTTTTTTAGATCCTCTACCCGGATCTGGGAACATTATTAGGTAAGTAGAAAAGATTATGGAGAATGTACGGTGTAGACCGATATGGTTGAAGCAATAACTACGTTAGTGTGACATATTTATGGGTACCGGTATCCCTTGTGGCGAATCAAGGAGAATACGGGGCCGCTGGGTGGTGTCATGAAGCACTAATTGACCATAGAACCTTTAGTTGAACAACTTGGCCACTAGGAAGTAGTGATATAGCTGACTTTGGTGCAAAGATGAAGATTGGTTGATGCTCGATACTACACTCATTGAGATCGGACTTTTGGTATATTTTGGCTGCAAGAAAAGATTGATTGTGCTAAAACAATGCCCAATGAAGAAAGATAAATCATATTGAGATTCCCTAGAACCCGTTTACTTTCTAGGACAGGTTGAACCAACTAAACTTCAAGAGGGTACTTACCTATGAAACCCATGCAAGCCTAAACCTAAGGTATTTGTGTGCTTTGTTTGTGATTAATTATTCATGACATCATAACCATCATAACATCATAAGAATTCTCACTAACCATTTCAAGGATTTAGGAATTTATCTTTGTTCTGTTTTATAGGACATGGCTTCCACTCGTAGAAATACCATCCGAGTCAACTTCGTGAAAGTGCTTCCTCAACTTCAAGAGTTATCATCAAGGGTGCCTGGAGATTCTCCCTTCACCAAGAAATATGGTCGACTTCTCAACTTGGTTACCTCAAACTTCCAAGAAGAAATGATGTGTGTGTTCTTCCAATTCTTTGATCCTATGCATCATTGCTTCATATTTCCCGACTACCAATTGGTGCCTACATTAGAAGAATTCTCTCAACTTCTAGGAGTGACCGTGCTTGATCAAACACCATTCACAGGTTTAGAGGAAATTACTAAGCCTGAGGTTATTTCCAAATCCTTGCATTTGAAGAGATCCAACATTGTGGCAAATTGGGAAACAAGGAGTGGAGTTAAGGGTTTCTTAGCCAAGTTCCTAGTGGAAAAGGCTCGTTTGTTTTGGGAAGATATGGATTTTCAAGCTTTTGAGGATGTCTTGGCCCTTATAATCTATGGTTTGGTTCTATTTCCCAATCCGGACCAACTCATAGATGTGAATGCTATCAAAGTTTTTGTCTCTCGTAATCCCGTACCTACTTTGCTTGGAGACATTCTACATTATTTCCACACTCGCACCATGAATAAGAGAGAAAATCTTTTGTGTTGTATTCCATTGTTGTCTAGGTGGTTTATTTCGCACCTACCTTGATCATCATTGAAGAATGAACAAGGCTTGACATGGTCTCAAAGGATGATGTCGCTCTCACACTCAGATATTCATTGGTGTTCCTGATCTTTGGAGGATATTACCGTCATTGACTATTGCGGGGAGTTCCCTAATGTTCCACTCTTGGGCATTAGGGGAGGTATTACCTATAACCCTTCTCTTGCATTACGACGGTTTGGGTATGCGCGAAGATATGATCCCCATAATGCGCTCATCCAAGGTTTGGTATTCGACTATGAAGGCAACATCCAAGGCTATCGTCAAAGGTTCATATGGGCTTAGAGATTGGTAAAAAAAGTGGATAGCAAGACTTTGGGGCATAAAAATTACATCCCTCTTGAGCCTTACCTCAAGTGGGTACGAACTCGTGCTCCGAATCTCATGATGCCTTACCCAACCATCCTACCCGTTATTATGGAGCCTGTTGCTGAGGGAGACACCCCTTACACTCTTCTTCATCCTAACATGCCTACCAACTTAGAGGAATTGCAAATATAGTGGATTCAACTCAAAGGGGGAACGAGATACCTTTGAAGCACAGTTCTACACAAGCAAGAATAAGGTTTTGGAGCTCACGAGGCAACTTCATGAAGAGAAAAGCCTGAATGCCAACATTGCACCAAAGAGGATACGCCCATGGGAAACTTGAGCCTTTCTTTTTTGTTTTAGGAGTTTATTTTGTAACCTTTATAAACCCAAAAGGAATTTGTAATTCATGAACTTATTAATGCAATTAATGTTTGTTGTCTTCTCTTTGTCTAGAAAATTTAAATTCCATAAAATCCTTGAAAACATTGCATTCGCATAACATGCATCATATCATAAGTAGGTTTTCTGAAATGGGTATCCTCATCTTTTTTAATGTTTATTTCAGTACAAGATGGATCTCGATCAAACTGTGAAGGACTTGCAGACTCAAAACTATCAGTTTCAAGAAACTCTACTCAACTTAGCAAATGGGCAGCAAGAAATGATGTCACTTCTGGTTACTAAGAAGAAAACCAAGAAGAAAGCTGTAATCAACATGGGGAAGAGATTCAAAGGCCCCGTCCGACAAGTTCAAGTTGAAGAAGACTCCTCAGAGGAGGATGAAAGTCAAGATGAAGATGCTAGGAGCACCCGTGTCGGGGGTGGAAACAATCAAATATCTGAAGACGAATATTATTTTGATGAGCAATATCCATCGGCCAACGACAATTATAAGCAACTAGAAGACATATTGAAGGCTGTATAAATCCAAGTTGTTCCTGGCTTGGACTTTGGTGACTTGAGTTTGGTTCCTGGGGTAGTCATTCCCCATAAATTCAAGATTCCCTTTTTTTTCAAGTACGATGGTGTTTCATGTCCTAAGCTTCACCTAAGATCTTATGTCTGCAAAATTCAGCCGCATACCGCTGATAAGAAACTGTGGGTGCACTTTTTTCAAGAAAGTCTATCTAGAACTCAGTTGGAGTGGTTTTACCAATTGGAAGGGATTAACATCCATACTTGGGAGGATTTGGCCAGTGCTTTTTACTGCCAATATCAATATAACGTTGATCTTGCACCAACTAGGGTGAAATTGCAAGGAATGACCATGGGATCAAATGAGGGCTTCAAAGAATACGCCCAAAAATGGAGAGACCTGGCTGGCTGGGTGAATCTACCTTTAACTGATACAGAGTTGGTAGATATGTTTATGGAAACATTGACTAGACCATTTTTCAACTTGCTAATTGGAAGTTCATCATTCAGATTCACTGAATTGATCTTGACTGGTGAGAGGGTTGAAAGCGGGAAGATACCCATGGCCTCCACCTCAAATGCTGTGAAAAACCATTTATTGGTAAAAAAGAGACTAATCTTGTGTATGGGTCAAGAAGCCGTGCTAAGAATGACTGTCATTATTTAGTGGGGGTTGTACTGATTTCTAATCCAATGCCAACTCAACATCCGCGTCAACAAAATAATCAACAAAGACCGGATGCCCAAAGAAGACACTTTACTAAAACCAATATGCAACCGTCTCAAGCTCTGTAGCACCCATTGAAAGCTGATTTAGTGACTTTGCAAGATCCCCCTTCCAACCCTAACATTGCTTCTACAAAATACAAGCCCAATGCCAAATGCGCTTACCACTCAAACATTCTCGGACATGATACCAATGATTGTTGGTATCTAAAGAATAAAATCAAAGACCTAATTGATAACAAGACAATTAAATTCGACCCTCCGCCAACTCCCAATGTAATCACCGCACCCATGCCAAATCATGGTAAGGGTGTCAATGCTATTGAAGATGCCTCTTTTGTTGCCTCCATCAATGACTTGACCACTCCTTTGAAGACTGTTAAAGAGAACTTGTTTAAAGTCGGGGTATTCCCTGGTTTCCTTGAAGACCATCGCCACCGTGCTGTACAAATTAATGGTTGTGAATGGCTGAAGAAAGGTGTCCAACACCTGATGGATAGCCATGAGATTCTATTTGAAAGAACTCCATCTATGAAAAGTTTGACCAATGTTGTATCTCAAGAATTTGAAGACGTGTCCATCATTACTATCTCAAACAAACCTATTTGGATCACCTCAAAAGGTCCTATTAAGATTCCTGATTAACCAAGAATAACTCCACTAATTATCACCACACCGGGGCCAGTCCCCTACTCTTCTAATAAGGCTGTACCCTGGAATTATGGGGCAGAAGTGTACTACCATAGTATCAAACAAGATTCGTGGATTGATGAAGATGAAACTGCTGACATTACAAACATTTTTGGATCAAGTAAAGTTACTGGGACGGGGAGGATCTTCTCCCCATAAATTTCACCTCCGACAAACACTACTACACCCATTCATATTACTGCTGTTAAACCTGTTGCTGATTCTCGAGGAAAGGAAAAAATGACCGAGCCTTCCAGGATGAAGGCACTCACAAAAGATATTAACATTGAAAACCCATCCACCCAAGAGATGGAGGAGATTATAAAAATCATCATAAAAAGTGATTACAAGATAGTGGAACAGTTGGGGAAAACACCCTCAAAGATTTCTATGCTGTCTTTGTTGCTATGTTTCGAGGTGCATGCCCAAGCACTAATAAAGTTCCTGAAAAATGCACATGTCCCACAAGAAACGACGGTCGACCAATTTGAAAACTGTGTGGAAAGCTTGACTGTCGACAATGGATTAGGGTTCTCTAATGCATATATGACCCCGATGGGGAAGAATCAAAATAAAGCTCTCCATGTCTCCATAGAATGCAAGCGCACTACCATGGCACATGTATTAGTGGATACTGGATCTTCTCTCAATGTCTTACCTAAAGGAGCTTTGGATAGACTAGACTGTGATGGACTGGTGTTGAAACCTAGCGACATTATAGTAAGGGCTTTTGATGGTTCTAAGAGGATGGTCCATGGAGAGGTTGATCTCCCTATCAAGGTTGGGTCTCAAGTCTTCAACTCAACATTCTATGTGATGGATATCCATCCTGCTTATGCTTGCCTTCTTGGATACCCACGGATACATGTGGCAAGTTTAGTGACTTCCACACTACATCAAAAGTTGAAATATCCGGTCAAGGGGAAAATTGTTACCGGCTGTGGTGAAGAAGAGTTTATGATTAGTCTTCTAAATTTATTCAAATATGTTGAAATGGATGGCGAGTTCATTGAAACTCCTTGTCAAGCCTTTGAAGTGGTCTCTCCCATGGTTGCTATTTCCAAGGCCATTCCTGACACGCCTGAAGCTGCTAAAGATACACCGATGATGTCTTCTCTTAAAGATGCTCGTGTTGTTGTTGAAGAAGGAGGTTTCACCATTTCGGGAATAACTTCCTGATTTCCCTTTCAAGTCAGACAAATTCGGATTAGGCTTCACTTCAAAAGCTCAAAAGGAGGTTTGACATGCTCGTGCAGGGAAACCACCTCTCCGCATTACTAACCATGAGGTTAATTCCCTTGAAGACTCTGATGCTGATAGTGACTTTGATGACTGGATCTTCCCGACTGATGATGGAGGACTCAACAACTGGAAGACCAAGGACTTCATCCCAATCTCTTTCAGCCAGGAGTAATTGCCATTTAGTGTTTTTATTACTTTGAGAACTTTGTCTGTAACTTCCTTTAAAATAATGACTTTAAGCCACGTGCGTTGCCTGGGGCACAATGGTCCATTTGTTAAGGGTTTGTAATTTTCATAAGCCATATGCTCATTTTAATGAAAAACATTGGACTATTTTGCATTAAAATTTTGCGCTCTTTTCCTTTCTTTAATTTATAGCCTTTTCAAAAATAGCCATGTGACCTTACATGCACACAAACACACATACACATTTGCAGATCCACATCCACTCCGGGTCTCATTGACAACGAATTTGCTATTGCCATCTATGACTTTGAAAATCTAATCTATCAAGCCGAAGACAAAGGTGGTGAAGATTGCGAAATAGCTGGAGAATTCGCCAGACTTCTATTACAAGAGGAAAGTCCATTCAACCACACAAGGAGTCAGTTGAAGTGATACACCTAGGTACTGAGGCAAACAAGAAAGAAGTCAAGATCGACTCCAACTTGAAAGACCGTGTCAAGAGAAGATTGGTCCAGATGTTACACGACTATGTTGAAGTGGTTGCTTGGTCATATGAAGATATGTCGGGGCTTGATACTGATATTGTAGTTCATCATCTGTCAATGAAGGAAGATTGTCCTCCGGTCAAGCAAAAGGTGTGTCGAATGCGGCCAAACATGTCCGAGAAAATAAAAGCTAAGGTAATGAAACCGTTCAATGCAGGTTTTCTGGCAGTGACGTCATACCCTCAATGGGTGGCAAAGTTGCTCCAGTGCCGAAGAAAGACGGTAAAGTCCGTATGTGCGTAGACTATATGGATTCGAATAGGGAAAGCCTCAAAGATGATTTCATATTACCTCATATCGATGTTTTGGTTGACAACACTGCTCAACACAAAGTCTTTTCCTTCATGGATGGATTCTTCGGTTACAACCAAATCAAAATGGCACCCGAAGACATGGAGAAAACCACTTTTGTTACACAGTGGGGCACCTTTTGTTATAAGGTCATGCCTTTGTTTGAAGAATGTAGGCGCAACCTATCAACGGGCTATGGTAGCTTTATTTCATGATATGATTCATCATGAAATAAAAGTCTATGTTGATGATATGATTGCAAGATCACAAACTGAGGAAAACACCTTGATCATCTCCAAAAGCTATTTGAGAGGTTGAAGAAATATAAGTTGAGACTGAATCCCAACAAGTGCACCTTCAGAGTGAGGTCTAGAAAACTCCTAGGCTTCGTCGTCAGTGGAAAAGGTATTGAAGTCGACACTTCAAAAGTCAAAGCCATACAAGAGACGCCAGCTCCATGTATAGAGAAGGAGGTCAGAGGTTTTTTAGGTCGACTCAACTATATTGCCCGGTTCATATCTCACTTAACTGCTACTTGTGAGCCAATCTTCAAACTGTTGAAGAAAGATCAAGTAGTCAGATGGAACGAAGATTGCCAAGCAGCTTTTGACAAGATCCAAGAGTACCTACAAGAACCTCCAATCGTGATGCCAACAGTTGAATGAAGACCTCTGATTATGTACTTGACTGTATTATAGAATTCAATGGGGTGTGTGTTAGGCCAACATGACGAGTCTGGCCGAAAAGAGAATTCAATATACTATCTTAGCAAAAAGTTTACCGACTGTGAAACCAGAGATTCACTGCTCGAGAAAACTTGTTACGCTTTGGCATGGGCTACTCGCTGGCTAAGACAATATATGTTGACTCAAACCACTTTATTAATTTCTAAAATGGGTCCCATCAAGTATATCTTCGAGAAGCCACCTCTCTCCGGATGAATACCTAGATGACAAATGATTTTAACTAAATATGATATCCAGTACACTACACAAAAAGCAATCTAAGGAAGTGTGTTGGTGGATCATTTGGACTATCAAGCTATTGATGACTACCAATCCATGAACTTTGAATTCTCGAACGAGAATATCATGATGATCACTAATTGTGAAAAGCATGGACCGTATGAAGGACCTGAACAAGGATCCCGATGGAATATGGTTTTTGATGGAGCTTCTAATGCATTGGGTAACAGAATTGATGTTGTGATCATTTCTCTCGAAGATTTCCATACACCTTTCACTTCTAGACTTTGTTTTGACTGTACAAACAACATGGCCGAGTATGAAGCATGTATCTTGGGTCTAAAGGCTTCCATTGACCTAAGAATCAAATTTTTGAGTGTATACAGAGACTCCACCCAGGTGATAAGTCAATTTAAAGGAGAGTGGGATGCCAAGCATCCAAACTTGATCCCTTACAAAGAGCTTGTGCTAACCTTGATCCCATACTTCAAAGAGGTCAACTTTGAACACTTTCCAAGGGAAGAAAATCAGTTGGCAGATGCCTTAGCAAATATGTCTTCTATGTTCAAGGTCAATTGGGACAATGTAGCTCCTAGAATTTTACTATCGAAAATTTGACGAACCTACGCAATGTTATGAAATTGACACTGATGAAGAGAAGCCTTGGTATCATGAAGTGAGGAGGTACCTTGAAGCACAAGAATATCCCGAGGGAGCCTCAGTCAACGACAAAAAATTCGATCGAAGGTTCTTAGCCAAATTCTTCTTAAGCAATGGGATTTTGTACAAACGCAACCATGATTCAACTCTGCTCCGTTGTGTGGATAAGAAGGAGGCGAAAGAGATCATAGAGGACATGTATGAAGGTATCTTTGGAACTCACTCTAGTGGACACACTATGGCCAAGAAAATTCCGAGGGCTAGTTACTATTGGTCAACTATGAAAAATGATTGTCACAACCATTTGAGGACATGCCGTAATTGTCAGATCTATGCCGACAAGGTTCATGTGCCTCCAATACCCTTGAACTTCATGACTCCTTGATCGCAAAAACTTGATCGCAAGACTTTATCGTCTGTTAATCGGGAGACTGCAAGTGCACAGTCCTATCGCGTAGTTTTAAAAGATATCGAACCCACAGAGACTATAAATCGATCTATTGTTATCCTAAGTTACGGTACACAGCTAAGGCGAATAGTTCTTTTAGAATATTGGTTAAGGAATATAAATATAAATAAAACGGATATCGGTACGTAAAGTAGTGAACCTAAGCGGCTTAAATTGAACTTAAGCGTATAAAGATGGTTAACTTAATTGTTCTGTAGAATTTATTAGTTTAAATATCCTCGACTCACACTTTCATGGTCTTATCTCGGATTATACGTCTAAAGCCCTATACCTGCTTTCGCTAGCCTATAAGTGTTTATAAGTATTTTTTGGAAACTTAATTAATTCTAATTTGGTTTAAAGCGCTTTCACTGTATTTAAATCAAATGCCTAACTTTAGCTATCCGGTTAAAAACCTCACACTTTCGTGGTCTCGATCTAACCTATTTACTTTCCTTACTTTCGTAACAAAAAGCGTAGTTTTAATTATAGAAAGTCATAACCAGAAATTAAGTTAATTAGTATTTTAACTTATGAACAATTTAATTCCTACTCTTACTACTATTACTTACCGATACCTAAACGATTTAGCCGGACATATTTATTAATTCGGACATGCATAAATAATAAGGTTCAATATATTTAAACATTCCCATAATCAAATAAATAAACACCAAGCAACAATACTTAAATAAAATAAAATAATTATATTAAGAACCTGGAAATAATAATAATGCTTGAATAATCTTGTTCTTCGAAATAAACGAGCATTCCCCCACAAGTCGGTTGGATCTGCTCGGAGACTTCTTGAATTGAAAAGAAAAATTACGACAAGAAATAAAAAGCACTAGGTCTAACGTAAGGTTAGATCAGTGAAAATTATAGAAACTTAAACTAAAATAAAAACTAAAGAAAGAAACTGAACTAGAAAAGTATGGTAAAAATACAAAACTGAAAAGAAAATACGAAAACAGAAAAATAAAGAAAGACTAAATAACGATTGTTCGGTAAAATTGCCGACCCTTACTCTGAAGGTTGAACTTGTATTTATAGGCTTCATTTGTAACTTCCCGTTTCCATGTTGTACGAAGGCTAGTGGAGATCATGGGAATAACTACCAGAATCATGGGAGAACATGGGACACGTCTCCACTTGAAGAAGGAAGTGAGACATGGGTATAACTGCCAGCACCGTGGGAATAGGACGTCTCCATGACGTGAGGAAGTTGAAATATAGCGCGTTACGGTCGTCACAGGTCTGTTACGGTCGTCACAAGGCTATTAGCGTGTTACGGTCGTCACAAGGCTGTTACGGTCGTAACACCTTGTGGACTGAACTTCTGCTGGGCTTTTGCTCTTCTGGGCTTAGTCTTTTTCTTTGTATAATTATTTCTTTCTTCTTAACTCCTCCTTTTTGCTATATCACCCCTTTTGCTTCATTTCTTTGGCTTTTTAATCCGATTTTCCCTCAATTTTGTTTCTTTGCTCAATTGATCTTTTATTTAATACAAATACCTGAAACAAAAGAAATACCAACGTAATACAAAAATAAAATAGAATAAATGAATAAAAATACTAATATTATCTATGAAAATTAAGCCAAATATGTTATATAAATTCGTGTTATCAACACCCCTATACTTAAACCTTTGCTTGTCCTCAAGCAAAAACTAAAAATGAAAAATTACTTAAGCATAAGTCAAACGTAGATATAAAACACAATTCAATTCGTATTTGGTTGCAGGTCAATTCTTTTGTTTGGATAACTCAAGTTCAGACTTCGACACCAAAATTACCGTAATGACACTAGATACCCTCATTTATGCAGACCAAATTAAGTCATGAATTATAACTCGACCTAATACTTTTGTTTCGTTTCACCCGTTTTCATTCTGGTGCAATCACATTAAGCCCTTTACCTTACGCGCACATAGTGGAGTAACTGGTTAGTAACTTTGATCTTTATAATCTAGCTTGGAGTTCTGGTAGTTATATTTGGTACTCCTTTATCCAATTACAAATTGTGGGGGATCGAACCGTCGTCCGCCCTACCAAGTTCAGCACCAGAGACCACTGAACCAATTCATAATGGTTGTTTGCATAAATATTTTATAGTTTCTGCAACCGTTGAATTAAATGATCTGGTAAGGATCATCTAACTTAATAAGTGCATCTTCTAATAAAAATTTCTCCTTAAAAATCTTGATAAAACACTTATATTCATCGATTCTCCATGTAGTTTGTCGTTCAAGGCGGTGCTGACTGCTTTTATAAACTACTCGGGATTACTTTAAAACTAAGTTTTAAGGTGTTGGTATAATAAGTACTTAAATCAATCTAACACGTTGGGGTATTGAAGTGTTATGATGATAATATTTTTACTTTAGTCGCGCTCGAGTTCTTATTTATAAAAATAAGCAACCTTAATACTAGTTGAATATGTTAATATAACGTTTGAATTTTTTCGTTATGGCTCAAGAATATGGAGGAATTCGAATAAGCACGAGAATTTTTACATAAAAGGCTAAAATTTCATAAACATGTATTTTATTAAATGGAAATTTCGCAGTACATAGGAAAAAAAAAGGAAACTAAAAGGGAATACTAAATAGAGCAAAGATAATAAAAACGAAGTAAGAAATGTTCTGACTCCCCTAAACTTAAAGTAAGCATTTTCCTCAATGCGATAGTACCAGGAGAAATCAGAAAAGAGAAGGGTGATCACTCGTCGCTTGGAGAATTTTGTCCTCTTGCTCCTCTATTTTTATTTCGTTGTCTTCTACGTCTATCATAGTCGTAATCATGCAATCCATCGATTCTAAGGTTTAAGGCATGTATGGACTCGGTGAAATCCTCCATTTGATTTGATATCGCTTCATAATTGCGGTTATTCCAATGTGCGTAGTCGTGTTGGTCGCGTTGCATTTCTCGAACTAGGCGCAATGTTTCATTTTGAACGACTTCCATTGCTTGGAAACGTTGATCTTGTTGTAGAATCGTAGCATACATTGCTTCTAGAGTAGCCGGAGGATGAACATTATCTTGTTGTGCAGCCGGCTTGACTGGTGCATTCAAATTGAAACGCCAATTTTGGAAATTTTGCACATTAATCTGATTTGGACATGGAAGTATTATATTGGGAATCAGATGTGAATCCCGACAGTACATAACATCTAGCGTCTGGGCCGGCATCATATATTGTCCCAAGGACAAAAGCTCGTCGAAAAGGCCTAAAGCATATGCTAAAGATGTGATGATTCCACCGAAGACAAATGGGTTGGTACCGGCCGCATTTACGCATGTGTGAAAGTGGCTAAGCATGAAGGGAGCGGCGTTGACATCTTGACCGTTGAGGGCACAGAAAATAAGAAACACCTCATTTTGGTTGACCTTGTGATTATTGGTCCTCCCAAAAATGATGTTTGCGAGAATTCGATGAAAGTACCTCAGAGCGGGATTATGAATATGCGAAGCGCAGAGATCTCGCCAACTTTCCGTGGGTTGACCGGTTAGATCATCCCAAAGGGAAAAACAAACTTTATCCCAAGAAATGTCGCCTTCGAGGTCGAAAGGTTTGCAATGAACGGTCGGACCTCTAGTGAATTCTAAAAGTTCAGCGACTCTTTCTTGATCAATTGAATATTCTTGATTAAACATGCGGAAGTTCGCGGTACCGGTTGTGAATGGATCGTCGGGAGGCGTATTGTATGAGAATGAACTGAGGAACTCAAGCACGAGCGGTTCGAAGGTCGGAGAAGGATTTAAATAGAGATTTAACAAACTCGTATTCGTAAGCATAAAAGTGATGCTTTCCGCCCTACCCAAGGCATCCAAACAATCGGTGTCCACATATTTAGCGGGACAACCGAACGGGAATAGAATTTCATGTACTTTCCTCTTTGTTGGCCATCATCGTCTTCTCAGAATATAATCGTGGATAGGTCGGGTGGTGGTCGGTCTGGCCTCACTTGACGTTGAGTGTTTCGTGGAGCCATGGAAGAGTATGAAATGAAGGATAGAATGGTAGAAAATGAAATGGATGAGAGAAAGTATATGAGAATTAGATGGAAGGGACGTGAAATGAGAAGAAATGTAGAAGAGTGTTTATAGAGGGTTAAGATTGAAGAGGGATTATTATAATAATAATTTGTTGGGAAATGAAGAGGGAAAGTTTGAATAAGAATTATGGTGGAAGATGAATAAGAAGAATATTTTGATGGAAGAGTAAATAAGAGTTGAATGGGAGTAATATGGGAAAATGAAAAGAAGAAAAGGACGAAACAAACAGTCAGTCAAGGGAGCAGAAAAGACAACATGCATCTGGAGAAGCACGAGCTGAGGCGAGGGTTATGGACGTAGTGGGACGGTTATGGAGGTAGTGGAAGAAGAAGAGTGGGAGGTTGAAGAACAAGAAGAAATTCTGTCTGCTATAGGGGTTACTAATATAACCCGTGTTACGATCGTAACACGGGCATGACGGTCGTAACACGCTAAAAGGCGTGTGACGGTCGTAAGAGCTTTGTTACGGTCGTAACAACTACAAATTTTGTAACTTTTAGCAGAACAGAGCTGTTTCTGTTCTGTGACATTTCTTTCTTACTACAGATACATTACAAAGCATTATTGCGTCCAGTATTTATTTTCAAACTAGTGCAGATATATTCCAGAGCATGGTGTGGGGACTTGAGGCGACCGTCTTGGGCAGCGATTTGAATTTAGGCAGAATAAGGAACAAGGAATTGTATTTCAGCTCACATGCATACATACTACATACTGTATATATATATATATATATGTATAATAGATAAATCTAGAATTTTAATTAATAGTATATATATATAATACTAGTATATAATGCGTTATGATTGATACTATAAATATTGGGAAGTATTAGTTCAGTATATTAATACGAGACGGGGAAATACGATAATTAAAATAATACTCAATTATAATTATAAATATTAACGTGAATTATTTAATTGAGTATAATTATCGGTATTACGGGGAAATAGTTCAAACGCATCAGATGAAAGGGTGCAACCGATAATCGACTTAAATATAAAATTTAACATAAAATAGAAAAAAAATGAAAATATGGAAGAGAAAATTTAAAATTAGAAACCAGGACGACTACTGGTTGATTTTCCATGGCCACTTATTAAGCCATCTCACATATCCCTCACATTTTCTTTTCTTTCTTCTGTAGGGTGGTTTATTCTTTCGAAATTGTGGTAGTGGTTCTGGATATATCATAAGTATAAGTTTTTCAAATTTGGGCTTAGTGATTTCATCCATCGCCTCATAAGTTAACCTCACCCTTTTAACAGCAATTATACCATTAATTTTATGGTCCTCTAATTTTCGCTTTTTAGGTAAGACTTCAAATAGTGGTACATTAATATGGATATTTTTTAATACCTCAACATACGTTTTAAATTGGGAGTCTACCGGAGTTTCCATAAAAATTTTCGGGAAAGAAATCAGTGGGATGTAGTGATTTGGGATTACAATTTGCGCTTCCTTCTCTACCTCGTTTACAACCTCCTTTTCGAACAACATTGGTGAATCTGTCTCAATCTCCACTATTTTCTCGTCAGAACTTTCCTTGGCTGCAATATCACTCTCTTCAAACTCATCATCACTCTCTAGATTTTCAAATAGTTTTTCTATAATGGTTGTTTCAACATCCACATCTTCTTTGGGGAATGGTCCTAGAAGGTTTTGTTCAAGTTGGGAGATTTGAGTTTCTAAGGCCAAGTTGTGAGTCGTGAGGGACTCAACCACAACGGTTAGTTGGCTAAGGTTTTCATTATTTTGAAGACTTTGTTTTCTTACCTCTTCATTTTGGACAGTTTGTGTTTCTACAAAATGCTCAATCATAGACTCTAACCTAGCGTTGGTTATCATCTCATCAGAATCCTCTATTGGTGTTTCGAAGTTAAAATCTTGCGATTCTTCAGAGTCTTGGAAGTAAGTTAAAGTCTCCTTTTGTGTTTCCCCTAAGTGTTTTATCATCCTAGATGTTTCATTAAAATTTTCCATTAATATTTCGAGATCAGATTTATATGGTTCAGGTGATTCTTCAAAATATTGGGTGTGGTAATTATAGAGAGAATTGGGTTGAGGAAAAGTTTGGTTGAAATTATAAGTTTCTTGTGGTTCTTCAAAATGCGGGGATTGGTAGTTTTGGAGGTAATTTGGGTAAGAGTAGGTTTGTGAAGCATTGAAATCTTCCATCAGTATTTCAAGGTTGGATCTATGATATTCTTGTGGTTCCTCAAAATACTGATAATGGGCGTAGGAAAAATTTGGGTTATACATAGTAAATAAAGTAAAGGTGCCTTAGTCTATACGGTGTAACACCAGAGTTACAATATCGACTTAAATAGTCCCCGACAACGGCGCCAAAAACTTGATCGCAAAAACTTGATCGCAAGACTTTATCGTCTGTTAATCGGGAGACTGCAAGTGCACAGTCCTATCGCGTAGTTTTAAAAGATATCGAACCCACATAGACTATAAATCGATCTATTGTTATCCTAAGTTATGGTACACAGCTAAGGCGGATAGTTCTTTTAGAATATTGGTTAAGGAATATAAATATAAATAAAACGGATATCGGTACGTAAAGTAGTGAACCTAAGCGGCTTAAATTGAACTTAAGCGTATAAAGATGGTTAACTTAATTGTTCTGTAGAATTTATTAGTTTAAATATCCTCGACTCACACTTTCATGGTCTTATCTCGGATTATACGTCTAAAGCCCTATACCTGCTTTCGCTAGCCTATAAGTGTTTAGAAGTATTTTTTGGAAACTTAATTAATTCTAATTTGGTTTAAAGCGCTTTCACTGTATTTAAATCAAATGCCTAACTTTAGCTATCCGGTTAAAAACCTCACACTTTCGTGGTCTCGATCTAACCTATTTACTTTCCTTACTTTCGTAACAAAAAGCGTAGTTTTAATTATAGAAAGTCATAACCAGAAATTAAGTTAATTAGTATTTTAACTTATGAACAATTTAATTCCTACTCTTACTACTATTACTTACCGATACCTAAACGATTTAGCCGGACATATTTATTAATTCGGACATGCATAAATAATAAGGTTCAATATATTTAAACATTCCCATAATCAAATAAATAAACACCAAGCAACAATACTTAAATAAAATAAAATAATTATATTAAGAACCTGGAAATAATAATAATGCTTGAATAATCTTGTTCTTCGAAATAAACGAGCATTCCCCCACAAGTCGGTTGGATCTGCTCGGAGACTTCTTGAATTGAAAAGAAAAATTACGACAAGAAATAAAAAGCACTAGGTCTAACGTAAGGTTAGATCAGTGAAAATTATAGAAACTTAAACTAAAATAAAAACTAAAGAAAGAAACTGAACTAGAAAAGTATGGTAAAAATACAAAACTGAAAAGAAAATACGAAAACAGAAAAATAAAGAAAGACTAAATAACGATTGTTCGGTAAAATTGCCGACCCTTGCTCTGAAGGTTGAACTTGTATTTATAGGCTTCATTTGTAACTTCCCGTTTCCATGTTGTACGAAGGCTAGTGGAGATCATGGGAATAACTACCAGAATCATGGGAGAACATGGGACACGTCTCCACTTGAAGAAGGAAGTGAGACGTGGGTATAACTGCCAGCACCGTGGGAATAGGACGTCTCCATGACGTGAGGAAGTTGAAATATAGCGCGTTACGGTCGTCACAGGTCTGTTACGGTCGTCACAAGGCTATTAGCGTGTTACGGTCGTCACAAGGCTGTTACGGTCGTAACACCTTGTGGACTGAACTTCTGCTGGGCTTTTGCTCTTCCGGGCTTAGTCTTTTTCTTTGTATAATTATTTCTTTCTTCTTAACTCCTCCTTTTTGCTATATCACCCCTTTTGCTTCATTTCTTTGGCTTTTTAATCCGATTTTCCCTCAATTTTGTTTCTTTGCTCAATTGATCTTTTATTTAATACAAATACCTGAAACAAAAGAAATACCAACGTAATACAAAAATAAAATAGAATAAATGAATAAAAATACTAATATTATCTATGAAAATTAAGCCAAATATGTTATATAAATTCGTGTTATCACTGCTCCGTGGCCATTTGCAATGTGGGGCATTGACATGATCGGAGATATCAAGCCCACTTCCTCCAATGGCCATTGTTTCATCCTCGTCACCATTGACTACTTCACCAAATGGGTCGAAGCTGCTTCATATGCCTTAGTTACCAAGAACGTTGTAGCCCGATTCATCAAGCATAACCTCATTTTCCGGTACGGCATCCATGAAAGGATCATCAACAACAACGGAACCAACCTAAATAATTCCATTATTACTGAACTATGTACGCAGTTTAAAATCAAGTATCATTACTCTTCTCCTTATAGACCTAAGATGAATGGTGCAGTGGAAGTCGCCAACAAAAACATAAAGAATATTGTACAAAAGATGGTGGTAACCTATAAAGACTGGCATGAGATGCTGCCATTTTCTCTTCGTGGCTACCGTACCTCGGCTCGAACATCGACAAGGGAAACCCCTTTCTCTTTAGTCTATGGCATGGAAGCTGTCCTGCCTATCGAAATTCAGATTCCTTCCTTAAGGATTATGAAAGAAGCAGACTTAGGAAAAGACAAATGGATTTAGACTAGGTTGGATCAGTTGAACTTGATTGATAAAAAGAGGCTGGCTGCTGTCTGTCATGGACAAATGTATCAAAAACGTATGATCAAGGCATTCAACAAGAAGATCAAACATCGAGTATACCAGGACGACGACTTGGTAATAAAACACATCATTTACCATAAGGCGATCCCAGGGGCAAATGGACTCCCACTTATGAAGGGTCATTTGTTGTCAAGAAAGTATTCTCTGGCGAAGCTATGATGCTAACCACAATGGACGATGAAGATTTCTCGCATCTTGTGAACACATACATAGTCAAAAAATACTACGCATAAAGAATGACCCGCTAGGTTGAAATACCTAGGCCAAAATAGGGGCATACCGACGAACCAAAAGGGTTCGGGCAAAAATTAGGGATATATACAAAAGATTGTACACCTGGAAAGTCGAAAACCTGTAAGGGCGGCTTGGGCAAAAAAGGGTATCCTGGTGGACTGAAAACCCGAAAGGGCAGTCCAGGAAAAAGTTAAGGATAAAAAGCATACGACTATGTCCCGTCGGATAACTAACAATCAACTTTATTACAAAGGTCAAAAGTTCAAACGGTACGAGACCAATTCAATCAAATTCTTTCGACATCAAGGGATGATGTTCGAAGACGTAGGGGCAATAACGGAGTTGGAACCCAATAAGATCACTTCCACATGGCTATACAATTTTTGTTTTCACTTTGTATTCTTTTCATTTTTCGACGACTTCCTCTTACTGGGATTTCTGTCTCCCTGTACAAAACACCTGTTTTTAGGCAAATTATCAATACAAATATACTTTGAAGTGCAAACTTTTTGGTTTTTTCTATTTTGAGTGGTGTGATACGGTGGCAGAACCGACATTTATACTGGTTTTGCGTTTGTGTTCGCAAATGTTTGCGGTAAGCAAGAGTCGCCACCGACTTTTCTTTTTTCCAACAAAGGAAAAGGTGAAAAGAACAGAAAAAGACCTTTCGAGATTATTTCTGAGTAAGGGAGGTATATTATGGAAAGGGAAGGTGTTAGCACCCTTTTCATCGGTAGTTATCTACGGGCTCTTAGATGCTTAGCTCATTTTGAAAATACCTTGTGCTTTGTGTGTTTTTGAAAAGTATTTTTTGAAATGCCAATAGTAAGGAGATTTGCTTTATGATAACTCTTGTATCAGTCCTCAAGAGTGTTGATAAAGGGTTTTGAAAATGTTTTTGAAAGTTTTTTTGTGTAAGTGTAAAAATTTGTTTTGAGCATAGCATCTAGGAACTATCTACTTTTACTCGAAATGTTGTTCTTTTCCTCTTTTCCTTTAGATAGTGTTATCCTACTATTAGTGAGTAGGTAGCCCTATTGTTGGATGTTTGAGGGACAATCAAAGGGACGTTTATAGTCACAAACGCAACTGGGCGAGAAACCTTAGTAACTACCCTAGGGTTTTAAGATCATTTTTACCGAGGCAATGTCGAGAGGGTCATCGAGGGACTTATGATCTTTTAAACCGGAGGATAACCACTAAAATCTCTCACGTTTCGAGAGTTGTGACTGCTTTCCAAAGTCAACCAAAGTGGGATACCCTAGAGGTACGCATGTGCAACTGTGTTGTTTTCAGTTATTTTATTCTTGTGTTAAGTTAGTTAGTGTTTTGATTATTAAGCTCTTGTCATACAATCCTATTACCATACATCTAAACAGTTAATATATGTACAGGAAATGTAAAGTGTGGAAATTAAATCCTACGCTATTACATGGCTTTGGGGAGGAGATTAATTACATATCCAAAATTTGGGGGAGAAATAAAGAAAGCAGTAAAAGAGTCCTAGTTAATTCTATGACATCTCATAAGCAGTTACATTAATGATAAAAATAACAATGCTAAAATAATAAACGCGCGCGAATTGGAAGGACGTCTAAATCCTAAGAAATGAAATCTTTTTGTTTGTTTTATAAAAAGAATTGAATTCGAATAAGTTCTAAGTCTATTGATTTTAAAATTAAGAAGATGGTTTAAATAATTATTAATTAATTTACAGAATTAATTTAATTAAGAAAAATGCTAACCTAATGTTTTTATGAGTTTTTATTATTTTTGCTGATTAAATAAAAAAAAAAGAAATAAGCAATAAAAACAAAACAAAAACGTAAATTGGCCTGGACAGCAAATAGAAACAGGGGGTAAGTTTAAAAATGCTGGCCCAGATCAGGAAAGAGGCCCATGTTGCCTTCTGATCCAATAAGGGAAGCTGCCTTTTGATCCAAGAAGGGGGAGGCCTTTAGATCCAACGAGAGAGGCTGTTGATAGTATATGATGGATTTCTTGTGGAGGGTACTGGATCTGCAAAAAAAAACTAAACAGAAAAATGATTGCAAGAGGCAGGGATCAAACCCATGCCTCTGCACACACGCAACACCTTAACCTTCCCGCCTCTAATTCAAATCCCTTAATCTCAGGTCCGAGCTTATTTTGGCTCAAAACAAGCTAAGCTCAGAGATTCGAAGGAAATCTCAGATCGTGCATGTAACACAGTGGGAGAACTGACTTGGGATGTTTTGCATTTGATCGCAATTGTTGCAGATATCAAGAGTCGCCACCGACTTTTCTTTTATCCAAAAGGAAAGGTTGAAAAGAACAGGAAAGACCTTTCGAGATTATTTCTTGAGTTCGGGGGGTAGGTTATGAAAAGGGAAGGTGTTAACACCCTTTTCATTCGTAGTTATCTATGAAATCTTAGTTGCTTGCTAGATCACTTGCTTTTTGTTTGAAAATGTGTTTGTGATGTGGGTTTTGAAAGTATTTTCAAAAGGAATTTCATTGTAATGGTTCTCGTCTCTATAAGAATGCGTACAAAGTGTTTTGTCTTTTGAAAAATGTTCCAAAGTTAAACTGTGGGTGTATAAAATGTTTTTGTTGTGAGCAAGCGAGCAACTAGGATCATCCTACCTACTCAAAAGGTCTTAAACGTTCTTTTCCTCCTCCTTTAGACGTTGTTATCTTACCATTGATTTGGTAAGAAGCCATATCATTGGATTTGAAGGGACGGGCGTGGGACGTTTGTATAGTCATATAAAGCAACCTATGGAACGTTTTAGCAATGTCATTTAGGGACTAGATCATTTACCGAAGGCAACATTGGGGGTCATCGAGGGACTACGATCTTTTATCGAGGGTCTTTTCTAAAATGCTCATATTCGAGGGACATGACTATTTTCCGAAAGGCAACAAAGTGAGATTACCCTAGAGGTGCTATTGTGTAAGTGTGTTTGATTGCATGCATTTTGTCTTGCATTTAAAGGTTATCTACTTGTTGATTTCGTCTTGCCATACATCCTAATTACTAACAATGTATGAAAGCGATAAAAGTGCGGAAATAAATCCTAAGTTATTACATCATTTAGGGGATGGGGGTACATATTTACAAATGGGGATTTATAAGAATTTAAATCCTAATTATCTATTACAACCATATTGAATTGTACAATACAAGAAAAGGAGAGGATTTATTTTTAAAAAAATGGATTTTTGTCTTAATAAATAAAAGGAAAATAATTAGCTAATAAACTAAATATTTTTTATGCCCTTTTTTATATTAATAAAAATAATATTAATGCAGAAATTAATAAGAATAAGAAAGAAAAAGGAAAAAATAACAAAAACAAGATCAACACGTTGCTGAAAACAAAATGAATGGGACCAGAAGTTCTGATGCTAGGCATGCTGTAGTTCAGAAAGAAATGTTAGAGGGGACCAGAAGTTCTGGGTTGCTGCACGCTGAAGCTCTGAAAGAAACGTTAGAGGAAACCAGAAGTTCTGTGTTGCGTTATAACAGTGAGAAAAATCTAGAAGTTATGTGTGTTATGTTAAAACAGTAAGAAAGCCTAGAAGTTCTGTGTGTGCTAATCAGTAAGAAAGCCTAGAAGTTTTGTGTGTGCTGAAACAATGAGAAAAAATCTAGAAGTTCTGATGCTGTGCTAAAATAGTGAGAAAAAATCTAGAAGTTTTGATGCTATGGTAAAACTGTGATAAAAAATCTAGAAGTTCTAATACTATGTCAAAACAGTGGGAAAGAAAACTCAGAAGTTCTGTGTTACACTTCACCTCCTTCCTCACATTAGCCAGAGCATCTGCAACTTATTCAGTTCTTAACAACAGCAAAACAGGAAGATAAAAACACGACAGTTTATATAAGTTCTAATCCTAATTCTGAGCGTAGTTTTCTTCAAGAAATTCTGATCCACAGTTTTGCTACTTAGGTAATGATATATGCAGTCTTAACAATATGATATCTACATTTTTAATGATGTTCTGAATCAAAAGTCCAAAGTCAGAATTACTTACCTTGACTCTGAAGCGTGTGTTTGGGACCTGAGCTACTGCCTTTGAATGTTCTGGGGTCAGTAAGAAACGGAACAGAAAATGTTATGTTCTTTGATTCAAAGGGAAGAACAAAAATATTGTTTTGGGAATTCTGGGTTTTGAGAATGTTTGAATATTTTATTTTCTCTCTTTTTTTTGTATTTGATCACTCTCCCTTTTCAAAATCCATCCCCTTAAACGTGTGATGGAACAACTTATTTATAGATGAGTTTGTTGTGGTTTTGGGGGGAAAACAAATGGGATTTAAACCTTTTTTGCATACTGTTCCATTCCTTTTTTAAACACAGCTTTTATGTGCTAATTTGGTGCAAACATGGGGTTTGAGAAAGTGCAGGCGTGGAATGGATCAACATCAATTTGGAGTGTTGTGGAAGTTGGATGCAGGACTGTGCCATAGCAGTGCAGCAGACTGCTCAAACGAGGTTTTAGGGCTTTGTGATGTTCTGATCGAAGAAGACCAAAATGAAACTCGAAGGGTGATGTTTTGATCGAAGCGTAGAACATAGTCTCCATATGATGAAGAGTCATGTTATGATCGAAGAATGCAATTTCCTTATGTTCTGATTGAAGAGTCATGTTCTGAACCGTCTTTGCAAATTCTGATTGCGATTGCATGAAATATGGCCCAGAAGTTCTGAAATTGTCATATTTTCTTAACACTTAGAAATTTTTCTAAGTGTATAAAATTTGATTTTTTCAAAGTAATTTCTGACTTTGATTTCTTGAGGAACAAATTTCATGTCTTGATAAAATATGATTGTTGAAACTTGATTTTTGATCCAACAGTCAAAGTTTGACTTTTCAGTGTGCTTTTGACCATTTTGCCCTTGTGAATGACTTTCTTGGAAAATTATAATCCAAGACTTGAAACTTGATAGAAGCAAACTTGAGGGTCCAGGATGATCCTTTGAGAAATGAGAGGGAAATTTTTAGGGTACAACAGCTGCCCCTGTTCAATCTTCTTAAACCTGAAGAGTTAGGTTGCAGAATCTGCCATTCGTGACTTGAAGGTGGAAGATGATTGAACACTAAAGTGCCTAGAAGTTTGCACTCTGATGATTTTGAGGTTGAGGTGTAAGGAATGGGCTTAAAGATGCCATTTCGAGAAATGATGGATAGTTGACGAAGATGAGATTATAGATGCCATCCGAAGGTGATTGTCGACATAAATTAGACTAAGTCTAAGGTTGAATTCAACTGGGGCAAGAATCAGAATAAACCTTAGGTCGATTTAAAACTGAATCTAGCATAAATATTGAATAATCATTAACTGGGAAGAATCAGGATAAATCTTAGGAGCGATTTATCTGAACCAGAGAAAGCGTCTTATTTGGGAAGAATTAGGATAAATCGTTGAGAGGTTTAAACTGAACCAAAAGAGGTCTTGGGTATTCTTTAATTGGAGAGAATCAGAATAAATTTTAGAGCGATTTATTTGAACTAGAGAAAGTGTCTACTGGGGAAGAATCAAGATAAACCATTGAGAGATTTAAACTGAACAAGCAGAGGTCTGGAAAAGAAATCAGAATAAATCTTAGAGCGACTTATCTGAACCAGAGAAGATGTCTGCGAGACAGAATCAGGATAAACCATTGAAAGATTTAAACTGAACCAGCAGGGGTCTGGAAAAGAATCAGAATAAATCTTGGAGCGACTTATTTGAACTAGAGAAGATGTTTGCGGGGAAGAATCAGGATAAACCTTTGAGATATTTAAACTAAACCAGCAGGGGTCTGGAAAAGAATCAGAATAAATCTTGGAGCGACTTATCTGAACCAGAGAAGATATCTGCGGGAAAGAATCAGGATAAACCATTGAAAGATTTAAACTGAACCAACAGGGGTCTGGAAAAGAATCAGAATAAATCTTGGAGCGACTTATTTGAACCAGAGAAGATGTCTGCAGGGAAGAATCAGGATATACCATTGAGATATTTAAATTGAACCAGTAAGGGTCTAGAAAAGAATCAGAATAAATCTTGGAGCAACTTATCTGAACCAGAGAAGATGTCTGCGGGGAAAAATCAGGATAAACCGTTGAGATATTTAAACTGAACCAGCAGGGGTCTGGAAAAGAATCAAAATAAATCTTGGAGCGACTTATCCGAACCAGAGAAGATGTCTGCGGGAAAGAATTAGCATAAACCTTTGAAAGATTTAAACTAAACCAGCAGGAGTCTAGAAAAGAATCAGAATAAATCTTGGAGCGATTTATCTGAACTAGAGAAGATATCTGTGGGAAAGAATCAGGATAAACCGTTGAGAGATTTAAACTGAACCAACAAAAGTCCGAAGGAAGTAATTGTCATGTAGATAGTCACCCCTTCCTGTTTCGGGAATTGATCTACAATTGATTTATTCTTAGATATTTTCCTTGTCTTGTTGAAAATTTGATGATAATTTGATGTTGATTGATCTTTCCTGAAAAAGGTAAGGAGTTAGTTTTATGTAATGCCATGATGCATGAAATGCATAGTGCAATGAGTTTGTGATATATTCATTTGTGTGATCGATGTTTATGATGTATGGATGCGATGTATGCGCATGTAAGCTGCTCCGTTGTAGTGTTATTGGATTAGGGAAAATAAATCCCTGACTGATGCTGGAAATGAGGAGTGTAAGTCTTCATGTATTAATAGATGGGTTTCTGTCATCTAGAGAAGTAAACTCTGTTGGGGAAGTGAAGCGCCATGCATTGCTTGTGGACTTGGTGAAATCCTACTGGGGAATTCCTGAGCAGCTGGGTGACTTTCACTGGGGAATTCTTGGAATATTAATTGGAAGCTTTGCTCCGTCGGGGATATGAAGGCGAGAGATACCATTAGGATGCATGCTGGAGATATGACCAAGATCCTGTAGCAGGATGTTCTTGCTTCTGCTCTGTATCTGTGGGGATTTTGTGGAATGGCCCATAGATGTTGTCCTATTTCTTAAAGACATTAGTAATTGTCTTTCGGTTTAACTTTCCTTTTTTATGCGTTCATTTATAAACAGTAATTACGTTCAAATGCATATGTTCAAAAATAAACACTGGACGTTTTTTTTGCAAACAAAACAGGAACAATAAAAGAAAAACAGATAGTTTTGCACTTTCAAAGGAATATCTTTGTATTAACTTCAATAAGTATTTTTGTACAAAGAGACGAACAACCTAGTAAGAGAATGTCATCGTAAAAAAAATGAAAATTGATACAAGGAAAAGATAGCTATGTAAAATAATCCCATGGGGTTCCCATTCTGCTATAGCCTTTATGTCTCTGAGTGTCTCATCCACTTGCTGCTTTGTCCGAAGCTGATTGGATTGATTAGAACCATTCAAGTTTGACGATTGATTCCAGAGATTGGCTGTAAAGCGATCCAACGGGACATAGTCATACGCTTTAAATCCATAACTTTTTCCTGGACCTCCCTTTCGGGTTTTCAGTCCAACGGGATACCCTTTTTTTCCCAAGCCACCTTTTCAGGTTTTCAACTTGTCGGGTGTACATATTTTTTTGTATTTTATCCCTACTTTTTGCCCGAACCCTTTTGGTTCTCCGGGATGCCCTAATTTTTTCATAGGCTAGTCGACCTAGCGGGTCTTTGTTCATGCGTAGTATCTTTTAACTATGTCCGCGTTTACAGGGTGCGGAAGGTCGTCTCCGTACATAGTGGTTAAGATCATTGCCTCACCAGAAAATAGGTTTTTATCATAAACTTTCCTTCGTATATAGGAGTCCATTTTCCCCTGGGATCACCTTGTGGTAGTATGATACGCTTGATTACCAAGTCACCAACCCGATATACCTGACGTCTGACCTTCTTGTTAAAAGCTTTGATCATACGTTTTTGGTACATCTGACCATGGCAGACAACTGTAAGCCTCTTCTAATCAATCAAGTTCAACTGGTCAAGTCGAGTTTGAATCCATTCATCTTCATTCAACCCTGTATCCTTTATGATTCTCAAAGAAGGTATTTGGACTTCAATTGGTAGGACAACTTCCATGCCGTATACCAAAGAGAAAGGAGTTGCCCCTGTTGATGTGCACACCGTAGTACGGTAACCGTGGAGAGAAAATGGTAACATCTCATGCTAGTCCTTATAGGTCACTGCCATTTTTTGTATGATCTTCTTGATGTTTTTATTAGCGGCTTCTACAGTGCCATTCATCTTTGACAGGTAAGGAGAAGAGTTATGATGTTGGATCTTGAATTGTACACATAGTGAAGTGATCATAGTATTGTTGATATTGGTGCCATTATTTGTGATGATTCTTTCCGGAATACTGTACTAACAGATAAGATTCTGTTTGATGAATTGGTCCACAACATTCTTGGTGACAGAAGCGAAGGAAGCTGCCTCAACCCACTTCGTGAAGTAATCAATGGCAACCAAGATGAAGCAGTGTCCATTAGAAGCTGTAGGTTTTATTTCTCCAATCATGTCAATGCCCCATATTGCGAATGGCCAAGGAGCAGTCATAATGTTTAAAGGAACTAGAGGCACGTGTACCTTGTCAGCATAGATCTGACACTTGTGACAGGTTCGTGAATGCTGATGACAACCTGCTTCCATGGTGGACCAATAGTATCTTGCCCATAGGATCTTTTTGGCCATCGTGTGGCCACTAGAATGGGTGCCAAAGGTGCCTTCATGTAAATCAACCATGATGTTGTCTGCCTCACTCTTGTCTATGCACCAAAGAAAAGTAGAGTCATGATTGCGCTTATAGAGAACTCCATTACTGAGGAAGAACTTAGCAGAGAATCTGCTTAGGAATTTCTTGTCGTTGACTGAAGCTCCTTCCGGATACTCTTGGGCCTCGAGATATCTCTTAATTTCATGGAACTAAGGCTTGTCCACTACTTCTTCAGTATCAATCTCGTGACAGTAAGCTGGTTCGTCCATCCTATCGATGGTGATCTGAGGAGCCTCATTATCCCACTTGATTTTGAACATGGATGACATAGTGGCTAGTGCATCCGCTAGTTGATTTTCCTCTCATGGAAAATGCTCTAAGGTAATTTCCTCAAAATGTGGGATTAATGTCAACACATGTTCTTTATAAGGGATGATATTAGGATGCTTCATGTCCCATTCTCCTTTGATCTGACTGATGACTAAGGCTGAATCTCCAAACACACTTAAGGACTTGATTCCCAAATCCATGGCATCTTTGAGAGCCATAATACACGCTTCATATTCTTCCATATTATTGGTGCAGTTGAAACACAGTCTAGCCGTGAAGGTAGTATGGCAGCCTTCGGGGGATATGATCACAATGCCTATGCCCTTTCCGAGTGCGTTGGAAGCTCCATCAAAAACCAAGGTCCATCAGGATCCTTGTTTAGGTCCCTCATATTGTCCGAGTTCTTCAAAATCATTTATCACCATGATGTCTTCGTCTGGGAATTCGTAATTCATGTATTTATAGTCATCCATAACCTGATGAGCAAGGTGATCGGCTAACACACTTCCCTTTATTGCTTTCTGGGTAGTGTATTGAATGTTATATTCAGTCAGGACCATCTGCCATCTTGCTATTCTTACAGAGAGGGTGGGCTTCTCGAATATGTATTTAATTGGATCCATCTTGGATATAAATAGGGTAGTATGGGTCAACATATAATTTCTTAGCTAGCAAGAACCCATGCTAGAGCGCAACAAGTTTTCTCGAGCAGTGAATATTTGGTTTCACAGTCGGTAAACTTTTTGCTCAGGTAGTATATTGCATGTTCTATTCGGCCAAACTCTTCATGGTGCCCCAACACACACCCCATTGAATTTTCTAAGACAGTTAGATACATGATCAAAGGTCTTACCTCGACTGGAGGCATCAAAATGGGAGGCTCTTGAAGGTACTCTTTGATCCTGTCGAAGGCAGCCTGGCAGTCGTCGTTCCATTCTACCACTTGATCTTTCTTCAGTAATTTGAAGATTGGTTCACAAGTAGGGGTTAGATGGGAAATGAACCGGGCGATGTAGTTTAGCCGTCCTAAGAACCCCTTAAATTCCTTCTCAGTGCGAGGAGCAAGCATTTCTTGTATTGCTTTTAACTTTGCAGGATCCACTTCGATACCTTTTCCGCTGACAATGAAGCCTAAGAGTTTACCGGACCTCACTCCTAAAGTGCATTTATTCGGATTCAACCTTAGTTTGTATCTCTTCAGTCTTTCAAACAGTTTCTGCAGATGGTCCAGGTGTTCCTCTTCAGTTTGAGATCTGGATATCATGTCATCCACGTAGACTTTTATCTCATGATGGATCATGTCGTGAAACAGAGCTACTATGGCACGCTGATAGGTTGCCCCAACATTTTTCAAACTGAATGGATTAACTTTGTAACAGAAAGTACCCCACTGTGTGATGAAGGTTGTTTCTTCCATGTCCTCAGGTGCCATTTTGATTTGGTTGTATTAAGAGAAACCGTTCATGAAGGAAAATAATTTATGCTGTGCGGTGTTGTCAACCAGGATATCAATGTGGGGAAGCGGGAAGTCATCCTTGGGGCTTGCTTTATTCAAGTATCTGTAGTCCACACACATATGTACCTTACCTTCCTTTTTAGGCATTGGAACAACATTGGCGACCCATTATGGATAAGAGGTGATGGCTAAGAATCCTGCGTTGAACTGCTTCATGACTTCAGTCTTGATTTTCTATGACATTTTTGGTCGCATGCGATGGACCTTTTGTTTTACCAGAGGGCAGTCTTCTTTTGTCGGAAGACGATGGACCACAATGTTAGTGTCGAGTCCTGGCATGTCTTTGTATGACTAGGAAAAGACCTCAACATAGTCATGTAGTAACTGAGTTAAACGCTTCTTGACACTAGGCTCTAGGTTGGCACCTACCTTGACCTCTTTCTTGTCCTCTTCAGTACCTAAGTTAACTGTTTCAACCGGCTCTTCGTGGGGCTGTATGGTCCTTACTTCCTGTTGCAATAACCTGGCTAATTCCCATGGTACCTCACAGTCTTCCTCACCTTCGTCTTCGACTTGGTAGATGATATTTTCAAAGTCATGATAGGCCATAGCAGAATCGTTACCCATGGGATCCTGAGTGGACGTGGATCTACATTTTGATATGTGAGTGTGTGTAAGAGCATAGCTATCTTTGAAAAATAAAAAGGTAGAAAAAAGAAGAACAAAGAGCGTAAAATTTGCATGCAAAAACGTCCATGATTTATTGATGACGTATAAAGATGAAATAACAACCCTCACAAATGGACCGTTGTGCCTCGGGTAAGACACAAGGTTTTAAAGTCTAAATTGTTTAATTATTACAAGTCTGACAAAAAATTAAAATACAATTACTCTTGAATAAAAGTAATAGGGACAAATTCTTTGGCTCCCCAATTGTTGAGTCCTCCACTGACGGTTGGAAAAATCCACTAATCCATGTCACTGCTTCCATCACTGTCTTCCACAGTTTTGACTCCCCGATTGTTGATACATAAAGGTGGTCCCCCAGCGTGAGTTCGTCGAACAACTCATTGTGCCATTGAGGTAAAACCCAAACAAAATTTGTTGGATTTGTAGGGAATATCCAGAAGTTGACTCCAGATAGTGCATCCACCTTCCTCAATCAATGCTCTAGCATCCTTCAGAGAGGCCATTTTCAATGGCAATCTGGTAACTTTTGGAGTCTTGGTAGTAGTCTTGGCTGCCGCAACTGTTTGTGGGACCTCCTCAAAGTTCTGACATGGAGTCTCAATGAAATCACCATCCATTTCCACGTACCTGAAAGAATTCAGGTGGCTAACCATGTATTCCTCCTCCCCATGGGCAGTGGTGATTTTTCCCTTGATTGGGTACTTCAACATCTGATGTAAGGTAGAGGTGACGACACCAGCGCCATGAATCCAGGTTTGGCCCAATAGACATGAATAGGAAGGGCGGATATCCATCACATAGAAAGTTGAATCAAAAGTATGAGTTCTAACTTTTATAGGGATGTCAACTTCTCCGTGCACTGTCCTCCTAGAACCATCAAAGGCCTTCACTACAATGTTGCTAGGCTTTAAAGTGAGTCCCTCGCAATCCAACCGGTCAAGGGAATTTTTGGGCAAGACATTCAACGATGGGCCCGTATCCACCAGAACGTGGGCTAGCGTAGTGCCCTTGCACTCAATGGAGACGTTCAAGGCACCATTGTGTTTCCTTCCTTTGGGAGTCAAGTCGGTGTAAGAAAAACCCAATATGTTACTAGCATTTAGACTAGCCACACAATTCTCAAATTGGTCAATGGAAGTCTCTTGGGGTACGTGGGCGGTCTTTAGAAATTTTACCAAGGCTTTGGCATGGGCCTCAGAACACAAAAGTAAGGCCAACATTGATATTTTCGAGGGGGGTTTCCCCAACTGTTCCACAACGTTGTAGTCACTTTTCTTGATTATTTTTAGTATCTCCTCCATCTCTTTACTGGAAGCTTCAAGAATGACCTCTAGATGTGTCTTCTTCTGGGAAGGCTTGGATAACACCTCCTTTCCCCTTGTCTTGGCAGCAGGGATAACAGTAGGATTGTCAACGGGAGTATCCCTTGGAATGCTGGTAGGAGCCGTAGCAGGAATAATTACAGGAGTAGCAATGGTCTTTGGAGAGATCTAGGGTGAGAATATTCTTCCACTTCTTGTTATCTTACTGGTCCCAACGATATTGACGATGTCAGGATCAGTGTCTTTCGAAACTTTGTCTTTGATAGCCAACAGATCTTGCTTGACGCCATAGTAATAGACATCAACCCCGTAGTTCCAGGGAACAAATTTATATGAAGAATATGGTATTGGCCCTGGCATGGTGATGATTAGGGGAGCAGACTTTGGAACAGATGTAATCCTGACGGGTCTTTTGGTGGAGACCCTGGGAGGATTTTCGAAAATGGTAATTATTGAGACATCTTCACAGGAATTTCTGGTAAGAGGAACTTTTTCAAACATGATTTCTTTGTTAGCCATCAGGTGTTGGACGCCCATCTTCAGTAACAAACAACTGTTTGGTAGAGATATGCACAAGTGACAACTTTCACCACATCTCGGGAACAGACCGGCCTGCAATAGATTATGTTTAATAGTCAAAAGAGGAGTAGTTAAGTCATTCACGGAGGAAATAAAACAATCATCATCAACAGCGTTGACACCTTGACCGTGTTTGGGCATTGACGCTGTTATCACATTAGGAGTTTCTGGGGGGTCAAACTCAAATATCTTTCACCTCAATAAGGTCTTGTACCTTATTCTTCAAGGCCCAACAATCGTTTGTATCATGTCTCGGGCTTTCAGAATGATAGGCACATCGAGCATTCGGGTTGTAGCGAGGAGAGGTTCTATTGGGGTTCTTGGGAGCTTCCTTTAGGGTCACCAGATTGGACTTCAAAAGATGTGACAGAGCTTGGGATAAGGTCATGTTGATTCGAGTGAATCATCTCATGGGTGCCTCTGGCCTGCGTTGATAGTTTTGCTGCTGATTTGGTACAGGATTAGAAATCATAACATCCCCTACCGTCGGGCAACATTCAGTTTTGTTTTGATTCCTATGGTCGTATGCAACACTGACCTCCTTATTTCCCGTAAAGGGTTTCTTCATCATGCTCTAGGATACATCTCTTTGAATTTTTCCACTTTTTATATTGGCTTCTACCTGTTCACCAGTCATGATTAGTTCAGTAAATCCAACTGAGGAGCTTCCGATCAGATGGTTGAAGAATGGACCAGATAATGTGCCTAAGAACATATCCACCAATTCTCTGTCAGATATAGGGGGTTGGACTCTTCCCGCGAGATCCGTCCATTTTTGAGCATAGATTTTGAAACCTTCACCAGCACTCATAGACATGCCTTGCAATTGTGTTTGAGTTGGAGCTAAGTCTGCATTTACTGGTATTGCTTGTAAAAAGTGGCAGCCAAATCTTCGCAATTGCGAATGTTGGTCCCTTCCAACTGATATAACCCATCCAACTGCGTCCCGGACAAGATTTCTTGGAAGAAATGTACCCATAGGTTTCTATCAGTAGTGTGGGGTTGAATTTTCCGGACGTATGAGCTTAAATGTAGCTTTGGACAAGAGACACCATCATATTTAGCGAAAGTGGGGACCTTGAATTTCTGTGGGATGACAACCCCTGAGACAAGTCCTAGCTCTTCAAAATCCAATTCGGGTACCCTATAGATTTCCATAGCATTGAGACGATCCTCCAACTGCTTGTATTTGTCGTCAGCCGGAGCATACTGCTCTTCAGAGTAATCAACCTCTTCCTCTTCTTCAGACTCTGGATGGTCATTTACTTCCTTGTTTTTCCCTTCTTGATTATCTCCTTCACCTGACGAGGTTGCGAAATCTAGAGTTCGCCTGGCTGGTCCTTTGAACCTTCTTCCCAGATTCAAAACACGACTGGTTTCTTCACTTTCTTTTTCTTCTCTTTGATCAACAAAGTTTTCAAATCCTCTTGTCCTTTTTCCAGAGCCAAGAACATTTGTTGGAATTGAGCGTTCTGCACTTGGAGATCCCTTATTGCCTGTTCAATATCCATCTCAATGAAATAAATAGTAGAAAGATAAGGAGACCTATTGTAAGAAACATGTTTGTGTTATGATGAATGACGATGCATATGCAAATGATTTCAAGGAGATTAGAGATTTAAATTGTTTTTAGACAAAAAAGAACACACGTTGCATTAATAAATCCAAGTTTGAGTACATCATGCCTTTTTGGGCTTACAATGAAAGAAATAAAATACAAAGACTCTAAGACAAAAAGGTTGAACGCATCCTCTTTGGCGCGATGTAGGCGTTCAGACTCCGCTCTTCATGAAGCTGCTTGGTGAGTTCCAGAACTTTGTTCTCACTGGCGTAGAATCGGACTTCGAAGGTATCTCGTTCTTTCTTTAGCTGAATCCAATCCTTTTGCAAGTCTTCGAGAGAGGTAGGCATGTTGGGATGAAGGATAGTATACGAGACATCTCCTTCAATAATAGGCTCTATGATAACAGGGAAGATGGAGGGGTAAGGCATTACGAGAATCTGAGCACGAGCTCGTACCCACCTAAGGTAAGGCTCAAGGGGAATGGAATTTTTGTGTCCCAATGTCCTACTATCCACCTTGTTTTCCATCCTCCAAGCTCATATAAACCTCTAACGGTAGCCTTGATCGTTGCTTTCGTAGTCGAACACCAAACCTTGGATGAGCATCTCATGAGGACCATCTCTTCGGGCATACCCAAACTTTCGTAAATCTAAGCAAGGGTTATAAGTGATACCTCCTCTAATGCCAAGCAGAGGGACATTAGGGAATTCCCCATAATGGTCGATGAGAGTAATATCCTCCAAAGATCGAGAACACCAGTGGATATCCAAATGTCTGAGTGACATCAACCTATTGGACAATCTCAAGCCTTGCTCGTTCTTCACAACAGATCGGGGAAGATGCAAAACAAACAATTTATCCAACAGAGGAGTACAACACATGAGGGTTCCTCTTCTCTTCATAGTGCGAGAGTGGAGAGAATGCAAGATATCTACCAATAAAGTAGGCACTGGATTGTGAGATAAAATGATTTTGACAGCATTCACATCTATAAGTTAGTTAGGATTTGGAAATAGTACCAACCCATAGATGTGAAGAGCCAAAATTTATTTGAAAGCTTGTAAATCCAGATTGTTCCAACATTCTTGAGCTTTTTCCAATAAGAATTTGGCTAAGAACCCTTTTACACCACTTCTTGTTTCCCAATTAGCCGTGACGTCGGATTGTTGCAAGTATAAAGCTCGGGTAACCTCTTTAGGGCCTGGGTCTCTTTCGGTACCGTTGAAAGGTAGTTGATCGAGAATAGGAATTCCCAAGAGTTGAGAGAACTCTTCCGCAGTTGGTACAAGCTGGTAATTGGGTAAGGTAAAACAATGGTGCAAAGGGTCAAAGAATTGGAAAAGCACTTTCATCATATCTTCATCAAAGCTTGAGGTAACCAAGTTGAGAAGTCGTCTGTGTCTTTTGGTGAACAGAGAATTCTCAAGGACCCTTGATGCTAACTCTTTGAGATGAAAAGTTACTCGTACTGGGTTGACTTAGATTGTATTCCTGCGAGTGGGAGTCATATCCTGCAAAACAGGACAAAGATGAATCTAAAAAATCCTTGAAATGGTTAGTCTAAAATTCTATGGCATGATGTCATGATGTTATGTACAAGCATATGCACAAGTTAAATCAAACAAATCCTTAGTTTTAGGCTTGCATGAGGTTTATAGGTAAGTACCCTCTTGAAGTTTAGTTGGTTCAACCTGTCCTAGAAAGTAGCGGGTTCTAGGGAATCTCAAACCATTGATCTTTCTTCATCGGGCATTGTTTTAGCGTAAGCCTCTTTAATGGCGACCTAAATATTCTGAAAGTCCGATCTCAATGAGCGTAGTATCGAGTATCAACCAACTTCGGACTGCACCAAAGGCGGCTACCTCACTACTTCCTAATGGCCAAGTTGTTCAAGTAAAGGTTCTAAAGTCAGTTAGTGCTTCATAACACCACACAGCGGCCCCGTATTCTCCTTGACTACTCAAGGGCTACCGGTACCAACAAATGTGTGACACTAACCTAGCTATTGCTTAGACCATGTCGGTATACCCCGCACAATTTCCACAACTTATTGCTACTTACCTAAAAAGGTGTCCCAGATCCGGGTAGAGGATGAAAACAAGCCCAAACAAGGAACCATAATGTAAAGCAAACAAGTCAAACAAGGAAAGTAAGTAAAGGTGATCTAGCCCTAAGGTAACCCCACTTTTAAGATTATTTCCCCAGAAGAGTCACCAGTTCTGTAACGCGGTGGGAGAACTGACTTGGGATTTTTGTGATTGATTGTAATTGTTGCAAATAGCAAGAGTCGCCAGCGACTTTTATTTTATCCAAAAGGAAAGGTTGAAAAGAACAGGAAAGACCTTTCGAGATTATTTCTTGAGTTCGGGGGGTAGGTTATGAAAAGGGAAGGTGTTAGAACCCTTTTCATCCGTAGTTATCTACAGGCTCTTAGTTGCTTGCTAGATCACTTGCTTTTTGTTTGAAAATGTGTTTGTGATGTGGGTTTTAAAAGTATTTTGAAAAGGAATGTCTTTGTAATGGTTCTCGTCTCTATAAGAATGCGTATAAAGTGTTTTGTCTTTTGAAAAATGTTTCAAAGTGAAATTGTGGGTGTATATAACGTTTTTGGTGTGAGAAAGCGAGCAAATAGAAGCATCCTACCTACTCAAAAGGTCTTAAACGTTATTTTCATCCTCCTTTAGAAGTTTCTATCTTACCATTGATTTGGTAAGAAGCTCTATTGTTGGATGTGAAGGGACGGGCGTGGGACGTTTGTATAATCATAGAAAGCAACCTATGGGACGTTTTAGCAATGTCGTTTAGGGACTAGATCGTTTACCGAAGGCAACATTGGGGGTCATCGAGGGACTATGATCTTTTATCGAGAGTCTTTTCTAAAACACTCATATTCGAGGGGCATGACTATTTTCCGAAAGGCAACAAAGTGAGATTACCCTAGAGGTGCTAGTGTGTAAGTGTGTTTGATTGCATACATTTTGTCTTGCATTTAAAGGTTATCTACTTGTTGATTTCGTCTTGCCATACATCCTAATTACTAACAATGTATGAAAGCGATAAAACTGCGGAAATAAATTCTAAGTTATTACATCATTTCGGGGATGGGGGTACATATTTACAAATGGGGATTTACAAGAATTTAAATCCTAATTATCTATTACAACCATATTGAATTGTACAATACAAGAAAAAGAGAGGATTTGTTTTTAAAAAATGGTTTTTTGTCTTAATAAATTAAAGGAAAATAACTAGTTAATAAAAGAAAATAATTTTTATGCCCTTTTTATATTAATAAAAATAATATTAATGTAGAAATTAATAAGAATAAGAAAGAAAAAGGAAAAAATAACGAAAACAATATCAGCACATTGCTGAAAACAAAATGAATGGGACCAGGAGTTCTGATCCTAGGCACGCTGTAGTTCAGAAAGAAACGTTAGAGGGTACTAGAAGTTCTGGGTTGCTGCACGCTGAAGCTCTAAAAGAAACATTAGAGGAAACCAGAAGTTCTGTGTTGCGTTATAACAGTGAGAAAAATATAGAAGTTCTGTGTGTTGTATTAAAACAGTAAGAAATCCTAGAAGTTCTGTGTGTGCTAATCAGTAAGAAAGTCTAGAAGTTCCGTGTGTGCTGAAACAGTGAGAAAAAAATCTAGAAGTTTTGATGCTATGCTAAAACAGTGAAAAAAAATCTAGAAGTTCTAATGCTATGCTAAAATAGTGAGAAAAAAATCTAGAAGTTCTAATAATGTGTTAAAACATTGGGAAAGAAAACTCAAAAGTTATGTGTTACACTTCATATTCTTTCTCACATTAGCCAGAGCATCTGCAACTTATTCAGTTCTTAACAACAACAAAACAGGAAGATAAAAACACGACAATTTATAGAAGTTATAATCCTAATTTTGAGCCTAGTTTTCTTCAAGAAGTTCTGATCTACAATTTTTCTACTTAGGTAATGATATATGCAGTCTCAACAATATGATATATACCTTTTTAATGATGTTCTGAATGAAAAGTCCAAAGTCAGAATGACTTACCTTGAATCTGAAGCGTATATTTAGGACCTGAGCTAGTGCCTTTGAATGTTCTGGGGTCAGCAAGAAACAGAACAGAAAATGTTATGTTCTTTGATTCAAAGGGAAGAACAAAAATATTGTTTTGGGAATTCTGGGTTTTGAGAATGTTTGAATATTTTCTTTTCTCTCTCTTTTTTTTTGTATTTGATCACTCTCCCTTTTCAAAATCCAGCCCCTTAAACGTGTGATGGAACAACTTATTTATAGATGAGTTTGCTGTGGTTTTGAGGGGGAAAACAAATGGGATTTAAACCTTTTTGGCATACTGTTCCATTGCTTTTTAAACACAACTTTTATGTGTTAATTTGGTGCAAATATGGGGTTTGAGAAAGTGCAGGCGTGGATTGGATCAACAACAATTTGGAGTGTTGTGGCAGCTGGATACAGGACTGTGCCATAGCAATGCAGCAGACTGCTCAAACGAGGTTTTGGGGCTTTGTGATGTTCTGATAGAAGAAGACCAGAATGAGACTCGAAGGGTGATGTTCTGATCGAACCGTAGAACATAGTCTCCATATGCTGAAGAGTCATGTCCTGATCGAAGAACACATTTTCCTTATGTTCTGATTGAAGAGTCATGTTCTGAACCGTCTTTGCAAACTCTGATTGCGCTTGCATGAAATCTGGCACAGAAGTTCTGAAATTGTCATATTTTCTTAACACTTAGAAATTTTTCTAAGTGTTTAGAAAATTTGATTTTTTCAAAGTAATTTCTGACTTTTGATTTCTTGAGGAACCAATTTCATGTCTTGATGAAATATGATTGTTGAAACTTGATTTTTGATCCAAAAGTCAAAGTTTGACTTTTCAGTGTGCTTTTGACCAATTTGCCCTTGTGAATGACTTTCTTGGAAAATTATAATCCAAGACTTGAAACTTGATAGATGCAAACCTGAGGATCCAGGATGATCCTTTGAGAAATGAGGGAAAATTTTGGGGTACAACAGTGCCCTAGCAATGGCACGATCTCATTCACGTTAGACCTATACTATCAAAAGCCTTGAACATGAATCGAACGGTTAAAAGTAACAATATGCCATGAAAATGCAGTTTTTGTTTTTTTGCAAACCCTTACCAATTGAAGATGCGTGGATCTTTGGCTTTGGGCATGGAACTGCTTGCTTAGGGGCCTGAAAGCCTTCCTGGGAATCTCATGAGGGGGATAGGATGTTTGGTTTTGAGTGAGGAGGCCTGCAAATATTACTTCGATTTTGACAACTTTTATGTATTTCTTTGTGTTCTTTATAGGTAATTGTTAGAACATAGTTTGATTCTACCACCCTTAGTTAGAGTTTTGATGATAACAAATACAAAGAACAAATAAAAAATACAAAGAACAAATATGCACCCTAAAAAATATGTTTTTGTGTACGCAGAAGTTCTGACCAAAACGACATCAAAAGATAAAGCATAAGAGCTACACGCTGAAGCAATCAGAACATGTGCTGAAAATTGATGACCAGAACCTGCGCTTAAGTGAAGTAAACTCTGATTCTAAACAAGAACATGTTAATCTAAGTCATCAATATTTTGAAGCGTCAGCAGCAGGCAAGGATGTAAGATTTTGAAGCGTTACTGATCATTCAAGACATTATCAATTCCAACGGCTTCTTTCAGACATGATCTTCTCCTAATGGAAAGTGTGTTAATGAAATTAAACACGCTTGATGATCAACGTTAATCCACTGCCTATATAATCAAAGTCAGTATTCAAAATCGTTGACAATTTGCATATACTACTCACGCATATTCAAAGCTGCAAGCATTATTCATCATCTTTCCAAGATATAATTTTGTGTAAATTATCACAGTTGTGATAACAGTTTTTGTAAGAAAAACAACAACACACATTCTTGTATATTTGTCTTGAAACAGTGTTCCTTGAGATTAACCGGATTGTGGTTGTACTCAAGAAGACTTTAAAAGTTGTTAAAGTAGTGATTGTAATCCTTTTGTGATTAGTGAATTAAGACCTCGTTGGAGAGAGGAGAAATCACCTTGACGGGTGGACTGGAGTAGTTTGAGATCAAACGAACCAGGATAAAAATATTGTGTCATTGCGCTTTTGATTTCAAGTTTTCAATTCAACCCCCCTTCTTGTGTTTTTGACATCTTCAATTGGAATCAGAGCGCCTGGTTCTGAGCTTAAACACTTAACTGTGTCAGTACAAGATCCAAGCTTCAGAAAAACACTATAGTGGGACCAAGCCAAAACATCAGCAATGACTACAATGAAGACAAGGACATATTCAGTGGCAAACCTCCAGTCTTTGATGGAGAAAACTTTGACTACTGGAAAGACAGAATTGAGAGTTTCTTTCTGGCTCATGATGCTGATCTGTGGGACATGGTGACTGATGGATACACACACCCAGTGGATGGACGTGGTCAGAGGATAGACAAAAAATGATGTCTGACCAACAAAAGCGTGAATACAGAAACCACCACAAGGCCAGAACAATACTCCTCAGCGCTATCTCATACTCAGAATATGAGAAAATATCAAACAGAGAGACTGCCAAGAACATGTTTGACTCTCTGAGAATGACGCATGAAGGCAACATTCAAGTCAAAGAAACCAAGGCCCTTGCGCTCATTCAGAAGTATGAGGCATTCAAGATGGAAGATAGTGAATCAATAGAAACTATGTTTTCAAGATTCCAAATCCTTGTTGCTGGACTGAAGGTTCTTGACAAAGGGTATTCTACTGCTGATCACGTTAAGAAGATCATCAAAAGCTTACCTAAGTAATGGAGGCCAATGGTCACAATACTTAAGCTAGCCAAAGATCTCAACAAAATATCTCTGGAGGAACTTGTCAGCTCCCTCAGAAGTCACGAGATAGAGCTAGAAGAAGATGAGCCTTAAAAGCAAGGTAAGCCACTAGCTTTAAAATATAACAGAAAATCTGACTCTAAGGTTTTGCAGGCTGTGGAAGAAACTTCTGATGGATCCTCATCAGAATAATATGAACTGTCTCTCCTCTCCAAAAGGGTGAACCAACTGTGGAAGCAGAGACAAAGAAAATTCAGAAATCCTAGAAGATCAGAGAATCATAATGAATCCTCCTCCAGATACAGAAAGTATGAGTCTTCGTCTGGAAATAGAAGATCTGAAGGTTCTTCGGGAGACAGAAAGCCAAATAACAAGAACATCATCTGCTATGAGTGTAACGAGCAAGGGCACTACAAAAGTGACTTCCCAAGGCTTCAGAAGGAGAAGCCCAAAAAGAAGTTCTTCAAGAAAAAGAAGAAAAGCCTCATGGCTACATGGGATGATTCTGACACCTCAGAAGCTGACTCAGAATCAGATGATGAAAGAGAAAATATAGCTCTCATGGAAAACGTATCAGAAGACAGTGAAGCTTCTGGTTCAGACTCAGAATCAGACACTGAAGAGGTATTTCCTGATTTTACCATAAATTTTACTAATGCTGAACTTGCAAAAAGTCTAAATGAAATTTTGGAAAGGTATCAGCAAATCAGAGTCAAATTTAAGAACCTGAAAAGGGATCTTGCCTCTGACTCTGAAAAGTCTGAAAGTCTAAGATTAGAGAATTCTGAGTTAAAAGAATAAATTTCAAAATTAGAAAATGATTTGCAAAACTCTCAGAAGGAAAAAATCTTAGAGACTCCCAGTAATGTTGATGAGATCATCAAAGAATATGATCACATCTTTCAGAAGTTTCTAGCTAAAAACATAGACATAAGCAAGATGGCTTCAATAATCTATGTAGTTAGCAGAAATGGAAAAAAAGGGATATGATATCAAGGTAAGGTATCTACACCTAAAAATGCCATGGACTTAGTTATAAAACGCACACCACTCAAATCACACTTTATATATGGGCACACACATGACATAAAATACACAAGTAGTGATTATTCTGTCAAACCAAAATTCAATCAGAATTTTGGTAAAACTAACAAATCAGGACCCAAGAAAATGTGGGTACCTAAGGATAAAATTATACATGTAGCAGATATCTTTAGCAGCAAGGCTAAGACACCAGTCATGGTACCTGGACTCTGGCTGCTCGAGACACATGACGGGAAGAAGACATATGTTCTAAAGCCTGGAGCTTAAGCCTGGAGGCTATGTGGGCTTTGGAGGCAACCAGAGAGGAAAGATCATTGGCTCTAGAACAGTAGGTAATGGAAATCTTCCCTCTATAAACAATGTATTATTAGTTGATGGATTAATGCATAACCTGTTATCCATAAGTCAATTAAGTGATAACGGTTATGATATAATCTTTAATTAAAATTCATGCAAACCTGTTAGTCAGAAAGATGGGACTATCCTATTTAATGGAAAGAGGAAAAACAACATTTATAAAATAAAACTTTCTGAACTAAAGAGTCAGAATGTAAAATGCTTACTTTCTGTTAATAACGAGCAATGGGTCTGGCATAGAAGATTGGGGCATGTTAGTATGAGAAGAATATCTCAGATTAACAAACTCAATCTGGTCAGAGGACTTCCTAATTAGAAGTTCAGCTCAGATGCTCTGTGTGAAGCATGTCAGAAAGGCAAATTTTCAAAACCTGCTTTTAAATCCAAAAATGTTGTTTCCACCTCTAAGCCATTAGAACTACTGCACATTGACTTATTTGGACCAGTAAAATCTGCGTCAGTCAGTGGCAAGAAGTATGGGTTGGTAATCATAGATGACTATAGCATATGGACATGGGTAAAGTACTTAAGACATAAGGACGAGTCACACTCTGTGTTCGTTACCTTTTGCAACCAAGTTCAGAATGAAAAGGATCTTAGAATTGTCAAAGTCAGAAGTGATCATGGTGGGGAATTTGAAAATAAAAATTTCGAATTATTTTTTAATGAAAAAGGCATCTTGCATGACTTCTCTTATCCTATAACTCCCCAAAAAAATGGAGTTGTAGAATGAAAGAACAAAACATTGCAATAAATGGCCAGAACCATGATCAATGAGACTAACATTGCTAAGATCTTCTGGGCAGAGGAAATTAACACAACATGTTACATTCAGAATAGAATCTCCAAAAGACCTATTCTGGAAAAGACTCCATATGAATTGTGGAAGAACAGAAAGCCCAACATTTCTTATTTTTATCTGTTATACCCCAAAATTTTCCCCCTCATTTATCAATATTTTCCTCACAAGACTTCTTGGACTCAAGACAAGATTAGGGTTTTGTCAGCTCAAGACATCACCTTGCATTGATAACCTAAAATTAGGGTTTGAGTTTGCACAAGGATTTTTGGACCATAAATGCTTCATGTGACTTTCATACATCATTTTGGACCCCTAAGATTGCTCATGTTAAGTTTCAAGCCTTGAATCACATTTTTGCTCAGTCAATTAGACAATTGACCTAAAAATCAGCTGTATTGGGGAAAAAGTCAACCATGGCCAATTTACATTCAAACCTCATAATTTTTGATCCACATAAACATTTTAGACTCATATGTATCATTTGATCAAGTTTGGATCACAACTCCTCAAGAAATTTGATCAGATCATCAAAAGGGCAAAATGGTCAAAATTAGGGTTTTGACAGAGAAAGGGAAATTTCTGATTTTTAACCTAGCCAATGACCAATTGAGTTCAAGCATGGTTTCAAGGATTCAATGGCATAATCTTGACCTAATTACTTGGTTCAAAAGATCTCAAGTTCATTGGATTGACATATGAATTTTCCAGTCAACTGATCAAAAGTCAACTATAAACTGAAAAGTCAAACTTTGACTTTTTGGTCAAAATTAAGTGCCAAGGGTCATAATTCATAAAGATATGTCAAAACATGAAACTTGTTCACCAAGAAAATCAATTTTGCCAATTAGGGTTTTAATTTGAAAATTTTCAAAACTTAGAATTTTTCTAAGTATGGAAATTTTCTTATTTTTTCCCAACTTTTCACCATTTTTTCACCATGATTCAATTTGATTCAAAGAAAACTTCCAACATGAAAGTTGTAGTCCTCCATGAAATCTACAACTTTTCTTCACAAAGTATTCTAAAAATATGCTTGGATATCAAGTTATGAATTTGTGAATAGGGGTCCATGAACTAAATGACTTAGTGAAAATTTGCCCTAATTTAGGCAGGTTTTTGACCCAACTTCATGGACATTTTTCACCTAGTTCCAAGAGGTATCCCAAAATGCATTTCAAATATTGATTTTATAGCATGTTGCAAGCTTTCTAAAATGTCCCAGAACTCTCCAAGATCATTTGTGGTTAGGGAGAATCGAAGAAGGGAAGTTGGCATTTTGTCACTTTTGATCAAGTCATTTTTACATGAGATCAAGTTGCAAATCACATCCTAGCATGCTTGTACCTTGCATTACAGGTCCTAAACTCATTCTAAACTCCATAATTAAATTCTAACTCAATGGGTAAAGACTTTGTTTTCACTTTTGGAACATTGTACAAGAAATAAATCCATTAATGGCATAAAGGGCACATTGCCATTTTCATAAAGGAAAGCTTTTCCAACTTTATCAGTCTTGAGCCTTGGACTTGTTCCTTTGGTACAAACAATTTCCACAGGAATTAAGCAAAGCACACCAACTCTCATCAGCTCAAGAACTAGCCAGTACAGGCCTGTTGCACAAGTCACTTCAACTTTTCTTAAAATGCAAGAAAGTTGGCCAAAAGTTAAAACTTGTACAAGCTGATAAAGGAAGGACTTGGTGTCATTCTAGACATATGGACAAACTTATCACAAGCCAATACATGAATGCATAACCTCTGAAACTCTCCCAAACTCAGAAACTTCATTTTTCTGCCCAAACTTCCAGCTTCTGCAAAATCCTTGCCAACTTCATTTTGTCTCGTGCATTTTGCCTTTTAACCTTTGAAACACTTCATCCACATCATATCCAAGTTATCCAAGATTTTACATTGTTTTTCTAAGCTCTGTTTCAGCCATCACCATTTTCACTTTGGAAGGTTGCAGCTTGACTTCTACAAAGAGTTTCATCCATCTACAAGGCAAGCTAAGCATTGGAATAGGTTAAAGGAACTTCAAGGAAGCTCACACGATCCTCAGGCCTCACTCAAAGTCCCCATATTGCCATATCCAAATCCAGCTGAAGGAGGTATTTTTCAAAACTTTATCTCTCTATTTAGGCATCCTCAAGCCACAATTTGTGAAGCAAAAATGTAGTCCTTAACTTGGCTAAGCTGTACATATGCATACTTGCCATTTATATTAACTGTGCCATGAGAATTTTAGACTTGAAGTTCCTGGATTTTTTAGGTCACGATTTAGGGCTGATAAAATTCTCCCTGATCTTTTAGAGTTAGGTTACAAATCTTATATGGTTGGAATCGTGAGATTACAAGCTACATTTTTATGTTATGAGTTTTTGTTTTTATGCAAGCAATAGAGAGATACAGGTTTGAAGCAAAACACACGCAGGAGGGAGCTGGAGGACAGGGACAACTTGTTTTGGGCCTTGGCACGCCCGGGCCTGTTTATTTTTGTTGTTCACACCCCTCTGACCACTATTTGCACCCCCTACTTCATATTTTATATTTTACATATTTTCTCATATTTTTTTTATGTTTATTGATTTTAATTCCTTTTTCTGAATATTAAAAAATCATAAAAATACTTTCTTAATTTTTTTCAATTTTATTTTATTTTTATTATTTTTTCCACATATAAAAATAGTTTTATTTTAATAAATAGAATCTATTTTCTTATTTTAAATTGTAAATACATTTAAAAATACCATACATTTTTATTTTTATTATTCATACACATAAAATATTATTTTCATACATATTTTAATTTTTAACATTTGTTAATAATGTTATTTATTATTTCTTGTACAAAAAATGGACAAAATAAAATAAATATAGAACATATATTTTCTTTTAATAAAAAATTAGGGTTTCCCCTTTCAAAAATAACAATATTATTTTTCTCCTTTTTTTAGGGCTTAAATAATTTATTTTTCTCATACAAAAAAAATCAAATACAAAACATTTTTGCATAAATACATTGCATTGCATATTTAAATATTTGTACATTTATTTATTTGCACATAATTCAATTGGATTGTAATAGTATTTTAGGGTTTATATTTGTGCAATACCCCTATTCAAAAACTTGTATCCCCCCTCCCATAATAATTGTTGTAATAGCTTAGTTTACATTTACGCAATTTTATCGCATTTATACCATGTGTAGTAAATTAGGGTTTTGCATGATAAGACCAAAAAACAAACAAATAGAATGACCTAATCCAAGACAATCAAAATGCATGTAAAATGACACACATTTGCACACAAGCACCCTTAGGGTTTCAGCCACTTGGTTGCCTAACAAAATGGCCATGGTATGCATGCTAAGTATCTTTGGCAAAACAAAACAAAATAAGATCATAGTCCCTCGATGACGCTATCAAAAGGTTGCCTAAACAAATGATCTTGGTCCCTCAAAAAATGCTAAAGTTACTTGGCAACATTGTTATCATGGTCATACGATGACCCACGCCCGTCCGTTTAACATCCAAAGATAGGGTTGTTTACCAAGTCAATGGTAAAACAACAATGTCGAAGGAGTAAAAATGCATAGGAAAGACATTTGAGTAGGTAGATAGCTTCTAAGTTACTTTCTCTCTTCAAAAAAATCCTTGCTATTTTCAAAAACAAACACACACACATTTTCAAAACATTTACAAACAACTTTCAAAACATTGAAACATTTTTCAAAAAGACAAACATATCTGTATACATTCTTACGAACGAGAATCATTACAAAGATTGCCAAAACGATGGCCTCTTTTCAAAATACTTTCAAAACCACACCAAACACAAAGCACCATTTCAAACAATTTCAAAAACAAAGCAAGTGATCTAAGCAAGTAACTAAGAGCCCATGGAAAACCATGGATGAAAAGGGTGCTAGCACCTTCCTTTTTCATAATCTACCCCCTGAAATCAAGAAAACGTCTCAAAGGTCTTTCCTATGCTTTTTTACCTTTCCTTTTTGGATAAAATAAAATTCGGTGGTGACTCTTGCTAAACCGCGATATTTGCGACGAAACGCAAAACAATCAAGTCAGTTCAACCACCGTATCACAGAACTGGAGACTCTGCTGGGGAATTAAGAATGTGGGGTTACCTTAGGGTTTAGATCACCTTTATTTGCTTACAATTGCTTGACTTGTTTGCTTTACATCTTGGTTCTATTGTTTGGGTTTGAATCCTCTACCCGGATTTGGGAAACATAATAGGTAAATAGCAATACGTTATGGAAGCTATGCGGGGTATACCGACACAGTCTAAGAAATAGCTATGTTAGTGTGACATATTTGTGGGTACCGGTAGCCTTTGAGTCAATCAAAGAGAATATGGGGCCGCTGAGTGATGTCATGAAGCACTAACGAACTTCTAGAACCTTTACTTGACCAACTTGGCCTTTTAGGATGTAGTGAGATGACCGGATTTGGTGCAGTCCGAAGTTGGTAGATACTCGATACTACACTCATTGAGGGTTGGTTCCTTGGAATATTTTGGTCGCCAGTAAGAGACTTGAATTGAAATAATGAACAAGGAAACGATCCGGTGATATTGAGCTCCTTAGAACCCGGTTACTATTTCTAGGACAGGTTGAGCCAACTAAACTTCAAGAGGGTACTTACCTATGAAACCCCACGCAAGCCTAAACTAGGAACTTGTGTGATTTGATTGTACATATATACTTGTGCATAACATCATGAACATCATGAAGCATCATTTGCATCCACTAACCATTTCAAGGATTTTGGAAATTCATCTTTGTTCCTGTTTTGTAGGTTATGGATTCACTTCGCAGGAAAACTATCCAAGTCAACCTTGTAAGAATTCCTCCACAACTCAAGGAGCTAGCTTCAAGGATTCCTGAGAATTCTCCATTCACCGAGAGGCATGGTCGTCTACTCAACCTAGTCACTTCCAACAAAGAGGAAGACATGATGAAAGTTCTCTTCCAATTCTTTGACCCTTTGCATCACTGCTTCACATTTCCTGGCTACCAGCTTGTGCCCACTTTGGAAGAATTCTCTCAACTCTTAAGGATTCCTATTCTCAATCAACTACCCTTCAACGGTACGGAAAGAGATCTAAATCTAGAAGAGATTGCTCAAGCCCTACACTTTCACTCATCTGATGTCATAACACATTGGGAAACTAGAAGTGGTGTTAAAGGTTTCTTGGCAAAGTTCTTGTTTGAGAAGGCCCAAAGCTGTTGAAACTCCTTGGACTTGCAAGCTTTAGAGGAGATTATAGCTCTTCTCATCTATGAGATGGTCTTGTTCTCTAACCCTGACCAACTCATAGATGTGAGTGCTGTCAAAATCTCCATGTCACGCAATCTGGTGCCTACATTGCTTGGAGATATCTTACACTCTTTTCACACTCGTACAATGAGGAAGAGAGGTGTTCTCATGTGTTGCACTCCTCTCCTGGCAAGATGGTTTATTTCTCATCTTCCCCAATCAGTCTTGAATAATGAGCAAGGTTTGAGGTGGTCACAACGGTTGATGACTCTTACGCATTCAAATATTCATTGGTGTTCTCGATCTAAAGAGAATGTTATCATCGTCGGCCATTGTGGAGAATTCCCTAATGTCCCTCTACTTGGCATTAGGGGAGGCATCACCTACAACCCGTGCTTGGCTCTAAGACAGTTTGGTTATGCCCGAAGGGATGGCCCACATGATATGCTGATTCAAGGCTTGGTTTTCGACTTCGACAACGACGATCAAGGACTTTAAGAAAGGTTCATCCGAGCTTGGAGGATGCCCAACAAGGTAGACAATAAGACCTTGGGACACAAGAATTCCATCCCCCTTGAGCCTTACCTCAAGTGGGTACGAACCCACACATAAAGTCTTATGATGCCTTACCCCTCCATTCTCCTTGTGATTATAGAGCCTGTTAAGGAAGTAGAGGTTCCATACACCATCCTACATCCTGACATGCCGAAATCACTCGAAGATCTACAAAGGAGTTGGATACAGCTCAAGGGAGAACGCGATACTTTTGAAGCCCAATTCTACGCAAGCGAGAAGAAGGTTTTGGAACTTGGTTACTTCACGAAGAGCAGACTCTCAACACCTACATTGCACCAATGAGGATGCGCAACGTCTTTTTATCTTAGAATTTTGTACTATTTTTCCCAAGGGGCATTGATGTATTCCAATTCTATTTTATTAATATAACGTGTGTTCCTTTTTGTTTGAAACAAATTTGATTTTCAAATCCTTGAAAGCATTACATGAATACATATCATTCATCATATGCATAAACAGGTCTTCACATCAAGTTTCCTCATCTCTCTGCTATTTATTTCAGCAAGATGGATCTTGAACAAACGGTTAAAGACTTACAAGCTCAGAATTCACAATTTCAACAGCTACTCTTGACCTTAGCCAACGAGCAGGAGGAGCTCAAGACTCTGCTAGAAAAAGAAAAAGAGAAAAAGAAGAAGAAGCGAGCCGGTGTGGTTATCATGGGCAGAAGGTTTGAAGGACAAGCCAGAAGGACCTTGGAATTTCCATCAACCTCTGAGGAAGGGGAAAGAAAAGGTAAAGAGACGGAAGTACCATCTGATTCTGAAGCAGAAGAAGAAGAGGAAGAGGACTACTCCGAAAAACAGTACCCTCCGGCCGATGACAAATACAAAAACTTGGAAGAGCGTCTAGCTGCTATGGAGATACAGAGAGTACCTGGGCTAGACTTTGAGTTGGGGCTGGTATCTGGAATAGTAATCCCTCATAAGTTTAAAGTACCTTTATTTTCCAAGTATGACGGGGTGTCTTGTCCCAAGATGCACCTCCGCTCATATGTCATGAAGATGCAGCCACATTCTGCGGACAAAGACTTGTGGGTCCACTTTTTCTAGGACAGTTTATCGGGGACACAGATTGATTGGTTCTACCAGTTGGAGAGAGAAGATGTGCATAATTGGGAAGACTTGGCAGCGGCCTTCTATAAACAGTATCAATACAACACCGACTTGGCGCCAACCCGTACTCAGCTACAGAGTATGGCTATGGCTACCAATGAGGGCTTCAAAGACTACACCCAAAAGTTAAGGGATTTAGCCGGAAGGGTGCAACCACCATTATCTGAAAGGGAGCTAGTGGACATGTTCCTGGGAACTTTATCAGGTCCTTTCTTTAATCATCTGATTGGAAGATCCTCTGCAGGGTTTACAGAATTAATCTTGACTGGCGAGAGGGTGGAAGCCGGTATAAGAAGCGGGAAAATTCAGAAAGACGCGTCTACCTCTACTTCTGTAAAAAAGCCCTTCACTGGAAAGAAGAAAGTGTCTGTTGTCTATACACAGAGGAATCAGGGAAGAACCGAATGACGAACAAAAGTGGGGGCCGTTATGATTCAAAAGTCTGCATCAGACCAGCCAAGAAACAACCAACCGAGAAATGATCAGCCGAGAAATAACCAGCAAAGGGTGGAAAGGCCTGTAAGGCAATTCACCAAGATAAACATGACTCCAGCTCAAGTCCTACCATATCTTCTGAAGTTGAATTTGGCCATGCTAAAATAGGCCCCTAAAAGTCCCAATACTACATCTTCACACTACCATCCGAATGCCAGGTGCGCTTACCATTCTGAAAGTCCAAGGCACGACACCAACAACTGTTGGGCTCTGAAGAACAAGATTCAAGATCTGGTCGATGCAAAGGAAGTTGAATTTGAAGCTCTTGAAAAACCAAATGTTATCTCCGCTCCGATGCCTAGGCATGGACACAATGCCAATGCTATTGAGGAAGACTTATTTCTTGACACCGTGGATGAATTGTTGACTCCGCTTTTGACCATCAAGTTGAATTTGTTAAAGGCTGGGGTGTTCCCAGGTTGTGACAAAGATTGCCATATTTGCCTATCCTCATCATTTGACTGCCCTCTGTTGAAGAAAGGTATCTAACAACTTATTGATAACCAGGAAATTTTGTTTGAGAAAGCTCCTATTTCACCCATTCCAGTTCCAGAAGTTTCAATAATAACCATATACGCCAATCCTTCCAGGGTTCCTAAAAAACCCGTTAGGATTACATCCGCTCCAGTGACTGCTCCATTGAAGATAACAACGCCCGGGCCAACTCCATACAAATCAGATAAAACAGTACCATGGAACTATGGTGGAGAAATCTACTATCATGGTGTCAAACAGATTGAACAGACTGCCGAAGAGGAGAACTCCAAAGAGGACAATTCCGACATCAGTAACATTACCGGAACAAGCAAAATTACCCGCAGTGGGAGAATTTTCTCTCCAGATATTTCCCCTCCAAAGGCAGTCTTTGGACCCGTGGCGTTTCGAAGATTACATCTGTACCAGTGATTGTACCTGCAAATGTACCAACCAACAAAGAAGACAATATAATTCCTATCCCTACTTCTGCTTCTAAGAATAAAGGAAAGAATGTTCAAGAGGAGCCTGTCTTGACGAAGGCTCAATCACTAGTTATTCTTGAAGCATCCAAGAAGGAGACGGAAGAAATCCTGAGGATCATTAAGAAGAGTGATAATGATGTGGTAGAACAACTGGGGAAGACCCCCTCCAAAATCTCTATGTTAGCCCTGCTGTTGTGCTCTGAGGCACATGCTAAAGCTTTGGTAAAATTTCTGAAGACGACTCATGTACCGCAAGAGACGTCTGCGGATCAATTCCAAGAGTGTGTGGCCAGTTTGACAGCTGACAATGGCATGGATGTCTCTGATGCCGACATGACCTCTAAAGGGAGAAAACACAACGACACACTACATGTCTCATTGGAGTGTAGGGGAACCACCCTAGCCCATGTCTTGGTTGATACTGGATCATCTCTGAACATCTTGCCAAAGGAAGCCCTTGATAGGTTGGATTGTGAAGGGCTGACTTTAAAACCCAACAATATAATTGTGAGAGCATTTGACGGCTCTAAGATGATGGTCCATGGAGAGGTGGACATCCCGATCAAGGTGGGAACTCATACCTTTAATTCAACATTCTACGTGATGGACATCCGTGCTTCCTACTCTTGTCTGTTGGGACGCCCCTGGATTCACAATGTCGGTGCAGTCACCTCCACTTTGCATCAGATGCTGAAGTACCCCGATCAAGGGAAGATCATAAATGTCCATGGGGAAGAGGAATACATGATTAGTCATCTGAATTCTTTTCGATATGTAGAATTGGATGGCAAATTCATTGAAACCCCTTTCCAACATTTTGAAGAAGTCTCTCAGGAAATAGCAACGACCAAAGCAGTATCCTCGACTCCTATGATCACAAGACCTCCGCCTCAGATGTCTTCTCTAAAAGATGCAAAGGCAGTAGTGGAAGAAGGGGGAAGCACCATCTGGGGTCAGCTTCCAGACATTCCTTACAAATCATACAAATTTGGCTTGGGATTTACTTCGACTGCTCAGAAGGCCGTGCGCCGCACCCGTGCCGGAGGGCCACCTATGAAGATCAGCTACCAAGGGGTTAAAGCACTAGAGGACAGTGAAGAAAATGGCAGCTTGGAAGACTGGATTTTTCCTACTGTTGGCGGAGGACTGTGCAACTGGGAAGCCAAAGACTTCATTCCGATTACTTTCATACCGCAGTAATTTATCTTTTATATTTCTGTTGGACTTGTAATAATTCACAAACAATTCGTACTTTTTCAACCTTGTGCCTTACCCAAGACACAACGGTCCATTTGTAAGGGTTCTTATTTCATTTTCATATGTCATTTCAATGAATCATGCAAGCTTTTTTCATATATAAACCTTTTATGCTCATTGTCTTTCTTTTACATTTTATTGTTTTAAGATGGCTATACCCTTACACACACCCACACTCACAAATGTAGGTACCCTTCCATTCCGTAACCCATGGGTAACGATACTGCTATAGCCTTCAGTGACTCTGAAGATTTGATCTACCAAGCCGAATACGAGGGTGAGGAATATTGTGAGGTGCCAGGGGAATTGTCCAGATTATTACAACAAGAGGAAAGAGCTATTCTGCCTCATGAGGAGCTGTTGGATACAATCAACTTGGGTACTGAGGAAGACAAAAGGGAAATCAGAGTGGGTGCCAACCTAGAACCAAGTGTCAAGGAGCGCCTAATTCAGCTGTTGCATGATTATGTTGAGATCTTTGCCTGGTCATACGAAGACATGTCGGGACTCGATACAGACATTATGGTACACCGTCTACCCACAAGAGAAGACTGTCCACCAGTGAAACAAAAAGTCCGCTGCATGAGACCTGACATGTCAGAGAAGATCAAAGTAGAAGTTATGAAGCAATTCAATGTTGGATTTCTGGCTGTTACTTCCTATCCACAATGGGTTGCTAACATTGTTCCCGTACCTAAAAAGGATGGAAAAGTGAGAATGTGCATGGATTATAGAGATTTAAACAGGGCCAACCCTAAAGATGATTTTCCACTTCCACACATCGACATCCTGGTTGACAATACAGCTCAGTATAAAGTATTTTCTTTCATGGACGGATTCTCAGGTTACAACCAGATCAAAATGGCACATGAGGACATGGAGAAAACTACATTTGTTACACAGTGGGATACGTTCTGCTACAAAGTGATTCCATTCAGACTGAAGAATGCCGGGGCAACCTATCAACACGCCATGGTAGCTTTGTTTCATGATATGATACATCATGAGATAGAGGTCAACGTAGATGACATGATAGCCCAATCACAAACTGAAGAAGAACACCTTGATCACTTGCAAAAGCTGTTTGTCAGGTTGAAGGAGTACAAGCTAAGATTTAATCCTAACAAGTGCCATTCGGAGTCCGGTCCGGTAAGCTTTTGGGTTTCATTGTCAGCAACAAAGGCATCGAGGTTGATCCTGCCAAAGTCAAAGCTATACAAGAAATGCCTGCTCCTCGCACTGAGAAGGAGGTCAGAGGTTTCTTGGGACGCCTAAACTACATTGCTAGGTTCATTTCTCACCTAACATCTACTTGTGAGCCAATCTTCAAAATGTTGAAGAAAGATCAGGTAGTTAGATGGAATGATGACTGTCAGATTGCTTTCGATAAAATCAAGGAGTATTTACAAGAACCTTTTGTCTTGATGCCGCCCGTCAAAGGAAGACCGCTAATCATGTATCTGACCGTCCTAGAGAATTCAATGGGGTGCGTATTGGGCCAGCATGACGAGTCTGGCCAAAAAGAGCATGCCAATTACTACCTTAGCAAAAAGTTTACCGACTGTGAAACAAGATATTCACTGCTCGAGAAAACTTGTTGTGCTTTGGTATGGGCTGCTCGCCGGCTAAGGCAGTATATGTTGACTCATACCACTTTGCTGATATCTAAGATGGATCCGATAATATACATCTTCAAGAAGCCTGCTTTGTCTGGAAGGATAGCTAGATGGCAGATGATCCTGACAGAGTATGATATACAGTACACGACCCAAAAAGCTATAAAGGGGAGTGTGCTAGCTGATCATCTGGCCCATCAAGCCGTAGAAGATTACCAGTCCATGAAGTTCGACTTCGCTGACGAAGACATCATGACGTTGGACAAAGTTGAAGATTTCAGACCATATGACGGACCTGAACAAGGATCCCGATGGACCCTGTACTTTGATAGGGCATCCTATGCGCTTGGTAACGGTATCAGTGCTGTGCTTATATCTCTGGAAGGATGCCATACTCATTTCACCACCAGACTTTGCTTCAACTGTACGAACAACATGGCAGAGCATGAATCATGCATCTTTAGACTCAAGGTTGCCATAGACTTGGGAATCAAATCTTTAGTTGTGTTTGGGGATTCAACTTTGGTCATCAGTCAGATCAAAGGAGAATGGGACACTAAGCATCCAAACCTCATCCCTTACAAAGAACATGTCATGACATTGCTACCATATTTCGAGCAGATTACCTTCGAGCACTTCCCACGAGAAGAAAATCAGCTAGCAGATGCTCTAGCTACAATGTCATCCATGTTTAAACTTAATTGGGAAAATGAGGCTCCCTAGATCATCATTGAAAGGATGGACGAACCCGCACACTGTCACGAGATTAATACCGAAGAAGTAGTCGACCAACCTTGGTTCCATGAAGTCAAAAGGTATCTCGAGGCTCAAGAATACCCTGAAGGAGCTTCAGTCAATGACAAAAAGCTCTTAAGGAGATTCTCAGCTAAGTTCTTCCTAAGTAATGGCATCCTGTACAAGCGCAATCATGATTATATTCTGCTCCGTTGTGTGGACAAGCTTGAAGCTGAAAGGATTATGGCTGAATTGCATGAAGGTACATTTGGCGGTCACTCTAGCGGGCATATGATGGAAAAGAAGATTCTAAGGGCAGGCTATTACTGGTCTACCATGGAAGCAGACTGCTATCAACACTCCCGGACATGCCATAAATGTCAAATCTATGCAGACAAGGTGCACGTGCCCCCAGTTCCTCTAAATGTCTTAACAGCTCCTTGGCCATTCGCTATGTGGGGAATCAACATGATAGGAGAGATAAATCCTACAGTCTCCAATGGACACCGCTTCATTCTGGTGGCCATTGATTATTTCACAAAGTGGGTTGAAGCAGCTTCCTTCGCATCCGTTACTAAGAATGTTGTTGCCCGCTTCATCAAGCAGAACCTTATCTGCCGGTACGGTATCCCAGAAAGGATCATCACTGATAACAGTACAAACCTTAACAATACTATGATCACCGCCCTGTGCGAGCAGTTCAAGATTCAACATCACAATTCATCTCCCTATCGGCCAAAGATGAATGGTGCTGTCGAAGTTGCGAACAAAAACATCAAAAAGATCATACAAAAGATGACAACACCTACAAGGACTGGCATGAGATGCTACCGTTTGCTCTCCACGGGTACCGTACCACAGCTCGTACATCAACTGGGGCAACACCCTATTCTTTGGTTTATAGCATGGAGGCTATTTTACCTATTGAGGTTCAAATCCCCTCTCTGAGAATCATGAAGGATGCGAGTTTGAGTGAAGACGATTGGATTCAAAACCGACTTGATCAGTTGAACTTAATTGACGAGAATAGACTTACTGCTGTTTTCCATGGTCAGACGTATCAAAAGTGGATGATCAAAGCTTTCAACAAGAAAGTCAAACGCCAGACATATCAAGTTGGAGATCTTGTAATCAAGCGCACCATCTTGCCACAAAGTGATCCCAGGGGAAAATGGACTCCTACTTATGAAGGACCATTTGTAATCAAGAACCTTTTTTCTGGTGGGGGAATGATTTTAACCACCATGGACGGTAATGACCTACCGCATCCTGCGAACGCAGACATGGTCAAAAGATACTACGCATAAGAGACCCGCTAGGTTGACACACCTAGGCAAAACAAGGGCATCCCGGCGAACCAAAAGGTTCGGGCAAAAATTAGGAATAAATTTAAAAAAATCTGTACACCCGGCAAGTTGAAAATCCGAAAGGGCGACTTGGGCAAAAAAGGGTTTCCCAGTGAATCGAAAACCCGAAAGGGCGGTTCAGGCAAAAGTTAGGGAATTAAAGCGTATGACTATGTCTCGTCGAATCACTTTAAGGACAATCTCTTCACTGACAAACCTGGAGCTTCTGATCAATCCAATCATCTTCGGACGAAGCAACAAATGGACAAGATATTCGGAGATACGAAGGCTATAGCAGAATGGGAACCCCATGGGATTTTTTACACATAGTTATCTTTGTATAAAATTTTTCTTATTTTGATGACACCATCCTCTTACTAGGATGCCTGTCTCCTTTGTACAAAACACTTACTCAAAGTTAATACAAAGATATCTCTTTAAAGTGCAGAAAACCATTTGACTTTTTTCTTTTTACACTTATGTTTTTATGTGCAAAAAACGTCCAATGATTCATTAATGAACATATGCATTTGAACATAATTACTGTTTACAAATAAACAAAGTGGAAAGAAACGATTACTGACAGGTTGAAAGGATAGGAAAACGTCTTTAGGCTATTTCATGAGCAATCCCTACAGTGCATCATCTAGATCCCCAACGGAACTAAAATTTTAAACCTTTAATCCCCATCAGAGCCAAAACTTCTAACTACCAGTCCCCAGCGGAAACCATCCAGTTTCTCCTAAATTCCCCAACAAGTTATCTTGAAGCCTGAAAACTAACCAGACAACAACTTCTGATAACTCCCCAGTAGAATGGAAGACAACCCAAACTCCTAAACCTACTACCCAGCAGTATAACTTTCTTCCCCATAGAGTTTTCATTGCTCCCCAACAGAATGAAGATTCTCGTTCTTATTTCCCAGCAGAACAAGGATTCCATTTGTGTAATCTCTAGTAGACGTCAGCAAAATTCTCTGCATTTTCCAAGCAGATTACTCAAGTAGTACATGGCATTACTCTCACAACGGATTTTTGTCAATATTCCAACTTCAAGACATGAAGGATCTCTATATCCCCAGAAAAGTCATCAAGGATTTTTAATCCCCAACAATCGCCAAGGATTTCTTATCCTCTGCAGTCAAGGATTTATTTTCCCCGGCATCAGTCAAGGATTTATTTTCCTCAGTAATACAATAAATCAACTCACATGCGCATACATTACATTCATATAGCATAAACATTTATAAAGCACATATGTTGCATCATACATTTCATGCAACATAACTTTGTGTTTCAGCTAACATTTTACCCTTTTCAGGATAAGATTAACAACTATTATTAACAATGTTCAAAGGTTTCAGATACAATACGGATACACTCCAGACACGGAAGTCATTATGTTACTCATTCAGATCCTAGTTCAGATACAGTGCGGATACGCTCCAGACACGGTTGCCATTCTGTCACTAATTCAAATTCCAATTTCATGATACAGTCCAGATACACTCCAGACATGGAAGTCATTCTGATACTCATTCAGACCTCATCTCAGATTATAGTACAGATACACTCCAGATACGGAAGTCATTTTGTTACTTATTCCGTTTACAATACAGATACACTCCAGATACAAAAGTCATTATGTTACTTATTCAGTTTCTAGTTCAAATACACTCCAGACACGGAAGTCATTCTGTCGCTTATTCAGATTCCTCATTTCAAGCTTATGCTCGGGACACGGTTGCCATTCTGTCACTTATTTTCCCCAGCTTAGATACGCTCCAGACACAGTAGCCATTCTGTTTCTCATTCAGATTCAAGCTCGGATACGCTCCAGACACGGCTGCTATTCCTTTGCTCATACAAATTCAGTCTCCAGATTCAGTCTCCAGATACAGTTCAGATACAGACACCATTCTGATACTCATTATTTTGACTTACAACTTACAATTCAACAAACATTCTTGGATGGAACCTACAAGCCCATCTCCAACAATATTCTATCACCTCTCCAAATGGTATCTTTAAGCCCATTCCCTCAACTACACTTTGACAAGTGCAATTTTACGGGCACTCTAGTGTCCAATCATCTTTTACCTTCGAGTCACGAACGACAAAACTCGCCAATCTAACTCTTCAGGTTCAAGAAGATTGAACAGGGGCAGCTGTTGTACCCCAAAATTTTCCCCCTCATTTATCAAGATTTTCCTCACAAGACTTCTTGGACTCAAGACCAGATTAGGGTTTGGTCAGCTCAAGACATCACCTTGCACTGATAACCTGAAATTAGGGTTTGAGTTTGCACAAGGATTTTTGGACAATCAATGCTTCATGTGACTTTCATACATCATTTTGGACCCCTAAGATTGCTCATGTTAAGTTTTAAGCCTTGAATCACATTTTTGCTCAGTCAATTGGACAATTGACCTAAAAATCAGCTGTATTGGGGAAAAAGTAAACCATGGCCAATTTACAGTCAAACCTCATAATTTTTTATCCAAATCAACATTTTAGACTCATATGTACCATTTTATCAAGTTTGGATCACAACTCCTCAAGAAATTTGATCAGATCATCAAAAGGGCAAAATGGTCAAAATTAGGGTTTTGACTGAGAAAGGGCAATTTCTGATTTTTAACCTAGCCAATGACCAATTGAGTTCAAGCATGGTTTCAAGGATTCAACGGCATCATCTTGACCTAATTACTTGGTTCAAAAGATCTCAAGTTCATTGGATTGACAGATGAATTTTCCAGTCAACTGATCAAAAATCAACTGTTCACTGAAAAGTCAAACTTTGACTTTTTGGTCAAAATCAAGTGCCAAGGGTCATAATTCATCAAGATATGTCAAAACATGAAACTTGTTCACCAAGAAAATCAATTTTGAAAATTAGGGTTTTAATTTGAAAAATTTCATAACTTAGAATTTTTCTAAGTATGGAAATTTTCTTATTTTTTCCCAATGTTTCACCATTTTTTCACTATGATGAAATTTGATTCAAAGAAAACTTCCAACATGAAAGTTGTAGTACTCCATGAAATCTACAACTTTTCTTCATAAAGTTTTCTCAAAATATGCTTGGATCTCAAGTTATTAATTTGTGAATAGGGGTCCATGAACTAAATTACTTAGTGAAAATTTGCCCTAATTTAGGCAGGTTTTTGACCCAACTTCATGGACATTTTTCACCTAGTTCCAAGAGGTATCTCAAAATGCATTTCAAATATGGATTGTATAGCATGTTGAAAGATTTCTAAAATGTCCAAGAACTCTCCAAGATCATTTGTGGTTAGGGAGAATCGAAGAAGGGAAGTTGGCATTTTGTCACTTTTGATCAAGTCATTTTTACATGAGATCAAGTTGCAAATCAGATCATAGCATGCTTGTACCTTGCATTAAAGGTCCTAAACTCATTCTACACTCCATAATTAAATGCTAACTCAATGGATAAAGGCTTTGTTTTCACTTTTGGAACATTGTACAAGAAATAAATCCATTAATGGCATAAAGGGCATATTGTCATTTTCATAAAGGCAAACTTTTCCAACTTTATCAGCCTTGAGCCTTGGACTTGTTCCTTTGGTACAAACAATTTACACAGGAATTAAGCAAATCATAGCAACTCTCATCAGCTCAAGAACTAGCAAGTACAAGCTTATTGCACAGGTCACTTCAACTTTTCTTAAAATGCAAAAAAGTTGGCCAAAAGTTAAAAACTTGTACAAGCTGATAAAGGAAGAACTTAGTATCATTCTAGATATCTGGAAAAACTTATCACAAGCCAATACATGAATGCATAACCTCTGAAACTCTCCCAAACTCAGAAACTTCATTTTTCTGCCCAAACTTCCAGCTTCTGCAAAATCCTTGCCAACTTCATTTTGGCTCGTGCGTTTTGCCTTTTAACCTTTGAAACACTTCATCCACATCATATTCAAGCGATCCAAGCTTTTACATTGTTGTTGTAAGCTCTGTTTCAGCCATCACCATTTTCACTTTGGAAGGCTGCAGCTTGACTTCTACAAAGAGTTTCAACCATCTACAAGGCAAGAAGAGCATTGGAATAGGTTGAAGGAACTTCAAGGAAGCTCACACGATCCTCAAGCCTCACTCAAAGTCCCCACATTGCCATATCCAAATCCAACTGAAGGAGGTATTTTTCAAAACTTTATCTCTCTATTTAGGCATCCTCAAGCCACGATTTGTGAAGAAAAAATGTAGTCCTTAACTTGGTGAAGCTTTACATATGCATACTTGCCATTTATATTAATTGTCCCATGAGAATTTGAGACTTGAAGTTCCTGGATTTTTTAGGTTACGATTTAGGGCTGATAAAATTCTCCCTGGTCTTTTAGAGTTAGGTTACAAATCTTATATGGTTGGAATCGTGAGATTACAAGCTACATTTTTTATGTTATGAGTTTTTGTTTTTATGCAAGCAATAGAGAGATACATGTTTGAAGCAAAACGCGCGCATGAGGGAACTGGAGGACAGGGACGACCTGTTCTGGGCCTTGGCGTGCCTGGGCCTGTTTATTTTTGTTGTTCACACCCCTCTGACCACTATTTGCACCCCCTGCTTCATATTTTATATTTTGCATATTTTCTCATATTTTTTATGTTTATTGATTTTAATTCTTTTTTTTTGAACATTAAAAAATCACAAAAATATTTTCTTAATTTTTTGCAATTTTATTTTATTTTTATTATTTTTTCCACATATAAAAATAGTTTTATTTTAATAAATAGAATCTATTTTCTTATTTTAAATTGTAAATATATTTAAAAATACCATACATTTTTATTTTTATTATTCATACACATAAAATATTATTTTCATACATATATTAATTTTTAATATTTTTTAATAATATTATTTATTATTTCTTGTACAAATAATGGACAATATAAAATAAATATAGAACATATATTTTCTTTTAATAAAAAATTAGGGCTTCCCCTTTCAAAAATAACAATATTATTTTTCTCTTTTTTTTAGGGCTTAAATAATTTATTTTTCTCATACAAAAAAAAATCAAATACAAAACATTTTTGCATAAATACATTGCATTGCATATTTAAATATTTGTACATTTATTTATTTGCACATAATTCAATTGGGTTGTAATAGTATTTTAGGGTTTATATTTGTGCAATATCCCTATTCAAAAACTTGTATTCCCCCTCCCATAATAATTGTTGCAATAGCTTAGTTTACATTTATGCAATTTATCGCATTTATACCATGTGTAGTAAATTAGGGTTTTGCATGATAAGACCAAAAAATAAACAAATAGAATGACCTAATCCAAGACAATCAAAATGCATGTAAAAATGACATACATTTGCACACAAGCACCCTTAGGGTTTCACCCACTTGGTTGCCTAACAAAATGGCCATGGTATGCATGCTAAGTATCTTTGGCAAAACAAAACAAAATAAGATCATAGTCCCTCGATGACGCTATCAAAAGGTTGCCTAAACAAATGATCTTGGTCCCTCAAGAACATGCTAAAGATACTTGGCAACATTGTTATCATGGTCATACGATGACCCACGTCCGTCCCGTTTAACATCCAAAGATAGGATTGTTTACCAAGTCAATGGTAAAACAACAATGTCAAAGGAGTAAAAATGCATAGGAAAGACATTTGAGTAGGTAGATAGCTTCTAAATTACTTGCTCTCTTCAAAACAATCCTTGTTATTTTCAAAAACAAACACATACACATTTTCAAAACATTTCCAAACAACTTTCAAAATATTGAAACATTTTTCAAAAAGACAAACATCTCTGTATACATTCTTACGAACGAGAATCATTACAAAGATTGCCAAAACGATGGCCTCTTTTCAAAATACTTTCAAAACCACACCAAACACAAAGCACCATTTCAAACAATTTCAAAAGCAAAGCAAGTGATCTAAGCAAGTAACTAAGAGCCCATGGAAAACCATGGATGAAAAGGGTGCTAGCACCTTCCCTTTTCATAATCTACCCCCGAACTCAAGAAAACATCTCAAAGGTCTTTCCTGTGCTTTTTTACCTTTCCTTTTTGGATAAAATAAAAGTCGGTGGTGACTCTTGCTAAACGGCGACATTTGCGACGAAATGCAAAACAATCAAGTCAGTTCTCCCACTGTATCACATTATCCATTTGGATGCACATGCTTTATTCTGAATACAAAAAATTATCTGAACAAGTTTGACTCTAAAGCATAAAAGTGTATTATGTTAGGATACTCTGAACGCTCAAAAGGGTACAGAGTATACAATACAAAAACACAGATTGTTGAAGAGTGAATCAGTGTTAGGTTTGATGATATGCTTGACTCTCAAAATTCAAAGCAGAATGAATTCCTTGCAGGTATGGAAGTTGAACTCATAGGTACTGAAGACAACTCATCAAAAGTTCTCAACAGAGACGCTCCCTCAACATCAGAAAGAGTTACTGCAAGCAATCCAACATATTCAGTTGATCAACTTCAGAAAAGGCTATCCAGAAGCAGAATTGATCACCCAGAAGATACAATACTGGGATAGAAGGATGATCCAATAATAACTAGATCAACCTTCAGAAACTCTGAAGAATCCCTCATGGGACTGGTCTCTCTGATTGAACCAACAACTATTGATGAAGCGCTTCTGGACAATGACTAGATTCTGGCAATGCAGGAAGAACTGAATCAATTCACCATAAATGACGTATGGGATCTGGTTCCTAAACCAAAAGGATTCAACATCATTGGAACATAGTGGGTGTTCAGAAACAAACTGAACGAGCAAGGAGAAGTCATCAAAAACAAAGCACGACTGGTAGCACAAGGTTATAGTCATCAAGAGGGGATAGACTATACAGAAACCTTTGCTCTAGTTGCCAGGCAGAGTTTGAGATGAGCTTAATGGGGGAACTCAAATTCTTTATGGGCATTCAGATAAACCAAACTCCAGAAGGAACTTACATTCATCAGAGTAAATATGTCAGAGAACTTCTGAAGAAATTTAATCTCTCAGAATGTAAGCCCTCAAAGATTCCAATGCACCCCACGTGCATTCTGGAAAAGGAAGAGGTAAGTAAAAAGGTAGAACAGAAGGTCTATAGAGGTATGATTGGTTCTCTCCTCTATCTGACGGCTTCAAGGCCTGACATTCTATTTAGTGTTTGCTTATGTGCTAGATTCCAATCAGATCCTAGAGAATCTCACTTAACAGCAGTTAAGCAAATTTTCAAGTATCTGAAAGGTACTACTAATTCGGGTTTGTTTTTATAGAAAATCAAATAATTACAGCTTAGTAGGATATTGTGACGCTGACTTCGCTGGAGACAGAGTAGAGCGTAAAAGCACTTCTGGAAGCTGTCAGTTTCTGGGAGAAAATCTGATCTCATGGACCAGCAAGAGACAGTCCACAATAACACTACCAACAACAGAAGCTGAATACATAGCAGCTGCTGGATGTAGCACACAAATGCTCTGGATGAAAAGTCAACTTGAAGACTTCAACATATTTGAGAGTAACATTCCTGATCTGACCTGATCAGAAGGTTTGGACCGTCACGGCTGGCTCCGAGAAGAAAGCTTTTTGAACGAGGAGGGGGGGTACCTGCAAGGCACTCCGATGCTAAAGTCAGTGGGAGTACGAGCAGATAATAGAGTTGAGGTTAGAATGATGAATACCTGACCCTCTGGAAACAGAGGGTATTTATAGCCCCCAGCGCTGGGCCAAGGTTCCTTCATTGGGCCGGGCGGATTTGGCCCAATGGAGGAACTGCCAGGTTCTACGTGGGTAGTGGGGACCCGCACGTGGTCCCCTTCCTGGATGTGCTGCGTGAAATGCGGGCGGACGGAGACGCGGTCTTTCCGGAGTATCGTTGGGGGAACGGTGGACTGAGTCTGCCCTAGCCGGGTAGCTCGAGACCATGTCGAGCTGGACAGCGGGTGTCGAGCTGGACGCCAGGTAATGGAGCTGGACGGCAGGGTGTCGAGCACGACTTCACCGCGTGGGGTTGGACATCGGAATGTCGAGGTGGACATCAGGGTTTCGGGCATGGATGTGACCCCCTTTACCCAGTGTGGTCCTTAGTGAGTCCCTTTGGACTGGGCCTTAGTAATGCTTTTGGGCCTGTCGGGCCCAGTCCAGAACAGGAGCCCCCCAAGTCGTGGTTCCTTTGCGAGGAGCCATGACTTGAAACCAAGTTGTTCCGTCGTTGAGGTCTCGTGCCCGGGATGGAGGTGTGGTCCCTCGAGGGGCCTCCTCGTGTCGTGCTCGGAGACGTCCTCGGTGGTGGATGCGTGGAGGATCCGTACCGGGTGCGTCGGTCGAGCACACGAGGAATCTTTCGGGAGCTGTGCCGCCACCCTAGGGGGGTAGGGCCATCATTGCGTTGGGAGCAGCGCGTCGAGGGGATGGAGTCCGTGGTTGCCCGAGGTGACGCTTGGTATTCCACGTCATCACTATAAATAGGAACCTTGGGCCCCATAATACGTTTTCCGTTCTCCGTGCTCTCTCCGTTGCCGCTCTCAACACTTTCTCCAGTTGCGACTTCCCGTCTCAGATTCTTCCATTTCTTAGCCAAATCCCACACTTCGATCCAAGTAAGTGATCTACTTTCTTCATTTTTCCGTTTAGAATGCATGATTCCTGGAATTTGTAGATGTTTTAGGACCGTGCGTGTGGGATTAGCCCGGTAAACTCGTGTTTTGCCCGACATATTCATGTCTAGGACCGGCGAATGCATGTTTGTGGCCGACATATTCATAGTTTTAGGTGAAAAACTTCAGAGCTGCCCGGGGTCTTCATGATCCGGGGCGCCTGATTCATGACCGTGCCCGGTATGTTCATGGTCGTGGCCGTGGGCTTCATAGTGCGGCTCGCCATGTTCATACCTCGGGTCGACATGCTTGAAGAGTGGCCGCGTGGTTGGTTTGAGGAAGAACACCGGATTCAGGAGAGTCGGGGAGGCATCCATTTGTGGAAACGGACTTGTGTAGTCGTGTATGGGACGACATGATTTTGTCGATCATAGGACTTCGTGCTCAACTGATTGGTTTCCCGTGCTCTGCAGGTAACCATGGCGGACGAGCCGAGCTCCTCCGGACGTCGTGATCGCGAAGAGCAGAGTGCCGACGAGTCGGCCACCCTGATAGATACCGTGACCGACCCATTGCTGGAATGGGTGGGTGTCGAGCCGCGGGGGACAGCGTCGGTATATAGTCGGGATGACCGACATCCATTCACTGTTATTGAAGAGGGTCAAGACCAGCCCGACTCCCAGCAGAACTTCGTGGTCATGCTTCCGTCGACCAATGCAAGAATTTGCTCGGTTTATCCGAACTACAGCCTCGCGATGTATGAGATCGCGTTTAAAGACCTAGGGTTGCGGCTGCCGTTCACAGATTTTCAGGCCGGGGTCTTTATGCATTTGGAGCTGGCCCCGTCCCAGCTACACCCAAACTCTCTCGCCTTCATCCGGGCGTTTGAGTTGACGTGTCGCTACTTGAGGATAGGGGCGACCATCCCTCTTTTCTTTCGGGTATTTCACCTGCAGCGTCAGTCCCGAGGAGGGAAGCACAGCTGGGTGTCCCTAAAGCAGTCGAGGAGACTGTTTAAGATGTATATGGACTCCGTGAGGGGGTTTAAGGACAAGTGGTATGTGGTACGCCCTATTACCGACTCTGCTTTAGATTCCCTTTTCGAGGAAGAGGGGCCAGTCAGCGACAATGACGGGGAAATGATGGTGGCCGACGACGGGAGCCCTGTGTTGGGTCGTAGGGCTAAGTTCCCGGTGTACTGGATGTCCCGACATTACGAACATGGGACAGGTTATTACCATACCGCTGTCGAGGACATGTGCTCGGAAGATCAGCGGGCGTACGAGGCTCTTTGCCGGTTTGTCGACAGTTTTCATCCCGCCCGATGGGTTACACGGGAAGGGGATGATATCCTCGACAAAGACGGTTACCCGACGTTCGAGTCTCGTCCGATCGACACCAAGGCGCTGGTGGAATGTCCGACGTACAGGCAGGCTGCCCGCCTGTTAGGTTGTTTGCTTGAAATTCTATTATTCGTCATGTATTCATGCAGTTTGCTCGATACTGACTTCTCCTTTATTTCGTACAGGTACGATGGCTAGCCGACACGAAAGGCTCCTGAAATTATCCACCGACCAGAGGCGAGGCAGGAGGGTCGTGAAGCCCCCGCAGACGACGAGAATGGGACCACCACAAAGTCCGAACGCTCCTCAGCCGGTGAGGGTGGACTCGACGTCGAGCTCGGGGCCCGCGTCAGATCTAGAGGTCGAGGAGATTGATCCCAGTGCTGTTTTGACACAGAGGAAGAGGACCCGCGTGGAAAGCGGTTCGACTGTCGGGGAGGATGACGGTGCTGTTCAATCTTTTGCCTTCCCCCCTTGCTTCGAAGAGGCGGGCTTTTTCGAGCGATTCCCTCCGACAGTGGTCGCCCATGAAGCTGAGGCCATAAAGAAGATGAGCAAAGAGGAAAGGAAGGCGTATCTGGCCGCCAGCGTGGATGGGCTGGTAAAAATGGCCGAGATGGCCTTGGTGCTATCTGAGGATGGGGGGGATGCTGCCCGTGTTGAAGAACTCGAGCAGGAGAAGGCGGCCCTGACTGCGAGCTCGCGGAAGTTGAAGGTCGCTCTGGAACGCTCCGAGGAGATGTTCCGAGAGCAGACCGCGATACTTGATGCCGAGAGGGAGATGCTGACCCTGGAAAAGGAGAAGTCGGGGAGGTTGACTGAGGAAGGGGAGCTTCTTCGGACCGACAGGGATCGCCTGGCGGCCGAAGTCGAACGCTTGGGTAAGCAGGTCGAGGAAATGAATGCTGTCCTGCAACCTGCCGAAGATGAGCCCGAGGACATAGTGACTTTGAAGAGTCGGGCGGAGCTGGTCGCCCATATCCGGCTCCTCGAGGCGGACTGCGTCGGTGCTCTGGAGGACGGGTTCAATTCTGCAGTTGATCAGCTCTCATTGCTAAACCCCGGTCTGGTCACTGAGGGTATCGGTCACACACACCGGGTTGTAGGTGGCATGATCGTTCCTCCGCCCGACTCTCCTGGCGTCGACAATGATGATTCTGTAGAAGTTTGAGTAGGATAGCGGGCCTGCGTGCCCTTGATATTTGTACTCTTTGGGCCTGCGTGCCCGTTTATTGTATGTTATAAACATCGTCGGCCTTCTTGGTCGGTTTAATATTGCTTTGTTGCCTTCGGGCGTTTATACCTTGTTATTCATTTTGGATTTTTTGCCCTTGTTTGAAATCACATGCTTGTATGAATTTAGCCTAAGTCCCGGGCCCGAGGAGTGCCCGTAGGTGGCTTTGATTTGGCGAGCGAATATGCTCGTCTCCACTTGTATGCAATCTCGGCCCTATTTTGATTGGCCGGGGTTGCCTAAGTGTTGCGCTCGAGGGGAGAGATTTTCTTTTGACCCTTGTGGATGTCCCGTTATTCTTGATGGAATGTCGGGCATTTCAGAGCGAGTTGCTCAGTCGGGCGTGGAGCCCGTCAGGGACGATTCGCCCTTGGCGTGAACTGCCCATCGTGAGCTGGGTGTTATGCCTTATGGGTACGACGACGGTGGGGCTCGGTACAGCTGTCCACGTCGGGCACTATCGATCGTCATCGTTTACCGCGCGATGCCGTGCCATTTTGGTCGTATGTCGGGCCTGTACCTTAGCCTTAAACGAAATTGGACGTTTTTCCTCGTTGCCCGAGCGTGGTTGCTGCTGGTCGAGGGTCCTAGGTGTTGATAGTTTCTAACTGTAGTACTGCTTCAACTTAGCAGCATTCCAGGGTCTTGGTAATGGCTCTCCGTCTAACTGCTCGAGGTAGTACGCCCCGGTACCCGTGGTGCCGTGGACGCGGTAAGGTCCTTCCCAGTTCGCGGCCAATTTCCCTTCGTGGGAGTCTTTCTGGTTCCTGCGTAGTACCAGGCTGCCTATTTCGAACTCGCGCTTGATGACCTTGTCGTTGTGGCGTAGAGCCACTCGTTGTTTTAGGGTGGCTTCGCGCAGGGCAGCCCCCGATCGGATTTCCTCGACTAGGTCGAGTTCATCCCTTAGTGCTTCGTCATTCATCTCTTCGTCGAGGGGTTCCTCCGTTCGACGGGATGGTTCCATGATTTCGACCGGGATGACGGCTTCGGTGCCGTAGGTCAGTCGGAACGGTGTTTCCCCCGTCGTTGAGTGGGGTGTGGTGCGGTATGCCCACAGGACACTGTGGAGCTCCTCGACCCATCCTATTTTGGCTTCGCCGAGTCGATGTTTGAGTCCTCGGAGGATGACTCTGTTCGCGGCTTCGGCTTGCCCGTTGGTCTGAGGGTGTTCGACCGACGTGAAGTGCTGTTTGGTCCCCAGTTTGGTGACGAAGTCTCGGAATCCGTGGTCGGTGAACTGGGTGCCGTTGTCGGTCACAAGTGCCTGCGGAATTCCGAACCTGGCGAGCACGTTTCTTTTGTAGAAACGGAGGATGTTGTGTGAGGTGATTTTTGCGAGTGCCTCGGCCTCGATCCATTTCGTGAAGTAATCCACGGCGACGATTAGAAACTTGTTCTGGTAGGTCCCTTGCACGAAGGGCCCGAGGATATCCATGCCCCACCAGGCGAACGGCCATGGGGACGACAATGTGTTCAGCTCGTGCGGGGGGGCGAGGTGCATATCCCCGTGCTTCTGGCACTTGTCACATTTTTTCACGTGTTCCTTGGCGTCCTGTTGCATCATCGGCCAGTAGTATCCTGCTCGAAGGGCTTTCCTTGCCAAGGATTTGCCGCCCATGTGCTGGGCGTTGATCCCTTCGTGTATCTCCCGCAGTACGTCGGGGATGGCGGACTCGTCGATGCATTTCAAGAGGGGAATGGAGAACCCTCTTCGATACAGTTTCTGCTCGAGAACAACATAGGAACATGCTCGTCGCTTGATTGTGGCAGCTTCGACCTGGTTCGACGGGAGTTCTCCCTTTGTTAGGAAATTATAAACCGGGGTCATCCAAGATGTGGCATCCCCGATGGCGTGGACCTCGACCGTAGTCGAGGGTGGCTCGATGCTCGGACGTGTCAGAGATTCCTGGATGACAGATTTATTCCCGCCCTTCTTTCGTGTACTCGCGAGTTTGGACAATATGTCCACCCTTGTGTTTTTCTCGCGGGGAACATGAGAGATTTCTGCACGTACGAACTTTGCCATGTGTTTTTTGACTAAGTTCAAGTATTCAATGAGGTTGTCATTCTTGGCCTGGTAGCTTCCTTGTACTTGGGAAGCGACGAGCTGGGAGTCGGTGTAAATTTGAACTTCGCAGGCTCCTAGGTCCTCGGCTAATCTCAGTCCTGCGAGCAGGGCTTCGTATTCTGCCTGGTTATTTGATGTCGGGAAGGGGAGAACCAAGGAGTGCTCGATTACCACCCCTTCTTCGTTTTCCAGGAGGATCCCTGCGCCGCTTCCGGACGAGCTGGAGGCTCCGTCGACGAAGATGGTCCACTTGTGTTCCTTTCCCGGGGGAATGTCGTTAGTGGTCATCTCGGCGACGAAGTCGGCCAAGGCTTGTGCTTTCAGGGCTTTCCTGCTCTCGTACTGAATGTCGAATTCAGAGAGTTCCAGGGACCACTTCAGCATTCTGCCCGCCATATCTGGCCGACCCAGGAGTTGCCTGACCGGTTGATCGGTTCGCACGATGATGGTGTGCGCTAGAAAGTAGTGTCTGAGCCTCCTCGCAGCGTTGACGAGGGCCAGAGCAACCTTTTCTATCTGTTGATACCTGCTCTCGGGGCCTTGTAAGGCTTTGCTAGTGAGTAGACAGGTTTCTGCCCGTCGGGAGTCTCGCGGACAAGAGCTGCACTGATGGCTTCGTTTGAAACTGCCAAGTATAGGTAAAGTGGCTCGTCGTCATCTGGTCGAGACAAGACGGGCGGTTGAGACAGGCTCTGCTTCAAATGGCGAAGTGCGTGTTCGCATTCCTCGGTCCATTCGAAGGCTGCTTCCTTTCGAAGGAGTTTGAAAAAGGGAAGGGCGTGTTGAGCGGACTTCGCGACGAAGCGTGATAGTGACGTCAACATGCCGTTCATGATCTGTATCGACTTCTTCGACGTTGGAGTCGGGAGGTCGGCGAATGCTCGACACTTGTCGGGGTTGGCTTCAATCCCTCGCTCTGTTAGATAGAATCCGAGGAATTTTCCTGCCTTAACCCCAAACGTGCACTTCTCTGGGTTGAACCTCATTTTGCACTGCCTTGCTTGGGCGAAGACTGTCTTGAGATGAGCTGCGTGATCGGTGTCTGCTCGAGATTTGACGATCATGTCGTCCATATATACCTCGAGCATGTTGCCGATCTGTTTGTTGAATACTTTGTTCATCATGCGTTGGTAAGTCGCGCCGGCGTTCTTCAGTCCGAAGGGCATTACATTGTAGTAATAGTTGCCCGAGCTGGTCATGAACGCCGTGCAGCGTTTGTCGCCCAGGGCCATTGGGATTTGATTGTATCCCGAGTAGGCGTCCATGAACGAAAAAGTCTTGTAGCCGGCCGAATTGTCGACCAGCATGTCAATGTTAGGTAGAGGAAAAGCATCCTTCGGGCAAGCCCGGTTGAGGTCGGTATAGTCAACACACATTCTCCATTTTCCATTATTCTTTTTAACAAGTACAACATTTGACAGCCAGGTGGAGTACCGGGCTTCAGAAATAAAATTTGCCTCTAAGAGGTCTATTACAGCTTTCTCAGCAGCCTCTGTTTTTTCTGGAGACTGCCTACGCCTACGTTGTACTACGGCCTTGGCGGCTGGATCAATGGCGAGGTGATGACAGGCGACCTCAGGGTCGAGTCCGGGCATCTCTGCAGCGCTCCAGGCGAAGAGATCAGCATTCTCGCGCAGACAGGCCTTGATTTGCTTCCTGGCCAAGTCGGGGAGGTCCTTGCCAATCTTCACTCCCTTGGTCGGGTCTGCTCCGAGGGGAACGAGTTCGAAATCGCCGTCCGGAATAGGTCGGAGGGGGATTTGCTCGCCGCTGGATGGCTCGTCTTGGTCGAAGCGGGCGTCGAGGGCTATGGAGTCGACCTTTGGTGGAGCCTTCTGAACTTCTACCTCGGGAGATGCTCTGTCGGGCTCTTGCTTTGTCTTCTTAATGGGTCTGGTGCTAGTACCCACGTCGACGGTATCCCGTCCTCTTGAAGCGGCGTTGAAGCACCTGCGGGCAGCGGCGAGGTCGCCCTGGATGGTGGCTACCCTCGCCCTTTTGGTATAGAACTTCATTTTTAGATGGACAGTTGAGGGGACCGCTGTCAGCTCCGCCAATGTCGGCCTCCCCAAGATGCAATTGTATAGGGACGGGCAGTCAATGACGAGGAAGCGGACCTTCACCTGTCTTGTAGCAGTTCCTTCCCCGAACGTCACGAGGAGCTCGACATATCCCCAAGATTTTGAAGTCGAGCCGTTGAAGCCTTGGAGGTCCGAACCTATATATGGAGACAGATGTGAGTCATCCAGTTGCAAGGTCCGGAACAGCTGGGTGTACATCACGTCGACGGAACTCCCTTCGTCGACCAGGATGCGATGCACGTCAAAATTGGCCATCTTTGCCCTTATCAGCAAGGGGATGACTGTGTTCGGGGCTCCGCCGGGGAGCTCTTCTAAGTAGAAGGTGATGGGCTCTGATCTGCCCTTCACTATTTCGAAAGTCACAGTTTGAGGAGGAGCTGCGTCGACCAGTTCGTCCAACTTCCTCTTGGCTGAGTTGATGGTGAGGTCGTTGAACCCGCCCCCGTTGATGACCATGGCGGAGGGGAAGTATTCCCACCTGCTGTGTGTCGTCAGGGGCTCCTGCAGGAGCTCGGGAAGTTCGAAATCATCGGGCCTGGTTACCGAGAAGGCGGTCTGGATTGGCACCGACTCGTCAGATGGTCGGGCATCTTCTTCGGGCTCCTTTGCTTCGTGGGCGTCACGACGGGGAGCGTCGTTTCGCCTGTACTGTGCAAGCCTCCCTCCTTTGATGAGGGTTTCAATGGCGTCCTTCAGGTGGACGCAGTCCTCTGTCAAGTGACCATGACTCCTATGGTACTGACAGTATTTATTTTTGTCTACTCCTGGCTTGGCAGGAGCTGGTCGGGGACGCTTGACGCCACCGTCTTTAAAATCTGTGCTAGCACACTCCGCCAAAATACGCTCGCGGGAAGCCGTGAGCGGAGTGTACTCGGTGAAACGGCCCGAGGGGCCCCTTTGTTCCCGGACCTCCCGGGGTCGATCTTCCTTCCTTTTCTCTCCGGTCCGTCGGGGAGGAGGGTCTTGTCTCGAGCTGCTGCCATGATTGCGAGCCCTGGAGTCTCGTGCCCTGTTGGCAGCTTCTCTCTCCTCGTAGTCCATGTATGCCCGGGCTTTGTCGAGGAGAGCATCAAAAGTTGCAGGTGGCTCAATGCCCACAGCTTTTCTGAATTCTGTGCCGGGGAGGAGGCCCCTCTCCAGCAAGTACCTTTTCATATGGTCCGCGCAGGGGACCTGTATTGCTTCCCGGTTGAAGCGGTTGATGAATTCCCTCAAGGTCTCATCCTGTCTTTGGATGATGGCCTCGAGGGCCGCCTCGGTCTTCGGGTGGCGCCGAGAAGCTGTGAAGGAACTGATGAACTGGTTCTTCAGGTTCCACCACGAGGTGATGGAGCCCGTGGCGAGTCCTTTGTACCAGTCCATGGCCGCCTTCCTGAGAGTTGTGGGGAAGAGACGGCATTTGATGGGCCCCCCGACATTGTGATAGTGGAGCATGGCTTCGAACCCGTCAATGTGGTCGACTGGGTCCGCCACTCCATCATACTCCTTCAGGTGTGGGGGCTTCTCCATGCCCGGGGGAATAGGTGCGTCCATGATGGCCTGCGACAGGGGACCGCGGGGGTCGTCCTCGTCGCTCCTCTCCGGAGAAAGAGAAGGGGTCCTGTAGTTATGTCTGGCATGCTGGTCGTGCTGAGATTCCCTCGAGCATGATGCTCGATGGTTGAAGGTCACACGCCCGTCTCTGTTGTGCCTCCTGTCGTGCCTTGATGGGTCGCGACTGGGTTCTTCGGTAGGGATGACGGGCTGTCTTTCATATTGGGGCCGCCTCTGCCTTGGTGGGGGAGAGGGGCTCCTAGAGTTCTCCCTGTAATGTCTCCGCGGGGGAGTAGGGTGTCGAACTTCTTCGACCCGAGGAGGTGGAGATGGTGGCCTCTAATGCCTCCTCGGGGGTCGTCGATCATTTTCAAGTGCCCTTAGTCTTTCTCCTTGGGCGAATAGGAGATAATTTGTCTGGTTGATGGCCGCGAACAGTGCCTGAGTCGTGGCATCTGCCCCGGCAGGGACTTGGACTTCATAGAACCGGGCAGCTCGGCGATAGGCGAGAGCTTCCGGGTCGTCTTCGAGTGCTGGAGGGGTCGTCGAGGAAGACGCAGTGTTCCCGTCCCTGCGGGTGGAAGGTCCAAGGGCGGTTGTCGCAGGGGTGGTATTGCGGCCGGGATCACCGAGATTGTCGAGGTGTCCATTCTTGTCCGCGGGACCGTTGTTGGTGTCGGTGACGCGGGTGTGCTGTTCTTCACGAGCTGGATCATCCATGACAGGTAATTGAATTGAGCTTTGGTCTTTGGAATTGTTCGTTAGACGGGGAAGCTGTTTCCCACAGACGGCGCCACTGATCTGACCTGATCAGAAGGTTTGGACCGTCACGGCTGGCTCCGAGCAGAAAGCTTTTTGAACGAGGAGGGGGGGGGTACCTGCAAGGCACTCCGATGCTAAAGTCAGTGGGAGTACGAGCAGATAATAGAGTTGAGGTTAGAATGATGAATACCTGACCCTCTGGAAACAGAGGGTATTTATAGCCCCCAGCGCTGGGCCAAGGTTCCTTCATTGGGCCGGGCGGATTTAGCCCAATGGAGGAACTGCCAGGTTCTACGTGGGTAGTGGGGACCCGCACGTGGTCCCCTTCCTGGATGTGCTGCGTGAAATGCGGGCGGACGGAGACGCGGTCTTTCCGGAGTATCGTTGGGGGAACGGTGGACTGAGTCTGCCCTAGCCGGGTAGCTCGAGACCATGTCGAGCTGGACAGCGGGTGTCGAGCTGGACGCCAGGACATGGAGCTGGACGGCAGGGTGTCGAGCACGACTTCACCGCGTGGGGTTGGACATCGGAATGTCAAGGTGGACATCAGGGTGTCGGGCATGGATGTGACCCCCTTTACCCAGTGTGGTTCTTAGTGAGTCCCTTTGGACTGGACCTTAGTAATGCTTTTGGGCCTGTCGGGCCCAGTCCAGAACAATTCCTATCCTCTGTGATAATACTTCTACTATTGTCTCAGTAAGAATCCAATTTTGCATTCTAGGGCTAAGCATATAGAAATAAAACATCATTTTATTAGGGACTATATTCAGAAAGGGATTCTTAGCTTAAAATTTATTGATACAAACCATCAATGGGATGATGTCTTTACAAAACCTCTTTCTGAAGATAGGTTTAACTTCATTCTGAAACATCTTAGCACGAAGCTATGTCCAGAATAACATGTTTTATTTACATATCTTAACCTTCATAACTTTATTATTTTCTGTGAACTACTGATCAACCTGTCTTCAGAGTATAGAAGTACAGATTGCATCAGACTCCATCCATGAAGATCTGGATGTTTCATTTCAAGGATAGAAGCATGCTATTCACATAATCAAACAGTTGTCATCCATTCATCAGCCACTTTATGAGGCTGAACACGCATTCACTTTTCTGAAAGGTCAAAGGCGCTGATTGGGTGCATTGAGACACATGTCATGGGTAATCGTTCAAGTATCTGTCTAAATCCCCTAATTTCAGCTGTCATTAATGCTTATAATCATGACTAATTATTTCTCTCTCTTACTGTTTACTTTCTCAAAGAAACCTATTTAAACTCAAATTTTACTTTTTACATTCACTTCTTTTTACTCTCATAAATATTTTCTATTGTTTCAAGTTCTTGCTTTCAAAAACCCCTTTCATTTTCCTCAAAATCTCGTGTGAACAATGGCTTCTTCAAGTGTTAAAAATGTCAGTGCTCATGAATCTGCTTCAATGGAACAATATGAAGAACCTTACAGAACGCTCCTCACTCCTATTGATAATCTGGAAGTTCTATCAGAACTGATTATTGATTTTGAAAGCTTGCAAGAAAATGGCTTCAATCTGTATGAAGACGTCACTTCTCAAGGATGGAACAGGTACTTTGACCGTCTACTGGGGCCAACCTTTTCCATTCTTGTCAAAGAATTCTGGATACATGCGTCTTCTTCAAATCACCAGGTTACCTCTTATGTCATGGGGAAGAACATTGTTATTACAGAAGACCTAATTGCAAAGCTTATTGGATACAATGGTGGAGGTGTCAAATGCATTGACATGGCTGAGAGATGCTCTGACGTAAGTTCTATTGCAAGGGAAATTTTTACTCATGGACTTCCCTCCAGCAAAATTAGAGATTTGAAGGATCACCATAGAATTTGGGCCAGAATCATTCTGGGGTGTATCAACCACAGGAAGCGAACAAGCTCTCCTGATTATATCAATATTGATCATCAATTTCTGATCTATTTCATTGCCAAGAGGACTAAGGTAAATCTTCCACACTTGCTGTTTAATCATCTTAGAACTAGTGTGAAGGAAACAAGAGAAGACAAAAGGACTAAGAGGGACTGGATACCCTTAGGAAGGCTCATATCAGATATTCTGACAGAGAATAGGATGATAGAAAATTTGACTGAAGCTCAGGAAATCAGCACATTAGAAGCAACCTCTGGGAAGCCCCTAAACGCTAAAAATCTGAAGAAGATGAAAATCATTAAGAATATCAAGAAGGAACCTACTGTTACTTCTTATGCAACCATCACTTCAAGAAGGATACCTCTGGATGATTTTCCTCTATTTTTTGAGATTGACTCCAAACAAGAAATAATAGTCAGATATCTGGACGCTTGCAAGGAAGATGGTACTGCACCAGAAATCAACATCCAGGATTTACACAAGGCTGCTCCAGAAGTTGCTTTAAAGAAGACCAAGAAGAGGAAAGCAGCAGGAGAAGGACCATCTCAGAGGACACCAAAAGCTTCCAAAAAGAAAGGTAATCCCTCCACTGTTTCTATTATAGAATCAATAAATGTATCAACATCTGAAGTCATGCCTTCTCAACCAGAAAACCCATCACCACAAACATTTAAAGACTTTGACATAGGGTTTGATCCATCAGAAACTCTAGGTCTGAATGAAACTCACTCCCTTTCTCAAAATCCAAATCCTGAACAAAACCAACCAGAACTTGCCAAAGTTCTGTCTGATATTGATTTATTTGACCAAGACTTTTCCGCTCCCTTACCATAAAATCCAAATTATCAACTCCCAGAAAATCAAACTCTGATACCACACCAGAAATTCCACAACCACACTTTCCACAAACAGAAATTCCTCATCCACAATCACCTCAACCAGAAATTTCACAACCACAATCACCTCAACAAGAAGTTCCTCAACCAGAAATACCACTACCAGAAGATCTGAACTCCAACTCTCCATAACCAGAAGCTCAACCTTTTAAAAATTAATCTTCTGATATCCATGAACCAGAACTTCACCATGTTTCAATAAACCAATCTGAAGAATCTCCTTCATACTCTGATACAATCCCAATACCTGGAATCACAGAATGTCTTGCGGTTCGCATGCCTCTCACCATTCACGACACTCCAGAAATCCCTTCATCTCTGGAATCCACTCCTCCAAACACCCCCACTAGACCAATCATCATTCCTGAATCTCCCACTCCTTCACCTACTAGTCGTCCAGCTGACAACTTGAGACTTGTCATTGATCCAATCTTGCTGGAAAGACTAACCTCCATATCTCTCAAAACTACCATTCCCAAACCCAAACCAACTGAAACCACATCAGACCATTCAGATGTTGGTACAAATTTGTTGATTTTTGAAACAAGAATGCAGGAATGTATAACTTCTTTGAAGCATGCTAGTCAAGAGATGACTAATCCTGCTGCTTCTGATTATATGTGGACAAGATTCAGAAACTGGCTTAGTTCTGAAATGCTGAAGCTGAAGGAACAGAGTTATGAATAGGTTCAGCAGAACTTTAGTGCTAAGCTAAAGGATTTTCAAGACCAAGTTCTGACTCAACTGTTCAAGAAAGACATTCTCTCGCTGGATAATGCTCCCTGGAAAGAGCATCATCCCTTAGATGAAGTTCAACCAGAATCAGAAAGTCTCTCCCTGACTACTGCTCCATAAGACATTATTACAGCATAAGAAATGGTTCACTCTGAACAAGCTGCAAAATGCTCTGAGTAATGTTCAACTCCTGAAGAAACTCCAGCACATTCCTTAGTCATGCAAACTCTGGAAGAGTTGAAGAAAGAAAATGCTCTAATCCATGCAAGGTTGGATAAGCAGGAGGACACGAACCAAGAGATTAAAAGTATTCTGGGTAAATAGGAAGACACCATAAAGGAAATCAGAGGAATATTAGGCAAGCAAGAAGAGTCTAATACTCAGATCAAGAGCTTGCTGGAAGCGTTGTTCACACGTCTTCCCCCCTCCTTCTTAGATTTCTTTTTAAATATGTTTATCTGTAACGTTTAATTTTTACCTCTTTTGTTCTGGAACTTGTCATTGCATCATGTTTTTTAAATATAATTCAACTATTTTGGTTCTGATTATATTGCCTTTTTGATAACTGACAAAAAGGGGGAGAAAGTAAGATATTTTCAATAATGGTTTACTGAGACAAAAGTCTCAAACATTCTGAATTTCTTAACCTCTACTTTTTGAGAAGTTTGAACAGGTACAAATTCTGATGAAAGATGCAGCCAAACTCTGATTCTCAAGGAACTTAAGGGAAGTAATCAACTCAGGGCGAGTTTCTCTTAAATTTTTTGTTCTGTATTTTTAATTGAAAAATCTAGTTTTTGTCATCATCAAAAAGGGGGAGATTGTTAGAACATAGTTTGATTCTAGAACCCTTAGTTAGAGTTTTGATGATAACAAATACAAATAACAAATAACAAATACAAAGAACAAATATGCACCCTAAAAATTATGTTTTTGTGTATGCAGAAGTTCTGACCAAAACATCATCAGAAGATAAAGCATAAGAGCTACACGCAGAAACAATCAGAACATGCACTGAAAATTGATGACCAGAACCTGCGCTTAAGTGAAGTAAACTATGATTCTGAACAAGAACATGTTAATCCAAGTCATCAATATTCTGAAGCGTCAGCAGCAGGCAAGGATGTAAGATTCTGAAGCGTTACTGATCATTCAAGACAACATCAATTCCAACGGCTTCTTTCAGACATTATCTTCTCCAAATGGAAAGTGTGTTAATGACATTAAACACGCTTGATGATCAACGTTAATCCACTTCCTATATAAACAAAGTCAGTATTCAAAATAGTTGATGATTTGCATATACTACTCATGCATATTCAAAGCTGCAAGCATTATTCATCATCTTTCCAAGCTATAATTTTATGTAAATTATCACAGTTGTGATAACAGTTTTTGTAAGAAAAACAACAACACACATTCTTGTATATTTGTCTTGAAACAGTGTTCCTTGAGATTAACCGGATTGCGGTTGTACTCAAGAATACTTTAACAGTTGCTAAAGTAGTGATTGTAATCCTTTTTTGATTAGTGAATTAAGACCTCGTTGGAGAGAGGCGAAATCACCTTGACGGGTGGACTGGAGTAGTTTGAGATCAAACGAACCAGGATAAAAATACTGTGTCATTTTTCTTTTGATTTCAAGTTTTCAATTCAACCCCCCCTTCTTGTGTTTTTCACATCTTCAGTAATCTCAGTGTCTAGGCAATTTGTTATGTCTTGTAATTATAAGGGTGTGGTGGTGGGCGAAAATGGCAAGATCCAACCATTAACCATGGCTTTGAAGGCAGAATCAAAAGTCTCAAAAGGTTGCCTTTTTTTGATGATTGTCTACCATTTTGGGTTTTGAGTGAACCTGGACAAGTTCCCCCACATCTTGGCTTTTCGAATGTTCCCCAATTTTTTCCTTTGATGGCTTTGAGTTCCAAATCGAATGGCTCCAAGCCTCATCATTGTGGCTTCTTCGATTGAGCCACTATCTGCCTTGGTTGCTTGATCTGAAAATTATCCCATTAGCCTAATCGAACTCAGCTCTTGTTCCTTTCAGTCTCCTTTCCTTCAATTCTAACACCTCTTCCTCTTGGCCTGTCAAAGCTTTGTTTTGTCATCTCCTTCGAATGTAGATGTATAAATGGATCATTGATTCCAACTCCCACCTTTTTTACTTGTCTACAAGAATGTCTTTCTTATTGATCACTAGTTCACCTTCGATTGGTGAAAATAGCTTATATGCGCCTATCAAAGGATAACTCATGAGTGCCAAGCCTTTGATTTGATTACCCAAATCCTTCCTTTTTGCTTGCCTAGAAGAAACAACATTGTTGTACCTCAGTCCAGCTTTGATTAGTGAATACAACTTGTATGCACCAATCAAAGGGTAACCTAAGAGCATAAGAACTTCTCTTCAAACATCCCACACCTGTTCAGGTACATGCCAGAAGCTCTAACTGTCCTTCGACCACGTCATGCCTAAAGATGGAATGTCCTTCGAATCACGAGCCTTCCACATGCTTTCTTTGGATAATGACAAAAACCTTTTGAATTCCAAATATTCTCCTTTTTGAAGCACCCCTTCAGGCAACATGCCAATCGAAAGGTGTATTCCTTGTAATGCTTCGAATAACTTCCATTTTAGTGGTTCGAAAACGAACCTTTCAGTGGCGCTCATTACCAGCTTTTCCAATCGAAGGCTTCATAAAAGCCTTCTCACGCCTTCTTTCGAACTAGCCCTCCTTCGATCCATCAAATTAGCCTACATACTGCTGTCGATGTTGCTTTGACCCAAAAGCCCTTAGGCATATTTTCAGCCTTCGGCCTATACTTTGTCATGCACACTTCTTTTCTTTCTTTCAGTTGTGCCATTATGCTGAGGCATATAGGGTGCCATGAAAATCATTTGAAGCCCTTAAGCAAATGAGGACCTTAATAAGCATGCCTGGAATAAAAAAATGGGAGGGCAAGTTTTGGGGTGCAACAAGTGCAAAAACGTCCAATGACTAAAATTGAATGAACATATGCACATGAACATGATTAACTGTTAACAAATGTACGCACAAGAACATTAATAAGCATTTACTCAAGGATTTAGGATATCCCCACAGAGTTACTTCAATAAAATTATTCCCATAGAGTGAATTCATACTTTCTCCATCCAGAGTTCCAGTCAGTATATCTCCTAGAAATTCTCTTATGAGTTTGGTTTTCAAAAGCTGAGAAAGAAACCCTGCAAAAATTATTCCTCAGATGAATACATTTCCCCAGTAAGGTCTTCATGATACCTTCCTCGATAGGTTTATTTCCCCAACGGACTACAATCTCCCAAACTTGAGTTTACTTCTCAACGGATAATACCCCTTATCCCCTGCAGAGTTGATACTATCACCAAAAAGTTGCGACGAAGCCTGGAACCAGGCCAGATACCAGTTAACTTCATCTTCCCTAAATTATGAGAAGTCTTATCATCTCTTTTATCCCCAGTCAGGGAATATGAGAATTAAATTCCCTAGTAGAGCAATGGATAACCAAGGTTCCTAAAACTCTACTCCCCAAACAGAAATCAACACTCCCCGCAGAGTTTCCTCAAACAGAAAATATGAATTCCAAGCAAAAACATTCTAAACAAGGTTGAAGATATATATATATATATATATATATATATATATATACTCTTCATCTCCAACAGTAGTCCAGGATTTAGCTTCCCAAAAACTCCCCAACAGTTATCAAGGATTTATTTTCCCAAACAAAGATACACTTCAAATAACATTTCACATTCATACATCATGAAATATGCATACAAAATGCATATAGCACAATCTCATTTATTTTGAGAACATCATTACACAATGCATGCATCATGACATTGCATTACAACTAATTCTTTACCTTTTCAGGAAAGATCGGTCACTAGATGAATACCACCAGCAACAAACATTTTTATCAGCTAGTTCAGTTTAAGTCAACCAATGATTTATCCTGATTCCATTCTCGTAGACGCTTTCTCTGGTTCAGTTAAATCGCTCCTAAGATTTACACTGATTCGTTATCCAGTTAAAGATTATTCAAGACCTCTGCTGGTTCAGTTTAAATCAACTGATGATTTATCCTGATTCCGTTTTGGTAGACACTTTCTCTGGTTCAGCTAAATCGCTCTGAAGATTTATACTGATTCGTTATCCAGTTAAAGATTATTCAAGACCTCAGCTGGTTGAGTTTAAATCAATCACTGATTTATCCTGATTCCGTTCCGGTAGAAACTTTCTATGGTTTAGTTAAATCACTCCTAATATTTACACTGATTCCTTATCCAGTTAAGGATTATTCAAGACCTCTGTTGGTTCAGTTTAAATCAACCGATGATTTATCCTGATTCCGTTCTGGTAGACACTTTCACTGGTTCAGTTAAATCACTCTGAAGATTGATATTGATTCATTATCCAGTTAAAGATTATTCAAGACCTCTGCCGGTTAAGTTTAAATCAACCGATGATTTATCTTGATTCCGTTCTGGTAGACACTTTCTCTGGTTCAGTTAAATTGCTCTGAAGATTTATACTGATTCGTTATCCAGTTAAAGATTATTTAAGACCTCTGCTGGTTCATTTTAAATCGACCAATGATTTATCCTGATTACATTCTGGTAGACACTTTCTCTGGTTTAGTTAAATCGCTCTGACGGTTTATACTGATTCGTTATCCAATTAAAGATTATTCAATACCTCAGCTAGTTCATTTTAAATCAATCAATGATTTATCCTGATTCTGTTCCGGTAGACACTTCCTCTGATTCAGTTAAATCGCCCTGAAGATTTATAATAATTTGTTATCCAGTTAAATATTATTCAAGACCTCTGTTGGTTCAGTTTAAATCGACCAATGATTTATCCTGATTCCGTTTCGGTAGACACTTTCTCTGATTTAGTTAAATCGCTCCGAAGATTTATATTGATTCGTTATCCAGTTGAAGATTACTTAAGACCTCTGCTCGGTTCAGTATAAATCGATCAAAGATTTATTCTGATACTTCTTCCAATAAACAGTCACTTTAGATGGCATCTATAATCCCATCTCCGGCAACATTCCATCACTCCCCAAATGGCATCTTTAAGCTCATTCCCGACACAATCAACCGACGACGTTATTTCGTGCGAGTGCAAATTTCTGGGCACTCTAGTGTTCAATCACCTTCCACCTTCAAGTATGAATGGCGGACCCGCCAACCTAACTCTTCATTTAATAATATTGACCATGGGAATTTGTTGTACCCCAAAATTTTCCCTCTCCTTTCTCAAGACATTTCTCACAAGATCTCCAAAAGCTCAAGTTTGCACAAGTGTTGACTAGGTCAAACCATCTCATAAACATTGATGCCTCAAATTAGGGTTTTGATTTTCACAAGGATAATTGGACTTCTAATTCCTCAAATGACCTTCATGGATCATTATAGACCTCCAAGAATACCCATGTCAATTTTCAAGTCTTGAATCACAAATTTGCCCAATCAATTGACCAGATGACTAGAAATCAACTACATTGGGTAAAAAGTCAACTATAGTCAACCTACAATCAAACTTCATTATTTTTGGCCAACATCAACATTTTAAAGTCCTATTCATCATTTGATAAAATATTGATCACAATCCCTCAAGAAAAGCACTCAATTTACCAAAGGGGCAAAATGGTTAAAATTAGGGTTTTGACTGTAATTGACTGATCAGTGACTTTTGGACCTAGTACATGACTTAATGGCTTGAAGCATGATCTCAAGGATTCAAAAATAACATGTTTACCTAATTTAATGGCTCAAAACATTTCTCAAGATTATTGAATTAATAGTTGAAATTTGATCAACTGATGAAAAGTCAACTGATGCACAAAAAGTCAAACTTTGACTTTTTGATCAAGATTTGATTTTAAAGATCACAATTCATCAAGAAATTAAAAAATATGAAGCTTGATCATCAAGAAATCAAGAAATTCAAAAGTCAATGTGAAAAGTCAAACTTTTCAAGACTTAGAAATTTTTCTAAGTGTTTTATACATGGCAATTTCATTACTTCATGCCAATTTTTCACCAAGATGCAAGATGATTCAGAGGAAATTTCACCACGAGAGTTATAGATATTTATGAGATCTACAACTTTGTATTAGAGGGATCATATCCAAAAAATACTTAGATTTTGAGTTATAAGCCTATCAAGTCATGACATTTTTCATAACACACTTAGTGAAAATTTTGGCAAGTTAGGAAGATTTTTTGACCTAACTTCTTGACCAATTTTCACATAGTTCCAAGTTGATTTAGATAAAATGGTCAACATAAAGGTTGTAGTCAATTTTTCAAGATTTCCAAAATGTCAAAGAACTTGAAGAGACCATTTTTGAGCTAGGAGATTCGAAGAGAAGAAGATAGCATCACAATCATGGATTATAGGTCATTTTTCATGAAGAACACATGATCCAATCTCATGCCATGCTGCATAATCTTGCTTTTCAGGCCTCTTAACTTGTAAATCTCACCATAATTAAATGTTTGCACACAATTTTGAGCTATGGTCCACTTGATTCAAGCATTGTCCAATGCATCTTGCCATTTAAGGGGGAAAGGTACCATTTCCATTCTTGAAAAGCAAGCTTTTTGCAAAAGTCCACTCCTTGAGCCTCTAACTTGTTTCTTATGCACACACTCAATCTAAAAGTCAGAAGAAACATGTTTAAACCGTTTAACCACTCTATGATCAAAGGTACAAGGCATTGAAACTTGATTTTTCAAGAAAATCACATGTTGAGCTTAACATGTGATTTTGAATTCTGATCAACTTAAGCTTCTCCAACCTTTCCCTATAAATAGAGACACTATTTTAAAACCAAAGCCAAGAAAAAACAAGCCCTCAAACCCCCTCAAACTCTCCCAACTCAGAATTAGCCAAAAAAAACAGCATTTTTAAGTTTTGAAACTTTAACTTCGAAACTCATCACTCTTGCAACTATTGTCCAAACAAATCATCCAAACACTTCATATATATCATATAGAAGCTATCCATGCCCCTGTTTCCTCACTATTACATAATTTTCATCATCCACCATTTTCAAAATCCGCCATTGCAACTTGAATTGAGTAGACCAATCCAGACACTTTCAAGGCAAAGTAAGAGTTACAACATACTCACTAAGGTCCCAGAAAGCTAAAGCAATCATCATATTGCTTATGGAAGTCGTGTAGAGGACATTGAATTTTTGCATCAAGAGGTAAGTTTTTCCAACTTTAAAATCTTGATACAAGCATCATTTGAACTTGCTTTTAAAAGATAAAATGTATATAACATGTCTATGAAGCTAACCATATCTTTAAATTTAATTTTAATTGACTGTGGGATGAGAATTTTGAAACAGAATTTTTTGGACATTTGGGTTTTCAGTTTGGTACTGGTAGAAATCCGTGAGTTATAGTGGGAATAAATAAAAACTTATTATATATTTGAAATCCTTGCGAAATTCTAAGCAAGTTTCATTTTTATATTTTTGAATTTGGTTGAGAAATGAGGAAGTTAGAGTTTAAAAAAAAATGGAAATCATATATTGTTACAGTAAAAGTAGCGATGAATGCAAGGAAGAAGAATAAGAGAAAAATTCAATTTTTTGAAAAGAGTTTATTTTATATTTAATATAACATGTTTTATAAATGGATGAAACAGCTACCCTAGTGGTAAACAATACGCGTGCTAAGTCACTTGTCTATAGGGACCTGGGTTTGAGCCATAGTGGTACCCTTTTGCATTTTATTTGTTATTTTTCAAACTAAAATGCATGTTTATTATATTTTGTGTGATACCTATATCTAAAATACAAGCAGGCGCTTGACTTTGTGGTAAGGGCGTGCACTGGAGTCTTAGGGGTGTGGGTTCAACACATACCCTATGCAAGTTTTGTTTTTTCTTTTCTTTTAATTTCTTTTGTTATCATTTATTTTCATCATTTTCAACTAATTCTTTTTGCATCCAAATTTAATCATTTCTAGCTGATTTTTTTGTATACTATTAAATTATCACCTTTTCTTTACAAATATTAAAAAAATATTTTTTATTTCCTTATTTTTTGAAAATCAAAACCTTTCCATAAATTAACCTTTTCTTTTTTGAATTAAAACTAAATTAGACTTAGGTTTTTATTTTGTTTTCTTTTTAATTAACTTAGACTTTAGGTTTTATTAAATAATTAATTAACTTCTCTTGTAAATTAATTAGTTTAATTCGGTTAACCATAAAATCTCTTCTATCAAAAAACTCATAAAAACATTTTCGTTTACATTATCTTTATATTCTTGTACATTTTATTATTTTGCATTATTCAATTTGGTTGTAATAGCAATTAGGTTTTAATTGCTTTCATCCCCATTTGTAAATTTGTATCCTCATCCCCAAAAGTATTATAATAGCGTAGGGTATTTACTTTCTGCAATTTATCGCTTTCCGTATTATTGTTAGTAATTATGGTTTGTATGACAAGACTTAAAATAAAACAAGTAGACAAACCTAATTCAAGACAAATTAAATGAAAATAATACACAATTCACACATGCACCTCTAGGGTTAACCCACACTTGTTGCCTTCAAATAAACAGTCATGTCCCTCAAACGTGGGATACTTTAGCAATGACCCTCGAATACAAGATCGTAGTCCCTCGATGAATCTTCAATGTTGCCTTTGGTAAATGACCTTAGACCCTTACGACAAATTGCTAAGGTATCCTACAATGTTGCCTTCTATAATTGTACGATGATCCATACCCATCCCTTCACATCCAATGATATGGTTTCTTACTAACTAATGGTAAGATAACACTATCTAAAGGAGGAGGAAAAGAACAAAGAGTTTGTGACTAGGTAGAATATTCATAGTTGCTTGCTCGCAAATAAAAACTTTCCCATACTCATACTTTCAAAACACCTTTCCAAAAACAAACATCTCTTTGAACTATTTTCAAAACTAACACTTTGTATACATTCTTATAGAGACGGGAATCATTACAAAGTTTGTCGAAACAAAGGCATTTTCAAAATATTTTCAAACTTATACTAAACACAAAAACATTTAAAAAAGCATTTCAAAGTGAGCTAGCAACTAAGATCCCGTAGATAACTACGAACGAAAAGGGTGCTAACACCTTCCCTTTTTATAACCTACCCCGCGAACTCAAGAAAATTCTTAAAAGGTATTTCCTATTCTTTTCACCCTTTCCTTTATTGGATAAAAGAAAAGTCAGTGGCAACTCTTTCTATCTGCAACAATTGCGATAAAACGTAAAACACCCAAGTCAGTTCTCCCACTGTATTACAAGGATCTATACAAGAAATAAACCCAAGCATATCCCAAAATATAAAGCATACAAGGCAAACAAGTAAAGAAATAAATATGATCTAGATCTTAAGGTAACCCCACTTTTAGTGTCATCTCCCCAACAGAGTTACCGGTTCTGTAATACGATGGGAGAACAAACTTTTGGGTTTGTGTTTTATCGCAAATGTTGTGGATAGCAAGAGTCACCATCGACTTTTCTTTTATCCAAAAAGGAAAGGGTGAAAAGGACAGAAAATACCTTTTGAGAATTTTTCTTGAGTTCGGGGGATAAGTTATGAAAATGGAATAGCACCCTTTTCATTCGTAGTTATCTACGGGCTCTTAATCGCTAGATCACTTTGAAAATGCTTTGTGTTTTGTGTATGTTTAAAAATATTTTGAAAATGCCTAAGTGCGACAATTTTGTAATGATTCTCATATCGTTGAGAATGTCTACAAAATGTTTTTTTTGAAAATATTTATTCAAAGATAGTGTTTGTTTTGTGAAAATATGTTTTGAAGATGCTAATGTAAGACAATTTGCTTTATAATAACTCTTGTATCAGTCCTCAAGAGTGTTTATAAAGCATTTTGAAAGTAGTTGTTTTGAAAGTGTGGAGTGTGGAAATTGTTTTAGTTTGTGAGCAAGCGATGACGAGCGATCTACCTACTCAAAAAGTATTTGTTCTTTTCCTCCTCCTTTAGATAATGCTAACATACTATTAGTTAGAAGGGAGCCCTATCATTTAGATGTGAGGGACAAACGTGGGTCATCGTACAGTTATAGAAGGCAACTTGTAGGATGCTTTAGCAATTGTCGGGACTAAGATCATTTACCGAAGGTGTGATACGGTGGGAGAATTAACTTGAAGGTTTTGCGTTTGTGTTTGCAAATGTTGCGGTTTAGCAAGAGCCGCCACCGACTTTTATTTTATCCAAAAAGGAAAGGTGAAAAAGCACAGGAAAGACCTTTAGAGATGTTTTTGAGTTCGGGGGCAGATTAAGAAAAGGGAAGGTATTAGCACCCTTTTCATCCATGGTTTTCCATGGGCTCTTAGTTACTTGCTAGATCACTTGCTTTTGTTTGAAAAATGTGCTTTGTGTGGTTTTTTGAAAGTATTTTGAAAAGGTTCCATCGTTTAGGCAAACTTTTGTAATGATTCTCGTTCGTAAGAATGTATACAAAGGTGTTGAGCTTTTGAAAATATTTCATGTTTGGAAAGTGTTTTGAAAGTGTTTTGAAAGTAGCAAGGATATTTGTTTTGAGAGTGAGCAAGTAACTGAAAGTAATATACCTACTCAAAAAGGTCTTAGATGTGCTTTTCCTCCTCCTTTAGATCTTGCTATCTTACCATTGATTTGGTAAGAAGCCCCATCGTTGGATGTGAAGGGACGGGCATCGAGTCATCGTATGACCATGATAGTAATGTTGTGAGATGACATAGCACTTTTCTTTAGGGACTAAGATCATTTTGAAAGGCGACTTTGATAGCGTCATCGAGGGACTATGATCTTGGATTTTTTGATTTGTTTGTGCTAAGACACCCCACATGCATAACATGGCCATTTTTATAAGGCAACAAGTGGAATTACCCTAAGGGTATAAGTGTGCAAGTGTGTTTGACTGCATGCATTTATCTTTGATTTTTTGTGGTCTATTTGTTAGTTTTATCTTGCCATACACACCCTAATTACTAATAATATATAAAAGGTATAAAAAGTACGGAAAATGATGATTCTACGCTATTAGAAACATTAGAGGATGGGGTGTACAAATTTCAAATGGGGATTGCAAATTAAATCCTAATTTACTATTACAGCCATATTGAATGGATAAGAATGTACAGGAAATGTGAAATGTTTGTCTGTTTAAGAAAAGAAATAAGTTTGTTTAAGAAAATATTTTTTTTGTCTTTTTATGTTAAAAGAAAATATAATATGTGAATATGAAATATTTTTGGTGTTTTTTGATTAATGAAAAATAAAGATGATGGCAAAATACAATAAAAGAGAAAGAAAACAAAATCAGCACAAATACTGAAAAGAGAAGAGGTCAGAAGTTCTGACTCTGGCTTGCTGCACAACAGAAACAACGTTAGTAGAAATATGGAAGCTCAGAAGTTCTGGATCTTTTGAGAACTCAAGTTTTTAGAAGTTCTGATGCAACTGTCAGAACTTTGCCTCTCTCCATGCCAGTCAGAACATCTGCAACTTAGTTATTTTATAACAGAACAGAAGCTGCACATATAACAGTTATGACAAGTTTCATGAAAATATCAGAAGCACAAATCAGAAGCAACATGAATTTGCTAATCCTAATTCTGAGTCCTAATTTCTTTATGAAATTCTGAACTAAGATTCCTTCTACTTAGGCAGGCAGATGCATGAAATTTCAGAATTTGTACATCGTCGGGATCAGAATATCTACATTGTGTTAAATATGCAAAATCTGACAATGCCTAACTAGTATGATGAGAGTCAACAGGAAACTTACCTTGCAGCTGGAAAAGATTATGTGAACTGGAGGTTGGTCCTGAACTCTGGTGATGTTCTGAGCAACTTCTTCACGTACTCAGCAGGATGGAAGTTTTCAGCTTCTGGAACAGCCAAGGGATGATGTTTTGGCTTTTTTGAGGTGGAGGTGGATGGAGAGTGTATGGCAGTATGAATACAGAAGTTAGGGTAGTTTCTAATATGTGAATCAGAAACTGTGTGGATGGTTTTTTTTGTCAAGAACACTTGAGAACAAATGGAGTTTGAATGAAACGAATCAACGCTAAGATTTTGGTATTTTGTGTTTATAGTTTCCTGGGTTCTTGGAATTTTTACAGTGGTTCAAAGCTTTCTTTCTCAATTTTATCAACTTTTTTACAAATTTTTCTGGACCCTTTCTCAATGACCAATGGTGTTCTATTTATAGGCAAAGGTTTTGTAGTTTGGGGTTGTCAAGTGGCGCCAACATCATGTGCTAGAAGCTGACTTACTCCTGAAGTAAACTTAAACAAGTGTGGTTCAATGTACCAAGTGGAATGGTTAGCAGCACCTAAGCTGGATTTATCAGCATGAATTAAGGAAAAGTAGGAGCAGCGTCTGGGCCGAGCATACTTTTGCACATAAGTTTATCTTCCTAATACAGTAGGGGTACACGTGGGGGAAATCCTTTGGATAAAAACTCAGAGGCGGTTGTGAGCATTAAATGAGTTCCCATGTGAAACTTTGTACCGTTGCTTAACTTTGGATTAGAAGTTATGCTTCAGCGTAGCATCCAATCTCCTGATCCTCTTATCTTCCGGCTTCAGCATGTTCTGAAGGATCCTTCAGACTTTCCAATAAGCTTGCAGCGCGCTTTGTAATCTTCTTTGATTTACCCTTGCAAACTCTGACTGAACCTTTGTGAAAACTAGTCCAGAAGTTTTGACCAAACTCTATCTTGAGAATATCCAGAATTTGCTGAGTGTGAACACTGGCCCGGAAGTTTTGAAATTGTCATATTTCTTAAACACTTAGAAAATTTCTAAGTATTTAGAATTTGATTTTTCCAAAGTAAAATTTGACTTTTGAAACTCTTGACGAAACAAACTTCATATTCCAACATGTCTTGATGAAATATGATTTTTGAGATTGGATTTTGATCCAAAAGTCAAAATTAGACTTCCTAGTGTGCCAATGACCATTTTGCCCTTGTGAATTCTTTGCTTGGAAAAATTGATAATTCAAGACCTGGAAACTTGATGAAAGCAGACTTGAGGATCCAAGGTAATTCCTTGGGAAATGAGAGGGCAAATTTTAGGGTGCAACAACTGCCCCTGTTCAATCTTCTTAAACCTGAAGAGTTACATTGGCGGATCCGCCATTCGTGACTTGAAGGTGAAAGATGATTGAACACTAGAGTGCCCAGAAATTTGCAATCGAAGATGGATGGTGAATGGGCTTATATATGCCATTTGGAGGAATGTTGGTAAACGCTGGAAAAAGCGTCAGCACAAATCTCTTGTTGATTTATACTAAACTTTGATGTTTTACCTGTGAGAAAAGGGGTTAGTGAAATGCAGATGCTTGCATGATGTTCACCAGATGTGGTATCATGCTAAATGCATGTGGTATGTACATGCTATGATGTATGAATGTGAAATGTATGTTTTTGTCTGGGAAAATAAATCTATGACTACTGCTTAGGAAATCCTGGGAGGTTGAATCCCTGATTGCCTGTTGGAAATGAAGAACATGCATATCTTCAAATTTTGTTGAAAGGATGCTTTTTCTGGGGAACATCGCTCAAATGTCAAATGTTATCTGGTTGGATCCAGGCTTCACAGTTGCTGAGGATGAAGTATTCGGCTTCTATCTGGTCGGATCCAGGATTCATAGTTGTTAAGGATGAAGTAGTCAGCTGCTATCTGGTCGGATCCAGGTTTCACGACAATTTAATGGAAGAAGATATGAATTAACTATTATCTGGTCGGATCCAGGATTTGCAGAAAATTCCTTGAAATTGAATAGTTATCTGGTCGAGTCCAGGCTTCACAACAACTTGCTGGGGATGCGGAAGTTAACTGTTATCCGGTCAGATCTAGGCTTCACAGTAACTTATCAGAGGAAAGGATGAATTAACTGTTATCTGGTCGGATCCAGACTTTGCATAAAACTCCTTGAAATTGAATAGTCATCTAGTCGGATCCAGGCTTCATGATCTTTTAGAAAGCTGTACTATTATCTGGTCGAATCCAGGCTTCATAGTGTCTTTCTGGGAATCATAGTTAATTGTTATTTGGTCGGCTCCAGGTTTCACAATAAACTTGTTTGAAAACTGTTATCTGGTCGGGTCCAGGCTTTACAAATTTCTTGATGAGGTTAATTGTTATCTGGTCGGGTCCAGGCTTCACAATAAACTATTTGAAAACTGTTATCTGGTCGGGTCCAAGCTTTGTAGATTTATTGGATGAGGTAAATTGTTATCTGGTCGGGTCTAGGCTTCACAATAAACTGCTTGGGGATTTAGTTGTTATCTGGTCAGTTTCCAGGTTTCACAACGAATCTCTGAAGGTGATTGCTATCTGGTCGGATCCAGGCTTCGCAACGGCTTTCTTGAAAGGACGAAAATGAAGACTGATATCTGGTTGGGTCCAGGTTTCTCAGCCATTTGTTGGGGGTAGAGGCAACTCTACTAGGGAAGAGAAGTTAAACCTTGGTCGGACTAAGTTCAGGTTCTTCTATATCTTTGAAGAGCTAGTTTATTATCTTGTCGGGTCCAGGTTTCATAGCATTTTGAGATCATCTGTTATCTGGTCGGGTCCAGGCTTCAGTAACTCAAACTGTCAACTGGTCGGGTCCAAGTTTCAGTGAAGAAGTCAAACTATTATCTGGTCGGGTCCAGGCTTCAGTGAAGAAGTCAAACTGTTATCTGGTCGGGTCCAAGCTTCAGTGAAGAAGTCAAACTGTTATCTGGTCGGGTCCAGGCTTCATAGCATCTTGGAGAGTGTAGACTCAGTCGGGTAAGGCAGACTCAGCTCGGGGAGGATGCACCTAACTTGGGGTGATGGGCTCAACCGGGGAAGATATACTCAGCTTAGGATGATGGGCTCATCTGGGTAGGATAGCCTCGGTTGGAGAAGACGTACTCAGCTGGGTAATTTGGACTCAGCTGGGGAACCTGGGCTCAGCTGGAGAAGATATACTCAGCTGGGGAATTTGTGGTGTCTTGATTGTTGTATATTTGAGAAATTTGCACTTGGCTGGGGAAATAACTTTGTTAGGGAAATAAACCCTGTTGAGGAAGTGAATTTCCTTTAGGAAGAGATCCTTGAGGCTTCAATCTTGTAAAAATTGACTTAGCTGGGGAGAAAGTTGCCAAGAGATTGAGACTCTGGCAAGGGATTATCCTATGTGAAGAGATTTTGTCGGCAACTCCGCTGAGGAAAGGTTTATTATTGATGTCCCTATGGGGATAATGATGATGAGATAACTTTGTGGGGCTACTTCATATACATTAAAGGGATGCTTACTGCTGACGTGCGTTGATGCTCTATTGTTGATGCTGCTGCTTAGCAGAACACATGTGCCAAATAGTTTTTAATTATGTTCATATGCATATGTTCATTCAATTTTAGTCATTGGACAAATTTGCATTCAAAACAAAGACAGAAAATTTTGCACTTCAAAGTGTATTTGTATTGATATTTTGCCCATGAACAGGCATTTTTTTACATAGAGGCGGAGATCCTAGTAAGAGGAAATCGCCAAAAAGGAAAACAAAATTGAGAATGAAAACAAATAGCCATGTGAAATGATCTCATCGCCTTCCAACTCTACTATTTCCCCAATGTCTTTGAACGTCCCCTGCCTTTGATCGAAGTTAATTAGATTGATCCTAGACCATTTGAACTTGGACCTTGGTGATATCATTGACTGTGTTTATTTCACGGGACATAGTCGTACGCTTTTAATCCTTAATTTTTGCCTGAACCGCCCTTTCGGGTTTTCGGTCCACCAGGATACCCTTTTTTGCCCAAGTCGCCCTTTCGGGTTTTCAACTTGCCGGGTGTACAATCCTTTGCATATATCCTTAATTTTTGCCCAAACCTTTTGGTTTGTCGGGATGCCCTTTTTTTACTTAGGTGTGTCAACCTAACGAGTCTCTTATGCGTAGTATTTTTTGACTATGTCCGCGTTTATAGGATGCGGGAAATCTTCACCGTCCATGGTGGTCAGCATCATGGCACCGCCAGAAAAAACTCTCTTGACAACAAACGGCCCTTCATAGGGGGGAGTCCATTTTCCCCTGGGGTCGCCTTATGGTAGAATGATGCGTTTTATCACCAAGTCGCCAACTTGATATACTCGAGGCTTGACCTTTTTGTTGAAAGCCTTGATCATTCGTTTTTGATACGTCTTACCATGGCAAATAGCAGCTAATCATTTTTCATCGATCAAGTTCAGTTGATCCAATCTCATTTGAATCCACTCATCTTCGCCTAGGCCTGCCTCAATCATAATCCTCAGCGAGGGAATTTGGACTTCTACTGGCAAAACAGCTTCCATGCCATAGACTAGAGAAAAGGGAGTTGCCCTAATTGATGTTCTAGCTGACGTACGATAGCTATATAGAGAAAAAGGTAACATCTCATGCCAGTCTTTATAGGTCACTACCATTTTTTGCACAATCTTCTTGATATTTTTGTTGGCCGCTTAGACTGTGCCATTCATTTTCGGTCTATACGGAGAAGAATTGTGATGCTTGATCTTAAATTGAGGACACAACTCCTTGATCATGGCATTGTTGAGGTTAGTCCCATTGTTGGTAATGATCCTTTCGGGGATACCATAATGACATATGAGGTTGTGTCTGATGAATCTGGCTACCATATTATTGGTGACTGAGGCAAACGAGGCAGCTTTGACCCATTTGGTAAAATAGTCGATGGCGATAAGAATGAAGTGATGTCCGTTGGAAGCCATAGGTTTGATTTCTCTGATCATGTCAATGCCCCACATTGCAAATGGCCACGGAGTGGTCATGACGTTCAGAGGGATTGGAGGTACACGAACCTTGTCAGCATAGATTTGGCATTTGTGACAAGTTCTTGAATGTTGATGACAATCGGTCTCCATCATTGACCAATAGTAACCTTCTCTTAAGATTTTCTTAGCCATCGTATGTCCACTTGAGTGAGTACCAAAAAGGCCATCATGCATGTCTTCCATGATTTCCTCTGCCTCTTTCTTGTCCATACATCGGAGTAGATTTTAATCATGGTTGCGCTTGTAAAATATCCCATTACTTAGGAAGAATTTGGTTACAAATCTTCGTAAGAATTTTCTGTCATTGGTAGATGCCCCTTTTGGATACTATTGTGCTATAAGGTATCTCATCACCTCATGGTACCATGGTTTTTTCGCATCAGTATCGAGCTCATAGAAATGTGCAGGTTCATCGAATCTTTCGATTGTAATCACAGGGGCTTCGTTATCCCATCCGACCTTTAACATTGAAGACATGGTTGCCAAAGCGTCAGCCAACTGGTTTTCTTCTCTGGGGAAGTGCTCGAACGTGATCTTCTCGAAGTGAGGAATCAGGGATAGCACAAGTTCCTTGTAAGGGATAAGATTAGGGTGTTTAATATCCCAATATCCTTTTACTTGGCTGATCACTAGGGCGGAATCTACGAACACATCGCCTTTAGACCTAAGATGCATGCTTTATACTCAGCCATATTATTTGTGCAGTCGAAGCATAGTCTGGCAGTGAAAGGAGTGTGGAAACCTTCAAGAGAGATGATCACAACACCAATTCTGTTACCTAAGGCGTTGGAAGCCCCATATAATACCATAGTCCATCGGTATCCTTGTTCAGGTCCTTCATACGGTCTAAGTTTCGCACAATCGGTTACCAGCATAATATTCTCATCAGGAAAGTCGAAGTTCATTGACTGATAGTCATCCACATCTTTATGGGCCAAATGATCTACTAGCACACTTCCTTTGATGGCTTTTTGATTTGTGTATTGAATGTCGTACTCAGTCAAGATCATTTGCCATCTGGCTATTCGTCCGGAAAGGGCAGGTTTCTCGAAGATGTACTTGATTGGATCCATCTTGAAAATCAACAGAGTGGTATGAGTCAACATATACTGTCTTAGCCGGTGAACAGCCCACGCTAAAGCACAACAAGTTTTATCGAGCAGTGAATATATGGTTTCACAGTCGGTAAACTTTTTTCTTAGGTAGTAAATTGCGTGCTCTTTTCGACCAGACTCGTCATGTTGGCCCAAAACACACCCCATAGAATTCTCTAGTACTGTTAAGTACATGATCAAGGGTCTTCCTTCAACTGGAGGCATGAGAATAGGAGGTTTTTGTAGGTATTCTTTGATTTTGTCAAAGGCAATCTGGCATTCATCATTACACCTGACTACCTGATCTTTCTTCAAGAGTTTGAAGAGTGGCTCACAAGTAGCAGTTAAGTGTGATATGAAATGGGCAATGTAATTGAGACGACCCAAGAATCCTCTGACTTCCTTTTCAGACTGGGGGATTGGCATTTCTTGGATGGCCTTTATCTTGGCAGGGTCAACTTCAATGCCTTTATTGATGACAACAAAACCTAGAAGCTTTCCAGAGCATACTCCAAATGTGAAATTGTTAGGGTTTAACCTTAACTTGTACTTCTTCAGTCTCTCGAATAGTTTGCGCAGGTGATCAAGATGTTCTTCTTCAGTTTGTGATCTGGAAATCATATCATCCACATATACCTCTATCTTATGATGAATCATGTCATGAAATAAAGCCACCATAGCCCTTTGATATGTTGCCCCTGCATTTTTTAATCCGAAGGGCATGACTTTGTAGCAGAAGGTGCCCCATTGTGTAATGAAAATAGTTTTTTCCATATCTTCGGGAGCCATCTTTATTTGATTATAGCCTGAGAAGCCATCCATGAATGAGAAGACCTTATACTGAGCAGTATTACCGACTAAGACGTTAATGTGTGGTAGGGGGAAATCATCCTTGGGGCTTGCCCGATTCAGATCCCTATAGTCTACGCACATGCGAACTTTCCCGTCTTTCTTTGGCATTGGCACTATATTGGCCACCCATTGAGGATAGGATGTTACAGCTAGGAACCCCGCATTAAACTGTTTCATTACTTCGGCTTTGATCTTTTCAGACATGTCAGGCCTCATGCGACAGACTTTTTGTTTATCAGGAGGGCAGCCTTCTTTAGTTGGCAGACGATGAACCACGATGTCGGAATCCAACCCAGGCATATCTTCATACGACCAAGTAAATACTTCCACATAATTGTGCAACATCTGAACCAAACGGCTCTTAACACTTCCTTCCTAATTAGCACCGATCCTAATTTCCTTCTTATCTGACTCAGTACCCAAGTTGATAATCTCAACTGACTCTTCATGTGGTTGAATGGCTTTTTCTTCTTGAAATAGAAGTCTGGCTAGTTCTCCTGGTATATCACAATCTTCCTCACCTTCGTCTTCATCTTGGTTGATAGGATATTCAAAGTCATAGTTGGCAATAGTAGAGTCATTGGCAATAGGATCCAGAGTGGATGTAGACCTGCAAGAGTGTGTTTGTGTGCATGTAAGATACATGGCTATTTTTTGGAAATGCATTTGAAAGAAAAGAAAGACAATGAACACAAATACTCGAATGCAAAAGAGTCCAATGTACTGAATGATCATATGATTAGATGAACATAAATAAAACCCTTGACAAAAGGACCGAAGTTCCCCGGGAAAGGCACATGGCTTAAAAAGTCGTTGTTTGGAAATAATATTACAGACATAGAGTTCCTGAATTGACATAAAAAGTAAACAGTAATTACTCCTCAATGAAAGAAACAGGAGTGAAATCCTTGGCATGCCAATTGTTGAGCTTCCCTTCAGTTGTTGGGTAGATCCAGTCTTCAAAAGCACACTCATCATCGGAGTCTTCTACAGCGTTCACTTCATGACTTTTGAGGTGGAAAGGCGACTTTCCAGTACGAGCACTTCTGACTTCTTTCTGAGCTTTGGAGGTGAAACCTAACCCAAATTTGTCTGCCTTGAACGGGATATCGAGGAGTTGACCCTACATCTCATTGTTTCCTTCTTCTACCACAGCACGGGCATCTTTAAGAAAAACCATCTTGGGGATAACTTTATCAGCCCTTGGAGTGTCGGAGGAGATTTTGGTGGCGGCCACAACTTCGAACGTCTGGAAAGGAGTTTCTATGAATTCGCCATCCATTTCTACGTACTTGAAAGAATTGAGATGGCTTACCATAAATTCTTCCTTACCGCAAATAGTGACAACCTTCCCTTGAACTGGATATTTTAACTTCTGGTGGAGAGTAGAAGTGACCGCACCTGCCCCATGGATCCATGGGCGCCCAAGCAAGCAAGAATACGCAAGCCGTATGTCCATTATGTAGAATGTGGAGTTGAAAATCTGTGAACCAACCTTAATTGGGAGATCCACCTCTCCATGAATCATTCTTTTCGACCCATCAAATGCCCTCACAACAATATCACTTGGCTTCAAAACCAAACCTTCATAGTCTAGCCGATCTAAAGCGCCTTTAGGTAACACATTTAAAGATGAGCCTGTGTCCACCAAAACATGTGCCAGAGTGGTCCCCTTACATTCAACAGAAACATGCAAGGCTTTATTGTGATTCTTTCCCATGGGAGTTAAATATGCGTCGGAGAAACCCAGACCATTGTCAGCTGTCAAACTTGTTATGCAGTTCTCAAATTGGTCGGCTGTGGTTTCTTGAGGCACATGAGCCTTTTTCAAGAAATTAATCAAAGCTTGTGCATGGGCGTCGGAACATAGTAATAAGGACAACATTGATATTTTAGAAGGGGTTTGCCCCAACTGCTTTACTATTTTGAAGTCGCTTTTCTTGATAATTTTCATAATCTCCTCTATCTCATGAGTGGATGGTTCTTCCATAACAGACTTTCTGGCAGGTGCCTCTTCCCTAACAGGTTCACTTTCTTTCTCTTTTCCTCTAGTACTGACATCAGTATTGCCATTGGTTATGCAGATTGGGACTGTGGTAGTGGTTGGTGGTGAGATAAAAGGGGAGAAGACCCTTCCTTTACTAGAACCAGTAATATTAGTAACACCAGCTTCATTATCATCAATCCAAGAATCTTGTTTTAATCCTTGGTGATAAACCTCGGCACTGTAATTCCATGGTACCGCTTTATCAGAGGTGTATGGAACAGGTTCGATAGCAGTGATTATAAGAGGAGCAATGATCGGTTCATTCGAAATCCTGATAGGACCTTTGGATGAGATCCTAAGAGGTTTGTTTGAAATTGTTATGATGGCCAAATCTTCAGCTTTGTCGATTGAATTCTCGATGGTGGGAATCTTTTCGAATAGGATTTCGCGGCCATCCATTAGGCATTGTATACCTTTCTTCAGTTCCTCACACCCATTGGGTTGTCTCATACAACACATAGTCTTTTTCACAGCCAGGGAAAATCCCAGCTTTCAACAGACCGTTCTTGATTACATTCAACGGAGTAGTTAACTGTTCAACAGAGGCAATGAAAATTGTATCTTCGACAACATTAACACCTTTGTCATGCTTCAGCATTGGAGTGGTAATTACATTTGGCGTCGGAGGAGGATCCAATTCAATAGTCTTGTTGTCAATTAAATATTGGATTTTGTTCTTCAAGGCCCAACACTGATCGGTATCATGCCTGGGACTGTTTGAATGGTAAGCACACTTTGCATTTGGAATATATCTTGGTGACGAAGTGTCAGGGTTGGCGGGAGGATCCCGCAATGTCACTAAATTAGCCCTGAGCAGATGTTGAAGGGCTTGAGATAATGACATGCCTAACCTTGTAAACTGTCTTCTTGGAGCCTCAAAATGTTGATGATTTGCAAATGGTCTTGGAGAGGAAGCTGGATTGGAGATTCAGACAGCATTGACAGACGGATGATTATTCTTCTTGGTATGGGCCTTTACCCAATACAGAACATTAACTTCTTTCTTTGCTGGAAAAGGTTTCTTGACAGAATTGGGAGTGGAGGTAGATGCCACAGATATCTTTCCACTTTTAATGCCACTTTCCACTCTTTCACCGGTTAAGACTAATTCGGTGAAACCAGAAGAAGAGCAGCCAACCAATAGATTAAAGAAAGGACCAGATAATGTGTCCATGAACATGTCAATGTGTTCCCTATCAGTCAAGGGAGGTTGGACCCTACTAGCAAGGTCTCTCCATTTCTGCACATATTCCTTAAATCCCTCATTCTTCCCCATGATCATACTTTGCAATTGAACCCTTGTCGGTGCCAAGTCGGCGTTGTACTGATATTGATGGTAGAAGGCAGTAGCTAGACCCTCCCAAGTATTGATGCGAGAGCCATCCAACTGATAAAACCATTCAAGTTGTGTTCCAGCCAGGCTCTCTTGGAAAAAGTGAACCCAGAGTTTTTTATCAGCAGTGTGCGGATGTATTTTGCGCACATAAGACTTCAAATGGAGCTTTGGGCAAGAAACCCCGTTGTATTTTGCAAAGGTTGGTGTTTTGAACTTGTGGGGAATGACTACCCCAGAGATTAAGCCCAAATCGTCGAAATTTAAACCGGGAACAACTTGGATTTCAACAGCTTTCAACCTGTCTTCTAACTGCTTGTAGTTGATGTCTGCGGGTGGATAATGTTCATTGAAATAATCATCATCAGATTCTTGGTCATTGATACAGTCAGCCTGAGTACTTTTGACCTCTCCAATCTTATTCTCGTCCTCTTCAAATGAATCTTCCTCTACTGGAATTTGATGGATTGTCTCTTTGAACCTCTTACCCATGTTGAGTAGAGCTTTCTTCTTTGGATTCTTCTTAGCGGCCAACAAGGCCATCATATCTTGTTGCCCCTTGGCCAGGGCAAGTAAAGCTTCCTGAAATTGAGAATTTTGGGCTTGGAGTTCCGTCACAGTTTTTTCTAGATCCATCTTGCTGAAATAAACAGCGGAGAGATAAGGAAATCTGTTATGCAGAAACCTGTTATGTCATGATGCATGAATATGCAATATGCAGATGATTTCAAGTATTTAAAGAATTTAAATTTGTATAAACAAAGAGTGAACAAATGTTAACTTGCATTTAAAGAGTTCTGATTTGAATACAAACATGCCTCTTGGGCTTACAACAACAAAAATAAAGTAAACTCCTAAGACAGAAAAGTTGTGCGCATCCTCTTTGGCGTAACGTAGGTGTTTAAAATCCTTTCTTCGTGAAGCTCCCTTGTAAGCTCTAATATCTTCTTCTCTCCCTCATAGAACTTAGCTTCAAAGGTGTCTCGCTCTCCTTTTAACTAAATCCAAGCGTTTTGCAAATCTTCAAGAGAAGTAGGCATATTAGGATGGAGGACAGTACATGGAACATCTCCCTCAACTACTGGCTCCATGATAACAGGTAAGACGGTTTCATAAGGCATTTTAAGACTTTGAGCACGAGCCCTCACCCATTTAAGATAAGGTTCCAAAGTAATGGAGTTCTTACGCCCCAACGTCTTGCTATCAACCTTGTTAACCATACCCCAAGCTCGTATAAATCTTTGACGGTAACCTTGGGTATCGCTTTTGTAATCAAACGTAATTCCTTGGATGATTACTTCATAAGGTCCATCTCTCCTAGCGTATCCAAATTGTCGTAGAGCTAAACAAGGGTTGTAAGTAATGCCTCCCCTAATTCCAAGTAGAGGGACATTGGGGAATTCCCCACAGCGATCAATGATGGTAATGTCCTTCAAAGAGCGATAATACCAACGGATATCAGCATGTGAAAGTGACATCAATCTTTTAGACCACCTCATACCTTGTTCATTCTTCACCACGGATCGAGGTAGGTGTGAAATAAACCACCTAGCCAAAAGAGGAGTGCAACACATCAAAGTACCTCTTTTCTTCAAAGTGTGGGAGTGAAGAGAATGCAAGATGTCTCCAAGCAGTGTAGGCACCGGATTACGAGATATGAAAAATTTGATTGCATTTACATCTATGAATTGGTCAGGATTAGGAAATAGTACCAACCCATAGATGAGAAGAGCCAAAATTTCCTCAAAGGCTTGTAGATCCAAAGTATTCCAACATTCTTGAGCCTTCTCCAACAAAAACTTTGCTAGGAACCCTTTGACACCACTCCTTGTTACCCAATTTGTTACTATGTCAGATGGTTGCAAATGTAGAGCTCGAGCAATTTCCTCAGGTTTAGGTTTTCTTTCAATACCGTTGAAAGGTAACTGATCAAGAATAGGGGTCCCCATGAGTTGAGAAACTTCTTCTAAAGTGGGCACAAGTTGGTAATTGGGAAAAGTGAAGCAATGATGCAAAGGGTCGAAGAATTGGGAAAGCACCTTTACCACATCTTCTTCAAAACTCGAGGTAACCAAACTGAGGAGTCGACCATGTATTTTGGTGAATGGAGAATCTTCAGGGACCCTTGACACTAAATCCTTGAGTTGTGGAGGTATTCTCACGAGACTGACTTGGATAGTGCTCCTACGAGCGAAAGCCATGTCCTACAAAACAGAACAAAGATAAATTCCAATAATCCTTGAAATGGTTAGTGAGAATTCTATGGCATGATGTCATGATGTTATGTAAAATATGAGAGGTAAGAAAATTTATATCATATTCATACAAAGTAGACAACTCCTTAGGTTTAGGCTTGCATGGAGTTTGTAGGTAAGTACCCTCTTGATGTTTAGTTGGCCTAACCTGTCCTAGTTAATAGTATCCGAGTTCTAAGGGATCTCAATATCACTGATCTTTCCCCCAAGTTTTGTTCAATAAGCGATTGACTCGCAACCAAACAAAACTCAAGATTCAAACCTCAATGAGTGTAGCATCGAGTATCAACCAACTTCGAACTGCACCAAAGTCGTTTATCTTGCTACGTCCTAATGTCCAAGTTGGTCAAGTAAGGTTCTAAGGTCAGTTGATGTTTTACGACACCACGCAGCGGCCCCGTACTCTCCTTGATTGACTCAAGGGTTACTGGTACCAACCAAAGTGCCACATCAATGTAGCTACTGCTTCAACCATGTCGGTATACCCCGCACAGTTCCCTCACAGTTTATTGCTACTTACCTAAAAGGTGTCCCCAAATCCGGGTGTAGGATTTAAAACAAACCAAAACAAGGAACCAAAATGTAAAGCAAACAAATCAAGCAATGTAAGCAAGTAAATGTGATCTAACCTTAAGGTAACCCCACTTTTAGAATAACATCCCCAGCAGAGTCTCCAGTCCTGTGATACAATAGGAGAACTGACTTGAAGGCTTTGCGTTTGAGTTCACCGACTTTTCTTTTATCCAAAAAGGAAAGGTGAAAAAGCACAGAAAAGACCTTTAGAGATGTTTTTGAGTTCGGGGGGTAGATTATGAAAAGGGAAGGTATTAGCACCCTTTTCATCCATGGTTTTCCATGGGCTCTTAGTTACTTGCTAGATCACTTGCTTTTGTTTGAAAAATGTGCTTTATGTGGTTTTTTGAAAGTATTTTGAAAAGGTGTCATCGTTTAGGAAAACTTTTGTAATGATTCTCGTTCGTAAGAATGTATACAAAGGTGTTGAGCTTTTGAAAATATTTCATGTTTGGAAAGTGTTTTGAAAGTGTTTTGAAAGTAGAAAGGATATTTGTTTTGAGAGTGAGCAAGTAACTAAAAGTAATCTACCTACTCAAAAAGGTCTTAGATGTGCTTTTCCTCCTCCTTTATATGTTGCTATCTTACCATTGATTTGGTAAGAAGCCCCATCGTTGGATGTGAAGGGACGGGCATCGGGTCATTGTATGACCATGATAGCAATGTTGTGAGATGACTTAGCACTTTTCTTTAGGGACTAAGATCATTTTAAAAGGAAACTTTGATAGCATCATCGAGGGACTATGATCTTGTATTTTTCGATTTGTTTGTGCTAAGACATCCCACATGCATAACATGGCCATTTTTGTAAGGCAACAAGTGGAATTACCCTAAGGGTATAAGTGTGCAAGTGTGTTTGATTGCATGCATTTATCTTTGATTTTTGGTGGTCTATTTGTTAGTTTTATCTTTCCATACACACCCATTACTAACAATATATAAAAGAAATAAAAAGTATGGAAAATAAAGATTCTACGCTATTACAAACATTAGGGGATGGGGTGTACAAATTTCAAATGGGGATTGCAAATTAAATCCTGTTTTACTATTACAACCATATTGAATGGATAAGAATGTACATGAAATGTGAAATGTTTATCTGTTTAAGAAAATAAATAAGTTTGTTTAAGAAAATATTTTTTTTGTCTTTTTATGTTAAAAGAAAATATAATATGTGAATATGAAATATTTTTGGTGCTTTTTGATTAATGAAAAATAAAGATGATGGCGAAAAACAATAAAATATAAAGAAAACAAAATCAGCGCAAATACTGAAAATAGAAGAGGTAAGAAGTTCTGACTCTGGCTTGCTGCACAACAGAAACAACGTTAGTAGAAATATGGAAGCTCAGAATTTCTGAATCTTCTAAGAACTCAGAAGTTTTTAGAAGTTCTGATGCAACTGTCAGAACTTTGTCTCTCTCCATGCCAGTCAGAACATCTGCAACTTAGTTATTTCTTAACAGAACAGAAGTTGCACATATAACAGTTATGACAAGTTTCATGAAAATATCAGAAGCACAAATCAGAAGCAACATGAATTTTCTAATCCTAATTCTCAGTCCTAATTTCTTTATGAAATTCTGAACTGGGATTCCTTCTACCTAGGCAGGAAGATGGATGAAATTTCAGAATATGTACATCGTCAGGATCAGAATATCTACATTGTGTTAAATATGCAAAATCTGATAATGCCTAATTAGTATGATGAGAGTCAACAGGAAACTTACCTTGCAGCTGGAAAAGATTCTGTGAACTGGAGGTTGGTCCTGAACTATGATGGTGTTCTGAGCAACTTCTTCACGTACTCAGCAGGATGGAAGTTTTCAGCTTCTGGAACAGCCAAGGGATGATGTTCTGGCTTTTTTGAGGTGGAGGTGGATGGAGAGTGTATGGAAGTATGAATACAGAAGTTAGGGTACTTTCCAATATGTGAATCAGAAACTGTGTGAATGGTTTTTTTTGTCAAGAACACTTGAGAACAAATGGAGTTTGAATGCAAGGAATCAATGCTAAGATTTTGGTATTTTGTGTTTATAGTTTCCTGGGTTCTTGGAATTTTTGCAGTGGTTCAAAGCTTTCTTTCTCAATTTTCTCAACTCTTTTACAAATTTTTCTGGACCCTTTCTCAATGACCAATGGTGTTCTATTTATAGGAAAAGGTTTTTTAGTTTGGAGATGTCAAGTGGCGCCAACATCATGTGCTAGTAGCTGACTTACTCCTGAAGTAAACTTAAACAAGCGTGGTTCAATGTACCAAGTGGAATGGTTAGCAGCACCTAAGCTGGATTTGTCAGCATGAATTAAGGAAAAGTAGGAGAAGCGCCTGGGCCTAGCATACTTTTGCACAAAAGTTTATCTTCCCAATACAGTAGGGGTACACGTAGGGGAAATCCTTTAGATAAAAACTCAGAGGCGGTTGTGAGCATTAAATGAGTTCCCATGTGAAACTCTGCACCCTTTCTTAAATCTGGATTAGAAGTTCTGCTTCAGCGTAGCATCCAATCTTCTAATCCTCTTATCTTCTAGCTTCAGCATGTTCTGAAGGATCCTTCATACTTTCTAGTAAGCTTGCAGCGCGCTTTGTAATCTTCTTTGATTTACCCTTGCGAACTCTGACTGAAACTTTGTGAAAACTTGTCCAGAAGTTCTGACCAAACCCTTTCTTGAGAATATCCAGAATTTGCTGAGTGTGAACTTTGGCCCAGAAGTTCTGAAATTGTCATATTTCTTAAACACTTAGAAAATTTATAAGTATTTAGAATTTGATTTTTCCAAAGTAAAATTTGACTTTTGAAACTCTTGATGAAACAAACTTCATATTCCAACATGTCTTGATGAAATATGATTTTTGAGATTGGATTTTGATCCAAAAGTCAAAATTAGACTTCTCAGTGTGCCAATGACCATTTTGCCATTGTGAATGGTTTACTTGGAAAAATTGATAATTCAAGACCTGGAAACTTGATGAAAGCAGACTTGAGGATCCAGGGTGATTCCTTGGGAAATGAGAGGGCAAATTTTGGGGTGCAACAGAAGGCAACAACGAAGGGTCATCGAGGGACTACGATCTTTTAACTTAGGGTCTTTTCTAAAGCATTCCACGCTCGAGGGACATGACTGTTTTTTATCCGAGGCAACAAGTGAGGTTACCCTAGAGTTGCACGTGTGCGAAGTGTTTTGATTTCAAGTATTTGTATTTGAGATTAGATTTTCTAATGTTTGATTTTAGTCTTTCCATACAAACCCTAATTACTAAGAGTAATAAAGGTAAGCAGTAAATTGCGGAAATTAAATGTCCTACGCTATTACAATGCTTCGGGGATGGGGGTACAAGTTTATGAATGGGGGAGGAAAGCAATAAACCCTACTTATCTATTACAAACTTTTGACAGTTACATATGTGTTTTAATGCGATAAAAAATACGCGGAGATAGAAAGGGGAAAGATGTAAAAACCCTAAAAATTCTAAGCATTTTAAGAAATTTTTTTGTTGTTTCTTAGAAAAATAATTGAATGTAAAACCTAGTTCTAATAAAATAAAATCAAAGTGATTAAATTAAATTAATTTTTATTTGTCAAAAATTAATTTAATTAATTAAGAAATTTAAATCTAATTTTTTAAAATCATTTTTATGATTCTTTTTCTTCTGATTTTAAATAAAAATATTTAAAAGAAAAGAAAATGGTTAATTAAAAAAAACAACAAAAGGAAATTTAATGGGACTAAGTGTAAAAGCAAATGGGGGGTGAAAAGAGAGCAAAAACTCCAGGCCCAAGATAGAGAGCCCAGGCGCCTGTTGTGATTCAGTGAGGGTGGTTTTCTGAGGATGCATCATGGGGCACACATTTGGGGTGCTAGATCTGATTGCATGATGATCTGATGGTGTTGATAATGGATCTGCAATGAAGATGTTAGAAAAATAAAATTCCCACGCCTGGCTCAAACCCAGGATCGGGCATAGGTATGACTTAAACACGCGTGCGCTGCTATTGGGGTGGCTGTTACATCCGGTGATAAAACATGTTGCAATAAATATAAAGTAAACTTGTTTTCAAAATTGGACTTCATCTTCTTCCTTGCACGCGTTTACAGCAAAAACAACAATATTTTCAAATTTTGTAAAATCTTCATTTCTCAACCAAATTGAAAGATGTAAACATCAAAATTGCTTGAATTTTAACCATGAATCCAACCATATAACTTTCAAAAGCTATAGATCAATGGTTAGGACGAATTTTGTTTGGTACCAAACTGAAACCTAATATTTCAGAAACTTCAATTCCAAAATTCTCATCACACAGTCAACATAAATGAAAACTAATGACATGGTTAGTTTTAGGGCAATCATATATACATTTTATCTTTTGAAATTGAAAGCAAATGATGCGTGTATAAGGATTTCAAAGTTAGAGAAACTTACCTCCAAAGTGAGAATCGAGTTTGAAGTTAGAGCACTTTTGGAGGTATTAGGATGATCTGGATAGCTTCACTGAACTCCCAGGAAGCTTTTCCAACGCCTACCTTGGATTGAGAATGCCTCAATTCTTCTTGACAAGTCAAGTTGTAGAGGTGTAAAGTGAGGTTTGGACAATGTTGGTGGAGGTTTTACACTCGTGCCAAGAGTGTTTGGACAACTTCTATTTAATGGATAAAAGGTATTTGAATGATAAAAGAGCAAAAGACACGAGTGGATTTGAAGTTGGATGCTGGAAGCTTCAAATGTGCAACAATGGAGTTTTCTAAGTGATTCGGAGTTTGAGAGTGTTTGAGGGCTTGTGAATTCGTGTGTTAGCTTGGAAATGACCTCTCTATTTATAGAGAAAAGGTTTGACATCTTGAAGTAACCAGAATCTTGAGATAACAAGTTATAGTTTAGAAGTAACTTGCAAAGTCATGGTTCCAAGGCAATGTAGGGTGGTTGATAGGCTTATATATGTTTCTTTTGAGCATTCATGTTGAGTGTGATCAGAATAAACAAGTTAGAGGCTCAAGGAGTGGACTTTGAGATTAAAGTCACTTTACAAGAATGGAAGTGTGATATTTTTTCCTTAAATGACCAAATGGGTCTGATAATGCTTGAATCACTTGGTAATGGCTCAAAAGTTTCTGTAATCTTCTTATTATGGATTTATTTGGAGGTTAGAAGCATGTAAAGTAAGATTATGCAGCATGGCTTGAAGATTTGGTCATAAAGTTGTCACAAAAATGACCTATAATGCAACCTTAGATACCCAACTTCATCTATTCGAAACTTCTAGCTCAAGCATGATAAAATTGTGTTCTTGGACATTTGGGAAATCTTGAAACATTTTCTACACCTTTCATGTTGTGATTTTTTGCTAAATCAAATGGGAACTTGGTGAAAATTGGCCAAGAAGTTGAGATGAAAAACTGACCAAAACTTGTTGATATTTTTTCTAAGTGTTGGATAAAAAATATCACAACTTCATGGGTTTCATACCTCTTAACCCAAGAACTTTTGGTAAATCAACCCTCATTGACAAAGTTGTAGAATTAATCAATCCCTATAACTTTCACGTTGAAGGTTTTCTTTGAATCAACTTGGATCTTAGTGAAAATGACTATGAAGTTAAGACTTTTGTTAAGAACAAAAACACTTAGAATTTTTCTAAGTGTTAGAAAATTTTCCAAATTTTACTTTTGTTGACTTTTTTATTCTTGATGATAAAATTTGATAGTTTTTAATATCTTGATGATTCTTGATTTTTGAATTCCAATGTTTCCCAAAAAGTCAAAGTTTAACTTTTGAGTGACTGTTGACTTTTCATCAATTGATTCAATTTCTCAACTATCAATCACTTGCATCTTTGGAAATGTCTTGAGCCATGTAATCAGGTCAAGATGTTGTATTTGAGCCCTTGAGATCATGCTTCAAGCCATTAGGTCATGCCCTAGGCCAAAAGTCAATGATCAGTCATCCTCAATCAAAACCCTAATTTTGGCAACTTTTGACCTTTGATAATTTGAGGGTTTTCCTTGAGGAATCATGATCAAACCATGACCAAATTATGAATATCACCTCAAAATGTTGATGTTGACAAAAAATCTTTAAGTTTGACTGTATGTTGACTATAGTTGACTTTTTACCTAATACATTTGATTTTCAATTATATGAGCCATTGACTGAGCAAACATGTGATGCAAGAATTAGAAATTGACATAAGCATTATTGAATACCTATGATGAACCATGAAAGTAATTTGAGACACTTGAAACCCATTCTTCCTTGTACAAGATGAAACCCTAGTTGTGGACTTGTTGCTTAGGGGGTGAGTTTGTGTGATCAACTCTTGAGAATCCTTGAGTATTTGAAAATCTTAGAAGAATGCCTTGAAGAAAATGAGAGGGAAAATTTTAGGGTATAACACAAGGTACCAACTTTGAATCCATGGTGTTCTTATCTCAAGGGGTCTTACGGTGTAACTCTTGAAGCATTTGAAAGATAGGGTCACAATCTTTACAATGTGCAAAGAATGAGATCATTTGGATGCTTGAGCTAGGAGTTGTGATGAGTCAAAGTTAAGAAAAAGATGTTGACTTTTATACTTAGAAAAATTTCAAGTTTCTTCTTCAAAAGTGACCTATAATATTTTGATTATAAACAAATCCTTCCCCTAAAATCTTGCTTTGATAATTGATGCTAGCTTGAAGTGGACTTCCCAAAGAGAATTGTGAAACTTGAATAACTCAAAAATCCCAAGTATTGAAAAAGTTATGGCCTTGTGAAATTTGTTGAAAATCCATGAGATGACCTAAAATATTTTGATCTCAAAATGTATCTTCCAACCATTTTCAAGTCTTGCACATAAAAGAAGAGTTGAAGTTAACATTATTAAGATCAATATGGAAAAATAATGGGATCAAGGAGATACAAATTGACCAGGTTATGATCTTTTGATTTCACATAAGGGAATTTGATGGCCTATATAGAGGACTTGTAATCTTTCTTCATCATTAGGAATATTCCACAAAAAATTTGCTTGAAACTTTTGAAGTGATTGGTTGATAACCCTGTAAAGAGAAGAATATCTTTGGTATCACTCAAAAATCTCAAAAGGTGAACAAGATATAGCCTTTATAATTTCAAAACCCTAGCTCATAAAGCACCAAAATGACTTGGAAGCCCTTTTCAATTTTGACAATCTTTCTTGCACAATCACTTTTTCCATGTGAATAGAAGTTGTTGTGGATGATAATAAGAAACCATAGTAACAATAAACACTTCCAAATATTAATAATTGAGAGAGTTATGCACTTGTGATCAAGGAATCAAGAACTTGTCCAATTAGGTCAAGCTTCTTCAATCACTTCTTATATCTTTTGACTTATTTTGACAAATTGAGGCATGATGGATCATGGTAGAACTTGTCATGATATTAATTTAGAGAATTATCAATGATGAAGCTAGAATCTCAATGAAGCTTTGTTGAAGAAGGCACGGAAATAAACTCATAAACCTATGAACCAACCTGATGAAATGTGTTGTGCCCTCACCTATAGTATCATCAATTAGAGCAAACATTCATTGTATTTGTTATTTAAAAATTAATCAACACAAGAAAAATATGATCACAATATACAAATCAAAGTGCTTGGTGATTCCTCATGAGCAAACCTAAAGATAAGGAGAAGAACCAAACCCAAGTGTAATCTTGATATGATTGAGTTGATATGAGATGATAGAGGAATATTAAGGGAAAAAATTGGAGTACAATAGTGGGGATAAACTAATTCACTAAATGGATATAAGCAATACCATTAGTCAATGTCGACCAAGAAGCAATGATTGACTTCATTCAAAAGCACATCATTTATAGATTTGGAATTCCTAAGACAAACACTATAGACTGAGGGTCGGTTTTCATTGGGCGTAAGATGCACTAATTTGCAGCTGAAATAGGCTTCAAGTTAGTAACATCCACGCCCTATTACGCTCAAGCCAATGGTCAGGTCAAAGCTGCCAATAAAGTGATAATTGGGTTAATTAAGAAACACATCTCTAAGAAACCCAAGAACTAGAATAAGATGTTGGATCAAGCATTATGGGTTTGTCAAATGTCTCCCAAAGATACAACTGGATCGACGCCTTTTCGACTGGTATTTGGACACAATATGGTCTTTCCAGTTGAAATAAACTTGCAGTCAGTGTGAGTATAATGCCAACATGAACTTTCGTCTGAACAATATTGGAATATGATGTTTGACGAAACAGTGGATCTGGATGAAGAAAGATTAGTTGTGCTACATATGCTAATTTGACAAAAAGAGAGGGTTGTAAAGGCCTACAATAAAAAGGCCAAGATAAATATGTTTGCACTTGACGACTACGTGTGGAAATTTATTCTTCCCATGGATCGAAAAGATAGAATTTTAGGAAAGTGGTCACTGAATTGGGAAGGACCATTCCAAGTACTGCGGGCGTCACCAATAATGCATATGAGATTGAAGAGTTAGGATTCAATCAATGAATCTTGAAAGTAAAGAATAAATATTTGAAAAGTTATAAACATATGCTTCAAGAGATTCTAATTACTGCAAGTTAGAGCATACCAAAATATCGTTGGCCAAAATTGACAAGTGCCAAGATGGCTATTAAATTCCCCAATGGGATTACATATGTAAAAGATAAGTCCTAGTTGAACATGGGCAACAAGGAAATTACAAAGGGAAACCGAGATTTGAGGTTTTCCAAGTGGGCTCTTTCATATGTAATCTTTTGGTCGAGACAAATCCTTTTAGCTGTTAGGTGATTAACCTTGATCCTGTCTTGAAGGGATTTCTCGCCATGAGTTATTCCCTCAAGAGTAGATTGTTGAACTTCGTTTGGTAAAGGACCATCAGATGAATCCAATAAAGCCTTCTGACGCTCGATGTCAACAATTTTCTAATTGAGCGCTTCGATTTGGTTTTGGTAACCAAGGATTTCTTGGTCAAAAGAAAAATACTGCTCTGGACGGTCCTTTCTCTTAGCCTCGAGGTCATTAGCCTTTTGCACACAAATTTCACTTAAGTACTGGGCCAAGGAATCGAGAAAAGGATATTGAGAGATGGTGTTGACAATTTTAAAAATCGCAGCCACCATGAAAGCCTCCTCCTTGATGACAACCAAAAGATCACTTTCAAATAGATAATATCTTAGTTCATGAAACACGTGGATTACTTCAGTGTCCAGTTCAGCAATGGGTAGAGACGTCGAACAAAGGTTTGGTGAAACAATTGGGGTATGATGGAGAAGGTGAATCCTCCTAAATGTTGCCATTGAATCTTGTTTCTTCAACACTTTGATCTCATTCTGGGTGGTGGAGTCGAGTGACAGAGCATCATTCAAAATGGACAAGTATGTTTGATGAAAGCTGGATGACTAGACCCTACAATGTTATCACCAACAGGGGCGTTTCTAGTTGGATTCAGCTCGACGTCGCCTACACAAGGTAGCCCCTGGGGAGGATTTCCAAGTTAGCATAAAGAACAATATTAGAAGATGAAAATAAAAGAGAAAGAGAAATATCTCCAAGTGTGGTGACACAACATTGTTCTTTTGTGAGACTGAGCCTACAAAGAAGGAGGGTGTCATTTCCTGCACTTTTTCAGAAGGCGATGTTTGGTTCAATTTGGTCGACGAAGGGCGCTTCTGTTCCCGAGAGATCAACCCCGCATGAGGTTGTCGAGTTTCCAGAGCACTAAAGGCGTCGATGAGCCTTTGAAGAAAGTTGGGTATGGAGAAATATTGCTCTCGATACTGGGGCCACCACTGGTCAAAAAACTTTGAAGTAAGAAGGAGTATTCAAAGTCAAACACTGAGAGTTCGAGAGTTTCAGTTACCCGATGAAATTTGAGGTAAGACCAGTGGTCCTAAACAGTGAATTGTCTACCCACCCAGATGATGTCGGCATGGAGATAGAACAAAAGACGAAGGCAGCATTTGGATGAGTCATGATTGTCGAGATACCAAGTTTGGTTGGTAACCCATGAAACCATATCCTGTCGAGCTGGTTTTGTTTCGACAAGAAAACACTGTGGGTGTTAGAAAGGCCCTCCAGGTTGCATTTATACGAGCAACATTTGGAGAGGTATTAGGAAAAGGTTCTCGAAACCAGTCTGGACCAAATCGTCGTTCCACAAAAGGGGCCATGACTGAGACAAATGTCTTTGTTTCGACGAACATATTGATATACTTCATAAACATAAATCGATCAAGTTTGTGGAGGGGAATAGTCAAGAATATCCCCAGGCCTTCAATGGATCTAACTTTTTTAAGTTGCATAATATTTTTAGAAACAAAATAACCCAGTTGAAATTTGAATGTGGCATTTAGCCAGTGTTGCAGAAGCCAAAAGGGTCCTAAAAGCGTGAATCCATTGTCATGATCAGGGAGTTCCTTCAGTTTTATGGAAGCATTGGCCATAGTTTGGTAAAGATTCTCCAGTAAAAGTTTTCCCATAAGATGTTTTATCCCTCATGAAGTTGAATCACCATAGGTATGAAATCCTGAATTATGGTAAAAGATCCTATGCAAAACATGAAATTGGAAATCTAGAGAGTGAGAAAGGCTTTGTGTTTAGTGTCGGAGACATCGTTCATATCCACAAGATGATGATCACTAATATAGCTGGCGAAATCTGATTGGTCGAAGCAAAATGTGTATTTTGCCGACACAATTGGGTTGAAAGTCATACCCAATAGGGAAAGCCCAATGATGGTTGATACGTCAAACAGGGTAAATTTCAACATCCCACAAGGAAGTTGGAAAGTGGTAGTCGAACTTTCCCAAAAGAAAAGTGAGGCAAGAATGAAGTTGGGATCAATTGTATGGGTGCACAGTGAAATTTGAATTGCGTCAAAGATGCCAAGTTTTTCGCATTGAGATTCCCATTGCTCCTGAACTCTATCAAGCCAAGTAAGGTACGATGTATTACCCGGAGTGGGTATGGAGGTAAATAATGCGATATCAGAGACCATAAACCTAACATCAATGGGTTTTGTATGGTTAAAAGCATAAGGGATAACAGGAAGAAAACAAGGAAAGTATTGCTTGATGGTTTTAGGATATGTCTCTTGGGTTGGATAAGGCCCATGGAGTGCAAAGAGTTTCTTCATAACAACAAAAGGAATGAGAATTTGGTGCTTCAATGCCTGGACCTTGGAGTCTACTTTAGATGGAGGATCTGGAATGAAGTTCAAACTCTGTTTCCCATAAATTGAGAAAGCTATAGGGTTATTACCAGTGTTGAAGGGAGTACTAGATGGAGCGGCCATGATGAAAGCAGAGTAAGTTCCTTAAGGTTTATAGAAGTTGAAAAGTTGTGAAACTAAAGTAGATGGAATGAAGAAGGAAACTAAGGGCTATGAAAGTCTATTTAAAAGGAAAATCAGAGTCTTTATAAGTGAAACAAATGTCACTAAAAAAAGGGAGCAGGCCAAAAGAAGTGGGAAAGTTAGTGGGTCTGTTTAAAAACCTACGCCCTAAAACCTAAGAGTAGTAATGGGAAGTGATTGAAGTGACATGGGTAACTGTTGCAAAGAAAATGATCATGATTACGCATGATGTCATATTAAAAGAGGCATACATTCGAAAAATTGGATGATAAAATGCCATAATTCTCCCATCGACAGAGGCTCCGCCGAATATGGCGTTTTGGGGGCAATTTATTGACAAGAAATTTTTGACTAAGATAAGATGACTTAAGCTTTGGGGTTTATTTGGCTGAAAAGGACTAAGTTTGTTGAAAACAACATAACATGTCGATCAAGGCGAAAGGTATCGACCAAAAGGAACTAGTCAACGAAAGACTTGGGATTCAGATGCAGTCATCGACAGGTGAAGGTGTCGAGGATTTATGATGGCTGGAACCATTATCAATATTCAAACTAGTAAGGATGTGGGAGATGTTCAATAGCAGTTTGGAACAGTTCTCCACAAGGCCCAACATGGGTTAGTAACCGTTGACTGTTACATATATAGGATTTCTATTTAAGCAAATGTTTGTATTCGTGTCATGGGTCGCATATTTTCACATTTAAGAGCAATACACTCAAAGTACTCACATCTAAGAGAGAAACGAGTTTCCGGCTTAACAATATATGAATGCTTCCACATTTGAATTCATAGCAATTTCCAATTTTTTCACTTTTAGTTACAAGTCTTGTCTTTAATTGATTCACTTTTAAGTTGTCTTTATCTTTTGCCCTTTTACCTTTTATAAACCAGTTTCAACCAAAAAAACACTTAAAACACTAAGTCTAGGATTATTGTAGTCGATCTTGCAAGTAACCTTTAATAAGAGGCTAGCGATTGTTTTACGGAGAAACACCAAGTTTGATTTTGCCGGGTTAGAAACTTGGACCTTAAAGAGATGAAAGGTGGTGGGTTCCAAAGACACTTCGAGCATGGGTGAGCCACAAACTTTTGCTCCATCCCTTCAGGAGGAGGTTCAACAAGATACCCCAAAGAAGGTGAAGACCCTTATGAGTGATAACACCTGTCGAATAGATTTAGAAAGAACTTCTTTAATGAGAGAGCCGGTGACAGCCAGGGGTATGTGGAAGCTCAAAGGGCTCAGTTTGAGAAGCTATCTGGCTTAGAGAAAAGTTTGGCTAAGAAGAAGGAGCAGAGGGAGACTCTAGAGTCTGAGATCAAGTCTTCTTTTTCCCATCTTAACGAAAGGTTGAATATGGAGAAGGCTACCAATAACGGGTTGAAGGTTACCACCGACGATCCGAAAGAGGCTCTTAGGAAGTCTCAAGTGGATCTTATTGCTGCCTGTGATGAAGCTTTTGAAAGGGATAAAGACCAGATATTGTGCCTTCATCTCGGATTGGACTTATCAGAGATGGATTATTTCAAGGTGGTTCAGGATGGTCACCTTGTGGATCTTGAGGAGGTGGAAAATAATCCTTCTCCCAAGCTGAATCACGAAGGCCCTCTTTCTGGCGAGAATAACAACAACAATGATGGTGATGGGAAGGAGAACCATACTGCATGATGTTATTTCCTGGATATGCTTCTGTTAGTCATCTGATAATGATGCAATTATGTAGTTTTGTTTAGGGAGTATGGTTTTATCCACCCTTTTTGTTATGACTATGACTTCTGCCCGCGAGCTTTGTATTTGAGCTGCCCTTCATGGATTTATAATCGTATTGTCATTTTGCCTTTATTTGTTTGCTATATTTTTTTAGCTTTTAATACAACTTAAAATAATAAGCCCCTCGGGCACAAGGTCCTTTAGGTTGTATGTGTCTGATCATGTAGTGTCAGGCATTATTTTAAGCTTAAGAGTCTCAACGACTTTCCAGTCTTTTGTTTGGGATTTTTCCAAACGATTTACATCTCCATGTGAGTTGTAGACTCAGATTTATCTTTAATATATGCCAAAGACTTCATGGGTATTGAAATCACTAAGGTGTTCTTTTCGTCCAGGTTGTGTCATAAGCGAGAGGTTTCCCGGATGAAAGGTCTATAGGAGTAAGTGTTTAGGTACTTTATACTCGGCTTTGTATCACCTTCAGTTGTTTTTATGAAGTCAGCCATGGTGTCTCTTTTAAGAGTCCCAAGCCTGTATGAGGTTGGGTGATCAGTCGCTTTACTTTTTTCGGGATGATGAGCCCCTAGCTAACTTGTTGTGTCTTCGGAATTGCCTCATTAGGCTGAAATAAGGCCTAACATTACTATTGGCTATTCACCGGAATCAATATAAGCCCCATGATCTCTTGACCTAATGACTCTTAACAAGGATCGTCATTAGAGGCTCTAAGGCATAACCTGCTTAGTGGCAGACAGATGCCCTAAGGCGTAACTGACTTAGTGGCGTACAAAGGCCCTAATGCGTAACCGACTTAGTGTAGGACAAAGGCTCTAAGGCGTAACCATATTAGTGGTGGGAAGAGACTCTAAGGCTTAACCGACTTAGTGGCAGACGGAGGTCCTAAGGCGTAACCAACTTAGTGGAAGACAGAAGCTCTAAGGTGTAACCGACTTAGTGGCAGACAGAGGCGCTAAGGTGTAATCGGCTTAGTGGCAGACAGAGGCCTTAAGGAGTAACTGGCTTAGTGGTAGACAAATGCCCTAAGGCATAACCGGCTTTGTGGTGGACAAAGGCCTTAAGGAGTAACCGACTTAGTGGCAAACAAATGCTCTAAGGTGTAACCAGCTTAGTGGCAGACATAGGCCCTAAGGCGTAACTGGCTTAGTGATGGACATAAGACCTAAGGCGTAACCATCTTAGTGGCGGACAGAGGCCCTAAGGCATAACCGGCTTAGTGGCAGATAGAGGCCTTAAGGCGTAACTTACTTAGTGGTGGACATATGCCCTAACGTGTAACTGGCTTAGGGGCAGACATAGGCCCTAAGGAGTAACCGGCTTAGTGAAGGACAAAGGCCCTAAAGCATATCCTACTTAATGGCAGATAGAGGTTGTAAGGCATATTCGACTTAATGACGGATAGAGGCCCTAAGGCATAACCAGTTTAGTGGGGACAGAGGCCCTAAGCCGTGACTGGCTTAATGGCGGACATAGGCCTTAAGCTATAATGGGCTTAATGGCATACAAAAGCCCTAAGGCGTAACCAGCTTATTAGCAGAAAAAGGCTCTAAGGAGTAACTGGCTTAATGGAGGACAGGGACCCTAAGGTGTAACCAGCTTAGTGGTGGATAGAGGCCCTAAGGCGTAACTAGATTAGTGATGGACAAAGGCCCTAAGGCATAACTGACTTAGTGGAGGACAGAGGCCCAAATTCATAATCGTCTTAGTGGCAGACAAAGGCCCTAAGGCGTAACTGGCTTAATGTCGAACAGAGGCCCTAAGGTGTAACCGGCTTAATGGCGAATATAGGCCCTAAGGCATAACCGACTTAGTGGCGGAGAGAGGCCCTAAGGAGTAACTGGCTTAGTGGCAGACAGAGGCCCTAAGGCGTAACTGAGTTAGTGGAGGACATAAGCCCTAATACGTAAACGGCTTAGTGGCGGACAGAGGCCCTAAGGTGTAACCGACTTAGTGGTGTAAAGAGGCCCTAAGGCGTACCCGAATTTATTTCACTTTTCCATAATAGTGTTACAAATACTTTTTAAGTTTTGGGTGCCTCATTAAAAACCCTTGCCTTTGCAAGGGAAAATATTGCATCCCGTACATTTTATTTATGATGACATTACATAATTTTAACTGAAATAAAACCTAAGATTGGATACATTCCATGTCCTAGGTATTTCTATGTCATTTAAAGTTTCTAATTTGTAGGCTCCATTATTCAGCTTCTATATGACCTGGAATGGGCCTTCACAGTTTGGAGACAGTTTTCCCTTGTTCTTCGGATCAGTAATTCTTTTGAGAACTAGGTCCCATGTGTGAAACCCTCTTTGTATGACCTTCAGGTTAAACCTCTTAGCCAATCTGCTCTTGGCTGCAAATTCTTTGAACTGGGATATTTCTCTGACTTTGTCAAGCAAGTTAGTTGAACTGTCTAGATTGTTTGCTTTACCCCTAAATTGGCCCTCCCATTTTCTTCAAGACATTCTTCTAAAGGTCTCAAGTACTCAAGGCTACTCAATGGTTGACCAGTCAAACCCCCTCCTAAGCAAATGGTCAACAACTAGGGTTTTGAGTTTCTAAATGAAGTTTGGATTTCAAAGGTCTCAAGTGGTTTCCATGGATCTCCATATGTCTTCAACAATGCTCATATCAGATTCCAAGTCTTGCATCACAAGTTTGCTCAGTCAATAGCTCAAATGATTGAAAATGAACTATATTGGGTAAAAAGTTAATTATGGTCAACATACAATCAAACTTCAAGATTTTTGGTCAAAATCAACATTTTGAAGTGATATTCATCATTTGGTCAAGTGTTGATCACGATTCCTCAAGGAAAGCCCTCAAATCAACAAAGGTAAAAAATTGCCAAATTAGGGTTTCCTTAGGAAAAGTCAACTGAACTTTGACCAAGCATAACTTTCACATGTTTCACCAACTTTTCCCCAAAAAAAAAATCATTTTGAAGGAAATTAAATTCTCTACAACTTTGTATTTATGATCACGTCCAAAAAGTGCTTCATTTGAGAGATATGAGCCAATACATTACAGGTCATTTCAAAAGTCAACTAAAAAACACTTTTTGTCAAGGCAACTTACCTCGAGATAAATTCTCCAAATGAAAAAATGATAAAATTAGAAATTGGAGGGAACATATTGAGCTTTCCAAAAAGTCAAATATCACCTTAAAAAGATAAAAATTGAGAGAGTTATGACCAATGCAAGTTGGGATATTTTGAGAAAATGCATAAAGTGCAAAGTGAGCAAACTTGGAATTTTGAACTAGTGGGCCTAACTTTTGATGTTCAAACATGTTCATAAGGTGTTAGAGGACCTCTAAATCCGTTCAAATTTATTTTATTATTTTATTTATTTTATTTGAATTTTTATTCATTTAAATGCAAATAAAACCAAGTAAAATTTGAGATAATGGTATAAGGGCTTGGGCTTTTGGTTTCAATCATCTAGAGGACCAATACAATTCATGATAACTTAGTACATCCAAGAAATATCGTGTGGGATTAAAATGGAAGGAAATATCTCAAGAAAGGAAGCTTTTTAATATGTTGGATTTTTGTCTAAACATGGACCTGATTACATGATTTCTTGCCATGTTTGATGAGCCATTTGTTTTCTCTATATAAGTGCAACAAATCAGATCCAAAGGACCACAATCTCTCTGCCTCAGAAGCTTGCTAAAACATCAAAATTTATCAAGAACCCTAGAATTCTCAAATGAAAACGACATAACATACATCTACGATTGCATGATGATCATATACTTCGTACCTTGATTTTTACTTTGATTTGAACCATGATAATGCTTTTATCATGTTTATGAGACATTATTATGCAGGTTTGAGTCATCGTTATGACCCCATGCAGTCGAAACTAGGATATGCCATGGTTATACCGATTTCGTATCACCTTCCCTATAATGGACAAATCGTTGTGTTTTAGATTTCTAAAACACTCCCATTGAATTCATAAAACCTTCCCTATAATGCTAGATAACCCTAATCAAGACAAATTAACTGAAAATAAAGCACTTTTCACACACGCACCTCCAGTGTGACCCCACTTGTTAGCTCGAATAAAAGCAGTCATGTCCCTAGAAAGTGGGATGCTTTAGCAAAGACCCTCGGTTAAAAGATCGTAGTCCCTCGATGGCCCTTCAATGTTGCCTTCAGTAAACGATCTTAGTCCCTTACGACAAATTGTTAAAGCGTCCTACAAGTTACCTTTATGATTGTATGATGACCCTACGCCTGTTCCTCAAACATCCAACGATGTGGCTCCCTACTAAATCATGTTAGGATAGCACTATCTAAAGGAAGAGGAAAATAACGCGAAAGACTTTTGAGTCGGTAGATAGCTCGTAATCGCTTGCTTAGAAACAAAATCATATTTTTCATACAAAACACTTCTTTTCTGAAATATTTTCAAAACAAACACTTTCTATGCGTTCTCCATGATACGAGAATCATTACAAAGTTTGTCGTACTTAGGCATTTTTTCAAAATATTTTCAAACACATACACACAAAGCATTTTCAAACAAAGTGAGCTAACACCTTCCCTTTTCATAACCTACCCCCCGAACTCAGAAAAACTCTCAAAGGTCTTTCTTGTTATTTTCACCCTTTTCTTTATTGGATAAAAGAAAAGTCGGTCGCGACTCTTGCTATCCGCAACATTTGCGATAAAACACAAAACCAAAAGTCAGTTCTCTCACCGTATTATAGAACTGGCGACTCTACTGGGGAAAATAAAAAGTGGGGTTACTTAAGATCTAGATCACCTTTATTTCTTTACTTGTTTGCCTTGTATGCTTTATATTTCGGGATATGCTTGGGTTTATTTCTTGTATAGATCCTATACCCGGATCTAGGGGCATTTTAGGTAAGTAGAAATAGATCGTGAAAACTGTACGGCGTATACTGATACAGTTAAAGCGATGGCTACATTAGTGTGACATATTGGTTGGTGTCGGTGTCTCTTGAGTTAAGTCAAGGAGAATGTTGGGCTGCCGCATGGTGTCATAAAGCACTAATTGACCGTAGAACCTTAGTTGACAAAACTTAGCCATTAGAAATTAGTGAGATAGCCGGTTTTGGTGCAGATTGAAGTTGGTAAATACTCGATACTACACTCATTAAGGCCAGACTCTTGGGATATTTCGGTCGTAAATCAGATGCTTGTGTTGAAATAATGCCTGAGAGATAGATCAGTGATATTGAGGCTCCTAGAACCCAGTTACTTCTTTTAGGACAGGTTGAGCCAAATAAAACTTTAAGAGGGTACTTACCTACAAACTCCGTGCAAGCTTAAACCTAGAGCCTTGTGTGTTTTGTTTGTGAATGATTAATTTTTTGAACATGACATCATAACATCATGACATCATACCATATCATTTTCACTAACCATTTCAAGGACTAAGGGATTTATCTTTGTTATTTTTGTAGGTTATGGTCTGCTTGTAGAAATACTATCCGGATCAACTTTGTAAGGGTGCCTCCTCAGCTTAAGGATTTAGTCTCAAGGGTTCCTGAACATTCTCCATTTATCAAAAGGCATGGTCGACTACTCATCCTGGTTACCCCAGGTTTTGACGAAGACATGATGAGTGTTCTATTCCAGTTCTTTGACCCTGCACGTCACTGTTTCACCTTTCTATATTATCAGTTGGTACCCACAATGGAGGAGTTCTCTCAATTACTGGGAGTACCCGTTCTTGATCAGACCCCCTTCACGGGTTTAGAGGAAGCTCTGAAAATAGAAGATATTGCAGCAGCCTTACATCTGAAGTAGTTTGACATTGTATCTAATTGGGAAACGAGAAGTGGAGTCAAAGGTTTTCTTGCTAAATTTATGATAGAGAAGGCTCAACTATTTCTGAATGCTATGAGTTTTCAGGATTTTGAGGAGATCTTGACTTTGTTAATCTATGGATTGGTACTATTCCCTAATCTAGACCAACTCATAGATGTGAACACCATCAAAATATTTCTTGCTCGTAATTTCGTGCCTACCTTACTTGGAGATGTCTTGCATTCTCTTCACACTCGTACTACGAAGAGGCGAGGAACTCTTATGTGTTGTATACCTCTTCTATCTAGGTGGTTTATTTCGCACCTTCCCCACTCGATAATGAAGAATGAACAAGATTTGAGGTGGCCGCAGAGAATAATGTCACTTTCTCATACATACATCTACTGGTATTCCCGATCTCATGAGGATATCATTATCATCAACCACAGTGGGGAATTCCCTAATGTTCCACTCCTTGGTATTAGGGGAGGTATTACTTACAACCCTTCTCTGGCTCTACGTCAATTTGGTTATGCTCGAAGAGATGGTCCTTATAACACACTTATCTAGGGTATTATGTTCGATTACAAAAATGATCCTCAAGTTTATCGTTAAAGGTTTATACATGCTTGGGGAATGGTGAGAAAGATTGATAGTAAGGCTTTAGGACAGAAGAACTCCATCCCTATGGAGCCCTATCTCAAATGGATACGAGCTTGCACTCAAGACCTTATGATGCCATATCCAGCTGTCCTACCGGTGATCATGGAGCCTATTGTCGAAGGAGACATTTCTCGCACCATCTTCCATCCAAACATGCCCACTAACTTTGAAGAATTGCAAAAGTCCTGGATTCAACTCAAGGAAGAACGGGACACCTTTGAGACTCAGTTATATGCTAGTGAGAAGAAGGTGTTGGAGCTGACAAAGAAACTTCATGAGGAGCAAAGTCTTAATGCATACATCAACACAAAGAGGATGCGTCCATTGGAAACTTAGATTCTTAGAAGTTTTCAATTTATTTCTTTGTAATTCTTTGTATTCATATGAACTTACTAATAAAATCTTTGTTTCCTCTTAGTTAGCAAATTTAAATCTCCTAAAGTCCTTGAAAACATTGCATTTACATATCATGTGTTGTACCCCAAAATTTTCCCTCCCATATTCTCCAAGATTTATCAAGAATCATCTTCAAATGGTTCAAGCTTTCTCAAGGGTTGCACAGTCCTAACATCTCCTAAGCCAGTCAAAAACTAGGGTTTTGGTTCTTGCAAAGAATTTGAGGTTTTCAATGGCTCAATCAATTCCCATAGGCCTATACACATTGTCAAGCTTCTACATGTCAAGTCTTAAGGCTCACAACATCAAATTGCACAGTCAAAAGCCCTATTTGGTTCACAATCAACTGTAGGGGCAAAATGGTCATTTTACAGTCAAAGGTCAGAAATTTTGGTCAACATCTTATTTTGAGCACACAATCATCATTTGATCAAGTCTTGATCATGATTCCACAAGAATGGCTCAGAAATCATCAAAGATGCAAAAGTTGTTATTTTTGGACAGTTGAAAAGTCAACTGCAACTTGACCAAGGCATAACTTTTTCACGGTTCATCATAAAAATCCCATCCAATGCTCATTTTTAAGGGGATGACACTTCCTACAACTCATCTTCACATTCCAAGTCCAAGAAATGCTCTCACAAAAAGTTATCAATTTCTACATTATAGGTCAATTTCAAAAGTCAACAAAAATGCACTTTAAGTCAAAGACCATAACTTGCGATTGGTAAATCCAAATGACATGGGACCAAAGGAATTGGTTAGAGGACTTCAAGACCTTTCCAAAATGTCCAAGAACATGTTCATATGATCAAAATTGAGCAAGATATGCATTGGAGAAGTTGGGAAATTTTCATGAATTTGCAAAAGTCAACTATCCTTGAAACTTCAATTTTTGACAAAAGGGCCCACTTTATTCCACTTGATTCAGCCTTGTCATGCCACACACGTGTCCCATGATTAATTTCAAGATCAAACATTTATTTTTCCATTTTTATTTAATTTTTATTGATTTAATTCATTTTAAATCCATAATAATTCAAATAAAATCTAAAAATTAATGGAATAGCATCTTTGTGATTTGAGTAACTTTCATACATCATGTGCCAGCTAACAAATTCGTGCTAGGGCTTTTTGTGCATAAAATCATGAATTTGCTTCAAATTTGGAAAGTTCTTCAATGGTGGTCAACCAAATCTCCAAACTTAATTACACAAGGATTAAGGCCCAGCTGCTGACCTAATTTTATTCCCATATATGCAAGCAAGCCAACCCTAATGCTGTGGACGTGAAAAACTTCTGCAGAAGCCATATGCAATATTGAAAAAAAGTGGGAAAAAACTCAAAACTGTTTTCAGTGTTCTAGGGCGAATTAAGGACTTTTGTGGATCCAAAGACATTGCTGGGAGCTTCCTGAACGATTTGCAATCAGTTTCCAGTTTCATAGCTCAAGAAATCTCCACAAATAGTCACACGGTTTGGTTACTTTTTCCATAATCATAATTCAATATTCATGCATTATTAATGAGATTTTTTGTGTGTATTGGATTGCTAGAACCTTTCTAAAGCTAATAGTATTGGTTAATTGCCTTATGATGCCCAGAATCTCAAACCACCATTGATGAAATTTAGGGTTACGAAGCTCTCAAATTGGGGCTTTACAGCCCAAGAAAAATTAAGCTTCGTGACGCCCATGGTTGTACTCGTGAGCACCAGACGAAGCTAAAACAACCCTCGCGGTGAATTTATATTGCGCACAGACTTAATCACTATTTTTCCTTTTTCAGTTTGTGGGGGTTAAAAACCCCCGCTATTTGTTTGTATTTTGCAGGAACAATTGAGGAAGATGAAGACGTGTTAGCTCCTGGGTGGTTGGTTCAAAAAGGCGCGCGCTTATTTTTTGTATACAGCATAATTATTAATTCCTTAATATAATAATCACTCTCTATCCTAATAACAATTAAGACGTAATGGTTGAGTGGCCAGCATGTTGAGGGGGAAGCATTGGGACCTGGGTTCGAATCCCAGGTCCCCCACAATCCTTGTTATCATTTTCTTATGCTTATTCAGGTGCAGCTTTCCAGGATACGTCCACCATGGACTTCCAACATCCACACGCCATGTGTCTTCAGGTGGCAATCCAATGGCCAAAGATGAGTGACCACCATGCTCTTGGTCAATCCATGCTCTAGGCTATCCAGAAGGTCAACGCAGGCTTGGCTTAGTGGGCCAGGAATTCCAGGCCTCACCTCTTAATGGGTCAACACACCCCCTGAGTTCTTTTCTTTCTTTCCTTATATTTTCTCTTTTATTTTTCTTTTACTAATTTAATAACTATTATTATTATTATTTAATTAATTAACAAATTAACATTTTTTCTATAAAAATTCAGAAAACTAAAAAATGTAAATATTTTATTTATTATTATTAATTTCACTTTAGTTTAATTATTTTTGTAAATAAATTATAATTAATTAATTTAGTTGTTTACTTAAGGCTATTTTAATCTTTTTTATAATAAATAAAATCAACTTAGAATTAGGGTTTTCCTTTTTACTTTTAATTTCTTTTATTTTATTTTTATTAAAGACTTAAAAAAACACAAAAACATTTTTTCTTTTAATTAATTAATTAGTAAATTAGGTTTAATTTCAATTAATTGCAAAAAGGACAAATTACTTTATTTTCCTCAAAAAAGGGTCAAAACCCTAAGACATTCTCGACTTAATTTCTTTACGCGCACTTTAATTCCTTTTGATCATATTTATGTAACTGTTTCCGAGGATGTAATAGTTAATTAGGGATTTTACCGCGTTCTTTAATTTTCCGCACTTATTTTCAAAACGGGTTTTGTTTTTGGCGATGTATAGACCCGCGCCTTGTAATAGCGTAGATTTACCTTTCCGCAATTTATTTTCCGCACTCTTAAAAATGCATGAAAGACTTGTATGAATAATAAAACCAATCTGTAGCTCACAAATGCATGATCAAAGATAAACATAAACTGAACTCAACACACATGCACATGCCACTCCTAGGGTACGCCTCACTGGTTGCCTCGACGTGGTCGTCAAGTATAGGGTGTTTTAGAGGTCGCCCTCTTGTCTAAAGATCCAGTTGCCTCGAAACGGTTGCCTCGGATAAAAAGGATCTAGGACATTAGGGTTACCGCTAAGGCGTCCTACCATTGCTTTGGTGACCACACATGTCCCTGATAATCGAATTGACCCGAATAACTCCAACGATGGTGCTACCTACCTCTTAATGGTGGGATAGCACTATCTAAAGGACTCTTACACAGCTTAATTCCTTAGAGTAGGTAGATTCTCCTGGGTACTTGCTCTTTCAAACAAACAAAATAACTTTTCGCACCTACACTTTCAAAATATTTTCAAACAAATACTTCATACACTCTTGAGGACTGATACAAGAGTTACCTAGAATTTTTTCAAACTAAACTTTTTCAAAACCCACAAACACTTGAAAAGCAAACAAATTTTTGAAAACATAGAGTGAGCAAGTACCTAAGAGCCCGTGGATAACCACGGATAGAAAGGGTGCTAACACCTTCCCTTTCTATAAATCTACCTCCCGAACCGAGAAACATTCTCAAAAAAGGAATTTTGCTGTGCTTTTGTCCTTTCCATATTGGAGAACATAAAAGACGGTGGCGACTCTTGCTTACCGCGACATTTTGCGAACCAGCTTTAAAAATAGTCAGTTCTATTTCCACCGATCACATCATGCATCATTATATAACAGGTTTTCCATACAAGTTTTCTCATATACTTACTGTTTATTTCAGTATAAGATGGCCCTCGAACAAACTGTTAAGGACCTCCAAGCTCAGCATGCACAATTTTAAGAGACTATTCTGAATATGGCACAGGGAAATAAAGATCCGACGATACTCATCGCCAAGAAAAAGAAGACTAAAAAGCATGCTGCTATCCTCAATATAGGGAGAAGATTCAAAGGTCCTGCTCAACCAGTTCAAGTGGACGATATTTCCTTCGAGGAAGACGACAACCAAGAAGAGGATGGTAGAAGCATCAAACTTGAAGGTAGACATAATCAGGTTTCTGAAGATGAAGAATACTCTGACGAATAATATCCTCCTGCAGATGACAAGTACAAGCAGTTGGAATACCGTCTCAAAGCTATGGAAATCCAGAAAGTGCATGGATTAGATTTTGGAGAGCTAGGTCTGATCCCAGGGATAGTCATCCCTCACAAGTTCAAGGTCCCCATCTTTTCTAAATATGATGGGGTCTCTTGTCCCAAACTTCATCTGGGGTCGTATGTTCGAAAGATCCATCCTCATATTGCTAACCAGAAATTATGGGTCCATTTGTTTCAAGTTTACCTGACACTAAACTTGAATGGTTCTATCAGCTGGAAGGAACCAACATCTATATGTGGGAAGACTTGGCTGCTGCTTTCTATAAGTAGTATCAATATAATACTGACCTTGCACCGGCTCTCGTGCAATTGCAAAACATGTCCATGGGCTCGAATGAAGGGTTCAAGGAGTATGCACAAAATGGAGGGACTTAGATGTAAGGGTGAAACCTCCCTTGTCTGACTGGGAGCTGATAAATAAGTTCATGGGCACTCTAACAGGCCCATTCTTTAATCTGCTCATCGGGAGTTCTTCATCTAGTTTTACAGAGCTGATACCGATAAGAGAAAAAGTTTAAAGTGGTATCAAGAGTGAGAAGATTCCAATGGCTACTTCTTCTAATGCTATGAAGAATCCATTCAGTGGTAAAAAAGAAGCCAATGCTGTCTATGGCCAAAAGGGCCATAGTAAAATTGACCGCCATTAGTTTGTGGGAGCGGTGTTGATCTCTAATATGGCGCATGTTCAACAATAACAACATGGCAACCGACAAAGGTCAGACACTCTATTAAGGCCGTTTACAAAGATCGACATGCCTTTATCTCAGGCATTGCAACATTTTTTAAAAGTTGAACTCATTTCACCACGGGATCCTCCTCAAAATCCCAACACATCCTCTCCTAACTATAATCCGAATGCAAGGTGTGCCTATCATTCTAACTGTCTTGGGCATGACACCAACAACTTTTGGGCCCTAAAAAACAAGATTCAAGATATGATTGATAATAAGGAAATTGAGTTCGATCCTCCAGAGACCCCAAATGTGATTATTGCCTCTATGCCAAAGCATGACAAAGGCATAAGTGCTATTGAAGATGTTCTGTATGTTACCACTGTAGGTGATGTGGTTACTCCTCTCTCAACAATTAAAAAGAATTTGTTACAAGCCAGTTTGTTTCCGGGTTGTGTTAAAGAATGTTATTGTTGTGCAGTCCAACCCAATGGCCGCAGGTTATTGAAGGAAGGCGTTCAACGCCTGATGGATGAACACATGATTTTGATCTAGAAAGTTCTGTATGTTGAGAATTTGTGCCAAGATTTGTCTGTCATATCCGGTACTCCTGTCAGGATCACTTCCAAGGGTCATGTGAGGATTACCGCCAATCCAAAAGTCGCTCCTTTGATTATTACAACACCTGGACCCATCTCATATTCCTCAGAAAAGGCTATTCCATGGAACTATAGATTCGACGTCTACTACCATGGCGTTAAACAAGAGTTTTATAATGAAGATACATAAGAGGCTGGTCCCAACATTGAAAATATTACGGGGACCAACAAAGTTACTAGAAGCGGAAGGATTTTCTCCCCGGAAATCTCTCCAAAAAATGTTGCTACACCTGTTCAAATTATCGTTATTAAGTTAGCTGCCGAGGCACGGGGGTAAAGAGCCAATGGTAGAGCCTGTCCAGAAGGAGGCTCCCAAAGAAATCACAGTTGAGGACACCTCTAGACAAGAGGTGGAAGAAGTTTTGAAGATCATTCGCAAAAGTGACTATAAAATTATTAAACAGTTGGGGCAGACCACGTCCAAAATCTCCATGTTATCTTTACTGCTGTGTTCTGAAGCCCACGCGCATGCTTTAGTAAAATTCTTGAAGACTTCTCACGTGCCGCAAGAAATTTTAGCTAATCAATTTGGAAGTTATGTGGCTAGCTTAACAACTGATAATGGATTATGCTTCTCTGATGCTGACCTGACTCCAGAGGGGAGAAATCATAATAAGGCCCTGTATGTCTCCATTGAATACAAGGGCACTATGTTGGCTCATGTGTTGATTGATACTGGCTCTTGGCTGAATATTTTACCAAAAGGCGCTCTTGACAGACTGGATGAGGAAATGGGTCATGGTGAAACCCAGTAACATCATAGTTCGAGCCTTTGATGGGTCCAAAAGAATGGTGCATAAAGAAGTGGACCTCTTAAACAAAGTGGGTTCACAGATATTTGAGTCCACCTTCTATGTAATTGACATCCGGCCAACTTATTCTTGTCTATTGGGACGCCCCTGGATCCATGGGGCAGGTGTTGTTACCTCCATCTTGCACCAGAAATTAAAGTATCCATTAAAAGGAAAGATTGTTACTGTCTACGGAGAAGAGGAGTACATGGTTAGCCACCTGAATTCATTCAGGTACATGGAGATGGATGGATAATTCATTGAGACTCACTGTCAAACTTTTGAAGTTATTTCTCCTGCTGTTGTTAAAGATGTTTCTGCCATTCCAAAGACCACCAGGATTCCGCACAAAATGGCTTCCTTGAAAGATGCCAAAGCTACTACAGAAGAAGGTGGTTGTACTATTTGGGGTCAGCTTCCTGATATCCCTTATAAATCTGACAAGTTTGGTTTGGGATTTACAGTAGAAGATCAAAGGGCTGTTCGCCGCACTCGGGCTGGAAGTCCTCTGTTTCATATTAGTAACAATGGAGTCAACGCTATAGAAGACGCTGACAGTGGTTGTGACTTCGACAACTGGATTTTCCATACCATTGGAAACAGACTCGACAATTGGGAAGCGGAAGACATTATTACATTTTGGTTATGTAATAAACAACGACTTTAAAACTCGTGTCTTACCCGGGGCATAATGGTTCATTTGTTAAGGGTTGATAATTCATAAACATTATCCATTTAATAAAAACATTGGACGTTTTGCATTTAAATTTTGTGCTCCCTATTTTTCTTTTACTTATTACATCTTTAAAATATCTATGTTTTCTTACACACACCCACACACTGCATTGAAGATCCCCATCTAATCTGGATCTCGCTGATAAAGATCCTACTATTTCCGCTTATGACTTTGAAAATCTGATCTACCAAGCCGAGGACGAAGGTGAGGAAGATTGTGAAATACACAGAGAACTTTCTAAACTCTTAATACAAGAAGAAAAGTCTATCCAACCACATGAAGAGCAAGTTAAAGTGGTGAACTTGGGTTCTGAAACAGACAAAAAAAAGGTCAAGATAGGTGCCAACTTAGAGAGCAATGTCAAGAACAGATTAATCCAGATGTTGCATGAATATGTTGAGATCTTTGCTTGGTCATACGAAAACATGCCAGGGCTCGATACCGATATTGTGGTTCACCGTCTACCAATAAAAGAGGGCCATTCTCCAATCAAGCAGAAGGTTCATCGCATGCGCCCAAGATGTCTGAAAATATCAAGGCTGCGGTTATGAAACAATTCAACGCATGTTTCTTAGCAGTGACATCATATCCTCAATAGTTTGCGAATGTGGTTCCGGTACCAAAGAAATACGACAAGGTACGTATGTGCATAGACTACATGGATCTGAATAGCGCGATCCCCAAGATGACTTCCTGCTTTCATATATTGATGTTCTGGTCGACAACACTGCTCAGTACAAGGTATTCTCCTTCATGTATGGTTTCTCGGGTTATAATCAGATTAAGATGGCGGCTGAAGACATGGAGAAAACTACCTTCGTCACACAATGTGGCACTTTCGGTTACAAGGTTATGTCTTTTGGGTTAAAGAATGCGGGGGAAACTTATCAGCGTGCCATGGTAGCCTTATTTCATGACATGATTCATCACGAGATAGAAGTCTACGCCGATAACATGATAGCCAGATCACAGACTGAAAAAGAGCATCTTTGTAACACCCGGTATTTAATTAATTATTTAATTAAATATTTTCAAATTATTTGTTGAAATTGTTGAAGTTGTGAAATATCGAGAAATGTTGATTTAAGTTGCTAAGTTGTTATTTGGTTGATATTTAATGGATTGGTTGATTAATATTAGCAATAATATTAACATATATACTAGTGTAATATAAGGTTTATTAGTTTGGCTCATTATTTGGTTGCATGGAGTAACAGGTGGGGTGTGAGAATTAGGCCCAATAAGAATAATAAAATAAGGTTAAGTTTATGATATAAGGAATTAGGTTAATTGAACAAGTCTTGGAGAATTTTGGTACGTGAGAAGCTGCAAAGTTATAGAGAAGAGGTAAAGGTTGGAAGCTAGGGAGAGAGACTTTAACCGGTAGAATAGAGCGATCTCTAATCCAAGGTAAGGGTGGAGTTCTGACTCTATAATAGGTTATATGATGAATATTATGCAGGGATTGGTCTGTATAAAATTATCATTGTGTGAATGTTGTTGTATGTGTAATTGTTGTTGTTATGAGCTTGTGTTACCACAGTCAGATTTTATAAGGAATTTGCAGTGATTCAATTGATGAATTTGTTGTTGAAAATTATTATATGTTGATATAGTAGTTGCGTTGCTGTGTGCTTCTATATGGTTGGCTTGAAACTGAAAATTGTACGTTAGTAATTAGTAACAGACTAGGAGGTTGGAAAAGATACATGCCGAGGGACATGACATGAGTGTCGAACGGCACATGTGGCTATGAAGGGGGGGTGCCGACCGGCACAATGTTGAAAGGGAGAGCATGCCGATCGGAAGGACAATGGTGTTGAGGGGCACATGTTGTCTCAATTTTATTTTGTTTGTTTTGTTTCTTGCTATTGTAGTGTCACCTTCCTGTGTTATCATGTAGCCGTCAAAATTTATTATAATTAAACAAATTGATAGATGAAAATTTGACAACATCACGCTACTGTAAGGTTGCCTATGGTTACAAATACATGATAAATATATATCCTATGTTAATCATGTGTGGGGGTCAATTGGACTATACATAGAATTTAAGTATTATAAATTTGGTTAGTAAAAATAAAAATAAAAAGAAGTATTGTAACTTTGTGTTCAATTTCAGTATGGGCTAGATGCAATGTTTTATATTGTTAAATTGAGAAGCACGTTTGGGAGACTGTAGTGACTCTAATTAGAGAATTACGTTCAGATTTATTAACATATATAATATGTTAATAGTATAATAGTGATAATAATAATTTAGTATTATTAGTTTAATAATATTTAGGAGTTAAATAATTGAGTTAATGGAATAATTTAAGTTATTCTTTATTTCGATAGAGTTGTCAATAGAGAGATGTTAGAGTTATCAATAGAGTTGTCATAGTTGTTTTGAGTCATTAAGGCTTAGTATAATTACATATCAGAGTCTAATTATTTAGTTACTCTAATATAATTAAAGACTTAGTAAATTTAGTGGAGTTTTCATGTAGCATTATTAGTATGAATTAGCAGAGACATTTTTTGGTAGCAGTATATAGTAGAGTTATCAGTAGGATTAATTTGTGAAAATCAATATTTGGCAGAGATGGATTTAATAAGTTGCAGAATTAGCTTAATTAATTATAGTAGTATCCCATTAGATTAATTTAAACCAAGTTGCAGATTTGTTGGTACCTAGCACAGGTGATTGTTAGATTAATACTTAGTTGGTATCTAGAGTAGCAGTAGCAGCAGAGTTAATAACAATGGTGTTCCAGAAATTAAATTTTGCACGGAGATGCTAAGTAGCAGAGGATGGTTTAATTAATTTAGCAGAGTAGTATATTAACAACACATGCAATAATTTATCAGAGAATTATCGGTAGAAATAATTAGTAGAATAAATTGGCAGAAGATCAATGTAGTAACTAATAGTAATTTATTAATTGGATAATATGTAGTGTATGTTGGTAACAAGTAGTATTTTTAATAATAGAGAGTAATGGTACTAGTTTGGCACTGAGATATTAGTAACATGTAGTCCCTATACTAGCAGTAACTGTATAGACTTAATAAGAGTAGTGCAAAGTAGAAAATATTGGTAATTTAGCGAAAGATTAATTAACTGAAAATAGTCGAATTGTCCGAACAAATTCGTGTAGCATTTGTAGTATATTGTATACTTTGCTGTAATATGTAAAGTTGCAGGTAGTGTTAAATTGGTCGAATTGCCTTTATATATTGGCAAGATAAAGTTAGAGGCTTATGGCCAGTGTTCATTTATGGTTGAGTTGTTGTTGAATTATTGTTGTTGATATGTTGTTATTAATAATCGTTGCTGTTGTTGGTATGATGCCTCTAATTATTAGCAAACGTCAAGTTGTAGGCTTAATGTCAATGTTGAATTGTTGTTGTTGTGGTAGTTGTTGTTGACATTCATATTGTTTTCGCATACATAACATATCAAGTTGGGAGCTGATGCTTGGTAAGTTGGCCTGAATTGGAAAATATTAAGTTGAAGGCTTATGCCTTGTTGACGCCTTTATTAATTGGCAGATTATTAAGTTGGGAGTTTTCCTCCGTTGGTACCACATGCATGTGCATTGTAATGAGTCGCATTCCGATTGCATCTTTGAGTTGTTATGTTGATGAATTAGTTGTTATATCGTGTTGATGATTTTGTTGTGATAAATGTTGTTTAAAAGTTATGAAGTGGTGATTTTGTATGATATGATTCTAACATAGTATTTATCATACATTCGATTATATTGTTTGATATCTCACCCTTTCTCTTTGTTTTGGCTGTTGCCTTTATACTGGTAACGTGTAAGTGATTCGCAGTGAGTGAAGAATTATCTTCATTAGTTCAACTCGGTATTGTCGCTCTGATACGTAGCACTCGGGGGGATGGACGCTTGTTGCTTTATAGTTGTTATTATTTCAGTTACTGAATTTTAAGTTGATGTTATTAAGTACTTGGTTATTTGAAGTTGTTTCGGTTAGATAAAGATGATATGTTATTTAAAGTTGAAAATTATGATTCCGCTGCTTAGTTAATAAAAGTTATTTTATTTTCAAAGACTAATTATGTTGTTATCGTTTCATCCGAGATAAAGTGTTATGTATCTATTTTGTATGCGATTAAATGTCGTTGTTATAAGTTGAAAGTGTGACATCCTATTTAAATGTTGAAAATTTGAAACTCTGATTTTATTAATATTCACCGGGTAGAAATGGGGTGTTACATTAGTGGTATCAGAGCAGGTCGGTCTGCCCGGCCAAGTTGTCTAATGTTGTTTGTCCCTTAGTACGCGACAAGTGTGTGTAACACTGTCGGTGCTTTCTTGCTTTTCTAATCGAGTTGTATGTAGGAGTTGGTTTGAAGATAAGTGGGGGAGAAGCTTTACTTCTCAGATATGTGTCGATTGTAAGATGTCGGTTCAGTATGCTGCTGATGGCGACAGTGCAAGCATTTTTGGAGTCCTGTTATTTTCTGAATCTGAAGGTGACACGGATTCAAGATTCTGTTGTTAATCAAGTTGGGACGTCTTGAGGGAGGATGATCAGACATCATTGATGTTTACTTCTCGAAGGATGAGGAGCAATGTAACGGTTGTTGATATATGAGTAGAGTGTAAATACCTGATATTTCTGAAGGTGATTGTTAAGTAACAAGAATAATTTTTAGAAGATGGAATTTTGAAGTTGCGATGCTTTAGGGCTGCTGGTGGATTGTGAAGTTTTCGGTTTGAGCAACCCTTGCGTAAGATGTCGATGTTGGAATGGTGATAGAGTGAAAGAATGTTGTAGACCGTGTCGTGGGAATCCTCGTGAGTGATTGTAAAAGTTGTTGAAGTTGTTGGAATGTTTTGAATCGCGACTCAAAGTCAGAAATGCGAGGAGACGAGTATGATTTCAAGAATGGTAAGTGTTGGTACTGGTACAAAGAAATTCTATTCTGATGTTATCGTAAGGTGTGTAATAGTATGTCGCTGCATGACGTTGGTGTTCGCATTTTCGGATAACTTTGGAAATTCATATCTTGTGTTCCGAGTATCAGATTGGTGTTCTATTTGAACCTATGAGGAGATACAAATATATTATATCCTATGAAAGTGTTTTCAAATATGGTAGATGCATTCCTATATAGAGGGACTCTGAAGTCAGTTACGGAACTAGAGGATTTTTTGGGCATAAATGGTTATTATCGCAATTGTTCAAGACGGGGTCAAGTGTAATATGTTGTTGGCGAATAAGTTGAGAGATGAGATGTTCAACATTAAAAAATATGTGAAAGTATTAGAGGAGTGCATAGAGATGTAGCTTATGAAGATTAACAATGATGAAGATGTCCTTTTAAAGGAAGATGCTTTTAAGAGGAATTAGAGTCGTGTTTATGATTCCAAGGTAGTGGCATGTGTAAAAGAAGAATTGGAGAGGTTCTATCCCCAAAACAGTATGGAACGGTGTTGTTGAGATTTCAATTGGAACGAGACGACGTGTAATGTACTGGTATAGTAGTAATTCTTGAGTTGGAGAATCCTTAACCTTCGTGTGAGGATAAGTGAGTGTAATATGAACCGTGTAATATGTTGAGTGTTGGTGTCTCATCGACAAGATCGAATGAGAGGGAAATTATGGGAGTGTTTGTAAACCTCATTGGAAATTATTGGACTATGGTGCTTTAGGTGACTCGAGTGCAAATTCTAAAGGAACACAATTATAGTTTGGTAACGATGGTTTATACTTCATTATGGTTGTCGTCTATCTATTGACAAATTGAGGAACTGATCACCGATAATATCTTGTTGATACTAGACGAGATCGTGTTGGATGGTATAGATTTGTCTTGCTATCTTAATGGTGTTTGAAGTGATTAATGTTATATCGTGAGAATAGTCGCTCACCAGTTTGTGTGAATTAATAGAGGAGTGTCTAGAAAAGAGTTGAGATGTATTAAACAAGTCAGAGTAGTGGGTTTATATGCGAGCTAACTTTGCAAAGTGAAAGATTGAGAATATCAAGTGGACAACAATTTTATGGTGGATGTTAAAGAAAATTCGAAACTAGATTGAAACTCGTAAACCATATAGTTGACGGAAACTTTAATGAGTATGGTGACTTAGGATGGATTATCAGAGTTGCGCAGCTGAAGCGTATGTGGTGCAGTTGCTATGAGTATACGACTCTACATGCTAGATTTGGTGGATTGTTGATATAGGGAGGATATACCAGAGTTCTGTGTTTCTCGTAAGTTTGTTAATTTTATAAGGATGTTATTATGGTTGTTGGTTGATGGTGAGTTGTGCGTATATTCATTGAGTAAGCTGTTAAGATGACGTTATAATGATTTTTTTCCGTTGTCATGATGTTGTTGTTGGTTACCGTAAGTAAGGAATAATACTCCACAGTATGGAGAAGTGGATTATGTTGGCTATGTTGATGTCACCATAAGAGTGAAACAATGATATTAATAAAGAATGTGGGTTGTCGATAATTGTTGATAATTGACATACGTACGTATATGGGAATGAAATTGTGTATGTGTTGTGGTGCTGGAGATGTTGTTAAGATGATGATGTGACGTCGAATATCCAAGTATAAGTGTGTTGTGGTTGTTACTACTTTAAATGTTATGTCAAAATATTTTTAAAGTGGTTGATGGGTTAGTAATGATTATGTGGCAAATGTGTTGAATGGTTAACATGTGTGTATTAGATTTAAATCGTGTTGAGTTATTGCTATGTTGGAAAGTAGTGATCAAAGTGTTTCCAAACGCGACTTGGGAAACAAGAGTTGGATGCGAAATTCGTGTTAAGAGTGGTAGTATCGAGTAGATTTTCGAGGATGGAAATATTCTAAGTGGGGAGAGTTGTAATGCTCGATATTTAATTAATTATTTAATTAAATATTTTCTAATTATTTGTTGAAATTGTTGAAGTTGCGAAATGTCGAGAAATCTTGATTTAAGTTGCTAAGTTGTTATTTGGTTGATATTTAATGGATTGGTTGATTAATATTAGCAATGATATTAATATAGATATTAGATTAATATAAGGTTTATTAGTTTGGCTCATTATTTGGTTGCATGGAGTAATAGGTAGGGTGTGAGAATTAGGCCCAATAAGAATAATAAAATAAGGTTAAGTTTATGATATAAGGAATTAGGTTAATTGAACAAGTCTTGGAGAATTTTGGTACGTGAGAAGCTACAAAGTTACATAGAAAAGGAAAAGGTTGGAAGCTAGGGCGAGAGACTTTAACCGGTAGAATAAAGCGATCTCTAATCCAAGGTAAGGGTGTGGTTCTGACTCTATAATAGGGTATATGATGAATATTATGCAGGGATTGGTCTATATAAAATTATCATTGTGTGACTGTTGTTGTATGTGTAATTGTTGTTGTTACGAGTTGGTGTTACCACAACCTGATTTTTTTAGGAATTTGCAGTGATTCAATCGATGAATTTGTTATTGGAAATTGTTATATGTTGATATAGTTGTTACTTGTTTTGTGGTTCTATGTGGTTGGCCTGAAACTGAAAATTATACGTTAGTAATTAGTAACAGTCTGGGAGGCTGGAAAACATACATGCCGAGGGGTATGACATGAGTTTCGAACGACACAAGTGGCTATGAAGGGGAAGGGGGTGTCGACCGTCACAATGTTGAAAGGGGGAGCATGCCGATCGGCAGAACAATGGTGTCGAGGGGCACGTGTTGTCTCAATTTTATTTTGTTTGTTTTGTTTCTTGTTGTTGTAACGTCACCTTCCTGTGTTATCATGTAGCCGCCAAAGTATATTATAATTAAACAAATTGGTAGATGAAAATTTGACAACATCATGCTACTGTAAAGTTGCCTATGGTTACAAATACATGATATATATATCATATGTTAATCATGTGTGGGGGTCAATTGGACTTTACATAGAATTTAAGTATTATAAATTTGGTTAGTAAAAATAAAAATAAAAAGAAGTATTGTAACTTTGTGTTCAATTTCTGTATGGGCTAGTTGCAATGTTTTATATTGTCTAATTGAGAATCACATTTGGGATATTGTAGTGACTCTAATTAGAGAATTACGTTCAGATTTACTAACATATATAATATGTTAATAATATAGTAGTTATAATAATAATTTAGTATTATTAGTTTAATAATATTTAGGAGTTAAATAATTGAGTTAATGGAATAATTTAAGTTATTTTCTATTTCAATAGAGTTGTCAATAGAGTTGTTAGAGTTATCAATAGAGTTGTCAGAGTTATTTTGAGTCATTAAGGCTTAGTATAATTACATACCAGAGTCTAATTATTTAGTTAGTCTAATATAATTACAGACTTAGTAAATTTAGTGGAGCCTTCATGTAGCTGTATTAGTATGAATTAGCAGAGACATTTTTGGTAGCAGTATATAGTAGAGTTATCAGTAGGATTAATTTATGGAAATCAATATTTAACAGAGATGGATTTAATAAGTTGCAGAATTAGCTTAATTAATTATAGTAGTATCCCATTAGATTAATTTAAGCTAAGTAGCAGATTTGTTGGTATCTAGCACAAGTAATTGTTAGATTAACACTTAGTTGGTATCTAGAGTAGCAGTAGCAGCAGAGTTAATAACAATGGTGTTCCAAAAATTAAATTTTGCATAGAGATGCTAAGTAGCAGAGGATGGTTCAACTAATTTAGCAGAGTAGTATTTTAATAACAGATGCAATCATTTAGTAGAGAATTATCGGTAGAAGTAATTAGTAGAATAAATTGGCAGAAGATCAATGTAGTAACTAATGTTAATTTATTAAGTGGATAACATGTAGTGTATGTTGGTAACAAGTAGTATTTTTAATAACAAAGAGTAATGGTACTAGTTTGGCAATGAGATATTAGTAACATGTAGTTGTTAAATTGTAATTCATAGTGTCAAAGAAGATTTGATTTACTTTAGATTTAAATAGATTTGATTTAAGTCTAGAATGGATTTGATTTGATTTGATTTAGTAACAAAAACATATTTTAGGCTTTGGGCTTAGGGTGTAAGCTCAGTTATAAATAAAGGGAGTAACCCCTATTTTTGTAAGCAAGTCAAGCAAATCATTCACAGTATTTTGCAGTTGCAAAGTGAATAAGAAAGTTTTCCACAGTTTGTGGGCAGAGAGAAACTCTGCAGAAATAATTGTCTTGTCTTCTTTTCTTTGTTCTTCTCATAACTAATTGTCATTGTGGTAGAAATTCATCACAGAATTAGGTGGATTTCCAACAGTAGTACCTATACTAGAAGTAACTGTATAAACTTAATAAGAGTAGTACAGAGTAGAAAATGTTGGTAATTTAGCGAAAGATTAATTAACCGGAAATAGTCGAATTATCCAAACAAATTCGCGGAGCATTTGTAGTATATTTTGGTTGATGCAGTGTATTGTATACCTTGCTGTAATCTGTAAAGTTGTAGGTAGTGTTGAATTGGTCGAATTGTCTTTATTTATTGGCAAGATAAAGTTAGAGGCTTATGGGCAGTGTTCATTTGTGGTTGAGTTGTTGTTGAATTATTGTTGTTGATATGTTGTTATTAATAATCGTTGCTGTTGTTGGTATGATGCCTCTAATTATTAGTAAACATCAAGTTGTAGGTTTAATACCAATGTTGAATTGTTGTTGTTGTTGACATTCATATCATTTCCGCATACATATCATATCAAGTTGGGAGCTGATGCTCAGTAAGTTGGCCTGAATTTGAAAATATTAAGTTGAAGGCTTATGCCTTGTTGACGCCTCTATTAATTGATATATTATTAAGTTGAGATTTTTGCTTCATTGGTATCACATGCATGTGCATTGTAATGAGTCTCATTCTGGTTGCATCTTTGAGTTGTTATGTTGATGAATTAGTTGTTATATTGTGTTGATGAATTTGTTGTGATAAATGTTGTTTAAAAGTTATGAAGAGGTGATTTTGTATGATTTGATTCTAACATTATCATACATACGACTATATTGTTTAATATCTCACCCTTTCTCTTTGTTTTGGCCGTTTTTTTTATACTGGTAACTTGCAGGTGATCTGCAGTGAGTGAAGAATTATCTTCATTAGTTTGAGTCGGTATTATCGCTCTGATACGTAACACTAAGGGGGACGGACGCTTGTTGCTTTATAGTTGTTATTATTTCAGTTACTGAAGTTTAATTTGATTTTATTAAGTACTTGTTTGTTTGAAGTTGTTTCAGTTAGATCAAGATGATATGTTATTTGAAGTTGAAAATTATGATTTTGCTGCTTAGTTAATAAAAGTTATTTTGTTTTCAAAGACTAATTATGTTGTTATCGTTTCATCCGAGATAAAGTGTTATGTATCTGTTTTATATGTGATTAAATGTCATTGTTATAAGTTTAAAGTGTCACATCCTGTTTAAATGTTGAAATTTTGAAACTCTGATTTTATTAATATTCGTCGAGTAGAAATGGGGTGTTACAATCTTGATCATCTGCATAAATTGTTTGAAAGACTGAAGAAGTTTAAGCTAAGGTTAAATCCGAACAAGTGTATTTTTGGGGTGAGATCTGGTAAACTCTTGGGTTTCGTCATCAACAGTAAAGGTATTGAAGTTGATCCTGCAAAAGTTAAAGCTATTCAAGAAATTCCGGCTCCCCGTACTGAGAAGGAAGTCAGAGGTTTCTTAGGACGACTGAATTACATTTCCCGATTCATTTCCCATTTGACTACTACTTATGAACCAATCTTCAAGCTGTTGAAGAAAGATCAAGTATTAAAGTAGAACGATGATTGTCAAATATCCTTTGATAAAATTAAGTAGTACCTACAAGAACCTCCGATTCTGATGCCGCCAGTTGAAGGAAGGCCTCTAATCATGTACCTAACAGTACTGGAGAACTTAATGGGGTGTGTACTAGGGCAGCATGACGAGTCTGGTCGAAAAGAGCATGCAATATACTACCTTAGAAAAAAGTTTACCAACTGTGAAACAAGATATTCCCTGCTCGAGAAAACTTGATGCACTTTGGCATGGGCTATTCGCCGACTAAGACATTATATGTTGACCCATACTACCTTGTTGATTTCTAAAATGGATTCCATCAAGTATATGTTCGAGAAGCCAGCTCTCTCCGGAAGAATAGCCTGATGGAAAATGGTCTTAACAAAATAGGATATTCAGTACACCACTCAAAAAGCAATCAAAGGAAGTGTACTAGCATATCATTTGGCACATCAAGCTATAGACGATTATCAGTCTATGAATTTCAAATTCCCGGACGAGAACATTAAGCTAGTAACAGATTATGAAGAACCTGGACCGTATGAAGGACCTGATCTAGGATCCAGATGGACTATGGTTTTCGATGGAGCTTTTAACGCACTTGGCAATGAAATTGGTGCCATCATTATCTCTCCTCAGGGTTTCCATACGCCCTTCACTGTCAGACTTTTCTTTGACTTCATCAATAACATGGTTGAATACGTAGCATGCACCATGGGTATTAAATCTATTATTAACCTCAGAATCAAGTTCTTGGATCTATATGGTGACTCAGCCTTGGTAATTAGTCAATTTAAGGGAGAATGGGATACGAAGCATCCGAATCATAACCCTTACATAGAACATGTGCTAACCTTGATTCTGTATTTCGAGGAAATCACTTTTGATACATCCCAAGAGAAGACAATCAATTGGCATACGCATTGGCTACCATTTCGTCCATGTTCAAGGTCAAAAGGGACAATAAGGCTGCCAGAATTGCCATTGAAAGATTAGACAAACCGACATACTGCTATGAAATTGAAACTGATGGAGTAGAAGAAAAACCTTGGTTTCATGAAGTGAAAAGGTACCTTGAGACTCAAGAATACCCTGAAGGGGCATCGATCAATGACAAGAAATTCCTACAGAGGTTCTCGGCTAAGTTCTTCTTGAGCAATGGAATTTTATACAAGCGCAATCATGATTCGACTCTGCTTTGTTGTATGGACAAGAAGGAAGAAGAAGAAATTATGCAAGATATGCACGAAGTCATATTTGGTACTCATTATAGTGGGCATACTATGGCTAAGAAGATTTTGAGTGCAGGTTACTATTGGTCGACTATGGAAACCGACTATCACCACCACTCAAGAACTTGTCACAAATGCCAGATCTATGCTGATAAAGTATACATGCCTCCAGTACCTCTGAATGTATTGACTGCTCTGTGGCCATTCACAATGTAGGGCATTGATATGATTGGAGAGATTAAACCTACCGCTTCTAACGGACATCGCTTCATCCTCGTCGCCATTGATTACTTCACAAAATGGGTTGAAGCAGCCTCGTTCGCCTCTGTTACCAAGAACGTCGTGGCCTGATTTATTAGGCATAACCTGATCTGTCGCTATTGCATCCCCGAGAGGATTATCACAGACAATGGTACTAATCTCAATAACAATTTGATCATAGAACTCTGCACACAGTTCAAAATCAAGCACCATAACTCTTCTCTATATCGATCGAAGATGAATGGTGCGGTGGAAGCCGCCAACAAGAACATTAAGAAGATTATACAGAAGATGGTTGTGACATACAAGAACTGGCATAAGATGTTACCGTTTGCTCTTCATGGCTATCGCACTTCAACACGAACATCAACTGGGGCAACCCCATTCTCTCTGGTTTACGGTATGAAAGTTGTCTTACCTGTCGAAGTTCAGATTCCTTCTCTGAGGATTATTGTTGTACCCCAAAATTTTCCCTCTCTTTTCTAAAGACACTTCTCACAAATATCTTCAATAGCTCAAGATTGCACAAGTGTTGACTAGGCCAAATCACCTCTTAAACACTGGAACCCCAAATTAGGGTTTTGATTTTCACAAGGACAATTGGACTTTAATGCCTCAAAATATTTTCATGTTTCATTATGGGTCTCCAAGAATATTCATGCCAAGTTTCAAGTCTTAGATCACAATTTTGCTCAGTCAATTGATCAGATGACTGAAAATCACCTGTATTGGTTAAAAAGTCAATTATGGTCAACCTACAGTCAAACTTCATGATTTTTGGTCCCCGACAACATTTTTGAAGTCATATTTATCCATTGATCAAGTGTTGATCACAATTCCTCAAGAAAAACACTCAATTCACTAAAAGAGTAAAATGGTCAAGATTAGGGTTTTGACTATAATTTACTAATCATTGACTTTTGACTTAATACATGATCCAATGGTTTAAATCATCTCTCAAAATCAATATATTAATTGTTGAATTTTGGATCAACTGATGAAAAGTCAACTGATACACCAAAAGTCAAACTTTGATTTATTTGGTCAAATTTGAGTCTCAAAGATCAAAATTCATCAAGTAATTCAAAATATGAAGCTTGATCATCAAGAAATCAAGAAAGTCAAAAATCAATTTGAAAAGTCAAACTTTTCAAGACTTAGAAATTTTTCCAAGTGTTTTGTACATGATGATTTCATTACTTCATGCCAATTTTTCACCAAGATGCAATATGATACAAAGAAAACTTTCAACATGAAAGTCGTATATCTTGATGAGATCTACAATTTTGCTTTGCTGATCAAGTCCTGGAAGTGCTTGGATTTTGAGTTACAAATTCATGAAGTCATGCACTTTATCTAAAAACACTTAGTGAAAATTTGACCAATTTGGTCAAGATTTTGCCCTAACTTTTTGGCAAATTTTCAACTAGCACCAATTTGAGTTAGAAAAAATGGAAAGCATGAAAGTTGTAGAGGATGTTTCAAGATTTCCAAATTGTCAAAGAACTTGAAGATATCATTTTTGAGCTAAGAGATTCGAATAGATGAAGATGGCGTGATAAACTTAAATTATAAACCATTTTTGTGATGAACTCATAGCAAAATCTCAAACCTATCCTACATAATCACACTTTTTAGGCCATTTGACTTCTAAATCTCACAATGATCAAAAATTTACACATGTTCTAAATGTATTACACAAAGATTAGAAGCATTGTCCAAGTCTTGATACCATTTTTGGATAATTTGCATAAAGTCACATTACCATTTTGGTAAAGCAAGCTTTATGCTAACAACTCGTTGATTAAACTTGTGATTTAATCCTAATCAGATCCTATAAAATCTCAATATCAAAAGCAATCTCAAGAAGTAAGTAAAAACATGGAAAATCTCTTGAATCACTCACTTTCTTCATCATGAAGCAACAAAATCTTTGTATTTTCAAAACAAGCCAAAAACTTCAAAACTTCAGAGTTGATATTCTCAGTCATTCTAATCTTTTCTCTATAAATAGAGATTCATTTTGAAAGCCATAGAACGAAATTAGAAGCCTGCAAACTCCCTCAAACTCTCTCAAACTCAGAATTGCACTTCAACCTCTATAACTTGTCATTTCCGCCCAAGAACCTCAAACTCATATTTCCCTCGTACGTTTCCCCTCTAAACCAATTTTAAAGCTTACATACATCAAATATAGTCAATCCCTACCCTTGTTCCACAACTGTAACTCCATTTTCATCATCTTCCAAACTCAAAAACAGAGTTATTCAACTAGACTTCTCCAGCACGATTCAGCCATCCTCAATACAAACTAAGCATTGCATTAGCTTCCTGGAGGGTCACTGAAGCTATTATGATCATCATAAGACCTTGAGAAGTTATCAAACTCATAATAAGATTTCTAGTTTTGAGGTAAGTTTACTTAACTTTGAACTCTCTCTACAAGCATCATTATTGGTTCATTTGTGAAGATAAAATGTAGACATCATAGCCCTGAAACTAACCATGCCCTTAGATTTCATTTATATTGTCTGAGTAGTGTCAATTTAAAGCTTTAACTTCTTGAAAAATTTAGGTCAGATTTGGTACCAACTAGAATTCTCATTCGTCTTTGATCCATTGTTTAATTTATTTACATATTTGAAATCGTGGTAAAATTTCTAACAAGTTTGATGTTTACAATTTCTGAAATGGTTGAGAAATGAGAAAGTTACAAAGTTCAAAAAAGGTGATGAAGAAACTGGCGCGAGGAAGAAGAAGATGATACAGTCAGGAGTGTGTTTAAAATATAATATGTTAGTTGTGCATAAGTTAACAGATGTATCACCATCCCAGTGGTTAAAGCGCATGCCTATGACCCTTGTGACTTGGGTTCAAGCGCCAGTGCCACATTTTGTGATCTTTCATTACATTTTTTTACCCTTTTTTGTTTTCTAGCGTGCCTGGGTTCCCCCCTTTTGGGCCTGAATTGTTTCTGAACTTCTCACCCCCCATTCTACTTCTCATGCGCAGCCCATTACATTTTTTATTTCTTTTTTATTTTTGTTTTCTGATTTCAAAAACAGTTTGGGCCTAACAATAAAAATACTTTTACTTTCTAACCTCCTAACTACCTTCCAAACCCTTGACTTCTAATTTATATTTTTTATTTTATTTTCTCTTTTTTCTAATAATATTATTTTTTATTATTAATATCAAAAAATATAAAAATTCATTTTCTTGAGTAACTAAATTATTAAATATTTCAATTTAAGCATTTATTTTATTTTGTAAATACTTAGAACTAGGTTTATTTATTTTATACACTTTAAAATACTTCTTTCTTTTTAAATTAGTATTAATATTCAAGTACATTTTTCTCAACAAATTTAATTAGACTTAGGATTTTTCTTAGTTTTAATTAACTTAGACTTTAGTTTTCTTTATTTATTAAATAACTAATCAACTTCTTTTGTGATTAAAATTAATTAGTTGGATTAGGTTAACCTTTAAACCTTTTTCATATAAAAAATCATAAAAAAACAATTTTTCTTTTCTTTTACATTATCTTTATATTCTTGTACATTTTATTTTGTATTATTCAATTTGATTGCAATAATAATTAGAACTTTTTTTATTTATATCCCCATTTGTAAGTTTGTATCCCCCATCCAAAAATGATGTATTAGCGTAGAACTTTAAATTCCGCAATTTATTACTTTCCATATTATTGCTAGTAATTTGGGTTTGTATGGAAAGACTTAAAACCAACAAGTAGACAACCTTAAATCAAGACAAAAATATATAAAATCAAAACACTTTGCACACTTGCACCTCTAGGGTTAACCCACACTAGTTACCTCAAATTTAAAACAATCATGTCCCTCGAACGTGGGATACTTTAGCATAAACCCTCGATTACAAGATCGTAGTCCCTCGATGACCCTTCAATGTTGCCTTCGGTAAACGATCTTAGACCCTTACGACAAATTGATAAGGTATCCTACAATATTGCTTTCTATGACTGTACGATGACCCACGCTTGTCCCTTCACATCCAATGATATGGCTTCTTACCAAACAATGGTAGACAAGCACTGTCTAAAGGAGGAGTAAAAGAACAAAGACTTTCTTTTGAGTAGGAAGAATGCTCGTAGTTGTTTGCTCACAAACATTTTCAAAAACAAAACATCTTTTAAACACACCAACACTTTCATAAAATATTTTCAAAAGTCAACACTTTGTATACATTCTTATAGAGACGAGAATTATTACAAAGTTCTCCTAAACAAAGGCACTTTTAAAAAATACTTTCAAAACAAACACATTTTTGCAAGACATTTCAAAGTGAGCTAGCAACTAAGAGCCCGTAGATAACTACAGATGAAAAGGGTGCTAACACCTTCCCTTTTCATAACCTACCCCCCGAACTCATGAAAATTCTCAAAAGGTCTTTTCTGTTCTTTTCACCCTTTCCTTTATTGGATAAAAGAAAAGTCGGTGGCTACTCTTGCTATCCGCAAAAATTGTGATAAAACGCAAAATACCCAAATCAGTTCTCCCACCGTATTACAGAACTGGCATCTCTGTTGGGAAATTACTTAAAAGTGGGGTTACCTTAGAGACTAGATCACCTTTAAATGCTTTCATTATTTGACTTGTTTGCTTTAATCTTAAAAGGGTGTTTGGGTTTTGTATAGATCCTCTACCCGAATTTGGGGGCATTATTAGGTAAGTAGCAATAGATTGTGTAGACTGTACGGTGTAGACCAATATGGTTGAAATAATGGCTACATTAGTGTGACACATTTGTTGGTACCGGTATCCATTATGTTGAATCAAGGAGAATACAGGGTCGCTGGGTGGTGTCATAAAGCAGTAATTGACCGTAGAACCTTTAGTTAAACAACTTGGCCATTGGGAAGTAGTGAGATAGACGACTTTGGTGCAAAGATGAAGATTGGTTGATACTTGATGCTACACTCATTGAGATCGGAGTTTCGGGATATTTTGGCCACAGGAAAAGATTGATTATGCTAAAACAATGCCCAATGAAGAAATATCAGTGATATTGAGATCTCTAGAACCCAGTTACTTTATAGGACAGGTTGAACCAACTAAAATTCAAGAGGCTACTTACCTATCAAACCCATGCAAGCTTAAACCTAAGGTCCTTGTGTGATTTATTTGTGATTATTTGTTCATGACATCATAAACATCATAAACATCATAAGAATTCTCACTAACCATTTCAAGGATTTAGGAATTTATCTTTGTTCTGTTTTGTGGGACATGGCTTCCACTCGTAGAAATACTATCCGAGTCAACTTCGTGAAAGTGCCTCCTCAACTTCAAGAGTTAGCATCAAGGGTGCCTAAAGATTCTCCCTTCACCAAGAAATATGGTTGACTTCTCAACTTGGTCTCTCAAGCTTTCAAGAAGAAATGATGTGTGTGCTTTTTGAATTTTTTTTATTAATAACCATGTATTAAAAAAATATTTCGCAAATAACCGGGTTTCGGAAAAAATTACGCAAATAACCATGTTTCAGATGGCTCCACAAAGGAGGAGCCATCTCATTTGGCGCATGCACCTAGGGTTTTGCCCTAGGCGCCATCTCACTTGGCGCCTCCCTTGGCTTTTAGCCAAGTGAGATGGCGCATGCTCCTTAAAAAGGAGAGGAGGCGCCATCTCACTTGGCGCCTAGGGCAAAACTAGGGTTTTTTGCTGTTTTATAAATAATTCGTCCGTTTCTTTGAAATTTCTCACACTTTCTCGCACTGTATTTTTATTTTGTACTCCCTTATTTACGTAATGACGTCGCCTATGATTTTTAGCAGAGATGGTCACGTTATATTCTCCGCCACGAAACCTGCGATGAAAATGAAATTCTGGCACATTCACTCCATGGAGCGTCTGAAGCGGGAGTTGATGCGGTGGCTAGATGGAGACATCGCCGAGGGGGAAAAAATTTGAAGGATCCAGCGAAAACGAACAACAACCTCGCATGCGACAGGAAGACCTAATGTGTGGTTGGAGGAAGTCAAAACAGACAGTGATGTAATGCTGATGATGCATGGGTCAGATGAAATTGTGTTAACAGTTGTAATTTCCTAGATTGAATATCGTTAATCATTGTTGTACGCGAAAACCCTAATGTAATTTCCTATATTGAATTTCTTAAATTGTGTGAACAGTTTTATTAACGGAAAACCCATAATGTTTACAACACAAATATTGAAAAGATTTATTGTATTACAAAATTTATGTGGTCGAGCCAGACGCCCGATTCAGACAGTTTTTGCGATTGTGTCCGACCTGACGGCATAAACCACACTTTCTTTCCAACCTGTCAAGATCGTCCATTTCTGTTGTTATGCGCCTGCTTTTGGGACGACCCTTCTTGTTCCTTCGCATTTGGTCATTGTGCCAAACTATATCACCGTTGTATTCAGGCCAATAGTCCGGTTTTGCCACCAAAGGAAAGTTGTTGTTGTAAACAGTGAGCAACGTTTCAGATTTATAAACGTTTGAGAGAAGTTGAAGCGCGTCTTGATGGGTATGCGCACAAGCGGCAATGACATGAGAGCAAGGCATACGAAAAGCTTGAAACCTTCCACAATCGCACCATTGAGAAGGTAAAATGACCCTGTATTCTTGTCTTGCCAGGCCTTCATTGTGGTCAATTGTCTCTTTCACAATGAAGTTGTGGCTATGGCGGTCAAACCGTGTAACCATGTGAGTGTTGGCTTTAGCACTTTCAACCTTAATGTATTTCATACAGCTTTCACTCCATAGTTGTCCTGATTGCAAGACCGCATACCACATTTCACCTCTTTTGGCAAATAACGCAGCCATCCTAAAATACGTGGATTTCACCAAGGCAGTGATGGGGAGGTTTCGTATGCCCTTGAATACCCCATTCATTGATTCAATAAGATTTGTTGTCATATGCCCCCATTTTTTGCCACTGTCGTATGACCTAGTCCACTTTTCGACCGGTATATTGTCGATCCACGTACCGGCTTCTGGGTTAGACAAACGGATCTCGTTGCGGTAATATTTGAATGTGGGCTGTGTCAGTGCGTATCCCGCATTCATCACCGCTTTCCTCAATGTTTTGTCCTTGACCTCCCTCGAGAAATTCTGGACGATATGCCTGACGCAATAGACATGCGTAGAAGGAGGGTCATGCCAACCATTTGCCGGATTATTATAGGCACTTTCAATGGAGGCATGTCTGTCCGAGATCAAACAGAGATCTGGTTGAGGAGCCACGTGTGTACGAAGATTTTTCAGGAAAAAGCTCCAAGCACCACCGGTCTCCCCCTCGACAAGGGCAAACGCAACGGGGAAAATGTTATTGTTTCCATCTTGTGCAACTGCCATCAAAAGCGTGCCTTTGTACTTCCCATACAACCAAGTCCCGTCTATTTGTAGAATTGGTTTGCATGATGCAAACCCTGTGATGCACGGTTGAAATGCCCAAAAGACGCGACTGAATATTCCGTTGCCATGTAGTAGACTACCATCTTGGGCGTACGCTGGCAATGTTTCCAGAACATAAACACTACCTGGAGAATATGTCTTGAGTGCATTTAGGTAGCATGGAAGTTCTCGGTATGACTCCTCCCAGTTCCCGTACACCCTTTCAATCGCCTTAGTCTTTGCTAACCACGCCTTACGGTAAGACGGAGTGTAGTTAAAAACCGTGGTGATGTGGGAGATGATTGTTTTCACCTTCAAAGAAGGGTCGTTGCTGACCAGGGGTAGGATTTCTTGACAGATTAGATCATGGTTGAGTTTTCGGTGGTCTTGTGATTGAGTGGAACTTACACAAGTATGGGTAGTCATGGAACCTATGACCCAACAGTCACCCCTTAGTCTGTATGAAGCGGTCAGCTTGAACATACAGTCAGGGTGGACACACTTGATCTTGTACCTTTCCGGGTTTACACGATCCACCTTATAATCAACCGAGTTGAGCATGTGAAATTTTTTGATGGCCCTTATGCATTCCTCTCTATTACGAAACTTGTCCTTCTCTTTTAAATTTTCATCCGATTGCATATACGGTTGGAAAAACAAGTCCGTAGAAGGTTCATCTCCGCCCATGTTGAAGTTTGTCATGTGCGTAGGTGGTGTGTAGATTTTGTCGGTAGGAATACTTGGGATGCCATCATCGTCAGAATCGTCGTTCACCATTTCATCAAACTCTAACTCGTTATCTTCTTCTTCATCATCAACTGCATCCACCTCATCTTGCTCATTCTCCAAAGGATCAACCTCCTGTGTCACCGGAGGCTCTACCTCCTGTGTCACCGGAGGCTCTTGAAACAGAACGTACAACTCAATAGAGTCGTTTCCAGAATAGACATGGCTGGAAATCATGTTCTGGAAATCCTCGTCATCTTGAATTGCAACCTTATAAAAAATAACTTGGTTGTTTCCAAAAAAGACTGGACTCTGATAAAATATCTGGGATACCGGGCCTCGTTCAAGTTTGGCCTCCAATCTTTTCTTAAAGTACGAGAAATTTGCTTTCCCGTTTAAGAGAAATCGGACATTGTCGGTGTTTCTAAACAAAAACCCAACTGTGGGACACATGTATGTCTCACCGTTGAAATGTGCTTTGACAACAAATTATGGTGAAGAGGCCATTGTGTAGAATTGTTTTAGGTATGAAGGTGGGAATGTTTTGGGTTTATTGATTGTATGAAGGTATGAATGCTGGAATGTTTGAAGGTTAGATGACTGATTCGAAGGTTGGAAAATTTTACACTTTATGTGAATGAATGTTATGTTCAATGTAAGGCAAAAAATTTCAATTAAGTAAGTGATGCAACCCCCCAAGGCTCCAATAATATTACATGCATGGGCTTATGCAGCCACCTAGCCTGCCACCCATCAACTCCAATGGCCTTGCATGCAACAAGGAAAGGAATCCCAAAGGCTATCACGTAGCCTGAGCCAATGCTGTAAAACGTGACACCTCTTATTCGCCAAATGGGGTGGCGACACCATTCATTTTTGTACTATTTCGCCAAGTGAGATGGCGCCTCCCTTACTGTCCAATCGTGATACATGCATGGGCTTATGCTGCCACCTAGCCTGGCCCTATTCTGCACACATAAATGTTTTGTGTAAGACTCCACCCATCAACTCCAATGGCCTTGCATGCAACAAGGAAAGGAATCCCAAAGGCTGTCACGTAGCCTGAGCCAATGCTGTAAAACGTGACACCTCTTATTCGCCAAATGGGGTGGCGACACCATTCATTTTTGTACTATTTCGCCAAGTGAGATGGCGCCTCCCTTACTGTCCAATCGTGATACATGCATGGGCTTATGCTGCCACCTAGCCTGGCCCTATTCTGCACACATAAATGTTTTGTGTAAGACTCCACCCATCAACTCCAATGGCCTTGCATGCAACAAAGAAAGGAATCCCAAAGGCTGTCACGTAGCCTGAGCCAATGCTGTAAAACGTGACACCTCTTATTCGCCAAATGGGGTGGCGACACCATTCATTTTTGTACTATTTCGCCAAGTGAGATGGCGCCTCCCTTACTGTCCAATCGTGATACATGCATGGGCTTATGTTGCCACCTAGCCTGGCCCTATTCTGCACACATAAATGTTTTGTGTAAGACTCCACCCATCAACTCCAATGGCCTTGCATGCAACAAAGAAAGGAATCCCAAAGGCTGTCACGTAGCCTGAGCCAATGCTGTAAAACGTGACACCTCTTATTCGCCAAATAGGGTGGCGACACCATTCATTTTTGTACTATTTCGCCAAGTGAGATGGCGCCTCCCTTACTGTCCAATCGTGATACATGCATGGGCTTATGCTGCCACCTAGCCTGCAAGAGTGACACCTTACATTTTTTGTAAATGCATGCATGCATATGTGTAACACCCTAAGCATGCAAATGTGACACATCGCAGGCATGCAACCACTACATCACACTTATTTGACTATAAATACATACCTTATGAAACATCTCTCACACCCACACAACTCTCACTCTCTGCTACGAAATATTTCTTAAGTCTATCATACTCTCTATTTCTTCCTAAGTCTTTCATTCTCTCAAGCGTTCTGAACAATGGCCCTTCTAATAATGGGAGATACTCACAGAGGCACAAGGGAAAACATTGCTGCATTTGTAAGTCTCTTCTTTGGTTATACATTTTTCATACTTCAAATAACGTGTTGTTCATCTTAATCAATCTTACTCTTGTTTAATTATGATCTCAGGATACACAAAGATTCAGAATCCGTTCGCACAAATACCTTGCTCCCGACCCATTTATCGTCCCTTATCTGGAATATGCAGGTTTTGGACACGTGATAAAGATCTCCAACTGCACCATTGACTCCAAATTCATTCTTGCAATGTTGGAGAGGTGGAGACCGGAGACCCATACATTTCACCTACCAATAGGTGAATGTACCATCACTCTCGAAGATGTGTACATGCTACTGGGCCTCCCTATTGACGGTAAGGCGGTGAACGGGTCGGTTCAACAACCGAACTCACAGTGTGAAGAACTGTTGGGTAGGGACATGGTAGAAGGTGGTGGAGCAAGAGGGCAGGGAATACTACTCACTGACCTGAAACGACATTATGCAAGTATGGAATTAAATGAAAATTCCTCAGAGAATGACCGAGTAGTAAAAGCCCGAACGTATATTATGATACTTTTTGGTACATTTTTATTTCCCGAAAGTACGGGAAATAGTGTAAATTTCATGTACTCACATTTACTAACAAATTTTGATAAAACTAGAAAATTTAGTTGGGGTTCTGCAGTATTAGCCCACCTGTACAGTTCCTTGTGCAAAAACGCAGTCAAGGAAAAATGTACATTTTATGGGTGCGCATTTTTACTACAAGCCTGGGGTTGGTGGAGGATGGAGTCCTTAAACCCCATCAACAACAACACTTTTGGTTTCCCTTACGCAACAAAGTAAGTCATTAAGTTATAGCATTTATAACTATTCTTCTCTTTCCAAAATATATGCTAAAAATAACATGTTTCTCATTTCCTTTAGGTACTGCGTGAGGGGTATGGATTACGGCAAGAATCCCAGATTCAATGTCGCACTCTACCGGAATCTGTTGGATCACTTAGGCCCAGATGACGTACGTCGTAGCTTTTAACTTTTGTTCATTTTAATTATTTATACATTACTTTTGCGCTTACCTGATTTAAATTTTATCGCAGTTCGTCTGGAGACCATATTTGGGTTTGGACCATTCTCCAAATCCAGAGGATGCAGCAACTTGGACTGCAAAGACTGCACTCATTCGGTTCAACATTGTGGAGATGCACCACAGCGACCGTGTGAAGATGCAGTTCAGAATGATCCAGGAGATACCAAGTGATCCAATAGATTTATCCCCCTGGCATCTAAAAAGGGTCGACGCCCAGTGGAATCTTACCAACTGGAAAGACTTTGCTCCAGAATGGTGTAAAATGTGGCAAAGGCGTCACCGCTACATCTTGCAATCCTCGGTTTTCCTTACTCAAGGTAACATGAGACACACCGATCAATATATGTCGTGGTACAGGTCGGTTAGTAACCCAGATATGCACGTGTCTCATCCGAGGTACTTGGTTGACCCACGCACACAATGGGCACAACCCTCGATTCCCCACCAACAAACCCAAAATCCATCAACCTCAAACCAACCCCCAAGAAGAAACAGACCAACAAACACACAACCACATTCCCCACCACAACACAACTACAACCAAATGCCGTACTACCAACCACAATCACCGCCAAACTACCAATACCCGGAAATGCCTCAAACCCAACCACAATACCAACCCCAATACCAGCAAACCCACATACCCCATACACAATTTCAATCTTCCACATATCCCAATATGGCGCCCTCAACATCCAGCCATAGCCCTGATATGGGAATGTCAGAAGATTATGACCAACCCGACCAAACCTACCATCAACCACCATATCACCAAACAACCCAACATCCACAATACCAAACACCCCAAGATCCATTTCCTTTCTACCCCCCATACTCAGACGACCAATGCTACCGACCAACCATGGAACCCCACCCACCGCCAACACGACCAAACTTCGAGGGTATGGGTAACCGACTGTACCAGAGCGGATCTTCGAGATATGGAGATCTTACCGATTTTATGGATTCGGATCGCATTGACTTCGCTGGGCCATCGACCTTGCCGCAGCAGGAAACGAGACGGCACCCAGCAAGAGAAAGGCGGGGACGGGGATGCGGAACTGGGGGTCATTACCGGGTTCCTGGGGATCACTGATGTATCTTTTTTTTTCCCAGTATTTTTTTGTATCTATTTTTTTACTGTTCTTTAAATGTAAAACAGTTGAATGTAATTATTTTTTTTTAAATAAAAAATCCATTTTGTTTATCTCTGTCTAATACGCAACGCGCAGGAAAGAAAAAAATTTTTTTTTTTTGGACCTAATTTTGTACATAGGCGCCATCTCACTTGGCTTAGGGCTTGCCCTTTGCCCTTAGGCGCCAAGTGAGATGGCGCCTCCCTTAAAAAAAGAGGAGGATGCGCCAAATGAGATGGCTCCTCCTTTGTGGAGCCATCTCAAACATGGTTATTTGCGTAATTTTTTCCGAAACCCGGTTATTTGCGAAATATTTTTTTAATACATGGTGATTAATAAAAAAAATTCGCATTTTGAACAAAGGTTAAAGATGAAGTCAGGCTTGGACTGGGCTTTGGTCCTTTTGTTTTTGACACCCCTCTTTTTGCTGAATGCACCCCCTGGCCCAATTTCTTTATATTTTATATTTTTGTATTTTATTTCTCATTTCTGATATTTATTTTATATTTTCCAAACATAAAAATATCCAAAAATATTTTCATAAATTCTCACATCTATTTTTATTATTTTATTATTTTTTTAGACATAAAAATAATTTAATAGTATATACTTTTATTTATTGAAAACTTGAAAATAATATATAGAAACATTATACTTTTATTTTTATTCTTTATTTTATTTACACTCAAAAAATATTATTCTAAATATATTTTTGTCTTGTATATATTTTATTTTATTTTTATTGTACATAATTAATATAATTGATATATATATATATATATATATATATATATATATATATATATATATATATATATATATATATATATATATATATATATATATATATATATATATATATATATATATATATATATATATATATATATATATATATATATATATATATATATATATATTCATAAATACTTGAAAATAAAAAACATAGAAATATAATACTTTTATTTTTTTTATTATTTATACTTAAATAATACTTTTTTCTAAATATATTTTATTTTTTGTATATACATTATTTTATTTTATTGTATATAAATAATATAGTCAATATATTTTCATTCTTAAAAATTAGGGTTATACCCTTAATAAAAAAAAATAAAATAAAAATCTTTTTATTTCATTCTTTTTTGCATTAAATATTTTGTACATATATAAAAAAATAAACATAAACATTTTTGCATATTCATAATATTTTGTATATTTATTTAATTTGTTTATTTAAATATTATTCATTTATTATTTATGCCATTGATTCAATTTGGATGTAATAGTAAAATTAGGGTTTTAATTTCTTGCCAAATAATCCCCTATTCAAAAATTGTATCCCCCTCCCCATAATCAAATGTTGTAATAGTATAGATTATGTTACGCATTTATGCTTTCAATTATGCCATGATTAGAGACTAGGGTTTGTATGCAAAAAATCCAAAATCAACAAGTAGCTTGACCTAATACAAGACCTAAATGCATGAAAATGACAAACACAATGCACACTTGCACCCCTAAGGTTTCATCTACTTGTTGCCTTTTAAAATGGCCATGTTATGCATGTTGAGTGTCTTTGGCAAAATAAAAACAAAACAAAAGATCATAGTCCCTCGATGACGCTATCTTGGTTGCCTATACAAAGTCCCTCAAAAAATTACTAAAGATACTTGGCAATATTGCTATCATGGTCAATACGATGACCCGCGCCTGTCCCGTTTAACATCCAAATACAAGGTTGTTTACCAAATACAATGGTAAAATAACAATGTAAAAGGGTTTAAAATGTGTAGGAAAGATCTTTGAGTAGATAGGGTAGATGATCTTAGTTACTTGAACAAAACTTGCAAACATCCTTGCTATTTTAAAAAACACAACACAATTTCAAAACATTTCCCAAAATAAACTTTTAAACATTGAACATTTTTCAAAAGACAAAACACCTTTGTATACATTCTGTGATCGGTGGAAATAGAACTGACTGTTTGGAATGCTGGTTCGCGAAATGTCGCGGTAAGCAAGAGTCGCCACCGTCTTTTATTTGCTCCAACAAGGAAAGGACAAAAGCACAACAAAATTCCTTTTCGAGATGTTTCTCGGTTCGTGAGGTAGATTATAGAAAGGGAAGGTGTTAGCACCCTTTCTATCCGTGGTTATCCACGGGCTCTTAGGTACTTGCTCACTATGTTTTCAAAAGGTTTTGCTTTTCTTATGTTTGTCGGTTTTGAAAAGAGTTTTGTTTGAAAACTTCGTTTTGACTCTTGTATCTGTCCTCAAGAGTGTATGAAGTGTTTGTTTGAAAACTTTTTTCAGAAAAGTGTAAGTGCGAAAAGTATTTTTGTTTTGAAAGAGCAAGTATCTAAGAACCTCTACCTACTCAAAAGAAATTAAGTTGTGTAAATGTCCTTTAGACAGTACTATCCCACTATTGAGAAGTAGGTAGCACCGTCGTTGGAGTTTCGGGTCAATTCGATTATAGGGACATGTGGTCACCAAAGCAATAGTAGGACGCCTTAGCGGTAACCCTAATGTCTTAGATCATTTTTTATCGAGACAACCGTTTCGAGGCAACTGGATCTTTAGACAGGAGGGCGACCTCTAAAACACCGTATACTCAATGACCACGTCGAGGCAACCAAGTGAGGCGTACCCTAGAAGTGGCATGTGCGAGTGTGTCAGGATTCAGTTTAAGATTATCTTTGCACATGTTATTGTGAGCTACGGGTTGATTTTATTTTGAGAACAAGTCTTGTCATGCATAGCAGTTAATAATTGCGGAAAGTAAATCTACATTATTACAAGGCGTCGGGTATTTACATCGCCAAAAACAAACCCTTGGAAAATAAATGCGAGAAAATAAAGAAAGCGATAAAAAGTCCTAATTGTGCTATTACATCCTCGGAGCAATTGCATAAATATGATAAAAAATAATATGCGCGAAATAAGAATTGAATCGGAAAAGTCCTTAGGGTTTTGACCCTTTTTGAGAAAAGAAGAAGTTTTGGAATTTAATGAGTCAAATTAAATTAAACCTAAAACTAATTAATTAATTAAAAAAGAAATATTTTTTAAGTTTTTTATGTTTTAAGGAAAATAAAATAAAAGGAATTAAAAGTCGTCAAAAACCTAATTCTACATGGATTTAATTTATTTGCAAAAAATTCAAAGTTAACCTAATTAAAACTAAGTTAGTTAATTATATTAGAATTTATTTACAAAAATAATAAATTAAAGGTGAAATTAATAATAATAAAAATATTATATATTTTTTAGTTTTCTGAATTTTTATTGTGAAAAATTAATTTGGTTAATTTTAGTGATAATAATAATAATACTTAATAAAATAGTTAAATAAATGAAATAGAAAATATAAAGAGAAAAAAGAAACCAGAGGGGTGCTGGCCCATTAGGAGGTAAAGAAGCAATGTCCAGCCCACTAATCTCAAGCCTGTTTGACTTTCTTTGATTGTCCATGGTACGTGTTGACTGGGAGCATGGTGGTATTCCAATCATGACCATTGGATTTGAGCCTTAGACACAAGGCGCTTGGATGTCTGGAGGTACATGGTGTTTATCCTTTGGAAGCCTGCATATGATCATGTTAAGCAAAATAATATAAGCGTTTTGGGGGGACCTGAGATTCGAACCCAGGTCCCAATGACTAATACTCCAACGCCTTGGCCATCTGAGCTGGAACGCGCATCTGATAATATAATAACAAGTAAATATAATATATGTAAATCAATTCATATGGTGTAAAAACAAAAACGCGCGCGCCTTTTCAAACAAACCAACCACGTATCAACACGCCCTCGTCTTCTTCGTTGTACCTGTAAAAACAAAATCAAATAGCGGGGGTTTTTAACCCCCAAAAACTGCAGCGGCGAAAAATAGCGATTAGCCCTAGGATTTACATAAATGTTTCGCGAGGGTTCCAATGTGTTCGTCTGGTCTCAACGAGTTCAATCATGGGTCTCACAAGGCTTAATTTTTCTTATACTGCAAAGCCCCTATTTGAAAGCTTATGAACCCTAGAATTCGTCAATGGCAATTTGTGATTCTGTGCATTATAATTCAATTAAACCATGCCAATAGCTTCATGTGATCTCTAGCAACACAAAACAAACAAGAAATCATGTCAAATGCTTATGAATCATGAGTTACGATTATGAAAAAAAGGTGACAAACCATGCGACTGTAAGTGATGATTTCTTGAGATTTAGCGCTTGGTTTTGATTGCAAAACGTCCCTGGGAACCCCTGCAATAGATTAGAATCAATAAAAGTTCTTGAATCGTCCTGGAATATAGAAATCAGTTTTCAAGTTTTCTTGGAAAATTCCAATATGGCTATGGCTTTGTTTGCAGCTTGTTCACGTGTGCATGATTAGGGTTGGCTTATGTATATATATGAGACTGAAATTAGGTCAAATCTTTGAGCAAAAATCCATGGAATGATGATTTGAATATTTGATTGGAAATCATATATTTTTGAATCTCCATGATTGGAAAAAGTTGCCAAATTTGTATTTTTTGTATCTTTGACTTTGTGCACGAATTTGCCAGCCTTTTTAGGTCATTCTTGCTTCATAAAAAGATTGAAAAACCATATCTTTATATTTTCCTACAATTTAAATTAATTAAATGAATTAATATTGATTAAAAATCCAATTAATTAATAAAAATAAGAAAATAAATTCAATTAAGCTTGATGGGTCGTGCATAAGTCATGGATAAAGTTTCAAGTAAGAAATTTGAGGCCCATTAGCAAACACAAGGAGTTTTGAGCAAAGTTGACTTTTGCAAATTCATGAAAATTTCCCAACTTCTCCAATGCATATCTTGCTCAATTTTGATCATATAAACATGTTCTTTGACATTTTGGAAAGGTCTTGAAGTCCTCTAACCAATGCCTTTGGTCCCATGTCATTTGGATTTACCAATCTCAAGTTATGGTCTTTGACTTAAAGTGCACTTTTGTTGACTTTTGAATTTGACCTATAATGTAGAAATTGATAACTTTTTGTGAGAGCATTTATTGGACTTGGAATGTGAAGATGGATTGTAGGAAATGTCATCCCCTTCAAAATGAGCATTGGATGGGATTTTTCTGATGAACCATGAAAAAGTTATGCCCTGGTCAAGATACAGTTGACTTTTCTACCGTACAAAAATAGTAACTTTTTGCATCTTGATGATTTTTGAGCCATTCTTGTGGAATCATGATCAAGATTTGATCAAATGATGATTGTGGATTCAAAATAAGATGTTGACCAAAAATTCTGACTTTTGACTGCAAAATGACCATTTTGCCCCTGTAGTTGACTGTAAAGCAAATAGGGCTTTTGACTGTGCAAATTGACATTGTGAGTCTTGAAACTTGGCATGTAGATGCTTGAGAATGTATATAGGCATATGAGACTTGATTGAACCATTGAAAACCTCAAATTCCTTGAAAGAACCAAAACCCTAATTTCAGTTGTCTTAGGAGATGGTTTGACTGTCTAATCCTTGAGCAGTTTTGATCAATTTGAAGATTATTTTTGTCAAATCTTGAGGAATATGGGAGGGCAAATTTTGGGGTACAACAGTTTCCCCTGTTCAATTTTCTTAGACCTGAGGATATAGATTGGCTTTCGAGCCTTTCGTGATCCGAAGGTGGAAGATGATTGAACACAAAAGTGCCCAGAAATTTGCACTCGCATGGTGTAGTATCAGCAATGTGATGTCGGGAATGGGCTTACAGATTCCATTTGGAGAGATGATGGATAGGAGGATGGGCTTATAGATGCCACCTGGAAATGTGACAGAATCTTGTCGGGGATGGGCTTACAGATGCCATCTGGAAATGTAATGGGTAGTTGTGTCTTCGTTGACGGGTTGTCTCCATTGACGGGTTTGGTGTCAGAAAAATCTTTAGGAATCAATTTAACTGGACCAGAGGAGGTTTTTGATAATGATGAAGGAATCTGAGACGATTACTACTCCAAATAGATGATGAAGGAATCTGTGACGATTACTACCTCAGCAGGATGATGAAGGAATCTAGGACGATTACTACCTCAGCAGGATGATGAAGGAATCTGGGACGATTACTACCTCAGCAGGATGATGAAGGAATCTGGGACGATTACTACCTCAACAGGATGATGAAGGAATCTAGGACGATTACTACCTCAGCAGGATGATGAAGGAATCTGGGACGATTACTACTCAGCAGGATGATGAAGGAATCTGGGACGATTACTACCTCAGCAGGATGATGAAGGAATCTAGGACAATTACTACCTCAGCAGGATGATGAAGGAATCTGGGACGATTACTACCTCAGCAGGATGATGAAGGAATCTGGGACGATTACTACCTCAGCAGGATGATGAAGGAATCTGGGACGATTACTACCTCAGCAAGATGATGAAGGAATCTGGGACGATTACTACCTCAGCAGGATGATGAAGGAATCTAGGACGATTACTACCTCAGCAGGATGGTGAAGGAACCTTGATGACTTCTACCTCAACGAGATGATGAAGGAATCTTAACGACTTCTACCTCAATGGGACGATGAAGGAATCTTGGACGATTACTACCTCAGCAGGAATGGTGAAGGAATCTTGGACGCTTACTACCTCAGGAGGAATGGTGAAGGAATCTTGGACGATTACTACCTCAGCCGGATGATGAAGGAATCTTTGACGACTGCTACTCCAAAAGGTAATGACTTTTATCTGTTGATCGATCTTTCCTGAAAAGATAAAGAGTTAGTTGTATGCAATGTCATGATGTATGAGATGCATGATGTCATGATGTTCTCCAGAATAAATGGGGTCGTGTCGTATACACTTTATCATGTATGTAAATAGGAGGTATGAGATGTGAAATGTTTATGAATGTATTCGTCCAGGAAAATAAATCCTTGACGAGTGTCGGGGAGCTTGTTAAATCCTAGGCTGATGTTGAAGAGTCTGGTTGAATTCTTCGTTTCCACTGGGGATGATGCACGAAGATGATTGCAGGAATAAACCTGTAGGAGAAGATGACTCCGTTGGGGAATAAACCTGGTGAAGAGATTACTCTGCGGGGAATTACTTTGTGGGGAAGAGATGTTCTGCTGAGATTTTAACGATAACTCCGCTGGGGATTCCGTTGATAAGCTTTGTTGGGGATTTCGATGATGAACTCCGCTTGGAGGTAGAAAGAACTTCGCTGGGGATGATCTTTTCGTTGCAACATGCTGAGGATAACCCAGTTAGACTCTGATGAGGGTAACCTCTGAATATAGCTGGGAGAGGTATTTGTACTCTGCAGGGAATAAGCTTCCAGAATCTACTGGGGAGATGATCCAACTCTGGCGGGGAAGCTTTTCAGACTGTGCTGGGAAATGGTTCCACTGAGGGTATCTTGTATTCCGCCGGGGAACATTCTTATATTTCTGTCGAGGAATATTAAGAACGCCAGGGATGCTTGTTGAGGAATGTCTGTATACTCCGTTGGGGAATATTAAGACTTGCTGGGGATATCCAACTTTCTCAGGACTGATGGTAGACCAACTCTGCTTGGGGTAGAGTATTGCTGACTCCTTCGTGGTTGCAAGTCTCAGTGGGGAGAGCTTCCATTACTGTCTTACTCTGTGGGGAGTAAGGGTATCTTGGTCATACTCTTCAATTGAATCTACCTTGTACCTGGAGGACAAAGCAGCTTGTACAGTTCAGACAATTCTTATTGCCCCTGTTTCTATGGGAGAAGGTGCCTGTGGAGGTGTTTGATAACTGCCGATGGACAAATCTTCTTCTGGTAGGCAAGTGACGAGATGACGGGACATAGTCGTACGCTTTGATCCCTAATTTTTACCTGGATCGCCCTTTCGGGTTTTCAGTCCACCGGGATACCCATTTTTGCCCAAGCCGCCTTTTCAGGTTTTCGACTTGCCGGGTGTACAGATTTTTTTCATTTTCATCCCTTATTTTTGCCCGAACCCTTTTGGTTCGCCGGGAAGCCCTTGTTTTTGCCTAGGCCAGTCGACCTAGCGGGTCTTTGATTATGCGTAGTATTTTCTGACTATGTCCACGTTCTCAGAGCGCAGGGAGTTGTCACTGTCAGTAGTGTTGTGTTGCCATACTACCAGAAGATGTTCGTTTGATCATACAAGATCTGTTGCTGGAATTCATGTCCAACGCCCCAAGTGATTCAGACAGAGATCTGCCCCTGTCTATTTGGCATCTTTGAGAGACTCCTTGCACCTTGACCGGACTGCCCTAGATGATGGACCATGCTCATGTCGTGCCCCTGGATTGGAAGTGTTTTTCCAATTGATGTGATCCTTTTATTGAGAAGGTTTTTTTTGTTCACAAGATATTCATCGTGCAAATTTCTCTGCTGTTCGAACAAATAGTCATATGCAAACAATGTTATTTTAAGAATGCAAAGCTTATGTCTGTCTTGAATTTTTTTGAAAATGCATTTTTTAATAAAGCAAGTGAATTTTGTAAAATGTGATGTCAACTCAGGATTTTACAGCAAGCCCTACAGGAGTCAGGATACCTTTTGTAACAGTATGCTTTCGAACTAACCCATGCTTCAGCTAGGACATTTAAGGGTTGTAACATGGACTGGTTCACGGTTTAAGAAACAAAGGATAAAGGCTCAAAATTTATTTGTACCCACCCGTTCTTCGTGATGTTCTTCAATCCTAAACTCAGCTAATCGTGCATTAGATCTTGTTTGAGTCTTGGCTCTGATATACCAGTGATGGTTCGGATACTGATAGTTTATTTTGACCAGGCAATCATTTCTTTTTGTTGAGGGTTTGTAGGACCTCTTTCTTTTTTATTTCGTTATCCCTTTTTTTGCCTGGACTGTTTCTTTAGTGATTACAGTCAGCGGGATGCCCCAGTTTTGTAAGTCTCCTTCATAGGTTTTGACTTAATGGGCTTTTATTTCTGAGATATAATGACTTCCTGTCCTTACGATTATTCGGAACCATCACCGTCTTTTGTTTCGGAAGGACTTCTTTGCTGCCATTCATTGTGCACCTGGATCAACTGAGAGAACTACCCTGCCCCAGGTTATGATTAAGGGTTTTAATTTATGAAAAGAAAAACTCCAACTTCTTTGGCTCAAAGGGGTTGACTAGGGATTATCTTCCTTATAACTCCGCTGTTTAGGATTTGAAACAATGCTTGTACCTCATCAGCAGGGTCTGTTCAAAAGCATACTGTAAGGATCGTGGTATCGTTTTCGTCATCCTCCCTGAAAAGGCTTGGAATTTTCTAATCGAGAGTTGAACATCAAAAAATGAAAGCAATTTTAAGCATAGTGAACACAATTACTTCAAAACACACACGTGTAATGCATTAATGAAATAAGAGAGTTTGACATGATAATTGTTTGGATAAGCAAAGAAAAATTACAACTTGAAAATTCAAATGAACAAAAGACATTCTAAATGATTTGGTGTAGGATCAGTGATCAAACTTGATCTCCTTGGCATCAATCAAGTCTTGGATCTTGTTCTTCAAACTCCAACAATCGTCGGTATCATGTCCAGGACTGTCAGAATGGTAGGCACATCTCACACTCGGGTTATACTTGGAAGAGAAAGTATCAGGATTTTGAGGAGGATCCTTTAGTGTGACCAGTTTCGCCTTCAACAATTGTTGCAACGCCTGAGACAAAGGAATGTTGATGTCAGTATACTGCCTATCTTGATATCTTACCCTACGCCTATTGCTCTGTCTTTGTTGAACAGGCATGGGATCGGAGATCTGGGTTGCCCCTACATGTTGATCATGACGACTCTTTTTACCATGTACAACATTGGACTCCTTTTTTCCATTGTGGGGCTTTTTATGAGCATTAGAAGGTGTAGCTTCTTGAATCTTCCCGTTTTTTATGCCAGCTTCAATTCTTTCACCAGTCAAGATAAGGTCTGTAAACCCGGCTGAAGAATTTCCAATTAAATGGTTGAATAATGGACCAGACAGGGTCCCCAGAAACATATCAACCAGCTCACGATCAGTCAAAGGTGGCTGCACCCTTCCAGCCAGGTCTCTCCACTTTTGGGCGTACTCTTTAAATCCTTCACCCGTCCTTAGTGACATACCCTGGAGTTGGGTACGCGTAGGAGCAAGGTCGGAATTATACTGATACTGCTTATAGAATGCAGTAGCCAAATCTTCCCAGTTGCGGATACTGGCCCCATTCAGCTGATAGAACAATTCGAGTTGAGTCCCTGAAAGACTGTCCTGAAAGAAATGGATCCACAAATTCTTGTCAGCAGTGTAAGGTTGGATTTTCCTTACATACGACCAGAGGTGCAGCTTAGGACAGGAAGCTCCGTCATATTTGGCAAAGGCAGGTGCCTTGAATTTATGTGGAATCACCACCCCAGAGGATAAGCCTAGGTCTCTAAGGTCCAACCCGGGCACGTTCTGTATCTCCATAGCACTTAAGCGGTCCTCCAATTGTTTGTACTTATCCTCAGCAGGAGGGTACTGTTCTTCATCATAATCTGTCTCGTTCTCGGAGACCACGGGACTAGGAACCCTTCTCTCTTGTGGACTGTCTTTTCCTACAGATGAGGTAGTCAGATCAACCTCATTCTGAAGGCCATTCCCAAATCTGCGTCTAGTGTTGAACAAGACGGTCCTCTTCTTCTTCTTCTTCCTCTCTTTCAGAATCAGAGTCTTTAAATCCTGTTGACCCTGGGCTAGGCTCATAACCAACTCTTGGAACTGGGCATTCTAGGCCTGGAGGGCCTTGATAGCTTGTTCAGCAGTAGGTTCAGAAGACATGATGATTGCTGAAATAAACAGCAAAGAAGATAAGTGACCTGTAATGGTACCTGTAATGCAATGATATGTATGATATGCATGCAATGTTTTCAAGGATCTCGTGGGGTAAACAAAGAAACTTGTTAGAGTTTGAATTTGGTAGCTTGATTGAAGGAACTTCATGTTGTTGAGAGTCCTTCTTCAAGAGTCAAAGCTCACCATATCGAGTGGGTCATAGCCCTTGACTCAAGTTATCTTGCTTTGATCTCCAAACCACTTTGGCTAGAGGAAAATAAATCCCCTTTGCCCCTTGCTAGACATTTGGCTCATTATGACCTGCATCACAAACCCTTGAGATCCTTGAAATGAGTTAGTCCTTATGCAGGATGCATGTAATGGTATGATGTTATGATGTTATGATAAAGGCACACCACAAGTATTCACAGAAGGCAAATATGGCAAAAGCACACAAGTCACACAAGACAACCCTGAGAGTTTAGGCCAGCATGAAGTTTAGGTACTACCCTCTTTCAGTTTCAGTTGGTCAAGACCTGTCCTAAAAATAGTAACCGGGTTCTAGAGGATCTCAATATCACTGACTACCCTCAATCGGTCATAACTCCATCTTCGCAACCTTTTCTTGCAACCGGAACCATCGCGAGGGTTTAGCCTTAATGAGTGTAGCATGCTGCTACTGTTCTATGGCCAAGTTGGTCAATTTAAGGTGCTAAGGTCAGTTGGTGCTTAATGACTCCTCAGAAGACCCATATTCTCCTCGTTCCAACACAAGGGATATCGGTACAGACCAAGGTGTCACACCAACGTAGCTACTGCTTCACCCGTGTCGGTCTACGCCGGACAGGTCCCTCACAGTTTATTGCTACCTAAAGGGTATTCCCCAGATCCGGGTTAGGATCTATGAAACTCCGATGCAAGCCCACAATATTAAAGCAAACAAGGCATACAATTGAAAACATGGGTGATCTAATCCTAAGGTACACCTCACTTATAAAATATTTCCCCAGCAGAGTCGCCAGTTCTATGATCGGTGGAAATAGAACTGACTGTTTGGAATGCTGGTTCGCGAAATGTCGCGGTAAGCAAGAGCCGCCACCGTATTTTATTTTCTCCAACAAGGAAAGGACAAAAGCACAGCAAAATTCCTTTTCGAGATGTTTCTCGGTTCGGGAGGTAGATTATAGAAAGGGAAGGTGTTAGCACCCTTTCTATCTGTGGTTATCCACGGGCTCTTAGGTACTTGCTCACTATGTTTTCAAAAGGTTTTGCTTTTCTTATGTTTGTGGGTTTTGAAAAGAGTTTTGTTTGAAAACTTCGTTTTGACTCTTGTATCTGTCCTCAAGAGTGTATGAAGTGTTTGTTTGAAAACTTTTGTCAGAAAAGTGTAAGTGCGAAAAGTATTTTTGTTTTGAAAGAGCAAGTATCTAAAAACCTCTAGCTACTCAAAAGAAATTAAGCTGTGTAAATGTCCTTTAGACAGTACTATCCCACTATTGAGAAGTAGGTAGCACCGTCGTTGGAGTTTCGGGTCAATTCGATTATAGGGACATGTGGTCACCAAAGCAATAGTAGGACGCCTTAGCGGTAACCCTAATGTCTTAGATCATTTTTTATCGAGGCAACCGTTTCGAGGCAACTGGATCTTTAGACAGGAGGGCGACCTCTAAAACACCCTATACTCAATGACCACGTCGAGGCAACCAAGTGAGGCGTACCCTAGAAGTGACATGTGCGAGTGTGTCAGGATTCAGTTTAAGATTATCTTTGCACATGTTATTGTGAGCTACGGGTTGATTTTATTTTGAGAACAAGTCTTGTCATGCATAGCAGTTAATAATTGCGGAAAGTAAATCTACACTATTACAAGGCGTCGGGTATTTACATCGCCAAAAACAAACCCTTGGAAAATAAATGCGAGAAAATAAAGAAAGCGATAAAAAGTCCTAATTGTGCTATTACATCCTCGGAGCAATTACATAAATATGATCAAAAATAATATGTGCGAAATAAGAATTGAATCGGAAAAGTCCTTAGGGTTTTGACCCTTTTTGAGAAAAGAAGAAGTTTTGGAATTTAATGAGTCAAATTAAATTAAACCTAAAACTAATTAATTAATTAAAAAAGAAACATTTTTTAAGTTTTTTATGTTTTAAGGAAAATATAATAAAAGGAATTAAAAGTCGTCAAAAACCTAATTCTACATGGATTTAATTTATTTGCAAAAAATTCAAAGTTAACCTAATTAAAACTAAGTCAGTTAATTATATTAGAATTTATTTACAAAAATAATAAATTAAAGGTGAAATTAATAATAATAAAAATATTATATATTTTTTAGTTTTCTGAATTTTTATTGTGAAAAATTAATTTGGTTAATTTTAGTGATAATAATAATAATACTTAATAAAATAGTTAAATAAATGAAATAGAAAATATAAAGAGAAAAAAGAAACCAGAGGGGTGCTGGCCCATTAGGAGGTAAAGAAGCAATTTCCAGCCCACTAATCTCAAGCCTGTTTGACTTTCTTTGATTGTCCATGGTACGTGTTGACTGGGAGCATGGTGGTCTTCCAATCCTGACCATTGGATTTGAGCCTTAGACACATGGCGCTTGGATGTCTGGAGGTACATGGTGTTTATCCTTTGGAAGCCTGCATATGATCATGTTAAGCAAAATAATATAAGCGTTTTGGGGGGACCTGGGATTCGAACCCAGGTCCCAATGACTAATACTCCAACGCCTTGGCAATCTGAGCTGGAACGCGCATCTGATAATATAATAACAAGTAAATATAATATATGTAAATCAATTCATATGCTGTAAAAACAAAAACGCGCGCGCCTTTTCAAACGAACCAACCACGTATCAACACGCCCTCGTCTTCTTCGCTGTACCTGTAAAAACAAAATCAAATAGCGTGGGTTTTTAACCCCCACAAACTGCAGCGGCGAAAAATAGCGATTAGCCCTAGGATTTACATAAATGTTTCGCGAGGGTTCCAATGTGTTCGTCTGGTCTTAACGAGTTCAATCATGGGTCTCACAAGGCTTAATTTTTCTTATACTGCAAAGCCCCAATTTGAAAGCTTATGAACCCTAGAATTCGTCAATGGCAATTTGTGATTCTGTGCATTATAATTCAATTAAACCATGCCAATAGCTTCATGTGATCTCTAGCAACACAAAACAAACAAGAAATCATGTCAAATGCTTATGAATCATGAGTTACGATTATGAAAAAAAGGTGACAAACCGTGCGACTGTAAGTGATGATTTCTTGAGCTTTGGCGCTTGGTTTTGATTGCAAAACGTCCCTGGGAACCCCTGCAATAGATTAGAATCAATAAAAGTTCTTGAATCGTCCTAGAATATAGAAATCAGTTTTCAAGTTTTCTTGGAAAATTCCAATATGGCTATGGCTTTGTTTGCAGCTTGTTCACGTGTGCATGATTAGGGTTGGCTTATGTATATATAGGAGACTGAAATTAGGTCAAATCTTTGAGCAAAAATCCATGGAATGATGATTTGAATATTTGATTGGAAATCATATATTTTTGAATCATCATGATTGGAAAAAGTTGCCAAATTTGGATGTTTTGTATCTTTGACTTTGTGCACGAATTTGCCAGCCTTTTTAGGTCATTCTTGCTTCATAAAAAGATTGAAAAACCATATCTTTATATTTTCCTACAATTTAAATTAATTAAATGAATTAATATTGATTAAAAATCCAATTAATTAATAAAAATAAGAAAATAAATTCAATTAAGCTTGATGGGTCGTGCATAAGTCATGGATAAAGTTTCAAGAAGAAATTTGAGGCCCATTATAAAAAACAAGGTGTTTTGAGGAAAGTTGACTTTTGCAAATTCATGAAAATTTCCCAACTTCTCCAATGCATATCTTGCTCAATTTTGATCATATAAACATGTTCTTTGACATTTTGGAAAGGTCTTGAAGTACTCTAACCAATGCCTTTGGTCCCATGTCATTTGGATTTACCAATCTCAAGTTATGGTCTTTGACTTAAAGTGCACTTTTGTTGACTTTTGAATTTGACCTATAATGTAGAAATTGATAACTTTTGGTGAGAGCATTTATTGGACTTGGAATGTGAAGATGGATTGTAGGAAATGTCATCCCCTTCAAAATGAGCATTGGATGGGATTTTTCTGATGAACCATGAAAAAGTTATGCCCTGGTCAAGATACAGTTGACTTTTCTACCGTCCAAAAATAGTAACTTTTTGCATCTTGATGATTTTTGAGCCATTCTTGTGGAATCATGATCAAGATTTGATCAAATGATGATTGTGGACTCAAAATAAGATGTTGACCAAAAATTCTGACTTTTGACTGCAAAATGACCATTTTGCCCCTGCAGTTGACTGTAAAGCAAATAGGGCTTTTGACTGTGCAAATTGACATTGTGAGTCTTGAAACTTGGCATGTAGATGCTTGAGAATGTATATAGGCATATGAGACTTGATTGAACCATTGAAAACCTTAAATTCCTTGAAAGAACCAAAACCCTAATTTCAGCTGTCTTAGGAGATGGTTTGACTGTCTAATCCTTGAGTAGTTTTGATCAATTTGAAGATTATTTTTGTCAAATCTTGAGGAATATGGGAGGGCAAATTTTGGGGTACAACACATTCAAACAAGAATCATTAGAAAGGTTGCCACAACGATGGCCTCTTTTCAAAACCTTTTCAAAAGATACACACAAAGCACCATTTCAAACAATTGAAAAGCAAAAGCAAGTGATCTAAACAAGTAACTAAGAGCCCATGGATAACCATGGATGAAAAGGGTTCTTGCACCTTCCCTTTTCATAATCTACTCCCCGAACCCAAGAAAACATCTCAAAGGTCTTTCCTGTGCTTTTTGACCTTTCCTTTGGATAAAATAAAAAGTCGCTGACGACTCTTGCTAAACCGAAACATTTGCGAACGCAAAACGCAAAATCCCAAATCAGTTCTCCCACCGTATCACAGATGTTATACGAAGCTACCATTACCGTCAGCTATATCTTACATCCATATGTCATTTACAAAACATCATAACATATGCATATGAAATGCATAAGGCACTCTCATTTATTTTGAGAACATCATTACGCAATGCATCACATACATCATGACATTGCATCAAACTAACTTTGTTTCTTCCATGTTAGTCCGCAAATAGACGAATATCATCATTAATTTTCAAATAGGTCAGAGATTAATTCCCGAAACAATATGAGGCAACTATCTATATGACCAGATGATATGAATTCACGAAACATGACATGTTTACCAACAAAAGCGGGTCAGAGATTAATTCTTGAAACAAGACGGGGCAACTATCTATGTGACCAGGCGAAGACTAATTCCCGAAATAGGACGGGGCAACTATCTATATGACAAGGAAAAGATTAATTCCTGAAATAGGACGGGGCAACTATCTATATGATCAGGTGGTATGAATTCCCGAAACAGGACAAGTTTACCATTAAAAACGGATTGTAGATCAATTCCTAAAACAGGACGGGGAGACTATCTGCATGATCAAAGCATCTCCCTTCAGAGACTAAATTCTGAAAAGCATCTCCTTCAGGGCCTTTGTTCTGAAAAGCATATTTCTTCGGAAATTTTCATTCCATTAGATTAAGTTGAGCATAGACTCATTATGGTACTCCTATTAACAATTACTTTGAATTGCGTCTTTAATCCCATCTTTGAAGACACTCTATCACCTCTTTGAATGGTATATTTAAGCCCATTCAAGCAGTATAATCAACCAATAGTGTTGCTTCGTGCACATGTGAGTACAAATTTTTGGGCACTTATAAAATTCTCTTCCACCTTCAGATCACGAATAGCAGATATGTTAATCTAACTCTTCAGGTTTAAGAAGATTCAACAGGGGAGGCTGTTGTACCCCAAAACTTTCCCTCCCATTTTCTTCATGACATCTCCTCATGCTCCTAGGGTTTTCAATTGCTCAAGGCTACTCAATTATTGATCAGACAAATATTCCTCCTAAGTAATGGTCTACAATTAGGGTTTTGGTTTTCTTAGAGCAAATTAGACTTATAATGCCTCAATTGGATTCATGGTTTCTCATATGTCTCAAGGAATGCTCATGCCAAATTTCAATCCTTGCGTCACAAGTTTGCCCAGTCAATTGCTCAGATGACTAAAAATTAACTATATTGGGCAAAAAGTCAATTATGGTCAACATACAGTCAAACTTCAAGATTTTTAGCCAACATCAAGATTTTGAAGTCATATTCATCATTTGATCAAGGGTTGATCATGATTCATCAATAAAACTAAAGATTCATCAAAAGTAAAAAATTACTAAATTAGGGTTTTCTTATAGAGAAGTCAACTGAACTTTGACCAAGCACAACTTTCACATGCTTCATCAGATTTTTCTCAACGAAAGCTCATTTTTAAGGAAATTCAATTCTCTACAACTTTTCTCTCTCTAAGCTCAAGTCAAAAAAATGCTTCATTTGTAAGATATGGGCCAAAACATTATAGGTCATTTCAAAAATCAACAAAAAGACACTTTTGGTCAAAGAAATTTACATCAAGATAAAGTATTCAAATGTAAAAATGATTAAAATAGAGATTGTAGAGGACATATTGAGCTTTCGAAAAAGTCCAAGATCACCTTCAAATGATAAAAACTGAGAGAGTTATAATTGGTGCAAGTTGGGAAATTTTGAGCAAATGCATGAAACCAAAAGTGATCAAACTTGAATTTTTGGGTTTTTGGGCTTGTGTTTCAAGGTCCAAGCGTGTTATATACTTCATAGTGAACCTCAAAACTTATTTATACACCCTTTTGGTTTTCATTTTATTTATTTTGTTTTTTATTAATTTAAATTCAAAATTAAATAAGATAAAGTCAAGGCATTTCTTGCAAGGTCCAAGCCCACAATATTTTGACCTAATTCAAGCATTATATATCCTCTTCATTCAGACATAACATCACAAGAAACCCTTGCAACAAGAAGCCTCTCCAAAATTCCAAAAAATATAAAAAACTAAGGCAAAGTGAAACCCTATCTTGCAGCCTCCCTCTAGGTCAAAAACTTGTTCCATTCACTTCCAGAAACACTATAAGGTAAGGTTGGATCATTTGTGATGATCCCAAGAGTATTAAACAAGCATACATGCCGCACCGGTTTTCCATTCTTGTATGAATTTGAATTTTCGTTTTCTTTGTGTTTTAACACATACTAACTCCGCTAACATGCTTCTAAGATGCCAATATGCAGGAAAAACCCATTGTGTGAGCCCCATGATGGCTGAACTGTGAAATACCATGTTCATATTATTTCATGATATTTTTTCCATATCTCACAATACAACGTGAATCAACCAAAAATAATACTTCCATTAGATTCACAAGGCCAGAATTAGGGGGGCAGGGTCCCTGGAAATCATTAATATCCTTTTATTTTGTAGGTTTCAAAAAAGCACCTCACTGGAGAAGACGACCGAAGCTAGGGCTCCAGCGCCTCTCCGGTCCACTTTTATAATATATTGATTTGTTTCTATTTGGTACATGGATGAGGGCATAGTACCGCTGGTCAAGGTGTTGGTTTGTGAGCGTAGGGGCATGGGTTCGATCCTTGCGCTTCATAATATTTTTTCTATTATTTTCCAATCTTTGCAGGTTTAACATGTAGTGTGTTTGTTCCTATTCTACTCACACGAAAGTGCGTCTAACGCAGTGGCAAGGCTTGTTTGTCGGAAGGCTAAGGGTGTGGGTTTAATACCCACCCTTGGCAGTTTTGTTTGGTTTTATTTCAAACTTGTTTTCTTTCCCTTATTTTCTTCCCTTAAACCCTAATTTCACTTAACCACAAAACTTTTTTATAAACCCTAATTAGGTTTTAGCTGTTTTAATTAACCCTTTTTAAATAACTTTTTTTCTTAAATAAAATTAATTAATTATTCTAGGTTTTTTAATTAACTTTATTTTTAATTAACTTTCTTTTAATTAACTTTCTTTTAATTAACTTTCTTTTGATTAACTTTTTAATTAACCTTTTTTTAATTAAAAGTAATTAGATTCCTAGGTTTAATTCATTAAAAATCTTCAAAAACATGTCTTTTTTTCCTCTATTTGAATTTTATTAGATAAATTGTATAGGATTCGCAATTTGTATATAGCTTAGATTTCTCGCTTTCTTTTTCATTATTATGTATCTGCCTCCCGGGATGTAATAGTTATAGGATTTATTTTCTGATTTCACTATTATATATCTGCCCCAAAGTGATGTAATAGCTTAGGTTTATATTTTCTGCTTTTACTTTCTGCACCTTTACTGTTTTCTATATTTGCTACTACTGCTTAGTAACTAGGGTCTGTATGGAAAGACTAAAAACCAAAATATTGAAAACCCTAAACTTAAAGATAAAATAACTGAAAACAACACACTTGCACACTCGCATCTCTAGGGTAACCTCCCTTGTTGCCTTCAGAATAAAATAGTCATGTCCCTCGAAAGTGGGGAGGCTTTAGAAAAGTCTCTCGAATCAAATATCATAGTTCATCGGTGACCCTTTCGACGTTTCCTTTTGATAAATGATCTAGTCCCTTATGAAAATTGCTAAAGCATCCTTACAAGTTTCCTTCAATGGCTGTACGATGACCCTACGCCTGTCCCTTCACATCCAACGATAGGGTTTCCTACTAACTAATGGTACATATAGTACTATCTAAATGAGGAGGAAATTACAAGAACGACCTTAAGTGGTTATGTACTTTTAATCGCTTGCTCATAAAAATAAAACATTTCACAAACACTTTCAAAATATTTTCAAAAACACTTTGTATGCACTCTTGAGGACCGATACAAGAGTTATTATAAAGTTCGCTTTACATTATAAAATTTTCAAAATAAGCAATTTTCAAAAGTGAGCTTGCGATTAAGAGCCCGTAGATAACTACGGATGAAAATGGTTCTAACACCTTCCTTTTTCATAACCTACCCCCCGAACTCAAAATCTATCAAGGTATTTCCTGTTCTTTTCACTCTTTCCTTATTGGATAAAATAAAAGTCGGTGGAGACTCTTGCTATCTGCAATATTTGCGATAAAACACAAAACAAGTTAGTTCTCCCACTGTATTATAACATTACTTCTATCATGGGAGGCCTCCCTGGTCGACTAACCCTTCCAAACGAATTATCAAAACAAGAGATTCTGAGTTAATGTATACATATCTCCACACTCGCAAGGAGAAATGTACTCACATACTTTTCATACTTCACCTACCCTATCTGGAAATCATTAACTAATTTGGGTGTTAGAGTGCTATCCTTGCAGCCCCACCCCCATGATCAACATGTCTTGAAATGGTCGTGGGTGAAAGAGTACGGGTCTGCCTAAGCCAGGCGCACAATAATCAAATAGAAAAATAACGAGCGTGTGTTTTATATCCATACTTTTATGAGAATTCATTGTCAATTTCGTTGAATGGACAATGGCTGCCGATGCAAGATATGACTGTTAGAACATAGTTTGATTATACAACCCTTGTAAGAGTTTTGATGATAACAAATACTCAAAGAACAATTATGCTCACTAAATAAATATTTTGTTTTGCAGAGAAGTTCTGATGTAAGAAGCATAAAAGATAAGTTAGATAGTTTCTCAAACTCTGATTCAATACATCTGTTATAAAGAAGTTCTAAGGCTGCAACTTCTGATTATGTAAACGTTGCGAACATGAACTCTATTATTCTAATTCATATAGTTCTGGAAAGAAGTAACAGTAACATTCATCTTCTGAAGCAATCATGTTCTGAAGCGTTACAATTCACTTATGGCTATTCAAAAGTAACGGATGAAAGGGGACAAGAATCTTTATTTTTGGAAATCTCTTTAATTGCTATTTATCAACATTCCAAAAGCTCCCACATGTGTTGCCTATTTAAAAAAAGATTGAAGGAGAAATCATTTATGATTTTGAGCGCATAACAAACGAGTCGTCTTCATCACCTTCAATGTACTAAATTTCATTTGTGTAAAACATCACTTGTGTGATACTGTTTTATTAAAAAACAATTTTTATACACTCTCTTAAATATTGTATAGTGTAATTCCTTGAGAAAACCGGGTTATGGTTTAAACTCAAGAAGACTTTGACAGTTGTCATAGTAGCTGTGTAATCAAGTTTGATTACTGGATTAAGACCTCGTTAAGAGAGGCGAAATCACCTTGGCGGGTGGACTGGAGTAGTTTGAGTTCAAACGAACCAGGATAACCAACATGTTCTTTACTTAAAGTTTTAAAAACCTAAATTCAAACCCCCCTCATTCTTGTGTTTTCCATTCTTCAATTGGTATCAGAGCACCTGGTTTTGAGTACAAGCACTTAACTGTGTTAGAAAAATATCCAAGCAAGAAAAACACTATGGTGGGACCAAGTCAAAACATAAAAAATGATTACCATGATGAGAAAGATAGAATCAGCGGCAAACTCCAATCTTTAATGGTGAAAACTTCGATTACTGGAAAGATAGAACTGAAAGTTTCTTTCTAGCTCATGATACTGATCTCTGGGATATAGTGACTGATGGGTACATACATCCTATTGATGAAAGCGGTCAGAAGATTGACAGAAAAAGAATGACAGATCCACAAAAGAGAGAATTCAGAAATCATCACAAGGTCGAAACTATTCTCTTGAGTGTTATCTCATACACAGAGTATGAGAAGATCACAAACAGAGAGTCAGCAAAACACATGTTTAATTCCTTGAGAATGACGAATGAAGGCAACATGCAAGTCAAAGAAACCAAAGCTCTTGCGCTCATTCAGAAGTATGAAGCCTTCAAAATGGAAGAAGATGAAACCATTGAAACAATGTTCTCAAGATTTCAAATTCTGGTTGTTGGGTTAAAAGTTCTGGATAAAGGGTATTCAACTGCTGATCTTGTAAAGAATATCATCAGAAGCTTACCCAAGAAATGGAGACCCATGGTCACAGCTCTTACAATGGCAAAAGATCTGAATAAAATCTCTCTTGAAGAACTTGTCAGCTCCCTGAGAAGTCATGAGATAGAGTTAGAAGAAGATGAGCGCCAGAAGCAAGGTAAGTATTTAGCTCTTAAATCTAACAAAAAATATGAATCGAAAGTTTTACAGGAAAAATAAGAAAAATCTAGTGGATCCTCATCAAAAGAAGATGAAATGTCTCTTCTCTCCAGAAGAGCCAATCAGGTGCAGAAGCACAGGCAGAGAAAGTTCAGAACTTCTAGAAGAACGAGGAATCATTCTGAACCATCCTCTGGATACATAAAGTCAAGTAACAGAGACATTGTTTTCTATGAATGCAATGAACAAGGGAATTACAAAAGCGACTGTCCAAATCTTCAAAAAGAGAAACCTAAAAAGAAGTTCTTTAAGGAAAAGAAGAAAAGCCTCATGGCAACATGGGATGACTCAGACTCTTCTGAAGCTGAAATAGAATCAGAAGATGAAAGAGCCAACATAGCCCTAATGGCCAACGTATCAGAAGACACTGGATCATCTGGATCAGAATCAGAATCAGAGGCAGAAGAGGTATTATCTAACTTTTCTAGATCTCAATTAGAAGAGATTCTATCAGAAATTTTTGAAAGATATCAGAAACTTCGAGTCATAAACAAGAACCTGAAAAGGGATCTAGTTTCTGACTCTGAAGAAACTAAGAAACTGAGATCAGAAAACTTTGAGCTGAAAGAAACTATTTCTAAACTAGAAAGTAATTTACAAAATGCTCAGAAAGAAACTATCTCAGAAGTTCCTAGTAACCCTGATAAGATCATAAAGGAATATGATCATAGCTTTCAAAAATTTCTTGCTAAAAACATAGATAGAAGCAAGATGGCTTCAATGATTTATGGAGTTAGCAGAAATGGAAGAAAAGGAATAAGATACAAGGGTAAAGTATCTCAACCTAAGAAAGTTAAGGATATGGTCATTAAACGCACACCTATGTATTCTCAGTTCACTATGGGAACACACATGACATAAAGTATACTAGTAATGTTTTTTCTGCTAAACCAAAATTCAAATAGAATTTTGGTAACTCTAACAAACAAGGACCCAAAAAGATATGGGTACCTAAGGATAAAATCATCTATGTTGCATATGTCTTTAACAACAAGATTGAAACGCCAATCTTGGTACCTGGACTTTGGATGCTCTCGACACATGACGGGACGAAAGCATATGTTCTAAAGCTTTGAGCTTAAATCTGGAGGCTATATAGGTTTCGGAGGCAATCAAAAAGGGAATATTATTGACTCTAGAACTATTGGTAATGGTACACTTCCTTCTATAACCAATGTTCTGTTAGTAGATGGATTAATGCATAACTTGTTACCCATAAGTCAATTAAGTGATAACGGTTATGATATAATCTTCAATCAAAATTCCTGCAAAGCAGTTAGTCAGAAATATGGGTTTGTCCTCTTTAATGGAAAGAGAAAGAACAACATTTACAAAATAAAACTTTCTGAACTAAAAAGTCAGAATGTAAACTGCCTATTGTCTGTTAATGATGAGCAATGGGTCTAGCACAGAAAATTGGGGCATGTTAGTATGAGAAGAATATCTCAGATTAACAAACTCAATCTGGTCAGAGGACTTCCTAACCCGAAGTTCAACTCAAATGCTCTGTGTGAAGCATGTTAAAAAGGAAAGTTTGCAAAACCTTCTTTCAAAACCAAAAATGTTGTTTCTACCTCTAGACCATTAGAACTTCTGCATATAGACCTATTTTAACAAGTGAAAGTTGCATCCATTAAGGGCAAGAAGTATGGATTAGTGATCGTAGATGACTATAGCATATGGACATTGGTAAAGTTCTTAAGACACAAGGATGAGTCACATTATGTGTTCTTTTCCTTCTGTAACCAAGTCCAAAACGAAAAAGATCTTAGAATTGTTAAAGTCAAAAGTGATCATGGTGGAGAATTTGAAAACAAAAAATTTGAAGTATTTTTTAATGAGAATGGCATCTCTCATAATTTCTCTTGTCCTAGAATTCCTCAACAAAACGGAGTTGTAGAATGAAAGAACTTAACTTTACAAGAAATGGCCAGAACCATGATCAACTAGACTAACATTACTAAGAACTTATAGGTAGAAGAAATTAACACAGTGTGTTACATTCAGAATAGAATCTCCATAAGACCTATTCTAGATAAGACTCCATATGAACTATGGAAGAACAGAAAGCCCAACATTTCTTATTTTCATCCATTTGGATGTACTTGTTTTATTCTGAACACTAAAGAACATTTGAACAAGTTTGACTCTAAAGCACAAAAGTGTCTCATGTTAGGATACTCTGAATGCTCAAGAGACTATAGAGTATATAACACAAAAACACAGATTGTAGAAGAGTCCATCACTGTCAGATTTGATGATAAGATTAGCTCTCAAAAGTCAAAGCAGGATAAAACTTTTGTAGATATAGAAGTCCAAATTACAGGTACTGAAGACACTGCATCAAAAGTTTCTCACAAAGAATTACACTCAGCACCAGAAGAATATGTCACAAACATTACAACAACAACTGAAGAGCCTTTCCAGAAAAGACAATCTAGAAGCAGTTTAGCTCATCCGGAAAACAAGATTCTAGGAAAGAAAGAATACCCAATCATAACAAGATCTACATTCAGAAATTCTGAAGAATCTCTCATGGGACTAGTGTCTCTGATTGAGCCAACTTCCATTGACTAAGCCCTCCTGGATAATGACTGGATACTTACAATACAGGAAGAATTAAACCAGTTCACCAGAAAGGATGTGTGGGATCTATTTCCTAATCCAAAAAGGTTCAACATCATTGGAACCAAATGGGTATTTAGAAACAAAATGAATGAACAAGGAGAAGTCGTCAGAAACAAAGCACGATTGGTGGCACAATGTTATAGTCAGCAAGAAGGGATAGACTATACATAAGTTTTTGCTCCAGTCATCAGGTTAGAATCTATCAGACTTTTAATTTCTTTTGATGTAAATAATGGCATCACTATGTATCATATGGATGTTAAAAGTGCATTTTTAAATGGTTACATTGATGAAGAAGTTTATGTGCACAAACCCCCTGGTTTTGAAAACTCAAAACCTCCAGGATATGTCTATAAACTAAAGAAATCACTATATGGTCTGAAACAAGCTCCTAGAGCTTGGTATGAAAGACTAAGTAGTTTTCTATTAGAAAATGATTTTATCAGAGGGAAGGTGGACACAACTTTATTCTGTAAACTGTTTAAAATCGACATTCTAGTTTGTCAGATTTACATAGATGATATTATTTTTGGATCTACTAAAGCCTCTTTGGGGAGAGAATTTGCTAAGTCTATGCAAATAGAGTTTGAAATGAGTTTGATGGGAGAAATCAAGTTCTTTATGGGCATCCAAATCAATCAAACTCCAGAAGGAACATACATACATTAAAGCAAGTATGTCAAAGAACTTCTGAAGAAATTTGACTTATCAGAATGTAAGCCATCCAAAACTCTCATGCATCCCACATGCATTCTGGAAAAGGAAGGGGTGAGTAAGAAGGTAGAACAGAAGATCTACAGAGGTATGATTGGTTCTCTCTTATCTTTAACAGCTTCAAGACCTGATATTTTGTATAATTTCTTTCTGTGTGCTAGATTCCAATCAGATCCTAGAGAATCTCACTTAACAACCATAAAGAGAATTTTCAAGTATCTGAAAGGTACTACTAATATTGGTCTTTGTTATAGAAAAACCAAAGAATACAAATTAGTAGGGTACTGTGATGCTGACTTCGCTGGAGACAGAATATAAAGGAAAAGTACTTCTGGAAGCTGCCAATTTCTGGGAGAAAATCTAATCCCATAGTACAGCAAGAGGAAATCTACCATTGCATTGTCAACAGCTGAAGCTGAATATATAGCAGCAGCTGGATGCAGCACACAAATGCTTTGGATGAAAAGTCAACTTGAAGACTTCAACATATTTGAGAGTAACATTCCTATACTCTGTGACAACACTTATGCTATATGTCTTTTAAAAAATCCTATTTTACATTCTAGGGCTAAGCATATAGAAATAAAATATCATTTTATTAGGGACTATATTCAGAAAGGAATTATTTCATTAAAATTTATAGACACAAACCATCAATGGGCTGATATTTTTACAAAACTCCTTTCTGAATATAGGTTTAACTTCATTCTGAAACATCTCAGCATGAAATTATGCCTAGAATGATAGTTTTATTTATGTATGCATTAACCCTCAGAACTTTATGTTTTTTTGCGTGAACATCTGATCAATAATTCTTCAGAAGGAAAGTTGTATCAGAATCTATCTAAGAAGATCTGAACAGTCTCCAAACGGTTCATTTCAAGGTTAGTCCTGCAGTTCACAATATCAACACTTGTCATCTCTTCACAAGGGTTTCTTCTAAGGCTGAACACATGTTCAAATTCTGAAGAGACTGAAACATTGATTGAATGCATTGAGACTTGTGTCGTATCAGTAACTATTTCATATCTCTACACCATCCCTCTTTTCAGGAATCATTAATGCTTGCAATCATTCTTTTTAACCCTTTTCTTGTTAATTAAGTTTCCTATTTTTCTATAAATACGTTGCTCACTTTCACTATCACTTTTCCACTATTATTCCTTTTTTCTCTATTACTTGTGTTCATTTTTTCAAAACCCTAAAAAGTCTGTGTGAACAATGGCTTCTTCCCAACAAATTTCTCAAAGCTCTGAAAGCGTTCCTGGCTCTTCTTCCTCAACAGCAGAAAGGTACGAAGAACCCTCAAGAACACTCCTAACTCCCATTGATTCGCTGGAAGTTATGTGTGAACTCATTGTGGACTTCATCAGTATGAAGGGAAATAGATACGATTTAACTCCTAATGTTGAATTTCAAGGATGGACAAAGTATTTTGATCGTCTATTGGGTCCAGTTTTTCCAAGTTTGGTTAAAGAATTCTGGATTCACGCTAGTGCTTCAAATCATTAGGTCACTTCTTTTATGATGGGAAAGAAAATAATAATCTCTGAAGATCTCATTGGGAAATTGATAGGTCACGACGGCAGAGGTATTCGTTGCAGCTATATGGATGACAAAAGCTCTGACCTAACGAAGATTTCAAAAGAGATTTTTACTTCTAGCCAACCTTCCAACAAAATCAAAGATCTGAAAGACTACCTCAGAATTTGGTCAAAAATATTTTTGGGCTGCATCAATCACAGAAAACAAACAAGTTCTCCAGACTATATAAATATTAATTAGCATTATCTTATGTATTTCATAGCAACAAAATAAAAGGTTAATCTTCCTCATCTTCTGTTTAATCATTTTAAGACCAGTGTCAAAGAGACTAGAGAAGAAGAAAGGACAAAGAGAGACTGGATTCCTCTGGGCAGACTCATCTCAGATATTCTAACAGAAAGCAAACTGATAGAACATCTGACTGAAGCTCAACAAGTCAGCACTCTGGAAGCTTGTGCTGGTAAAACTCTAAATGCTAAGAACATGAAGAAGATGAAGATAATTGAAACCATCAAGAAGGATCCAACAATAACAACCAAGGAAGTCATTATAAATAGAAGAGTACCTCTGAAGGAATTTCCACTCTTTACCCAAACAGATGCTTCTCTAGAGATTATTCTCAGGTATCTGGATGCTTGTAAAAGGGATGGGACAAATCTAGAAGTAAACATTCATGACCTAAGATAACAACCTATGGAGATTTCCCCCAGGAAATCAAGGAAAAGGAAAGCTGCTGCAAACGGATCTTTTCAGAAGATTCCCAAGGCTGCTAAAAAGAAAGGTAATCCATCTTTTATTTCTGCTATTGAATCAGTTCTGTTATCAACATCAGAAACCCTACCTCTCCAAAACCTACAGAAGATCCATCACCACAAACTTTTGATGACTTTGACATTAAATTTGACCCCTCACTATCTCTAGATAACCTTTTGATCAATCCACCTACTACCCATATTGACCAAAATTAGCCTGAACTTGCTCAAGTTCTTTCTGATATTGATTAATTTGATCCACTATTTGAAGCTCCCCACTCAGAAAATCCAAATTTTGAATCAGATACCACAACATCCATTCCTGGAATCACCTTCCCTCTCATTGTCTCACAACCACTCACAATCCACTCCATCCCAAATATTCCATCTCCCTATCAATCCACTCCACCAAACATACCACATTCACCCATTGTTATTCCTGACTCACCCTCTCCAATTAACCACCCAGAAGATCCCATTCGAACAGTTATAGACTTAGAAGCTTTGGAAAATCTTGTCTCAAGCTCTAAAAAAATTGTCATACCAAAACCAAAAATCTCCAAAGCAGATGTTGGTAAACCTTTGTTGATTTTTGATATAGAAATACATGAATGGGTTAACTCTATGAAGCAAGCCTGCTTATAGAATCTTAATCTTGCTGCTTCTAATTCTCATTGGAACCAGTTCAGAAAATGGTTCAACTCTGAATCCCAGAAACTCAAGGAGCTGAGTTATGAAATTTCTCAACATAACTTATGTGATCATCTGAATATATTCAAGGATCAAGTTCTGCCTCACTAGGAAAAAAATCCACTTCTTCTGCTGGACAATGTCCCTTGGGAAGATCATCAGCCAACATAATGTAATGAACCATCCTCTGATCTTCTGCCTCTGGTTAGGTTTCAAGACAAAGGCAAGGAAGTTGAAGAAGCTCCTGAGTCAGAATCAGCGACAACTTGCTCTGAAAAGGTGGTACCTTCAGTTGATATACCATATTTATCTCTTGTGCTGCAAACTCTAAGGATTTGAAGAAATAGAATTTCGTGTTTAAGGAAGCACTAGATAAGCAGGATGATACGTGCAAGGAAATCAAAGGAATTCTTAGAAAACAAGAGGAATCAAATAGTCATATTAAGAGTTTGTTGGAAGCCCTATTCACACGACTTCCACCACCTAAAACTTAGTTCTGAAAATTGTTTTCTGCATTATGTTCTTGTTATTTGTTTTCTTCAGAATGTTTTTTATTTAAATCCTTTTGAACACAAACCATCTTTTATTTCTTAAAGTGTTTTTATTGCTTTTTGATTCTTGAAAAAAAAGGTGGGAGAACGTAAGATATTTCTAATATAACAGTATCGAGACTCAGTCTTAAACATTTTTAATATCATAGCTTTTTTTTTGAAAGCAAAACAAGAACAAACTCTGTTGAGAACTGAAGTGGACGCATCCGATTTTTTTTTTAAAACTCTGATCAGAATAATCTTCAGGGAAGTATTTCTTCTTTATCTGAGTATTCAAATCAGGGGGAGAATTTAAATGCTTTATGTTCTTTAAGTTTCTATCAAAATATCCAAGTTTTTGACATCATCAAAAAGGGGGTGATTGTTAGAACATAGTTTGATTCTACAACCCTTGTAAGAGTTTTGATGATAACAAATACTTAAAAAACAATTATGCTCCCTAAATAAATATTTTGTTTTGTAGAGAAGTTATGATGGAAGAAGCACAAAACGTGAGTTAGATAGTTGCTCAAAATCTTATTCAATACATATGTTATAAAGAAGTTCTAAGGCTGCAACTTCTGATTGTCTAAACGTTGCAAACATGAACTATATTATTCTAATTCATATAGTTCTAGAAATAAGTAACGGTAACATTCATCTTCTGAAGCAAGCATGTTCTGAAGTGTTACAATTCACTTATGGCTATTCAAAAGTAACGGCTAAAAGGGGATAAGAATCTTTATTTTTGGAAAGCTCTTTAATTACTATTTATCAACATTCCAAAAGCTCCCACGTGCATCGCCTATTTAAACAAAGATTGAAGGAGAAATCATTTACGATTTTGAGCGCATAAAAAACAAGTCATCTTCATCACCTTCAACGTACTGAGTTTCATTTGTGTAAAACATCATTTGTGTGATACTGTTTTATTAGAAAACAATTTTTGTACACTCTCTTAAATATTGTATAGTATAATTCCTTGAGAAAGCCAGGTTGTGGTTTAAACTCAAGAAGACTTTGCCGGTTGTCATAGTAGCTGTGCAATCAAGTTTGATTAGTGGATTAAGACCTCGTTGAGAGAGGCGAAATCACCTTGGCGGATGGACTGGAGTAGTTTGAGTTCAAATGAACCAGGATAACCAACGTTTTCTTTACTTAATGTTTTAAAAACCCCAATTCAAACCCCCCATTTCTTGTGTTTTTCTATTCTTCAATGACATTACTCCAAATATAATAGTGGAAAAGGAAATAAGGTGATCTTTAACGCTATTGGTCGCGCATAATAAGGCATAATTTCTAAAGGACAATCTCGTGATGGTTCTTACATCTAAAGAAGACAATACCTCATAGCTATAGTGGTGCATACTTGAGGTCAATTGGTACATTAGAGCTCGAAGGATCACTCGCCTCAGCTTGACATACCGCTTATGAAGTATTATTTGTTAACCATTAGATGACTCTATCAAAGAATATGATATCAACTGAAGGATTTCTGAAGAACCTAAAGTAGTTTACAATACCATCAACCTTAACCATGTTACAGAAAACAGCTTGTTTGGAATCTACCCCAAACCGAGGGGTTTGAATAATATCCATGCTAAGTCTTATAGGGAAGGAATTCCAATTTTGGATATTTTGTATTTCCTTATAATACAAATAGCTTTACAATCTCTGTCAAAATGGTGTGAATTGCTTCATTTCTTTGAAAAGTAGGGTCAAAGAGATAAAACGCATTAAGTCGCAGTTGGTGCACCCCTAGGATCTAGACACTCCAAGGACGTAAGTGATGGAGCCCACAGACGTTAACCTCGAACCAAGCTTAAGCATGGGGCTGAGAATGAGACCTCACTCCTGGTCATAGATGGTCCATACCGATGCTAGAGAAAAATGTAAATTCCCAACAAAAAGGACGAGTAAAGCTTACATCAGTTCCCCACAAATAGGACAAGTAAGAATTATGCATGTTCCCTATAAGCAGGACGAGTAATAAGGAAACACTAAAGGGAATGACGATTCCCAACAAAGCGGAATAGTTGAACCAAATTGTAGAAAAGTTGCAACTATTTCCACCAAGGAGGAAACACATAACAAATCCAAGCCAAACAACATTAAATACAAGGGAGAATGGGTCAATAAAAAAGAAAATAATTCAAAGATATTAAACTATTTTAGTAACCCAACAACGGGCAAGAAGTTTAATTAGAACAAAAAGAAGAACTCATTACAAACCCCGAAGAGGTGGAAATGACGTGTAAGAAGGATCAAGAAAAAATATCATAAATCAGAATCCCCTTTGAGGTCTTATCTTTCTCCTATAATGGCTCAATCACATATAACTTTCCCTAGGTCCAACTCCGACTGAGGAACTAGGGTGCCCGTACAAAATAACTACACTTAATCGATTGTGTCTTTAAAGGCATCAAAGATGGTTTTAAACCCTCATCAATATATTTATTTAATCTATTCTTCCTCACTATTATATTTTCTATGTGAATCTCTAGCTCTTTGGCACGAGAGTATTTCTGCCTCTTCAAAGTATCTTCATCCACAACCAATTGAGATGTCAATGAATCTAAAAAAAAGCCTTTGTTTCCTTAAGATCGTTATCTTTGGCCTGTAAATATGTCTGTAGCTTGAACACCAAGGCATCCAAATTGGAGAAGGAATCTAGATTAGAGGGTGACCCGTGGGTATCAATGTATTTCTAAAGGCCATATAACATAACTATCTCTTTCTAAAGGGTGCACAACTTTTTCTTAGAGACATGATCAATCATAAGCGCCCATGTCATTGGTATCTCTTTACCTGGGTTGAGGACACCCCCTCGACCCACATGCACCATGGACATCAAAGAGTCACTACAAAACATATGGAAGGTGACCTCCAAAACTAACTCCATCTTTTCATCATCAGAAATATTTTGGAGGAAAACAAGGTCTCTCTCTGGCACATAATCCTATATCTCCTTCAAAGTATGGATATCATGGATTCAAGGACATCAGAAAAATTAAAGAGAGTATGAGAACTCTCAGAGCCAAGAGCAGTGAGTCCCGCAAGAGAACAACAAGATATCTTGAGCTTGTTACTCACACTTTACTTCTAGGAAGCATCTGAATCCGACCTCTCTTGGCATCATCATCAGAAGCCAATTTCCGGTCATTTGACCCTTTGTCCAACTTAAAAGAGGAATTATTACCCTGACAAAAAGAATCATGGAAGATTGAGTCACAGATGGATCACACAATTCAAAAGTGTTTCCAAAAAAGGTATTCAAATTATTTTCCTTCAACCTTAACACTACTACAAAAAATATATATAACCTCATACGCGAATGTGTTTTAACCTCGGTTACAGAGGAGAGGTAACAAATGGTGTTATAAAAAATTGCCACTTTACCCCTCGATTATTCAGAAACCGATGGGATAGTTGAAAAGGTCATAGGTTCAATACCTAACAACAACATTTTTATATTTCAAAATTAGTGTTACATACCTCTCGGTTACTTTCCAAAAACCGAGGGGAAAAGATATATTTAAAAAAACAAATTACATTGTTTACACATACATTAAAATACAAAATTCTAATCTACATGTACTAATTTTTGACAAATCTGATTCATCGTCATTACTTTGAATAAATCCAAACTTTGTTGCATATCCAATTTATGAAATAAAATAAAAATAGTTAGATACATAATCCCGAAAATATTAGCCTTGACCGGGTCATGAAGTCATCTGAGAAGAGAACAAGGCGAGGGGTGCAACCCAGCTAAAGGTACAGAACAACCATCATAATATTCGAGCAACAACCCATTTGCATTACCAACCTGAATAGTGTCTGTAACCGAAGTTCATTTGCTTAGAGCCGATTAGCATTTAAGCCCATTAATGACTATAATGGTTGACAGTGTATTAAACCCATCGTTACATAACTTTGAACATCTTCATTCATGGTGACAACGAAAATTATATAGTTATGAATCCAAGAGTCACCCTTTGATGGGGCTCTTAATGGCGCTAAAAGAAGACTATATATAGGGGCTCTCGCAAGAGGGATAAGAAATACATTTATGTTGGGACAATATGAATCATTGTAGTAGCTCCAAAATCCAAAAATAATCTACAAAAATTTACCCATTAAGGCTTTCCTTATACCTATGGGGAAGCTACTCATTTATTGTTATTACACAAGAACATTTGGGGCCCACCGCGGGGCCTCAGTAAAACTGTCCTAAGCTACACCTCAAACCACATTCAACAGAATATCAACTAACAGAGATCCCCCAGACATGGCGCAACTACTGGCCATGGTGGAGCCCCTCAGGAAACAGAATGAAACTATGTAGGATAGTGTAGCAAACCTCCAGTCAAGAGTCAAGGGGATGAACACCCAGAAGAGGAGCTTCTGGAGCCACAACCGCTTTCTTAAGCCATATGGGATGACCAAGTCCCCGAGAACTTCAAATCACCATCACTCACATCATACAAAGGAAAAACTGATCCATAGGAGCATGTTATTGTTATCAACAATTAGATAGAAATAATAGGCCCTAGGAATTCACTGAAGTGTGAGCTCACGAGCCATCATCGGTTATCCGTGGAAAATAACTCATACATAACCAAGAAACTAGTACAACATTTCTCGGTCAATAGACACTGGAAGGTCTCGATAACTACCTTATTTAATGTCCGGTAAGGATAGTCGAAATATCCGTGGTAGTATCTGGATAGGTTCAACTAAGAAACCATTAAAGTCTCCTACTCTAATCAAGAATTGTTTGTTGGGGAATTCCAGCATAGTCTCCGAGTCAGGAAATTTAATGAATCCATAGCACATAAGCTGGCATCCAACATGGACGATATTATCATCATAGCCTAATGCTACATAAAAGGTGAAGAAAGTAACTGGAAGAAGCGATATAGAGACACCATCGAGAGAACTAAAAAAGATGAGGGGTCCAAGTGAAGCCAAGAATCTTCTCGGTCCGCTTCGAGAGACCGGCCACGGGAACGGACTACTCAAAGGTCGAACCGACGACCTCTTGAGTAAAACAAGAACCTAACACCACTAAACACCAGGAGAGGTGATATCCTCCAAGAAATAGGCCATTAGAATTTAATCCATGAAGCACCCCATCTAAAGAGGGTGAATTTCATAATGGGAAAAGATGTTGGGGCTTGGTGCGGTTATCATCTACTCCAAGGACACCACACCAATGATTGTCACCAACTGAAAAAAGAAACTGAGGCATTAATATAGTGAGGACATCTCTTAACCTATGTGAAAGATTCTAGAGCGCAATCTGGGAAGAGAGATACTCAAAGAGATTATGCAAATTCGGAAGGACCCTTCCAGAAAAAAGGGAAGAGTGCCGAGGAAGTGCACGAAACAAAGGCGGCTCACCATACACTCAACATCATCACCAGAAGATTCATTGATGGGGGAGGAACAAGCTCATCCAGGAAGAGGTATGCCTGAGCCGTGATTTACGTGTCCGAAGAGACAACCAAGAGTCAGTAGCAAGACCTAAACCCTGTTAGTTTCTCCAAGCGGGATGTCGTGGGAGTTTTGGCTCACGAAAATGATATGATGGTTATTAAGGTGCAAATCCAGAACTGAAGCATAAAAAGGGTGCTGATAGATTTCAAAATCTCAGCCGACGTACTTTACTGGTTCGCCTTCAAAGGAATTAAGTTTGATGCGTTCGAGTTGCTACCCTTCAATGACACATTGGCCAGATTCTCCGGAGAACAAGTGCAAGTACTAGGACACCTGCCAATACTAACAACCTTCCAAGTGGCGCGAATGCAAAAGCAGTCAGGGTAAGGTACTTAATTGTTAACACTGACTCTCCATATAACATCATCATAGGGAGACCGTCTTTTAATTCTCTAGAAGGTGCACTCTCCACCCTATACCTCACCATGAAATACCCTTTGGGAGATGGCCGAGTGTGGGTGGTTAAAGTTGATCAAGGGCTCGCGATAAAATGTTACAGGACATTCTGAAGCTAATAAAAAGGATTCAACCCACGAGAGTCAGGCACTTAAACAACCTCCTAGTCAACATGGTCGAAATAGACCCACGTGATGACCCACCAGAGGATACTTTATCTCCTCATGAGGAAACTAGAAAGGTCCATATCAGCAACGTGCCTTCCGAGATAACATACATCGGTGCCAACCTGACCCCAGAGGAGGAAGAAGAGATTGTGACACTATTAAAAGAGAATGTTGGTTTGTTCGCCTATAAAACTTCAGATATGCTCGGGATAGATCCAAACTTCATGTGTCACCACTTGCCATTGGACCCTGATATGAAATAAATATCCCAGAAGAAACAGAAAGGAGGAGAAGAGAAGACAAAGGTTGTGAAAGAAGAAGTCAAAAAGTTGTTTGACATCAGCTTCATCAAGGATGTCAAGTACACTACTTGGTTGTCCAATGTGGTGATGGTCAAAAAGAAATCAGGAAAGTGGAGTATGTGTGTTGACTTCACTGACCTCAATAAAGCGTGTCCCAAAGATCTATACCCACTACCCTTGAAAGAATGACTTATTGACGAGTCTTTGAGCTATAGACTGCTCAGCTTTATAGATGCATACTCCGGGTACAACCAAATCCGCATGAGCCCGCTCGACGCACCAAAAATGACTTTCATGACTAACTGGAGTAATTACTACTATGAGGTAATGTCATTTGGCCTAAAAAACACAGGGGCCACCTACCAGAGATTGATGGGAAAAGTATTTTCTACACAAATCAGAAGGAATTTGGAGGTGTATATGGATGGCATGATTGTCAAAACCACCACAGGGAAACAACACATTATAGAACTAACATAGACACTCGCGTCAATAAGGAGATGCGATATGAGAATGAGCCCAGATAAGTGCATCTTTGGGGTATAAGCCATAAAATTCCTAGGGTTCATGATCAAAAACCGGGGAACTGAAGCCAATCTCGACAAGTGTCAGGCGATTATAGACGTGCGAAGTCCATCCTCAAAGAAAGAAGTCTAGTAACTGATGGGAAAGCTAGCCACCTTGTCTCATTTTCTATCATGTGCAGGCGATATGTCAATCCATTTCTTTGTAGCCCTCTAAAATTCAGAAGAGTTCGAGTGGACAACAGCGTGTGAAGAAGCCTTTAAAGGCATGAAGCGCTTTATATCCTCTCCTCCTATTTTGACGAGGCTAAAAGAGAATGCACCCCTGATCTTATACTTGGCGGTATCTAACAGGGCCATGAGCTATGTTCTTGTGCAAGAGGGAGAAGACGGGTAGAAGTCGGTATACTTCACCGGCAAAGTTCTGAAACGGGCCAAACTGCGGTATCAAAAAATTGAAAGATTGGCCCAAAAGTTAAAACACTTCTTTCAGGGACACCCAATAACTGTGAGGACCAATTATCCAATAAAACATATACTGAAGATACCCGACTTGGTTGGGAGAATGGTCACCTGGGTTGTAGAAATGTTCGATTATGACATAGAGTTCAGTCCGAGAACAAGCATCAAGTCACAGGTGTTGGCCGATTTTCTAGTCGAGTTAAGTACCCTTATACCAGAGGAAAGTGCATGCAGATGGATCCTTCATGTAGACAGCTCATCCAACCTTAAGGTAAGTGGGGTTGCGATTGTACTTAAAGGACCAGGAGACTTCATACTAGAATACTCTTTGGGTTTAAATTTCCAAGCCAATAATAACTAGGTAGAATATGAAGCTCGGATAACAAGGATGAAACTGGTTAAAGAAGTTGGAGTGACCCATCTGACAATAAAAATTGATTCACAACTGATTGCGGGACAAGCAAGAGGAGAATATCAGACCAAGGATTCCTCACTGCTGAAGTACATGTAGATAGAACATGGGATGTCAAAAAGCTTCTTAGAGTTTGAACTCAGTCATATCCCAAGAGTTTGAAGTCAGTCATATTCCAAGAGAAGAAAATGTACGGGTCGACTTGTTAGCCCAACTTGCCAGTACTAAGGGGTTGGGGCTAAACAAAACAATTGTACAAGAGATCTTGTAAAGTTAGAGCACCGAGCACGAGGAAACTATGGCAATCGAGCATTCAACTGGATGGATGACACCAATAATACAATACTTCTTGCAGAGGATCCTACCCAAAAATGTCAATGAAACAAGGCGTATAAAAAAGATATCCACCTGCTATCTCATAGTGGCTGATAATCTATACAAGATAGGGACACCAACGCCCATGTTGAGATGTGTTTTAGAAAACGAGACTACACTAATAATGAGAGAGGTCCATGAAGGAGCATGTGGTAGTTATATCAGAGGAAAAGCTTTATTAGGAAAAATCCCCATAGCCTAATACTATGTGACTCATTTACTGCGAACTACAACGAGTTTGTAAGCAAATTTGATAAGTACCACTTGTACGCACCATTCATGCACTCGCCAGCCGAACTGCTACACTCTATCTTTTCTCTGTGGGCATTTTACCAATGGGAAGCAAACATACTAGGCCAATTTCCCACCGCGGTAGGACAACTCAAATTCTTAATTATGGTTGTAGACTACTTCACAAAATGGGTGGAAGTCAAGGTTGTGGTACATATCACAATCGAGAAGGTACACCTCTTTTACTGGAAAAATATTATATGTAGGTTCGACTTACCCAATGTCATAGTGTCTGATAATGAAACCTAATTTTTGAGCGCTTCCATGGTGGAGTTTTGCAAAGACTTAGGTATCCAAAATAAATCCACGTCAATAGAACACCCTCAGGTCAATAGATACACAGAAGCAGAAAACAAGATAATCCTAACCGGGATGAAGAAGAAGTTGGACGAAGCGAAATGTCTGTGGTCTGAATACCTGCATGAAATCTTTTGGTCATATCATACAAAGCCTCACTCCACTACCCAAGAAACACCCCTCTAAATGGTATATAGGGTCGACGCTATGATACTAGTAGAGATCAACACCCCTACCTGGAGGCGAGAACACTTCAGTGAAGATATCAATAAGGACAGTGTAATACGGTGGGAGAACTGACTTTTGGTTTTGCATTTTATCGCAAATGTTGCGGAAAGTAAGAGTCGCCACCGGCTTTTATTTTATCCAATAAAGGAAAGGGTGAAAACAACAAGAAAGACCTTTGAGAATTTTTCTGAGTTCGGGGGATAGGTTATGAAAAGGGAAGGTGTTAGCACCCTTTTCATTCGTAGTTATCTACGGGCTCGTAATCGCTAGCTCACTTTGTTTGAAAATGCTTTGTGTGTATGTGTTTGAAAATATTTTGAAAAAATGACTAAGTATGACAAACTTTATAATGATTCTCGTACCGTTGAGAACACATACAAAGTGTTTGTTTTGAAAATATTTCAGAAAATAATGTTTTGAGTGAAAAACATGTGTTTGTTTGTGAGCAAGTGATTACGATCTATCTACCTAATCAAAAGTCTTTTGCGTTATTTTCCTCTTCCTTTAGATAGTGTTATCCTACCATGAAACTAGTAGGTATCCCTATCGTTGGATGTTTGAGGGACATGCATAGGGTCATCGTACAATCATAAAGGCAACTTGTAGGATGCTTTAGCAATTTGTTATAAGGGACTAAGATCGTTTACCAAAGACAGCATTGAAGGGTCATCGAGGGACTATGATCTTTTAACGAAGGGTCTTTTCTAAAGCGTACCACGTTCGAGGGACATGACTGCTTTTATCCGAGGAAATAGGTAGGGTCACACTAGAGGTGCGTGTGTGAAAAGGGCTTTATTTTCAGTTCATTTGTCTTGATTAGGGTTGTAACGTGGTGGGAGAACTGACTTGGTCATTTCACATTTTATCGCAAATGTTACGGTTTAGCAAGAGTTGCCACCGACTTTTCTTTCATCCAAAAGGAAAGGCTAAAAAGAACAGGAAAGACCTTTGAGATGTTTTCTTGAGTTCGGGGGGTAGATTATGAAAAGGGAAGGTATTAGCACCCTTTTCATCCATGGTTTTCCATGGGTTCTTAGTTGCTTGCTAGATCACTTGCTTTTGTTTGAAAATGTTTTTTGTGTGGTTTTTGAAAGTATTTTGAAAAGGTGCCCTCGTTTAGGAAAACTTTGTAATGATTCTCGTTCGTAAGAATGTATACAAAGTGTTGATCTTTTGAAAATGTTTTCAAGTTTGAAAGATGTTTTTGAAAGTGTTAGTGTTTGTTTTGGAAATAGCAAGTATGTTTTTGGTTTTGAAATTGAGCAAGCAACTAGGAATAATCTACCTACTCAAAAGTCTTAAATGTTCTTTTCCTCCTCCTTAGATGTTGCTATCTTACTATTAATTTGGTAAGAAGCCCTATCGTTGGATGTGAAGGGACGTGCATGGGACGTGTTTGTATAGTCATAGAAGGCAACTTATGGGACGTTTTAGCAATGTCGTTTAGGGACTAGATCATTTACCGAAGGAAACATCAAGGGTCATCGAGAGACCATGATCTTTTATTGAGGGTCTTTTCTAAAACGCCCATATTCGAGGGACATGACTATTTTCCGATAGGCGACAAAATGGGATTACCCTAAGGGTGTATGTGTGCAAGTGTATTTGTTTACATGCTTGATTTGTCTTTAATTTAGGGTTTTTTAAGCATTTATTTTATGTCTTGCCATGCATACCCTAATTACTAGCATTTATATTTGAAAAGCGATAAATTGCAGAAATATAAAGTCCTACGCTATTACATCATTTTGGGATGGGGGTACAAATTTACAAATGGGGGGTTACAAGAATTTAAATCCTATTTAACTATTTCAACCATATTGAAATGTACAATGCAAGAAAGGAAAAAGACTTGTTTTGAAAATGGTTTTTTGTCTTAATTAAAAAAAGAAATAAATTAATTAAAAAAAGAAAATATTTTTATGTCTTTTTTATATTAATAAAAAGGATGTTAATGTTAAAAATGATAAAAAAAAAGGGAAAATAACGAGAGAATAGAATTAGGATGTTGCTAAATGCAAAACAAAGGGGATCAGAAGTTCTGATGCCAGGCACGCTGGGATTCAGAAATAAATGTCAGAGGGAATCAGAAGTCCTAGATTGATATACTCTGTGGTCCTGCAAGAAGCGTTACAGGGAAAACACAGAAGTTATGGGTTGCTACGTGCTGAAGTTCTGAATGTGAGAACAGTAAGAAGATCTTAGAAACTCTGTATGTGTTAAAACAATGAGGAGAACTCAGAGGTTCTGTGTTGTGCTAAAACAGTGAGTGAAAATCAGATATTTAATGCATTAAAATAGTGACGAGAACTCAGAAGTTTTGTGTGCTTAAATAGTGAGAAAATCATAGAAGTTTTGTGTGTTAAAACAGTAATAAAAACTCAGAAGTTCTGTTTTGTGCTAAAATAGAAAGTGAAAATCATAAGTTCAGTGTGTTTAAACAGTGATAAGATCATAGAAGTTATGTGTGTTAAAACAGTGAGTGAAAACTAGAAGTTCAGTGTGTGTTAACAGCGAGTGAAAATCAGAAGTTCTGAGTGTTAAAATAGTGAGTGAAAACCAGAAGTTATGTGTTACATTTCAACTCTTTCCTCATATTAATCAGCACATCAGCAATTTATCCAGTCCTTAACAGAAAATCAGAAGGATAAAAGCACAACAGTTTATAGAAGTTCTAATTCTAATTCTGAGCCTAGATTTATTCAAGAAGTTCTTATCCATAGTTTTTCTACTTATGCAATGATATGGACGACATCAATACTATAGTATTTACATATTTAATGATGTTCTGAATGAAAAGATGCAAAGTCAGAAAGACTTACCTTGAATCTGAAGCGTGTGCTTGGGACTTGAACTGCTGCCTTCAGATGTTCTGGAGTCAGCGAGAGCAAAAGAAAAGAAAAGATTATGTTCTTTTTCGAAGGGGAGGACAAAGATTTGGTTTTCTGTTTGGGAATCCTGGATTTTTTGTGAAGGTTTCACGATTTTCTTTTTTCTCTTTGGTGATTCTCTCTTTCCAAAAGCCAGCCCCCTAAAAGTGTGATGGAGCAACTTATTTATAGGTGAGTTTGTTATGGTTTTGGGGGGAAAAACAAATGGTATTTAAACCTTCGTATGCTAGTTTGGTGCAATTATGGGGTTTGAAAAAAAAAACGCAGGCGTGGACTAGATCAGCAACACCTTGGAGTGTTGTGGCAGCTGGTGGCAGGACTGTGCTATAGTAGTGCAATAGGTTGTTTAAATGAGGTTTTTGGATTTGGTGATGTTTTGATCGCAGCAGACCAGAGTGAGACTCGAAGGGTGATGTTCTGACCAAAGTGTTGAACACAACCTTCATATGCTGAAGAAACATATTCTGACCGAAGAGCATCGCTTCCACATGTTCTGATTGAAGCATCATGCTCTGAACCGTGTTTTCAAATTATGACTGCAGTTGCATGGAGGCTGGCTCAGAAGTTCTAAAGTACCACATTCTATTAACACTTAGAAATTTTTTCTAAATGTTTAGAAATTTGGATTTTTCAAAGTAATTTCTGACTTCTGATATTTGATGAACCAATTTCATGTCTTGATGAAATGTGATTGTTGAAACTTGATTTTGATCAAAAATATAATGTTTGACTTTTCAGTGTGCTTTTGACAATTTTGCCCTTGTGAACGTTTTTCTTGGAAAATTGTAATTCAAGATTTGTAACTTGATAAAACAAACCTGAGGGTCCAGGATGATCCTTTGAGAAATGAGAGGGAAAATTTTGGGGTACAACAAATGCCCCTGTTCAATCTTCTTAAACCTAAAGAGTTAGATTGGCTGGTCCGCCATTCGTGACATGAAGGTTGAAGATGATTGAACACTAAAGTGCCCAGAAATTTGCACTCAAAGATGAATTGTGAATGGGCTTATAGATGCCATTTGGATGAATGATGGAGATTTGCTGGAGATGGGCTTGTAGATGCCATCCAAAGGTGACTGTTGACAGAAAATGGACTAGGTTTGAACTTGATTTCAACTGGGAAAGAATCAGAATAAATCTTTAGAGCGATTTATCTGAACTAGAAGAAGCCTTGTATGTTATTTGACTGGGAAGAATCAGAATAAATCTTGGAGTGATTTATTTGAACCAGAAGTGTTCCTTTGGAAAGTATTAGGATAAACCGTTAAGGGGTTTAGACTGAACCAAAAGAGATCTTGAATATTCCTTAATTGGAAAGAATCAGAGTAAATCTTTGAGCGATTTATCTGAATCAGAGAAAGCGTCTGTGGGAAAGAATCAGAATAAACCGTTGAGAGATTTAAACTGAACCGGCAGGGATCTGGAGAAGAATCAGAACAAATCATTGAGAGATTTATTTGAACCAGAGAAGACGTTTGCAGGAAAGAATCAGAATAAATCGTTGAGAGATTTAAATTAAATCGGAAGGGATCTGGAGAAGAATCAAAACAAATCATTGAGAGATTTATCTGAACTAGAGAAGACATCTGTGGGAAAGAATCAGAATAAACCGTTGAGAGATTTATCTGAACCGACAGGGATCTGGAGAAGAATCAGAACAAATCATTGAGATATTTATCTGAACCAGAGAAGACATCTGCGGGAAAGAATCAGAATAAACTGTTAAGAGATTTAAACTGAGCCGAAAGGGATCTAGAGAAGAATCAGAACAAATCATTGAGAGATTTATCTGAACCAGAGAAGACGTCCGCGGGAAAGAATCAGAATAAACCGTTGAGAGATTTAAACTGAATCGGAAGGGATCTGGAGAAGAATCAGTATAAATCATTGAGAGATTTATCTGAACCAGAGAAGACGTCTGCGGGAAAGAATCAGAATAAACCGTTGAGAGATTTATATGAACCCTAAGTATTCCTTTGGAAAGTATTAGGATAAACTGTCGAGGGGTTTAAACTGAACCAAAAGAGATCTTGAATATTCTTTAACTGGAAAGAATCAGAGTAAATCTTTGAGTGATTTATCTAAACTAGAGAAAGGGTCTGCGGCAAAGAATCAGGATAAACTGTTGAGAGATTTAAACTTAACCGGCAGGGATCTGAAAGAAATATCTGTTATGTAGATGGTTGACCAGTCTTTTCCTGGGAATTGATCTGTAATTGACTTTTTGAAAATTTGACGATAATTTTCTGTCCATTGATCCTTCCTGAAAAGATGAAAGGTTAGTTGTATGCAATGTCATGATGTATGAAATGCATGGTGCAATGATGTTCTCAAAATAAACGAGATTCTGTCGTACGCATCTGTGTTGTCAATGCTATGACGTATGAATGTAATGTATGGACATATTAATTGTTATGCCGTAATATTGCTGGAGTCAGGGAAAATAAATCCCTGAGCACCGCTGGGAATGAGGAGTGTAAGTCTTCATGTTTTGAAGTGTTGATGAGTTACCAATTGTTAGAGAAATAAACTCCGTTGTGTTAAGGGAAACTCCGTGTGTTGCATGTAGACCTCATGAAATCCTGCTGGGGAATCCTGAGACACTGGGCGACTTTCACTGGGGAATCTTAGGAGCGGTAATTGGAAGTTTTGTTCCGTCGGGGATATGACGGAGCTTGATATCATTAAGCTGCATACTGGAGATATGATCCTATAGTGGGGTGTCCTGATTTCCTCTCTTGTTGGAAAAGGTACCTGCATGGGATTTTATGGAATGGTCTAAAGATATTATCCTATTTCTTAAAGCCAATAGTTATTGTCTTTCTATTTTCGGTTCCCCTTTTTATGCTAATTTGTAAACAGTAGTCGTGTTCAAATTCATATGTTCAAAAATAACCATTGGACGTTTTCGCAAACAAAACACGGAAGAAGAAAAACAGATAGTTTTGCACTTTCAAAGGGATATCTTTGTATTAACTTGAATAAGTATTTTTATACAATGAGACAAGCATTCTAGTAAGAGAATATCATCGTGAAAATTAATAGAACGAAAAGGTAGCTATGTGAAACGATCCCATGGGGTTCCCATTCTGCTATAGCCTTCGTGTCTCTGAGCGTCTTGTCCATTTGCTGTCTCGTCCGAAGTTGATTGGATTGATTAGACCTGTTTGAGCTTGTCAGTAGATGCTGAAGGTTGTCTGTAAGGTGATCCAACGGGACATAATCATACGTTTTAATTCCCTAACTTTTTCCTGGACAACCCTTTTGGGTTTTTAGTCCACCGGGATACCCTTTTTTGCCCAAGCCGCCCTTTCGGGTTTTCAGCTTTCTGGGTGTACAAATTCTTTTTGTATTTTATCCCTAATTTTTTCCCGAACCTTTTTGGTTCGCCGGGATGCCCTAATTTTTTTCCTATGCCAGTCGACCTAGCGGGTCTTTATTCATGCGTAGTATCTTTTGACTATGTCCGCATTCACAGGGTGTGAAAGGTTGTCGCCATCCATAGTGGTTAAGATCATTGCTCCACTAGAGAATGTTTTTGATCACAAATGGTCCTTCGTATATAGGAGTCCATTTTCCCCTGGGATCACCTTGTGGCAATATGATACGCTTGATTACCAAGTCACCAACCTGATATACCTGACGTCTGACTTTCTTGTTAAAAGCCTTGATCATACGTTTTTGGTACATCTGACCATGACAGATAGCCGTAAGCCTCTTCTCATCAATCAAATTCAACTGATCAAGTCGAGTTTGGATCCATTTATCTTTATTCAGCCCTGCATCCTTTATGATTCTCAGAGAAGGTATTTGGACTTCAATTGGTAGAACAACTTCCATGATGTATACCAAGGAGAAGGGATTTCCCCTGTTGATGTGCGTGCCATGGTACGGTAACCATGGAGAGTAAATGGTAACATCTTATGCCAGTCCTTGTAGGTCACTGTCATTTTTTGTATGATCTTCATAATGTTTTTATTTGCGGCTTCGATAGCGCCATTCATCTTCGACCGGTAAGGGGAAGAGTTATGATGCTGGATCTTGAATTGCACGCATAGTGCGGTGATCATAGTATTGTTGAGATTCATACCATTGTCTATGATGATTCTCTCCGAGATACTGTATCGACAGATAAGATTATGTTTGATGAATCGGGCCACAACATTCTTGGTAACGGAAGCGAAAGAAGCTGCCTCAACCCACTTCGTGAAGTAGTCAATGGCCACCAAGATGAAGCGGTATCCATTATAAGATGTAGGTTTTACTTCTCCAATCATATTGATGCCCCACATCGCGAATGGCCAGGGAGCAGTCAGGACATTTAGAGGAACTGGAGGCCCATGCACTTTGTCAGCATAGATCTGACACTTGTGATAGGTTCGTGAATGCTGATAGCAATCTGCTTCTAAGGTAGACCAGTAGTACCCTTCCCGTAGGATCTTTTAGCCATCGTATGCCCACTAGAATGGGTGCCAAAAGTGCCTTCATGTAGATCAGCCAAGATCTTTTCTGCCTCAACCTTGTCTACGCAACGAAGCAAAACAGAGTCGTGGTTGCGCTTGTAGAGAATGCCATTACTGAGGAAGAACTTAGTGAAGAATCTTCTCAAGAACTTCTTATCATTGAATGAAGCTACTTCCGGATACTCTTGGGCCTCGAGATACCTCTTAGGCCTCGAGATACCTCTTGACTTCATGGAACCAAGGCTTGTCCACTACTTCTTCAATATCGATTTCGTGACAGTAAGTTGGATTATCTATTTGCTCAATGGTGATCTGGGGAGCCTCGTTACCCCATTTGAGTTTAAACATGGATGACATAGTGGCTAGCACGTCTGCTAGTTGATTTTCCTCTAGTGGGAAATGCTTAAAGGTAATTTCCTCAAAATATGGGATTAATCTCAACACATGTTCTTTATAGGGGATGAGATTAGGGTGCTTAGTGTCCCATTCTCCCTTGATCTGACTAATGACTAAAGCTGAATCTCCAAATACACTTAAGGACTTGATTCCTAAATCTATGGCAGCTTTGAGACCAAAAATACACGCTTCGTATTCTTCCATGTTATTGGTACAGTTGAAACAAAGTCTTACAGTGAAGGGAGTATGACATCCTTCAGGGGATATGATTACAGCACCTATGCCATTGCCGAGTGCGTTAGAGGCTCCATCAAAAACCAAGGTCCATCGGGATCCTTGTTCAGGTTCGTCATATGGCCTGAGTTATTCACAATTGTTTACCATCTTGATGTCTTCATCTGGGAACTAGAATTTCATGGGCTGATAGTCATCCACAGCTTTATGATCAAGGTGATCGGCTAGCACACTGCCCATTATTGCTTTTTGGGTAGTGTACTGAATGTCGTATTCAGTCAGGATCATCTTCCATCTTTCTATTCTCCCAGAGAGGGCAGGTTTCTCGAATATGTATTTAATTGGATCCATCTTAGATATCAATAAGGTAGTATGGGTCAACATATACTGTCTCAGTCGGCGAGCAGCCCATGCAAGAGCGCAGCAAGTTTTCTCGAGTAGTGAATATCTTGTTTAATAGTCGGTAAAATTTTTGCTCAGGTAGTAAATAGCATGCTCTTTTTGGTCAGACTCGTCATGCTTCCCCAACACACACCCCATTGAATTTTCCAAGACAGTTAGATACATGATCAAAGGTCTTCCCTTGACTGGTGGCATTAAAATAGGAGGCTCTTGAAGGTACTCCTTGATCTTGTCGAAGGAATCTTGGCACTCATCATTCCATTTGACTATTTGATCTTTTTTCAATAATTTGAAGATTGGCTCACAAGTAGCCGTTAGGTGAGAAATGAATCTGGCGATGTATTTTAGTCGTCCTAAGAATCCTCTGACTTCCTTCTCGGTGTGAGGAGCAGGAATTCCTTGTATTTCTTTCACCTTGGCAGGTCCACTTCGATACCTTTAGCGTTGACGATGAAGCCTAGGAGTTTACTGGACCTTACCCCAAATGTGCATTTATTAGGGTTCAGCCTTAGCTTGTACTTCTCCAGTCTTTCAAACAGTTTCTGCAAATGGTCGAGATGTTCCTCTTAAGTTTGAGATCTGGATATCATGTCATCTATATAGACCACTATTTCGTGATGGATCATATCGTGAAATAGAGCTACCATGGCGCGCTGATAAGTTGCCCCATCGTTCTTCAACCCGAATGGCATAACCTTGTAACAGAAAGTGCCCCACTGTATGACGAAGGTCATTTTCTCCATGTATTCAGGTGCCATTTTGATTTGATTGTAGCCTAAGAAATCGTCCATAAATGAGAACACTTTATGTTGTGCGGTATTGTCAACCAAAATATCGATATGGGGAAGTGGGAAATCATCTTTAGGGCCTGCCCTATTCAAATCTCGGTAATCCACACACATGCGCACTTTGCCGTCCTTTTTAGGAAATGGAAGAACATTGGCGACCCATTGTGGATAGTAGGTGATAGCTAAGAATCCTGTGTTGAATTGTTTCATGACCTCAGTTTTGATCTTTTCTGACATGTCTGGCCGCATGCGACGAACTTTCTGTTTTACCAGAGGGCAGTCTTATTTCGTCGGTAGACGATGGACCACGATATCAGCGTTAAGTCCTGGCATGTCTTCGTACGACCAGGAAAATACCTCAACATAGTCATGTAGCAACTGAGTTAGGCGCTTCTTGACACTAGGTTCTAGATTGGCACCCACCTTGACTTCTTTCTTATCCTCTTCGGTACCTAAGTTAATTGATTCCACTAGTTCTTCGTGGGGCTGTATGATCCTTTCTTCCTGTTGTAGTAACCTGGCTAGTTCCCCTGGCACGTCACAATCTTCCTCACCTTCGTCTTCGGCTTGGTAGATTGGATTTTCAAAGTCACAAAAGACCATAGCAGAATCGTTACCCATGGGATCCTGAGTGGATGCAGATCTGCATTTTGATATGTGAGTGTGTGTAAGAGCATAACTATTTTTGAAAGAAATAAAAATGTAAAAAAGAAAGACATAGAGCATAAAGTTTGCATGCAAAAACGTCCATGATTCATTAATGACATATGAAAATGAAGTAACAACCCTTACAAATGGACCGTCGTGCCTCGGGTAAGACACAAGGTTTTAAAAGTCTGAATTGTTTAATTATTACAAGTCCGATAACAATTTTAAGACAATTACTGTTGGATAAAAGTAATTGGGACAAAATATTTGGCTTCCCAGTTGGTGATTCCTCCATTGATAGTCGGGAAAATCCATTCTTCCAGGTCACATTTTTCGTCACTATCCTCCACTGCGTTGACTCCATGGTTGCTGATCTACAAAGGTGGTCCCCCGGCACGAGCATGACGAACAACTTTTTGTCTTCCTAAAGTGAAACCCAAACCAAATTTGTCAGATTTGTAAGGGATATCTGAAAGTTTTCCCCAAATAGTACACCCACCTTCTTCGACCACTACCTTGGCATCTTTCAGAGAAGACATCTTTACCGGAGGTCTTATAATCTTCAGGACTTGGGAAACAGTCTTGGTTGCTGCTGCTGTTTGTGGGACTTCCTCAAAGTGCTGACACGGAGTTTCGATGAATTCACCATCCATTTCCACGTATCTGAAGGAGTTCAGGTGACTGACCATATATTCATCCTCTCCATGGACAATAATGATTTTTCCCTTGGTTGGGTATTTCAGCATCTGATGTAATGTAGAGGTGACGACACCAGCATCGTGAATCCAAGGTCGGCCTAATAAACAGGAATAGGAAGGGGCGAATGTCAATCACGTAGAAAGTTGAATCAAAGGTTTGAGTTCCAACTTTAATGGGGATGTCCACCTCCCCATGCACCATTCTCTTTGAACCATCGAAGGCCCTTACCACTATGTTGCTGGGTTTTATGGCTAGACCTTCACAGTCTAGTCTACCGAGAGCTTTCTTAGGCAGCACATTCAAATATGAGCCTGTATCAACCAAGACATGGGCCAAAGCTGTGCCCCTGCATTCGATAGAGACATGCAATGCCTCATTGTGTTTCCTCCCTCTAGGTGTCCGGTCAGCATCATAAAAGCCTAATCAGTTGTCAGCTGTCAAACTGGCCACACAATCTTGGAATTGGTCAGCAGAGGTTTCCTGTGGTGCGTGGGCAGTTTTAAGAAATTTCACCAAGGCCTTCGCATGAGCCTCGGAGCACAACAGTAAAGCTAGCATGGAAATCTGTGACGGAGTTTTCCCTAGTTGTTCGACTATGTTGTAGTCGCTTCTCTTTATAATTTTCAAAATTTCTTCCATCCCCTTCTTGGAGGCTTCTTGGATAGATACTGATTGCGCCTTCATTCGGACAGGCTCAACAAAAATTCCTTTGCCTCGAGTCTCGGTCGACTCGGTGATAGGGGTGTCAGTAAGGGTAATCATAGGAATTGTAGTAGTAGGAACAAAAGCAGGAATGATCACAGGACCGGTAGCGGTTTTCGGAGGAGCAATCTCAGGGGAGAATACTCTTCCACTTCGGGTTATTTTTCCGGTTCTCATAATGTTTCCGATGTCGGGGTCAGCCTTCTCAAAAATCGAGTCTTCATCAGCCAGCCTGTTTTACCCCTATTTTTGACCCTAAGATTCCTTCATCATACCATGTTGATTCAATCACAACAAGATTACATTAGGGCTTTTGGTTCTTCTACCTATCTTTAGCTTTGCTCTTTGAGGAGTTACCAAGCACCTTGACTTGTTTTCTTTTGTGATCATGAATATTTGGCTTTGATTTTCTTTCTAATTAATAAGATGCAATGTTGGTTTGTCTTACTTGTTAATAATGTAGGTAAAGGCAATAAGGTTTAGCAGGTTGCTTCATGGGTTCATGAGTTTATTTCCATGCCCTAGTCAACATATCTTGTGGGATTCAAATCTCATCATTGAAGTTGTTTTGGAATAAATGGCATGACAAGGCTTATTTTTGTTCAACATATCTCAAAGTTATAAAAAATTGATTCAAAAATACAAAGGGTTAAGGGAAGAAATTGTCATGATTGGACAAGGTCTTGTTCCTATTGGTCACAAGAACATATTTCTCTCTAATTTCAAGATATGGAAGTGGTTTTGGTGGCTATGAGTCCTCATCATCATCCTCAACACCTTCTATTCACAAAGAAAGAATATTGGCACAAGAATTTTGTTCAAACTTGTCAAAGTTCCTCAAAGCATTCTCTTGATCTAGAGGCTAGGGTTTTGAACTTCAAAGGAGCATATTTTGCTCATATTTTGGTATTTTTGAGTGATTCCAAAGACATCTTTCTCTTCAAAGAGTTACCAGCAAATCACTTCAAAATTTCCAAGGAGTTTTCATTTGGAAGGAACTTCGTGAAGAAGAAAGATTACAAGTCATCCAAATGAATCCCCAATTTTCCATATGTGACTTCAAATGGTCATAACTTGGTCAATATTTATCACCTTGAGCCCATTATTTTTCCATGATGATCTTAAGGATGTGTAATTCATGCTTTATTTTATGTGCAAAGTAAGAAATTGGATGGAAGTTTCCTTAAGAATGCAAAAGATTATATGTCATTTCATGATTTTTAGCCAACTTCAACAAGTCATAACTTGCTCAATTTTTGGAGATTTTGAGTGGTTCAAATTGAAAAATGTCAATCAAGAGATCTAATTCATTCCATATTTTTTGGTCAAGATCAAATTCTAAGTGGAAGGCCATGTTTGGATACAAAAGATTATAGGTCATTTTTAAAGAAGAATTTGAAATATTTCTAAGTATGGAAAGTCAACTCTTTTTCTTCAACTTTGACTCCATGTAACTTTCAGCTCAAGCATCCATTTGATTCCATTATTTTTCCATTGGAAAGCTTGTAACCTCATCTTTCCAAAGCATCAAGAATTGTGCCCTAACACCCCTTGAGTTGGAAATGCCATGGATTTGAATTTGGTAACTTGAAACTGAATTTTTCACAAAGTCAGGATTTTGAAATCTTTGTTTTGGCTTCTAATCACAAGTTTTCCACGCGTTTTTGTTTCTAATCATGATTAGCAACTTGCCATAAGTGATTAGCATCATGAGATGCACGTTTTGGCTGAGTTTTGATCAAGTTTGAGTCACACTTTCTTCATGATGCAGACCCACACGAATTCCCTCCAAAACGCATCATTCACTCTTCCTTTTGATCCCTTTTTCTTCCCTATAAATAGAGGGTCATCCCCCATCCATTTTCCCAAGCTTAGATAGCCAGATTCACCCTGCCAAACTTGTTTCACAACCCAGAATTCAGCAACTTCAAAATCCATTCTCAAGCCCTTTTCAATCCATTTTCCCCTCAATTCACCTTACTTGATCTTCCCTGAAGCTAACCTTATAATTAAATTCAAGAATCATGCCATATACTGTTCCATAGAAGTCCAGTTTCAGAGCTCTGCAACTCAACTTCAATAGGTAGATTTCTTCACCAATTCTTCAAAACTCTGATATCATTGTGTTGCTTTCATTGCCCTGGTTCTAGTTGCAACACTTACATTTCTTTGGAAACACGTTTTGACCATGAATTTTTAAATCCCTTTTCAAAACTTTCCTTCCAAATTGCTTGAGCTACAATTTATATAAATTTGGCGCGAGGGTGTGGTTGTTTTCGTCTTGAAGAGACGAAGCGATTGACATAGGTCTGAGCTTCTGATTTTACAGTTTGAGAGACCTGCAAATCACGTTGGCTGGAGGTTGAAGATGACCTATGTGTCATCTTCCAACCAATGATGGCACGCCACTTGTTATTTTAAAAAATCTGATTTATATTTGATTATGTACATTATTCACTAATGACCATGATATGCACAACACGCCAGATCCCTTGGATTTGATTACTAACGCGTTTTGACTCTCATCCAATGGTCCACATATTTAACTTTTATTTTCTTTTTCTAATTTTTATATTTTAATTCTTTTAGATTTCAAAAAATCATAGAAAATTCATTTTTAGTCCAAAAAATCTGAAAAAATTATGAAAAATATTTTTGATTATTCTCTTTCTGATTTTTATTTTTTCAAAATTTAATTTTGTGTTTTGGTATTTTTTATAAATTTTACACTTATTTGATTTGTTTAAAATGTTTAAAAATACTTTAATACATTTCTAAATTCTGAAAAAATTATGGAATGATCCAATGATATTGTGACAAATATTGGTGACCTTATTTTATTTTTGTTTCCGACTTTACTATTTTTTTACTATTTTTGTTTATTTTACCCATTTATTTTAATTTTAAAAATAGTTTCTGACTTTTAAAAGTTACCAAAAATTTTATAAAAATATTTGGATCCATTTCTGATTTTTCTATGGCCTTATTTTTCATTTCTTGATTAATTTGAACATAATTGATATTTTCCTCATTATTTTCCATTTTTTTAAACATTTTTAAATCTTTTAATGTATATATTAAATATGATATTATTTTGTGATTATTTTCTGGTTGTCTTGAGTTGATTTTTTGATCATGGCTTTATTAACATCATTGGATCTTAGGTGTTGAGTTCAACTCCACCAAAATGGATGAATGATTTTAATAATAGTTTGATTAAATTTTTAATTCAAAAGTGGTTTATTCATCTTTTTTCCCTAATCCTCTTCTTCTCATCCCCTTCTCATTGCACTAAATGTTGTTGGAGCATGATCTCTATATCATGTCTCAAAACAAATGGTACATAGATTGCTATTGACCGACCTCAAAATAGGTGCGACTTCTATATAAGTCCACTTACGATTGCGTAACATAACGCTAAATTTTGTCCCGATTCGAATAAATGATCACTCGTGGCCCAAACTTATGATTTCAAGCCCAAGCATGTTAATTTGATCTCTTTGATCCAATAACCTTGAGATTCATTGTGTGGAGGCTTTGGTTCTACCAAACCTCTAATGGATCTACAACACCTTTGGTCAACGCGGATCACTTAAACATCGTTGATCATTAAATGGTACTTATGAGAATTTCAAATGGATGATATACTTGAAAAAAAGCAAATGCAACTTGTTGTGTGAAGGCTTTAGTTCTACCAATCCTCTAATGAGTTCCAAATGTAAGTTTCAAGATGGTCATCTAACTAACCACTAATTATTGACTTGTTTATCTTATGCTTTTATTCTTTTTTATGCTTTATGTACTATTTATTTTTTAGCATTTTCATTTCATGCCATTTTCATCTTTACTCATTTGAGAATTTATTTTCTTGTCATTTTTACTTTGCTCACTTGAGCTTTTCTTTTCTTTTCTTAAGATACTTAATAATCAATATAAACCCTAAAAAACTCTTAATGGTACTTCGACTATTTGGTTACTATCCTTGGAATTATGGAGCATGGGACTATTTCTTGGACTTAGGATTAGAAACCTTGGCCTATCTTGGAGACCTTGTGATCTTATCTGATTATTTTGTCTGGAGTTCTTGAGGTTTACCTCAAGACATTGGGTTGCTTGTTTGTTTTTGTGTGTAGGTTTTTGTGATTACTTTCTTTGTTTGTAATATGGAATTCACCCGTATATAGCCGTTACTCTGCCCAATTTTTTGGAAGACTTATTACACTTGAAGAGGTCTAGTATATTTGCTTGCTTGGTTTCAATCCAAAGAATGGGAATTCTATCTTGGCTCATTATGTCAAGCTTTGGCTTCTTGTTGGTTAGATGTATCTTATCCTTAGCTTTTACCTTATGTTTTAGGATAGTCTCTTCTTCTCCTCCCATCTTCTTTAATTTCAAAAATCTTCTCCCTCCTTTTTAAACTCTTCTTGTTTTGAAACTTAAACTACTTTCATAATAAACTTGGACTTAGGTCCATGCATTTTCAAAATCTTTTCATAAATAAAGCCCAATCAATTTAATAATACTTTGACATTTTTGTGAGAAGACTAAAAGTCAATCAATCTCATTTCAAACCATTTTGCCACTTTGGTTTTTATCTTTAAACATTTCTCAAAAGGTTAGACTCTTGTAAATCCTTGTAGTGATGCAAACAACTATACTTCTACAATATGTAGTGAAGTGAGATATTTTCCACTTGATTACCAGTCTATGAACTTTGAATTCCCGGACGAGAATATCATGTTGGTAACTAATTGTGAGACACCTGGACCGGATGAAGGACCTGAGGAAGGATCCCGATGGTCTATGTACTTTTATGGAGCTTCAAATGCTTTGGGTAATGGCATTGGCGCTGTGATCATATCTCCTAAAGGCTCTCATACTCCATTCACCGCCCGACTATGTTTCAACTGCACCAACAACATGGAGGAGTATGAAGCGTGCATCATGGGTCTTCGAGCAGCAATTGACCTAAGGATTAAGTTTCTGAGTGTCTTCGGCGGTTCCGCTCTCGTGATCAGTCAGATCAAAAGCGATTGGGATACGAAACACCTAAATCTTATTCCTTACAAGGAGTGTGTGTTGACGTTGCTTCCCCACTTTGAGGAGATAACCTTTGAACACTTCCCGAGAGAGGAGAATCAGTTGGCGGACGCGTTGGCTACGATGTCTTCTATGTTCAAAGTCAATTGGGACAACGAGGCTCCCTGGATCATCATTGAAAGATTGAACGAACCCGCACATTGCTGCGATATTGAGACTGAATAGGTAGCGGATAAACTCTGGTTTCATGAGGTGAAGAGGTATCTTGAAGTTCAGGAATACCCCGAGGGTGCATCTGTTAATGACAAGAAATTTATGAGGAGGTTCGCAGCAAAGTTCTTCATCAGCAATGGCATCCTTTACAAGCGAAACCATGATTCGACCTTACTGCATTGTGTGGATAAGAATGAAGCAGAAAAGATCATGGAGGAGTTACATGAAGGTACTTTCGGAACTCATTCCAGGGGACACGCCATGGCAAAAAATATCCTTCGGGTAGGATATTATTGGTCCACAATGGAAGCCGAGTGTTATCAGCATTCTCGGACATGTCACAAGTGCCAGGTCTATGCTGATAAGGTACACATACCTCCAGTTCCTCTGAACGTCTTGACAGCACCTTGGCCTTTTGCAATGTGGGGCATTGATATGATTGGCGAGATCAGACCTACGGCATCTAACGGGCATCATTTCATCTTGGTAGCAATTGATTACTTTACAAAGTGGGTTGAAGCAGCTTCATTTTCTACTGTAACCAAGAACGTCGTGGCATGGTTCATTCGGCACAATCTGATCTGTCGATATGGTGTACCAGAAAGGATCATTACGGACAATGGTACCAATCTCAATAACAAGATGATCACCAAACTCTGCGAGCAATTCAAGATACAGTATCATAACTCTTCTCCCTACCGGCCGAAGATGAATGGGGTTGTCGAAGTGGCTAATAAGAACATTAAGAAGATTGTGCAGAAGATGACAGTGACCTACAAAGACTGGCACGAGATGTTACCATTTGCTCTTCATGGGTATCGTACCTCAGCACAGACGTCAACAGGGGCAACACCCTATTCCTTGGTATATGGTATGGAGGAAGTCTTGCCTATCGAAGTTCAGATACCCTCTCTTCGAATCATGAAGGATGCAGGTTTGAGCAAAGACGACTGGATTCAGACCCGGCTTGATCAACTGAACCTAATCGATGAAAAGAGACTTACTGCTATTTGTCATGGTCAAACGTATCAAAAACGGATGATCAAGGCCTTTAACAAGAAAGTCAGATGACAAGAGTATCAAGTTGGGGATCTGGTAATCAAGCGCATTATTCTACCTCAAAGTGATCCAAGGGGCAAATGGACCCCTACTTATGAAGGGCCATTTGTGGTTAAGAACATTTTCTCAGGAGGAGATATGATTCTAACCACCATGGATGGTGACGACCTTCCTCACCCCGTCAATACAGACATAGTGAAAAGATACTACACATAATCAAAGACCCATTAGGTTGACTGGCCTAGGCAAAAATAAGGGCTTCCCGGCTAACCAAAAGGGTTCGGGCAAAAATAAGGGATGAAAATGAAAAAATATGTACACCCGGAAATTCGAAAACCTGAAAAGGCGGCTTGGGAAAAAAAGGGTATCCCGGTGGAATGAAAACCCGAAAGGGCGGTCCAGGAAAAATTTAGGGATCAAAGCGTAACACTATGTCCCATTGGATCACCTTGCATCCAGACTTCGGTATCAACTATCAAGCTCGGACGGCACTAATCAATCTGATCTACCTTCAACCGACAGCAAAGCGATGAGATGCTCGAAGACATAAAGACAATAGCAGAGTTGGAACCCAGTGGGATTATTCATATAGCTGTTTTGTTTTCTTTTCACAAATTGTGTAAATTCTATTTGTTCGGTGGCGCTCTCTTACTAGGACGTCAACCTCTTGTACAAAAACGCCTATTTTACAGGCCAAACTTCAAAATCAATACAAATTCATTTTCAGACAAATTTCAAACTGTTTTTCCTTTATCTGTTTTGTTTTGCAAAGAACGTCCAATGTTCATTTTTGATATATGCATTTTACATTAATTGCTGCTCATGGATATTTACATGCGAAACAAAAGACGAATTACTGGTAATATCAGAAACAAGGGCAAATAAGAATTGTCCAAGCTGTGCAGTTGCTCTGTCCACCAGGAACAAAGGTAGATTCAGCTGAAGAGTATGGCTAAGATACCTTCACTCCCCGCAGAGTAAGGCAGTAATGGTAGCTCTCCCCCATCTGAGACTTGCAACTATGAACGAATCATCAATGCTCTCCCCAAGTAGAGTTGATCTACCATCAGCACTAAAAAGGATTGATATCCCCGGCAGTCTTAATATTCCCCAACGGAGTATAAAAATGTTCCCCGGCAGAATACAAGATACCCCCAGTGGAGTCAATATTTCCGCAACACGGTATGAAAAAGCTTCCCCAACGGAGTTGAAGCATCATCCCCAGTAGACTTTGGAAGTTTATCCCCAGCGGAGTACAAAAATAAATCTCCCCAGCCAAGTTCAAAGGATCATTTCCAGCAGATTTCAGAGGGTTATCCCCACAAAAGTCTAACAGGGTTATCCCCAGCAAGTTGCAACTGAAAGATCGTCCCCAGCGAAGTTCATTCCTTTCACCAGCAGGAGTTCAATCCTCAACAGATTCAATATCACCAGCAACGGTAATCCATCCCCAGTAGAGTTTATCAATGGAATCTTCAACAGAACATTTCTTCCCCACAGAGTAATCTCTTCATCAGTTTATTCCCCAACGGATTTATCTTCTCCTGTAGGTTTATTCTTGCAATCATGTTCGTTCGTCATCCCCAGCGGAAACGAAGAATTCAACTCTACTCTCCAGCAGCTATCCGGGATTTATTTTCCCCAGCTAAAGCATCACATTTCCATACATCATGATACATGCATATACGCATCATACCATACAATTTCATTTAGGTTGAGAACATCATTGCTTGATCCATATCATGCATTGCATATGACTGACCTTTACCTTTCAGGAAAGATGCAGTTAAATTCTCAACTATATGGAAGACCTTCTCTGGTCCAGTCAAATCGATTCCTAAAGATTTTTCTGATGCCGATCCAGTTGAAGTTATCCCAAGACCTTGTCTGGTCCAGTTAAATCGATTCCTAAAGATTTTTCTTATGCCGATCCAGCCAAAGGCCTTCTCTGGTCCAGTTAAGTCGATTCCTAAAGATTTTCTAATGCCGATCCACTTGAAGTTACTCCAAGACCTTGTCTGGTCCAGTTAAATCGATTCCTAAAGATTTTTCTAATGCCGATCCAGCCAAAGGCCTTCTCTGGTCCAGTCAAATCGATTCCTAAAGATTTTTCTGATGCTGATCCAGTTGAAGTTATTCCAAGACCTTGTCTGGTCCAGTTAAATCGATTCCTAAATATTTTTCTGATTCCGATCCAGCCAAAGGCCTTCTCTGGTCCAGTCAAATCGATTCCTAAAGATTTTTCTGATGCCGATCCAGTTGAAGTTATTCCAAGACCTTGTCTGGTCCAGTTAAATTAATTCCTAAAGATTTTTCTGATGTCGATCCAGTCAAAGGCCTTCTCTGGTCCAGTCAAATCGATTCCTAAAGATTTTTCTGATGCCGATCCAGTTGAAGTTATCCCAAGACCTTGTCTGGTCCAGTTAAATCAATTCCTAAAGATTTTTCTAATGCCGATCCAGCCAAAGGCCTTCTCTGGTCCAGTTAAATCGATTCCTAAAGATTTTTTTGATGCCGACCCAATCAAAGTTAATCAAAGACCTCCTCTGGTTCAGTCAGATCACCGATAAGATCTCACTGATTCCTATTCCAGTCGAAGTTCGGACCTACCAACAATCTCCAAATGGCATCTGTAAGCCCATTCCCGACATCACAATGCTGATACCACTTCACGCGAGTGCAAATTTCTGGGCACTCTAGTGTTCAATCATCTTCCACCTTCGGATCACGAAAGGCCCGAAAGCCAATCTATATCCTCAGGTTTAAGAAAATTAAACAGGGGCAGCTGTTGTACCCCAAAATTTTCCCTCCCATATTTCCCAAGATATTGCAAGAATAATCTCCAAGTGGCTCAAGATTGCTCAAGAGTTGGACAGTCAAGCTATCTCCTAAGGCAGTCAATCTCAAATTAGGGTTTTGTGTTGCATCAAGGTCCTTTCATCCAAATGGCATCAAGTGCTCCCCAATGTCTTAATATATTCTCAATTTCATCCATGTCAAATTTCAAGCCTTGCAGAGGAAGTTTGGTCAGTCAATTGCTTAAGAGGCCCAAAAATCGACTATACTAGGGCAAAAGTCAACTGTGACCTATAAATAGTCAAACTTCAAGATTTTTTGTCAACATTCCCATTTTGAAGGATATTTAATAATTTGATCAAGGATTGATCATGATTCATCAAGGATTACTCAAGATTCATCAAGATTCAAAACTTGCTAAATTAGGGTTTTGCAAGAAAAGTCAACTCAACTTTGACCAAGCATAACTTTCTCATACTTTATGAGAAATGACCCATCCAAATCTCATTTTGAAGCGGATGAAATTTCCTACAATCCATATTCATACCCCAAGATCAAGAAATGCACTCACAAGAAGTTACAAATTTGGACATTATAGGTCATTTTTGAAAGTCAACAAAAATACCTTTTTTGCCAAAGCTTATAACATGAGCATGGAATATCAAAATGAGATGAGACCAAAAGGGTTGGTTACAGGACATCTCAGGCTTTCTAAAAAGTCCAAGAACACTTCCAAAAGTTAAAAATTGAAGAAGTTATGCATTGTTGAAGTTGGGCATTTTTCCAAAATTGCCAAAAGTCAACTATCCCCAAAACTTCAAATTTTGTCAAATGGGCCCACTTTTTTCCACTTGATTTGATCTTGTCACACTACACACGTGTCCTATCTTAAGTCTTGTATCCATTTATTGATTTTTCTATTTTATTTGATTTTTATTGAATTAATTCATTTTAAATCAATTTAAATCCAAATAAAATCCAAATATTGATCACTTGGAATCTTTTTGATTGATACAGGTCTTAAATATCATCATGGATATAATCAAATCCGAATCAAGCCATATCATGAACAAAAAGGTGGTTTTTGGACAAATTTGGAAGCTTTTTCATGAAGGATCAAATCAAATCCTAAATCATCAATGCATAAGGATTCAAAGCCCAATACTTGACCTAATTCACTCCATATTACTTATACAATGCAAAGGCACGAGCAAAAAAGACCTGGAGGCTGCATAAACATCAAAACCAAACTTGAGAAAAACTTGAAAAAGCTTGAAACTGAAATTGCATATAGAGGCGTTTTCAAAGCCAAATCTCAACACTATTCTCTTGCTAGTCATCCACTGAGGGAGAGACAATCAAAAGCAAGCTCCTAGACCCCCTGAATCACGCTGTAAGTCTCTCTAAACCTTTCCCTGTATTTGAAATTGCATACTCATATTCTTGCACTTTCTTGGCAAAATCTTTACATATTCATGCTTATCGTTCCATTTAGAAGCTGTTGGCATTATTGAATTGTATTTTCATAGTCTGTAACCCCCTAGCCGATTCTAGGGTTCTTGGTTCTTGTTTTTGGGCATTTTAATTGCAAGCAAAATTGATGCTAATAATGGACATAGACGTAATCAGTGGAAGAAGACGAGCACAACCATGTGCTTGGAATTGATTTTCGTGGCCTAGAAATAGTTTTAGGAATGAGCTACGAATTTAGCTGCGGATAAAAGTCCACAGGTAAATAACCAGGTCCAACGAAGAAGACGCTGACGCGTCTCCCTCCTATTGGTTGTTTTAAACATTCACGCTTTTTATTTTTTTAATTCTGGCATTTTATTTGTTTCCCATATAATAATTGTTATCTAATCCACTAACGATTGAAAGGCAGTGGTGTAGTGGTAAGCGCGTTATTTAGTGGCTCATAGGACCTGGGTTCGAATCCCAGGTCCACCATATTGCATATTATTCTTTTTCTTCAGGAAATCCAATGCGTTTCAGGATTTGTGGTTCATCATGCAGTCTCACCTAATCATCTGCCAGATGGCCTCAGGCCAGATCTGGTGGTCCCTAATGAAAGACCACCATATGCTCTAGTCAACAGGCGCACGCGGGATCAGAAGAAGTCATGCAGGCTTGCACTATTGGGCCTTGAATTTCTAATCAAACTCCTTTCCAGCCCAACCCCCCCCCCCCCCCCCCCTTGAGTATTTCTATTTCTTTTTTTATTTCATTTATTTATTTGTTTTGATTAATTATTTTTATTTTCTAACTGACCAATTAAATTATTTTCCTCATAAAAATCAAAACCAAAAAAATATATTAAAATTAAGTTCATCATTTTATTTTTGTAAATAAATACTAACTCAATTAATTTAGTTTAATTAGAATAACTTTCACAATTTTGTAAAATAATTAAAATTAACTTAGACAGAATTAGGTTTTTATTAACATTGATTAATTTTATTTTCTTTCTTTAAATATCAAAAATCCAAAAAATATTTATTTTCATTAATTAATTAATTAATTAATTAATTTAATAATTAATTTAGGATAGTTTCTTTCTTAATTCAAAAATAACAAAAAAAGATACTTTCTTTCAAAAAAGGGTCAAAACCCTAAACTTGCACCCGATTTAATTTCCGCACGCGATTTACTTTCTTTTACCCAATATTGTATTTGTTCCCGGAATGTAATAGATAATTAGGACCATTTAATTGTTTTATCGCTTTATTTATTTTCCGCATTTAAATTTTAAAGGGTTGCTTTTGGCGATGTAAATACCCGACGCCTTGTAATAGTTAGTTAAATTTCCGCATAATAGGTATGCATAACAAGATTGAATGTTTAACATAAAATCAACTTAGATCACCATTGACATGTACAAAGATAAAAATAAACTGAAAACGACACACTCGCACATGCGCACTCTTAGGGTACACCCTACTTGGTTGCCTTCGTATGCGGTCATTGAGTATAGGTCACTTTAGAGGTCGCCCTCTTGTCCAAAGATCATAGTCGCCTCGAAATAGTTGCCTCGGATATTGTTGCCTCAAAACAAATGATCTAAGACATTAGGGTTACCGCTAAGGCGTCCTAACATTGCTTTGGTGACCGTAAGTCCCTAAATTCGAATTGACCCTTAATCTCCAACGACGGTGCTACCTACTCATTCATAGTGGGATAGCATTGTCTAAAGTACATTAGCACAGATTGATTCCTTTCTCGAGTAGGTAGATGGTTCTTAAAGTACTTGCTCTTTCCAAAACAAAACAAAACTTTTCGCACTTACACCTTTCAAACAAAAACTTCTTTCAAACCCACAAACACAAAGAAAAGCAATTTTGAAAACACTTTGAGCAAGTACCTAAGAACCTGTGGATAACCACGGATAGAAAGGGTGCTAACACCTTCCCTTTCTATAATCTACCCCCCAGACCTGAGAAACATCTCGAAAAAGGAATTTTTCTGTGCTTTTTTCCTTTCCTTGTTGGATAAAATAAAAGACGGTGGCGACTCTTGCTTACCGCGACATTTTGCAAAAACAAACGCAAAACGCGAACCAGCATTCCAAAAACAGTCAGTTCTTTCCCACCGCATCACAGTAGGCACTAAAGGATCGCAACCGCGGCGGGTGAAAAAATCATAAAAATATACTTCTTTTCTCACCTCCACCATCCATCTTATATACAACACATTTTTTATAGCCAAAATATACATATTTTACAAAGAGGTTCCTGCGGAGTACCGTAGATGTTTAGGGTGCTAATACCTTCCCTTTGCATAACCAACCCCCTTACCTTGAATCTTTCCCCCTTTTTTGGGTTATTCGCTCTTTTCCCATTCCTTTGGAAACAATAAAGCGCGGTGGCGATTTTTATTTTGATTTGTATAAAGTCTAGTCAATCCAATGGCTTAGTCTTGAACATTTCTACCACTACACAGCCAATCTTGTTTGACACTGTGGTAGTAGACGTCTCCCCCATAATTCTAGGGGAAAATTTTATCTAATGAGTACGGGATCGGCCCTGGCATAGTAATTATCACTGGAGTCACCTTAGGAACGGATGTAATCTTAACGGGTCTTTTGGTGGAGACCCTGGAAGGATTGGCGGAAACGGTTACTATTGAAACATCTTTGTAAGCAATGGTTGGAACGGGAGTCTTTTCAAACAAAATCTCTTTGTCATCCATCAGGCGCTGAACACCTTCTTTCATTAAATGACAGCCAGTTGGTAAAGATAAACAGAGGTGGAAACTTTTGTTACAGCCTGGAAATAAACCGGCTTTCAACAGGTTCCTCTTAACAGTCAGGATAGGAGTAACAAGTTCATTAACAACAATAACAAACACATCAGCTTCAACAGCGTTAACATCACGACCATGCTTGGTCATAGGAGTTGTGATAACATTTGGAATCTCAGGAGCATCAAATTCAATTTCTTTTTCCTCGAGAAGGTCTTGCACCTTGTTTTTCAAATCCCAAAAGTTGTTGGTATCATGGTCGGGGCTTTCTGAATGGTAAGCACAACGAGCATTAGGGTGGTAATGAGGAGAGGCGGTGTTGGGATTCTTCGGGACTTCCTTCAAAGTTACCAGATTAGATCTCAATAAATGTGGCAGGACTTGAGACAATGTCATATTTATCTGGGTAAATTGTCTTACCAGTCTTTCAATTCTAGGCTGGTTATTCCTTTGTTGAGTAGGTGCAGTCTTAGGGATCATGACGACCCCTACCGTTGGGAGGCATTCACTTTTGTCCTGATTCTTTAAGGGTATACAACACCAACTTCTTTCTTCCTAATAAATGGTTTTCTCACGGCACTGGAGGATGCTTCCTTTGGATCTTCCCACTCTTAATCCCAGCTTCCACTCTCTCCCCGGTCAAGATTAATTCAGTGAAGCCTGCTGAGGAGCTTCCAATTAGATGATTAAAGAAAGGACCAGACAGGGTACCCAGAAACATGTCTACCAGCTCTCTGTCAGATAAAGGAGGCAGGACTCTTCCTGCTAAGTCTCTCCATTTCCGAGCGTATTCTTTGAAACCCTCATTTGAACCCATAGTCAGACTTTGGAGTTGAGTACGGGTGGGAGCAAGGTCTGTGTTATACTGATACTGTTTATAAAAATTAGCGGTCAGGTCTTCCCAATTATGGAAATTGGCCCTCTCCAGTTGATAGAACTAATCTAGCTGAGTTCCGGATAGACTATCCTGAAAGAAGTTGAACGACAAATCTCTGTCAGCCGTTTGAGGTTGTATCCTCCTCACATAAGATCAGAGGTGCATCTTGGGACACGAAATCCCGTCGTACTTAGAAAACACTGGTGCCTTGAATTTTGGTGGAATAACAATCCCATACAACAAACCCATCTCTTCAAAGTCCATCCCAGGCACTTTCTGAATCTCCAATGCACTTAGACGCTCTTCCAGATGTTTGTATTTGTCATCAACTGGAGAATACTGCTCTTTAGAGTAATCTTCTTCTACCTCTTCAGATTCTTGAGGGGCAATCACTTCCTTGCCTTTCCCTTGTTGATTATCCTTTTCACCCGATGATGTTGAGAAGTCTAGGGTCCATCTGGCTGGTCTTGGGAACCTTCTTCCTAAATTCAAAACACTGGTTGATTTCTTTGCTTTCTTCTTCTTTTCTTCAATCAGAAAAGGTTTCAAATTCTCTTGTCATTTGGCTAGAGTCAAGAACATCTGTTGAAACTGAGAATTTTGTGCCTGGAGATCTTTTATCGTCTATTCCATGTCCATCTTATTGAAATAAACAGTAGAAAGATGAGAAGAACTGTTGTAAGATTCCTGCTTATGTTATGATTAATGAAGGTGCATATGCAATGATTTCAAGGAAATTACAGATTGAAATTTTCTTTAGACCAAAAAGGAACACACTTTATGTTAATAAATCAAGGTTTGGGTACATCATGCCTCTTTGGGCTTAAAAGAAATAAAAATACAAAAGTTTAAGACAAAAAAGTTGAACGCATCCTCTTTGGTGCGATGTAGGCATTCAGACTCCGCTCTTCATGAAGTTGCCTGGTGAGCTCCAAAACCTTCTTCTCGCTGGTGTAGAATTGGGCCTCGAAAGTGTCTCACTCCCATTTAAGCTGTATCCAATCCCTTTGCAAGTCTTCGAGAGAGGTGGGCATGTTAGGATGAAGGATAGTGTATGGGACATTTGTTTCCACAACAAGCTCTATGATAACTGGAAGAATAGAGTGGTAAGGCATCATAAGACTTTTAGCACGAGCTCGTACCCATTTAAGATAAGGCTCAAAAGGGATGGAATTCTTGTGCCCCAGTGTCTTGCTATCTACCTTATTTACCATCCTCCAAGCTTGCATAAACCACTGACGGTAGCCTTGATCATCGCTTTCGTAGTCGAACACCAAACCTTGGATGAGCATATCATGAGGACCATCTCTATGGGCATACCCAAACTATCATAAAGCTAAGCAAGGGTTATATTTGATACCTCCCTGTTGTACCCCAAAATTTGCCCTCCCATATTTCTCAAAACATTTCAAGAAAATTCACAAGTCCAAGCCGGCGCGTTATATTCAGGTGTTCTTTTGCCAAGATATCTCTGATAACGTATTCTCAAATTCAGGTTCGGCTCAAGAGTCAATTCTTTAAAGAAGGTATCCGAATGTGTGAGTTTTCTCGAAGAAATATGGTGAAAAAGTGTGCTGAAAGTGCAGTTTTTACGCGCTAAAAAATTCATAACTTGAAGATCGTGACTCGTTTTGAACCCGTTCTGGTGGCCAAAATTCCGTCTTGACATTATCTACATTTTCATCTCTCACGGCTGGAAGCCAATTTCGATCAGAAGGTCTTCAAAAATATGGATTTATCAAGTATTTTCGTACAGAAAATTTGTGACAGAAGTTTATTTACGTCATGTTCAGAAAATCATAACTTGGTCGATTTTCATCGTATCGAGCTGGTTCCGGTGCCAAAATTTCACAAATTGAGTTGGCTATATTTTCACAGAAGGTATTGAGTTCAAACGGTATTCAAAAGGCCTTCGTTTTTTGCTCAGAGTGTGTGACACGCTAAAAATCCTGAATGCTGAATATTATTTCATCTGAGCCGAAACTTCGAAAATTCATAACTCGGTCAATTTTTATCGGATTGGACTCATATTTTTACACAAGGTCACTGAATCATAGATCTACAACTTTGCTTCAAAAGTCGAGACCAAATTATGCACCGATCAATACCAGTTTTTTATTGAAGAACGTGTCAGAGTCGACACTGGAGCCCAAAATAAGTTTGTCTGAGCTGAAACTTCAAAAATTCATAACTAATTCACCGTTTATCCGATTGAGTCGATTTTCGGACAGGAGTTAGTTCTCGATATCGGCTACATTTTGTTTTCAAATTTCAACTTCAAAAATTTCACTTAAGTCCCTGCGATTTAGCCTAGAAAGTGACGAACTCAAGTGAACATTGGAGGCCCAATTGCACATTCAAAGCCCATTTGCTTTACCCTAATTTTCATTATATAATCACATTCTTTTCACACAAACCAGAGAGGAGGAAAAGAGAGAAAAAAACCTTGCCACAACACTGTTAGAATATCAAATTCTTTCAAGAACCCTAAAACCTTGAAATCCTTATTACAAATCCCTCTCTCACTACAAACAAGCCATCTCAGTTACAAACCAACATCTTATTACTTCTTCAGTAAGGGTAAGGCTGGCTTGATCTCCATGATCCAAAGGGCATAAAAGCATTCATGTCACTACTTTTCCAGTAAGGGTAAGGTTGATTTGATCTCCATGATCAAAAGGGTATAATCATTCATACATGTCATATTGTGCCTAAACATTAAATTTCTTCATATATTGGCTTTATTTGCATTTTATGATTTTATTTAATGTGTTCGTGAGATCCAACTGCAGATTTAGACAGGATCCCAGGTTCATTAAGGAACGTTGAGGCCAAAAGCCAAATGGCCAAAAGCCAAAAGCCAACTGTCCAAAGTAGAAAAACTTATGCATGACACCAATACATGGCGAGACAGACATCCTGAGAAGATTAAGGAACGTTGAGGCCAAAACGCAAATGGCCAAAAGCCAAAAGCCAAATGGCTAAAGTAGAAAAACTTATGCATGATGAGGCCAGAACACAAATGGCCAAACCACTCCAATTCACCTCCAAAAAGGGGACAGAAACCCCCCAAGGTATTGTATTTTCTTTCTTTTCCTTATTTTATTTATTTCAATTATTTCTTTTTTTAATTAATTCCTTTAATTTAACTTATTTTCATAAAATATAAAAAATAGTAAAAAACAGAAAAGTCATAAAAATCAAAATATATTTATTTAATTAATATTTTTTGTAAATAAATTTCACTAATAATTAATTATTTATTTTTATAAATCAAAATTGCATGTAAATAATTAGATTAATTTTAGGTTTAATTTTAACATGTTTTTCTTAATAAATAAATAAAATTAGAATTAGGGTTAATATTTTAATTTCATTTAATCTTTCTCATAAAAATACATAAAAAACATAAATACCAAAAACTCAAAAAAAAATAATAATTTCTTTTTTCTCTTTAATTTCATTAGTTTAATCATTTAATTTAATTTCATTAAAAAGGGTCCAACGCCCTCGTTTCCAATTTTTAATTCCAATTCGCGTGTTTTATTTTGTTTCTTTTAATTATTTATGTAATTCTCCCAAGGCTATGTAATATTTATCTTTCGCACTTTAATTCTTTATTTTTCTGTCAAATCGAGTCCTGGAAATTTTGGCGATGTGGACCCGCGCCTTTGTAATAGTTTAGAATTTTACCTTTCCGCGCTTTCTTAACTGTTAAATAAATGCATGCAAGAATGAATGATTAAATAAAAACAAACGCATAGATCACTTTGACATGAACAAGATAAATGCAAATGAACATGACACACAAATCACACACCACCCCTAGGGTACGCCTCACTGTTGCCTTGCCTCGAAAGGTGATCGTCGAGTAGAGGATGTTTTAGTAAGTCCTCATGATCCGGGAACCTGGCATGAGGGTAGCTTCTAAGATGTCTTCCTATTGCTCTGGTGATCACCATGTCCCGAACCTCGAATTGACCCGAACACCTCCAACGGTGGTGCTACCTACCTCTCAATGGTGGGATGGCACTACTTTAAGGACATTTACACAGACGAATTCCTTAGGGTAGGTAGACGACTCTAGATACTTGCTCTAACTTCAAAACAAATCAAAAATACTTTTCACACCAACACATTTTCAAAAAGCTTTCGAAAGCATTTTTCAAACACTCTTGAGGACCGATACAAGAGTCGAACTGAAATTTTCAAAGAAACTTTTTAAAACCCACACTTGAAAAGCAAACAAACTATTTTGAAAACACAAATGAGCAAGTATCTAAGAGCCCATGGATAACCATGGATAGAAAGGGTGCTAACACCTTCCCTTTCTATAACCTACCTCCCGAACCGAGAGCAATCTCTATAAGGAATTTTTCTGTGCTTTTGTCCTTTCCAATTGGAGAAAATAAAAGACGGTAGCGACTCTTGCTTCCGCGACATTTCGCGAACCAGCGTTAAACAGTCAGCTCCAGATCCACGGATCACAGAACTGGCGACTCTGCTGGGGACACTTATAAAGTGAGGTGTACCTTAGGGTAGTTCATAACTGTGTTTTCAATTGTATTGATTTGCTTGCTTTATTATTGTGGGACTGTCTTGGGAGTTCTATAGATCCTAACCCGGATCTGGGGAAACCTTCTTAGAAAGTAGCAACAAGGCTGTGAGGGAACTGTGCGGGGTATACCGACATGGTTGAAACAGTCTGCTACGTTGATGTGGCACTTTGGTGTGTATCGGTAACCCTTGAGTTCAGTCAAGGAGAGTACGGGGCCTCCGCGTGGTGTCATGAAGCATCAACAGACCTTAGGAACCTTAATTGAACTATCTTGGCCTCTTTAGGGTAGTGAAATAACTGACTTTGGTGCAGTCCGAGGTTGGTTGATACTCGATACTACACTCAATTGAGGGTTGCTTTCCTGGAATATTTCGGTCGCCAGTTCAGTGGCTAAATCGAAACGATGAACAATGAAAACAATCCCGTGATATTGGGACCCTTAGAACCCGATTACTTCTAATAGGACAGGTTGAGCCCACCAACTTCAAGAGGGTAATACCCAGACCCCATGCTGGCCTTAAACTCTAAGGGCTTTCTCTTGTGTGACTTGTGTGCCTTCGTACTTGACTACTTGCATGCTTGTTGTCTGACACTTGAGCTTCTCGCAGGTTTTGTTTGTAGTCCTTAATTAGGACTCATAACAAGGTTTACCGGGTTTCTTGCAGGTGTTGCTTTTAGTCCTTACTTGGGACTCATAACAGAGTATACTAAGTTTCTTGCAGGTTTCGTTTATAGTCCTTAACTAGGACTCATAACAGGTTTTACTTGAGTTTCTTGCAGGTTTTGGCTTGCAGTCCTTAATTGGGACTCATAACAGGGTTACTTGCATTACCCCATACATAGCATAACATCATACCATTGCATACATCCTAACCCATTTCAAGGATCTCAAGGGCTTGTGATGCAGGTCATGATGAATCAAACATCTAGCAAGGGGCAAAGAGGATTTATTTTCCTCTAGCCAAAGTTGTCAGGGGCTATGACCCACTTGATATGGTGAGCCTTTGACCCTTGGAAGAAAGACTCTCAACAAATATGAAGTTCTTTCAATCAAGCTACCGGATCCAAATGCTAATAAATTTTCTTGTTTACCCCGTGAGGTCCTTGAAAACATTACATGCATGTCATACTCATCATTGCATAACAGGTATCCTTGTTGCAGGTCACTTACCTTTCTCGCTGTTTATTTCAGCAATGGCTTCACAACAAGATAACCAGGACCTTCACGCTCAAGAGACTCAGTTCAGGGAAATCTTCCTAGGCCTATCCAAGGGGCAGGAAGAGTTGAGGACACTCCTCATGGGGAATCTAATCAGAAAGAGTCCTGAAGATGACAAGGACGAACAACTGAAACGTCTACAAGCTGAGGTAGACACATTGAAATCCCAGATGCTGGGGCAAAGGGCCCTCATTCAAGGTTTAGCTCAGGAGCAAGGAGAGCTGAGAGCCATGATCAACCAGCTTCCTCAAGGCATGAAGCAACCAGCCCAAATTAGGGACCAGGTCATGGAACAGCTTCCAAGAAGGCAAAAGTCGGGTCAAATGAATAGACCTCTCCGAGTTGCTACTACTTCTCAGGGCCAACAACGACCTCACCAAGAACAGCGGGTTGATCAGAACGGGTCGGACGAGCCTAAGAGACAATTCACCTACATCAACATGTCATGGTCACGAGCTTTGCAGCACATGTTAAGGATGAACCTGATTGCGGTGATCAACCCTCCTGCAAATCCAAAGACTTCCTCTCCAAACTACAACCCAGAAGCAAGGTGCGCTTACCATTCTGGTAGCCCGGGGCACGATACTGAGGACTGTTGGGCACTAAAGTACAAGATTCAGAATATGATCGATGCTAAAGAGATCGAGTTCGAGCCCGCCGAGACTCCCAATGTGATCATTGCTCCCTTACCAAAACATGGCTAGGATTGAGAAATTTTTGTTCATTAGAATCTTTCAAGTTGTAATTTTCTTTTGATTGTTCAAACATTCCATTCATATCAAACGTTGTTATTTCATTAATGCATCGCATATGTCTGTTCTGAAACAATATATTCGTATTCACTAAATGCAAATTACTTTCATATTTTTTCTGATGATCAACTCTTAATTAATAATTCTAAGCCTCTTGAGGGAGGATGACGAAAACGATACCGCGATCATTACAGTATGCTTTTGAACAGACCCCGCTGATGAGGTACAGGCATTGTTTCAATTCCTAAACACTGGAGTTATAAGGAAGATAATCCCTCGTCAACCCCTCTGAGCCAAAGAAGTAGGAGTTTTTCTTTTCGAAAATTAAAACCCTTTATCATAACCTGGGGCAGGGTAGTTCTCTCAGTTGATCCAAGTGCATAACAAATGGCACCAAAGAGGTCCTTACAAAAAAAAAAGAGAAGACAGTGATGATTCCGAATAATCATAAGGATAGGCAGTCATTATATCTCAAAAATAAAAACCCAATAAGTCAAAACCTATAAAGGGGACTTACGAAACTGGGGCATCCCGCTGACTGTAATTCCAAAAAAGAAACAGTTCAGGCAAAAAAAGAAAGGGATAACAAAAATCAGACAAGAAAGAGGTCTTACAAACCCTCAACAAAAAAAGGAATGACTGCCTATTCAAAATAAGTTATCAACATCCGAATCATCACCGGAAAATCAGAGCAAAGACTCAAACAAGGTCTAACGTATGATCAACTGAGTTTAGGTTTGGAGAACATCACGAAGAGAGGGTGGGTACAAATAATTTGAGCCTTTATCCTTTGTTTCTTAAACCGTGAACCAGGCCACGCTACAACCTTTAAAAGTCCTAGCTGAAGCATGGGTTAGTTCGAAAGCATACTGTTACGAAAGGTATCCTGACTCCTTAAGGCTCGCTGTAAAATCTTGAGTTGACATCACATTATTTTACGACAAAATACATTTTAAAATCTTCAAGACAGACATGAGCTTTGCATTTTTAACATAACTTTGTTTTCATATGACTTTTTGTTTGAACAACAGGGAAATTCGCACGAGGAATACCTAGTGAACAAGAGTATCTCCAATCAAGGGGCACGACATGATCATGGTCCAATCATCTGGGGCAATCCAATCAAGATTCGGAGAATCTCTCAAAAGGCCAAATAGCCTGGGGCAAATCTCCGCCTGAGTCACTTAGGGCATTCCAACAACGAATCTTGCCTGATCAAACACCTTCTGGGGTATGACAAAACATTTCTAATAGGGGCAGCTCCCTACATTCCCTGAACGTGGACATGGTCGAAAAAAAATACTACGCATAATCAAAGACCCGCTAGGTTGACATACCTAGGCAAAAATTAGGGCTTCCCGGCGAACCAAAAGGGTTCGGGCAAAATGAAGGGATGAAATGAAAAATCTGTACACCCGGCAAGTCGAAAACCTGAAAAGGCGGCTTGGGCAAAAATGGGTATCCCGGTGGACTGAAAACCCGAAAGGGCGGTCCAGGCAAAAGTTAGGGATCAAAGCGTACGACTATGTCCTGTCATCTTGTCACCTGCCTACCTGAAGAAGGTTTGACCCTCAACAATTATCAGCATCCCACAGGTGCCTCCGCCATAGAAACAGGGGCAATAACGGGTGGTCTAAGCAATCTGATTGTTTCTGTCCTCCAAGGTATCAAGGTAGTTTCCGTGGAAGAACATAACCAATACAGTTCAAACTCCCCCAGGAGAATCCAATCCAGTTTCCCCAGAAAGTTGGAATCCATCTCCCTAAGCAGTAAGCTTATCCCCAGTAGATTTTGGAAGCTTATCCTTGCAAAGCACGAACGCGTCTTCCGGCTTATTTCAAAGAGTTATTTCCTTACCAGGATATAACTGGGTTATCCTCAGCCAAAAGCCACGGAAAGATCATCCTCGACGAAGTCTTCTTATCCCCAGCGAAGTCTATCAACACTTCCAACACAACAAGGGTATCCCCAGCAAGTTATTATCAACAACTCAGCAAAGTATCTCTCTCCCCACAGAGTATTGCTTCCCATCAAGATCGTTAGAGTACTTTCCTCCCCGCAGAGTATTCCATTCGCCAAGTTTATCCCCAACGGAGTTATCTCCTCCTACTAGTATTCTTGCAACTATCATCCCCAGCGGAAGCAAAAATCTATTCTTCAACACCAGCCCAGGAGTGACTTCCCGGCACTCGTCAAGGATTTATTTTCCTAAGACAAAAACATGCATTCGTAAACATCACATACATCATTATAGCATGCATATACGCATCATATCTTACAAATCTCATTTATGTTGAGAGCATCATCGCTTGACTCATATCATGCCTTGCATATGACTGACCTTTACCTTTCAGGAAATATTCAGTTAAGTTCTCAATCATATTTCAAGACCTAGACCGGTTCAGTTAAATCGACTCCAAAGATTTCTCTGTTTCTTATCCAGTCAAAGGCCTTCTCTGGTTCAGCCAGATCGACCCTAAGATCTCCCTGTCTCTTATCCAGTTGAAGACATTTCAAGACCTAGACCGGTTCAGTTAATCGACCCTAAGATTCTCTGTTTCTTATCCAGTCCAAGGCCTTCTCTAGTCCAGTTAAATCGACCCCAAACAGATTTTCCTGATAAAGACTCAGTAGAAGTTATCCAAGATTCTCTCAATGATTGCTATTGAGGTTGTAGTCGCCCATGGTTCTCTCCCCGATACTGCGGAGGTGGTAATCCCAGATTTCGCTCAATGATTGCTGTTGAAGTGAAGTTATCCAAGATTCTCTCAATGATTGCTGTTGAGGTTGTAGTCGCCTATGGTTCTCTCCCCGATACTGCGGAGGTGGTAATCCCAGATTTCGCTCAATGATTGTTGTTGAAGTGAAGTTATCCAAGATTCTCTCAATGATTTCTATTGAGGTTGTAGTCGCCTATGGTTCTCTCCCCGATACTGCGGAGGTGGTAATCCCAGATTTCGCTCAATGATTGCTGTTGAAGTGAAGTTATCCAAGATTCTCTCAATGATTGCTATTGAGGTTGTAGTCGCCTATGGTTCTCTCCCCGATACTGCGGAGGTGGTAATCCCAGATTTCGCTCAATGATTGCTGTTGAAGTGAAGTTATCCAAGATTCTCTCAATGATTGCTATTGAGGTTGTAGTCGCCTATGGTTCTCTCCCCGATACTGCGGAGGTGGTAATCCCAGATTTCGCTCAACGATTGCTGTTGAAGTTGAAGTTATCCAAGATTTTCTCAACGATTGCTGTTGAGGTTAAAGTCATCCAAGGTTCTCTCACCGTTCCTGTTGAGGTAGTAACCATCCCTAGTTCATTCATCACCGTTTGAAGCTCCAGATCCAGCTCCTGTAACCAGTCAGGACACATCGATACAAAGAATTTGAAGACCGGCTCCCGTAACAGGTCAGGTAATCATTTTTCTTTTTTGCAGGTATGCAAGTTCTCGCTAAGGAAACTCTTACGCGATCAACATCCAGATGGCATCTACAAGCCCATCCACCTTCCATCATCCCTTAGCATGGCATCTATAAGCCCATCATCCTATTCATCAATCTCTAAATGGCATCTATAAGCCCATTCCCCCACCATCACACTACTATGTGAGCGCAAATTTCTGGGCACTCTAGTGTTCAATCATCTTCCACCTTCGGATTACGAAAGGCACGTCAGCCAATCTGCATCCTCAGGTCTAAGAAGATTGAACAGGGGCAACTGTTGTACCCCAAAATTTGCCCTCCCATATTTCTCAAAACATTTCAAGAAAATTCACAAGTCCAAGCCGGCGCGTTATATTCAGGTGTTCTTTCGCCAAGATATCTCTGATAACGTATTCTCAAATTCAGGTTCGGCTCAAGAGTCAATTCTTTAAAGAAGGTATCCGAATGTGTGAGTTTTCTCGAAGAAATATGGTGAAAAAGTGTGTTGAAAGTGCAGTTTTTACGCGCTAAAAAATTCATAACTTGAAGATCGTGACTCGTTTTGAACCCGTTCCAGTGGCCAAAATTCCATCTTGACATTATCTACATTTTCATCTCTCACGGCTGGAAGCCAATTTCGATCAGAAGGTCTTCAAAAATATGGATTTATCAAGTATTTTCGTACAGAAAATTTTTGACAGAAGTTTATTTGCGTCATGTTCAGAAAATCATAACTTGGTCGATTTTCATCGTATCGAGCTGGTTCCGGTGCCAAAATTTCACAAATTGAGTTGGCTACATTTTCACAGAAGGTATTGAGTTCAAACGGTATTCAAAAGGCCTTCGTTTTTTGCTCAGAGTGCGTGACACGCTGAAAATCCTGAATGCTGAATATTATTTCATCTGAGCCGAAACTTCGAAAATTCATAACTCGGTCAATTTTTATCGGATTGGACTCATATTTTTACACAAGGTCACTGAATCATAGATCTACAACTTTGCTTTAAAAGTAGAGACCAAATTATGCACCGATCAATACCAGTTTTTTATTGAAGAACGTGTCAGAGTCGACACTGGAGCCCAAAATAAGTTTGTCTGAGCTGAAACTTCAAAAATTCATAACTAATTCACCGTTTATCCGATTGAGTCGATTTTCGGACAGGAGTTAGTTCTCGATATCGGCTACATTTTGTTTTCACATTTCAACTTCAAAAATTGCACTTAAGTTCCTGCGATTTAGCCTGGAAAGTGACGAACTCAAGTGAACATTGGAGGCCCAATTGCACATTCAAAGCCCATTTGCTTTACCCTAATTTTCATTATATAATCACATTCTTTTCACACAAACCAGAGAGGAGAAAAAGAGAGAAAAAAACCTTGCCACAACACTGTTAGAATATCAAATTCTTTCAAGAACCCTAAAACCTTGAAATCCTTATTACAAATCCCTCTCTCACTACAAACAAGTCATCTCAGTTACAAACCAACATCTTATTACTTCTTCAGTAAGGGTAAGGCTGGCTTGATCTCCATGATCCAAAGGGCATAAAAGCATTCATGTCACTACTTTTCCAGTAAGGGTAAGGTTGATTTGATCTCCATGATCAAAAGGGTATAATCATTCATACATGCCATATTGTGCCTAAACATTAAATTTCTTCATATATTGGCTTTATTTGCATTTTATGATTTTATTTAATGTGTTCGTGAGATCCAACTGCAGATTTAGACAGGATCTCAGGTTCATTAAGGAACGTTGAGGCCAAAAGCCAAATGGCCAAAAGCCAAAAGCCAAATGTCCAAAGTAGAAAAACTTATGCATGACATCAATACATGGCGAGACAGACATCCTGAGAAGATTAAGGAACGTTGAGGCCAAAATGCAAATGGCCAAAAGCCAAAAGCCAAATGGCCAAAGTAGAAAAACTTATGCATGATGAGGCCAGAACACAAATGACCAAACCACTCCAATTCACCTCCAAAAAGGGGGACAGAAACCCCCCAAGGTATTGTATTTTCTTTCTTTTCCTTATTTTATTTATTTCAATTATTTCTTTTTTAATTAATTCCTTAAATTTAACTTATTTTCATAAAATATAAAAAATAGTAAAAAACAGAAAAGTCATAAAAATCAAAATATATTTATTTAATTAATATTTTTTGTAAATAAATTTCACTAATAATTAATTATTTATTTTTATAAATCAAAATTGCATATAAATAATTAGATTAATTTTAGGTTTAATTTTAACATGTTTTTCTTAATAAATAAAAAAAAATTAGAATTAGGGTTAATATTTTAATTTCATTTAATCTTTCTCATAAAAATACATAAAAAACATAAATACCAAAAACTCAAAAAAAAATAATAATTTCTTTTTTCTCTTTAATTTCATTAGTTTAATCATTTAATTTAATTTCATTAAAAATGGTCCAACGCCCTCGTTTCCAATTTTCAATTCCAATTCGCGCGTTTTATTTTGTTTCTTTTAATTATTTATGTAATTCTCCCAAGGCTATGTAATATTTATCTTTCGCACTTTAATTCTTTATTTTTCTGTCAAATCGGGTCCTGGAAATTTTGGCGATTTGGACCCGCGCCTTTGTAATAGTTTAGAATTTTACCTTTCCGCGCTTTCTTAACTGTTAAATAAATGCATGCAAGAATGAATGATTAAATAAAAACAAACGCATAGATCACTTTGACATGAACAAGATAAATGCAAATGAACATGACACACAAATCACACACCACCCCTAGGGTACGCCTCACTGTTGCCTTGCCTCGAAAGGTGATCGTCGAGTAGAGGATGTTTTAGTAAGTCCTCATGATCCGGGAACCTGGCATGAGGGTAGCTTCTAAGGTGTCTTCTTATTGCTCTGGTGATCACCATGTCCCGAACCTCGAATTGACCCGAACACCTCCAACGGTGGTGCTACCTACCTCTCAATGGTGGGATGGCACTACTTTAAGGACATTTACACAGACGAATTCCTTAGGGTAGGTAGACGACTCTAGATACTTTCTCTAACTTCAAAACAAATCAAAAATACTTTTCACACCAACACATTTTCAAAAAGCTTTCGAAAGCATTTTTCAAACACTCTTGAGGACCGATACAAGAGTCGAACTGAAATTTTCAAAGAAACTTTTTAAAACCCACACTTGAAAAGCAAACAAACTATTTTGAAAACACAAATGAGCAAGTATCTAAGAGCCCATGGATAACCATGGATAGAAAGGGTGCTAACACCTTCCCTTTCTATAACCTACTTCCCGAACCGAGAGCAATCTCTATAAGGAATTTTTCTGTGCTTTTGTCCTTTCCAATTGGAGAAAATAAAAGACGGTGGCGACTCTTGCTTCCGCGACATTTCGCGAACCAGCGTTAAACAGTCAGTTCCAGATCCACCGATCACACTCCCCTAACACCAAGGAGAGGGACGTTAGGGAATTCCCCACAACGGTCAATGATAGAAATATCATCCGAGGATCTTGAACACCAATGAATATAAGAGTGTGTGAGGGGAATCATCCTTTGAGACCATGTCAATTTTTGCTCGTTCTTCAATGTTGATCGAGGTAGGTGCGAAATGAACCATTTGGCAAGTAGGGGAACACAACACAAAAGAGTACCTCTTTTCTTCATGGTGCAGGCATGGAAGCAATGTAAGATGTCTCCCAGCAAGGTAGGTATAGGATTACGAGAGAGAAAGACTTTGATGGCATTAACATCTATGAATTAGTCAGAGTTGGGGAATAGAACCAAACCATAAATGAGAAGATCCAGAACGTCTTCAAAAGCTTGGAAATCCAAATCTTCCCAGAATGAACGAGCCTTCTCCAATAGAAACTTAGCTAGGAACCCTTTGACCCCACTTCCAGTCTCCCAATTTGCTATGATGTCGGCTCTCTTCAGATGCAGAGCTTCAGTCATGACTTCAGGTTTCGGGATCCCTTCTAGACTGGTGAATGGTACTTGATCAAGCACGGGTACTCCTAATAGTAGAGATAACTCTTCTAGTATAGGTACCAACTGATAGTCAGGAAAGGTGAAGAAATGATGTATGTGATCAAAGAATTGGAAGAGCACACACATCATCTCCTCTTGGAAATTGAAGGTAGCCAAACTGAGGATTCGTCCAAATTTCTTGGTAAAAGGAGAATCTCCGGGCACCCTTGATGCTAACTCTTGGAGTTAAGGGTGTACTTTCACGAAGCTGATTCAGATGGTGTTTCTCCGGATGAAGTTCATGGCCTACAAAACAAGAACAAAGATAAATTCCTAATTCCTTGAAGTGGTTAGTGAAATTGCGTATGATGTTCATGATGTTCATGATGTTATGTACAAGTAAGCATATACACACAAGGCAAAAACAAGTCCTTAGGCTTGCATGGAGTTCGTAGGTAAGTAACCTCTTGAAGTTTAATTGGCTCAAACATGTCCTAGTTAATAGTAATCGGGTTCTAAGGGATCTCAATATCACTGACCTTTCTTTTAGGCATTGATCTCTATCAGTTCTTTTTCTCAAGATTTTTAGATTGTATTTTCATATTGTACTTGGGATCATTGAAACTTGTAATCCATTTTGAAGTTACTATAATAAAAATTTCAGTATTTCAAATGCATTATTATTTTGATGTTTGCAATATGTCTATAAACGTTAAATCCCTTGAAATATTAAATATTAAATTAAAAATAATCATATGCATTGTATATCATGCATCATATTGCACATATTTCTTGCATTTATTATGCATATCCAGGTGCCTTACCCAGCTTTTTACTTCATTCAGCAAGTTGACTCATCACTACAACACTCGGGATAATTTCAAAAAGAAGATGGACAACTTAGACTAGGAGAATCGCGAGTTGCGCGAAGAAGTTTCTTCTTTGAAGGCTGGCTTGGCCAATTTTACTACTATGATGGAAGCTCTGGTGGTTGCTCAGAATCAGCCACCGAGTGTTCAACCTCAACCAACAAGGGCAAATACTGAAGTTCCGACTGTTCCTGTATCTGCTATTCTAGCTGTTGTTCAAAACCGTATGCCTCAAGGTTATCCGTGGGGAATGCCAGGGAATTTCGCACCTGAAGGTTTCAATCTAGGCCCTCAAGATGCTCTAGTGGTTTAGACTGTTGTTACTCTGGCACCTCCTGTGGTGCATGTTGTCCCTGCTGCACCTCCTTCGGTGAATTTGGTTCCGTTTGTTAATGAAGATGTGTGTCGTCCTTTCCCTTCGTCGAGTGAAGACTTGGGTCTTTATGACAAAATGGATGATTTTCAAGAGCAGTTTGATAGAATACAAAGAGAGATGAAGGCTCTTAGGGGAAAAGAGTTATTTGGGCAGAATGTGAATGAGCTGTGTTTGGTCCTGAATGTTAAAGTACATGTTAAGTTCAAGGTCCCGGAGTTTGAGAAGTACAAGGGCGACACTTGTCCTCGTGCTCACCTGGTGATGTACGCAAGAAGAATGTCTACCCACACCAATGATCAGCGTCTGCTGATTCACTTTTTCCAGGATAGTCTGACCGACGCAGCGTTGAAGTGGTACATGAGTTTAGACAGCACCAACATCCATACTTTTAATGATTTTGGAGAAGCATTCATCAAACAATATAAGTACAATATGGTCATGGCGCCTGATCGTGACCAACTTAGGACCATGGTTCAGAAAGACATGGAATCGTTCAAAGAGTATGCGCAGAGATGGCGTGAAGTGGCTGCCCAAGTGATTCCTCCCATGGAGGAGAAGGAAATGACTAAAATTTTTCTGAAGACGCTGGGCGCTTTCTACTATGAAAGAATGGTAGGAAGTTCCCCCAAGTGATTTTACAGAGATGGTAGGGATGGGTGTCCGCCTAGAAGAGACAGTAAGAGAAGGCCGTTTGACGAAGGGTGAAGGATCCGGAGGTGTGAAAAAGCCATCTTATGGGTTTACCAAGAAGAAAGAGGGGATACAAATGCTGTCATACAAGAGAGGAGAGTAAACGCTCCTAGAAGGAATTATCAGCGTCACCAGCAAGTCGCCTCAGTATTGAGTGCCGCTCCGACTACCGTTGCTTATCAAAGACCATCCCAGCAGGGGAACCCAGAGAATAATCAGAGAAGGGAGAACTATGACCCTATTCCCATGAGCTATGCAGAGCTACTACCGGCATTGATTTAGAAGAAGTTGGTCCAGACACGACCACCTCTCGTTGTACCATCACCATTTCCTTGGTATTACAAAGCAGACCAGACATGTCTTTTCATCAGGGAGCACCAGGGAATAGTGTTGAGAATTGTTATCCTTTAAGGATTGAAGTGCAAATGATGGTGAAGTCTCAAATTCTGTCTTTCAAAGATATGGGACCTAATGTGAAAGACAATCCTCTACTCAAGCACGGGGGAGTGAATGCTGTAAATATGGTGGCCGGTTGTCCAGGTGACTTTCAAATTTTTGACATTAATCTGGTTAGAGGATATTTGGTGAAGATGCACACAGACCTCTGTGAATTCAGTTATTATACGCATGACCACACCGACTGTGTTGTTTGCAGTATAGACATACAGGGTTGCGAGAAGATAAAGGCTGATTTGCAGGAGATGATGGATGAGGGTTTAATCCATATAATCAGGCCTAAGGCAGAATATGAAGAGGAAGTGAATATGGTTTCTGGATGTCCTAGTGAATTCAGAATTTTTGATGTGGAGTATTTGAATGAGGATCTCGTGCAGTTGCATGCTACCTTATGCCTGGTCAGGTGGAACACCAATATGGATCTTGCGTAGTTTGCTGTCGAGACCCCTAAGGATGTTCTATTGTGAGGGAGGGTGTTCAGTTGCTGTTAGACAATAGAACTATCAAGATCACAGGTCAGAGAGAAGATTATCATGAGATTGATATGGTTGAAGTTTGTTTAATGGAAGAAGAGTCAGAGGAAGAGTATGCCTCCGCTGATGAGTATTTCTCTTCAAACTAAGATTTGTTTGCCGGAAATGACTTTTTGATGCCTGATTTTGTTGAGGAAGGGGTAAACGATATTGTACCTTATTTTGGTGCACCCGCTCATCTTGAAGTGGAGTACCATAGCAAACCAACTGTTACCCCATTGGTAATTAGTCTACCAGATCCTATTCCCTATAAATTAGATAAGGTTGTGCCTTACAAATACAATGCTACAATCTTAGAAGATGGGGTGGAAGTTCCCATCCAGCCAATGCCTAATGTTGGAAATATAGCTGAAAATAGCAGGGTGACCCGTAGCGGTCGTGTGTTTGCGCCGGTTGTACGAAGAGATTTTGTTGTTGGAAATAAAATTGTTGAGAATGATGAGCCTAAGAAGGCTACAGGAGAGACTAGCGGGGCCACATTAGAGAAAGAAGTGGATGATATTTTGAAGATAATTAAGATGAGCGCCTAACGAATTGTAGATCAGCTATTGCAGACTCCTTTAAAGATATCTATCCTAGCTTTATTGATGAATTCCTCCGCTCATATAGAATCACTGATGAGAGTACTAGACCAAGCTTTTGTGGAGAGTGACATGCCATTAGATCAATTCAGCAGTGTAATTGGAAACATTACGTCATGTAAGAACTTGAGTTTCTGCGATGATGAGTTACCAGATGAAGGGAGGAATCACAACCTCACCCTCCACATATCTACGAACTGCAAGAGTGATTCACTGTCCAATGTGCTAATTGATAATGGATCCACGTTGAATGTTATACCGAGGAGTACTCTCATGAAGTTAAAGTATCAAGGAGCACCTATGCGCCCGAGTGTCATCATTGTGAAGGCTTTTGATGGGTCTAGGAAATATGTCATCGGTGAAGTGGACTTGCCCGTCCATATAGGACCACATTTGTTCTTGATAACCTTCTAGGTCATGGACATTATTCCCGAGTATAGCTGTTTTCTAGGACGACCATGGATACACGAAGCAGGGGCTGTCACTTAAACTCTGCATCAAAAGCTAAAATTTGTGCGCAAAGGGAAGATAGTGATCATAAATGGGGAGCAGGCGTTATTGATATCCCATCTATACTCTTTCAGTATTGTAGAAGAGGATGAGGCTGTTGTTGGAACCCAGTTCCAAGCCCTATCCATTGACAACATAAGGAGGAATGAGAATTTTATGGTTTCGCTAAAGGACGCGCAACAGGTTGTGCGCAATGGTCATAATACAGTCTGGGGACGACTCGTGGATCCACCCGTGAACAAAAATAGAACTGGTTTTGGTTTCTCTCCGAAGATTGGTAAAGGCGAAAGTTTGAAGTCAAAGTCTACTGTGAACAGTTATCATGATGTTTTCCGTAGCGGAGGCTGCCTCCATCCAATTGGTTTTGGAATTAATGCTATCGAAGAGGATGAAACAAAGCAAGAAGTATCGAATTATGTAATGCATGGAGTCTGAGTTCAGAATTGGGTCACCATTGATGTTCCTTCTTGCATACATGTTTCAAAGTAATTTGTTTTGTTAATCTGTTTCGTTCTTTTGAAAAGCTTTCACTCTGCCCAAGGTGGAAGTATTAATGTTGTAGGGCTTATCTATTTGCTATGACTTTTAAGATCATTAATAAAAGTTGTCTTTGCTTCCAAAAATATGTCTTTTTTTCTGCTTTTTCTTGGGAAATGGTAATAAAAAAAACCCCTTTCAAAATAAATAATAACTGAAAATTAATCTGCATGATCACTTGTTATATGTGTCAGTTTCTAAAAGCAATCATAAATCATATGTGCAGATTAATTAAAAAACCTATTGAATACAATGGCCCTGCACCCTCTCCCAACTTTGAATGTCCTGTGTTTGGGGCCGAAGAAGAAGATTATGATGAGATTCTGGAAGAGGTCTCACGGTTGCTTGAGCACGAGGAAAATACCATTCAGCCATATAAGGAGCCTTTGGAAGTGATTAATTTGGGTTCAAAAGAAGATCCGAAGGAAGTCAAGATTGGAGCATCGTTGCATCCTAATGTTAAGAACGGGTTGATTGAACTGTTGAAAGAGTATATGGATATTTTTGCTTGATCTTATCAAGATATTCCTGGTCTAGATACAAATATTGTCGAGCATCGTTTGCCGTTGAAGCCAGAGTGTCCGCCAGTTAAACAAAAGTTGAGAAGAACCCACCCAGATATGGCAGTAAAGATCAAAGAGGAGGTCCTAAAGCAGATTAATGCTGGTTTTCTTGTGACGTCAGTGTATCCTCAATGGATTGTCAATATTGTCCCAGTACCGAAAAAAGATGGAAAAGTCCGCATGTGCATAGATTACAGAGATCTAAATAAAGCTAGTCCAAAAGATGATTTTCCATTGCCTCACATCGACATGTTAGTGGAAAACACAACAAAATTCAAAGTATTCTCATTCATGGAAGGATTTTCCGGGTATAATCAAATAAGAACTACTCCAGAGGACATGGAAAAAACAACATTTATCACACCCTGGGGAACATTCTGTTACAGAGTGATGCCCTTCGGGTTGAAGAACGCTGGTGCAACGTACCAGAGGGCTATGACAACCCTATTCCATGATCTAATGCATAAAGAAATCAAAGTATATGTTGATGATATGATTTCCAAATCCCAAACTGAAGAAGGGCATATAGAAGATTTATTGAAATTGTTTCAGCGTTTGGGGAAATATCGTCTCCGCTTGAATCCAAATAAATGCATCTTCGGTGTTAGATCGGGGAAATTGTTGGGTTTTATTATTAGCCAGAAAGGAATTGAAGTTGACCCTGATAAAGTCAAAGCAATTCAAGAAATGCTAGCACCAAGAACTGAAAAGCAAGTCATGGGTTTCCTCGGGTGTTTGAATTATATTTCCAGATTTATTTCCCACATGACGACAACATGCAAACCGATCTTTAAGTTGTTAAAGAAAGATCAAGGTTGTGTATCGAAAGATGACTGCCAAAGGGAATTTGAGAGTATTAAAGAATATCTTCTTGAACCTCCTATCTTGCTCCATCCCGTAGAAGGAAGACCGTTGATTATGTATCTAACAGTGTTAGATAAATCCATGGGTTGTATTCTGGGATAACAGGATGAAACAGGAAAGAAGGAGTTCGCCATTTATTATCTCAGCAAAAAGTTCAATGATTGTGAGTCGCGGTATTCCATGCTAGAAAAGACATGTTGTGCTTTGGCCTGGGTGGAAAATCATTTGCGGCAGTATATGTTGAATCATACCACTTGGTTGATCTCCAAAATGGATCCAATCAAGTATATTTTTGAAAAGCCTGCTCTTACTGGGAGAATTTCCCGCTGGCATATGTTGTTATCTGAATATGATATCGATTACCGCACTCAAAAGGCTATTAAAAGTAGTGTTTTAGCAAATTACCTTGCTCACCAGCCGATGGAAGATCATCAGTCTGCAGAATATGAATTCTTCGATGAGAATGTGATGTTCCTGAAAGTGAAAGATTATGATGAACCATTGCCTGAGGAGGACCCTGGCCCTGAATCTCGTTGGAGTATGGTATTTGATGGAGCGGTGAATGCTTATGGTAAAGGAATTGGTGCTGTGATTGTCACTCCTCATGGATCACACATTCCTTTTACTGCGAGGTTAACATTTGATTGCACTAATAATATGGAGAAATATGAGGCTTGTATCATGGATCTTGAGGAACCTATTGATCTTAGAATCAAAATTCTAGATATGTATGGTGATTCTGCTTTGGTGATAAATCAGATTAAAGGAGAATGGGACACTCGTCACCCTAGCTTGATCCCTTAAAAAGATTATGCTAGAAGATTATTACCCTTCTTCAATAAAGTTGAATTCCATCACATTCCTAGAGATGAAAATCAAATGGCGGATGCTCTGGCAACTCTGGCTTCCATGTACCAAGTGAATACTTGGAATGATATACCCCGAATTACAGTTCGACGACTAGATAGGCCCGCTCATGTGTTTACGACAGAAGAGGTAGCAGATGAAAAACCTTGGTATTATGATATCAAGCATTTTCTTCAGACTCAGGAATACCCGATTGGTGCGTCAAGGAAAGATAAAAAGACACTGAGAAGATTGGCAGGCAGTTTCTTCCTCGGTGAAAATGTGTTATACAAGAGAAATTATGACTTGGTCTTGGTCATATGCGTGGATAGACATGAAGCAGACATGTTGATGCATGAGATTCATGAAGGTTCATTTTGCACTCATGCTAATGGACATTCGATGGCTAAAAAGATGCTAAGGGTAGGTTATTATTGGCTGACAATGGAATCTAACTGTTACAAATTTGCAAATAAGTGACATAAATTCCAGGTTTTTACGAACAAGGTTCATGTGCCTCCGACACTTCTCAATGTGATTTCCTCCCCATGGCCTTTCTCTATGTGGGGTATTGACATGATCGGGATGATAGAACCCAAAGCTTCGAATGGACACCGTTTCATCTTGGTAGCAATTGACTACTTCACCAAATGGGTAGAGGTTGCTTCATATGCCAATGTTACCAAACAGGTGGTTGTGCGTTTCATCAAAAATAATCTTATATGCCGGTATGGTGTGCCGAGCAGAATCACCATTGACACCTGCTCGAATTTGAACAATAAGATGATGACAGAACTGTGTGAAGAATTCAAGATTGTACATCACAATTCGTCTCCGTACATGCCAAAGATGAACGGGGCTGTTGAAGCTGCTAATAAGAATATCAAGAGAATTATCCAGAAAATGGTTGTCACTTATAAGGATTGGCATGAAATGCTCCCTTTTTCTCTGCATGGATATCGAACATCTGTCGGCACTTCAACAGGAGCAACCCCGTTCTCCCTGGTGTATGGAATGGAAGCGGTACTCCCTGTCGAAGTAGAGATTCCCTCATTGCGTGTGATAATGGAAACTAAATTGACAGAGGCTGAATGGGTCCAGAGCAGGTTTGACCAATTGAATTTGATTGAAGATAAGAGAATGACAGCTTTATGTCATGGGAAGTTATATCAGAAAAGAATGAAGAAAGCTTTTGATAAAAAGGTCAAACCTCGTGAATTCAGAGAAGGCGACCTCGTGCTCAGGAAGATCATGTCTTTCAACACTGATTCTAGGGGAAAGTGTACTCCCAATTTCGAAGGCCCGTATGTTGTCAAGAAATCCTTCTCTGGTGGTGCATTAATTCTTGAAACTATGGATGGCTAGGAGTTCCCACGTCCCATGACTGCTGACGCAGTCAAGAAATACTTCGCCTAAAGAAATAAAAGAACAACTCGCTAAGTTGAAAACCCGAAAGGGCGGCTTAGGAAAAAAGGAGCATCTTGGTAGGCCGAAAACCCGAAAGGGCGGTCTAGGCAAAAATTAAAGACATAAACAGAATAAATTTCCCGCTAAGTTGAAAACCCGCAAGGGCAGCTTAGGAAAAAGTTAGGGATTTTCTTGGCAAGTAACTACGTCAGACAAGACTTGATTGATGAAGCAACAATCTTATTGGATCCTCACCATACTTCAACAAAGGTTGTAGCTCAGGATTTCAAAAGTTGTTAGGGAGGATAGTGGTCATTATATCTCAATGTATCTTTTCCATTATGTATTACCATTTCCTAAACTTTGCAATCATCCGTGGAGTCTCGCCATTCGCAGACTACCATTCTATTAATGAAATTCGAGCTTTTGCCCAATTCTTTTTGTTCTTATTTTATTTAGCTTGCAAAGACTCCATTTATTACTGATAATAACTTTTAAAGAAAAAAGATTAAAAAGCAAAATTGACTTTAAAAAAAAAGAGATCTTTACAATTCAATTTACTTTGGGATTTGTGATGAAACAATGACAACAAATATGGTGATCCCAAGAATGAACAAACTCCGGTTGTTTTAAGAAGATTTACTTCCTTCATGAAGGTTTTCTCAGGTCATTTTGCTGGTATGTGCGTAATCTTTGTGTGTTTCTCAGGTAGTTAAAGACGATACCAATCAGTGTAAGGTGCAGTATTGGGTTTATGATCCCATTATCCCCAGTCAGGTCTTGGTTCACTTTTGATTTTGGGTTCGCATGCTCAGAAGCCTTTGTCCCAGATTCCCCAACAAAGTTTTCCCTCATATGATGAAAGGTTTTTATTCCCTTGGTGTGCTGAGATGTCGCTCTTTTTGCAGTATTGGCACTAATGTTGACTTCTTGATTCCCAGGGAGGCTATCCCAGGGCGTATTATGTTGGATTAAGTTTTCATGATGTAAATTTTCAATCCACATTTTCTCTCCTAGGAGGTAGGCTTGAATCCCCTAGTGAGGTTTGGTTGTTTCGGCGTCAGTCTTCTTTATTTGAGGTTGGTCTTGCAATCTCCAGTTGGCATGTTGCTTTTGGAAAAGTGGTTTTTCCGATGAAGCCGGAAGAAGGATGTTCTATCCCGGTATCTGTTTGATTTGGCTACCTCCAGATTATGTTTCTCCTCAGTGAAGTTAAGGCAGGCAATAGGTTTGGTTTCCGCAGTTGGTTTTTACCTTTCTTGGAATGATCTTTCTGGTTGAAGTTTAGCCCGATGTTGTTAGTACCTGAGGCGATTCTGTTTATTTGTACTAATTGTGTATCTGTTTTACCAGCATATGCACGATAGCACTCATACATACATACATCATGCATGGCTAAAATTGACAGATCATTGTTCATTGGAATTTTGCCCTAGCCTTCCTGCAACGCTCCTTGCTTAGATGGATTCGATCTTCCCTCTTGAGTTTATTTCTCAAAGGATGTATCTTTGTTGGCTGTTTTGCTCCAGTTTATCTATGATTTGGATCTGTGGTTGCATGATAATATTATTTACTTTGGATTTCGAAAAACTTTGAGTTTTGGTTTGTGCATTTATTTTGCACGGGAAGACTTTATCTGCTCAGCAGGAATATCGTGGCATTTCCCCGGGAAGTCATATTTCTATCCCCAGAAAGTCATTTCTCTTTGCAAATTCCCCATGACAACAAGTAACAAGTCTCTTTATTTGATACAACTTATGTTTGATCTTTTCCAGGAAGATTTCCTTAGTTAAAGAAGAAGTTGAGACCCGTTCTAGGTGAAACACCAGAATGTTCGGGAAAACTTGATATATTTTCTCTCTCTACCTTCAGTGAACGTTGGTAGACCATCAGCAGTGAACATCAGTGTTTATTATCTTTTTGCTATCTTCAGTGAACATTGATAGTTTATCGTCAGTGAACGGCGGTGGTATGATATATTTTCTCTTTCTACCTTCAGTGAACGTTGGTAGACCATCGACAATGAACGTCGGTGTTTGTTATCTTTTTGCTATCTTCAGTGAACGTTGATAGTTCATCGTCAGTGAACGGCAGCGATATGATATATTTTCTCTCTACCTTCAGTGAACGTTGGTAGACCATAGGCAGTGAATGTTGGTGTTTATTATCTTTTTGCTATCTTCAGTGAACTTTGATATTTCATCATCAGTGAATGGCGGTGGTATGATATATTTTCTCTTTCTACCTTCTGTGAATGTTGGTAGGACATCGGCAGTGAACGTCGGTGTTTGTTATCTTTTTGCTATCTTCAGTGAACGTTGATATTTAATCGTCAGTGAACGGCGGTGATATGATATATTTTATCTTTCTACCTTCAGTGAACGTTGGTAGGACATCGACAGTGAACGTTGGTGTTTGTTATCTTTTTGCTATCTTCAGTGAACGTTGATAGTTCATCGTCAGTGAACGGCGGTGATATGATATATTTTCTCTCTACCTTCAGTGAACGTTGGTAGACCATCGATAGTGAACGTAGGTGTTTGTTATCTTTTTGCCATCTTCAGTGAACTTTGATAGTTCATCATCAGTGAACGGCGGTGATATGATATATTTTCTCTCTACCTTCAGTGAACGTTGGTAGACCATCGACAGTGAACATCGGTATTTGTTATCTTTTTGCTATCTTCAGTGAATGTTGATAGTTCATCGTTAGTGAATGGCAGTGATATGATATATTTTCTCTCTACCTTCAGTGAATGTTGGTAGACCATCGGCAGTCAACGTCAGTGTTTATTATCTTTTTGCTATCTTCAGTGAACGTTGATAGTTCATCGTCAGTGAACGGCGGTGGCATGATATATTTTCTCTTTCTACCTTTAGTGAATGTTGGTAGGACATCAGCAGTGAATGTCAGTGTTTATTATCTTCTTGCTATCTTCAGTGAATGTTGATAGTTTCATCGTCAGTGAACGGCGGTGGTATGATATATTTTCTCTTTCTACCTTTAGTGAACGTTGGTAGGACATCAGCAGTGAACGTTGGTGTTTATTATCTTTTTTCTATATTCAGTGAACGTTGATAGTTCATCGTCAGTGAACGACGATGATATGATATGCATTCTCTTTCTACCTTCAGTGAACGTTGGTAGGACATCGGCAGTGAACGTAGATGCTTGTTATCTTCCTCTCTGATTCAGTTCTTTTGGTTCACCAGTGATTTATTTTCCTGGTGGGGTTGCTCCTTTGTTTCTTCATTTTTTGTTGCATCCCCAGTGATACTTTGCGTCTCTTTGGTACTGTTCATATGTATTCATATGCATAAGCATTTGCATGGCATCTTAGGGCCAAAAATAGGGTTTTTTTTATATTTAAGTATCTTCGATCACGTCGACACGAAGATTTTTAACCTTCGTATCTCCGGATAGAAGAAACTTAAATAAGGGCACTTGTTGTACCCCAATTTTTGCCCCTAATATTCCTTCATCATACCATGTTGATTCAATCACAACAAGATTACATTAGGGCTTTTGGTTCTTCTACCTATCTTTAGCTTTGATCTTTGAGGAGTTACCAAGCACCTTGACTTGTTTTCTTTTGTGATCATGAATATTTTGCTTTGATTTTCTTTCTAATTAATAATATGCAATGTTGGTTTGTCTTACTTGTTAATAATGTAGGTAAAGGCAATGAGGTTTAACAGGTTGCTTCATGGGTTCATGGGTTTATTTCCATGCCCTAGTCAACATTGCTTGAGGGATTCAAATCTCATCATTAAAGTTGTCTTGGAAGAAATGGCATGACAAGGCTTATTTTGGTTCAACACATCTCAAAGTTATCAAAATTGATTCAAAAATACAATGGGTTAAGGGAAGAAGTTGTCATGATTGGACAAGGTCTTGTTCCTATTGGTCACAAGAGCATATTTCTCTCTAATTTCAAGATATGGAAGTGGTTTTAATGGCTATGAGTCCTCATAATCATCCTCAACAACTTCTATTCACAAATAAATAATATTTTCACAAGATGTTTGTTCAAACTTGTCAAAGTTCCTCAAAGCATTCTCTTGATCTATAGGCTAGGGTTTTGAACTTCAAAGGAGCATATCTTGCTCATCTTTTGGTATTTTTGAGTGATTCTAAAGACATCTTTCTCTTTAAAGAGTTACCAATAAATCACTTCAAAATTTCCAAGGATTTTTCATGTGGAAGGAACTTGGTGAAGAAGAAAGATTACAAGTCATCCAGATGAATCCCCAATTTTCCATATGTGATTTCAAATGGTCATAACTTGGTCAATTTTTATCACCTTGAGACCATTCTTTTTCCATGATGATGTTAAGGATGTTTACTTCATGCCTTCTTTTATGTGCAAAGTAAGAAAATGGATGTAAGTTTCCTTAAGAATGCAAAAGATTATAGGTCATTTCATGATTTTTGGCCAACTCCAACAAGTTATAACTTTCTCAGTTTTTGGATATTTTGAGTGGTTCAAATTGAAAAATGTCATTCAATAGATATACTTCATTCCATATTTTTTGGTCAAGAGCAAATTCTAAGTGGAAGGCCATGTTTGGATACAAAAGATTATAGGTCATTTTTAGAGAAGAATTTGAAATATTTCTAAGTATGGAAAGTCAACTCTTTTTCTTCAACTTTGACTTCATGTAAATTTCAGCTAAAGCATCCATTTGATTCCATTATTTTTCCATTGCAAAGCTTGTAACCTCATCTTTCCAAAGCATCAAGAATTATGCCCTAAGACCCCTTGAGTTGGAAATGCCATGGATTTGAATTTGGTAACTTGAAACTGAATTTTTTACAAAGTCAGGATTTTGAAATCTTTGTTTTGGATTCTAATCACAAGTTTTCCATGCGTTTTTGTTTCTAATCATGATTAGCAACTTGCCAGAAGTGATTAGCATCATGAAACACACGTTTTGGCTGAGTTTTGGTCAAGTTTGAGTCACACTTTCTTCATGATGCAGACCCACACGAATTCCCTCCAAAATGCATCATTCACTCATCCTTTTGATCCCTTTTGCTTCCATATAAATAGTGGGTCATCCCCCATACATTTTCCCAAGCTTAGATAGTCAGGATCACCCTGCCAAACTTGTTTCACAAGCCAGAATTCAGCAACTTCAAAATCCATTCTCAAGTCTTTTTCAATCCATTTTTTCCCTCAATTCACCTTTCTTGAACTTCCCTGAAGCTAACCATATAATTACATTCAAGAATCGTTCCCTATACTGTTCCATAGAAGCCCAATTTCAGAGCTCTGCAACTCAACTTCAATAGGTAGATTCCTTCACCAATTCTTCAAAATTCTGATATCATTGTGTTGCTTTCATTGCCCTGGTTCTAGTCGCAACACTTACATTTCACTGGAAACACGTTTTGACCATGAATTTTCAAATCCCTTTTCAAAACTTTCTTTCCAAATTGTTTGAGCTACAGTTTATATAAAATTGGCGCGAGGGTGTGGTTGTTTTCGTCTTGAAGAGACGAAGCGATTGGAATAGGTCTGAGCTTCTGATTTTACAGTTTGAGAGAGCTGCAAATCACGTTGGCTGGAGGTTGAAGATGACCTACGTGTCATCTTCCAACCAATGATGGCACGCCACTTGTTATTTTAAAAAATCTGATTTATATTTGATTCTGTACATTATTCACTAATGACCATGATATGCACAGCGCGCCAGATCCCTTGGATTTGATTACTAACGCGTTTTGACTCTCATCCAATGGTCCACATATTTTACTTTTATTTTCTTTTTCTGATTTTTATATTTTAATTGTTTTAAATTTCAAAAAATCATAGAAAATTCATTTTTAGTGCAAAAAATCTGAAAAAATTATGAAAAATATTTTTGATTATTCTCTTTCTGATTTTTATTTTTTCACAATTTAATTTTGTGTTTTGGTATTTTTTATAAATTTTACACTTATTTGATTTGTTTGAAATGTTTAAAAATACTTTTATACATTTCTAAATTATGAAAAAAATTATGGAATGATCCAATGATATTGTGATAAATATTGGTGACCTTATTTTATTTTTGTTTCTGACTTTACTATTTTGTACTATTTTTGTTTATTTTACCCATTTATTTTAATTTTAAAAATAGTCTCTGACTTTTAAAAATTACCAAAATTTCTATAAAATATTTGGATCCATTTCTGATTTTACTATCGCCTTATTTTTCATTTCTTGATTAATTTGAACATAATTGATATTTTCCTCATTATTTTCCATTTTTTTAAACATTTTTAAACCTTTTAATGTATATATTAAATATGATATTATTTTGTGATTATTTTCTGGCTGTCTTGAGTTGATTTTTTGATCATGGCTTTATTAACATCATTGGATCTTAGGTGTTGAGTTCAACTCCACCAAAATGGATGAATGATTTTAATAATAGTTTGATTAAATTTTTAATTCAAAAGTGGTTCATTCATCTTTTTGCCCTAATCCTCTTCATCTCATCCCCTTCTCATTGCACTAAATGTTGTTGGAGCATGATCTCTATATCATGTCTCAAAACAAATGGTGCATAGATTGCAATTGACCGACCTTAAAATAGGTGCGACTTCTATATAAGTCCACTTACGATTGCTTAACATAGTGCTAAATTTTGTCCCGGTTTGAATAAATGATCATTCGTGGCCCAAACTTATGATTGCATGCCCAAGTATGTTAATTTGATCTCTTTGATCCAATAACCTTGAGATTCATTGTGTGGAGGCTTTGGTTCTACCAATCCTCTAATGGATCTACAACACCTTTGGTCAACGCGGTTCACTTAAACATCGTTGATCATTAAATGGTTCTTATGAGAATTTCAAATGGATGATATACTTGACAAAAAGCAAATGCAACTTGTTGTGTGGAGGCTTTGGTTCTACCAATCCTCTAATGAGTTCCAAATGCAAAATTCAAGATGGTCATCCAACTAACCACTAATTATTTACTTGTTTATCTTATGCTTTTATTCTTTTTTATGCCTTATGTACTATTTATTTTTTAGAATTTTCATTTCCTGCCATTTTCATCTTTGCTCATTTGAGCATTTATTTTCTTGTCATTTTTACTTTGCTCACTTGAGCTTTTATTTTCTTTTCTTAAGATACTTAATAATCAACATAAACCCTAAAAAAATCTTAATGGTACTTGGACTATTTGGTTACTATCCTTGGCATTATGGAGCATGGGACTATTTCTTGGACTTAGGATTAGAAACCTTGGCCTATCTTGGAGACCTTGTGATCTTATCTGATTATTTTGTCTGGAGTTCTTGAGGTTTACCTCAAGACATTGGGTTTCTTGTTTGTTTTTGTGTATAGGTTTTTGTGATTACATTCTTTGTTTGTAATCTGGAATTCACCCGTATACAGCCGTTACTCTGCCCAATTTTTGTGAAGACTTAATACACTTGAAGAGGTCTAGTATCTTTTCTTGCTTGGTTTCAATCCAAAGAATGTGAATTCTATCTTGGCTCATTATGTCAAGCTTTGGCTTCTTGTTGGTTAGATGGATTTTATCCTTAGCTTTTACCTTATGTTTTAGGATAGTCTCTTCTTCTCCTCCCATCTTCTTTAATTTCAAAAATCTTCTCCCCCCCTTTTTAAACTCTTCTTGTTTTGAAACTTAAACAACTTTCATAATAAACTTGGACTTAGGTCCATGCATTTTCAAAATCTTTTCATAAATAAACCCCAATCAATTTAATAATTCATTGACATTTTTGTGAGAAGACTAAAAGTCAATCAATCTCATTTCAAACCATTTTGCCACTTTGGTTTTTATCTTTAAAATTTTCTCAAAAGGTTAGACTCTTGTCAATCCTTGTAGTGATGCTAACAACTATACTTCTACAATATGTAGTGAAGTGAGATATTTTCCACTTGGGTGTTGAGTGAGGCATTGTTGATTTTAAAATCCAAGCCATATCCTCCACTTTGAGATAATGTTAATTCTCCTTTCTCATGATTGTGGGTAGTAAGTATGTTTTCCACACGGACAATGACGATGATGTCTTATCTCTTAAAATCAACCAACACACTTGTATTTCAAATTTTTAAAAGAGGAAATACATGTACCCTTATCCCCTATTGCACGAAAGGTGGTACGTAGGCACTAAAGGTTCTCAACTGCGGTGGGTGCAAAAATCATAAAAATATACTTCTTTTCTCACCTCCACCATCCATCTTATATACAACACATTTTTTATAGCCAAAATATACATATTTTACAAAGAGGTTCCTGCGGAGTACCGTAGATGTTTAGGGTGCTAATACCTTCCCTTTGCATAACCAACCCCCTTACCTTGAATCTTTCCCCCTTTTTTGGGTTATTCGCTCTTTTGCCATTCCTTTGGAAACAATAAAGCGCGGTGGCGATTTTTATTTTGATTTGTATAAAGTCTAGTCAATCCAATGGCTTAGTCTTGAATATTTCTACCGCTACACAGCCAATCTTGTTTGACATCGTGGTAGTAGACGTCTCCCCCATAATTCTAGGGGACAATTTTATCTGATGAGTACGGGATCGGCCCTGGCATGATAATTATCAGTGGAGTCACCTTAGGAACGGATGTAATCCTAATGGGTCTTTTGGTGGAGACCCTGGAAGGATTGGAGGAAATGGTTACTATTGAAACATCTTTGTAAGCAATGGTTGGAACGGGAGTCTTTTCAAACAAAATCTCTTTGTCATCCATCAGGCACTGAACACCTGCTTTCATTAAATGACAACCAGTTGGTAGGGATAAACAGAGGTGGAAAATTTCGTTACAGCCTGGAAATAAACCGGCTTTCAACAGGTTCCTCTTAACAGTCGGGATAGAAGTAACAAGTTTATCAACAACAATAACAAACACATCATCTTCAACAACGTTAACATCACGACCATGCTTGGGCATAGGAGCGGTGATAACATTTGGAATCTCAGGAGCATCAAATTCAATTTGTTTTTCCTCGAGAAGGTCTTGCACCTTGTTTTTCAAAGCCCAACAGTTGTTGGTATCATGGTCGGGGCTTTCTGAATGGTAAGCACAACGAGCATTAGGGTGGTAATGAGGAGAGGCGGTGTTGGGATTCTTCGGGGATTCCTTCAAAGTTACCAGAGTAGATCTCAATAAATGTGGCAGAACTTGAGACAGTGTTATATTTACACGGGTAAATTGTCTTACCAGTCTTTCTATTCTAGGCAGGTTATTCCTTTGTTGAGTAGGTGCAGGCTTAGGGATCATGACGGCCCCTACCGTTGGGCGGCGTTCAGTTATGTCCTGATTCCTTTGAGGGTATACAACACCAACTTCTTTATTCCCAATAAATGGTTTTATCACGGCACTGGAGGATGCGTCCTTTTGATCTTCCCACTCTTAATCCCAACTTCCACTCTCTCCCCGGTCAAGATTAATTCAGTGAAGCCTACTAAGGAGCTTCCAATTAGATGATTAAAGAAAGGATCAGACAGGGTACCCAGAAACATGTCTACCAACTCTCTGTCAAAAAAGGGAGGCTGGACTCTTCCTGCTAAGTCTCTCCATTTCTGAGCGTAGTCTTTGAAACCCTCGTTTGAACCCATAGTCAGACTTTGGAGTTGAGTACGGGTGGGAGCAAGGTCTGTGTTATACTGATACTGTTTATAAAAAGCAGTGGCCAGGTCTTCCCAATTATGGACATTGGCCCTCTCCAGTTGATAGAACTAATCTAGTTGACTTCTGGATAGACTATCCTGAAAGAAGTGGAACGATAAATCTCTGTCAACCGTGTGAGGCTGTATATTCATCACATAAGATCGGAGGTTTATCTTGGGACACGAAATCCCATCGTACTTAGCAAACACTGGTGCCTTGAATTTTGGTGGGATAACAATCCCAAACACCAAACCCATCTCTTCAAAGTCCAGCCCGGGCACTTTCTGAATCTCCATTGCACTTAGACGCTCTTCCAGATGTTTGTATTTGTCATCAGCCGGAGGATACTTCTCTTTAGAGTAATCTTCTTCTTCCTCTTCAGATTATTGTGGGGCAATCACTTCCTTTCCTTTCCCTTGTTGATTATCCTTTTCACTCAATGATGTTGCGAAGTCTAGGGTCTGTCTGGCTGGTCCTGGGAACCTTCTTCCTAAATTCAAATCACCGGTTGATTTCTTTGCTTTCTTCTTCTTTTCTTAGATCAACAAAGTTTTCAAATCCTCTTGTCATTTGGATAGAGTCAAGAACATCTGTTGAAACTGAGCATTCTGCGCCTGGAGATCTTTTATCGTTTGTTCCATGTCCATCTTACTGAAATAAACAGTAGAAAGATGAGAAGACCTGTTGTAAGATGCCTGCTTATGTTATGATTAATGAAGGTGCATATGCAATGATTTCAAGGAAATTAGAGATTTAAATTTGCTTTAGACCAAAAAGGAACACACGTTATGTTAATAAATCAAGGTTTGAGTACATCATGCCTCTTTGGGCTTAAAAGAAATAAAAATACAAAAGTTTAAGACAAAAAAATTTAACACGTCCTCTTTGGTGCGATGTAGGCGTTCAGACTCCGCTCTTCATGAAGTTGCCTGGTGAGCTTCAAAACCTTATTCTCGCTGGCGTAGAATTGTGCCATGAAAGTGTCTCACTCCCATTTAAGTTGTATCCAATCCCTTTGCAAGTCTTCGAGAGAGGTGGGCATTTTGGGATGAAGGATAGTCTATGGGACATCTGCCTTCACAACAAGCTATATGATAACTGGAAGAATAGAGTGGTAAGGCATCATAAGACTTTAAGCACGAGTTCGTACCCATTTGAGATAAGGCTCAAAATGGATGGAATTCTTGTGCCCCAGTGTTTTTCTATCCACCTTGTTTACCATCCTCCAAGCTTGCATAAACCTTTGACGGTAGCCTTGATCGTCGCTTTCGTAGTCGAACACCAAACCTTGGATGAGCATATCATGAGGACCATCTATCCGGGCATACCCAAACTGTCATAAATCTAAGCAAGGGTTATAGGTGATACCTCCCCTAACGCCAAGGAGGGGGACGTTAGGGAATTCCCCACAACGGTCAATGATAGAAATATCATCCGAGGATCTTGAACACCAATGAATATAAGAGTGTGTCAAGGGCATCATCCTTTGAGACCATGTCAATCTTTGCTCGTTCTTCAATGTTGACCGAGGTAGGTGAGAAATGAACCATTTGGCAAGTAGGGGAACACAACACAAAAGAGTACCTATTTTCTTCATGGTGCAGGCATGGAAGCAATGTAAGATGTCTCCCAGCAAGGTACGTATAGGATTACAAGAGAGAAAGACTTTGATGGCATTAACATCTATGAATTAGTCAGAGTTGGGGAATATAACCAAACCATAAATGAGAAGAGCCAGGACGTCTTCAAAAGCATGGAAATCCAAATCTTCCTAGAATGAACGAGTCTTCTCCAATAGAAACTTAGCTAGGAACCCTTTGACTCCACTTCCAGTCTCCCAATTTGCTATGATGTCGGCTCTCTTCAGATGCAGAGCTTCAGTCATGACTTCAGGTTTTGGGATCCCTTTTATATTGGTGAATGGTACTTGATCAAGCACGGGTACTCCTAATAGTAGAGAGAACTCTTCTAGTGTAGGTACCAACTGATAGTCAGGAAAGGTGAAGAAATGATGTATGGGATCAAAGAATTGGAAGAGCACACACATCATCTCCTCTTGGAAATTGAAGGTAGCTAAACTGAGGAGTCGTACATATTTCTATGTAAAAGGAGAATATCCGGGTACCCTTGATGCTAACTCTTTGAGTTAAGGGTGTGCTTTCACGAAGATGATTCGGATGGTGTTTCTCCGGACGAAGTTCATGGCCTACAAAACAAGAACAAAGATAAATTCCTAATTCCTTGAAGTGGTTAGTGAAATTGTGTATGATGTTATGATGTTCATGATGTTATGTACAAGTAAGCATATACACACAGGGCAAAAACAAGTCCTTAGGCTTGCATGGAGTTTGTAGGTAAGTACCCTCTTGAAGTTTAATTGGCTCAAACCTGTCCTAGCTAATAGTAACCGGGTTCTAAGGGATCTCAATATCACTGACCTTTCTTTTAGGCATTGTCCCAGCATAATCAATCTTTTCTTGCGGCCAGGATATCCCAAAAGTCTAGTCTCAATGAGTGTAGTATCGAGTATCGACCAATTTTCAGCTTTCCACCGAAATCGGTTATCTCACTACGTCCTAATTGGCCAAGTTTGTTCAATTAAGGTTCTAAAGTTAGTTAGTGCTTCATGACGCCACTCAGCGGCCCCGTATTCTCCTCGATTCAACACAAGGGATACCGGTACCCACAAATGCGTCACACTAATGTAACCATTGTTTCAACCATATAGGTCTACGTCGTAAAGTTTCCACAATCTATTGCTACTTACCTAACAAGGTGTCCCAGATCCGGGTGGAGGATCAAAGCAAACCCAAACAAAGAACCATAATATAAAGCATGTAAGTCAAACAAAGAAAGAAAGTAAATGTGATCTATCCCTAAGGTAACCCCACTTTTAATTCTCCCCAGCTGAGTCGCCAGTTCTGTAACGCGGTGGGAGAACCGACTTGGTCATTTTGCATTTTATCGCAAATGTTGCGGTTTAGCAAGAGTCGCCACCGACTTTTCTTTTATCCAAAAGGAAAGGCTGAAAAGAAAGGGAAAGACCTTTGAGATGTTTTCTTGAGTTCGGGGGTAGATTATGAAAAGGGAAGGTATTAACACCTTTTTCATCCATGGTTTTCCACGGGCTCTTAGTTGCTTGTTAGATCACTTGCTTTTGTTTGAAAATGTTCTTTGTGTGGTTTTTGAAAGTATTTTGAAAAGGTGTCCTTGTTTAGGTAAACTTTGTAATGATTCTCATTCGTAATAATGTATACAAAGTGTTGATCTTTTGAAAATATTTTCAAGTTTGAAAGATGTTTTTGAAAGTGTTAGTGTTTGTTTTGAAAATAGCAAGGATGTTTTTGTTTTTGAAATTGAGCAAGCAACTAGTACCATATTCTCTTAACACTTAGAAAAATTTCTAAATGTTTAGAAATTTGGATTTTTCAAAGTAATTTCTGACTTCTGATTTTTTATGAACCAATTTCATGTCTTGATGAAACGTGATTGTTGAAACTTGATTTTGATCAAAAAGTCAAAGTTTGACTTTTTAGTGTGTTTTTGACCATTTTTCCCTTGTGAATGATTTTCTTGGAAAAATGTAATTCAAGATTTGAAACTTGCTAGAAGCAAACCTGAGGGTCCAGGATGATCCTTTGAGAAATGAGAGGGAAAATTTTGGGGTACAACAAGGGTTATCTAGCATTTGTTTTTAGGTCTTGTCATGCAATCCTATTAAACTAAATAGTTATAAAGAAAGCAATAAATTACAGAAAACAAAGATCCTACGTTATTACACAGCTTCGGGAAGGAGGGGTACAAAACCATAAAACAGGGAAAGAAATAGGCAAACCTTAATTAAGACTATTACAGACCATTAGTAGTTACATAAATGATAAAAAATAATTTGCAAATGTAACATCAAAGGGAACATTGGAATCTACGGGAAAGGGAATGTTCTTTTGTTGTTTTTTATGAAAAAGAAATGTTTGTGATTAATTATAAAAAAATATAATTAATTTTACTTAATTAATTAAAAAGAATTTGATTAATTTAAGCCTAGAAAACCTAGTTAATTAAATTACTAATTAAACTAAATCATTTTTATTTAATGAAATTAATTAATAAAATAATTAATAATATTAAATAAAATTTTATCAATTTAATTATTTATTTTAAAAAAAAATATTTTTGTGTTTTTATTTTTATAAAAAGAAAATAATATAAATAATATAAAGAAGGAAAAAAAAAGAAGTAAATGGGCCTGAAATAATAGAAATCTGGAGGTGTGAGAAAAGTAAAATTGCTAGGCCCAAATATGTTGGCCCAGCTGCCAGCGTGATCCGGTGTGATTGATTTTATGAGGTGCATCATGGTCATGGCTATCTAAAGCGCTGGATCTAGAATTATCGATATCCACTAGTGATGAGATGAGGTGCACAACACGTGCACTGAACTGCTTGCATTAAATCTGTGAATGAGAAAACATGAAAATGAAAATACCAGGGGCAGTGATCAAACTCGTGCCCTGGTATACCAATGCCTTAACAACACTCGCTCTACTGTTGGGGCGGCCGTTACATCCATTATAAAAGCCGAAACGATAAATATATGATATTAAACAACGTATATCAACAGGAGAGGCGCCGGAGCCCTAGCTTCGGTCATCTTCTCTAGTCATCCTCTTCACTCAACCTGCGAAGCAAACATCATTAGCCATCAAACAAATCCTTGTTCCCCTAAATTAAAGGCTACGAATTCAATGGGAGTGTTTTAGAAAGTTAAAACACAATGATCTGGCCATTATAGGGAAGCTAATACGAAACTGGTATAACCATGGCATCTCCTTGTTTCGACTGCATGGGGTTACAACGATGACTCAGACCTGCATAATAATGTCTCATAAACATGATAAAAGCATTAGCATGGTTCAAATAAAAGCAAAAATCAAGGTATGAAGTATATGATCATCATGCAACCGGAGATGTATGCTATGTCGTTTTCATGTATTTTGGATCATGGAAAATGATCCAATCTTACTTTGTATACTTGTTGAGAGTGAATAGAGAGGCCTTTTGCGATGAGAAGGTTTGAAAAATAGGATTTGAGAATTCTAGGGTTTTTGATAAATTTTGATGTTTTAGCAAGATTTTGAGGCAGAGAGACCGTGGTCCTTTGGATCTGATTTGTTGCACTTATATAGAGAAAACAAATGGCTCATCAAACATGGCAAGAAATCATGTAATCAAGTCCATGTTTATACAAAAATACAACATATTAAAAAGCTTCCTTTCTTGAGATATTTCCTTCCCTTTTGAGCCCACATGATCTTTCCTGGATGTAGTAAGTTGTCATGAGTTGTATTGGGCCTCTAGATGATTGAAACCAAAAGCCCAAGCCCTTATACCATTATCTCATATTTTACTTGATTTTATTTGCATTTAAATGAATAAAAATTCAAATAAAAGAAGTAAAAATAATAAAATATATGTGAATGGATTTAGAGGTCCTCTAACACCTTCTGAACATGTTTGAATATCAAAAGTTAGGCTCACTAGTTCAAAATTCCAAGTTTGCTCACTTTGCACTTTATGCATTTTCTCAAAATTTCCCAACTTGCACTAGTCATAACTCTCTCAATTTCATCTTTTAAAGGTGATCATGGACTTTTTGGAAATCTCAAGATGTTCCCTCCAATTTCTCTTTTGATAATTTTTTCATTTGGAGAATTTATCTCAAGGTAAGTTGCCTTGACAAAAAGTGTCTTTTTGTTGACTTTTGAAATGACATGTAATGTATTGCCTTGACAAAGTTATAGAGAATTGAATTTCCTTAAAAATGGGATTTGGTTGGGGAAAATTTGGTGAAGCATGTGAAAGTTATGCTTGGTCAAATTTCAGTTGACTTTTCCTAAGGAAACCCTAATTTGGTAATTTTTTACCTTTGATGATTTGAGGGCTTTACTTGAGGAATCATGATCAACCCTTGATCAAATTATGAATATCACTTCAAGATGTTGATGTTGACCAAAAATCTTGAAGTTTGACTGTATGTTGACAACAATTGACTTTTTATTTAATACATTTGATTTTCAATCATCTGAGCAATTGATTGAACAAACTTGTGATGCAAGACTTGAAACTTGATATGAGCATTGTTGAAGAGCTATGGAGACCCATGGAAACCACTTGCGGCCTTTTCAATCCAAACTTCCTTTATAAACTCAAAATCCTAGTTGTAGACCCTTTGCTTAGGAGGAGGTTTGACTGGTCAACCCTTGAGTAGCCTTGCGTACTTGAGACCTTTAGAAGAATATTTTGAAGAAAATAGGAGGGATAATTTGGGGGTACAACAGATGCCCCTGTTCAATCTTCTTAAACCTGAAAAGTTAGATTGGCATGTTCGCCACTCGTGACTTGAAGGTGGAAGATGATTGAACACTTAAGTGCCCAGAAATTCGCACTCGCTGATGCATGAAGTAACACTGTTGGTTGATTATACCAGGAATGGCCTTAAAGATGGAATTTGGAGAGGTGACAGAGAGTCATCAGAGATGTGCATATAGATGCCATCGAAAGTAATCGTTGATAGAAATTATACTAAGTCTACGCCCGACTTTGTCTTAGAAGATATATTTTGAGTGAGTCTACGACCGACTTAGTCCAAAAGGATAATCAGAATAAATCTACACTAGATTTAATCTAAACCAGAAGATGTCTATGTCCGACTTCAACTAGAAGAAGTACTGGAAGAAGTCTACGCCTGACTTTTCCAAATGAGTTTCAGAAGGTATCTACGATTGATTTCGTCTGAATGATATACTAGAATATGTCTACGCCCGACTTCAACTAGAAAAGGTGTTGGAAAGAGTTTACGCTCGAATTTTCTGAAGGATTATCAGAATAAATCTACGCTCAATTTTATCTGAGCCAGAAGATGTCTACGCGTGAATTCAACTGGAAGAAGTGTCAGAATAAATCTACACTCGATTTAATCTTAGCCAGAAGATGTCTATGCCCGACTTCAACTGGAAGAAGTGTCATAATAAATCTACACTCGATTTAATCTGAGCCGAAAGATGTCTACTCCCGAATTCAACTGGAAGAAGATGTTGGAAGGAGTCTACGCCCGACTTTTCCAAAGGAGCTTCATAAGGAATCTATGCTCGATTTCGTCTAAATTATATAATAGAAGATGTATATGCCCTACTTCAACTAGAACAAGTGTTGGAAAGAGTCTACGCCCGACTTTTCCAAAGGAGTATCAGAATAAATCTACGAATTTTTTTTATTAATAACCATGTATTAAAATAATATTTCGCAAATAACCGGGTTTTGGAAAAAATTACGCAAATAACCATGTTTCAGATGACTCCACAAAGGAGGAGCCATCTCACTTGGCGCCTCCACCTAGGGTTTTGCCCTAGGCGCCATCTCACTTGGCGCCTCCCTTGGCTTTTAGCCAAGTGAGATGGCGCATGCTCCTTAAAAATGAGAGGAGGCGCCATCTCACTTGGCTCCTAGGGCAAAACTAGAGCAAAATGCTGTTTTATAAATAATTCCTCCATTTCTCCGAAATTTCTCACACTTTCTCGCACTGTATTTTTATTTTGTACTCCGTTATTTGCGTCATGACATCGCCTATGATTTTTAGCAGAGATGGTTACGTTATATTCTCCGCCACGAAACCTGCGATGAAAATGAAATTCTGGCACATTCACTCCATGGAGCGTCTGAAGCGGGAGTTGATGCGGTGGCTAGATGGAGACATTGCAAAGGGGGAAAAAATTCGAAGGATCCAGCGAAAACGAACAACTACCTCACATGCGACAGGAATACCTAATGTGTGGTTGGAGGAAGTCAAAACAGACAGTGATGTAATGCTGATGATGCATGGGTCAGATGAAATTGTGTTAACAGTTGTAATTTCCTAGATTGAATATCGTTAATTATTATTGTACGCGTTTTATTAACTGTAGCAAAATCTGTTAACGGAAAACCCAAATGTTTACAACACAAATATTGAAAAGATTTTATGTATTACAATATTTATGTGGTCGAGCCAGACGCCCGATTCGGACAGTTTTTGCGATTGTGTCCGACCTGACGGCATAAACCACACTTTCTTTCCAACCTGTCAAGATCGTCCATTTCTGTTGTGATGCGCCTACTTTTGGGACGACCCTTCTTGTTCCTTCGCATTTGGTCATTGTGCTAAACTATATCGCCGTTGTATTCAGGCCAATAATCCGGTTTTGCCACCAAAGGAAAGTTGTTGTTGTAAACAGTGAGCAACGTTTCAGATTTGTAAACGTTTGACAGCAGTTGAAGCGCGTATTGATAGGTATGAGCACAAGCGGAAATGACATGAGAGCAAGGCATACGAAATGCTTGAAACCTGCCACAATCGCACCATTGAGAAGGTAAAATGACCCTGTATTCTTGTCTTGGCAGGCCTTCATTGTGGTCGATTGTCTCTTTCACAATGAAGTTGTGGCTGTGTCGGTCAAACCGTATAACCATGTGAGTGTTGGCTTTAGCACTTTCAGCCTTAATGTATTTCATGAAGCTTTCACTCCATAGTTGTCCAGATTGCAACACCGCATTCCACATTTCACCTCTTTTGGCAAATAACACAGCCATCCTAAAATACGTAGATTTTACCAAGGCAGTGATTGGGAGGTTTCGTATGCCCTTGAATACCCCATTCATTGATTCAATAAGATTCTTTGTCATATGCCCCCATCTTTGGCCATTGTCGTATGACCTAGTCCACTTTTCCACCGGAATATTGTCGATCCACCTACCGGCTTCTGGATTAGACAAACGGATCTCGTTGCGGTAATATTTGAATGTGGGTTGTATCAATGCATATCCCGCATTCATAACCGCTTTCCTCAATGTTTTGTCCTTGACCTCCCTCGAGAAATTCTGGACGATATGCCTGACGCAATAGACATGCGTAGAAGGAGGGTCATGCCAACCATTTGCTGGATTATTGTAGGCACTTTCAATGGAGGCATGTCTGTCCGAGATCAAACAAAGATCTGGTTGAGGAGCCACGTGTGTCCGAAGATTTTTCAGGAAAAAGCTCCAAGCACCATCGGTCTCCCCCTCGACAAGGGCAAACGCAACGGGGAAAATGTTGTTGTTGCCATCTTGTGCAACTGCCATCAATAGCGCGCCTTTGTACTTCCCATACAACCAAGTCCCGTCAATTTGTAGAATTAGTTTGCATGATGCAAACCCTGTGATGCATGGTTGAAATGCCCAAAACACGCGACTGAATATTCCGTTGCCATGCAGTAGACTACCATCTTGGGCGTACGCTGGCAATGTTTCCAGAACATAAACACTACCTGGAGAATACGTCTTGAGTGCATTCAGGTAGCGGGGAAGTTCTCGGTATGACTCCACCCAGTTTCCGTACACCCTTTCAATCGCCTTAGTCTTTGCTAACCACGCCTTACGGTAAGACAGAGTGTAGTTAAAAACCGTGGTGATGTGGGAGATGATTGTTTTCACCTTCAAAGATGGGTCGTTGCTGACCAGGGGTAGGATTTCTTGACAGATTAGATCATAGTTGAGTTTTCGATGGTTCTGTGATTGAGTGGAACTTACACAAGTGTGGGTAGTCATGGAACCTATGACCCAGCAGTCACCCCTTAATTTGTATGATGCGGTCAGCTTGAACATACAGTCAGGGTGGACACACTTGATCTTGTACCTTTCCGGGTTGACACGATCCACCTTAAAATCAACCGAGTTGAGCATGTGAAATTTTTTAATGGCCCTGATGCATTCCTCTCTGTTACGAAACTTGTCCTTCTCTTTTAAATTATCATCCGACTGCATATACGGTTTGAAAAATAAGTCAGTAGAAGGTTCATCTCCGCCCATGTTGAAGTTTGTCATGTTCGGAGGTGGTGTGTAGATTTTGTCTGTAGGAATACTAGGGATACCATCATCGTCAGAATTATCGTTCACCATTTCATCAAACTCTAACTCGTTATCTTCTTCTTCATCATCAACTGCATCTACCTCATCTTGTCCATTCTCCAAAGGATCAACCTCCTGTGTCACCGGAGGCTCAACCTCCTGTGTCACCAGAGGCTCTTGAAGCAAAACGTACAATTCAATAGAGTCCTATCCAGAATAGACATGGCTGGAAATCATATTCTGGAGATCCTCGTCATCTTGAACTTCAACCTTATAAAAAATTACTTGATTGTTTCCAAAAAAACTGGATTCTGATAAAATATCTGGGACACCGGGCCTCGTTCAAGTTTGGCCTTCAATCTTTTCTTGAAGTACGAGAAATTGGTTTTCCCGTTTAAGAGAAATCGAATGTTGTCGGTGTTTCTAAACAAAAACCCAGCTGTGGGACAAATGTATGTCTCACCGTTGAAATGTGCTTTGATGACAAATTATGGTGAAGAGGCCACTGCATAGAATTGTTTTAAGGTTTGAAGGTTGGAATGTTTGAGGTTTATTGATTGTATGAAGGTACGGGCTCCTAATTTCTAGCTCACTTTGAAATGCTTTGTTTGAAATGTGTTTGTGATTGGTTTTGAAAGTATTTTTTAAAAGTTCCATCATTTAGGAAAACTTTCTAATGATTCTCGTCTCTGTAAGAATGCATACAAAGTGTTTACTTTCGAAAATATTTCATTTGAAAGTGTTTTTTTTAAAGTGCCTTTGCTTAGGCAAACTTTGTAATGATTCTCGTCTCTATAAGAATGCATACGAAGTGTTGACTTTTGAAAATATTTCATTTGAAAGTGTTAGTGTGTTTTGAAAGATTTTTTGAAGATGGTTGTGAGAAAGAAACTATGAATGTTCTACCTACTCAAAAAGTCTTAGTTCTTTTCCTCCTCCTTTATATATTGCTATCTTACCATTGATTGATAAGAAGCCCTATCACTGGATGTGAAGGGACATGTGTGGGTCGTCGTAAAGTCATAGAAGGCAACATTGTAGGATACCTTAGTAATTTGTTGTGAGGGTCTAAGATTGTTTACTGAAGGCAACATTTGAAGGGTCATCGAGGAACTACAATCTTGTATTCGAGGGTCATTGCTAAAGTATCCCACGTTCGAGGGACATGACTATTTTTCTCAAGGCAACAAGTGAGGTTAACCCTAGATGTGCAAGTGTGCAAAGTGTTTGTTTCTCATGAATTTTATCTTGAGATTAGGGTTCTCTATTGTTTCATTTTTAATCTTTCCATACACACCCTAATTACTAGAAATTATATTGAAAGCGATAAATTGCGGAAATTAAAAGTTCTACGCTATTACATATTTTTTGGGGATGGGGGATACAAATTTACAAATGGGGAATGAAAGCAATTAAAACCTAATTACTATTAAAACCATATTGAGTAATGAATAATAATAAAAATATAAAGATAACATAAAAAAATGGAAATTGTTTTAAGAAAACTTTTATGTATTGACACATACACTTATGTATTGATACGAAAACTTTTATGCATTGACGCATGCACTTATGCATTGGCTCAAATCTGTTTTGTATTGACACATGTACTTATGCATTGATACATATCATCTCTTTGCTCCTAGAAATCAAAATCAATTCAGTATGAGTCGACACATAATGGTTTGTATGGACTCATTTTTTGTTTTGTATCGACTCATTCGCTTATGTATCGATACATAACCTGTCTTTGCTCCTGGAAGTCAAAACATCTCAGTATAAGTCGACACATAATGGTTTGTATCGACTCATTTCTGTTATGTTTCGATTCATTCATGTTTTGTATCGACTCATAACCTATTTCATACCTGATATGTGTCGACACATAGAGTTATGCATCGACTCATAACCTATTTTTTACTTCCAACATTTTTCTGCTACATATATGAGTCAGTTCTCAAGACATGGTTAATGAAAATGAAAAGTAAACATATGGTTAGCTTCAGGGAAATCATATCTACATTTTATCTTCACATATGAACCACTAATGATGCTTGTATGAAGAGTTCAACGTCAAGAAAACTTACCTTGTAACTGAAATTTATGTTTTGATTTAAAGTTGTTGTATTGTCTTGGAGAGGTCAAGTGGTTGTTTTTGAGTTTGGAGAATGCTGATAGTGATGTTACAGAAGCTGCTCTTGTGTTTGAACAACTTCTATATGATGTATGTGAAGTATGTGGACGGTTTGTTTAGGGAAAACTTGCAAGGTTTTGGAGACTCAAAGGGTTTGGACTTCAGAGCTCAAAGATGGAGGTTTTTGTGGATAATTCTGGTTTTTAGAGTATAAGGGGGGGTTTGAGGATTTTTCAATACATAAGAATATGACCTCTTTCTCTTGGAAATTCTCACTCTATTTATAGGCAATATGTTTGCGAACAAGAGCTGATTAGGTTTGCAAGACAACATGTTATAGTTTGGTTGGGATGCAAATATCAAACTATGTCAATTCTCCATAGTCCCAAGATGAAGTACCAATGTTGCTGGTATAGAGGGACTACTTTCCATGATTTATGGTGGAGTAAAATTAGAAGTAAACAAGGTATGGGCTCAAGGCAAATTTTGTACCAACAATCTTGCTTTTCAAGAATAGCAATGGTAACTTTTTACCTTAAATGGTAATTTATTTGGATAATGGCTTGTATCTCTTATGTAATGTTTCAAGCTTTTGTGTAAAAATTAAATTAGGGAGATATTTTCAAGCAAGAAGGCCTGCAACATAAGATTATGCAGCATAGCATGTAGATTGGATCATGTGTTCTTCACCAAAAAGACTTGTAATTCAAGGATGGATGACCAACTTCATGCCCTTGAATCTCCTAGCTCAAGTATGATAAATCTATGCTCTGAGATATTTTGGAAAGCTTGAAACATCCTCTATAACTTTCATGTTGGAAATTTTGACAAAATCATCTTGGAACTATGTGAAAAAATGCTAAGAAGTTGGGGTAAAATCCTGACCAAAATCTGTTTAAAATTTCTGTAAGTGTTATATGAAAATGTCATGACTTCATGGGCTTATATCTTCAAATTTAAGCATTTTTTGGACATCAACCCTGTAATACAAAGTTGTAGAATTCATCAATATCTACAACTTCCATGTTAAAAGTTTCCTTTGAATCATTTTGCATCATGGTGAAAAATTGGTATGAAGTTATGAAATAAACATGTATAAAACACTTAGAAAAATTTCTAAGTCTTGGAAAGTTTGACTTTTCAAATTGACTTTTGACTTTATTGACTTGTTGGTGATAAAGCTTCATATTTTTGAATGTCTTGATGAATTGTAATCTTTGAAATTCAAATTTGATCAGAAAGTTAAAGTTTGACTTTTTGGTGTACAATTGACTTTTTCATCAGTTGATCAAATTTCATCTATCAATCCAATGATCTTGAGAAATGTTTTGAGCCATGAAATTAGGTCAAAATTTTGTTTTTGAATCCTTTATATTGTACTTTAAGCCATTAGATCATGTATTAAGTCAAAATCAAGAATCAGTCATTCTCAATCAAAACCCTAATTTTGACCATTTTGCCCTTTTGATGATTTGAACATTTTTCTTGAGGAACTGTGATCCAAACTTGATCAATTGATTCATATGACTTCAAAATGTTGATATTGGTTAAAATTATTAAAGTTTAGTTGTAAGTTGACCACAATTGACTTTTTACCCAACACAACTGATTTTAGGTTGTCTGATTAATTGACTGGGCAATTTTATGATCCAAGACTTGAAACATAACATGAGCAAACTTAAAGGTCCATAATATTCCATGAAAGCCATTTGGAGTATTAGAAGTCAAATTGTCCTTGTGCAAACTCAAACCCTAATTTGAGGAATTGGTGTTGAGGAGATGGCTTGACCTAGTCAATAATTTTGCAAGCTTGAGCTATTTAAGATCTTGTGGAAAATGTCTTGAGAAATGAGAGGGAAAATTTTGGGGTACAACACCTGCCCTTGTTCAATCTTCTTAAACCTGGAGAGTTAGATTGGCGGATCCGCCATTTGTGACTTGAAGGTGGAAGATGATTTAACACTTAGAGTGCCCAGAAATTTGCACTCGCTGAGGTGTGAGTTTGATTATGTCGGGAATGGGCTTAAAGATTCCATTTGGAGAAATGATGAAGAGTTTGTCGAAGATGGGCTTACAGATGCAATCCAGAGTGACTGTCGAGGGAGAAGTATCAGAATAAATCTTTGGTCAATTTATACTGAAACTGTAGATGTCTTTTGCATGTTTTTAACTGGAAGAAATAAATCTAATCAGAAGAGGTCTTATGATGGTGACCTCACTGGGGAAACAAATCTAACCAAAAGATGCCTCTTGGTTGCCTATTATTAACTGGAGGAAGTGAATCTAGCCAGAAGAGGTCTGTTGATGGCGACTTCATCCGGGAAATAAATCTAACCATAAGAGGCCTCTTTGTTGCCTATTATTAACTGGAGGAAGTGAATATATCCAGAAGAGGTCTGTTGATTGCCTATCATTAACTGGAATAAGTGAATATAACCAGCAGATGTCTTTGTTTGCCTGTCTTTAATCTGGAAGAAATAAATCTAACCAGAAGAGGTCTTTGTTTTCCTGTCTTTAATCTGAAGAAATAAATCTAACCATAAGAGGTCTTCGGCTTCCTATCTTTAATCTGGAAGAAATAAATCTAACCATAACAGGTCTTTTGTTTTGTTGATTGACTTTTCCTGCAAGGAAGAGAGTTAGCCGCATGCAGATGTAGCATGATGTTCTCAAAATAAATGAGATTGTGTTATATGCATTTGTCATGTATGTGATATGATGTATGAATGTGATACGTTTACTGAAGTGTATCTTTGACAAATGCTAGGGAGCTTTGGGAAGTTAAATCCCTGATTGTTGTTGGAGATAAAGATCATGTTTATCTTCAAACTTTGTTTAGAGTGTTTCCGATGGGATTCCTGTTTTGTTGCTTGAGGAGAAATCCACTGGGGAACATTGACTTTGGCTCTTTAATTGAGGAAACTCTACGGGGAATGTTGATTTCTGTTTGGGGAATAGAGTTCATGAGTTTTAGTTGTCCATTGCTCTATTGGGGAGTTACTTCTTAATTGGGGAGAATAAAAGTTAGTTGTTATCTGGTCGGAATCCACGCTTTGCAACGACTTCCGGGGAATATGAAATTAACTATTATCTGGTCGGATTCCATGCTTCGCAGAGAATTGAAGTTAACTGTTATCTGGTCAGATTCCAGGATTTGTAGCAACTTAGATGAAATTAACTATTATTTGTTGGGATTCCAGGCTTCGCAGAAAATTGAAGTTAAACTATTATCTTGTCGGATTCCAGGATTTGCAGCAACTTAGATGAAATTAACTGTTATCTGATCAGACTCCACGCTTTGCAGAAAATTAAATTTAAACTGTTATCTGGTTCGATTCTAGTCTTTACAGCAACTTAGATGAAATTAACTGTTTTCTGGTCGAATTCCAGGCTTTGCAGAAAATTGAAGTTAAACGGTTATTTGGCCGGATTCTAGGCTTCGCAACAACTTAGATGAAATTAACTGTTATCTGGTCGGATTCCAGGCTTCGCAGAGAATTGAAGTTAAACTGTTATCAGGTCGGATTCCAGGCTTCACAGAAAATTGAAGTTAAACTATTATTTGGTCGGATTCCAGGCTTCGCAACAACTTAGATGAAATTAATTGTTATCTGGTCAGATTTCAAGCTTCGCAGAAAATTGAAGTTAAACTGTTATCTGGTCTGATTCCAGGCTTCATAACAACTTAGATGAAATTAACTGTTATCTGGTCGAATTCCAGGCTTCGTAGAAAATTGAAGTTAAACTGTTATCTGGTCGGATTCCAGGCTTCGCAGCAACTTAGATGAAATTAACTGTTATCTGGTCGAATTCTAGGCTTCACGGAAAATTGAAGTTAAACTGTTATCTGGTCGGATTCTAGGCTTCATAACAACTTAGATGAAATTAACTGTTATCTGGTCGGATTCCAAGCTTCGCAGAAAATTGAAGTTAAACTGTTATCTGGTCAGATTCCAGGCTTCACAGCAACTTAGATGAAATTAACTGTTATCTGTTCGGGTTCTAGGCTTTGCAAAAAATTGAAATTAAACTGGTATCTGGTCGGATTCCAGGCTTCGTAGCAACTTAGATGAAATTAACTATTATCTGGTTGGATTTTAGGCTTCGCAGAAAATTGATGTTATATTGTTATCTGGTCGGATTACAGGCTTCACAACAACTTAGATGAAATTAACTGTTATCTGGTCGGATTCCAGGCTTCGCAGAAAATTGAAGTTAAACTGTTATCTAGTCGGATTCCAGGCTTTGCGGCAACTTAGATAAAATTAACTGTTATCTGGTCGGATTCAAGGCTTCGTAGAAAATTGAAGTTAAATTGTTATCTGGTCAGATTCCAGGCTTCGCAGCAACTTAGATGAAATTAACTGTTATCTGGTCGGATTCCAGGCTTCGCAGAAAATTGAAGTTAAACTGTTATCTGGTCGGATTCCAGGCTTCGCAACAACTTAGATTAAATTAACTGTTATCTGGTCATATTCCAGGCTTCGCCAAACTTTCTGGGATGAATGAAGTTAATTGTCATCTGGTCGGATTCCAGGCTTCGCAACAACTTATTGAAGTTAATTGCTATCTTGTCGAATTCCAGGCTTCGCAATGACTTCTGAGGTTAACTGTTATCTGGTCAGTTTCCAGGCTTCGCGGCAACTTACTAGGGATAGTATCGACTCTGTTGGTGACAAGGGGTTTTGTCTGTTGATTTGTAATAGTATGAGAAAAGACTTGTGGCGGGGAATCTGGAGTTTGTTGGGGAAATAAACCCTGTTGAGAAGAATATTTTTGAGACCTTACTGAGGACATGAATTCTTTCATGCAAGGTTTATTTTTCAGTTAAGTCCACACTCAACTGGGGAGAGGATTTTCATGAAATTGGAACTTCAGATGGAGACTGTATAAATCCAACTCTTGTGGGGATAATCTTTTTGAAGTGATTATGTGGGGATATCCATGAATTTGGCCTTGTGGGAATTTGTGGACAACTTGAACTCTGTCTTCTCCTAGAGTCCTTAGTAAACGTTGATCAGAGTGACAAATATTTTACTGATAGACAAAATGATGAGATAACGGGACATAGTCGTACGCTTTAATCCCTAACTTTTTCCTGGACTGTCTTTTCAAATTTTTAGTCCAACTGGATACCCTTTTTTCCAAGCTGCCTTCTCAGGTTTTGGACTTGCCGGGTGTAAAATATTTTGTATATATCCCTGATTTTTACCTGAACCTTTTGGTTCGTCGGGATGCCCTTACTTTTGCCTAGGTATGTCAACCTAGCGGGTCTCTTTTCATGCGTAGTATTTTCTAACTATGTCTGCGTTCACAGGGTATGGAGAATTGTTATTGTCCATGGTCGTAAGTGTTATAGTATTGCCAGAAAATGTTTTCTTTGTCGTACGTGACCCTTTATTGGAATTCATGTTCAATTCCCTAAGTGGTTATGATGGAGACCTTCCCCTAGCTATTCAGGACTTTAGGAGATATTTCTTGAAATCTTGACTTGACTACCATTGATGAGTTGGACAATAACATGTCATGCCCCCTTGATTATGAGAGATCTGTATTTTAGAACCATCTTTCCATTTTAAGTGATTCGGTTTATTGAGAGAGTTTTCGTTCATTGGATATTCGTCGTGTAAATTTCTCTATTGTCAAACAATTAGCCATATGCAAACAACGTTATTCAAACAATGCAAAGTTTATGTCTGTCTTGAGAATTTTTTTTGAAAAATTCACTTTTAAAGAGTAACAAAATTTTGTAAGAATATGAATTCAACTCATGATTTACAGTAAGCCTTACAGGAGTCAGGATACCTTTTGTAAAGTATGCTTTCGAAATAACCCATGCTCCAGTTAGGACTTTTAAGGGGTTATAATGTGGCCTGGTTCACGGTTTAAGAAACAAAGGATAAGGCTCAAAGTTTATTTGTACCCAACCCGTTCTCCATGATGTTCTTCAGTCTTATGCTCAGTTAATTATGCGTTTTGGTTCCAATAGATTTTGGAATTATAGCATTGATCCTTTGATGATGTTCAGAGACCAAAAGTTCATTTTAGAAGGAAGTTATTGTTACATTTTTCTTTTGTTAAGGATTTGTAGTGACCTCTTTCTGACCTTATTATCCCTAATTTTTGTCTGACTATTTTGAGATTACAGTCAGCAGGATGCCCCAGTTTTTCTTAAGCCTCCTTCGTAGGTTTTGACTTAGCGGGATTTTCTTTTGAGAGATAATGACTGCCTATTTTAATGACTACGGGGAAATCGTTATCGTCTTTTGATTTAGAAGAGCATCTTCGACATCATTTGTCGTGTATGAAGATAGAGCTTACATTTGAATGCAGATTTGAATTAACTGAGAAACTACCCTTCCCCAGGTTATGATTAAAGGTTTCAATTTATGCAAAAAAAAACTCCTACTTCTTAGGCTTAAAGGGGTTTACTAGGGATTATCTTTCTTATAACTCCATTGTTTGGGGTTTGAAACAACACATGTACATCGTCAGCAAAGTCTATCCAAAAGCATATTATAGGAGATTATAGTATTATTTTCGTCATCCTCCCTCTAAAGACTTAAGGCTTGTAGTCGAGAGTTGAATATCATATATAAAGGAGTAAAAACATAGTTTTAGTATAGTGAAAACGAATGGATTAACTCAAGACAAACATATGCAATGCATTAATGAGAACAACCAAAGTCTGACATAAAGATAAGTGTTTAAGCAAACAAAGAAATTACAACTGAAAATTCGAATGAGCAAAAGCTTCTCTCCCTAAATTTCTCACTTCAGATGATGTTCCTTTGAGGGATGACAAAAAAAATTCAATCTGACCATCTTGTGCAAATTCTAATGCTCCTTCGTCGACCAGGTCTTGGATCTTATATTTCAACATCCAACAGCTATCAGTATCAAGCCCCAGACTGTTGGAGTGATATGCACACCTTGCATTAGGATTGTAGTTGGGAGCTGAAGTATTAGGATTTCGAGGAGGATCCTTCAATGTGACCAAACTCATCTTCAACATGTGTTGCAAGGCTTGCGACATCAGCATGTTGAGTTTGGTATATTGCCTATTGGATGTATCCTCCTTACGCTGACTACCCTATCATTTTGGCAAGGTTGTTATTGGGCTCGTGATGCAGCAGTAATTTGGAAAGGTCTACTATCCACCAAGCCAACTTCTTGTCTCATTGGGGGCTGATTAATGACTTGATTCCCAATCTTAATTGTTTGTTTCATACGGTTGCGTCCGTCTTGATGAAGCTTGTTGACGAGAATTCTCAGCTCTTCTTGTCCCCGAGCTAAGTTTTGGATAAGAGCCATCTGTCCCAACATCTTAATTCTCATCGTTGCTATCTCCGCTTGCAATTTTCTCATTTGGACCTCTTTGTCGTCTTCAAGATTGTTATTGGTCATGCTCTCAATGATAAGTGCTTTTACTTCTTCTTTCCCCTTGGTCAGGTTTAGGAACAAATCTTGAAGCTGATCATTTTGGGTCTGAAGATCTTGGACAGTCTGCACGAGAGCCATCTTTACTTGAAATAAACAGTAAACGGATGAGAAAACATGTATGGGAAAAACCTGTCATGATATAATGCCTGGTATGCGGATGCGATGATTTCAAGGATCTCGTGGGGTAAACACCAGAAAATGTTAGAAGTTGAACTTTGATTACAGCTTTGAAGAACTTTGTATCGTTGAATGTTCTTCTACGAGAATCAAGCTCACCATGTCAAGTGGGTCATAGCCCTTGACTCTTTGGTTTTCATGACAACATTTTGTTAGAGGAAAATAAATCCTCTTTCTCCTTAATAGACATCTGGTTCAATATAACCCTGCATCACAAATCCTTGAGACCCTTGAAATGGTTATTGAAAATGCTATGGTATGATATCATGATGTTATGTACAAATAAACATACACAAGCAAAGCAAAAAAATCCTTAGGTTTAGGCTTGCATGAGGTTGATAGGTAAGTACCCTCTTGAAGTTTAGTTGGTTCAACCTGTCCTAGAAAGTAACTGGGTTCTAGGGAATCTCAATATCACTGATCTTTCTTAATTGGGTATTGTCTCAGCATAATCAATCTTTTCTTGCGGCCGAAATATCCCAAAAGTATGATCTCAATGAGCGTAGTATCGAGTATCAACCAATTTTCAGCTTTCCACTGAAACCGGCTATCTCACTTAATGGCCAAGTTGTTTAACTAAAGGTTCTACGGTCAGTTAGTGCTTTATGACACTGCACAGCGGCCCCGTATTCTCCTCGATTTAACACATGGGATACTGATACCAAAAAATGTGTCACACTAATGTAGCCATTGTTTCAACCATATCGATCTACGCCGTACAATTTCCATAATCTATTTCTACTTACCTAATGATGTTCCCAGATCCAAGTAGAGGATCTATACAAAAAACCCAAACATAGGCCCGAAAATGCAAAGCAGACAAGTCAAACAAATGAAAGCATTTTAAATGTGATCTAGTATCTAAGGTAACCCCACTTTTAAGTTATATCCCCAACAGAGTCTCCAGTTCTGTAATATAGTGGGAGAACTGACTTGGGTGCTTTGCGTTTTATCGCAATTGTTGCGGATAGCAAGAGTCACCGCCGACTTTTATTTTATCCAATAAAGGAAATGGTGAAAAGAACGGGAAATACCTTTTGAGAATTTTCTTGAGTTCGGGCGGTAGGTTATGAAAAGGGAAGGCGTTAGCACCCTTTTCATCTGTATTTCTCTAAGGGCTCTTAATTTCTAGCTCACTTTGAAACGCTTTGTTTGAAATGTGTTTGTGATTAGTTTTGAAAATATTTTTGAAAAGTGGCATCGTTTAGGAAAACTTTATAATCATTCTCGTCTTTATAAGAATGCATACAAAGTGTTGACTTTTGAAAAAATTTCATTTGAAAGTGTTTTTTTAAAGTGCCTTTGCTTAGGTAAACTTTGTAATGATTCTCGTCTCTATAAGAATGCATATAAAGTGTTGACTTTTGAAAATATTTCATTTTAAAGTGTTGGTGTGTTTTGAAAGATGTTTTGAAGATGGTTGTGAGCAAAAAAACTATAAACATTCTACCTACTCAAAAAGTCTTAGTTCTTTTCCTCCTCCTTTAAATATTGTTATCTTACCATTGATTGATAAGAAGCCCTATCATTGGATGTGAAGGGATAGGTGTAGGTCATCGTACAATCATAGAAGGTAACATTGTATGATACCTTAGCAATTTTTTGTGAGGGTCTAAGATCGTTTACTGAAGGCAACATTTGAATGGTCATATAGGGACTACGATCTTGTATTCAAGGGTCATTGCTAAAGTATCCCACGTTTGGGGGACATGATTGTTTTTCTCAAGGCAACAAATGAGGTTAACCCTAGAGGCGCAAGTGTGCAAAGTGTTTGTTTTTCATGCATTTTGTCTTTAGGTTAGGGTTCTCTATTGTTTGATTTTTAGTCTTGCCATACACACCCTAATTACTAGCAATTATATTGAAAGTGAGCAGAAATTTAAAGTTCTACGCTATTACATCTTTTTTGGGGATGGGGGATACAAATTTACAAATGGGGAATGAAAGCAATTAAAACCTAATTACTATTACAACCATATTGAATAATGAATAACAATGAAAATATAAAGATAATGTAAAAAAAAGGAAAATTGTTTTAAGAAAACTTTTATGTATTGACACATACACTTATGTATTGATACGAAAACTTTTATGCATTGATGCATGCACTTATGCATTAGCTCATATCTGTTATTTATTGACACATGTACTTATGAATTGATACATATCATCTCTTTGCTTCTGGAAATCAAAATCAATTCAGTATGAGTCGACACATAATGGTTTGTATCGACTTATTTTTTTGGTTTGTATCGACTCATTCGCTTATGTATGGATACATAACTTGTCTTTGCTCCTGGAAGTCAAAACAACTCAGTATGGGTCGACACATAATGGTTTGTATCGACTCATTTCTGTTATGTTTCGACTCATTCGTGTTTTGTATCGACTCATAACATGTTTTGTACCTAATATGTGTCGACACATAGAGTTATGCATCGACTCATAACCTGTTTTTTTACTTCTAATATTTTACTGCTGCATATATGAGTCAGTTCTCAACACATGGTTAATGAAAATGAAAAGTGAACATATGGTTAGCTTCAGGGAAATGATATCTACATTTTATCTTCACAAATGAACCACTAATGATGCTTGTATAAAGAGTTCAAAGTCAAGAAAACATACCTTGTAACTAAAATTTGTGTTTTGATTTAAAGTTGTTGTATTGTCTTGGAGAGGTCAAGTGGCTGTTTTTGAGTTTGGAGAATGGTGATAGTCATGTTACAAAAGCTGATCTTGTGTTTGAATAACTTCTATATTATGTATGTGAAGTATGTGGATGTTATTTTTAGGGAAAACTTGTAAGGTTTTGGAGACTCAAAGGGTTTGGACTTCAAAGCTCAAAGATGGAGGTTTTTGTGGACAATTATGGTTTTTAGAGTATAAGGGGGGTTTGAGGATTTTTCGATACACAAGAATCTGACCTCTTTCTCTTGTAAATGCTCCCTCTATTTATAGGCAAGAGGTTTGGGAACAAGAGCTGATTTGGTTTGGAAGACAACATGTTATGGTTTGGTTGGGATGTAAATATCAAACTATGTCAATTCTCCATAGTCCCAAGATGAAGTACCAAAGTTGCTGGTATAGAGGGGCTACTTTCTATGATTTATGGTGGAGTAAAATCAGAAGTAAACAAGTTATGGGCTCAAGACAAATTTTGTACCAACAACCTTGCTTTTCAAGAATAGCAATGGTAACTTTTTATCTTAAATGGAAAGTTATTTGGATAATGGCTTGTATCTCTTGGGTAATGGTTCAAGATTTTGTGTAAACTTTAAATTATGGAGAGATTTGCAAGCAATAAGGCCTGCAACATAAGATTATGCATCATAGCATGTAGATTGGATCATGTGTTCTTCACCAAAAAGACTTGTAATACAAGGATGGATGCCCAACTTCATGCCGTTGAATCTCCTAGCTCAAGTATGATAAATTCATGCTCTTATATGTTTTAGAAAGCTTGAAACATCCTATATAAATTTCATGTTAGCCATTTTGACAAAATCATCTTGGAACTATGTGAAAAAATGCCAAGAAGTTGGGATAAAATCCTTACCGAAATCTGTTGAAAATTTCTCTAAGTGTTAGATGAAAATGTCATGACTTCATGGGCTTATATCTTCAAATTTAAGCGTTTTTTGGGCATCAACCCTCTATTACAAAGTTTTAGAATTCATCAATATCTACAACTTCCATGTTAAAAGTTTCCTTTGAATCATTTTACATCATGGTAAAAAATTGGTATGAAGTTATGAAATAAACATGTATAAAACACTTAGAAAAATTTCTAAGTCTTGGAAAGTTTGACTTTTCAAATTGACTTTTGAATTTATTTACTTCTTAATGATCAACCTTCATATTTTTGAATGTCTTGATGAATTGTGATCTTTGAAACTTAAATTTGATCAGAAAGTCAAAGTTTGACTTTTTGATGTACAATTGACTTTTTCATTAGTTGATCAAATTTCATCTATCAATCCAATGATCTTGAGAAATGTTTGGAGCCATTAAATTAGGTCAACATGTTTTATTTGAATCCTTTAGATTATACTTTAAGCCATTAGATCATGTATTAAGTCAAAATTCAAGAATCAGTCATTCTCAATCAAAATCCTAATTTTGACCATTTTGCCCTTTTGATGATTTGAACATTTTTCTTGAGGAACTGTGATAAAAACTTGATAAATTGCTGCATATGACTTCAAAATGTTGATATTGGTCAAAAATATTGAAGTTTGGCTGTAAGTTGACCATAATTGACTTTTTACCCAATACAGTTGATTTTAGGTTGTCTGATCAATTGACTGAGCAATTTTATGATCCAAGACTTGCAACTTGACATAAGAAATCTTGAAGGTCCATAATGATCCATTAAAGTAATTTGAGTTATTAGAAGTCCAATTGTCCTTGTGCAAACTCAAACTCTAATTTGAGGTATTGGTGTTGAGGAGATGGCTTGACCTAGTCAATACTTGTGCAAGCTTGAGTTATTGAAGATCTCGTGGGAAATGTCTTGAGAAATAAGAGGGGAAATTTTAGGGTAGAACACCGTCAATGGTGGTCAGTATCATAACACCTCCAGAAAGTATCTTCTTGACTACAAATAGCCCTTCATAGGTGGGAGTCCATTTTCCCCTAGGATCACCTTGCGGTAGAATGATGAGCTTTATTACCAAGTCACCAGCCTGATATACCTGATGCTTGATTTTCTTGTTAAATGCCTTGATCATGCGCTTCTGATACATCTAAATGTGACAGACAACCGCAAGCCTCTTCTCGTCAATCAGATTAAAATGGTCTAGCCTGGTCTGAATCCACCCATCTTCATCTAAGTGTATCTTTCATAATTGTAATACGGTGGGAGAACTGACTTAGGTGTTTTGTGTTTTATCACAATTGTTGCAGATATCAAGAGTCGCCACCGAATTTTCTTTTATCCAATAAAGGAAAGGGTGAAAAGAACAGGAAAGAGCTTTTGAGTATTTTCTTGAGTTCGGGGGGGGGGGGGGGGGGGGGGTAGGTTATGAAAAGGGAAGGTGTTAGCACCCGTTTCATTCGTAGTTATCTAAGAGCTCTTAGTTTCTAGCTCACATTGAAATGCCTTGCAAAAATTTGTATGTTTTGAAAGTATTTTTGAAATGTGCCTTTGTTTAGGAGAACTTTGTAATGATTCTCGTCTCTATAAGAATGAATATAAAGTGTTGACTTTTGAAAATATTTCATGAAAGTGTTGTTGTGTTTAAAAGATGTTTTGTTTTGGAAAAAATTTGTGAGCAAGCAACGACGAGCATTCTTCCTACTCAAAAGAAAGTCTTTGTTCTTTTCCTCATCCTTAAAACAGTACTTGTCTACCATTGTTTGGTAAGACGCCATATCATTGGTGTGAAGGGACAGGCGTGGGTCATCGTACAATCATAGAAAGCAACATTGTAGGATACCTTAGCAATTTATCGTAAGGGTCTAAGATCGTTTACCGAAGGCAACATTGAAGGTCTAAGATCGTTTACCGAAGGCAACATTGGATGTAAAGTGTTTTGATTTTATATATTTTTGTCTTGATTTAAGATTATCTACTTGTTGGTTTTAAGTCTTTCCATACAAACCATAATTACTATCAATAATATGGAAAGCGATAAATTGCGGAATTTAAAGTTCTACGCTAATACATCATTTTGGGATGGGGGATATAAAGCAATAAAGTTTTAATTATTATTACAACCAAATTGAATAATGCAAAATAAAATGTACAAGAATATAAAGATAATGTAAAAGAAAAGAAAATTTGTTGTTTATGATTTTTTGTATGAAAAAGGTTTAAAGTTAACCTAATCCAACTAATTAATTTTAATCACAAAAGAAGCTGATTAGTTATTTAATAAATAAAGAAAGCTAAAATCTAAGTTAATTAAAATTAAGAAAAACCCTAAGTCTAAGTAAATTTGTGGAGAAAAATGAACTTGAATATTAATACTAATTTAAAAAGAAAGAAGTATTTTAAAGTTTATAAAATAAATAAACCTAGTTCTAAGTATTTACAAAATAAAATAAATGCTTAAATTGAAATATTTAATAATTTAGTTATTCAAGAAAATGTATTTTTATATTTTTTGATATTAATAATAAAAAATAATATTATTAGAAAAAAGAAGAGAAAATAAAATAAAAAATATAAATTAGAAGTCAGGGGTTTGGGAAGTAGTTAGGAGGTTAGAAAGTAAAAGAGTTTTTATTGTTAGGCCCAAACAATTTTTGAAATCAGAAAACAAAAATAAAAAATAAAAAAAATATAATGGGCTGCGCATGAGAAGTAGAATGGGGGGTGAGAAGTTCAGAAACAATTCAAGCCTATAACTGGGGAGGCCAGGCGCGCTAGCAAACAAAAAAGGTTCATAAAATATAATAACAAATAACAAAATGTGGCACTAGGGCTCGAACCCAGGTCACAAGGGTCCTAGGCGCGCACTTTAAACACTAGGGCGGTGATACATCTATTAACTTATGCACAACTAACATATTATATTTTAAATGCGCTCTTGATTGTATCATTTTCTTCTTCCTCGCGTCAGTTTTTTTATCACCATTTTTGAACTTTGTAACTTTCTCATTTCTCAACCATTTCAGAAATTGTAAACATCAAGCTTGTTAGAAATTTCACCACGATTTCAAATATGTAAATAAATTAAACAATGGATTAAAGACGAATGAGAGTTTCAGTTGGTACCAAATCAGACCTAAATTTTTCAAGAAGTTCAAGCTTGAAATTGACACAACTCAGACAATATAAATGAAATATAATGGTATGGTTAGATTCAGGGCTATGATGTCTACATTTTATCTTCACAAATGAAACAATAATGATGCTTGTAGAGAGAGTTAAAAGTTAAGGAAACTTACCTCAAAACTGGAAATCCTATTATGAGTTTGAGCACTCCTCAAGGTGTTATGATGATCAGGATAGCTTCAGTGACCCTCCAGGAAGCTAATGTTATGCTTAGTTTGTGCTGAGGATGGCTGAATTGTGCTGGAGAAGTTTAGTTGCAGAACTCTGTTTTGAGTTTGGAAGGTGATGAAAATGGAGTTACAGTTGTGGAACAAGGGTAGGGATGGACTATATTTGATGTATGGAAGCTTTAAAATTGGTTTAGAGAGGAGACGTACGAGGGAAATGTGAGTTTGAGGTTCTTGGGCAGAAATGACAAGTTATGGAGGTTGAAGTGCAATCCTGAGTTTGAGGGAGTTTAAGGGAGTTTTCAGGCTTCCAATTTCGTTCTATGGCTTGCAAAATGCATTTATATTTATAGATAAAAGATTAGAATGAGTGAGAATATCAATTCTGAAGTTTTAAAGTTTTTGGCTTGTTTTGAAAATACAAAGATTTTGTTGCTTCATGATGAAGAAAGTGGGTGATCCAAGGGATTTCCATGCTTTTACTGACTTTCTTGAGATTTCTTTTTATATTGAGATTGTATAGGATCTGATTAGGAGTAAATCACAAGTTTAAGCAAAGAGTTGTTAGCATAAATCTTGCTTTACCAAAATGGTAAGGTGGCTTTATGCAAATTATCCAAAAATGGTATCAAGACATGGACAATGCTTCTAATCTTTGTGTAATACATTTAGAACTTGTGTAAATTTCAAATCATGGTGATATTTAGAATTCAAATGGCCTAAAAAGTGTGATTATGTAGGATAGGTTTCAGATTTTGCTATGAGTCCATCACAAAAATGGTTTATAATTTTAAGTTTATCATGCCATCTTCATCTCTTCGAATCTCTTAGCTTAAAAATAATCTCTTCAAGTTCGTTGACATTTTGGAAAGCATGGAACATGCTCTACAACTTTCATGTTTTCCATTTTTTCTAAATAAAATTGGAGCTAGTTGAAAATTGGCCAAGAAGTTAGGGAAAAATCCTGACCAAATTGATCAAAATTTTCACTAAGTGTTTTTAGAAAAAGTGCATGACTTCATGAATTTGTAATTCAAAATCCAAGCACTTCTAGGAATTGATAAGCAAAGAAAAGTTGTATATCTCATCAAAATCTACAACTTTAGTGTTAAAAGTTTTCTTTGAATCATCTTGGATCTTGGTGAAAAGTTGGCATGAAGTAATGAAATCATCATTTACAAAACACTTAGAAAAATTTCTAAGTCTTGAAAAGTTTGACTTTTCAAATTGATTTTTGACTTTCTTGATTTCTTGATGATCAAGCTTCATATATTGAATGTCTTGATGAATTTTGATCTTTGAGACTCAAATTTGACCAAAAAATTCAAAGTTTGACTTTTGGTGTATCAATTGACTTTTCATCAATTGATCCAAAATTCAACTATCAATCCATTGATCTTGAGAGATGATTTAAGCATGTAATTAGGTAAACATGTTGTATTTGAATCATTGAGATTTTTTTTCAAACCATTGGATCATGTATTAGGTCAAAAGTCATTGATCAGTCAATTACAGTCAAAACCCTAATCTTGACCATTTTACCCTTTTGGTGAATTGAGTGTTTTTCTTGAGGAATTGCAATCAACACTTGATCAATGGATAAATATGACTTCAAAAATACTGATGGGGACCAAAAATCTTGAAGTTTGACTACAGGTTGACCATAATTGACTTTTTAACCAATACAACTGATTTTCAATCATCTGATCTATTGACTGAGCAAAATTGTGATCTAAGACTTGAAACTTGGCATGAGTATTCTTGGAGACCCATAATGAACCATGAAAGTCTTTTGAGGCATTATAAGTCCAATTGCCCTTGTGAAAATCAAAACCCTAATTTGGGGTTCTAGTGTTTAAGAGGTGAATTAGCTTAGTTAACACTTGTGCAATCTTGAGCTATTGAAGATCTTTGTGAGAAGTCTCTTGAGAAAAGAGAGGGAAAATTTTGGGGTACAATAGCTGCCCATGTTCAATTTTCTTAAACCTGAAAAGTTAGATTGGCGTGTCCTCTTTTCGTAACTTGAAGGTGGAAGAAGATTGAACACTAAAGTGCCTAGAAATCCGCACTCGTTTATGCACAAAGTAGTATTGTTGGTTGATTATGTTGGGAATGGAATTAAAGATTCCATTTGGAGAGGTAATGAAGAGTTATCAGAGATGGGCTTATAGATTCCATCCAAAGTGACTATTAATAGAGATTAGAAGAAGTATCAGAATAAATCTTTGGTCGATTAATACTGAATCAGTAGATGTATGCAATAATCTTTAAATGGATAATGAATCAACATAAATCTTAGGAGCGACTTAACTGAACTAGAGAAAAGGGTCCACCAGAACGAAATCAGGCTAAATCATTGGTCGATTTAAATTGAACCAGTAGAGGTCTGAAATTGTCTTTAACTGGATAATGAATAAGTATAAATCTTAAGAGTGATTTAACTGAACCAGAGAGAGGGTCTACCAGAACGGATCCAGGATAAATCATTGGTCGATTTAAACTGAACCAGTAGAGGTCTTGAAATTGCCTTTAACTGGATAATGAATCAGTATAAATCTTAGGAGCGATTTACCTGAACCAGAGAAAGGGCCCACCGAGATGGAATCAGGATAAATCATTGGTCGATTTAAAGTGAACCATCAGAGGTCTTGAACTTGGAAATGTTTGTTGTTGATGGTATTCAGCTAGTGACTGATCTTTCCTGAAAAGGTAAAGAATTAGTTTTATGCGATGTTATGAAGCCTGCATAGCATAATGATGTTCTCAAAATAAATGAGACCATGATGTATGCATTTCTTGATGTATATGCTATGATGTATGAACGTGAAATGTTATTGACATGTATCTTTATCTGGGAAAATAAATCCCTGACTACTGCTAGGGAGTTTTGGGAAGATAAATCTTGGACTATCACTGGGGATGAATAGTATGCGTATCTTCAACCTTGTCTAGAGTGCTTCCGCTGGGAATTCCTGTTTTCTGTTTGAGGAAACTCTGCGGGGAATGTTGATTTCTGCTTGGGGAATAGAGTTCAGAAACTTTAGTTGTCCATTGCTCTACTGAGGAATTCAGTTCTTTATACTTCCAGTTTGTCTGAGGGGGGTAAAGTTAAATGTTATCTGGTCGGATTCCAGGCTTTGCAGCAACTTTCTGGGGATGGTATTAACTCTACTAGGGAAGAGGAGTTCTATCAATGATGTGATAGTCTGAAGAATAGACTCAAGCTGGGGAATCTGTAGTTTGTTGGGGAAATAAACCCTATTGAGGAAAGTATTTTGGCGACCTTACTGGGGAAATAAATTCATCAGGGGAAGAACTTTTGCATGGTTTCTTTTCCGATTTTTTGTTTGGAAAATTCGGCTGGGGAAGAGAATTTTCATAACATATGTTGATTGGAACTCTGGATGGAGAATGTATGAATTTACTCTGTGGGGATCTTATTGGAATAATTATGCGGGGATATCCCAAATCCTTGAGTAAATGCTTATTATTGTTCTTGTGCGTACATTTGTTTATAGTTAATCGTGTACATATGCATATGTTCATTCAATTTTAGTCATTGGACGTTTTCATACTCAAAACAGAAAAACAAAAAGTTTGCACTTCAAAGTATATTTTTATTGATAATTTGCCTAAAAACAAGCGTTTTTTGTACAGGGGGACAGAAATCCTAGTAGGAGGAAGTCGTCGAAAAATGAAAAGAATACAAGGTGAAAAAAAACGTATAGCCATGTGGAAGTGATCTCATTGGGTTTCGACTCTGCTATTGCCCCTATGTCTTAGAACATTATCCCTTGTTGTCAAAAGAAATTTATTGAATTGTTCTTGTACCATTTGAACTTTTGACGTTGGTAATAAAGCTAGTTGTAGTGACCTCATGGGACATAGTCGTATGCTTTAACCCTTAATTTTTTCCTGGACCTCCCTTTCGGGTTTTCAGTCCACCAGGATACCCTTTTTTTCCCAAGCCGCCCTTTCAGGTTTTCGGCTCGCCGGGTGTATAATATTTTGTTTATATCCCTAATTTTTGCCTGAACCTTTTTGGTTCGCCGGGATGCCCTTATTTTTTCCTAGGCATGTCATCCTAGCTGGTCATTCACTATGCGCAATATTTTTTGACCATGTCCGCGTTTACAGGATGCGGGAAATCTTCGTCGTCCATAGTGGTTAGCATCATAGCACCGCCAGAGAATACTTTCTTGACAACAAATGGCCCTTCGTAAGTGGGAGTCCATTTGCCCCTAGGATCGCCTTGTGGTAAAATGATGCGCTTTATTACCAAGTCTCCAGCTGGTATACTTGAGGTTTGATCTTCTTGTTGAATGCCTTGATCATACGCTTTTGATACATTTGACCATGACAGACAGCAGCCAATCTTTTTTCATCAATCAAATTTAACTGATCCAATCTAGTCTGAATCCATTCATCATCGCCCAGGTCTACTTCTTTCATAATCCTTAAAGAAAGAATACGAAATTCAATAGGCAGGACATCCTCCATGCCATAGACTAAAGAGAATGGGGTTTCCTCAGTTGATGTTCGTGTCGAGGTACGGTAGCCATGAAGAGCAAACGACAGCATCTCATGCCAGTCTTTATCACCACCATCTTTTTTACAATCTTCTTTATATTTTTTTTGGTGGCTTCCACTGCGCCATTCATCTTAGGTCTGTATGGAGAAGAATTGTGATGCTTGATTTTGAACTACATACAGAGCTCAGTGATGATAGTATTGATGAGGTTGGTCCCATTGTCGGTGATGATCCTTTCAGGGATGCCATATCGACAAATGAGGTTATGTTTGATGAACCAGGCTACAACATTCTTGGTAACTGAGGAAAATGAAGCTGCTTCGACCCATTTAGTGAAATAATCAATCACGACGAGGATGAAATGATGTCCATTAGATGCAGTAGGCTTGATTTCTCTGATAGTGTCAATGCCCCATATTGTGAATGGCCAAGGAGCAGTCATGACATTCAAAGGGATCGGGGAACGTGAACCTTGTCAGCATAAATTTGACATTTATGGCAAGTCCTCGAGTGATGGTGGCTATGATACGGTGGGAGAACTGACTTGAGGTTTTGCGTTTGTGTTTGCAAATGTTTCGGTTTAGCAAGATTCGCCACCGACTTTTTATTTTATCCTAAGGAAAGGTCAAAAAGTACAGGAAAGACCTTTGATATGTTTTCTTGGGTTTGGGGAGTAGATTATGAAAAGGGAAGGTACAAGCACCCTTTTCATCCATGGTTATCCATGGGCTCTTAGTTACTTGTTTAGATCACTTGCTTTTGCTTTTCAATTGTTTGAAATGGTGCTTTGTGTGTGGTTTTGAAAGATGTTTTGAAAAGAGGACATCGTTGTGGCAACCTTTGTAATGATTCTTGTTTGAATGTATACAAAGGTGTTTTTGTCTTTTGAAAAGATTTCAATGTTTGAAAGTTTGATTTGGGAAATGTTTTGAAATTGTGTTGTGAAGTGTGTTTTGAAAATAGCAAGGATGTTTGCAAGTTTTTTGATCAAGTAACTAAGAGCTATCTACCCCATTTTACTCAAAGATTCTTCCTAATGTTTTTAACCCTTTTGACAGTGTTGTTTCACCATTGCATTTGGTGAACAACCTTGTGTTAGGATGTTAAACGGGACAGAAGCGGGTCATCGTATAGACCATGATAGCAATGTGTCAAGTATCTTTGGCAAATTTTTGAGGGACTTGATCATTTTAGTTTAGGCAACCAAGATAGCATCATCGAGGGACTATGATCTTTTGTTTTGTTATTGTTTTGCCAAAGTACCCAACATGCATAACATGGCCCATTTTTGAAGGCAACAAGTGGATTGTAACCCTAGGGGTGCAAGTTTGCATTGTGTTTGATTTTCATGCATTTTTGTCTTTGATTAGGTCAAACTATTTGTTGATTTGGATTTTTGCATACAACCCCTAATTCTCTAATCATGGCATAATTGAGAGCGTAAAGTGCAAGAATTAAAATCTAGACTATTACAACATGATTATGGGGATGGGGGGTACAATCTTTGAATAGGGGTATTTGACAAGAAATATAAACCCTAGTTTACTATTACATCCAAATTAAATTTAATCGCATGAATATTCAAATGGACAATATTAAAATGAATATCAAATAATATGAAGTATGCAAAAAAGGGGTTTTTGTACATTAATGTATGCAAAATATTTTAATGTAAAAAATAAAAGAATAAATAAAAAGATTTATTTTAATTGTTTAAGGGTAAAACCCTAATTTTCTTAAGAAAATAAATACATTATATTATTTATATACAATAAAATATATTAATATATACAAACATAAAATATACTTAAAAAAGGTATTTTTTAGTATAAATAATAATAAAAGTAAAAATGTAATATTTTTATATTTTTATTCTAAAGTATTTAATAATATAAAAGTATACAAGCTCAAACACCAGATCCTGTATACAAGCTCTATTGCAAAAACTCACAACATCAAACTTGTAGGGAATTTCAAGATGATTCCAACCATATAAAACATTAATCCTAACTCTCAAAGACCAGAGAGAATTTCTCTGGCCCTAAAATCTGACCTAGTTTTTTCAGCATGTTCATGGATGAAATTCTCCTAGCACCCTTAATATAAATGAAAATTGAGCATATGTACAACTTCATGGCAATGAACACTATATTTTTTATTCACAAACCTAAGGCTAAATGTTCCTAAATAGAGAGATAGAAAGTGAAGAAAAACTTGTTTCAGTTGGATTTGTGTAGGGCAATGTAGTGTCTTTCAGCAAGGTTTGAGATGTCTGGTAGCTTGCCTGAACTTCACTTGACCTTCTCCAATAGCTAGCTTGCCTTGAATGTCCTTGAATCAACCTATAGAACTCAACCTGCACAAGCTCAAAATGAAAATGGTGATCACTGTAAATGGAGTTACAGTTGGTATTTGAGGTTTGGGATAGCTTGATGAGTTGAATGGAAGGTGTTTGAAGCAACTTGTGGCAAAACGCACGAGCCAAATGAGCTATGACACTCAAGTTACATAACCTGCCCTGTTTTGCCAAAGGAATGTGATTTATGGCTATGGGGTGTTTAGAGGCTCAAGCAATCGTGTTTCTAGCTCAAAGGGTTGTGTGAAAGATGTTCAAACTGTTTGTGTAAGCTAGCATTGGCTGGTTTTCAAGTTCTTAAGTTTTTGACATGTTTCTTCTTTTTGAAGTTTGAAAGTGGAAGTGAGGTTACAGGCCTGTATAGGCTATCAAATATGCTTGCACACATTTCTCTTGGCCCCTCTGATTTATGGATTTGTTTTGCTGCAAGAGATCTTGGACTAATGCTCAAGGATTGTTGGTTTGACATAAAGCATACTTAAGCAAAAATGGAAATTTGCCTTTTTCTACTTAGGGCTTAATCTTGTGTACAATGTCCAAATGGCCAAAACAAAAGCTTAGACTGATGGATTGGCATTTAATTATGGATTGTGAAGTGGTGTAGAGGCCTGCAAGCTAGTGTAAGGCATGCTGATTTGAAAATGCAAGTTGTATGAACATGAATATGCCATGGATGAAAAGTGAGTTTTTGCCAACTTCAAGCCTTCGATTCTCCCTAACCACAAATGTGTTTGAGGAGTTCTTGGATAATTTGGAAAGCTTGCAACATTCTCTATAATCCATATTTGAAATGCAACTTGAGATTCCAAGTGGAACTATGTAAAAAATGGCCAAGAAGATAGGTCAAAATCCTGCCTAAACTAGGGCAAAATTTCACTAAGTTAAAAGATTTAGGGACCCTTGTTCCAAAAATCATAACTTGAGATCCAAGCTTATTTTGAGAAAACTTTGTGAATCAAAGTTGTAGACTTTGTGGAGGACTACAACTTTCATGTTGGAGGTTTTGTTTGAATCCATTTGCACCATGGTGTAAATGTGGGGCAAAGTTAGGAAAAATTAAGAAAATTTCATAACTTAGAATAATTCTAAGTTATGAAATTTTTTCAATTTCAAACCCTAATTTGCAAATTTGGGTTTCTTAATGAACAAGTTTCATAATTAGACACATCTTGATGAAAAATGACCCTTGGCACTTGATTTTGACCAAAAAGTCAAAGTTTGACTTTTCAGTGTACAGTCAAATTTTGATCAGTTGACTGAAAAATTTATTTGTCAATCCCATGCATTTGAGATCTTTTTGAACTTGTTGAATAAGTCAAGATGATGTCATTGAGTCCTTGAGTCCATGGTTGAACCTAATTTGCCATTGGCTAGGTCAAAAAGTCAGAAATTGCCTTTGTACAATCAAAACCCTAAAAATGACCATTTTGCCCTTTTGGTGATCTGATCAAATTTCTTGTGGAATTGTGGTCCAAACTTGATCCAATGTTTCATATGAGTTCATAATGTTGATGTGGGTCAAAATTCATGAGATTTGACTGTAAATTGGCCACAGTTGACTTTTCCCCAATACAGTTGATTTCTAGGTCAACTGTCCAATTGACTGGGCAAAAATTTGATTCAAGGCTTGAAACTTGGTATGGACAAACTTATGAGTCCAATATGAAGTATGAGAGTCAATTTGAGCATTGGAGGTCCAAAAATCCCTATGCAAACTCAAACCCTAGTTTAGGTCATCAGTGCAAGGAGATGCCTTGAGCAGTGCAAACCTTAGCTTAGTCTTGAGTTCAAAGATCCTTGTGGGGGGAAATGTTGATAAAATGAGAGAGAAAATTTTGGGGTACAACAGTGGCAATCAGCTTCCATTGTCGACCAATAGTAACCAGCCCTCGTAATCTTCTTGGCCATGGTGTGCCCACTAGAGATAGTTCTGAAGATACCTTCATGCATATCCTCCATGATCTTTTCTGCTACCTTCTTGTCCATGCAACGAAGAAGAGTAGAATCATGGTTGCGCTTGTACAAAATCCCATTGCTTAGGAAGAATTTGGCTGAGAACCTTCGCAGGAATTTCTTGTTGTTGATTGAGGCTCCCTCAGGATACTCTTGTGCTTCAAGGTACCTCTTCACTTCATGATACCAAGGCTTCTCCTCATCAGTGTCAATCTCATGACAGTGTGAAGGTTCATCAAATATTTCGATAGTAATTCTGGGAGCTTCGTTGTCCCAATTTACCTTGAACATATACGACATAGTTGCTAAGGCATCTGCCAACTGACTTTCTTCCCTCGGGGTATTCCGAAGGTGGCCTCTTCAAAGTATGGAATCAAGGTTAACACAAGCTCTTTGTAATGGATTAGATTCGGATGTTTGGTATCCCATTCTCCTTTGACTTGACTAATTATCAAGGCCGAATCTCCGTATACGCTTAAGAATTTGATTCTTAGGTCAATGGTGGCCTTTAGACCCAGGATGCATGCTTCATACTCAGCCATGTTATTTGTACAGTCGAAACAGAGTCTAGCAGTGAAAGGGGGTATGGAACCCTTCGGGAGAAATGATTACATCACTGATTCTGTTACCTAATGCGTTGGAAGCTCCATCAAAAACCATAGTTCATCGGGATCCTTTATACGGTCTAGGTTCTTCAATGTCTGTCACTATCATGATGTTCTCATCTGGGAATTCAAAGTTCATAGATTGGTAGTCATCAACAACTTAATAGGCCAAATGATCTACCAGTACACTTCCTTTGATTGTTTTTTTTGTAGTATACTAGATGTCGTATTCAGTCAAAATCATTTGCCATCTGGCTATTCGTCGGGAGAGGGCTGGTTTCTCGAAGATGTACTTGATGGGATCCATTTTATAAATCAAGAGAGTAGTATGAGTCAACATATATTGTCTTAGTCGTCGAGCAGCCCATGCCAAAGTGCATCAAGTTTTCTCGAGCAGTGAGTATCTTGCTTCACAGTCGGTAAATTTTTTGCTAAGGTAGTATATTGCATGCTCTTTTCGACCAGACTCGTCATGTTGGCCCAACACACACCCCATTGAATTCTATAATACAGTCAAGTACATAATCAAAGGTCTTCCTTCAACTAGAGGCATAAGAATTGGAGTTTCTTGCAAGTATTCCTTGAATTTGTCAAAAGCTGTTTGACAGTCGTCATTCCATCTGACTACTTGATCTTTCTTCAGGAGTTTAAAAATTAGCTCACAAGTAGCAGTTAAGTGAGAGATGAATCGGGAAATATAGTTGATTTATCCTAAGAAACCCCTGACCTCCTTCTCAGTAATAGGAGCTGGCATTTCTTGGATAGCTTTAACCTTTACCGGATCAACCTCAATTCCCTTACCACTGCGACAAAGCCTAAGAGCTTACCAGACCTTACCCCAAAGGTACACTTGGTGGGATTCATCCTTAGCTTGTATTTCTTCACCCTTTCAAATAGCTTGTGCAAATGATAAAGGTGTTGTTCCTTATTTTGAGATCTTGCAATCATGTCATCAACAAAAACTTCTATCTCATGATGAACCATATCATGAAATAAACCTACCATAGCCCGTTGATAAGTTGCGCCTGCATTCTTCAAACCGAAAGGCATGACCTTATAATATAATGTTCCCCACTGTGTGACAAAAGTGGTTTTCTCCATGTCTTCAGGCGCCATTTTGATTTGGTTGTATCTAGAGAAGCCATCCATGAAGGAGAATACTTTATGTTGAGCAGTGTTATCGACCAAGACATCAATATGTGGTAGTGGGAAATCATCTTTGGGGCTTGCCCTATTCAGATCTCTGTAGTCTACGCACATACAGACTTTACCGTATTTCTTTGGCACCGGGACCACATTTGCAACCCATTGGGGATATGACGTCACTGCCAGGAAACCAGCATCGAATTGTTTCATTACCTCAGCCTTTATCTTCTCATACATATTTGGTCGCATGTGACGAAACTTTTGCTTGATCGGAGGAAATCCTTCCTTCATTGGCAGACGGTGAACCACGATATCGGTATCAAGCTCTGGCATATCTTTATACGACCAAGCAAACACTTCCACATAGTCATGCAACATCTGAACCAATCTTCCTTTGACACTGTCTTCCAGGTTAACGCCGATCTTGACTTCCTTCTTTTCTGCCTCAGTCCCTAAGCTTATCACTTCAATTGGTTCTTCGTGCGGTTGAATAGCCTTTTCCTCTTGTATCAGGAGTCTGGTGAGTTCCTCAAGTATTTTGCAATTGTCTTCACCTTCGTCTTTGTATTGATAGATTGGATTTTCAAAGTCATAGATGTCAATAGAAGAATCATTATCAATGAGATCCGGAGTGGATGTGGATCTGCAAATGTGTGTGAGTGTGTGCATGTAAGGTCACATGGCTATTTGAAAATGTAATAAAAGTAAAAGAAAGACAAAGAGCGCAAAATTTGAATGAAAAATAGTCAAATATTTCATTAAAATGAGCATATGGCATATGAAAAATGACAAACCCTTAACAAATGGACCATTGTGCCCCGGGAAAGACATATGGTTTAAAGTCATTGTTTAAATGGAAATTAAAGACAAATTTCTCAAAGTAATAAAAAACATGAAATGTAAATTACTTTTGGTTGAAGGAGATTGGAATGAAGTCTTTGGTCTGCCAGTTGTTGATTCCTCCGTCAATAGTTGGGTAGATCCAGTCGTGCTAGTCACAATCAGCATTAGAGTCTTCAAGAGCATTAACCTCATGGCTACTAATGTGGAGAGGTGGTTTTCCTGCACGAGCACGTTGAACCTCCTTTTGAGCCTTGGAAGTGAAGCCCAACCCAAATTTGTCTGACTTGAAAGGGATATCGGGGAGTTTGTAAGTTTCAGAGTGCCTAAGAGGGGCGGGGGGGGGGGGTGAATTAGGTCTTATAAAATTTATTCGGTTTTATGAGAATGCTTGGTAGTAATTTTGGTTAAGTGTTTGAAGGTTTTGTTTATATCTTTATCTTTTCTTGATTATGGTGATGAAAGCGATAAATGCGGAAAAGTAAAGAACACGGTGATATATCATGGTTCCCCTCACAATCCGAGAGTACTCCAGTCTCCTTTCCAACACGAAAGAGATTTCACTATAGTTAGAATGATTGTACAGCCTATGCTTACTATCTAACCTATAGGGTGATCAAAGGTTCTTAACACCTTTAAGACCAAACAAACACTAATGTGAATGAAGAACAATCCTCTTCAAATCACAACACTTACTTCCAACAATCCTGGATAGTAAGGGAAAATCTTTAAGTAATACAATGATTAATTTTGAAGTATATGGAGAGCTTTATCAATCTTCAATTGATCTTCTTCTTCAAGATAAAAACAATTCTCAACAATGTATATAAATGTTCACAATGTATGAATGAAACTTGTAATGATAATGAAAGTGTATATGGCAAGTTTCACAAAATTATGAACACATGAAAGTTTAAATTCAAATGAGAGTGAATGAGAAAATTGTTAATGAAGAAGTATATTTGTTAATTTGAAAATTGAAGTATTGAACATTGTTTGAAAATAAGAAATTCTGCATTTTATAAAGTTGTAAGAACCTCTTCATTCATGCCAATTCATATGAAAAGATGCAATGCATTCATGAAAAGATACCACTTGAAAAATGTTCAAAAAACAAAGTAAAAGATGCATTGGTTCACTAGGAACCGGTTTCGACACTGACAGAACCCGGTTCTTAGTGAACGTTATAAGTTGAAATTCAAAATTTTCACACAGGAACCGGTTCCCCTATTGGTACAACCCGGTTCCTGGTACAAAATCCAGGGACATGTTTTTTGAGAAATGTTGGAACCCGGTTCCCTGTTAGGGAGGAACCGGTTCCTAAAGGTTTATTTTCAAAAATACATTTTGAAAGATATTTCAAACAAAGTTTTTCTTGATGTTAAAGTTATAGAATATGTATATGTTGATGAATGAATATTGTGAACATCTATATTCAAGATTTAAAGAATTATTTATACCATTTTGATATTTGATGATTTCTTCAATAATTCTTCAATAATCTTCAAGACTTTTATTTGATGTTGATAAGCTTTTTGCACATCCTTTGAAAGTTGATGTCCATGTTGTCTTCATCAAAACTCATGCTTTAAATATGACTTGAGAAGCTTGCAATTACATTCTCCCCCTTTTTGATGATGACAAGCAAGTCTTGAAAACGATTTCTTGAAATGTTCATGTTGTTTTGTGTAGCAAACATGTTGAGCAAACGCAAGGCTCCCCCTAAATTGTATGCTCCCCCTAAGTCCATGATTCTTTGAATTTTGGAGAGAGTTTGATATTTATTTGGGCCTGCAATTTCTTGAAAAAAAACAACATACATGCATACTCTTCTCCCCCTTTGTTAACATCAAAAAGGATGGGGAAAAAGATTGAAATAAATACATATAAAAATTAAGACGTGTATCTTAAGAGAAACATTAGATATCACCTTCATCCAAAATACCGAGTTCTCTTCGGATTTTGAAGAAAGTTTCTCGAGCAAGCGGTTTAGTGAAGATATCTGCGAGTTGGTTATGAGTATCCACAAAAGTGACTTTGACATCTCCTTTAAGTACATGATCACGGAGAAAATGATGTCGAATATCTATATGTTTGGTTCTTGAATGCATGACCGCATTCTTTGTAATATTGATAGCACTTGTATTGTCGCATCGAAGAGGAATGCATCCGAGATCAAGTCCGTAATCACGGAGTTGTTGCTTGAGCCAAAGAATTTGTGCACAACAACTACCTGCTGCTATGTATTCTGCTTCGGCCGTGCTAAGAGCAACACATGCTTGCTTTTTACAAGCCCATGATACTAATGCATTTCCAATAATGTGACAAGTACCACTTGTGCTTTTACGATCAGTTTTACAACCTGCATAATCCGCGTCAGAATAACCAATTAAAGTGCAAGTACTACCTTTTGGATACCATAGGCCGACATTGATTGTTCCTTTAAGATACTTCATGATCCTTTTAACTGCCATGAGGTGTGATTCCTTTGGATTTGCTTGAAAGCGAGCGCAAAGACAAACACTAAACATGATGTCAGGACGGCTTGCCGTCAAGTATAATAAAGAACCAATCATACCTATGTACTTTGTAATATCAATTGGAGTATCGGATTCATCTTGATCAACATATGTACCGGAGCCCATTGGAGTGTTCATGGCTTTACAATTGTCCATGTCAAACTTTTTCAATAATTCTTTGCAATACTTAGATTGATTGATGAAGATTCCATCTTCTAGTTGCTTAATTTGTAGTCCAAGAAAGTAGTTCATCTTTCCCATCATAGACATCTCGAATTCTCCTTGCATCATCAATGAGAATTCCTCACACATTTCTTTGTTAGTTGATCCAAAAATGATATCATCAACATAGACTTGAACCAATAAAGTGTTACTTTGAATTTTCTTAATGAACAAGGTTTTATCAACTTTACCCTTTTCGAAACCTTTTTCACACAAAAAATTTCTAAGTCTATCATACCATGCTCTTGGTGCTTGCTTTAAGCCATAAAGAGCCTTTCTCAACTTAAAGACATGTGAAGGATGTTTGAAGTCTTCAAATCCCGGGGGTTGTTTGACATAGACTTCTTCATTGATGTATCGATTCAAGAATGCGCTTTTGACGTCCATTTGAAAAAGATGAAAATTTAATGAACAAGCATAAGCAAGTAAAAGACGTATAACTTCTAACCTTGCAACCGGAGTAAATGTTTCTTCAAAGTCGATTCCTTCCTCTTGATTGTAACCTTGGGCAACTAACCTTGCTTTGTTTCAAACAATTAGACCATTCTCATCAAGTTTGTTCTTAAACACCCATCGGGTACCTATGATGTGTTTACCACTTGGTCTAGGAACAAGTTCCCAAACTTGATTTCTTTCGAATTGATTTAATTCTTCTTGCATAGCAATAATCCATTGATCATCTCCTAAGGCTTCATCAACTTTGGTAGGTTCAATTTGAGAAACAAACGCCATGTTTAAGCAAGCATCTTTTAGATTCAATCTTGTTGATACTCCTTGGCTAATGTCACCAATAATTTTGTCAATAGGATGGTCTCTATGAGTTCTCCATTCTTTTGGTAGATCATTGGTGTTTGAATCTTGTTGAACACTGTTTTCTGAATTTTCTGGTGATTTCACAATTTGATCAATTGAAAGATCTTCTGAGGGTAAATCTATAGGATCATCATCATCACAAACAACTACTTCCTCCTTAGAGGGGTTAGTTTCATCAAAAGATACATGCATAGATTCCTTAATAGTTAAAGTTCTTTTATTATAAATTCTATATGCTTTACTAGAAAGCGAATAACCAAGAAATATACCTTCGTCGGATTTCTTGTCAAACTTACCGAGATTATCCTTGTCATTGTTAAGAACAAAGCACTTGCATCCAAAAATGTGGAAGTGAGCAATATTTGGCTTTCTTCCTTTGAAGAGTTCATATGGAGTCTTCTTTATTATAGGTCTAATGATAACTCGATTTCCAACATAACATGCCGTACTAACCGCATCCGCCCAAAAATATTTAGGAAGATTTGCATCACTAAGCATTGTTCTTGCAAGTTCCACTAGAAACCTATTCTTTCTTTCAACTACTCCATTTTGTTGTGGAGTTCTTGGTGCTGAAAAATTATGAGAGATACCATGTTCTTCACAAAATTCTTCAAATTGAGCATTTTGGAATTCTCCACCATGACCACTTCTTATGGATACAATCTTTAGTGATTTTCCATTTTGGATTTGCTTAGCATACTTCTTAAAGGCTTTAAAAGCATCACTTTTCTGCACAAGAAACAAAGTCCAAGAATATCTAGAAAAATCATCAATAATGACTAAAGCGTATACATTACCTCCGAAGCTTTTTGTTCTTGATGGACCAAAGAGATCCATGTGTAACAATTGTAGTGGTCTTGTAGTAGACACCACATTCTTAGATTTGAAATTTGTTTTGGTCTGTTTGCCCTTTTGGCATGCATTACATAATTTGTCCTTGATGAACTTCATCTTTGGTAGACCAATAACTAAGTCATGCTTAACCAATTTGTTCAAGTGCTCCATGTGAATGTGAGCGATCCTCTTGTGCCATAACCAAGCGTCATTATTGTTTACCATAAGACATTGTACCTTCAGAGACAAATCATCTAAAGTAATCATAAAAATATTGTTAGTTCTTATACCTTTGAGTTTTACCTCATTGGTTGCCTCATCCATAATGAGACATTCATCTTTGTTGAATTTGATCTTGAACCCTCTATCGCAAAGTTGACTTATGCTAAGAAGATTGTGCTTTAATCCTTCAACATAGAGAACATCCTCAATTTGAATGGATGGAGGTGTGCCAACTATTCCAACGCCAAGAATCTTTCCTTTGGTGTTTTCTCCATAGGTGACATACCCTTTGGCTTTATGTACTAGATATGAAAATTGGTGTACATCTCCTGTCATATGCTTTGAACATCCACTATCAAGATACCAAAAATTTGATGTGGATTTCAAGCATACCTCTTCTTCATTGTCGGAGTGATGTGAAGCCATTAATGCTAAATTTGCACATTCCTCGCTTTCCAAATCGGATGAAGAACTTATCTCATTATCTTCCCATGCAACATAGGCCTTTTTGTTCTTGAACTCCTTTTTTCCTTTGAATCCATTTTTCTTGGAGAGTTTTGGACAATCCGCTTTATGTGACCTTGCTTTCCATATTCATAACATGTGACATCTTGTGTTGATGTGGAGGCTTCTTTATCTTTATGATTATAAAATTTCTTCCTCTTGACAAAGTTAGCATTATGAAGATTATTCTTATGACCAAAATATTTTCCTAACCTTTTTACAAGAAGCAAGAAGTTTTCATCTTCCTCCGATGCATCTTTATCTTGACTTTCCTTTGAATCAACTTTCAAGGCAATGCCTTTGGATTTCTTCTCTAAATTTTCATGTTTTTCAAGTCTACCGAGTTCCGTTTCATATTCTTGAAGTTTGCCAAATAATGTAGCGGAAGTCATTGCGGTGAGACTCTTCTTTTCTGAGATTGCCGTTACCTTTGGTTGCCATTCCCTAGTCAATGATCTAAGGATTTTCAAGTTGAGTTCATCATTTGTCAAGGTTTTACCAAGAGCATTTAAGTGATTTGTCAAATGCACAAATCTCTTTTGTAAGTCAAGAATGGATTCTCCGGGCTGCATTCGAAATAGTTCATATTCTTGACTCAAGGTATTTAGCCTTGATCTTTTTACTTCAGTCGTTCCTTCATGAGTTTGAACCAGGGTATCCCATATTTCTTTTGCTGTCTTGCAGTTTGAGACACGGAAAAATTCGTCCATACTGAGTGCACCTTGAAGAAGGTTTATTGCTTTTTTGTCATATAGAACTTTATTTTTATCATCGTCGTCCCATGCAGTTTTGGGCTTTACAGAACCAATGCCATTGATAACTGATATCGGGATAAATGGACCATTTTCAACAACATCCCATACTTCCTCTCCTTGTGCTTCTAAATGTGCCTTCATGCGTATTTTCCAGAAGTCAAAATATTCACCACAGAATAGAGGAGGCTTGTTGTTACTACCACCATCTCTGAAAACTGGTTGATGATTTGCGGAAGCCATTCTGGATCTTTAGGAACAAGTTACCTATAACTTGCTCTAATGCCAATTATAAGTTTCAGAGTGCCTAAGAGGGGGGTGGGGGGGGGTGAATTAGGTCTTATAAAATTTATTCGGTTTTATGAGAATGCTTGGTAGTAATTTTGGTTAAGTGTTTGAAGGTTTTGTTTATATCTTTATCTTTTCTTGATTATGGTGATGAAAGCGATAAATGCGGAAAAGTAAAGAACACGGTGATATATTCTGGTTCCCCTCACAATCCGAGAGTACTCCAGTCCCCTTTCCAACACGAAAGAGATTTCACTATAGTTAGAATGATTGTACAGCCTATGCTTACTATCTAACCTATAGGGTGATCAAAGGTTCTTAACACCTTTAAGACCAAACAAACACTAATGTGAATGAAGAACAATCCTCTTCAAATCACAACACTTACTTCCAACAATCCTGGATAGTAAGGGAAAATCTTTAAGTAATACAATGATTAATTTTGAAGTATATGGAGAGCTTTATCAATCTTCAATTGATCTTCTTCTTCAAGATAAAAACAATTCTCAACAATGTATATAAATGTTCACAATGTATGAATGAAACTTGTAATGATAATGAAAGTGTATATGGCAAGTTTCACAAAATTATGAACACATGAAAGTTTAAATTCAAATGAGAGTGAATGAGAAAATTGTTAATGAAGAAGTATATTTGTTAATTTGAAAATTGAAGTATTGAACATTGTTTGAAAATAAAAAATTCTGCATTTTATAAAGTTGTAAGAACCTCTTCATTCATGCCAATTCATATGAAAAAATGCAATGCATTCATGAAAAGATACCACTTGAAAAATGTTCAAAAAACAAAGTAAAAGCTGCATTGGTTCGTTAGGAACCGGTTCCGACACTGACAGAACCCGGTTCTTAGTGAACGTTATAAGTTGAAATTCAAAATTTTCACGCAGGAACCGGTTCCCCTATTGGTACAACCCGGTTCCTGGTACAAAATCCAGGGACATGTTTTTTGAGAAATGCTGGAACCCGGTTCCCTGTTAGGGAGGAACCGGTTCCTAAAGGTTTATTTTCAAAAATACATTTTGAAAGATATTTCAAACAATGTTTTTCTTGATGTTAAAGTTATGGAATATGTATATGTTGATGAATGCATATTGTGAACATTTATATTCAAGATTTAAAGAATTATTTATACCATTTTGATATTTGATGATTTCTTCAATAATTCTTCAATAATCTTCAAGACTTTTATTTGATGTTGATAAGCTTTTTGCACATCCTTTGAAAGTTGATGTCCATGTTGTCTTCATCAAAACTCATGCTTTAAATATGACTTGAGAAGCTTGCAATTACAGAGTTGTCTCCAAATGGTGCAGCCTCCATCTTTAACAACAGCACGAGCATCTTTGAGAAAGGACATTCTCGGTGTATCCTTAGCAGCTTTGGGAGTGTCAGGAGTGGCTTGACAACAACAACAATGGGAGAGACCACCTCAAAGGCTTGACAAGGAGTTTCAACAAACTCTCCATCCATTTCAACATACTTGAATGAATTCAGATAACTGATCATAAACTCTTCTTCTCTGCATACATTGATGATTTTCCCCTTGACCGGATATTTCCACTTTTGATGTAGTGTGGAAGTCACCGCACCCGCCCCATGGATCCATGGGCGTCCAAGCAGGCATGAATAAGCAGGACGAATATCCATCACGTAGAATATTGAGTTGAAGACTTGAGACCCAACTTTGATAGGGAGATCAACTTCTCCGTGGACCATCCTCTTTGATTTGTCAAAAGCTCTCACCACGATGTCACTAGGCTTTAGTACCAAACCTTCAAAGTCCAACCTATCTAGAGCTCCTTTTGGTAAGACATTGAGAGAAGATCCAGTATCCACTAATATATGTGCCAGGGTGGTGCCCTTGCATTCTATGGAAATGTGGAGAGCTTTGTTATGATTCTTCCCCCATCAGGGTCAAATCTGCATCAGAGAACCCTAAACTGTTATCAGCAGTCAAGCTTGCTACACAATTTTCAAATTGGTCGGTCATAGTTTCTTGTGGGACATGTGCATTTTTCAAGAATTTTATCAGGGCTTGAGCATGTTCCTCGGAACATAGTAACAAAGACAACATGGAAATCTTCGAGGGTGTTTGCCCCAACTGTTCCACTATCTTATAGTCACTTTTTATGATAATTTTTAAAATCTCCCTTATCTCTTGGGTAGATGGGTCTTCAATGGTAATATATTTTGTGGGCGCCTCCGTCCTGGTAGGCTCAGTCATTTTTTCCTTTCCTCTAGTATCAGCAATAGGTTTAACAGTAGTAATGCGAATGGGTGTAGTATTGTTTATCGGAAGTGAAATTTCTGGAGAGAAGATCCTCCCCGTCCTAGTAACTTTACTTGATCCATCAATGTTTGTAATGTCAAAAGTTTTATCTTCATCAATCCATGAATCTTGTTTGATACCATGGTAATATGCTTCCGCCCCATAATTCAAGGGCACAACCTTATTAGAAGAGTAAGGTACTGGCCCCGGTGTGGTGATAATTAATGGAGCTATTCTTGGTTCACCGGGAATCCTAATAGGACCTTTGGAGGTGATCCTAATAGGTTTGTTTGAGATAGTAATGATTGACACATCTTCAAATTCTTGAGATACACTTTAGGTCAAACTTTTCACAGATGGAGTTTTTTCAAATAAAATCTCATGGCTATCCATCGGGTGTTGAACACCTTTCTTAAGTGATTCACAACCATTAATTTGTACAGCACAGTAGCAAAAGTCTTCAAGGCAACCAGGGAATACCACGACTTTCAACAAATTCTCTTTAACAATATTCAAAGGAGTGGTCAAGTCATTGATGAAGGCAACAAAATAGGCATATTCAATAGCATTGACACCCTTACCATGATTTGGCATGGGTGCAGTGATCACATTTGGAGTTGGCAGAGGGTCGAATTCAATTGTCTTGTTATCAATTAGGTATTGGATTTTGTTCTTTGTGCCCAACAATCATATGTATTATGTCCGGGGCTATTTGAATGGTAAGCACATTTGGCATTGGGGTTGTATTTGGGAGAAGCGATGTTAGGGTTGGAAGGGGGATCTCACAAGGTCACCAAATTAGCTTTTAGTAGGTGTTACAAAGCTTGAGATAGTTGCATATTGATCCTAGTAAATTGTCTTCTTTGAGAATCTGTACTTTGTTGGTTATTTTGTTGACACTGATGTTTAGTTGGAGTTGGATTGGAGATCAAAATTGCCCCTACTGAATGATGACGGTCATTCTTCATAAGACTTCTTAATCCATACACAACATTAGTCTCTTTTTTACCAGTAAATGGTTTTTTCACAGCATTTGAGGTGGAAGCCATAAGTATCTTCCCTCTTTTAATCCCGCTTTCAACCCTCTCACCAGTTAAGATCAATTCAGTAAATCCAGATGATGAACTTCCAATCAGCAATTTGAAGAATGGGCCACCCAATATCCCCATAAACATATCTACCAATTCTCTATTAGGTAAAGGTGGTTGCACTCTTCCAGCCAAGTCTCTCCACTTTTGGGCGTACTCTTTGAAGCCCTCATTTGAACCCATGGCCATGCCTTGAAATTGCACCCGAGTTGGCGTAAGATCAACGCTATATTGATATTGGCGGTAAAAGGAAGCGGCCAAATCCTCCCAAGTATGGATGTTTGTTCCTTCCAATTGGTAAAACCTTTCCAACTGCGCCCCAGATAGACTCTCTTGGAAAAAGTGCACCCATAGTTTCCTATCGGTGGTGTACGGCTGGATCTTACGTACATAAGATCTTAAATGAAGCTTCGGACATGAAACTTCAGCATGCTTGGCAAAGACTAGGATCTTGAATTTGTAGAAAATGACTACCCCAGGTACCAAACCCAAGTCTTCAAAGTCCAAGCCAGGCACAACTTAAATCTCCACAGCTTTTAGCCTATCTTCTAGTTGCTTATATTTGTCGTCGGTCGGCGGGTATTATTTATCAGAAAAATCCTCGTCTTCATAGATTTGATTGTTTCCACCCCCCATCATGGGTGCTCCTAGCATCTTCATCTTGATTTTCAACCTCTTCGGAGGAATCCTCTTCAACTTGGACTTGTCTGGCGGGCCCTTTAAACCCCTTCCCCATGTTGATTATAGTTGTATTCTTTGTTTTCTTCTTCGTAACAAGAAGAGCCATGATTTCTTACTGCCCATTTGCTAAGTTGAGAAGAGTCTCTTGGAATTGAGAGTGTTGAGTCTGCAAGTCCTTGACAGTTTTCTCAAGATCCATCTTATACTGAAATAAATAGTAAAAATATGAGGAAACCTGTGACGGAAAACCTGCTTATGATATGATGCATGTTATGCTAATGCAATGTTTTCAAGAACTTTAAGAAAATTAAATCTTCTAGGAAAAGAGAAGACAATAAACATTAATTGCATTAATAAATTCAGAAATTACAAATGCCTCTCAGGCCTACAATGGAAGAAACAAAAAGGTTTCAAAATGATAGAAAATAAACTCCTAAAACAAAAAGGACTCCAGCTTTCCATGGGCGTGTCCTCTTTGGTGAAATGTAGGCATTCAAACTTTGCTCTTCATGAAGTTGCCTCGTGAGCTCTAAAACCTTCTTCTCGCTTGTGTAGAATTGTGCTTCGAAGGTGTCTCGTTCACCTTTCAGTTGAATCCATGATCTTTTCAATTCCTTTAAGTATGTAGGCATGTCAGGATGAAGAAGAGTGTAAGGGGTGTCTCCCTCAGCAATGGGCTTCATGATCACAGGTAAGATGGTTGGGTAAGGCATCACGAGGCTTTAAGTGCGAGTTCGTACCCACTTGAGGTAAGGCTCAAGAGGGATAGAATTTTTATGCCCCAAAGTCTTGTTATCCACCTTGTTTACAATTCTCCAAGTTCGTACGAACCTTTGACGATATCCTTGGACGTCTCCTTCGTAATCGAATACTAAGCCTTGGATGAGGACATCATGGGGACCATATCTTCGCGCATACCGAAACCATCATAATGCAAGAGAAGGGTTATAGGTAATACCTCTCCTAATGCCCAAGAGTGGAACATTATGGAACTCCCCACAACGGTCAATAATGGTAATATCCTCCAAAGATCGGGAACACCAATGAATATCTGAGTGTGAGAGCGACATCATCCTTTGAGACCATGTCAAGCCTTGTTCATTATTTAACGTTGATCGAGGTAGGTGCGAAATAAACCACGTAGACATTAATGGAATACAACACAAAAGAGCCCTTATCTTCTTCATGGTGCGAGTGTGAAAACAATGTAGGATGTCTCCAAGTAGCGTAGGCATGGGATTACAAGAGAGAAAAACCTTCACGGTATTCACATCTATGAGTTGGTCCGGATTGGGGAATAGAACCAAACCATAGATTAGAAGGGCCAAGACATCTTCAAAGGCTTGAAAATCCATATATTCCAAAAACAACTGAGCCTTCTCCAACAGAAACTTGGCTAGAAAAACCTTAACTCTACTCCTTATTTCCCAATTTGCCACAATGTCGAATCTCTTCAAATGCAAGGCTTTAGCAATAACTTCAGGCTTTGGAGTTTCCTCTAAACTGGTGAATGGTATTTGATCAAGCATGGACACTCCTAGCAGTTGAGAGAATTCTTCCAATGTAGGCACCAATTGGTAGTCGGGGAATGTGAAGCAATGATGCATAGGATCAAAGAACTGAAAAAGCACGAATTTTTTTTATTAATAACCATGTATTAAAAAAATATTTTGCAAATAACCGGGTTTCGGAAAAAATTACGCAAATAACCATGTTTGAGATGGCTCCACAAAGGAGGAGCCATCTCATTTGGCGCATCCTCCTCTTTTTTTAAGGGAGGCGCCATCTCACTTGGCGCCTAAGGGCAAAGGGCAAGCCCTAAGCCAAGTGAGATGGCGCCTATGTACAAAATTAGGTCAAAAAAAAAAAATTCTTTTCTGCGCGTTGCGTATTAGACAGAGATAAACAAAATGGATTTTTTATTTAAAAAAAAATAATTACATTCAACTGTTTTACATTTAAAGAACAGTAAAAAAAATAGATACAAAAAAATACTGGGAAAAAAAAAGATACATCAGTGATCCCCAGGAACCCGGTAATGACCCCCAGTTCCGCATCCCCGTCCCCGCCTTTCTCTTGCTGGGTGCCGTCTCGTTTTCTGCTGCGGCAAGGTCGATGGCCCAGCGAAGTCAATGCGATCCGAATCCATAAAATCGGTAAGATCTCCATATCTCGAAGATCCGCTCTGGTACAGTCGGTTACCCATACCCTCGAAGTTTGGTCGTGTTGGCGGTGGGTGGGGTTCCATGGTTGGTCGGTAGCATTGGTCGTCTGAGTATGGGGGTTAGAAAGGAAATGGATCTTGGGGTGTTTGGTATTGTGGATGTTGGGTTGTTTGGTGATATGGTGGTTGATGGTAGGTTTGGTCGGGTTGGTCATAATCTTCTGACATTCCCATATCAGGGCTAAGGCTGGATGTTGAGGGCGCCATATTGGGATATGTGGAAGATTGAAATTGTGTATGGGGTATGTGGGTTTGCTGGTATTGGGGTTGGTATTGTGGTTGGGTTTGAGGCATTTCCGGGTATTGGTAGTTTGGCGGTGATTGTGGTTGGTAGTACGGCATTTGGTTGTAGTTGTGTTGTGGTGGGGAATGTGGTTGTGTGTTTGTTGGTCTGTTTCTTCTTGGGGGTTGGTTTGAGGTTGATGGATTTTGGGTTTGTTGGTGGGGAATCGAGGGTTGTGCCCATTGTGTGCGTGGGTTAACCAAGTACCTCGGATGAGACACGTGCATATCTGGGTTACTAACCGACCTGTACCACGACATATATTGATCGGTGTGTCACATGTTACCTTGAGTAAGGAAAACCGGGGATTGCAAGATGTAGCGGTGACGCCTTTGCCACATTTTACACCATTCTGGAGCAAAGTCTTTCCAGTTGGTAAGATTCCACTGGGCGTCGACCCTTTTTAGATGCCAGGGGGATAAATCTATTGGATCACTTGGTATCTCCTAGATCATTCCGAACTGCATCTTCACACGGTCGCTGTGGTGCATCTCCACAATGTTGAACCGAATGAGTGCAGTCTTTGCAGTCCAAGTTGCTGCATCCTCTGGATTTGGAGAATGGTCCAAACCCAAATATGGTCTCCAGACGAACTGCGATAAAATTTAAATCAGGTAAGCGCAAAAGTAATGTATAAATAATTAAAATGAACAAAAGTTAAAAGCTACGACGTACGTCATCTGGGCCTAAGTGATCCAACAGATTGCGGTAGAGTGCGACATTGAATCTGGGATTCTTGCCGTAATCCATACCCCTCACGCAGTACCTAAAGGAAATGAGAAACATGTTATTTTTAGCATATATTTTGGAAAGAGAAGAATAGTTATAAATGTTATAACTTAATGACTTACTTTGTTGCGTAAGGGAAACCAAAAGTGTTGTTGTTGATGGGGTTTAAGGACTCCATCCTCCACCAACCCCAGGCTTGTAGTAAAAATGCGCACCCATAAAATGTACATTTTTCCTTGACTGCGTTTTTGCACAAGGAACTGTACAGGTGGGCTAATACTGCAGAACCCCAACTAAATTTTCTAGTTTTATCAAAATTTGTTAGTAAATGTAAGTACATGAAATTTACACTATTTCCCGTACTTTCGGGAAATAAAAATGTACCAAAAAGTATCATAATATACGTTCGGGCTTTTACTACTCGTTCATTCTCTGAGGAATTTTCATTTAATTCCATACTTGCATAATTCCGTTTCAGGTCAGTGAGTAGTATTCCCTGCCCTCTTGCTCCACCACCTTCTACCATGTCCCTACCCAACAGTTCTTCACACTGTGAGTTCGGTTGTTTAACCGACCCGTTCACCGCCTTACCGTCAATAGGGAGGCCCAGTAGCATGTACACATCTTCGAGAGTGATGGTACATTCACCTATTGGTAGGTGAAATGTATGGGTCTCCGGTCTCCACCTCTCCAACATTGCAAGAATGAATTTGGAGTCAATGGTGCAGTTGGAGATCTTTATCACGTGTCCAAAACCGGCATATTCCAGATAAGGGACGATAAATGGGTCGGGAGAAAGGTATTTGTGCGAACGGATTCTGAATCTTTGTGTATCCTGAGATCATAATTAAACAAGAGTAAGATTAATTAAGATGAACAACACGTTATTTGAAGTATGAAAAATGTATAACCAAAGAAGAGACTTACAAATGCAGCAATGTTTTCCCTTGTGCCTCTGTGAGTATCTCCCATTGTTAGAAGGGCCATTGTTCAGAACACTTGAGAGAATGAAAGACTTAGGAAGAAATAGAGAGTATGATAGACTTAAGAAATATTTCGTAGCAGAGAGTGAGAGTTGTGTGGGTGTGAGAGATGTTTCATTAGGTATGTATTTATAGTCAAATAAGTGTGATGTAGTGGTTGCATGCCTGCGATGTGTCACATTTGCATGCTTAGGGTGTTACACATATGCATGCATGCATTTACAAAAAATGTAAGGTGTCACTCTTGCAGGCTAGGTGGCAGCATAAGCCCATGCATGTATCACGATTGGACAGTAAGGGAGGCGCCATCTCACTTGGCGAAATAGTACAAAAATGAATGGTGTCGCCACCCCATTTGGCGAATAAGAGGTGTCACGTTTTACAGCATTGGCTCAGGCTACGTGACAGCTTTTGGGATTCCTTTCTTTGTTGCATGCAAGGCCATTGGAGTTGATGGGTGGAGTCTTACACAAAACATTTATGTGTGCAGAATAGGGCCAGGCTAGGTGGCAGCATAAGCCCATGCATGTATCACGATTGGACAGTAAGGGAGGCGCCATCTCACTTGGCAAAATAGTACAAAAATGAATGGTGTCGCCACCCCATTTGGCGAATAAGAGGTGTCACGTTTTACAGCATTGGCTCAGGCTACGTGACAGCCTTTGGGATTCCTTTCTTTGTTGCATGCAAGGCCATTGGAGTTGATGGGTGGAGTCTTACACAAAACATTTATGTGTGCAGAATAGGGCCAGGCTAGGTGGCAGCATAAGCCCATGCATGTATCACGATTGGACAGTAAGGGAGGCGCCATCTCACTTGGCGAAATAGTACAAAAATGAATGGTGTCGCCACCCCATTTGGCGAATAAGAGGTGTCACGTTTTACAGCATTGGCTCAGGCTACGTGACAGCCTTTGGGATTCCTTTCCTTGTTGCATGCAAGGCCATTGGAGTTGATGGGTGGAGTCTTACACAAAACATTTATGTGTGCAGAATAGGGCCAGGCTAGGTGGCAGCATAAGCCCATGCATGTATCACGATTGGACAGTAAGGGAGGCGCCATCTCACTTGGCGAAATAGTACAAAAATGAATGGTGTCGCCACCCCATTTGGCGAATAAGAGGTGTCACGTTTTACAGCATTGGCTCAGGCTACGTGACAGCCTTTGGGATTCCTTTCCTTGTTGCATGCAAGGCCATTGGAGTTGATGGGTGGCAGGCTAGGTGGCTGCATAAGCCCATGCATGTAATATTATTGGAAGCCTTGGGGGGTTGCATCACTTACTTAATTGAAATTTTTTGCCTTACGTTGAACATAACATTCATTCACATAAAGTGTAAAATTTTCCAACCTTCGAATCAGTCATCTAACCTTCAAACATTCCAGCATTCATACCTTGATACAATCAATAAACCCAAAACATTCCCACCTTCATACCTAAAACAATTCTACACAATGGCCTCTTCACCACAATTTGTTGTCAAAGCACATTTCAACGGTGAGACATACATGTGTCCCACAGTTGGGTTTTTGTTTAGAAACACCGACAATGTCCGATTTCTCTTAAACGGGAAAGCAAATTTCTCGTACTTTAAGAAAAGATTGGAGGCCAAACTTGAATGAGGCCCGGTATCCCAGATATTTTATCAGAGTCCAGTCTTTTTTGGAAACAACCAAGTTATTTTTTATAAGGTTGCAATTCAAGATGACGAGGATTTCCAGAACATGATTTCCAACCATGTCTATTTTGGAAACGACTCTATTGAGTTGTACGTTCTGTTTCAAGAGCCTCCGGTGACACAGGAGGTAGAGCCTCCGGTGACACAGGAGGTTGATCCTTTGGAGAATGAGCAAGATGAGGTGGATGCAGTTGATGATGAAGAAGAAGATAACGAGTTAGAGTTTGATGAAATGGTGAACGACGATTCTGACGATGATGGCATCCCAAGTATTCCTACCGACAAAATCTACACACCACCTACGCACATGACAAACTTCAACATGGGCGGAGATGAACCTTCTACGGACTTGTTTTTCCAACCGTATATGCAATCGGATGAAAATTTAAAAGAGAAGGACAAGTTTCGTAATAGAGAGGAATGCATAAGGGCCATCAAAAAATTTCACATGCTCAACTCGGTTGATTATAAGGTGGATCGTGTAAACCCGGAAAGGTACAAGATCAAGTGTGTCCACCCTGACTGTATGTTCAAGCTGACCGCTTCATACAGACTAAGGGGTGACTGCTGGGTCATAGGTTCCATGAATACCCATACTTGTGTAAGTTCCACTCAATCACAAGACCACCGAAAACTCAACCATGATCTAATCTGTCAAGAAATCCTACCCCTGGTCAGCAACGACCCTTCTTTGAAGGTGAAAACAATCATCTCCCACATCACCACGGTTTTTAACTACACTCCGTCTTACCGTAAGGCGTGGTTAGCAAAGACTAAGGCGATTGAAAGGGTGTACGGGAACTGGGAGGAGTCATACCGAGAACTTCCACGCTACCTAAATGCACTCAAGACATATTCTCCAGGTAGTGTTTATGTTCTGGAAACATTGCCAGCGTACGCCCAAGATGGTAGTCTACTACATGGCAACGGAATATTCAGTCGCGTCTTTTGGGCATTTCAACCATGCATCACAGGGTTTGCATCATGCAAACCAATTCTACAAATAGACGGGACTTGGTTGTATGGGAAGTACAAAGGCACGCTTTAAGGCTGAAAGTGCTAAAGCCAACACTCACATGGTTACACGGTTTGACCGCCATAGCCACAACTTCATTGTGAAAGAGACAATTGACCACAATGAAGGCCTGGCAAGACAAGAATACAGGGTCATTTTACCTTCTCAATGGTGCGATTGTGGCAGGTTTCAAGCTTTTCGTATGCCTTGCTCTCATGTCATTGCCGCTTGTGCGCATACCCATCAAGACGCGCTTCAACTACTCTCAAACGTTTATAAATCTGAAACGTTGCTCACTGTTTACAACAACAACTTTCCTTTGGTGGCAAAACCGGACTATTAGCCTGAATACAACGGTGATATAGTTTGGCACAATGACCAAATGCGAAGGAACAAGAAGGGTCGTCCCAAAAGCAGGCTCATAACAACAGAAATGGACGATCTTGACAGGTTGGAAAGAAAGTGTGGTTTATGCCGTCAGGTCGGACACAATCGCAAAAACTGTCTGAATCGGGCGTCTGGCTCGACCACATAAATTTTGTAATACAATAAATCTTTTCAATATTTGTGTTGTAAACATTATGGGTTTTCCGTTAATAAAACTGTTCACACAATTTAAGAAATTCAATATAGGAAATTACATTAGGGTTTTCGCGTACAACATGATTAACGATATTCAATCTAGGAAATTACAACTGTTAACACAATTTCATCTGACCCATGCATCATCAGCATTACATCACTGTCTGTTTTGACTTCCTCCAACCACACATTAGGTCTTCCTGTCGCATGCGAGGTTGTTGTTCGTTTTCGCTGGATCCTTCGAATTTTTTCCCCCTCGGCGATGTCTCCATCAAACCACCGCATCAACTCCCGCTTCAGACGCTCCATGGAGTGAATGTGCCAGAATTTCATTTTCATCGCAGGTTTCGTGGCGGAGAATATAACGTGACCATCTCTGCTAAAAATCATAGGCGACGTCATTACGTAAATAAGGAAGTACAAAATAAAAATACAGTGCGAGAAAGTGTGAGAAATTTCAAAGAAACGGACGAATTATTTATAAAACAGCAAAAAACCCTAGTTTTGCCCTAGGCGCCAAGTGAGATGGCGCCTCCTCTCCTTTTTAAGGAGCATGCGCCATCTCACTTGGCTAAAAGGCAAGGGAGGCGCCAAGTGAGATGGCGCCTAGGGAAAAACCCTAGGTGCATGCGCCAAATGAGATGGCTCCTCCTTTGTGGAGCCATCTGAAACATGGTTATTTGCGTAATTTTTTCCGAAACCCGGTTATTTGTGAAATATTTTTTTAATACATGGTTATTAATAAAAAAAATTCTCAAAATGCGCGCGCCTTGTACCTAACATGAACAACCTGCATACGTGCTCTAATGCAAAAACACATAACATCAAAGTTGTAGCATTTTCCAAGACGAATTCAACCATATAAAAAACTTGTCCTAACTCTCAAAGACCAAAGAGAATTTCTCTGGCCCTAAATCTTAACCTATTTTTTTCAGGATGTTCATGAACCAAATTCTCTTAGCATGCTTAACTAAAATGAAAACTGAGCATATGTACAGCTTCATGGCTATGAATACTACATTTTTTATTCACAAACCTAAGCCTAACTATTCCTAAATAGAGAGATAGGAAGTTGATAAAAACCTGTTTCAGTTGACTTCGTGTATGGTAATGTGGAGCTTTTCAATGAGGCCTGAGATATTTAAGAGCTTGCTTGAACTTTCCCTGACCTTCCCCAATGCCTAGCTTGCCTTGAATGTGCTTGAACAAGCCTACAGAACTCAACCTGCACAAGTTGAAATCAAAAATGGAAAACCTTGTAAATGGAGTTACAGTTAGTGTTTAAGGGTTGGGATAGCTTGGATAGGTTGTATGGAAGGTGTTTGAACAGGTTTGGGACAAAACGCACGAGCAACTTGTGAGATAGAACTCAAGATGCAGATGCTGCCCTGTTTTGCCAATGGAATGTGATTTTGTGCTATGGGAGGTTTGAGGGCTCAAAGGCTCGTGTCTCTGGCTCAAAGGGATGTGAGAAACTTGTTCCAAATGCTTTTCAAGGTTTTCTTTCACAGATGTTCAAGTTATGTGATATTGGACAGATTTCTTGGTTATGAGGCAAAACATGAGAAGTGATGGAAGACAAGCCTGTACAGGCTATCTATTAGCTTGCACACTATGCCCTTGGACCCTCAAGTTGGTGGATATTATTTTCTGCATAAGATATTGTTCAAGGCTCAAGAGATGTGGTTTTGACATAAATCATACTTTGGCAAAAATGGTAATGTACCTTTTACCATTTATGGATTAATCTTGTGTGCAATGTTCTAATGAACAAAACAAAACCTTAGACCAATGGATTTGCATTTAAATATTGAGTGTGGAATGGTTTTGAGACCTGTAATAAAGTACAAAGCAAGCTGATTAGAGTTTGCAACTTGTATCACTATGAACATGCCATGGATAAAAAGTGAGTTTTGGCCAACTTCAAGCCTTCGATTCTCCCTAACCACAAATGAGTTTGGAGAGTTATTGGACATTTTAGAAAGCTTGCAACATGATCTACATTCCATATTTGAAATACAATTTGAGATTCCAAGTGGAACTATGTGAAAAATGGTCATGAAAATGGGTCAAAATCCTGCCTAAACTAGGGCAAAATTTCACTAAGTTAAACGTTTCATGGACCCTTGTTCCAAAACTCATAACTTGAGATCCAAGCTTCTTTTGGTAAAACTTTGTGAATCAAAGTTGTAGACCTTGTGGAGGACTACAACTTTAATGTTGGAAGTTTTGTTTTAATCCACTTGCATCATGGTGAAAATGTTGGGCAAAGTTAGGAAAAGTTAAGAAAATATCATAACTTAGAAAAATTCTAAGTTATGAAATTTTTCAATCTTAAACCCTAATTTGCATAATTGAGTTTCTTGATGAACAAGTTTCATGTTTTGATACATCTTAATGAAAAATGACCCTTGGCACTTGATTTTGACCAAAAAGTCAAAGTTTGACTTTTCAGTGTACAGTCAAATTTTGATCAGTTGACTGAAAAATTCATCTGTCAATCTAATGCAATTGAGATCTTTTGAACCTTGTGAATAGGTCAAGATGATGCCATTTAGTCCTTGAATCCATGCTTGAACCCAATTTGCCATTGGCTAGGTCAAAAATCAGAAATTGCCCTTGTGCAGTCAAAACCCTAAAAATGACCATTTTGCCCTTTTGGTGATCTGATCAAATTTCTTGAGGAGTTGTGGTCCAAACTTTATCAAATGGTTCATGTGAGTCTATAATCTTGATGTGGGTCAAAAATTATGAGGTTTGACTGTAAATTGGCCACAATTGACTTTTTCCCCAATACAGTTGATTTTTAGGTCAACTGTCCAATTGACTAGGCAAAAATTTGATTCAAGGCTTGAAACTTGGTATGGATAATCTTATGATTCCAACATGAAGTATGAAAGTCACTTTGATCATTGGAAGTCCAAAAATCCTTGTGCAAACTCAAACCCTAATTTAGGTCATTAGTGCAAGGAGATGTCTTGAGTAGAGTAAAACCCTAATCCTGTATGGAGTTCAAGGAGTCTTGTGAGGGGAAATCTTGATAAAATGAGAGGGAAAATTTTGGGGTACAACAACTGTCCCTGTTCAATCTTCTTGAACCTGAAGAGTTAGATTGGCGAGTCTGCCTTTCGTGACTCGAAGGTAAAAGATGATTGGACACTAGAGTGCCCGTAAATTTGCACTCGTCAAAATGTAGTTGAGGGAATGGGCTTAAAGATGCCATTTGGAGATGGAATAATCTTGTTGGAGATGGGCTTAAAGATTCCATCCAAGACTTGTTTGTTGATAATTAGGAGAATGAATGTCAGAATGGTATTCGTATCTGGAACGTATCTGAGTTGTATCTGGAGATTGGATTTGTATGAGCAAAGGAATGGCGTCCGTGTCTGGAGCATATCCAAGCTGTAACTATATTTGATTCTTGAATGAATATCAGAATGACTGCCGTGTATGGAGTGTATCTGTATTGTATCCGAAATCTGAAATCTGAATAAGCGACAGAAAGACATCCGTGTCTGGAGTATCTTTTGGCTGGGGAATAGTTTTGAATGAGTGACAGAATGGAAACTGTGTCTGGAGCGTATCTGGACTGTATCTGAAGTTGAGATATGTATGAGTAGCAGAATGATTTCCGTGTCTAGAGTGTATCCGTACTGTAACTGGGATCTGGACAAGTGACAGAATGACTTCCGTGTCTGGAGTGTATCTGAACCTGAGGTTGATAGTTGAATCTGATTGAGAAATAGAGTGGCTTCCGTGTCTGGAGCGTATCTAGTCTGTATCTGATTGCTGAAGTCGGAATGAGTAGTAGAATGATCGTCGTGTCTGGGGTGTATCCATACTGTATCTTGACTTGAAATTCTGAATGAGTAATAGAATGACCTCCGTGTCTGGGGTATATCCATACTGTATCTGAGATCTTTGAATATTTGTTAAAGATAGCTTTTAATCTTATCCTGAAAAGGGTAAAATGTTAGCTGAAAACACAAAGTTATGTTGCATGAAATATATGATGCAATAAATGTGCTTTATCAATGTTTATGATATATGAATGTAATGTATGCGCATGTAAGCTTATTAGCTGTCTTACTGAGGAAAACCAATCCTCGATAACCGGAGATAATGAAATCTTTGACTGCTGCCGGGGAAAATAAACCCTTGACTGCTGCTGGAGATTCAAAACCTTTAATTGTTGAGACTGAGAAATCCTTTGGACTACTGCCGGGGATTGAAAATCCTTGGTGACTTGTGGGGATTAACAAGAGCTTTGACAACTTCTGCGGGTAATTGAGAATCCTTCATGACTTTCCTGGGGAATAAGGAAAACTCTGACGATCTCTATTGGGGAATTAAAACCTGGGAGGCTTCAACTGGAGAAATGAGAACAAAAATCTTTGTTCTCCTGGGAAATAACTTTGTGGGGAGAATGTTTATTCCGTCGAAGAGTTCTCAAGAGCTTGGGTTGTATGCCAATCTACTGAGGATTTATGGAGGAAATTGGATGGTATTCCACCGGGGCTTAAGATTTGAAGTTTTGGACTCCGTTGGGGAAGAAAGTTTTATCTTCGCTGAGGGTTTGCAGTTCAAAGTTTTCTGGCTCCACTGGGGATTGGGAGTTTGGAAACTTAGTTCTGATGGGGATATGTATTTAATTCCGTTAGGGATATGCATTTCAAAGCTTCAACCCTGTTGAGGATCTGGATGATGTACTGCAGGGGATTTACTCTTGAAGAGCTTAAAGACATTCTCCTATACTTTCAACCTATCAGTAATTATTCTTTCTCATTTCATTTTATTTGTAAGCAGTGATTATATTCAAATGCATATGCTCATTTTAATAAATCATTGGACGTTTTCAAATAAAACACAAGTGTAAAGAAAAATAAATGGCGAATAGTTTTCTGCACTTTGAAGTATCTTTGTATTAACTTTGTGTAAGTATTTTGTACAAAGGAGACAGACATCCTAGTAAGAGAATGTTGTCATAAAATTGAGAAAAATTTATACAAAGAAAGATGGCTATGTGTAACAATTCCATGGGGTTCCCATTCTGCTATAGCCTTCGCAACTCTGAGTGTCTTGTCGATTCATTGCTTCGTCCGCGGATGATTGGATTGATCAGAAACCTGGAGCTTATCCGTGAAGAGATTGTCCTTAAAGTGATCCGACGAGACATAGTCATACGCTTTAATTCCCTAACTTTTTCCTGGACCGCCCTTTCGAGTTTTCAGTCCACCGGGAAACCCTTTTTTGCCCAAGTCGCCCTTTCGGGTTTTCAACTTGCCGGGTGTACAAATTTTTTTTAGTTTATCCCTAATTTTTACCTGAACCGCCCTTTCGGGTTTTCGATTCACCGGGATGCCCATTTTTGCCCAAGTCGCCCTTTCGGGTTTTCAACTTGTCGGGTTGTTTATGCGTAGTATCTTTTGACTATGTCTACGTTTGCAGTGTGCGGCAGGTCATCACCGTCCATGGTGGTCAGAATCATTGCCCCACCAGAAAAGATGTTTTTGGTCACAAATGGCCCTTCGTAAGTAGGGGTCCATTTGCCCCTGGGATCACTTTACGGCAAGATGATCTGCTTGATTACAAGGTCCCCGACTTGATATACTTGTCTCTTGACTTTCTTGTTGAAAGCCTTGATCATACGTTTTTGACACGCCTGACCATGACAAACAGCAGTAAGTCGTTTTTCGTCAATCAAGTTAAGTTGATCAAGCCGGGTCTGAATCCAATCATCTTCACTCAAACCAGCATCCTTCATGATCCTCAAGGAGGGAATCTGAACCTCGATAGGTAAAACAGCTTCCATGTCGTATACCAAAGAAAAAGGGGTTTCCCCTGTTAAAGTACGTGTCGTGGTACGGTACCCATGCAGCACAAACGGTAACATCTCATGCCAGTCCTTGTAGGTGACTGTCATCTTTTGAATGATCTTCTTGATATTTTTGTTTGCAGCTTCGACAACACCATTCATCTTAGGCCGATAGGGAGATGAATTGTGATGTTGAATCTTGAACTGCTCGCACAGAGTGGTGATCATAGTATTGTTCAAATTTGTACCGTTGTCAGTGATAATCCTGTCGGGGATACCATATCGGCATATGAGGTTCTGCTTGATGAAGCGGGCAACCACATTCTTTGTAACGGAGGCGAAGGAAGCTGCTTCAACCCACTTGGTAAAGTAATCAATGGCCACCAGGATGAAACAGTGTCCATTGGATGCAGTAGGCTTGATCTCTCCAATCATGTCGATTCCCCACATCGCGAATGGCCAAGGAGCTGTTAAGACATTGAGAGGAACTGGAGGAATATGTACCTTGTCAACATAGATTTGGAATTTGTGACAAGTACGGGAATGTTGATGACAATCAGCTTCCATGGTAGACCAGTAGTAGCCTGCCCGTAGAATCTTCTTTGCCATCGTATGACCGCTTGAGTGGGTGCCAAAGGTGCCATTATGTAGTTCAGCCATGACCTTCTCAGCTTCAACCTTGTCTACACAACGGAGTAGGACACAATCAAGATTGCGCTTGTATAGGATACCATTGCTCAGAAAGAACTTCGCTGCGAACCTCCTTAAGAACTTTTTTTCGTTGACTGAAGCTCCTTCAGGGTATTCTTGTGCTTCGAGATACCTTTTGACGTCATGAAACCAAGGTCGGTCCACCATTTCTTCGGTATTAATCTCGTGACAATGTGCAGGTTCGTCCATTCGTTCAATGGTGATTTGAGGTGCCTCATTATCCCAGTTAAGTTTAAACATGGATGACATTGTAGATAGCGCATCTGCTAGCTGATTCTCTTCTCGCGGGAAGTGCTCGAAGGTAATTTGCTCGAAATGAGGCAACAATGTCAGGACATGTTCTTTGTATGGGATGAGATTAGGATGCTTAGTATCCCACTCTCCTTTGATTTGACTGATAACTAAAGCTGAGTCCCTAAATACAACCAAAGATTTGATTCCCAAGTCAATAGCAGCCTTGAGACCAAAGATACAAGCTTCATACTCGGCCATGTTGTTGGTGCAGCTGAAGTAGAGTCTAGCATTGAAAGGTGTATGGCAACCTTCTGGAGAAATAAGTACCGCGCTGATACCGTTTCCAAGTGCGTTGGAGGCACCATCAAAGTACAGGGTCCATCGGGATCCTTGTTCAGGTCCGTCATACGTTCTGTTACCTTTAATGTTGCTCAAAGTCATGATATCCTCGTCGGGAAAGTCGAACCTCATATATTGGTAATCTTCGACGGCTTGATGAGCTAGATGGTCAGCTAGTACAATCCCCTTTATAGCTTTTTGGGTTGTGTACTGTATATCATATTCGGTGAGGATCATCTGCCATCTAGTGATTCTTCCGGATAGAGCAGGCTTCTCGAAGATGTACTTGATCGGATCCATTTTAGAAATCAACAAAGTGGTATGAGTCAACATATACTGCCTTAGCCGGCGAGCAGCCCATACCAAAGTGCAACAAGTTTTCTCGAGCAGTGAGTAGCGAGTCTCAGAGTCGGTAAAATTTTTGCTAAGGTAATAAATGGCATGCTCTTTTCGGCCAGACTCATCATGTTGGCCCAATACGCACCCCATTGAATTATCCAAAACAGTCAGATACATGATTAAAGGTCTTCCTTCGACGGGTGGCATCAAGATAGGAGGTTCAGGAAAATACTCTTTGATTTTATCGAAAGCGACTTGACAATCATTGTTCCATTCAACCACCTGATCTTTCTTCAATAGCTTGAAGATTGGTTCACAGGTAGATGTTAGGTGAGAGATGAACCTTGCGATGTAGTTTAGGCGTCCCAAGAAACCTATGACCTCCTTCTCAGTGCGAGGGGCAGGCATTTCTTGTATAGCTTTGACTTTGGCAGGATCAACCTCAATGCCTTTGTTGCTGATGATGAATCCCAAGAGTTTATCGAACCTGACTCCGAAAGTGCACTTGCTAGGGTTCAGTCTGAGCTTGTATTCTTTTAACCTGACAAACAGCTTTTGCAGATGGTCGAGGTGTTCTTCTTCTGTCTTTGAACGGGCTATCATGTCGTCTACGTAGACTTCAATCTCATGATGTATCATGTCATGAAACAAAGCTACCATGGCTCGCTGATAGGTTGCCCCTACATTCTTCAGTCCGAATGGCATCACTTTATAGCAGAAGGTACCCCACTGCGTAAAAGAAAGTAGTCTTCTCCATGTCTTCGGGGGCCATTTTGATCTGGTTGTACCCTGAAAATCCGTCCATGAAAGAGAATACCTTATGTTGAGTTGTATTGTCAACCAAGATGTCAATGTGTGGTAGTGGAAAGTCATCTTTAGGGCTAGCCCTGTTTAAACCTCTGTAGTCTACACACATTCTGACTTTGCCGTCCTTCTTAGGCACGGGCACAATGTTAGAAACCCATTGTGGATAGGAAGTAACAGTCAGAAAGCCAGCATTGAACTGCTTCATCACTTCAACTTTGATCTTTTCGGACATGTCGGGCCTCATTCGGCGGTCTTTCTGTTTGATTGGTGGACAGTCTTCTCTTGTAGGGAGACAGTGAACCATAATATCTGTATCCAGTCCCGGCATGTCTTCATAGGACCAGGCGAAGATCTCAACATATTCATTCAACAGCTGAACTAAGCACTCTTTGACACTTGGCTCTAGGTTGGCACCCACTCTAACCTCTTTTTTGTCTTCGGCAGTACCCAAATTGATAGTCTCTAACAACTCCTCATGGGGAAGAATAGCCCTTTCTTCTTGTTGCAAAAGTCTAGGCAACTCTCCAGGCATTTCAGTCTTCATCACCTTCGTATTCAGCATGATTGACCAGATCTTCAGAGTCACTGAAGGCCATAGCAGAATTGTTACCCGTGGAATCCGGAGTGGACGGGTACCTGCATTTTGTGAGTGTGGGTGTGTGTAAGGGATAGCCACCTTTAAACAAAATAAAATGTAAAAAGAAAGAAAATGAACGCAAAAGTTTATAGATGAAAACGTCCATGATTCATTACAAATGGCATATCAAAATGAAGAACCAAAACCCTTACAAATGGACCTATATGACCCGGGTAAGGCATAAGGTGAAAAGAGTGTACGAATTGTTTAATAATTATTACAGACCAAACAGGAAATGTTCAAAAGATAATTTACTGATTGATGAAAGTAATGGGGACAAAGTCTTTCGCCTCCCAGTTGTTCAATCCTCCTTCAATGGTTGGAAAGATCCAGTCTTCAAAATTGCTTCCTTCTTCATCATCCTCTAAAGCATGAACTCCATGATGAGTGATTTTCAGTGGCGGTCCTCCATCCCGAGAGCGACGCACAAATTTCTGACTAACAGCAGTGAAACCCAAACCGAACTTATCTGTCTTGACAGGAAAATCTGGCAGTTGACCCCACACTGTACTTCCTCCTTCCTTGATCACAGCCTCCGCATCTTTAAGGGATGACATCTGGGACACAAGTTTGGTAACGATGGGCACATCAGTCATTGTTTTAGCTACCGCAACTTCAGGAGAATCCTCTTCAAAGTGTTGGAAAGGTGTTTCTATGAATTCACCATCTAACTCCACGTAGCGGAAAGAGTTAAGGTGGCTTATCATATACTCCTCCTCACCATGAACTGTTATGATTTTACCCTGGACTGGATATTTTAACATTTGGTGTAGAGAAGAAGTGACTGCCCCAGCGTTGTGGATCCATGGCCTTCCCAACAAGCATGAATATGAAGGACGGATATCCATCACATAAAAAGTAGAGTTAAAAACTTCCGTACCCACTTTAATTGGGATGTTCATCTCTCCGTGAACCATCCGCTTAGAACCGTCAAAGGCTCTAACAACGATATTACTGGGCTTTAGGGTCAAACCTTCACAGTCCAATTTGTCCAATGCTTTCTTTGGTAGAACATTTAAAGATGAACCGGTAACAACCAGAACATGAGCAAGTGCGGTCCCTCTGCACTCTACCGAAACATGCAGCGCATCATTATGCTTTCTTCCCTTAGACGTCAGATCGGCATCAGAGAAGCCAAGACCATTGTCGGCTATAAGGCTGGCTACACACTCTTGAAACTGATCCGCAGAAGTTTCTTGAGGCACGTGCGCCGTCTTCAGGAATTTAATCAAGGCTTTGGCATGAACCTCGGAGCAGAGCAATAGAGCCAGCATAGAGATTTTTGAAGGGGTTTTCCCCAGCTGCTCTACGACATCATAGTTGCTCTTCTTAATTATCTTTAAAATCTCCTCCATTTCCTTTTGGGTGGTCTTGGAGATAACCAAAGTCTGAGCCCTCGTCCTGACGGGCGTTTCTTGGATCCTCTTACCTTTATCAGCAATAACAGCAAAGGGTATAGCTTCGGTAGTAACAAAATCTTCAACCACCGGGCTTCGCACTGATATCTTGACAGGCACAGGAGCACTTGAGGGTCCAAAGATTTCCCTTGGAGGAGCAATCTCTGGAGAGAAGATTCTTCGGCTACGAGTGATCTTACTTGTCTCTGCAATATTCCCCACATCAGGAGTCTCTTCATTGGAACTTTCTTTGACTGATTCGATCTGCTTAACACCGTGGTAGAAGATCTCTCCTCCATAATTCCATGGTATTGTCTTGTTGGACTTATATAGGATAGGCCCCGGCATAGTAATCTTCAGCGGTACAAACTTTGGATCGGTGTAATCTTAACAGGCCTTTTGCAGGTCTTGGAAAGATTGTCGGAAATGGTGATTATAGCAACATCATTGATTGGAGTAACATGAGTAACATGAGTAATAGTAGCAATAGGAGTTTTCTGAAAGAGGATCTCTTGAGTATCCATCAGGCGTTGGATGCCTGACTTCAACAGCGGACAGTCGGATTGCAAGGTCGAACAAAGGTAACAATCTTTTTCACAGCCTCAGAAAATCCCGGCTTTCAACAGATTCATCTTGATCATTGACAACGGAGTTATTAAGTCATCAACAGTAGTAACATGAAGATCTTCCATAATAGCATGAACATTATGACCATGTTTTGGCATAGGAGCGGATATCACATTAGGTTTTTCGGGGGCATCAAACTCCACCTCCTTGGCATCTATTAAATCTTGGATCTTGTTTTTAAGGGCCCAACAGTTGTTGGTGTCGTTCCCCACATTGTCCGAATGATATGCGCACTTCGCATTGGAATGATAATAGGGAGAAGAGGTATTTGGGTTTTTCGGTGCTTCTTTCAAGTTGGTAAGGTTTAACTTTAACAGATGAGGGAGGACCTGAGCAGGTGTCATATTGATCCGGGTGAACTGCCGTTGTGGCCTTTCTACCCTTTGTTGGTTAGCTCTGGGTTGACTCCTTCGAGGTTGATCGGCTGAGGAGTTCTGGATCATCACAGCCCCCACCGCTGGTCGGCGCTCCATTCTCCCTTGATTTATCTGGGTGTAAATAGCGGAAACTTCCTTCTTGGCTGGGAAGGTCTTCTTGATAGCAGTGGAAGCAGAGGTATCCTTCTTAATTTTACCACTCTTAATGCCAGCTTCGACCCTTTCACCTGTCAGAATTAATTCGGTTAACCCTGCAGATGAGCTCTCGATCAAGTGATTGAAGAATGGACCTGACAGGGTCCCCAAAAACATATCAACCATCTCTCTATCCGACAATGGTGGCTGCACCCTTCCAGCCAAATCCCGCCACTTCTGGGCATACTCCTTAAAGCCTTCATTAGAGACCATACCCATACTCTGTAGTTGAGTACGAGTAGGCGCTAAATATGTGTTATATTGGTATTGTCGGTAGAAAGCAACAATTAAATTCTCCCAGTTATGAACATCAGATCTCTCAAGTTGATAGACCCAGTCCAATTGCGTACCCGACAAACTATCTTGAAAAAAGTGGACCCATAGATCCTTATCAGAAGAGTGAGGTTGGATCTTTCTGACGTAGGACCGCAGATGCATCTTTGGACAGGACAAACCGTCATATTTAGCAAATGTAGGTACCTTGCACTTGGGGGGAATGACGATCCCAGCAACCAACCCTAGTTCTTCGAAATCCAACCCAGGTACTCTTTGTACCTCCATGGCTGCCAGTCGGTCCTCTAGATTCTTATACTTATTGTCCGCCGGAGGGTACTGCTGTTCGGAGTAATCTTCATCCTCTTCCTCTTTTTCTTCTTCAGCCTCAGATTCGGAAGGTACCGCAGCTTCTTTACCTTTACCAACCCCTTCGTCAGACGTCGAGGGGAAATCGAGGACCCTTCTAGCCTGGTTCTCAAACCTTCTTCCCATAGTGGCCACACCAATTCTTTTCTTTTTCTTCTTTTCCTTTTCCTTCTCTTTCTCTAGCAGTGCTTTAAGGTCCTCTTGACCCTTTGCCAAAGTCATGAGGAGTTGCTGGAATTGCGAATTTTATGCTTGCTGATCTTTGACCGTCTGCTCTATATCCATCTTGCTGAAATAAATAGCAGAAAGATAAGGAAACCTGGTGTGAAGACCTGTTTATGCATATGATGAATGATATGTATTCATGTAATGCATTCAAGGATTCAGAAATTCAAAGTTGTTGCAAACAAAAAGAACATACGTCATATTAATAAGAAGAAATTTGTTAGTACATAAATGCCCCCTGGGAAAAATATTACAAAAATCTTAATGTAAAAAGATGTTGCGCATCCTCTTTGGTGCGATGTAAGTGTTGAGATTCTGCTCTTCATGGAGTCGACGAGTAAGTTCCAAGACCTTCTTCTCACTGGCGTAGAAGCTGGTTTCAAAAGTATTTCGTTCTTCCTTGAGATGTATCCAACTCTTTTGCAAATCTTCCAATGATGTTGGCATGTCTGGATGTAGGAGGGTGTATGGAACCTCTCCTTCTATAACAGACTCTTTGATCATAGGCAGAATGTGGGGGTAAGGCATCATAAGACTCTGGGCGCGGGTTCGTACCCACTTGAAGTAAGGCTCAAGGGGGATGGCATTCTTGTGTCCCAGTGTCTTACTATCCACTTTGTTGGGCATCCTCCAAGCTTGGATAAACCATTGTTGAAGTTCTTGAGCGTCATTGTCGTAGTCAAAAACCAAGTCTGGAATCAGCATATTATGAGGGCCATCCCTTTGGGCATACCCAAATTGTCTCAGAGCTAAACAGGGGTTGTAGGTAATGCCTCCCCTGATGCCAAGTAGTGGGACATTAGGGAATTCCCCACAACGATCAATAATGATGACATTTTCTCTGGACCGAGAACACCAATGAACATCAGAATGTGTGAGGGTCATCAACCGTTGTGACCACCTTAAACCCTGCTCATTCTTCAAAACTGATTGGGGAAGGTGAGAAATAAACCACCTTGCTAGAAGAGGAGTACAACACATGAGAACACCTATTTTCCTCATTGTTCGTGTGTGAAATGAGTGGAGGATATCCCCAAGCAATGTAGGCACAGGATTCCGAGATATGAAAATCTTGACAGCATTCACATCTATAAGTTGATCAGGGTTTGGGAACAAGACCAACCCATAGAAGAGAAGTGCTACAATCTCCTCAAAATCTTGTAGATCTAGAGAATTCCAATAGTCTTGTGCCTTCTCAAACAGAAACTTTGCCAAGAAACCCTTGACACCACTTCTGGTTTCCCAATGACCTTTGATATAAGATGGTTGCAAGTGTAAGGCTTGAGCAACATCTTCAGGCTTTGGTTCTCTTTCCGTACCGTTGTAGGGTAGTTGATGGAGAATAGGAATCCTCATGAGTTGAGAAAATTCCTCCAAAGTAGGTACTAATTGGTAATCAGGAAATGTGAAGCAATGGTGTAGGGGGTCAAAGAACTGGAAGAGAACTTTCACCATGTCTTCTTCAATGTTGGAGTTGACCAAGTTGAGAAGTCTACCATGTCTTTCACTGAAGAGAGAATTCTCTGGAATCTTGGAAGCAAGCTCCTTGAGTTGAGGAGGGATTCTCACAAGGTTGACTTGAATTGTTTTCCTGCGAAGTGGTTCCATGACCTACAAAACAAGAACAAAGATGAAGATCCAAATCCTTGAAATGGTTAGTGGATGCATATGATGCTTTATGATGTTCATGATGTATGCACAAGTATATGTACAAGAAAGTCACACAAGATTCCTAGTTTCAGGCTTGTATGGGGTTTCATAGGTAAGTACCCTCTTGAAGCTAGTTGGCTCAACCTGTCCTATAAATAGTAACCGGGTTCTAAGGAGCTCAATATCACTGGATTGTTTTCTGTATTCATTGTTTCAGTTTATCCACTTAACTGGCAACCGAAATATTCCAAGAAAACAACCCTCAATGAGTGTAGTATCGAGTATCTACCAACTTCGGACTGCACCAAAGTCGGTCATCTCATTACCCCTAATAAGGCCAAGATGGTCAAGTAAAGGTTCTAAGAGTTCATTAGTGTTTCATGACATCACTCAGCAGCTCTGTGTTCTCTTTGATTAACTCAAAGGCTACCGGTACCCACAAATATGTCGCACTAATATAGCTATTGCTTCAACCATGTCGGTATACCCCGCACAGTTTCCACAATGTATTGCTATTTACCTATGAATGTTTCCCAAATCCGGGTAGAGGATTTCAAACCCAAACAAAAGAACCAATTGTAAAGCAAACAAAGCAAACAAAGTAAGCATGTAAAGGTGATCTAAACCCTGAGGTAACTCAAATTTCAAATTTCAAATTTCTATGATACGGTGGGATAACTGACTTGGGATTTTGCGTTTTATGTTTGCAAATGTTTCGGTTTAGCAAGAGTCGCCACCGACTTTTTATTTTATCCAAAGGAAAGGTCAAAAAGCACAGGAAAGACCTTTGAGATGTTTTCTTGGGTTCGGGGAGTAGATTATGAAAAGGGAAGGTGTAAGCACCCTTTTCATCCATGATTATCCATGGGCTCTTAGTTACTTGTTTAGATCACTTTCTTTTGCTTTTCAATTGTTTGAAATGGTGCTTTGTGTGTGTCTTTTGAAAAGGTTTTGAAAAGAGGCCATCGTTGTGGCAACCTTTGTAATGATTCTTGTTTGAATGTATACAAAGGTGTTTTGTCTTTTGAAAAATGTTCAATGTTTGAAAGTTTGTTTTGGGAAATGTTTTGAAATTGTGTTGTGTTTTTGAAAATAGCAAGGATGTTTGCAAGTTTTGTTCAAGTAACTAAGAGCATCTACCCTGTCTACTCAAAGATCTTTCCTACACATTTTTAACCCTTTTACATTGTTGTTTTACCATTGTATTTGGTAAACAACCTTGTATTTGGATGTTAAACGGGATAGGCGCGGGTCATCGTATTGACCATGATAGCAATATTGCCAAGTATCTTTAGCAATTTTTTGAGGGACTAGATCATTTTTGTATAGGCAACCAAGATAGCGTCATCGAGGGACTATGATCTTTTGTTTTGTTTTTGTTTTGCCAGAGACACTCAACATGCATAACATGGCCATTTTAAAAGGCAACAAGTGGATGAAACCCTAGGGGTGCAAGTGTGCATTGTGTTTGTCATTTTCATGCATTTAGGTCTTGTATTAGGTCAAGCTACTTGTTGATTTTGGATTTTTTGCATACAAACCCTAGTCTCTAATCATGGCATAATTGAAAGCATAAATGCGTAAAATAATCTATACTATTACAACATTTGATTATGGGGAGGGGGATACAATTTTTGAATAGGGGATTATTTGGCAAGAAATTAAAACCCTAATTTTACTATTACATCCAAATTGAATCAATGACATAAATAATAAATGAATAATATTTAAATAAACAAATTAAATAAATATACAAAATATTATAAATATGCAAAAATGTTTATGTTTATTTTTTTATATATGTAAAAAATATTTAATGCAAAAAAGAAAGAAATAAAAAGATTATTATTATATTTTTTTTATTAAGGGTAAAACCCTAATTTTAAAGAATGAAAATATATTGACTATATTATTTATATACAATAAAATAAAATAATGTATATACAAAAAATAAAATATATTTAGAAAAAAGTATTATTTAAGTATAAATAATAATAAAAAATAAAAGTATAATATTTCTATGTTTTTATTTTCAAGTATTTATAAAAGTATGTATATATATATATATATCAATTATATTAATTATGTACAATAAAAATAAAATAAAATATATACAAGACAAAAATATATTTAGAACAATATTTTTTGAGTGTAAATAAAATAAAGAATAAAAATAAAAGTATAATGTTTCTATATATTATTTTCAAGTTTTCAATAAATAAAAGTATATACTATTAAATTATTTTTATGTCTAAAAAAATAATAAAATAATAAAAATAGATGTGAGAATTTATGAAAATATTTTTGGATATTTTTATGTTTGGAAAATATAAAATAAAAATCAGAAATGAGAAATAAAATACAAAAATATAAAATATAAAGAAATTGGGCCAGGGGGTGCATTCAGCAAAAATAGGGGTGTCAAAAACAAAAGGACCAAAGCCCAGCCCAAGCCAGACTTCATCTTCAACCTTAGTTCAAAATGCGCGCGCCTTGTACCAAACATGAACAACCTGCATACGTGCTCTAATGCAAAAACACATAACACCAAAGTTGTAGCATTTTCCAAGACGAATTCAACCATATAAAAAACTTGTCCTAACTCTCAAAGACCAGAGAGAATTTCTCTGGCCCTAAATCTTAACCTATTTTTTTCAGGATGTTCATGGACCAAATTCTCTTAGCATGCTTAACTAAAATGAAAACTGAGCATATGTACAGCTTCATGGCTATGAATACTACATTTTTGATTCACAAGGCTAAGCCTAACTATTCCTAAATAGAGAGATAGGAAGTTGATAAAAACTTGTTTCAGTTGACTTCGTGTATGGCAATGTGGAGCTTTTCAATGAGGCCTGAGATGTTTGAGAGCTTGCTTGAACTTCCCTTGACCTTTCCCAATGCCTAGCTTGCCTTGAATGTGCTTGAACAAGCCTACAGAACTCAACCTGCACAAGCTGAAATCAAAAATGGCAAACCTTGTAAATGGAGTTACAGTTAGTGTTTAAGGGTTGGGATAGCTTGGATAGGTTGTATGGAAGGTGTTTGAACAGGTTTGGGACAAAACACACGAGCAACTTGTGAGATAGAACTCAAGATGCAGATGTTGCCCTTTTTATCCAATGGAATGTGATTTTGTGCTATGGGAGGTTTTAGGGCTCAAAGGCTCGTGTTTCTGGCTCAAAGGGATGTGAGAAACTTTTTCCAAATGCTTTTCAAGGTTTTCTTTCATATATGTTCAAGTTATGTGATATTGGACAGATTTCTTGGTTATGAGGCAAAACATGAGAAGTGATGGAAGACAAGCCTGTACAGGCTATCTATCAGCTTGCACACTATCACATAAGTTGGGAAAAGTTAGGGAAAATTAAGAAAATGTTGGGCAAAGTTTCATGTTGGAAGTTTTGTTTTAATCCACTTGCATCATGTTGAAAATGTTGGGCAAAGTTAGGAAAAATTAAGAAAATTTCATAACTTAGAAAAATTCTAAATTATGAAATTTTTCAATCTTAAACCCTAATTTGCAAAATTGGGTTTCTTGATGAACAAGTTTCATGTTTTGATACATCTTAATGAAAAATGACCCTTGGCACTTGATTTTGACCAAAAAGTCAAAGTTTGACTTTTCAGTGTACAGTCAAATTTTGATCAGTTGACTGAAAAATTCATATGTCAATCCAATGCAATTGAGATCTTTTAAACCTTGTGAATAGGTAAAGATGATGCCATTGAGTCCTTGAATCCATACTTTAACCCAATTTTCCATTGGCTAGGTCAAAAATCAGAAATTGCCCTTGTGCAGTCAAAACCCTAAAAATGACCATTTTGCCCTTTTGGTGATCTGATCAAATTTCTTGAGGAGTTGTGGTCCAAACTTGATCAAATGATTCATGTGAGTCTATAATGTTGATGTGGGTCAAAAATTATGAGGTTTGACTGTAAATTGGCCACAGTTGACTTTTTCCCCAATACAACTGATTTTTAGGTCAACTGTCCAATTGACTAGGCAAAAATTTGATTCAAGGCTTGAAACTTGGTATGGATAATCTTATGAGTCCAACATGAAGTATGAAAGTCACTTTGATCATTGGAAGTCCAAAAATCCTTGTGCAAACTCAAACCCTAATTTAGGTCATTAGTGCAAGGAGATGTCTTGAGCAGAGTAAAACCATAATCCTGTCTGGAGTTTAAGGAGTCTTGTGAGGGGAAATCTTGATAAAATGAGAGGGAAAATTTTGGGGTACAACAACATCTTTCTCCAGGGAAAATAAATTTCTTCCTGTTGCTGGGGATGAAGAATATGAATATTCAATCTTGCATAGAGCGTCTTCGCTGGGGATTCTTGCTTTCCGTTTGAGAATATTCCGTTGGTGACATCCTACTTATGTTGGGGATGGAAGAGATGGATACTCCTCTAATGTGTGGATGTAAACTTTTTTGGGGAGGACAACGTTGAATGACATATGACCTGGGAAGAGAATTCTGTCGTGGAATTGCGATAAAAATCGGAGAAATAACCTCTATTTGGGAAATAAACCCTGTTGGGGAGATAACTCTGATGGAGAAGAGAATTATGTCAGGGATTTTATAGTGTTGGAGGAATAAAATCTGTTGGGGAATTAAATTCCTATAAACTGTATTGAGGGAATCATTTCTAGTGGGAATTGGAATTTCATAGGCTGTGCGGAGGAGGTTTCCATTGTATGCTGGGGAAATGATCACACTTTGTTACCTGCTAGGGACCTACTGGGGAAGCTGATCAAATGAACTACTGGAAGATGCCTCAAATTTTGTCTGAAGGTATATAGACTCGATGAGGAATGTATCTCTGTCGAGGATGAGTTTGTAAAGGTAGCTCTACGGAGATTTCTTTGTGGAGATTTGTGGATGACTTAAACTTTATCCCAACTCCTATAGTCTTTAGTAAGTGCTAACCCTATTTTTATTCACATATTTGTTAACAGTAATCATATTCATATGAATATATTCATTCAATTTAGTCAATGGATGTTTTTTGCAAACAAAATAGAGAAAGTAAGTTTGAATTTTGAATTACACTTTGATTGATGGTTTGCCTATAAACAGGCAGTTTTTTACAAGGAGACAGAGATCCTAGTAAGAGGAAATCATCGTAAAAATGAAGAAAGTACAAATAGAAACAAAGAAAGACAGCTATGTGGAAACAATCCCATCAAGTTTCAACTCTGCTATTGCCCATATGTCTTCAAGCATCTCATCCCTCGTTGTCGGAAGAATTTGACTGAATTGATCTGTACCATTTGAACTTGACGTTGATGATAACACTTGTTGTACATAGGTGATCCAATGGGACATAATTGTACGCTTTAATCCCTAACTTTTTCCTGGACCGCCCTTGTGGGTTTTCAGTCCACCGGAATACTCTTTTTTTCCCAAGTCGCATTTTCAGGTTTTTGACTTGCCGGGTGTACACTTTATATATATATATATATATATATATATATATATATATATATATATATATATATATATATATATATATATATATATATATATATATATATATATATATATATATATATATATATATATATATATATATATATATATATATATATATATATATATATATATATATATATATATATATATATATATATATATATATATATATATATCCCTAATTTTTTCCCCAACCCTTTTGGTTCTCTGGGATGCCCTTATTTTTGCCTAGTCCAGTTAACCTAGCGGGTCTCTTTCATGCGTAGTATTTTTGAACTCTGCCTGCATTCATAGGGTGCGAGAAATCTTCACCGTCCATGGTGGTCAGTATCATAGTGCTATAGAAAATATCCTCTTAATCATAAATGGCCCTTCGTATGTGGGAGTCCACTTGCCCCTAGGATCAACATATGGTAAGATGATGCGCTTTATTACCAAGTCGTCAGCCTGGTATACCTGATGTTTGACTTTCTTCTTGAAGGCTTTGATCATACGCTTCTGATACATCTGACCATGACAGGAAGCCATAAGCCTTTTCTCATCGATCAAATTTATTTGATCCATTCTAGTCTTAATCCAATTTTCTTCGTCTAAACCTGCATCTTTCATGACCCTTAAGGAAGGAATATGGATTTCAACTGGTAAGACAACTTCCATACTGTAGACTAGAGAGAATGGAGTTTCCCCGGTTGATGTACATACTGAAGTGTGATAGCCATGAAGAGAAAATGGTAACATCTCATGTTCTGTATAATCTTCTTGATGTTCTTATTGGCGGCTTCCACTGCGTGATTCATCTTTGGTCGATACGGAGAAGAATTGTGGTGCTTAATCTTGAACTGCATGCAGAGTTCCGTGATCATAGTGTTGTTAAGATTGGTACTATTGTTTGTGATAATTCTTTTGGGGATGCCATACCAACAGATGAGGTTATTCTTAATGAACTGGGCCACAACATTCTTTGTAATGGAGGAAAATGAGGCTGCTTTAACCCACTTCATGAAGTAATCAATAGCGACCAGGATGAAATGATGCACGTTAGATGCAATAGGTTTAATCTGTCCAATCATATAAATGCCCCACATTGCGAATGGCCAAAGAGCAGTCAACATGTTTAGAGGGACCGGAGGCACGTGTACTTTGTCAGCATAAATCTGGAACTTATGACAAGTTCTGGAATGACGATAGCAATCAGCTTCCATGGTTGACCAATAATAACCCACTCTCAGAATCGTTTTAGCCATGTTGTGCCCACTGGAATGAGTACCAAAGACTCCTTTGTGCATATCTTCCATAATCTTCTCAGCTTCCTTCTTGTCTACACAACGAAGTAGAGTCGAATCATGATTACCCTTGTACAAAATTCCATAGCTCATAAAGAACTTGGCGGAGAACCTCCATAGATATTTCTTTTCATTAATAGATTCCCCCTCTGGATACTCTTGATCTTCGAGGTATCTTTTCACTTCGTGGTACCAAGGCTTTTCCTTTACCCCGTCAGTATCAACTTCGTAGAAATATGCTGGTTCGTCTAGCTTTTCAATAGTGATTCGAGGAGCTTCATTGTCCAATCTGACTTTGAACATTGATTACATGGTAGCTAATACGTATTCTAACTGATTCTCTTCTCGTAGAATATGTTCAAAACTGATTTCGTCGAAGTACAAAATTAATGCCAACACATGCTCCCAATAAGGAATGAGATTTTGGTGCTTCGTATCCCATTCTCCCTTAACTTGACTGATCACCAGGGCCGAGTCCCCCTGCATGTCCAAGAACTTGATCCTCGTGTCAATATCAACCTTAATACCCATGATGCATGCTTCGTATTCGGCCATGTTATTGGTACAGTCAAAGCAAAGTCTAGCGGTGAAAGGCGTATGGAAACCCTTGGGAGAGATAATCACAACACCAATTCCATTTCCTAGTGCATTAGAGGCTCCATCGAAAACCAATGTCCATCATGATCCTGACTCAAGTCCTTCATACGGTCCAGGTTCTTCGTAATATGCAACTAGCATGATATTCTCATTCGGGAACTCGAAATTCATAGATTGGTAGTCATCTACAGCTTGATGAGCCAAATGATATGCCGGTACACTTACTTTGATTGCCTTCTGAGTGGTGTACTGAATGTTGTATTATGTTAAGACCATTTTCCATCTGGCTATCCATCCGAAGAGGGCGGGTTTCTCGAATATGTATTTTATTGGATCCATCTTAGAGATCAACAAGATAGTATGAGTCAACATATATTGTCTTAGTCGGCGAGCAGCCCATGTCAAAGTGCAGCAAGTTTTCTTGACCAGTGAGTATCTTGTTTCACAGTCGGTAAACTTTTTGCTAAGGTAGTATATTGCATGCTCTTTTCGACCAGACTCATCATGTTGCCCCAATAAACACCCCCATTGAATTCTCTAACACTGTTAAGTACATGATAAGAGGTCTTCCTTCAACTGGAGGAATCAAAATCAGAGGTTCTTGGAGATACTCCTTGATCTTGTCAAACGCTATCTGACAATCGTCATTCCACTTTACTACTTGGTCTTTCTTCAGCAACTTGATGATCGGCTCACAAGTAGCGGTCAAATGAGAAATAAATTTGGCAATATAGTTTAATCGTCCCAGGAAACCTCTGACTTCCTTCTCAGTATGGGGAGATGGAATTTCTTGAATGGCTTTGACCTTGGCGGAATCAACCTCAATACCTTTACCACTAGCGACGAAACTTAGGAGTTTACCAGATCTAACCCCAAAGGTACACTTTTTTGGATTCAATCTCAGCTTGTACTTCTTCAATCTCTCAAATAGCTTTTGTAGGTGGTCAATATGTTCTTCTTCAGTCTGAGATCTGGCTATCATGTCTTCAACATAAACCTCTATCTTTTGATGTATCATGTCATGGAACAAAGCTACCATAACACGTTGGTATGTTGCACCAACATTTTTTAACCCAAAAGGCATGACCTTGTAGCAGAAAGTGACCCACTGTGTAAAAGAAGTAGTCTCCTCCATGTCTTCAGGTTCCATCTTGATCTGATTATAACCTGAGAAACCATCCATGAAAGAAAATACTTTATGTTGAGCAGTGTTGTCAACCAGAACATCAATATGCAATAGTGGAAAGTCATCTTTGGGGCTTTCCCTGTCAGATCCCTATAATCTACACACATACGCACTTTTCCATCCTTCTTTGGTACTGGAACCACATTAGCAACCCACTGAGGATAGGAAATAGTAGCTAAGAAACCCGTGTTGAATTGCTTCATAACCTCGACCTTGATCTTTTTCGACATCTCGGGACGCATATGACAGACCTTCAGCTTTATTGGACAACAACCTTCTTTCATCGGTAGACGGTGAAACACAATTTCAGTATCAAGCTGTAGCATGTCTTCGTATGACCAAAAAAAGATCTCAACATAGTCGCGCAACATCTGAATTAATCTGTTCTTGACACTATTTTCTAGATTGGCACCTATCTTGACTTATTTGTCCTCTTCAGTACCCAAGTTAACAACCTTGACTGGCTCTTCATGCGGTTGTATGGCTATTTCTTCTTGCATTAATAGCTGTAATACAGTGGGAGAACTGACTTTTGGGCTTTGCATTTTATCGCAAATGTTACGGATAGCAAGAGTCACCACCGACTTTTCTTTTATCCAATAAAGGAAAGGATGAAAAGAACAGGAAAAACCATTTTGAGAATTTTCTGAGTAAGGGGAGTAGGTTATGAAAAGGTTAGGTGTTACACCCTTTTCATTCGTAGTTATCTACGGGTTCTTAATTTCTAGCTCACTTTTGAAAATGCTTGGTGAATGTGTAAGTTTGAAAATATTTTGAAAATGCCTAAGCGCGACAATTTTGAAATGATTTTCGTATCATTGAGAATGTATACAAAATGTTTGTTTTGAAAATATTTGTTGATAGGAAGTGTTGTTTTTCAAAGTGTGAGGTGTGAAAGTAGTTTTGGTTTGTGAGCAATCGATTACGATCAATCTACATACTCAAAAAGTCTTTGTTCTTTTCCTCCTCCTTTATATAATGCTACCCTACTATTTGTTAGTAGGAAGCCCTATTGTTAGATGTGAGGGATAGATGCGGTTCATCGTACAGTCATAGAAGGAAACTTGTAGGACGCTTTAGCAATTGCTGTAAGGGACTAAGATCGTTTACCGAAGGCAGCATTGAAGGGTCATCGAGGTACATGACTGTTTTTATCTGAGGCAACAAGTAAGGGTAACCCTAGAGGTGCGTGTGTCAATAGTGTTTTAAATTCAGGTATTTGTCTTGAGATTAGGTTTTCTAATGTTTGTTCTTTTTACGTCTTGCCATGCAAGCCTATTAAGCTAGCAGTTATATATATATATATATATATATATATATATATACACACACACAGAGCAAAAAATAAAGTGAGGGAAATAAAGTCTACGTTATTACATCGCTTCGGGGATGGGGAGTACAAACCATAAATTGGGGAGGAAAATATAAAGAAAATCCTAATTTATCGATTACAAGCTTTGAGCAATTACATAATTATATAAATGCGAAAAATAAACAAACGCGCGGAGATGATGAAGAGGATAAATATTTAAGACCTCAAAAAATTCTAAGGGTTTAAGAAAATACTTTTGTTTGTTTTTGTTTAGAAAATTATTGAAAGTGATTAATAAAAATAAAACCTAATTCTTAGTTAATTTACAAACTAATCATTTAAAATGAAACAAGGTGATTAAATTAAATTAATTTTAATTATCAAAAATTAAATTAATTAATTAAAAAAACCTAAATTTAAATTTGTTATGATTTTATGATTTTTGTATGATTAAATAAAAAAATGAAATTGATTAAAAAAGAAATAGTTTTTTTAAAAACAAAAACAAAATCAAATGGGCTGACTGCAAACAAGTAATAATGGGGGTGACAAAAAGCAAAAACTCCAGGCCCAATAACAAGAGAGCCCAGGCCCTACGCTGGATCTAGTGAGGGAGATCCATGAAGGCTCATGGTGAGGGCGTTGATATGGAGCGTGGGATCTGATTGTATGATGATCTGATGGTGTTGATGAGGGGGTGCACGATGGACTTGCGTAGGCTTGGTGTTCTGAATTTGTAAGAAAAATATGTAAAAAACAAAGGGTACCACTGGTACTCGAACCGAGGTCCCTAAGATTAACGCGTGCTTATTTTACCACTGGGGTGGCTGTTTCACCCTGTTATGAAACACCCCCCAGTAAATATATTGTAGAGCTAATTTTGAAAAATTTGAATTGTTATCTTCTTCTTTCTCTCGCGCGCTAACGGATAATAACACCATTGTTGAATATCAAACTCTTCCATTTCTCAACTATTTTAAAAACTGTAAACATGAAAGTTTTTCTAAATTTCACCACGAATTCAACCATGCCATTAACTTTCATTAACACTCAAAGAATAAAAAAATTCCTCAGTACCAAAAATGAACCCTAACTGGTCAGAGCATCAATTCTCACTCCACAAGTGTAATACGGTGGGAGAACTGACTTTATTGGTTTTGCATTTTATTTCAAATGTTGCGGTTAGCAAGAGTCGCCACCATCTTTTCTTTTATCCAACAAAGGAAAGGGTGAAAAGAACAGGAAAGACCTTTTTAAAGATTTTTGAGTTTGGGAGGTAGGTTATGGAAAGGGAAGGTATTAGCAACCTTTCCATCCGTAGTTATCTACGTGCTCTTAGTTACTAGCTCACTTTAAAAATGCTTTTTTAGTGTAGGTGCGTTTGAAAATATTTTGAAAAGACGCCTTAATGCGGAAAACTTTATAATGTTTCTCGTATCGTTGAGAACGTATACAAATTGTTTTTTGTCTTTGAAAATATTTAGAAAAGAGTTTGTGTATGTGTGAAAAATTATTTTGTTTGGTTTTGTGAGCAAGCAACTATAAGCGGTCTACCTACTCGAACGATCTTTGTTCTTTTCCTTTTGACAGTGCTATCCTACTATTAGTCAGTAGGTAGCCCTATTGTTAGATGTTTGAGAGACAAACGAGGGTCATCGTACAGTCATAAAGGCAACTCGTAGGGAACTTTAGCAATTTTATCGTAAGGGACTAGATCGTTTACCGAAGAAAGCATCGAAGCGTCGGCGAGGGACTACGATCTTCTTAACCGGGGATCTTTTCTAAAGTGTCCCACTTTCGAGGGACATGACTGTTTTTCTGAAGGAAACAAGTGGAGGTACCTTAGAGGTGCGCGTGTGCGAAGTGTGTTGTGTTTTAGTTATGTTTATCTTAAGTATTAGGTTTGCTAATGTTTGTTTTTAAGTTTTATCATGCAATCCTATTAAGCATACACCTAGCAATTAAATATATACAAGTGCAAAAAAATAAAAAATGCGGGAAGTAAAGTCTAAGCTATTACATCACTTCGTGATAGGGGGAATACAAACCAAACTGGGGAAAGAAAAATGTAAAGAGTCCTAATTTTAACTATTACATTCCTTCAACAGTTACATAATTGTTCATGAAAATAAAAATGCGAAAGAAATAAATAACGCGCGGAGATGAAATGGGAAAGGATGAAAAACCATAAAAGATTCTAAGATTAGAAAAATGTTTTTGTTGTTTTTGTTTAAGAAAAATATTAATTAAATTAATGGAAACCTAATTCTAATTAGTTTAAAAATGATTAAATAATTAATTAAAATTAACAAAATTAATTTAATTAATAATAAAAAAATTTAAAATATATTTTTGTGGTTTTCTGATTTTTAATTAATAAAGGAAACTGATTAAAAAATGTTGATTAAGCAAAACAAATAATACTAAAAAAATGTAAATGTGCCTCGCTGCAAAATGGGGTTAGAGGGGTGCAAAAAAAAAGAATCCTTAGGCCCACAACTAATGAGCTCAGGAGGCTGCGTTGGCTCGGATGAGAGAGGCTCCTTGAAGGTGCGCGGTGGGGTGTGCGCTTGAGGCATTCAGATCATGATTGATGAGATCTGATGGTCAGGAATTGAAGGTGTATGATGTGCGTATGGATCTACTTAGCATTGGATATGAAAAGATAAAAACAAGAAAAATAAAAAATGCCTTGTACCTGGATCGAACCCGTTATATTTACTCAAAACATCAATAGCAATATGAATGCATGCATAAAACTGATTTAAATCACATATTCAGAAAGTTTGAAAATATAAATTTTACCAAGACCGTAGGAGGGTTATGAGGAGGATCTGGGACGTGTGAGGCTTGAATCTGGGCTCTGGAGGACTCCTGGGAAACTCAGGGGTGATGTTTGATCACTGGTTTGGACTGGTATGGGCTGGAAAGTGAGACACGATTTTCACCAACTTTTTGATTTTTTAGAGAATTTTGAAAAGGCTTATGTGTGCAAGAATTTTGTGTTCCTTTGTGATCTTAAGCTTGTGTATTTATAGAGAGGGAAGAGATGAGTGAACATGTATGGAAAGGAACAAAGAATTCATGGCCTTTGAGACAAGAATAAAACATATTAAGAAGTTTCCATTTTTGAGTGACTCTTGCCCTTTTTGAATGTGAAATGAACCTGGACCATTTGTGTGTGTCTTGCACGAATTAATGGGCTTCAAAATTGATCAAATCCAGCCCATATGCATAGCCCATGATTTTTGTGATTTTATTTAATTTATTTTGCATTTATTTGAATAAAAATAAAATAAATATAAATAAAATAATAAGAAAATACAAGACAACGTAAGAGTGAGTTTAGGAGTCTTTTTCAAGGTAATGGACATGTTTGAAGTCCAAAAATTTAGGTCACAAGTCCAAAATTTCAAGTTTGCACATTTAGCATTTCATGTATTTCTTAAAAATTGCCCAACTTGTGCAACTCATAACTTTCTCATTTTCATCTTTTGAAGGTGATCTTTGAATTTTTGAAAATCTCAATATTTCCTCTACACCTACTCTTTTGATCATATTTGCATTTGGAGATATTATCTTGATGTAAGTTGCCTTGACAAAAAGTGTCTTTTGCTGACTTTTGAAAATGACCTATAATGTATTAGCTCATATCTTTCAAATGAAGCACTTTTTGGACTTGAGCATAAAAACAAAGATGTAGAGAATTGAATTTTCTTCAAAATGGACTTTAGTTGGGGAAAATTTGATGAAGCACGTGAAAGTTATTCTTGGTCAAAGTTCAGTTGACTTCTCCTAAGGAAACCCTAATTTGATAATTATTGACTTTTGATGATCTGAGGACTTTCCTTGAGAAATCATCACCAACCCTTGATCTAATTATGAATATCACTTCGAAATATTGATGTTGACCAAAAATCTTGAAGTTTGACTATATGTTGACCACTGTTGACTTTTTGACCAATACAATTGATTTTCAAACATTTGAGCCTTTGATTGAGTAAACATGTGATGTAGGGATTGAAACTTGACATGAACCTTGTTGAGGACCTATGAAGAACCATGGAAGGAACTTGAGACCTTTTCAAACCAAATTTCCTTTAGAAACTCCAAACCCTAGTTGTAGGCCTTTGGTTTAGGAGGAGCACCTTGACTAGTCAACCCTTGAGTGTCCTGAGTGTTTGAGAAGCCTTGGAAAAATGCCTTGAACAAAACTGTGAGGGGAAATTTTTAGGTACAACAGCTGCCCCTCTTCAATCTTCTTAAACCTGAAGAGTTAGATTGGCATGTCCGTCATTCGTGACTTGAAGGTAGAAGATGATTGAACACCTAAGTGCCCAGAAATTTGCACTCGCTTGTGCAAGAAGTAATATTGTTGGTTGAGTATTATCAGGAATGGGCCTATAGATATGATTTGGAGAAGTGATGGAGAGTTGTCAGAGATGGGATTATAGATGCCATCGAAAATAATTGTTGACTTCAACAGGAAGAAGTATCAGAATAAATCTTTGATCGATTTAATCTGAAACAGAAGAGGTTTTTCACGTGTTTTTAACTAAAAAGATAAATCCACACCAAAAGAGGTTTTTCGCCTGTTTTTAACTGAAAATATAAATCCACACCAGAAGAGATATTTTGTCTGTCATTAACAGAAGAGGTCTTGCGCATGTGATTAACTGGAAGAGATGAACCCATACCATAAGAGGTCTTTCGCCAAAAGAGGTCTTTCACCTGTCATTAACTGGAAGAGATGAACCCATACCAGAAGAGGTCTTTTTCCTATGATTAACTGGAAGAGATGAACTCATACCATAAGAGGTCTTTTTCCTCTCATTAACTATAAGAGATGAACCCATACCAGAAGTGGTCTTTCGCCTGTCATTAACTGGAAGAGATGAACCCATACCAGAAGAGGTTTTTGCCTGTCATTAACTGGAAGAGATCAACCCATACTAGAAGAGGTATTTCGCCTGTCATTAACTGGAAGAGATGAACCCATACCAGAAGAGGTCTTTTTCCTATGATTAACTGGAAGAGATGAACTCATACCATAAGAGGTATTTCATCTGTCATTAACTGGAAGAGATGAACCCATACCAAAAGAGGTCTTTCGCCTGTGATTAACTGGAAGAGATGAACCCATACCAAAAGAGGTCTTTCGCTTATGATTAACTGGAAGAGATGAACCCATACCAGAAGAGGTCTTTCGCCTGTCATTAATTGGAAGAGATGAACCCATACCAGAAGAGGTCTTTCTCCTGTGATTTACTTGAAGAGATGAACCCATACCAGAAGAGGTCTTTCGCCTGTGATTAACTTGAAGAGATGAACCCATACCAGAAGAGGTCTTTCGCCTGTGATTAACTGGAAGAGATGAACCCATACCAAAAGAGGTCTTTCATCGGTCATTAAATGGAAGAGATGAGCCCATACTAGAAGAGGTCTTTCGCTTGTGATTAACTGGAAGAGATGAACCCATACTATAAGAGGTCTTTCGCCTGTCATTAACTGGAAGGTATGAACCCATACCAGAAGAGGTCTTTCTCCTGTGATTAACTAGAAGAATAAATACATGCCAGAAGAGGTCTTTCAAGAATGACCTTCTGAGGAAACTGCTGAAATAGCTCTTCGTCAGATGTAGCCTTTGAGAAGACATATAAGGGGTTGATAATGTTTGTCTGTTGACTGATCTTTTCGGAAAAGGTAAAGATTTAGATGTATGCAATGTCATGATGTATGAAATGCATTGCGTAATGATGTTCTCAAAATAAATGAGATCGTGTTATATGGATTTCGTATGCATATGCTATGACATTTTGTAAATGATGTATGAATGTGGAATGTTGTTGAAGTGCATTTGTAAATTCGAGCAACACCTTTGTCCGGGGAAAAGAAATCCCTGACTGCCATTGGGGATGAAGAGTATGTGTAATCTTCAATCTTTTGGGGATTGTTTCTGCTGGGACCCCTTCTTTGAGGAAACTCCGCTGGGGAACATTGATTTCTGTTTTTTTTCTTGAGGAAATTCTACTAGAGAATGTTAATTCCTTCTTGGGGAGAAGAGCTCAACAACATTGGTTGTTCATTGCTCTATTGGGGAGTTTATACCATGACTGGGGATAGAAGAGGTGGACAACCTTCTGGCTTGTCCGAGGAGGATAAAGTTGACTAATATCTGGCCCAATTTTAGATTTATTAGCAACTCTCTGGGGATAGTGGCAACTTCACTTGGGAGAGGATTTTAGCCGATGATTTATAGTAAAAGCATACTCAAGTTGGGGAGTGTCAGAATAAATATATGCCTTGATTGTAACTGAAGATGTATTGAATGGGTATTAGAATGATATCCATATCTGGATTGTATCTGAATCATATCTGAAATATGTACTGAATGAGTATCAGAATGAATCTATATCTTGATCGTATCTGAATTGTATCTGGAAGATGTACTGAATGAGTATCAGAATGAATCTGTATCTTGATCATATTTGAAATTTATCTGGAAGAAAAATCTGGAATGAGTTCCAGAATGAATCTGTATCTTGATTGTATCTGCACTGTATCTAGAAGTGGATCTGGAATAAGTGTCAGAATAAATCTATATTTAGACTGTATCTGAATTGTATCTAGAAATGGATCTGGAATGAGTGTCAGAATGAATCTGTATCTTGATTGTATTTGCACTGTATCTAGAAGAGAATCTAGAATGAGTGTCAGAATGAATCTATATTTAGATTGTATCTAAACTATATCTGAAAGATGCATTTGAATGAGTATCAGAATGACATCCATATCTAGATCGTATCTGAACCGTATCTGTAAGAGAATCTGGAATGAGTGTTAGAATGAATCTATATCTAGATTGTATTTAAACTGTATCTAGAAGATGAATTTGAATGGGTATCAGAATGGCATCCATATATGGATCGTATCTGAACCGTATCTGCAAGAGAATCTTGAATGAGTGTCAGAATGAATATATATCTAGATCATATATGAACTGTATCTGAAGAGAATCTAGAATAAGTGCCAAAATGAATCTATATTTAGATTGTATATGAACTGTATCTAAAAATTGTTGGCAATATCTATCTGTTTGGGAACTGGCATGATGTGTGTAATGTATTAGTGTGTTTGTCAGGAGAAGTTCAATACTCCTTTGTCCACTAGAGCGATCTACCGGAGATATTGTGGGGATAATCCATGGAAGTGATTATGTGGGAATCCATGGAGACTTGAACTTACCTCTACTCCTAGAGTCCTTGGTGGATGTTGATCAGGGCGATAAGTCTTCTACTGATAGACAAGTGACGAGATGACGGGACATAGTCATACGCTTTAATCCCTAACTTTTTCTTAGACCATCCTTTCAGATTTTCAGTCCACCGGGATACCCTTTTTTGCCCAAGCCACCTTTTCAGGTTTTCAACTTGCCAGGTGTACAATTTTATTTATATATCCCTAATTTTTCCCAAACTCTTTTGGTTGGCCGGGATGCCCTTATTTTTGCCTAGGCCAGTCAACCTAGCGGGTCTTTTTCCATGCGTAGTATTTTTCGACTATGTTCGTGTTCACAGGGTGCGGAGAATTGTCATTGTCCATAGTAGTAAGTGTTGTAGAACTTCCAGAAAATGTTTGCTTGATCATACATAGCCCTTTGCTGGAACTCATGTTCAATGCCCCAAGTGATTCAGATGGAGATCTGCCCCTGGCTATTTGACACTTTTAAGAGATTCTTTGAATCTTGACTTGACTGCCACAGATGAGTTGGGAAATAATATGTCATGCCCCTTGATTATGGAAGTTTTGTTATTGGAAGTTTCTTTCCATCAGAGGTGATTATGTTTATTGAGAGGATTTTCGTTCATTGAATATCTGTCATGCAAATTTCGCTGTTGTCGAACAATTAGTCATATACAAATAATGGCATTTTAAAATGTAAAGCTTATGTCTGTCTTGAAGTTTTAAAAATTCATTTTTAGTAAACAAATAGAATTTTGTAAGAATTTGAATTCAACTCAGGATTTATAGTAAACCTTACAGGAGTCAGGATACCTTTTGTAACAGTATGCTTTCGTACTAACCCATGCTTCAACTAGGACTTTTAAGGATTGTAGCGTGGATTGGTTCACGGTTTTAAGAAACAAAGGATAAATTCTCAAAATTTATTTGTACCCACCCGTTCTCTGTAATGTTCTTCAGTCCTCTACTCAGTTAATTATGCGTTTAGGTTCCAATTGAGTCCGGAATCTTTGCCCTGATATTCCGGTGATGGTTCGGATATTGAAAGTTTATTTAAGAAGGCAGTCATCATTTTGTTTGCAATATTTTTTTTTGAGGATTTTTAGCGACCTCTTTTTTTTTATTATCCCTACCTTTTTGCCTAAATTGTTTCTTTTATGATTACAGTCAGCGGGATGCCCAGTTTTTTTCTTAAGTCTCCTTCATAGGTTTTGACTTAACGGGCTTTTCTTTTGAAAAATAATGACTGCTTGTTTTAGTGATTACGGGGAACCATCACTGTCTTTTGATTTAGAAGATCATCTTCAACACTATTCATCGTGTATGAAGGTAGAGCTTGCGACTGAATGCACATTTGAATTAACTGAGAAACTACCTTGCCCCAGGTTATGATTAAATGTTTCAATTTGCGTGAAAAAGAAAAATCTTACTTCTTAGGCTCAAAGGGGTTGACTAGGGATTATCTTCCTTATAACTTCATTGTTTAGGATTTGAAAGAACGCATGTACATCGTCAGCAGGGTCTGTTCCAAAGCATACTGTAGAGATTATGGTATTATTTTTGTCATCCTCCTTCTAAAGGCTTGCAGCTTTTAATTGAAAGTTGAATATCACAAAAAAGGAAGTAAAATCATAGTTAAAATATAGTCAAAATGAATGGATTACTTCCAGCCAAACATATGCAATAAATTAATGATATAACAAAGTTTGACATAAAATAAGTGTGCGAAGAATCAAAAGAAAATTACAATTTGAAAATTCTAATGAACAAAAATCCTTTTCATCTGAACTTGTCACTTTAAATGGTGTGCCTTTGAGGGATGACAAAAGAATTCAGTTTGACCATCTTGTGTGAACTCTAGCACTCCTTCGTCGATCAAGTCTTGAATCTTATTTTTCAATGCCCAACAACTATTAGTGTCATGCCCCAGACTATTGGAATGATAAGCGCATCTCACATTAGGATTGTACCGAGGAGAGGAGGTGTTGGGCTTCTGAGGAAGATCCTTCAACGTAATCAAATTCATCCTCAACATGTGTTGCAATACTTAAGCCGAGGACATGTTAATTTTGGTGAATTGCCTTTTGGGCGTGTCCTATTTACGTTGATTTCCTTGTCGTTGTTGTTGCACTGGTACTGGATTAGAGGTCCACACTACCCCTACAGATTGGTTGAGATCACTCTTTTTACGATCCTTCGGTCGTACACAGTATTGGACTCCTTCTTTCCGTTGTATGATCTCTTCTGAGTACTTGATGATGCAGTCCCTTGAATTTCACTGTTCCTAAATTTATTTTCAATATGTTCCTGCATGAACATGTCACCTAATTCCTTATCTTCCAAGAGAGATTGATCATTGATTAGGCCCCAAATTCTAGCAGTATGCCCCAGACGGTTGTATCTGTCTTGATGAAGCTTGCTGATGAGAATCCTTAACTCTTCTTGTCCCCGAGCTAAATTTTAGCTAAGAGTCATTTGACTGCTCATATGGATTCTTATCCTTTCCATCTCAGCTTGCAGTTGTTCCAACTGGTCATCCTTGTTGTCCTCAGGATTTTTCTTGGTCAAGTTCCCAGTGAGGAGTGCTTTCAATTCTTCTTGCCCCTTGGATAGATTCAGGGACATTTCCTTGAATTGAGCATCTTGAGTTTGGAGATCTATGTCGTTCTGTTCGGGAGCCATCTTCCTTGCTGAAATAAACAGCGAGAAAATGAGAAACCTGTCTTGAGAATACCTGTTATGTAATGACATGCATGCAATGTTTTCAAGGATCTCGTGGGGTAAACACAAGAAGATGTTAGAAACTGAATCTGACTGCAGCTTAAATTGAAGAACTTTGTATCGTTAAATTTACTTCTATGAGAATGAAGCTCACCATGTCGAGTGGCTCATAGCCACTGACTCAAGACACCATGCTTTGACGGCATTGGCTAGAGGAAAATAAATCCCCTTGCCCCTTGCTAGACGTTTGGTGTATCATAACCAGTGGCACAGACCCTTTGAGATCCTTGAAATGGTTAATTAAAATGCTATAGCATGATGTTATGATGTGTATGCTATGCACCAAACAAAAGTGCAAGGTGACGTAAACAAGTAAGCCTTGCAAGAAGTCCAGATTATTGGATAAGGACTACAAATAAGTCCTGCAAAGAATTCACGTTGTTAGATAATGAATACAAAAAAGCCCTGCAAGGAGTTCAAGTTGTTAGATAGTGAATGCAAACAAGTCACACAAGTAGCCTTGGATTCAGGCTTGCATGGAGTTTGTAGGTAAGTACCCTCTTGAAGTTTAGTTGGTTCAACCTGTTCTAAAAGAAGCAACTGAGATCTAAGGAATCTCAATATCACTGATCTTTCTTCATTGGGCATTGTTTCAGCTCAAGCGATCTTTTCTCACGGCCGAAATATCCCGAAAGTCCGATCTCAATGAGTGTAGCATCGAGTATTAACCAATCTTCAGTTTTGCACTGAAGCCGACTATCTCACTACTTTCTAATGGCCAAGTTTATTCAACTAAGGTTCTAATGTCAGTTAGTGCTTCATGACACCATACAGCGGTCCCGTATTCTCCTTGATTCAACAGAAAGGATACCAGTACCAACAAATGTGTCACACTAACGTAGCCATAGCTTCAACCATGTCGGTATTATGCCGTATAATCCCCACGATCTATTGCTACTTACCTAATGTGCCCTAGATCCGGGTATAGGATCTATACAAGCATACCCAAACATAAACCCGAAATGTTAAGCAAGCAAGTCAAACAAGTATATGATTTAGCTCTAAGGTAACCACACTTTTAGTTTTACTTCCCCGGCAGAGTCGCCAGTTTCTTTGTTTTTGAGTTTTGTAATTACTGTATATGTTGTATAGAATGTGTACATAAAATTATCTATTTTTACTTGTACATGTTTTGTGTTTACTTTCCATACTTGTGCATATATGTCTTTTTCTTTGTTTTCACGTATTGTTGTGAATTGTCTCATTTTCGTAATGTTTGTTGTGTAGTTGTTAGGACACTTTCTTTAAGTTTGCACGGTGTGACAATACCATGGCATGACAAGAGGAGGTTGCTAGCTCACACAATAAAAGCGTCGAGCTTACAACGTAAAACAAGCATGTTTTGTTTATATTCTTTTATGTATGTGTTTACTTGTGTTTTAACAAGTTGAAATTAGACTTGTTTTAAATTCTCAAATTTTCACTTTTCAACTTGTTAATTCACTTTAACTCGTTAGTTTTATTATGTCAATTTGTGTTTTTCCGCATGCTTGTCATGTTTAGCTTGTGGAAGTGTGTTTGTATGTTGTAAATATTGTATGTTTGAGATTGTGTAGGTGATTGTGGAGGGTGTTGTTGAACTGCTATTGTTGTCCTATTTTTTCTGCAACTGGTGTAGGGCGCTTAGCGTGCCCTGCTGTGTAGAGTCAGTGAATTCTTTTTAATTTTTCGCTTGACTCTACTTTTTCCCACTTCACCCAACGCTTTATAGTATATTAATTATTAGTATAATTAATTCTTTTGTTGTTGTTTGGACTCAATTTTGGTTCAATAGCTTGAATTCGCTTTTGGTGATATTCCAAGTTTGAGTGTTTCAACTTGCAAATGTGCGGTAATGATTTTGTTAAAGTTTTGTACACGTTCGAGGTATGTGTTTATCGCTTTCTATACTTTATCATATTCATGATACTTAGACTTTTTATAATATTTATGTCATTCATTCTTTTGTATGCTTGCTCATTTGTGAATCACTTTAGTTTCTACCCTTTTTGTGAGGGATCTTTCTATTGTTCACATATGCTGGAGACCACAACTCTTGTTTTAACTGGATTTTATTATGCTTAATCTTTTGTTTGTGTCAGTTGTATGAAAACATGAAAATGATCAAGAAATTTGTTTGTTCTATTTTGAGCACAACTACCCCTAGCCAAATAGTCAATTCGCTTTGTGAGTGTGTGATCATTAGTATCCCCTTTTGACTCTTTTTGTCGATATCCATGTTGTTTTTGCTAAAAATATATCAATGGGTGTTTGGTTCATCTTTTTGTATGGATATTGATTCTTTGTTTTCTTGAACCCTTAACTATGATTTGTAGTTTGAATTTTTTCCTTGCCTTAGAAAGTATGGAGTATTCACATTATGATGATGGTTGAATTCAAGTTGGGGAGAGGAATGTTTATGTGCTTATGTTGTGATTTATATGAGGTTGTGATAGAAAATAAAAAGAAAAAAATGTGAAAAAAGAAGTGAAAAGAAAAAGAAATAGGAAATTGAAAAAAAAAGCTTTGAAAAAGAAAAACAAAAAGAGTTTGAATAATTGTGCCAATAAGTGATGTGGGTTGGTTTGAAATTTGGAATGAAGAAGAAGTTTGATTGAAATTATTTTTCTTCAGACTTTGTGAGTTGATTACTCCCTTAGGTTTGGGCAAGTTTTTGTTTCGATTAGCTTTAGGATTTATCCATTATTTGCTAACCAAGCCACATTACAACCTTGAAATCCCTTGAGATTCTTGCCTTTGTATTTTCAATATGAGTTTTTGGATGAATGCATAATTTAGTCTTTTATTTGCAAGATTGTGGATGAGTGAAAATACCTTATTTTTTGTGTTTTTCATCTACATATGATTGTTTTTTGTTAGGTGTGATTCATTTGTGAACTAGTGTTGTTTTAGAATGTTTGGCATGTTCTTTGTATTTAGCATTCGTTTCGTGTTTATGTTATCGTCTTAGTTTAGTGGTAAGTATGTTTCTTTGTGTGTACCGTTTTTCATTTGAACCATTGCATTTGTTTTCCGTTTTCAAAACTTGTTGATTCATGATATTTTGGTTGATCACTTTTGGTTCTTTGAGTTGTTTGGCCTTGTTTGAGGACAAACAAGTTCAAGTTGGGGAGAGTTTGATAAGAGAAAATTTTAGCTATTTTTGTATATACTTTTTGTTGCACTTATCGACTTTTTGTTGTTAATATCGTTAAATAAACCCGACTTTTATGTAAATACATTTAGTTTGTGTTTTTTGTGTATATAGTGTATCGTTTGATGTTTTTCCATTCATTTTATAGGTATTTGTTGCATTTTGGAGCATCAAGGAATAAGGTGTCGAAGGCACAGCTCCAGATGCACGTTTTCAGAATAAAAGTCCATTTTTGGGAAGTCCTGTCCAGGCAGGTGCGCTAAGCGAAAGATGTAGCGCGCTACGAGTGTTTTGAAACATTTGGAAGAAGTTGTGCTGATGAGGCCGCTTAGTGGGATGAGGCCGCTTAGTGGGATGAGGCCGCTTAGCGGGGGTGCCACTTGGCGGGATCATGCCGCTTAGCGGGATTTAGGTCGGTTTAGTGTGTAAATATCGCAGAGCCCGCTTAGTACGATCAGCCCGCTTAGCGCAGTCTATTGAGTTAAGATTTATAAAAACAAATTTAGTTCATTATTAGGTTATGGTTTTGGGGAAGTTTTTGCTCCCAACTCCATCAACTTCCAAATTTGTTAGGATTACCTTAGATAACAACTATGGAGCTTACATATGGATGATCCTGGATGGATTGTTATTCGATCGGCACTGACAAAACGGTAGATCTGTGGTTCATTTCTCTTCCTCTTTGTGTATTTCTATTTGGTTGCGTTTTTATATGTATTTTCTTTGAACTCGTGTATATTTGTCGCCCTTGGCGTTATATAAAACTTGCTTTACAAATCTTTATCGATTGTTATCCTTGATTTTTGCTTTGTGCTAGGGATTTAAGTTGCTATAGACATATACTGCTTAGATTCTTATCTAGGATGATTATCTAATAGTGTCTGAATTCTAGATATAGATTTAGCGCTGTTATTCACTTAGGGTGTATATGATTAATGCCTCTGTGTTGTTTGTGTCCCTATCAGAGATCATTGATGCAAACGAGCACGATTGAATTTTGTGTTATTGAGGTGGTTGAGAGATCGCTACCGAGGTGATGCAGTCAGCCTCTCAATTTAGGTTAGAAATAACTTAGGTTGTGAGTGACATGTAATGACATTGATGAATATTGTAGATTTAGTATAACAGGTCGATAAGTTTAAGTCTGTGAGAAGTAGTATATATGCATGCTTGATAAGTTATTCCTTTTTCCTTTTTATAGATTTATTTTCTGTTGATACTTTTCCTCTCAACCCATTTATCCCTAAACTCATTAACGAGAGATTTCTCAAATGACATTTCAATTCACCAATCTCTATGGACATGATGCGATATAACCTATATCACCCGGTAAAAATAATACTTTATTTTTTGCTTGCCGCTTTACCGCTCCAATATGTATCAGTATCGAGTTCAATTTGTGGTTCAATTAAACAAAAAATCAATTTGGGGTTTAGTTTGGAAAATTGTCACTTAATGAAAAGTAAAAATAAGCAGAAATATAAATTAGATTTTTCACAAATATGAGAAGCATGCTAGGGTCTGTGTATGATTTTCCTATAATAACCTTGAATCCTGATTTCTTCAACAAGTTCATAACATTCAATTACCATCTCTTTAGGTTATTTTCCCCTAAGTCCTTAGTGGGAAAACCTTTGAACATTCATACTAAATGCTAAGTGCTTATAGAATTATGATGATATCAAGTCTTTGTTTTATCAAGAGTTAACTGGTAACTATAGGGTATCCCTAGTCCTAGGTGATATTTATTATAGTCTAATCATACAAAAAGCTTAACAACTGTGGTCTAATTGATTGTTAATCGTAAATCAATCCTTGTTGGTCCGACAAAGAAAGCAAAAAAAAACCTTGTACAATTAAATTGAATATGAAAACCAATAAATTATTGAAACTAGGAATTCAGAGTCATTGCAAAATCAAATCAGGGACACCCCTTAGCATTGGGGGTTTTAGCTACTCATATTGTTCAAAAAAATACAAGATAAAACTAGACATTATAGATATTTAGATAACTTCGATCTTCAACTGCTTTTGCTCATGAGAATCTTTCGCTCTCCAATGACCTTAATCTTTCCAATCTTCAATCGTGTAATAATTCTTCATTGGCAAAAAGTCCCCTAATTCATCGTGAAAACTTAAAACACCCTCGCAGGCCAACTATTGAGCAAAATAACACAAAATACTGAAATTAGCATCGTAGCCCAACACGGGCTGTGTCAGGAAACACGGGTAACCGTGTTGGGCCCCTAGCATTTTAATTGCTGAGTTCTTGATTCAGGCACCCTGACACGGGTCGTGTCAGGTGACACGGGCACCCGTGTTAGCCCCCTGACTTCCCACTTGGCAAAGCTCTCATCCTGACACGACCCGTGTCAGGTGACACGGTGGCCGTGTCAAGTGACACAGTGGTCGTGTCAAGCCTCCTGTAACTTGGTTTTTGTGACTTCCTCCTAAGGGTGTTCAAAACCGAATCGGCTCAATAGAAAACTGTAAATCAAACCATACCGAACCAAAATCACAAAAAAGTCGCATTTCATTCGGATTTGTTTGGGTCATTTTTTAACAAAACTCCACGGTTCGATTCAGTTTACGGTTTGTATTTTACAAACCAAACCAAACCGAACTAAACCGCATTTTGTTACAATTCAAACTTCCCTTAACCCACATCCAACCAAAATTCAAATCTATTATGCATTAACATTAGGATTACGAATGATTTTCTCTTCCTCACACTTTAGGTTTCAGTTAAAGTCATCTTAAATCTCTCCTGGCGGTATATTGCCTTCTATTCATCTTATTTTCCATGTACATCTCGCATATTCTTCTCTAGTCTCTCATCTCTTATGTTCTTTCGTTTTCATCTATTTTATTCTATTGTTCTCTCTTCTAATTACGTTTTTAATGCACTTCTTCTTCTCTGATCTCTCATCTCTTCTGCTCTTTTTTTTCATCTTCTATAATCTTTCATCCCTTCTATTTTTTTGTTTCATTATAATGTTTTTCATATTGTTTTATGCCACTATATTACATTTTTTATTCCACTTTTCTATAATATTATTTTTGTATATTAAATGCAAAGTTGTTGTCCAAATATGATAAATTTTATTGTTACTTAATAACGCATAAATGACTAAATATAAAGTAATATTGTCATCTATATGTTATTTATGACGCAATAATTGTTTTGTAAAAAATTGAACCAACCCAAACTGCATTGGTTTGGTTTGGTTCAGTTTGCATTTATTTCTAGAAGTTAAACGAACTAAACCGAACCACACACTTTTTTCACTTGCAGTTTGGATGACTTTTTACGTCAAAACTGCCCAAACCGCACGACGAACACCCCTACTTCCTCTGAAACTCTGAATTTGCACTTTTTTGCACCGATTTGTCCCGATTTATTCCTCTGAGCCTATAAACAGAAAAATACACAATCATCGCATAAAATATAGAAGAACAAAGACAAACGCTTGACAATATAAAGGAAATATAACTAAAATCAACAATAAATAACTATGTAAAAACCACTGATCAAACTCCGACAAACTTAAACCATTGCTTAACCTCACGTGACAATTACAAGAGCTCATGAAATTTACAGCATACCGGTACTCATACGTGAGACCTCTGTTCATATTGTTCAAGAGGTAGTATGTCTGGTGTTCATATGACACAAAGAGTTTTTGTAAGAACCTTTTAAACCTTAGTTTCCTCTTCGGGTACTTATCTAACTATGCTTTATACTTAAGTCTCTTTCTGATTTTCCTCCTTCTTCATTCAGACAATCAAATTAAGGCAATGAGAATTATGATGATTATCACATGCATAAGAGTAATCAAGAATTTTTTGTTTAGGCATCAAATAAGCAGCATTTGCTACTTTTAATTATCGATGAAATTTTCAAACTTTATAGTTATATATTGTCCTTATTTGGACAACGTTTGGGAATCAACCCCCTTTGGGTTGAATAACTGGGTGAGGGTTACCCAACTTAGCAGGCCGATTACCTTTTACCTCTTTTTCATCATTTTGCGCCAAAATTATTTATTTCTCAACCAACATAGGTGCATGTGAATCTATATTATGCCAGACTATCAAAATAAACTACTCAAGGAGTACTTCTCAACATTCAAGCACTATGGTACAAATCTACATGTTAGACTTGTATCACTGTCACATTATTCCGAACTTCCTACACTCACATAATCATCCCTTTATCTCTATATACTATTCCCGATCTCTTTGAAATATAAGCTCTTGCGCAAAACAAAAAACTTCGATCAAAATTTGGCAAGAACTTAACATGTGGTTTTTACAAATAAAATAGCATAAAACAAACAAATAAACCGCAAAACAAAACAGTAAATCCCCCCTCCCCCTAAACTTGAACTAAACATTGTCCCTAATGTTTCATAACAAGATCGAGAAGGGCGACTCACAAAGGGTAGTGCAATACCAATTGTTGCCTCCTAGCTTTCACCTGTAAGACCCCCTTTTTATTACCTGAAAACAAAACAAAATAAACAAAAAGAAAAAATAAGTTATTAGGAGTGTGGGTTGTCTCCCACAAAGCGCTTCATTTAACGTCACATGACTCGACAAATAGTTCCCCTTTATTATGGGGGATATTTCCTCTTCCACACCTTGTTGTTTATCCTTTCCGCAACTCAGGGCTCATTTAGATCAACAGTATTAACCACTTTGTGCTTCCACTCACTTCCAACTTCTCTCTCCTCACCTTGGTGTTCCTTTTTCTTTCTCCTCTTGACTTCTTGAATGAACATGGGAATTTTTATTGTTGCCACCTGAGAGATTATGCCCGAGATTTCTTTTGGGAGTGGTTTTGAAATTTTTCTTTCTCCTTCTAGTTTGATCATACCGACTGAAGATTTATTATTTCCACTGGCACCTTGCTTCTTGATTCCTAACACCTTCAAATTTATCTCCTCATCAAATGATTTTAACGCCAGATTACCAGTCTCGATATCAAAATTGCATCGACTAGTAAGAAAAAATGGTCGACCGGGAATGATATGAGTTTATTCATCTTCAGGAATATCCATGATCTAGAAATCAACTGGAAATACAAAATTGTCAATTTTCACCAATACATCTTCAGCTATCCCATATAATCGCTTGATGGTGTGATTAATAAATTTTAATTTTGTTCCACTCTCACTTATCTTTTCAATACCAAGCTTTTTGAAAATAGATAATGGCATTAAGCTTACACTAGAACCAGAATCAATTAAAACCCTCTTGAATTTACTGTCTTTTATTGTGCATAGTATTGGAATTGATCTAGGACCCTTCTGCTTGATGGGTATTCTCTTCTCGGGCGTGATTGCACATAATTTCTCCTCACCGGGTATTGATCCATCTCCTGTTGGTATCTTTTTTTATAGTACCTCCTTCGTGAATTTTTGTTACAAGAGCATTTTCTCGAGTGCTTCAAAGAACAATATGTTGATCTCTAGCTTTTTGAACAATTTGACAAATTTATGAAAGTCTTTCTCTTTTGTGTCCTTCTTTGCTACTCGAGAGGGATACGATAACTTAGTCATTGGTTTAGTATTCTCTTCAGCTGACTTCTCAGGTGACATCAGTTCTTCCTGTTTTTTCTTGTTCTCTCTCACTTCTAAGTCTACTTCTATGATATAATCATCAAATTTTACCTCCTCTTCTTTTTCTTTAGCAACTTTCTCACTCCTTGTTGTGATAACATTAACATTCTCATGATTTTTTTTATTTCCTTGTCTTTATAGAGATAATTGTTGTGCAATTTGTCCCATTTGAACTTCCAAATTCTTGATTGCATCTTTTGTATTCCTGTGTTTGCTCCTTGTCTCTTCTTGGAATTGAGAGGTGTAGGCAACCATCTTTTCAATAGCTACCTTTCATTCTGCCTTTTGTGGAACTTGTTGCTGATTTTCTTTCCAGGAGAAGTTGGGATGATTCTTCCACCCTGAATTATAGGTGTTAGAATACGAATTATTCTGCTTCAAGAATTTTATCTCCTCAATTTATGGTAGAGTTGCAAGACATTGCACCGTAATGTTTGGTCCACTACAAATTTCACAAACAACATTTTGTGCCTGTTGAACCTGAGCTACCTGTTGAACACCTATTTTCATTTCCTTCAACCTTTTCTCCACTTCTGCAGCAATTCTTTCTTCAATTATGAGTTATTTGTTGGCTTCCAACTTCAAATCAATCACTCGCTTTGTTTTTCTTGTGACCCTATCATACAATTTTAGGTGTTCATTTGCAGCAATGGCTTCAATGATCTTCTTAATACCAGTGGTTGTTGTAAAGTTGGATGACCACCGACAACTGTGTTAATAAGCTGTTTTGTCTTCATTTTGAGGCCATTTACAAACATCTACATTTGCTTAGTTTGATCCATATTGTTAGTGGGACAAGCTACCAATAACCTATTGAACCTCTTATACGCATCACCTACCGACTCTCCTTCTTTTTGTTTAAAATTCACAATATCATATCTTTTGAGAATATAAACAGAAGCAGGAAAGTATTCGTCTAGAAAAGTTTTATCCATCTCTTCCCAAGTGGTAATACTCCCAGCGGGAAATGAGTAAAACCACTCTTCTGGATCTTCAGAAAGGGTGAACGGGAACATTCATAATTTCTTTGCTTCTTCAAAGTCCCCCTAACTCTTCAAAGTAGTGTTGATAGTAAGAAACCTTTGCAAATGCTTATTCGCATCTTCATTTATCTTCCCGGTGAAATATCTATTCTCAAGCTGTCGGATTATTGAAGGGTGTAGCTAAAAATTTGGAACAGTTACCGGTTGATTCACAATAGTCAACTGACCTACTGGAGCATTTTCTCCTCCACAGTCCCCAAGAAGTCTCTCAGGTGCTGGTGAATTTTCACCCATAGGTTCTTCTTCCTTTTTGGACTCTGAACTTGAATGATGTTCTGACTCTGACTCTGTATAAACTGAATGTTCTTCGTCGGAGGTCAATCTGCCTAATCGAGCTTGTCTATGCCTTGCATGAAAAGTTCTTTTGATTTTTGCGTCAAAAGGAAATTCAAATGAGAGCTTTCCTCGCATACAAAGGTTAGACCTAAATCACTAATAACAAAAATATAAAAATAATAGAAAATAAAATTTTAGTCGTAGAGCAACAAAATTTTAATCGAACTCAAATTAAACTCTATATTTTGGTAGTCCCCAGTAACAGTGCCAAAAACTTGATAGGTAAATTAAAAAGTATACTAATTCACTAATGTATTAATAATTGGAAATCCCAAAGTATCAATCTCAAGGACTAAGTATCAGTATTGAGTTCAATTTGTGGTTCAATTAAATAAAAACTCAATTTGAGGTTTAGTTTGGAAATTGTCACTTAATGATAAGTAAAAATAAGCAAAAATATTAATTTTCTTTTTCACATTTATGAGGAGCATGCTAGGGTCAATCTATGATTTGCCCTATAATAACCTTGAATCCTGATTTCTTCAACAAGTTCATAACATTCAATTACCAGTTCTTTAGGTTATCTTCCCCTAAGTCCTTAGTGGTAAAACCATTGAACATTCATCCTAAATTCTAAGTCCTTAGAGAATTATTATAAAATCAAGCCTTTGTTTTATCAAGAGTTAACCGGTAACTATAGGATATCCCTAGTTCTAGGTGATATCTACTATAGTCTAATCATACAAAAACCTTAACATTTGCGGTCCAGTTGATTGTTAATCATAAATCAATCCTTGTTGGTTCGACAAAGAAAGCATAAAAAACGTTGTACAATTAAACTGAATATGAAAAACCAATAAATTGCTGAAATTAGGAATTCATAGTCATTGCAAAATCAAGTCCGGGACACCCCCTTGCATTGGGGAGTTTAGCTAATCATATTGTTCAAAATAATTATAAGATAAAAACTAGACATTACAAGTATTTGGATAACTTCGATCTTCAATTGCTTCCGCTCATGAGAATCTTTCACTCTCCAATGACCTTGATCTCTCTAATCTTCAATCGTGTAGCAATTATTCACTGTCAAAAAGTCCCCTAATTCATCGTGAAAACTCATCTAAATAGCAAACATTCACTTAGGTTGTTTAGAAATACCCAAAACACCCTCGCAAGCCAACTATTGTGGAAAATAACACAAAATATTGAAATCATCATCGCAGCCCAACATAGGACATGTCACACAATACAGGTACCTGTCTTGGGCCTCTAGCATTTTAATTGTTGAATTCTTTATTCAGACACCCTGAAACGGGCCGTGTCAGGTGACACGGGCACCCGTGTCAGGTGACATGGGCACCCGTGTCAGCCCCCTGACTTCCCACTTGGCAAAGCTCTCATCCTGACACGGTCCGTGTCAGGTGACTCGGGTGGCCGTGTCAGGTGTAACACCCCAAAAATCTAGATTAATTATTTTATTAATTTAGTATGAATATCGGTGATAATTGGTGAATATATGAATTATGGCGAATTAGTGATGCAGTGTAATTATATGAGTTGGTGGTTTTTATGATATGAAGTGATGCATTTGTTAGTAATTAGATGTCTTAGAAATTATATAAGTCGAGGTGATAGTGGTGTATGGCTACAAGTGTATAAACATAAGGGCGAGAGTGATAATTGACATTTTTGGGTTAAATTTGAGGTTTACTATTATTTTATAATAATTAAAATAGAATTAATAGTAGAATAATAGGATTGGTATTATTGTATTAAAATAATTTATTAATTGGGATAGTTATATTATTATTGGGATATATTAGAGTAAGAATAAGGGAAAAGAGTCAGTACGTAGAAACAGAAAAAGAGAAGCGTGGAAGAGAGAAGAAGAGAAGAGCACTAGGAAGCTAGGGCAAGAGATTTCAATATAGAGATCAAGAATCAATGAAAATATAAGGTAAGGGAGATTCTAACTGTATAAAGGGTTACGTGGGATATGTTAGGATCTAGGTTGTATGTTGTGATTTCTCCCTATTTGGTTATTTTGGGGTTTTTCCAATTGATGAGTTTTTGGTGATTTGTGTGTGTTTTGATGAAATTAGATGATATAAATTGGTTAGGTTGATAGAAAATTGTTGCAGAATAATTAAAATGCTTAAAAGGTAAATTTTGATGATAAAAATATGAATTTTGAGTGTTGAAACATGGGAAAATCGTAATTGGAACTTGCATAATTTTCCCCTGTTATCGCAGGGTAACCTGTCATCCATATATGGTAACCGGTTACCCTATGAAAAGTTAGAAAACCAATAGCTACTAACTTGCAGTAACTGATTACCATAAGTGGGTAACCAGTTACCGCGAGGAACTTTGGAAAAACAAGGTTATTGTCTTGTGGTAACCGGTTACCATAACTGGGTAACCGGTTACCACTACTACTGATATCATTTTTGAAAAACTACTAAAACCCGTAACTTTTGCCTCGGGTGTCCGTTTGACGCGCCGTTCGAACCTACGAAAAGCTAAAAATATTTTCTACCCAATAAAAATTATTTGAAAACATTATGAGATGATTTTATGAATTTTTTTCGTTCCGGTGTTGTGTTGCGATTGTGAAGTTGTGAATATAACGTTGAATGTGAAGAGACATCTTGATGTGACGATGTTGTGATGATGTATGTAATATGATATGTGCTTGGTGGCCTATATTGGCTTATTCTGATGTTTTGATGTAATTGCGAATTTGTGAATATGATGATGGAATCGATGAGATTGGTATTGTGATTGAGTACGATAATGTTGCATGAATGTTTTGATGGTTTGACATGATATGCATGATAATGATGATGAGAGAAGGCTTGTATTTGTATGGCATTTATAGGTAATAATAATTAATGTGAAATTAAGTTGTTGCATGTCAGTGTCGCATGCATTCATAAAGCGAAGACCTGTATTGGCGAGCGAAGTTAATTGCCCTAAACTGGCATTATTGTGAAGAGGGTTTTACTTTGTTGGTACCACATGCATTGAGTCATTGTCGTTCTTTTGCATCATATTGTGATTGATAATTTGATGGGTTAATATTTATGAAAGTTTGTATTATATTGTGATGCATGTCATGTGTTGATTGTGTACTTGAATCTCTATCTATTCATTATTATGTTTCCTTTTATATTGTTATGATATCTCACCCTTTCTGTTTGAATGTTACCTTCACGAGGGTAACGTGCAGATGATCTAAAGTAGATAGAGATAGAATTTTAGCTAAGGAGTTCATTCAGTTGCGTAGATTGAGTCGGTGTCTGCTCTGATACGTAACACTTGGGGGTTTTGCATTTGTCTTATTATATTAGGAGTAAACTTTGTATAACTCTGTGGTTTGAGTTTATCTTATAACTATGATGATTTTCAGAAGATGATAATTATGACTCTTGTTGGAGAATTGATAATGATTTTTTTTTATGTTTCTTTCTGTTGTGTATAAAGGCACTGGAGTTTTAGACTTATGAACATGTGAATTGTGTTGTGTATCCTAATTTTGAGCATATGTGGTATGCGAAGTATGTGACATCCTATTGGTTGATATTGTATTTTAGAAATTAAATTACTCTAATTTTATATAATTTACCTATGGGGAAATAGGGTGTTACAATTCGTATCAGAGTAGGTCGGTCCGTCCGACCAAATTGTTAAGTCTATAGTGTGACAGTGGAATACTTTCGTTGTTTTATTCCTTATTACGCAACATGTGTGTGAAACACGGTTGGTACTCTCTTATTGTTCTAATCACTTGTTGCAGGAGTGGGATTGAAAAATGTGGGGGAGAAGCCCGTGCTTCTATGAGATGGTTTAGTGTGCCGTGAATCGTATAAGTGCAAAGATTGGCGAATCCGTGTTGTTTCCCGAATTCAGAGGAAGTACGGATTCAGGATTTATGTCTAACAGTCAGTAGAAGTGTTCTTAAGGAGGAATGATCAGGTACTTGTGTTGTTCGCATCTCTAGAAGTGGAGGGCAATGTTATGACTAATGATGTGCCCATTGTGGGTGAGTCTTGATGTTTCCTGGAGGATAATTGTGACTTGTCGTTAGAGAAAAATATTGGATTAAATTGATGTTAGCCTTGGGGTGAACCACCTGGAATTAAACCAAGAGATTTCAAAGTGTTTTGGCGAGTCAATGTAGATTTTCATGCATGAAGGTTGTACGGATTCAAAATTCTTATTTATTGGTCAAGTAGAGTAGCCTCCGAAGGAAAAAGAGAATTATTAAGGGTTGCTTCTCAGAGGATATAGAGCAATGTGACGACTAGTGATATACAAGAGGTGTCTAATTTTTATATGATCCCCTCAGGACATTAGCTAAGCAAGTAGGACAACTCTTGGAAGATGAAGCTCAAATGATTGCGATGTTTTAGAAAATGTTGGTTGATCATGAAGTTGTCATTGTTGATTTTCATTGTTTATATTGTTGACATTTTGAATGGTGATATAGTGATGATGTACTGTAAATGTTGTTATTGAAGTCAAGTAAGTAATTATCGGGTGTTGTTGATGCTTTTGAGTGATTGTGAATTGCGAGTCAGAGTTGGAACACAAAGATACTAGTAGTCTTGTGAGAAGGATCAGAGTTTTGAGGTTTTTAAAATTAAGGTTTTGGCAACGTAATATGTCTTTTGAGTGATAAGAAGAATGACGTTTTGGGTAGTTTTGTGAAAAGAGTTGGAATTTTGATGTTTTGGAAACTGAATTTTGAATAAAGTAATGCGTCTCTCGAGTTATGAGAAGAATGGGGTTTCATATCTATGTTGGAAGAGATTTTGTACACAGAAAATGATAAAAAAATTTGCTTTTGTTTCGCCGATACTCGGTTATCATATATGGGTACCCGAGTACCCTGCGATGAAAATCAATAGAACTTCAAAAATTCATAACTTGAGTTTCGGACGTCCGATTTGAGTTCCGTTTGAAGAACTAGAAAGATAACATGATGAACTTTGTTTTAAAAAAGGTTCCAGCACATGGAAGTAATTTATTTTTCACGTGATGATGTTGAATGAGAGGAGAAATTTGATGTTGATCCTGTGCTTCGCACCAGACTTGTGCATATGGTACCATACATGATATCAAGTCAAAAGTTGGGAGTATTGGAGAAGTTATTAGAAGATGCACTGAGAAATAGATTTCTAAAACCAAATGTATCATTTTGGGAGCTTTGATGTTATTATTTAAGGAAAAATAAAGTAGTATGAAACTGTATGTGGATTACCGATAACTGATTAAAATAGTGGTTGAGGTTACATATCCACTTCAGATGATTGATGACTGGATAGACAAACTGGTAGGTGAATATAGTCTCAGTATAATTGAATTGGGGTCAGATTATCTTCAAATATGAATGAAGAGTGAGGATAGTTAGAGGACAACTTTTAGAAATCATTGAAGTTATTTTGAATAATTGAATCAGTTTGTTGCAGAGTTTCTTGAAGGCATTTTGGTTTAGTCTGATTCGGAAAAAGTAAATGTTGAATGTCGTGACTCGAATTACGGTTTCGGAAGGGATGGAAACGTATGCCAGGATTTAGATCATTATTTGAAGAGGTGAATTTTCTTGAACATGCTATTTCGAACAAAGATATTTGTGGAATCTATTCAAAGTAAATAGAGGTTTATATCGAGATACTCTGAAATTCTTTATGAGACTAGAACTTTTTAGGAATTAACTGGTTATTATCACAACTTGATTGAGATAAAGTCAAGTGAGATAAGCTATTAATGAATGAATTAAGGGGATGAAATGTTTGACATTAGTAAAGATGTGAATGTATCAGATAAGTGCATAGAGATGTAACTCATGCCGATTAAGCATGATTAGAGCGATGGTAGAAATGATATTGTGATTAGAATGAGGTCCAAATGCGAGATTAAAGGAAAGAGTAAGGATTCATTGATGTGGTCAAAATCTTCTAACTGGATAAAGAATTATTTTGGAATGAGACAGTTTGAATTATACTTGGCGTAGTAGTTTTCTTGTATTAGAATATACTTAGCAATTTTGTTGTGCTGCATGCGTATAAGGGAGACTATGAAATGGAGTTTTGGCGTTTATGTATCATTGATGAGGTAGAAATGAAGGAAATTAAGAAAAACATTTATAAGCCTTGGAGAGATTGTTGGACATTATGCTCATGTAACCTTGAGCACAAGGTGAAAGACGCTATTATAGTTGGGTAACGATGATTTATGCCACCGTTATGGTTGTCGGCTACCTATTGACAAATTGAGGAACTGATCACCCTTAATCTCTTGTTGATAGTAGACGGGATCTTAATGGATGGGATAGATGTGTCTTACTAGCTCGATGGTGTGTAAAGTGATTGACATTTTATCAAGGGGATAATTGTTCACCATTTTGTGTGAACCTAAGGCAAAAAGTGGCTATGAAAGAGTTGGGATTTATTAAGCAGTTTAGAGACTTGCGTTGGTATGCGAGCTTACATCGCAGAGTAGATGGTTAAGGATATAGCATGGTGGCACTAAGATTGTGTTGATGTTCTTGGGATGGTATTGTTGTGTGATATAATTATATAGAAGGTGTTTATGTCATGAGACTCTTCCTCCTTAATCTATTTTTTGTGTCATTTCCTATGGCAAGAACTCGAGGGTGAGCATATTTTTCCTTATGAAGAGAAATTAGAGGAGTGTTACTTAGAGTGACTAAAAAGACCTTGTTATGTTCCGGTTTAAGCACAAACAATATCGTAAAGTAATAGATCTTGTATCGCAGGATGATGGGACAAGGAGAAAAAATGGATATGTGCATTCATAACTCGGTAGTAATGCATCTTGTTGGACTATTGTAGTTTATGCTATATAATGTTGGATAGTAGTATTCAAAAGGTTTCCAAACATGACGTTGGAGCTGTAGGGTGGGATGCAACAGTCGTATCTGGAGTTGTTCGCAATAGGTAATTTTCGAGACGAAAATATTTTAAGTGGGGGAGAGTTGTAACACCCCAAAAATCTAGATTAATTACTTAATTAATTTAGTATGAAATTGGTGATAATTGGTGAATATATGAATTATGGTGAATTAGTCGATGAGGTGCAATTATATGAGTTGGTGGTTTTTATGATGTGATGTGATGAATTTGTTAGTAATTAGATGTCTTAGAAATTATATAAGTTGAGGGGATAGTGGTGTATGGCTAAAAGTGTAGAAACATAAGGGTGGGGGTGATAATTGACATTTTTGGGTTAAATATGAGGCTTACTATTATTTTATAATAATTAAAATAGAATTATTAGTAGAAATAAGGGAAAATAGTCAGTACGTAGAAACAGAAAAAGAGAAGTGTAGAAGAGAGAAGAAGAGAGGAGCACTAGGAAGCTAGGACAAGAGATTTCACCGTAGAGATCAAGAATCAACAAAAATCTAAGGTAAGGGGGGATTCTAACTGTATAAAGGGTTGTTTAATGATGGGGTGTGGTAGGATCTAGGTTGTATGTTGTGATTTCTCTCTATTTGGTTGTTTTTGGGTTTTTCCAATTGATGAGTTTTTGGTGATTTGTGTGTGTTTTTTTGATGAAAAAGGATTATATGAATTGGTTAGGTTGATAGACAAATGTTGGTGAATAATTAACATGCTTAAAAGGTAAATTTTGATGAAAAAAATATGAATTTTGGGTGTTGAAACATGGGAAATTGTAATTGGAACTTGCAGAATTTTCCCCTGTTATCGCAGGGTAACCGGACACCCATATATGGTAACGGGTTACCATATGAAAAGTTGGAAAACCAGTAGCTATTGACTTGCACTAACCAGTTACCGTAAGTGGGTAACCGGTTACCGCGAGGAATTTTGGAAAAACAAGGTTACTGCCTTGCGGTAACTGGTTACATAACTGGGTAACTGGTTACCACTGTTATTGGGATTATTTTTTAGAAACTTCTAAAACCCATAACTTTTGCCTCGGGTATCTGTTTGACGCGTTGTTCAAACCTACGGAAAGCTAAATATATTTTCTACTCAATTAAAATTATTTGAAAACAGTATGAGATGATTTTATGAATTTTGTTTCATTCCGATGTTGTGTTGTGATTGCGAAGTTTTGAATATAACGATGAATGTGAAGAGACTCCTTGACGTGACGATGTTGTGATGATGTATGTACTATGATATATTCCTAGTGACCTGTATTTTCTTATTATGATGCTTTGATGTAATTGCAAAGTTTTTAATATGATGATGGAATCGATGAGATTGGTATTGTGATTGAGTGCGATAATGTTGCTTGAATGTTTTAATGGTGTGACATGATATGCATGATAATGATGATGAGAGAAAGCCTGTATTGGCGTGACATTTATAGGTAGGAATAATCAATGTGAAATCAAGTTGTTGCATGTCAGTGTCGTATGCATTCATAAAGCGAAGGCCTATATTGGCGAGTGAAGACCTGTATTGGCGAGCGAAGTTGATTTCCCTAAAGTGGCATTATTGCGAAGAGGGTTTTACCATGTTGGTACAACATGCATTGAGTCACTGTCGGTATTTTGCATCATATTGTGATTGATAATTCAATGGGTGAACATTGATGAAAGTTTGTATTATATTATGATGGATGCCATGTGTTGACTACGTACTTGAATCTCTATTTGTTCATTATTATGTTTCCTTTTATATTGTTATAATATCTCACCCTTTCTGTTTGAATGTTACCTTCACCTAGGTAACATGTAAATGATCTGAAGTAGCTAGAGATCGAAGTTTAGTTGAGGAGTTCCTTCAGTTGTGTAGATTGAGTCGGTGTCTTCTCTGATACGTAACACTTGGGGGTTTTGCATTTGTATTATTATGTTGGGAGTAAACTTTGTATAACTCTGGTTTGAGTTTATCTTATAACTATCTTGATTTTCGGAAGATGATAATTATGACTCTTGTTGGAGAATTGATAATGATTTGTTGTTGATGTTTCTTTCTGTTGCGAATAAATGCATTGGAGTTTTAGACTTATGAACATGTGAATTGTGTTGCATATCCTAATTTTGAGCATGTGTTATATGCGAAGTATGTGACATCCTATTGGTTGGTGTTGTATTTTAGAAATTAAATTACTCCGATTTGATATAATTTAGCAATGGGGAAATAGGATGTTATAATTGGTATCAGAGCAGGTCGGTCCGTCCGACAAGTTGTTGAGTCTATAGTGTGATAGTGAAATACTGTCGTTGTTTTGTTCCTTAGTGCACAACATGTGTGTGAAACACTTTTGGTACTCTCTTATTGTTCTAATCACTTGTTGCAGGAGTGGGATTGAAATAAGTGGGGGAGAAGCCCGTGCTTCTCTGAAATGGTTTAGTATGCCGTGAATCATATAATTTCAAAGATTGACGAAGCCGTGTTTTTTCCCGAATTCAGAGGAAGTGTAGATTCAGGATTTAAGTCTAACAGTCAGTTGAAGTTTTCTTAAGGGGGAATGATCATGTACTTGTGTTGGTCAAATCTCTAGAAGTGAAGGGCAATGCTATGACTAATGATGTGGCCGATGTGGGTGAGTCTTGATGTTTCCTAGAGGATACTTGCGACTTGTCGTTAGAGCGAAATATTGGATTAAATTGAAGTTAGCCATGGGGTGAACTACCTGGAATTAAACCAAGAGATTACAAAGTGTTTTGGCGAGTCAATGTATATTTTCATGCCTGAAGGTTGTATGGATTCAAGATTCTTAATTGTTGGTCAAGTAGAGTAGCCTCCGAAGGAAAAAGAGAATTATTAAGGGTTACTTCTCAGATGATATAGATCAATGTGACGACTAGTGATATATAAGAGGTGTGTCATTTTTTGATGATCCCCCAAGGACATTAGCTAAGAAAGTAGGAAAGCTCTTGGAAGATGAAGCTCAGATAATTATGATGTTTTAGAAAATATCGGTTGATCATGAAGTTGTCATTGTTGAGTTACAATTGTGTATGTTGTTGATGTTTTGAATGGTGATGTAGTGATGATGTATTGTAAATGTTGTTGTTGGAGTCGGGTAAGTAATTGTCGGGTGTTGTTGATGATTTTGAGTGATTGTGAATTACGAGTCAGAGTTAGAACTCAAAGATACTATTAGTCTTGTGAGAAGGATCAGAGTTTTGAGGTTTTGAAAATTGAAATTTTGGCAACGTAATATGTCTTTTGAGTTATAAGAAGAATGATGTTTTAGATAGTTTTGTGAAAAGATTTGGAATTTTGATGTTTTGGAAACTAAATTTTGAAGAAAGTAATGCGTCTCTCGAGTTATGAGAAGAATGGGGTTTCAAATATATGTTGGAAGAGATTTTATACACAGAAAATGACAAAAAACAGCTTCTATTCTGTCGGTATTCGGTTATCATATATGGGTACCGGAGTACCCTGCGATGAAAATCAGTAGTACTTCAAAAATTCATAACTTGAGTTCTGGATGTCTGATTTGAGTTCTGTTTGAAGCCCTAGAAAGCTAACATGATGAAATTTAAAAAAAAAATGGTTCCAGCACCTAGAGGTAATTTATTTGTCACGTGATAATATTGGATGAGAGGAGAAATTTGATGTTGATCTCGTGTTTGATACCAGACTTGTTCCTATGGCACCATACAGGATATCAGTTTAAAAGTTGGGAGAATTGGAGAAGTTACTAGAAGATGCACGGAGAAATAGATTTGTAAAACCAAATATATCATTTTAGGAGCTTTGATGTTATTATTTAAGGGGAAAAATTAGTATGAAATTGTATGTGGATTACCGATAATTGATTAAAATAGTGGTTGAGGTTACATATCCACTTCAAATGATTGACGACTGGATGGACCAATTGGTAGGCGAATATGTTCTCAGTATAATTGAATTGGGGTCAGATTATCTTCAGATACAGATGAAGAGTGAGGATAGTAAGAGGACAACTTTTAGAAATCAGTGAAGTTATTTTGAATAATTGAATCAGTTTGTTGCAGTGTTTCTTGAGGGAATTTTGGTTTATCTGAGTCGGAAAAAGGAAATGTTGAATGTTGTGACTCGAATTACGGTTTCGAAAGGGAAGGAAACGTATGTTAGGATGCCAGGATATAGATCATTATTTGAAGAGGTGAATTTTCTTGAACATTCTATTTCGAACAAAGATATTTGTGGAATCTATTCAAAGTAAATAGAGGTTTATATCGAGAGACTCTGAAATTGTTTATGAGACTAGAACTTTTTGGGAATTAATTGGTTATTATCGCAACTTGCTTGAGATGAAGTCAAGTGAGATAAGTTGTTAGTGAATGAATTAAGGAAATGAAATATTTGACATTAGTAAAGATATGAATATATTAGATAAGTGCATAGAGATGCAGCTTATGTCGATTAAGTATGATTAGAGTGATGGTACCGTTGAGATTGTGATTAGAATGAGATCCAAATGCAAAATTAAAGGAAAGAGTAGGGATTCATTGATGTGGTCAAAATCTTCTAATTGGATAAAGACTTATTTTGGAATGAGACGATTTGGATTATACTTGGTGTAGTAGTTTTCTTGTATTAGAATATACTTAGCAATTGTGTTGTTCTGCGTGCGTATAAGGGAGACTATGAAATGGAGTTTTGGAGTTTATTTATCAATTATGAGGTAGAAATGAAGGAAATTAAGAAAAACATTTGTAAACCTTAGACATTATGCTCAGGTAACGATGATTTATGCCACCGTTATGATTGTCGGCTACCTATTGACAAATTGAGAAACTGATCACCCTTAATCTCTTATTGATAGTAGACGGGATCTTAATGGATGGGATTAACATGTCTTACTAGCTTGATGGTTTGTAAAGTGATTGACATATTATCAAGAGGATAATTGTTCCCCATTTTGTGTGAACCTAATGCAAAAAGTGACTATAAAAGAGTTGGGATTTATTAAGCAGTTTAGAGACTTGAGTTGGTATGCAAGCTTACATCGTAGAGTAGACAATTAAGAATGTCTAAAAGTGAACAGTGATTTTATGGTGGTTACCAAGGAGAGTCTGAAGATACATGTGAAATTTGTAGATCTGATGGTTGTTGGAAATCAAAATGAAGACATTAACTTAAGATAGATGATCAAAGTAGCACAGTGGAAGTGTGGTGTGGCGCACTTTGTCATGTGGGTATGACTTTGGAGTCAAAGATTGAACATTAAAAGTTGTGGGATAATGCAAACTATTAGACATTCCATGATGTAATTGTTAGGTGAAAGGTTACCTATATTATCCGTGTTATCACCATGTCAACAGATGTATTGAATTGCATGATGGATTTTTTTAAGATATAGCATGGTGGCACTAATGTTATATTGATGGTCTTAAGACGGTATTGTTGTGTGATATAATAATATAGAAGGTGTTCATGTCATGAGACTATGCCTCCTTAATCTATGTTATTGTGTCGCTTCCTATGGCAAGAACTCGAGGGTGAGCATATTTTCCTTAGGAAGAGAAATTAGAGGAGCGTTACTTAGAGTGACTAAAAAGACCTTGTTTCCTTCAGGTTCAAGCGCAAACAATATCATAAAGTAATAGATCTTGTATCATAGGGTGATGGGACAAGGAGAAAAAACGGATATGTGCATTCATAACTCGGTAGTAATGCATCTTGTTGGACTATTGTAGTTGATGTTATATAATGTTGGATAGTAGTATTCGAAAGGTTTCCAAACATGACGTTGGAGCTGTAGGGTGGGATGCGAGAGTCGTCTCTAGAGTTGTTCGCAATAGGTAATTTTCGAGGACGAAAATATTTTAAGTGGGGGAGAGTTGTAACACCCCAAAAATCTTGATTAATTATTTAATTAATTTAATATTAATATTAGTGATAATTGGTGAATATATGAATTATAGCGAATTAGTCGATGTTGTGTAATTATATGAGTTGGTGGTTTTTATGATGTGATGTGATGCATTTGTTAGTAATTAGATGTCTTAGAAATTATATAAGTTGAGGTGATAGTGGTGTATGGCTAAAATTGTAGAAACATAAGGGTGAGAGTGATAATTGACATTTTTGGTTTAAATATGAGGTTTACTATTATTTTATAATAATTAAAATAGAATTTATAGTAGAATAGTCGGATTGGAATTATTTTATTAAATAATTAATTAATTGGGATAGTTATATTATTGGGATATATTAGAGTAAGAAGAAGGGAAAATATTCAGTACGTAGAAACCGAAAAAGAGAAGCGTAGAAGAGAGAAAAGAGAAGAGCACTAGGAAGCTAGGGCAAGAGATTTTACCGTAGAGATCAAGAATAAAAAAATATCTAAGGTAAGGGGGGATTCTAACTGTATAAAGGGTTTCCTAATGATGAGGTATGATAGAATCTAGGTTGTATGTTGTGATTTCTCCCTATTTGGTTGTTTTGGGATTTTCCCAATTGATGAGTTTTTGGTGATTTATGTGTTTTTTTATGAAATTGGATGATATGAATTGGTTAGGTTGATAGACAAACGTTGGTGAATAATTAACACGCTTAAAAGGTAAATTTTGATGAAAAAATATGAATTTTGGGTATTGAAACATGGTAAAATCGTAACTGGAACTTGCAGAATTTTTCCCTGTTATCGCAGGGTAACTGGTCACCCATATATGGTAAATGATTACCATATGAAAAGTTGGAAAACCAATATCTATTAACTTACACTAACCGGTTACCATAAGTGGGTACGGTTATCGCGAGGAATTTTGGAAAAACAAGGTTATTGTCTTGCGGTAACCAGTTACCATAATTGGGTAACCAGTTACCTCTGCTACTGACATCATTTTTGAAAAACTTCTAAAACTCATAACTTTTGCCTCGGGTGTCCGTTTGACGCTCCGTTCGAACCTACGGAAAGCTAAAAATATTCTCTACTCAATAAAAATTATTTGAAAATAGTATGATATGATTTTATGAATTTTGTTTCTTTCCGATTTTGTGTTGTGATTGCGAAGTTGTGAATATAACGATGAATGTGAAGAGACTCCTTGATGTGACGATGTTGTGATGATGTATGTACTATGATATATGCCTAGTGACTTGTATTGGATTATTATGAAGTTTTGATGTAATTGCGATGTTGTGAATATGATGATGGAATCAATGAGATTGAGATTGTGATTGAGTACGATGATGTTGCATGAATGTTTTGATTATGTGACATGATATGCATGATAATGATAATGAGCGAAGGCCTGTATTGGTGTGGAATTGATAGTTAAGAATAATCAATGTGAAATTATGTTGTTGCATGCCAGTGTCGCATGCATTCATAAAGCGAAGGCCTGTATTGGCGAGCGAAGTTGATTGCCCTAAACTGGCATTATTGCGAAGAGGCTTTTACCATGTTGGTACCACATGCATTGAGTCACTTCCGGTATTTTACATCATATTATGATTGATAATTTGATGGTTGAACATTGATGTAAGTATGTATTATATTATGATGGATGCCATGTGTTGATTGTGTACTTGAATCTCTATCTGTTCATTATTATGTTTCCTTTTATATTGTTATGATATCTCACCCTTTCTATTTGGATGTTACCTCCACATGGGTAACATGAAAATGATTTAAAGTAGCTAGAGATCGAAGTTTAGCGGAGGAGTTCCTTCATCTGCGTAGATTGAGTCAGTGTCTGCTCTGATACGTAACACTTGGGAGTTTTGTGTTTGTCTTATTATGTTGGGAGTAAACTTTGTATAACTCTTTGGTTTGAGTTTATCTTATAATTATCTTGATTTTCGGAAGATGATAATTATGACTCTTGTTGAAGAATTGATAATGATTTGTTGTTGATGTTTCTTTCTATTGCAAATAAATGCACTAGAGTTTTAGACTTATGAACATGTGAATTGTGTTACGTATCCTAATTTTGAGCGTGTGTGATATGCAAAGTATGTGACATCCTATTGGTTGATGTTGTATTTTATAAATTAAATTACTCTGATTTTATATAATTTACCGACGGGGAAATATGGTGTTACATCATGCCTCCTGTAACTTGATTTTTGTGACTTCCGTCGAAACTCCAAATTTACACTTTTCGCATCGATTTGTCCCGATTCATTCCTCTGAGCCTATAAACAGAAAAACACGCAATCAATGCATAAAATGTAGAAGAGCAAAGAAAAAAGCTTGACAATACAAAGAAAAGATAACTAAAATGAACGGTAAATAATTGTGTAGAAACCACTGATAAATTGGCTCTAGTATCGCAGAGGGATTGCCACACGAAGTTGGATCTTGTATATTTCTATCTCTCAGATTCTCAAGATCTTGTATGCCAAGAATTAGAAGCTTTGTAAGTGAACCAAGTTGTACACACTATTAAATAGGGAAGTGGCTCCCTGCATGTCTAGATTGGATTGCAACAATTGGAGGCTGGGAAGCATCACCCTTTCAGGTACCATAGGTTACAAAGGAGGTCAGATTAAAGGTTCACCTTAATAAGGCGGTGAAAAAAGGTTGAAATGATGAAAAATCTTAGAATGCTCCTTGGTTGACTCTTAGAGGGTCCAAATCTCGCGATGCTAGAACTAAGAGGGAAGTCACTAATATTGGATTGTCCATCTCTAGTTAAGGAAGTTCAGCTTTTCTAGCTTCGGCAAAAACGTTGGCAGAATGAATGATTTTTAAAGTCAACATAACTTCAAAATTTTGGTATTAGGTTGTTCGAGAAGTGATCAGTGTCTTAATGAAAGAATTGAAGGTGTGGACATGTGACGGAGAAACAATGGATATTTATGGAATTTTTAGGAATCAGAAGTCGGTTCCCACAGACAACACAAATGTTCCACTTGGGAATTAGAAATGACTAGTGAGACAAGGAGATGAGATCTTAGAACGACGGAGAAAATTTTCGATGCAACAAAAAGGGGGTTGGCTGCAAGGTTAGCACTCCAAAGCCTAAGTCAGTGAGAGAATAATAAATAATGTGATAGAGATGATGGATTTAAATACGTGAAATGTTGTGCATTCTTCCTTATATAGTGTGAGCGGTTAAAATCGTTTGCATGAGAAGAGGCATTGTGAAAATGATCGTTAGATCTAATCATACAGTAACTTACATGTTTAGAGGGAAGAAGCATCAGATCTTAGTGAAATAATGGATTGTCTATTCTATGTATTTTTTCGCTTGATGCCTTTCTTGCGTCTTTTGCTATAGACCTTGCATACGATTCAGAATAATCAATTTTCTAATATTTAGTTTCAAAGATCTTAAAACAAAATATTAAAGATATTATAAAATTATATAATAATATAGACAGACAAATTTATTTATATTTTTTGAAAAACCAAATATTATAGAACAACCAACCAAGGCACAAGTCATGCCTTCATAAAACATAATCCAATATCAGTACAAAAGAGTGTAGGAAAGTCCAAACACTCAAATTCTACTAAAATAAAAACATCAAAAACTCTTAATTAGCAAAGCAAAATTATGGAATACAAATGATAAATTCAGTCATCTTAGGATTTTTCTTTATGCCACCAAAGCTACTAGACATTTGAAGAACATATGTACAACATTTTCTTCCTTTCCGTAAGCAGACAAGCATGAATTTTGAGACACATCCAAGATGCCTCTTTTGATTAAATTGTCCTTAGTCACAATTTTATTTTTCCAGACCTTCCAAACCATTACCAGTACTTTTAGTGAAAAATTTTACTCCAGGTTGTTGCATAAGCCTTAGCTTCACTATCACCAAAACCCAAATCGTCCATAGTCGATGAATATGCTTATTCCGAGTAATCATTCTTGGACAATCTCCACCTATCACGAATATTGTCCCTCAACTTAATACTATTCACCATTTCCCTAATTTCCTCCTCTAGTTTCTTGTTTCCCTCGTCCAAATTACCTAGCCATTTATAGTTCCTCACAGAGCCACGTCCCTCACTCCTAATTGACTAAATTACTACTTCTTATGTTTCAACTGCCAATAAGTACATCATCGGTACATGTTCTTCAATATCTTCCCATCCACCCATGGGTTTTCCCAAAATAAAGTTTTTGCTCCATTACCTAACTCTTTCGATAGTTTATCCTCAAATCAATGTATCTTAAACCCCCTCACCCTACTATCAGTGGATTGAACATACCTCCACCATAAAGAACTAAATTTATCATTCCTATGCAATCTATTCTTCTCATTAAGTATCCTCCATTTCCACTTTCCTAACAAAGCTATATTAAAAGCCTTTACATTTTTTATCCTTAAATCCTATTCTTTCTTCTCACGACATAACTTTCCGCACTGGACCCAATTAACTTTCCTCTTTTACACACCCCTATCCCACAATTTAAAAAAAAAAATAGAGATTTTATTCTAGAAAAATACCTGACAGTGCCTTGAAGAAAGAGAGATGGTAAGATCATAAAGCATATAAGACAGACTTCAAGAGGATCATACAACCTCTTATTGACAAATGATTATTGTTCCTTAATGACAACCTCCTTCTTACTGAGTCTACCACCGCTTTCCATTCCCCATCCTTCAATGATTACCTCCGAGCGGAAACCCTAAATATTTAAAGGGTGTTGTTCCCACCTTGCACTTAATAAACATTGCATCCTTCTCCATCCAAGTTTGTTGGATATTTACTCCTACAAATGACCTCTTATAGAAATTCACTCTTATTCCAAACACTAGTTCAAAACGTTGAAAAAATTCCTTGATCACCCAAACATTATTTCAACTTCTCTTCTCTACTACTATTGTGTCGTCTACATATTGGATGTGAGAAATTATTACTTCCTCGTTCTCGAACTGATATCCATAAAAAAGATTCATCTAACATCATTTCGCCATCATTAAATTGAAGCCTTATGCTACTAAAAGGAATAAGAATGGGGACAAGGGATCCCATTGCCTCAGCCCTCTCCCAACTGAAAATTCTTTAGTAAGCCTTTTGTGATACGGTGGGAGAACTGACTTGGGTGTTTTTCGTTTGATCGCAATTATGTGGATAACAAGAGTCGCCACCGGCTTTTCTTTTATCCAACAGGAAAGGCTGAAAAGAATAGTAAAAACCTTTTGAGATGTTTTGAGTTCGGGGGGTAGATTATGAAAATGGAAGGTATTAGCACCCTTTTCATCCGTAGTTATCTACGGGCTCTTAGTTTCTTGCTAGATCACTTTCTTTTGTTTGAATGTGCTTGTGGTGTGGATTTTGAAAGTATTTTGAAAATTTCTTTGTAATGATTCTCGTTTCTATAAGAACGCGTACAAAGTGTTTGTTACAAAAATAGTTCAAAGATGTGTTTGTGGAGTTTGTTTTTTGAAAGTCTTCTTGGAAAGATGTTTTTGTAATGGTTCTCGTCTCTATAAGAACGTATACAAAAGGTTTTGTCTTTTGAAAAGGTTTTAATATGAAAGTGTTGGTAAAAAATGTTTGGTTGTGAGCAAGCGAGCAACTAGGAGAGAATCTACCTACTCAAAGGGTCTTTAATGTTCTTTTCCTCCTCCTTTAGATGTTTCAATCTTACTATTGATTTGGTAAGAAGCCACATCATTGAATGCGGAGGGACAGGCGCGGGACATTTGTATAGTCATAGAAGGCAACCTATGGGACATTTTAGCAATGTCGTTTTAGGGACTAGATCGTTTACCAAAGGCAACATTGAGGGTCATCGAGGGACTACGATCTTTTATCGAGGATCTTTGCTAAAACGTACATATTCGAGGGACATGACTATTTTCCGATAGGCAACAAGTGAGATTACCCTAAGGTTGCATGTGTAATTAGTGTGTTTGATTTGCATGCATTTTAGTCTTTGATATTTGGGTTGTCTATTTGTTGTTTTTATCTTGTCATACACACCTAATTACTAGCAATATATGAAAGCAATAAAAATGTGGAAAAGTAAAGTCCTACACTATTACATCATTAAGGGGATGGGGTGTACAAATTTACAAATGAGGATTGCAAGAAATTAAAGTCCTAATTATCTATTACAACCATATTGAAATGTACAATGTAAGAAAGAAAAAGGACTTGTTTAGGAAATGGTTTTTTGTCTTAATGAATTAAGAAAAATAAATAAATTAATTGATAAAAAGAAAAATATTTTTATGTATTTTTTATATTAATATTGAAAAATGATTAAAAAAAAGGGGATATAATGGGAGATAAAATTAGCATGCTACCGAAAGCAAAACAAAGGGGATCAAAAGTTCTGATGTCGGGGGCGCTGTGGTTCAGAAAGAAGCGTCAGAAGTTCTGGATTGATACACTTTGTGGTCTTTCAAGAAACGTTAGAGGGAAAACACAAAAGTCCTGGGTTGCTATGTGCTGAACTTCTGAGTGTTAGAACAGTGAGAAAGTCTTAGAAGTTTTGTGTATTAAAAAAGTGAAGAGAACTCAGAAGTTCAGTATGTGCTAAGACAGTGAGTGAACATCAGAAGTTTAGTGTGTGTTAACAGCGAGTGAACATCAGAAGTTCAGTGTGTTTAAACAGTGAGAAAATCATAGAAATTATGTGTGCTAAAACAATGAGGAGAACTCAGATTCTGTGTTGTGCTAAAACCGTGAGTGGAAATTAGAAGTTTTATGCTACATTTCAATTCTTTCCTCATATTAATCAGCACATCAGCAATTTATTCAGTTCTTAACAGCAAATCAGAAGGATAAAAATACAGCAGTTTATAAAAATTCTAATTCTAATTCTGAGCCTAGCTTTATTCAAGAAGTTATGATCCATGGTTTCTTCTACTTATGCAATGATATGGTCAGCATCAATACTATGACATTTACATATTTAATGATGTTCTGAATAAAAAGATGCAAATTCAGAAAGACTTACCTTGAATCTGGAGCGTGTACTTAGAACTTGAATTACTTCCTTCAGATGTTCTGGAGTCAGTAAGAACAACGGAAGAGAAAATTCTAAGTTCTTTGATTCAAAGGAAAGAACAAATGTTTGGTTTTCTGTTTGGGAATTCTGGATTTTTATGAAGGTTTCACAATTTTTTTTTCTCTTGACAATTTTCTCTCTCCAAAAGCCAACCCCTTGAACGTGTGATGGAGAAACTTATTTATAGACGGGTTTGTTGTGGTTTTGGGGGGAAAACAAATGGGATTTTAAAAAACCTTTGGGCATATTGTTCCATTTATTTTTAAAAATAGTTTTCGTATGCTAGTTTGGTGCAAATATGGGATTTGGGAAAATGCAGGCGTGGACTGGATTAGTTGTTGGTTATAGGACTGTGTTGTAGCAGTACAGTAGGTTGTTTAAATGAGGTTTTGGGATTTGGTGATGTTTTGACCGAAGCGTTGTACATAGCCTTCATATTCTAGGGTGTTGCCTTGTTCTTGAAGCAAGTATGGTGGTTAGCAGCTTTTATCCGCGCCTAAGCTGGATTTGTAAGCATGAATTAAGGAAAAGTACCCTCAGAGTCAAAAGCAAAGCATGGGTGTGATTGGTGGATCTGGAACTGACTGTTTAAATCTGGATCGCGTATGTCGCGGTAAGCAAGAGTCGCCACCGTCTTTTATTTTCTCCAACATGGACAGGACAAAAGCACAGCAAAATTCCTTATGAGATAGTTTCTCGGTTCGGGAGGTAGATTTATAGAAAGGGAAGGTGTTAGCACCCTTTCTATCCATGGTTATCCATGGGCTCTTAGATACTTGCTCATTTGTGTTTTCAAAAGGTTTGCTTTTCAATTGTGAGTGAGTTTGAAAAAGTTTCGTTTAAAAAATTCAGATCGACTCTTGTATCAGTCCTCAAGAGTGTTTGAAAAATTGTTTTGAAAGCTTTTGAAAGTGTCGGTGTGAAAAGAGTTTTGATTTGTTTTTGAATAGAGCAAGTATCTACGAGTCATCTACCTACCCTAAGGAATTAGGCTGTGTAAATGTCCTTAAGGTAGTGTCATCCCACCATTGAGAGGTAGGTAGCACCACCGTTGGAGGTGTTTGGGTCAATTCGAGTTTAGGGACAGTGCGGTCACCGAAGCAACAGTTAGGACACCTTAGAAGCTACCCTTATGCCATTGATCCTTTTTTCAATCCGAGGCAACCGTTTCGAGGCAACTTATTCCGAGGCAACTTGTTTCAAGGCAACTAGATCAATGGACATAAGGACTCACTAAGACGTCCTATACTCGACGACCACGTTTCGAGGGACAAGGCAACAGTGAGGCGTACCCTAAGAGTGGTGTGTGAATTGTGTGTCATTTTCAGTTATGTTTTATCTTGATCATGCATTGAGTGAGCTACGCTTTGATTTTATTTGGGCCATTCATTCTTTCATGTGATTAGCAGTTAAAAGGTGCGGAAATTAAAAAGCGGAAAATAAAGGTCCTACGCTATTACAAGGCGCGGGTCTATACATCGCCAAATTAACAAAGACCCGATTTGAATAAAAAATGCGGAAAATAAAGGTCCTAATTACTATTACAAAGCTTTGGCAATTACATAATATTTGAAATGAAAATAAAGGACAAACGCGCGAAGATAAATTAGAATCGAGAGTGCGAGGGCGTTGGACCCTTTAAAGAAATTAAATGAAATTAAAAAGACTAATTAGTTATTTAATAAGAAAAGAAGTTATTTTTTGTGTTTTTGTATTTATGAAATAAAGGAAATTAATTAAATTTAAAAGTTAAATAAAACCCTAATTCTAAGTTCGTTTTTAATTATTATTAAAAAAAATATTTAAGTTTTGACCTAATTTACTAATTATTTAATTACAAGTTTATGTACAAGATAACTAATAGTTAATAATAATAATAAGAAAAAAATAGTTATTTGTTGAGAGAAAAGAATAAAAATGCTAAACCTAATTTCTACCCTTTTTTAGTTATTTAGGAAAGAAACATTAAAATTTTAACCTAATGTTACTAAGTTAATTATTAAAATATTTATTTACAAAAAATTAGTGACTTAAATATTAAATAACATATTTTTATGATTTTTTTTGTTTTATTATTATGAAAAATAATTTTGTGGAATTAAAAGAAAATAATTAATTTAAGAGGAGTAATTAAAAGACTAAAAGGAAAAAAATAACAAAAAATTAAAAAATCAAACCATGGGGGTGTTCTGACCCTTTTGGAGGTCAATTGTGAGAATTTTGGCCCAATAATTCCAGGCCTTTTTGACTTTCAGCGTTTGTGTATGGCATGGTTGACTAGTGTGCATGATGGTCTCCATATCTTGGCCTTTTGATTGATCCCTGGGGACATGTGGCAGGCTAGGAGGCAAGGTTGTGTGGTAGTCTTTGGATGACACGCTGCACAGAAGCATATTAATAAAAATGTTATAGAAGAAGTGGGGGACCTGGGAATCGAACCCCGGTCCCAATACCTGCATGCCAGCGCGTTTGCCAATGGAGCTTGTGCGTTTCTTTGTTAGTTTAGTGGAGCACAAGCAATACATGTGAAAAGAAAGCGTTATGCTAAATCCAAATAAAAACGCGCTAACTTTCAAATCTGCCAATCACGCTTGAACACATAGGCTTCGTCTTCCTTGTTTCTTCGTTTTGCCTGAAATTATCAAATAGATAGCGGGGGTTTTAAACCCCCACTAAACTCAAACCTGAAAAATAGTGAATAGGTCATATGCAAATATAAAAAGAGCGCGATGGGGGGAATTGATTCGTTTGGACGTTCTGAATCCAGTGGTACAGGTTTCGTGGCCTAATTTTTCCAGATGAGGAAAGCCCCAATTTAAAGCTTCTGCAACCCTAGCAATCGTTAATGGTGAATCGTGATACAGGAAATATTAATCCAATTGAGTTATGTCATTAGCTTCAGAAGGTCCATGTTAGTATAAATCAACATTAAAAACGCATGAACAATGCATGTAAATTCAAATACGAATATCAAATATTTTATGAACAGGGTGACTCGGTTATACCAACTCCTTGAGTATGGAAGGTTGGTTTCGATTGCAAAAGCTTCCTGGTAGTCTTGGCAAGCTTGTGGAATACTTTTTGAGCTTTGAATCACCCCCTAGCTATGAAAACAGTTTTGACTTTTTTCTGAAAAAATGCAAGTTTGTTCTCCTCTTCTCAGCGCAACTTCTGTGTCCTTTTCATTAGGGTTCAATTATGCATATATGTGTGAATGAATTAGGTTAGAAAAATAAGCCCATGATCCATTGTTTCAATGCTTTTGAATTTTTGATTTTGCATATCTTTTCTTCAAACTTTTCCATACCAAACATTGCCAATCATGAGAGATTCTTTCCTTTTAGAATGTGCACGAAATCTTGAGCTCATAAAGAGTGAATATGCTGCATAAAAAGATTTGAAAGGTGTCATTTGATATTTTTTCATATTTAATCTTAATTAAGTGAATTAATAATAATAAAAATCCAAATAATTAATCAAAAATGAGAAAATAACTCCCTTTTAGCTTAATGGGTCGTGCATAGCTTTTGGGTGATGATTCATGGAAGAAATTGAGGCCCATTAGCAATTTTGAGGCATTTGAAGCAAAGTTGACTTTTCAAAATTCCCAAAACTTTCCCAACTTCCACAAGGCATATCTTGCTCAATTTTTAATCTTTGATCATATTCTTAGACATTTTGGAAAGGTATTGAAGTCCTTTAACCAATGCCTTTTATCCCATGTCATTTTGATTTACCAATCTCAAGTTATGGTCTTTGACTTAAAGTGCCTTTTTGTTGACTTTTGAAAATGACCTATAATGTTGAGATTGATAACTTTTTGTGAGAGAATTTCTTGGACTTGAAGTGTGAAGATGAGTTGTAGGAAATGTAATTCTCTTCAAAATGAGCTTTGGATGGAATTTTTCTGATAAACCATGTGGAAGTTATGCCTTGGTCAATTTGCAGTTGACTTTTTCAACTGTCCAAAAATAGAAACTTTTGCATCTTGAGACTTTTTGAGCCATGCTTTGAGAATCATGATCAAGAATTGATCAAATGATGTTTGTGGCTTCAAAATAAGATGTTGACCAAAAATTTGGACTTTTGACTGTCAAATGACCATTTTGCCCCTGCAGTTGACTGTGAAGCAATTAGGGTTTTTGACTGTGCAATCTTGTGCTGTGAGTCTTGAAACTTGACATATGGATGCTTGACAATGTATGTAGGCATGTGGGACTTGTTTGGACCCTTGGAAACTTCAATTTCTTTGCCAGAACCAAAACCCTAATTTTGATTGTTAGGAGGCCATTGGACTGTGCAACCTTTGGGAGATTTTGAAGCATGCTCTTAGCAAACCTTGAAGAATATGGGAGGGAAAATTTTGGGGTACAACAGTTGCCCCTGTTCAATCTTCTTAAACCTGAGGGTGTAGATTGGCTGGCGTGCCTTTCGTGATCCGGAGGTGGAAGATGATTGAACACTAGAGTGCCCAGAAATTTGTGCTCACATGTTAGCAGTGTGATGGTGGGAATGGGCTTATAGATGCCATTTGGAGACTGATGGGTAGGATGATGGGCTTATAGATGCCATCTAGGTGTCGATCGCGTAAGAGATTCCTTAGCGAGAACTTGCGTACCTGAAAAAGAAAATGATTACCTGGCCTGTTACAGGAGCTGGTCTTCAAACTCTTTGTGTAGATGCGTCCTGGCTGGATACAGGAATCAGATTTTTAAACTCTTCAGACGTGCCCTTAGAAGGATACAGGAATCGAGTCTGGAGCTTCAAAAAGGTTTTTGTTGATAATGATGTGATGACTGAATCAGGGACGGTTACTACCTCAGCGGGACGATGAGAGAACCTTGGACGATTACTACCTCAACAGGAACGATGAGAGAACCTTGGGCGATTACTACCTCAACAGTAACGATGAGAGAACCTTGGGTGATTACTACCTCACAATCAGTCACTATCATGATGCTCTCGTCAGGAAACTCAAAGTTCATTGACTGATAGTCATCTACTGCCTGGTGTGCCAAGTGGTCTGCCAATACACTTCCTTTGATAGCTTTCTGAGTCGTGTACTAGATGTCGTATTCTGTCAAGATCATTTGCCATCTTGCTATTCTCCCAGACAGAGCAGGCTTTTCAAATATGTACTTTATTGGATCCATCTTTGAGATCAACAAAGTAGTGTGAGTCAGCATATACTGTCTCAGCCGGCGAGCAGCCCATACCAAAGCGCATCAAGTTTTCTCGAGTAGTGAGTATCGGGTCTCACAGTCGGTAAACTTTTTGCTAAGGTAATAAATGGCATGCTCTTTTCGGCCAGACTCGTCATACTTCCCCAGCACACACCCCATTGAGTTGTCAAGTACTGTCAGGTACAGTATCAGAGGTCTCCCTTCAACCGGTGGCATAAGGATGGGTGGTTCTTGGAGATACTCTTTGATTCTGTCAAAAGCAGCCTGACATTCATCGTTCCAACGTACTACCTGATCTTTCTTCAGCAGCTTGAAGATTGGTTCACAAGTAGCAGTTAGGTGTGAGATGAATCGAGCAATGTAATTCAGGCGTCCTAAAAAGCCTCTGACCTCCTTCTCTGTCTTGGGAACTGGCATCTCTTGAATGGCTTTAACCTTAGCAGGGTCCACTTGAATACCCTTATCACTTACAACGAAGCCTAGCAACTTTCCAGACCTTACCCCGAAGGTGCACTTGTTCGGGTTCAACCTCAGCTTGTATAATTTCAAACGGTCAAACAGTTTCTGCAGATGGTCAAGGTGTTCCTCCTCAGTTTGAGACCTTGCAATCATATCGTCGACATATACTTCTATCTCATGATGGATCATGTCATGAAATAAAGCAACCATGGCACGTTGGTAGGTTGCCCCAGCATTTTTCAACCCGAATGGCATGACCTTGTAGCAGAAGGTGCCCCACTGAGTAACAAAGGTAGTCTTTTCCATGTCTTCAGGAGCCATCTTGATCTGATTATAACCTGAAAAGCCATCCATGAAAAAGAACACCTTGTGCTGAGCAGTATTGTCAACTAGAACGTCAATGTGAGGTAGGGGGAAGTCATCCTTGGGGCTGGCCCTGTTCAGATCCCTATAGTCGACACACATTCTGACTTTACCATCTTTCTTTGGTACCGGCACCACATTAGCAACCCACTGAGGGTAAGAAGTCACTGCAAGAAACCCGACATCAAACTGTTTCATAACCTCAGCCTTGATCTTTTCAGACATTTCTGGACGCATACGGCGGACCTTTTGCTTAACCAGAGGGAAGTCTTCCTTGGTAGGCAAATGATGGACCACAATGTCAGTATCCAACCCGGGCATGTCTTCGTAGGACCAAGCAAAGATCTCCACATAATCATGTAACATCTGAGTCAACCGTTGCTTCACGCTGAGCTCCAGATTGGCACCAATCTTAACCTCCTTTCTATCTGCCTCAGTACCCAGATTTATCGTTTCCACTGGCTTTTCATGTGGTTGAATGGCCCTCTCTTCCTGGAGTAACAGCCTTGCAAGTTCGCCAGGCACTTCGCAATCATCTTCACCTTCGTCTTCGGCTAAGTTGATCGGATTTTCGAAGTCATAACTGACAGTAGCAGAGTCGTTACCAGTGAGATCCAGAGTGGATTGAAACCTGTATGAGTGAGTGTGTGTAAATAAAGTTGTTTTGCAATATATAAAGAAAGCAAGAAAGAAAGGGAGCACAAGATTTGAAATGTGGAAAAACGCCCAAGATCTTTATTCATGATATATGTAAATGACAGTTATAAGCCCTCACAAATGAAGCCAACGGTGCCCCGGGTAAGACACCGGGCCATAAAGTTTCAGTTTATTGTTTATTACAGATAACAAAAAACAAAGGAATTCATTACTGCGTAACAAAAGTAACAGGTAGGTTGTCCTTTGCAGTCCAATTGCTAGGTCCACTGTCGGCCGTCGGATAAATCCAGCTGTCGAACTCAGATTCTTCCACCTCGTCATCATCCCTGATAGCATTCACTCCATGAGCAGGCAGGGGAGCTGTCACTACATTGGGCTTCTCAGGTGCCTCAAATTGTACCTCCTTAGCATCAATAAGGTCTTGCACCTTGTTCCTTAGGGCCCAGCAATCATCAGTAGAATGCCCCGGGCTATCGGAGTGATAAGCACAGCGGGCATTTGGATTATACTTAGGAGATGCAGTATTCACAACCTTTGGAGCCTCTCTGACGGTTACCAAGTTGGTTGATAGCAGCTGCGGCAAGATTTGTGACAAGGTCATACTTAGCCGGGTAAATTCTCTTCTGGGTCTCTCACCCCTTGGTTGATTAGCTTGCCAAGGAGCGGCAGCAGGCTTTGCAATCATCACCGCGTTGACAGATTGGCGGCGCTTCGGTTTATCTTGCCTTCTAGGCCCATACACATCACTGGCCTCCTTTTTAAAGGGTTTCTTCTCAGCACTTGAAGACGCACCTTTCTGAATCTTACCTGACTTCATGCCAGCATCTATCCTTTCCCCAGTCAGAATGAGGTCAGTGAACCCTGCAGATGAATTACCGATAAGATGATTAAAGAACGGCCCGGATAAGGTCCCCAAGAACATATCTACCAGCTCACGGTCTGTTAATGGTGGCTGCACCCTGCCAGCCAGGTCCCTCCACTTCTGCGCATACTCTTTAAAACCTTCGCCTAATCCTAGCGACATACCCTGGAGTTGGGTACGTGTAGGAGCAAGGTCGGCATTATATTGATACTGCTTGTAAAAATCAGTAGCCAACTCCTCCCAGTTACGAACCTTGGTTCCATCCAGCTGATAGAACCATTCGAGATGAGTCCCTGAAAGACTCTCCTGGAAGAAGTGGATCCACAAGTTCTTGTCCACTGTATACGGCTGAATCTTCCGCACATAAGATCTGAGATGTAACTTAGGGCAGGACGCCCCGTCATACTTGGTGAAAGATGGTGCTTTAAACTTGTGAGGGATGATCACACCAGAAGATAAACCTAAGTCTCCGAAATCCAAGCCAGGCACTTGTTGAATTTCCATGGCGTTCAGACGGTCTTCCAACTGCTTGTATCTGTCTTCAGCTGGAGGATATTGTTCCTCATTAAAGTCAGTCTCGTTGTCAGAGACCACAGGACTTGGAGCCCTTCCCCCCTGGGGACTGTCTTTGCCTACAGAAGAACCAGCTTCCTCATTCTGCAGAGTGTTACCAAACCTCCGGCCCGAGTTAAATAGAACAGTTCTCTTCTTCTTCTTCTCCTTCTTCATGAGCAAAGCCTTCAGCTCTTCTTGACCTTGAGCCAGACCCATGATCAGCTCTTGAAATTGCGCGTTCTGTGCCTGAAGGGCCTTGATAGACAGCTCGGTAGATGATTCAAGGTTCATGATGCTGAAATAAACAGCGAAGAATAGTAAGCAACCTGAAAAGAAGATTACATGCTATGCACATGATGAATGATATGTGTTTATGCAATGCATTCAAGGGTTCGAAAGTTCAAATTTGTTGTAGCCAAAAAAAGAACACACGTTATCATTAAGGAAATAATTGTTCAGTACATCAGAGCCTCATGGGCACACATTACAAAGCAAATCAATCCCAAAAGACACTACGCATCCTCTTCGGAGCAATGTAGGTGTTGAGATTCCTTTCCTCGTGCAGTAGGCGGGTGAGCTCCAAGACCTTCTTCTCACTGGCATGTAGACTGGTCTCAAGAGAATTCCGTTCCTCCTTAAGCTGGATCCAGCTCTTCTGCATCTCTTCCCAGGACGTGGGCATGTCAGGATGTTGAATGGTGTAGGACACCTCTCCTTCCAATACTGGCTCTTTGATCACAGGGAGAACATGAGGATAAGGCATTACTAACTTCTGGGAGCGGGCTCGTACCCACTTGAGATAAGGCTCCAACGGGATGGAATTCCTGTGCCCCAGGGTCTTGCTGTCTATCCTACTTGGCATCCTCCAAGCTCTGATAAATCTCTGGCGAATTCCTTGTGCATCATTGTCGGAGTCAAAAACTATGTCAGGAATTAACATGTCATGAGGGTCGTCCCTCCGAGCATAACCAAACTGTCTCTAAGCCAGGCACGGGTTGTAAGTAATACCTCCTTTGATTCCAAGTAAAGGAACATTAGGGTACTCCCCGCAGCGATCAATGATAGTGACATCCTCTCTGGACTGAGAGCACCAGTGTATATCAGCATGTGTAAGAGTCATCAATCGTTGTGACCATCTCAAACCCCACTCATTCTTCAAGACTGATTGTGGAAGGTGCGAAATAAACCACCTTCCCAGGAGAGGAGTGCAGCACATAAGAACACCTCTTTTTCTCATGGTTCGAGTGTAACATGAGTGAAGGATGTCCCCAAGCAACGTAGGTATAGGATTCCTGGATATGAAGATCTGGACAGCACTGATATCTATAAGCTGATCTGGATTAGGGAACAACACCAAACCATAGACAAGGAGGGCCACAACTTCTTCAAAAGCTTGTAGGTCAAGGGAGTTCCAACATTCTTGGGCCTTCTCAAACAGAAACCTGGCCAAGAACCCTTTGATACCACTTCTAACTTCCCAATGTCCCTTGAGGTCAGATGATTGTAGGTGTAAGGCTTTAGCAATCTCTTCAAGCTTGGGTTCCTTTTCCGTACTGTTGTAGGGTAGTTGCTCAAGGATAGGGATCTTCAGAAGCCGGGAGAACTCTTCTAATGTAGGCACCAGTTGATAATCCAGGAAAGTGAAACAGTGGTGCAGAGGGTCAAAGAACTGGAATAAGACCTTTATCATATCCTCCTCAATGTTGGTGTTGACCAAGCTGATGAGTCTTCCATGTATTTCACTGAATGAAGAGCTCTCGGGAATCCTGGAAATAAGCTCCTTAAGCTGAGGAGGGATCCTTACAAGGGTGATCTGAATTGTCTTTCTGCGAACAGTTTCCATGTCCTACAAAACAAGAACAAAGATGAAGATTTGAACCACTGAAATGGTTAGTCAATGCATATGATGCTGGATGATGTCATGATGCTATGATTAAACACACCACAAATATTTACAAAGGCAAACATGATAAGGCACACAAGTCACACCACAGCCCTTAGAGTTTAGGCCTGCATGGGGTCTGGGTATTACCCTCTTGAAGTTGGTGGGCTCAACCTGTCCTATTAGAAGTAACCGGGTTCTAAGGGTCCCAATATCACTGGATTGCTTTCGTTGTTCATCGTTTCGATTTAGCCACTGAACTGGCGACCGAAATATTCCAAGAAAACAACCCTCAATTAAGTGTAGTATCGAGTATCAACCAACCTCGGACTGCACCAAAGTCAGTTATCTCACTACCCTAAAGAGGCCAAGATAGTTCAATTAAGGTTCCTAACGTCAGTTGATGCTTCACGACACCACGCGGAGGCCCCGTACTCTCCTTTACTGAACTCAAGAGTTACCGGTACACACCAAAGTACCACATCAACGTAGCAGACTGTTTCAACCATGTCGGTATACCACGCACAGTTCCCTCACAGCCTTGTTGCTACTTTCTAAGAAGGTATCCCCAGATCTGGGTTAGGGTCTATAGAACTCCCGAGACAGCCCACAATAATAAAGCAAACAAGCACAACAATTGAAAACACAAGTGATATTAGTCCTAAGGTACACCTCACTTTATAAAATATCCCCAGCAGAGTCGCCAGTTCTGTGATCGGTGGATCTGGAACTGACTGTTTAAAGTTGGATCGCGTATGTCGGGGTAAGCAAGAGTCACCACCGTCTTTTATTTTCTCCAACATGGACAGGACAAAAGCACAGCAAAATTCCTTATGAGATAGTTTCTCGGTTCGAGAGGTAGATTTATAAAAAGCGAAGGTGTTAGCACCCTTTCTATCCAAGGTTATCCATGGGCTCTTAGATACTTGCTCATTTGTGTTTTCAAAAGGTTTGCTTTTCAATTGTGAGTGAGTTTGAAAAAGTTTCGTTTAAAAATTTCAGATCGACTCTTGTATCAGTCCTCAAGAGTGTTTGAAAAATTGTTTTGAAAGCTTTTGAAAGTGTCGGTGTGAAAAGAGTTTTGATTTGTTTTTGAATAGAGCAAGTATCTACGAGTCATCTACCTACCCTAAGGAATTAGGCTGTGTAAATGTCCTTAAGGTAGTGTCATCCCACCATTGAGAGGTAGGCAGCACCACCGTTGGAGGTATTTGGGTCAATTCGAGTTTAGGGACAGTGCGGTCACCGAAGCAACAGTTAGGACACCTTAGAAGCTACCCTTATGCCATTGATCCTTTTTTCAATCTGAGGCAACCGTTTCGAGGCAACTTATTCCGAGGCAACTTGTTTCGAGGCAACTAGATCAATGGACATAAGGACTCACTAAGACGTCCTATACTCGACGACCACGTTTCGAGGGGCAAGGCAACAGTGAGGCGTACCCTAAGAGTGGTGTGTGAATTGTGTGTCATTTTCAGTTATGTTTTATCTTGATCATGCATTGAGTGAGCTACGCTTTGATTTTATTTGGGCCATTCATTCTTTCATGTGATTAGCAGTTAAAATGTGCGGAAATTAAAAAGCGGAAAATAAAGGTCCTACGATATTACAAGGCGCGGGTCTATACATCGCCAAATTAACAAAGACCTGATTTGAATAAAAAATGCGGAAAATAAAGGTCCTAATTACTATTACAAAGCTTTGGCAATTACATAATATTTGAAATGAAAATAAAGGACAAACGCGCGAAGATAAATTAGAATCGAGAGTGCGAGGGCGTTGGACCCTTTAAAGAAATTAAATGAAATTAAAAAGACTAATTAGTTATTTAATAAGAAAAGAAGTTATTTTTTGTGTTTTTGTATTTATGAAATAAAGGAAATTAATTAAATTTAAAAGTTAAATAAAACCCTAATTCTAAGTTCGTTTTTAATTATTATTAAAAAAAATATTTAAGTTTTGACCTAATTTACTAATTATTTAATTACAAGTTTATGTACAAGATAACTAATAGTTAATAATAATAATAAGAAAAAAAATAGTTATTTGTTGAGAGAAAAGAATAAAAATGTTAAACCTAATTTCTACCCTTTTTTAGTTATTTAGGAAAGAAACATTAAAATTTTAACCTAATGTTACTAAGTTAATTATTAAAAGATTTATTTACAAAAAATTAGTGACTTAAATATTAAATAACATATTTTTATGATTTTTTTGGTTTTATTATTATGAAAATTAATTTTGTGGAATTAAAAGAAAATAATTAATTTAAGAGGAGTAATTAAAAGACTAAAAGGAAAAAAATAACAAAAAATTAAAAAATCAAACCATGGGGGTGTTCTGAGCCTTTTGGAGGTCAATTGTGAGAATTTTGGCCCAATAATTCCAGGCCTTTTTGACTTTCAGCGTTTGTGTATGGCATGGTTGACTAGTGTGCATGATGGTCTCCACATCTTGGCCTTTGGATTGATCCCTGGGGACATGTGGCAGGCTAGGAGGCAAGGTTGTATGGTAGTCTTTGGATGGCACGTTGCACAGAAGCATATTAATAAAAATGTTATAGAAGAAGTGAGGGACCTGGGAATCGAACCCAGGTCCCAATACCTGCATGCTAGCGTGTTTGCCAATGGAGCTAGTGTGTTTCTTTGTTAGTTTAGTGGAGCATAAGCAATACATGTGAAAAGAAAGCGTTATGCTGAATCCAAATAAAAACGCGCTAACTTTCAAATCTGCCAATCACGCTTGAACACATAGGCTTCGTCTTCCTTGTTTCTTCGTTTTGCCTGAAATTATCAAATAGATAGCGGGGGTTTTAAACCCCCACTAAACTCAAACCTGAAAAATAGCGAATAGGTCATATGCAAATATAAAAAGGGCGCGATGGGGGGAATTGATTCGTTTGGACGTTCTGAATCCAGTGGGACAGGTTTCGTGGCCTAATTTTTCCAGATGAGGAAATCCCCAATTTAAAGCTTCTGCAACCCTAGCAATCGTTAATGGTGAATCGTGATATAGGAAATATTAATCCAATTGAGTTATGTCATTAGCTTCAGAAGGTCCATGTTAGTATAAATCAACATTAAAAACGCATGAACAATGCATGTAAATTCAAATACGAATATCAAATATTTTATGAACAGGGTGACTCGGTTATACCAACTCCTTGAGTATGGAAGGTTGGTTTCGATTGCAAAAGCTTCCTGGTAGTCTTGGCAAGCTTGTGGAATACTTTTTGAGCTTTGAATCACCCCCTAGCTATGAAAACAGTTTTGACTTTTTTCTGAAAAAATGCAAGTTTGTTCTCCTCTTCTCAGCGCAGCTTCTGTGTCCTTTTCATTAGGGTTCAATTGTGCATATATGTGTGAATGAATTAGGTTAGAAAAATAAGCCCATGATCCATTGTTTCAATGCTTTTGAATTTTTGATTTTGCATATCTTTTCTTCAAACTTTTCCATACCAATCATTGCCAATCATGAGAGATTCTTTCCTTTTAGAATGTGCACGAAATCTTGAGCTCATAAAGAGTGAATATGCTGCATAAAAAGATTTGAAAGTTGTCATTTGATATTTTTTCATATTTAATCTTAATTAAGTGAATTAATAATAATAAAAATCCAAATAATTAATCAAAAATGAGAAAATAACTCCCTTTTAGCTTAATGGGTCGTGCATAGCTTTTGGGTGATGATTCATGGAAGAAATTGAGGGCCATTAGCAATTTTGAGGCATTTGAAGCAAAGTTGACTTTTCAAAATTCCCAAAAATTTCCCAACTTCCACAAGGCATATCTTGCTCAATTTTTAAGCTTTGATCATGTTCTTAGACATTTTGGAAAGGTCTTGAAGTCCTCTAACCAATGCCTTTAGTCCCATGTAATTTTGATTTACCAATCTCAAGTTATGGTCTTTGACTTAAAGTGCCTTTTTGTTGACTTTTGAAAATGACCTATAATGTTGAGATTGATAACTTTTTGTGAGAGCATTTCTTGGACTTGAAGTGTGAAGATGAGTTTTAGGAAATGTCATTATCTTCAAAATGAGATTTGGATGGAATTTTTCTGATAAACCATGTGGAAGTTATGCCTTGGTCAATTTGTAGTTGACTTTTTCAGCTGTCCAAAAATAGAAACTTTTGCATCTTGAGACTTTTTGAGCCATGCTTTGAGAATCATGATCAAGAATTGATCAAATGATGTTTGTGGCTTCAAAATAAGATGTTAACCAAAAATTTGGACTTTTGACTGTCAAATGACCATTTTGCCCCTGCAGTTGACTGTGAAGCAATTAGGGTTTTTGACTGTGCAATCTTGTGCTGTGAGTCTTGAAACTTGACATATGGATGCTTGACAATGTATGTAGGCATGTGGGACTTGTTTGGACCCTTGGAAACTTCAATTTCTTTGCCAGAACCAAAACCCTAATTTTGACTGTTAGGAGGCCATTGGACTGTGCAACCTTTGGGAGATTTTGAAGCATGCTCTTAGCAAACCTTGAAGAATATGGGAGGGCAAATTTTTGGGTACAACAATGGGCCCAGCATAACCTTGTACAAAATTTTATTTTTCAAGGACAGCAATCGTACTTCTATCTCACACGTGGGGAAATCCTTTGGATAAAAACTCAAAAGTGGTTGTGAGCATTAAATGATTATGAGATTTATCAAACCAGAAATCCTGCGCTATGAGATTGTGCATCATAGCCTAAGTCTGGGTCAGAAGTTCAGCATCAGCGTAACTTATAATAAATATCCAACTTCTGATCTTGGAATCTCTTTGCTCCAACATGTTCTGAGCGAGTTCTCAGACTTTCCCAAAAGCTTGTAACACGCTTTGTAAATCCTATTTGAGTTGCTCTTGCAACTTCTGACTGAAACTATCTGAAAACTGGCCCAGAAGTTCTAACCAAATCATGTTTTGGAAAGGTTCAGAATTTTGCTGGAAGCTTCAGCTTCAAGGACGTGTCTTCAAAGATTTGTAGCTTGAAATCCCAGCATTTCTAAGAGAAGTTTTGTTCTGAAATGTTTGAGATCTCATTGAGATCCACAACTCTTGTGTTAGAAGTTATTCCAAAATTAGCTTGTATCATGGTGATAATATGATCAGAAGTTCTGAGCTTGTCAAATTTCTTAAACAATTAGAAAAATTCTAAGTATTTAGAATTTTGACTTTTCCAAAGTAATTTTGACTTTTGAATTTCTTAATGAAACAAACGTCATATTTCAACATGTCTTGATGAAATATGATCCTTGAAACTTGATTTTGATCCAAAAGTCAAAGTTTGACTTTTTAGTGTGCAAATGACCATTTTGCCCTTGTGAATGACTTTCTTGGAAAATTTGTAATTCAAGGCTTGAAATTGGATGGAAGCAAACCTGAGGGTCCAAGATGATCCTTTGAGAAATGAGAGGGAAAATTTTGGGGTACAACAGCTGCCCCTGTTCAATCCTCTTAAACCTGAAGAGTTAGATTGGCGGATCCGCCCTTCGTGACTTGAAGGTAGAAGATGATTGAACACTAGAGTGCCCAGAAATTTGCACTCGATGATGTGGTGGTTGATTGTGTAGGGAATGAGCTTAAAATATGCCATCCGAAGGTGATTATTGATGGAAACTAGACCAAGTCTAAACTTGACTTCAACTGGAAAAGAATCAGAATAAATCTTGGAGTGATTTATCTGAACCAGGAGAAATGTCTACCAGAAAGAATCAGGATAAACCATTGAGAGATTTAAACTGAACCAGTAGAGGTCTTTGAATTTTCTTTAACTGGAAAGAGTCAGGAAAATCTTAGGATCGATTTAACTAAATCAGATGAAAGTCTCGGAATATCTTCAACTGGCATAAGAATCAGGGAGATCTTAGTGTCGATCTGATTGAACCAGAGAAGGTGTCTGCGGGAAAGAATCAGCATAAACTGTTAAGAGATTTAAACTGAACCGGCAGAGATCCTTTTAGATAATGATGTGTGATGAAGGAATCTGAGACGATTGTTACTCCAAAAAGAATAATGATTTTTATCTGTTGATTAATCTTTCCTGAAAAGGTAAAGAGTTAGTTGTATGCAATGTCATGATGTATGCATTGCATTATGATGTTCTCAAAATAAATGAGATTTGTGTTATATGTATTTTATATGCATATGCTAGGATGTATGAAGTGTGAAATGTTATTAAAGTGTATCTTTGTTTGGGAAAATAAATCCTTGATAAATGTTGGGGGATCATTAAATCTCGGACTGCTGTCGAAGAGTAGGTGTGTCTTCAAATTTTGCTTAGAAAGTTTCCACTGAGGATTCATGTTTTGTTGTTTGAGGAAGTGAACTACTATCTGGTCGAATTCCAGGCTTTGCAGCACCTTATATTATTATCTGGTCAAAATTCAGGCTTCACAATGTTTTTTGAAAAAGTGAACTACTATCTGGTCGAATTCCAGGCTTCGCAGCACCTTATATTGTTATCTGGTCAAAATCCAGGCTTCACAATGATTTTGAAGAAGTGAACTACTATTTGGTCAAATTCTAGGCTTCGCAATACCTTATACTATTATCTGGTCGAAATCCAGGCTTCATAGTATTTTGAAGAAATGAACTACTATCTGGTCTAATTCCAGGCATCGCAGCACCTTATACTGTTATCTGGCTGAAATCCAGGCTTCATAGTGTTTTTGAAGAAGTGAACTACTATCTGGTCGAATTTTAGGCTTCGCAACACCTTATACTATTATCTAGTTGAAATCCAGGCTTCACAGTGTTTTTGAAGAAGTGAACTACTATCTGGTCGAATTCCAGGCTTCGCAGCACCTTATACTGTTATCTGGTCGAAATCCAGGCTTCACAGTGTTTTTGAAGAAGTGAACTACTATTTGGTAGAATTCCAGGCTTCGCAACACCTTATACTGTTATCTGGTCAAAATCCAGGCTTCACAGTGTTTTTGAAAAAGTGAACTAATATCTGGTCGAATTCCAGGCTTCGTGGCACCTTATACTGTTATCTGGTCGAAAACCAGGCTTCACAGTGTTTTTGAAAAAGTGAACTACTATCTGGTTGAATTCCAGGCTTTGCAGCACCTTATACTGTTATCTGGTTGAAATCCAGGCTTCACAGTGTTTTTTAAGAAGTGAACTACTATCTTGTCGAATTCCAGGCTTCGCACCACCTTATACTGTTATTTGGTTGAAATCCAGGCTTCACAGTGTTTTTGCTGGGTATTGTAGAGTAGTCTATCGGGGAAATGGAGTTGTGGTCCTTTGATTTGTAGTAGTCGGAGAGGAAAACTCAAACAGGGGAATCCGTAGTTTGTTGGGGAAATAAACCCTGTTATCCGTCTGTTGGAGAGATAGAGACTTCACTATGGAAAATCCTCGAGGATTCTTGAGGTCGACTTAGTTGGAGAAAAGCTTTCAAAGATTGAAACTCTGGCTAGGAGTCATCCTATGAGAAAGATGCTGGGAAGATTTGTCACTGCCCCTAGTAGCAAGTATTTGTGGCATTGTCAGGAAAGGTTGGACTGTATGTAAACCATTCAATGCCTCCAAGTGATGGAGATGGTGACCTGCCCCTGATTACCTCTTGAGAGATTTCTTAGAATCTTGACTGGACTTCCCCAGGTGTGCGGGATAGTGATATGTCATGCCCCCTTGTTGATAGGATATTTGTCATATGAAATGTCGTCCCACTTGAAATGATTTTGTTCACTGAGAGAGCTTTCGTTCATCTGATATTTGTTGTGTGAATTTCTCCGCTGTCAAACAAATAGCCATATGCAAACAACGATATTCAAATAATGCAAAGTTTATGCTTGTCTTAAAGTTTTGAAAATGCGTTTTAGCAAGTAAAGAAATTTTTGTAAGAAAAATTCAACTCAGGATTTTGAGTAAACCCTTACAGGAGTCAGGATACCTTTTGTAACAGTATGCTTTTGAACTAACCCATGCTTCAATTAGGACTTTTGAAGGGTTGTAGCGTGGCTTGGTTCCCGGTTTAAGGAACAAAGGATAAAGGCTCAAAGTGTATTTGTACCCGCCTGTTCTTCGTGATGTTCTTCAGTTCTAAACTCAGTTAATTGTGCGTTTGAACTCTAATTAAATCTGGAATGACATTCTGGTGATGGTTCTGACAAGTTCAGTTTATCGGAAGACAGTCATTTTTGCAACATTTTTCATGTTATTGAGGATTTTTAGTGACCTCTTTCTTTCGATTTGTTATCCCTAATTTTTCCTGACTGTTCTTGTTTTGAGATTACTGTCAGCGGGATGCCCCAGTTTTTCTTAAGTCTCCTTTGTAGGTTTTGACTTAGTGGGCTTTTCTTTTTTTGAGAGATAATGACTGTATATTTGGTAGGGAACCATCACTGTCTTTTGATTCCATAGGAATGTTTTTGATGTCATTCGTTGTATTACAAGATGAGAGTTTGCGGCTAAACTCGCGTTTGAATCAACTAAGAGACTACCCTGCCCCATGTTTTGATTAAAGGTTTCAAATTATGCAAAAAATAAAACTTCTACTTCTATGGCTCAAAGGGGTTAGATAGGGATTATCTTCGTTATAACTCCAGTGTTTAGGATTTGAAAGAACGCATGTACATCGTCAGCAAGGTCTGTCCAAAAGCATACTGTATGAGATTATGGCATTGTTTTCGTCATCCTCCCTCTAAAGGCTCGTAACTTTTAGCAAGAGTTGAGAGTAAAAAACATAGTTTAAATTTAGAGAAAACGAATGGATGAATTCAAGACAAACATATGCAATGCATTAATGAAACAAACTTTGACAATAATAGATAATTGTTTAAACAACATAATAGATTACAATTGAAAATTCAAATGAACAGAAGCCTCTTTGTCTGATCTTGTCACTTTAATTGGTGAGCCTTTGAGGGAAGGCATAAGAATTCAGTCTGGCCATCTTGTGTGAACTCCAGCATTCCTTTTTCGATCAGGTTTTGAATCTTGTACTTCAGCGCCCAACAATCGTTTGTATCATGCCCAGGACTATCAGAATGATGGGCACACCTGGCATCGAGATTGTAGCTAGGAGAAAAAGTTTTGGGATTTGGATGCGGTCTTATTGGTGTAATCAGATTCATCCTCAACATGTGTTGCAAAGCATGAGACTGTGGTATGTTGATATTGGTAAACTATCTTTTGGGCTCGCTTTGCCTTTGCTGATTTTCCGGTTGATGTTGACGAAGTCGTTGTTGGGCTCGTGACATGGCAGCGAATTGAGAAGGTCTTCCAGCTTCTTGTCTCATGGGAGGCTGAGCAGTGACTTGATTTCCAATTCTGGTTGTTTGCCCCATACGGTTGCAACCGTCTTGACGAAGTTGGTTGACAAAAACTTTCAACTCTTCTTGTCCTTGAGCCAGATTTTGGATAAGAGCCATCTGACCCACCAGTTATCCCATCACTTGGACTTTCATTATGGCTATCTCAGTTTGTAGCCACTCTAACTGGTCATCTTTGTCGTCCCCAGGATTTCCCATGATCATGCCCCTGGTGAGGAGAGCTTTCACCTCTTCTTGTCCATTGGACAGATTCAAGAACATCTCATGAAGTTAGGCGTTTTGAGCCAGGATGTCTTTCACTGTTTGTTCCATATCCATCTTGCTGAAATAAACAGTAGGAAGATGAGGAGACCTATGGTAAGAAACCTTCTTATGTTATGATGAATGGAGATGCATATGCAATAACTTCAAGGAAATTAGAGACTTAAATTTTCTTTAGACACAAAAGAAACACACGTCATATTAATAAATCAAAGTTTAAGTACATCATGCCTCTTTTGGGCTTACAAAGAAATACAAAAACTCTAAGATAAAAAAGTTGTACGCATCCTCTTTGGTGTGATGTAGGCGTTCAGACTCCGCTCCTCATGAAGCTGCCTGGTGAGTTCCAGAACCTTCTTCTCACTGGCGTAGAATTGGGCCTCGAAAGTGTCTCACTCCCCTTTAAGTTGTATCCAATCCCTTTGTAAATCCTTGAGAGAGGTGGGCATGTCAGGATGCATGATAGTGTATGGAACATCTCCTTCCATAACAGGCTCTATGATAACCGGGAGAGTGGAGGGGTAAGGCATCATAAGACTTTGAGCACGAGCTCATACCCATTTGAGGTAGGGCTCAAGAGGGATGGAATTCTTATGCCCCAATGTCTTGCTATCTACCTTGTTCAACATCCTCCAAGCTCGGATAAACTTCTGGAGGTGACCTTGATCCTCGTTCTCGTAGTCAAATACCAAACCTTGAATAAGCATCTCATGTGGGCCATCCCTTCGGGCGTAACCAAACTGTCTTAAGGCTAAGTAGGGGTTGTAGGTGATACCTCCTCTAATGCCAAGTAAGGGGACATTATGGGATTCTCCATAACGGTCGACGATAGTAACATTCTCTATAGATCGGGAACACCAATGAATGTCTGAATGTTTGAGCGTCACCAACCTATGTGACCACCTTGAACCTTGCTCGTTCTTCAATACAGATTTGGGAAGATGCAAAATAAACTATCTTTCCAAGAGAGGAGTACAACACATAGGAATGCCTCTTTTCCTCATAGTGTGAGTGTGAAAAGAATGTAGTATGTCTCCTAGCAAAGTAGGCACCGGGTTACGAGACATGAAGATTTTGACGGCGTTCACATCTATGAGTTGGTCCAAATTTGGAAACAAAACCATCCCATAGATGAGGAGAGCCACAATTTCCTCAAAAGCTTGCAAGTCTAAGGAGTTCCAATAGTTTTGGGCTTTCACAAACAAGAACTTGGCTAAGAAACCTTTGACACCACTCCTTGTTTCCCAATTAGTTGTGACATCAGATGGTTGCAAGTGTAAGGCTTGAGCAATCTCTTCTGGCTTTGGATCTCTTTCCGTACTATTGAAAGGTAGTTGATTGAGAATTGGAATCCTCAAGAGTTAGGAGAATTATCCCAAAGTTGGCACAAGTTGATAATCAGGAAATGTGAAGCAATGGTGTAGAGGATCAAAGAATTGGAAGAGCACCTTCATCATGTCCTCATCAGTGTTGGAGGTCACCAAGTTTAGTAGGCGACCATGTCTTTCGGTAAATGGAGAGTTTTCAAGAATCCTTGATGCTAGCTTTTTAAGTTGAGGATGGATCCTTACAAGGTTGACTTGAATGGTTTTCCTGCGAATAAAATCCATGTCCTACAAAACAGAACAAAGATAAATCCGAAAATCCTTGAAATGGTTAGTGAGTATGAGTATGATGTTATGATGTTATGATGTTTATGATGTTATGTACAAGTAAATATATACAAACAAAACAAATAGGCCCTTAGGTTTAGGCTTGCATGGAGTCTCATAGGTAAGTATCCTCTTGAAGTTTAGTTGGCTCAAACTTGTCCTAGTAATAGTAATCGGGTTCTAAGGAGCTGAATATCACTGGTTTGTTTCCTTGGCCATTGTTTCAGTGCAAGCCTCTTTAATGGCGACCGAAATATCCCAAAAAACCAAACCTCAAGTATCGAGTATCTACCAACTTCGGACTGCACCAAAGCCGGTCATCTCACTACGTCCTAATGGCCAAGTTGATCAAGTAAAGGTTCTAGAAGTTCGTTAGTGCTTCATGACATCACTCAGTGGCCCTGTATTCTCCTTGACTACTCAAGGGCTACCGGTACCCACAAATATGTCACACTAACGTAGCTATTTCTTAGACCATGTCGGTATACCCTGCACAGTTTCCACAACGTATTGCTACTCACATATAAGGCATCTCAAATCCGGGTAGAGGATTCAAAATGTAAAGTAATGAAAGAAAATAAATGTGATCTAGCCCTACGGTAACCCCACTTTTAAAATATTCCCCAGCAGAGTCTCCAATTCTGTGATACGGTGGGAGAACTGACTTGGGTGTTTTTCATTTGATCGCAATTATGCAGATAGCAAGAGTCGCCACCGACTTTTCTTTTATCCAAGAAAGGCTGAAAAGAACAGGAAAGACCGTTAGAGATGTTTTCTGAGTTCGGGGGGTAGATTATGAAAAGGGAAGATATTAGCACCATTTTCATCCGTAGTTATCTACGGGCTCTTAGTTGCTTGCTAGATCACTTTATTTTGTTTGAATGTGCTTGTTGTGTGGATTTTGAAAGTATTTTGAAAATGTCTTTGTAATGGTTCTCGTTTCTATAAGAACACGTACAAAGTGTTTGTTTTGAAAATAGTTCAAAGATGTGTTTCTAGAGTGTGTTTTTTGAAAATCTTCTTGGAAATATGTTTTTGTAATGGTTCTCATCTCTATAAGAACGTATACAAAAGCTTTTGTCTTTTGAAAAGGTTTTAATATGAAAGTGTTGGTAAAAAATGTTTGGTTGTGAGCAAGCGAGCAACTAGGAGCGAATATACCTACTCAAAGGGTCTTTAATGTTCTTTTCCTCCTCCTTTAGATGTTTCTATCTTACCATTGATTTGGTAAGAAGCCCCATCATTGGATATGGAGGGACGGGCGCAGGACGTTTGTATAGTCATAGAAGGCAATCTATGGGATGTTTTAGCAATGTTGTTTTAGGGACTAGATCGTTTACCAAAGGCAACATTGAGGGTCATCGAGGGACTACGATCTTTTATCGAGGATATTTACTAAAACACCCATATTTGAGGGACATGACTATTTTTTTATAGGAAGCAAGTGAGATTACCCTAAGGGTGCATGTGTGAATAGTGTGTTTGATTTGCATGAATTTTAGTCTTTGATTTTTGGGTTGTCTATTTGTTGTTTTTATCTTGTCATACACACCTAATTACTAGCAATATATGAAAGCAATAAATATGCGGAAAAGTAAATTCCTACACTATTACATCATTAAGGGGATGGGGTGTACAAATTTACAAATGGGGATTGCAAGAAATTAAAGTCTTAATTATCTATTACAACCATATTGAAATGTACAATGCAAGAAAGAAAAAGGACTTGTTTAGAAAATGGTTTTTTGTCTTAATGAATTAAGAAAAAGAAATAAATTAATTGATAAAAAGAAAATATTTTATGTCTTTTTTATATTAATATTGAAAAATGATAAAAAGGAAAATAATGAGAGATAGAATTAGCATGCTGCCGAAAGAAAAACAAAGGGGATCAGAAGTTCTGATGCCGAGCGCGCTGTGGTTCAGAAAGAAGCGTCAGAAGTTCTGGATTGATACACTCTATGGTCCTGCAAGAAACCTTAGAGGGAAAACACAAAAGTCCTGGGTTGCTATGTGCTGAACTTCTGAGTGTTAGAACAGTGAGAAAGTCTTAGAAGTTCTATGTATTAAAACAGTCAAGAGAACTCAGAAGTTCAGTATGTGCTAAGATAGTGAGTGAACATCAGAAGTTCAGTGTGTGTTAACAGCGAGTGAACATCAGAAGTTCAGTGTGTTTAAACAGTGAGAAAATCATAGAAGTTTTGTGTGTTAAAACAGTGAGGAGAACTCAGAGTTTCTGTGTTGAGCTAAAACTGTGACTGAAAATCAGAAGTTCTGTGCTACATTTCAACTCTTTCCTCATATTAATCAGCACATCAGCAATTTGTTCAGTTCTTAACAGCAAATCAGAAGGATAAAAACACAGCAGTTTATAAAAGTTCTAATTCTAATTCTGAGCCTAGCTTTACATATTTAATGATGTTCTGAATGAAAAGATGCAAAGTCAAAAAGACTTACCTTGAATCTGGAGTGTGTGCTTGGAACTTGAATTGTTGCCTTCAGATGTTCTGGAGTCAGCAAGAACAACGGAAGAGAAAATGATAAGTTCTTTGTTTTAAAGGAAAGAACAAAGGTTTGGTTTTCTGTTTGGGAATTCTGGATTTTTATGAAGGTTTCATAGTTTTATTTTTTTTTCTCTCTTGATAATTCTCTCTCTCCAAAAGCCAGCCCCTTGAACGTTTGATGGATCAACTTATTTATAGACGGGTTTGTTGTGGTTTTTTTTTGGGGGGGGGGGGGGGGGGGGAACAAATGGGATTTTAAAATCCCTTTTGGCATATTGTTCCATTTCTTTTTAAAAACAGTTTTTGTATGCTACTTTGGTGCAAATATGGGATTTGGGAAAATGAAGGTGTGGACTAGATTAGTTGTTGGTTATAGGAATGTGATGTAGCAGTGCAGTAGGTTGTTTAAATGAGGTTTCAGTATTTGGTGATATTCTGACCGAAGCGTTGAACATAGCCTTCATATGGTAGGGTGTTGCCTTGTTCTTGAAGCAAGTATGGTGGTTAGCAGCTTTTAGACGCGCCTAAGCTGGATTTGTAAGCATGAATTAAGGAAAAGTACCCTCAGAGGCAAAAGCAAAGCATGGGCCCAGCATAACCTTGTACAAAAGTTTGTTTTTCAAGGACAGCAATGGTACTTCTATCTCACACGTGGGTAAATCCTTTGGATAAAAACTCAAAAGTGATTGTGGGCATTAAATGATGATGAGATTTATCAAACCAGAAATCATGCGCTATGAGATTGTGCATCATAGCCTAAGTCTGGATCAGAAGTTCAGCATCAGTATAACTTAGAATAAACATCCAACTTTTGATCTTGGAATCTCTCTGCTCCAGCATGTTCTGAGTGAGTTCTCAGACTTTCCCAAAAGCTTATAACACGCTTTATAAATCCTATTTGAATTTCTCTTGCAACTTCTGACTGAACCTATGTAAAAACTGGCCCAGAAGTTCTAACAAAATCCTATTTTGGAAAGGTTCAGAATTTTTCTGGAAGCTTCAGCTTCACGGACGTGTCTTCAAAGATTTGTAGCTTGAAATCCTAGCATTTCTAGGAGAAGTTTTGTTCTGCAATGTTTAAGATCTCATTGAGATCCACAACTCTTGTGTTAGAAGTTATTCCAGAATTAGCTTGCATTATGGTGATAATCTGATCAGAAGTTCTGAGCTTGTCATATTTCTTAAACACATAGAATAAAAATTCTAAGTATTTAGAATTTTGACTTTTCCAAAGTAATTTTGACTTTTGAATTTCTTGATGGAACAAACTTCACATTTCAACATGTCTTGATGAAATATGATCCTTGAAAGTTTATTTTGATCCAAAAGTAAAAGTTTGACTTTTAGTGTTCAAATGACCATTTTGCCCTTGTGAATGACTTTCTTGGAAAATTTGTAATTCAAGGCTTGAAATTGGATGGAAGCAAACCTGAGGGTCCAGGATGATCCTTTGAGAAATTAGAGGGAAAATTTTTGGATACAACACCTTCCATTTACAAGAACTGAAATATAAGTAGTATTTGGGAATTCAGTGATCCAACTTTGCCATTTTCATTAAATCCCATTATCTCAATCATATAATCAAAAAATTTCCACTATACTAAATCATATGCTTTTTCAAAATTGTCTTTGAATATTAATGCTTCATTACCCCTTCTCTTACCGTTATCTACTAACTCATTCACAATAAGGTTACAATCCAGCATTTGGCAACCCTCTAAGAATGCAAACTGTGATTATAAGATTACCTTATGTGCCACTTTCTTCTATATTTTTTCAGGAAGATTTTCTAGAACTTTATACAAAAATATGATTAACGTTATATGTTCAAAATCATTCAATTTCACCAGGTTTTCAATATTTGGAATTAAAGTTATGAAATAATTGTTTGCTCCACAAGTCAACCATCCGTTTGTATGAAATTCGACTACAAATATGATGAAGTCTCCTTGAATCATCTCCTAAAACTCTTAGAAGAAACCAAAGTTAATACGGTCAGAGCCATGAATTTTCAAACTATCACAATCCCAAAATATCTCTTCCAATATCCTCGTTTTTGAATTGTACCATAAGATAAATATTATCCTTCTTTACAATCTTTTTGAACTCAAACTCACTTAGAGTTGGTTTATTCGATGTATTTTCTTTAAACATCTTGAAGGAATGGTCAAATATTTCATGTTTTATCTCCTGAATCCTAATTAGCTTTGTATTATGAGTCTCAATACAAGTAATCTTATTGATTTCCCTTCTATTTACAACAAATCTGTGAAAGTATCTTATAGTAGTATCCCCTTCTTTTAACCATTTCATGTGAGACTTTTGCCATAGCATGCTACTCTAGAATCTTGAAAGAGAAAATATTTGAGACAAATACCATCCTTTAGATATGATATGATCATGAGACAATATTGTTACTTAACTCTTAAGATCCTTCTCTTTGACTTTGTTTTTAAGCTCTTCAATTTATGATCCAAATTTTCCACATGACACTTACTCCATTCTCTAAGAAGTTTTTTATCAGCTTAATCTTCTCTTTCAACACACACCCGCTCCTTCCTTGAAATTCAAACAATTTCAATTTTTCTTTCACGAACTTGTGATATCCTTCTAACTCTCTCTCCATTCGTTAAACATACATAAAGCTTTCGGTCCCCAATTCAAAATTATATCACATATCATAATAGGGTAGTTATTAGGATGTCCCTTATTCTGACACCTGAGAATAATTTGGTCTTTGCGATAACCAGTTTTCTGATAAAATAAATCTATCAATTCTGCTCATGGATGACCCATTAAGTTTTGACAAAGTAAATTTCTTATCTCTTAGAGGTAGGTCTATTAGTTCAACATTTGAAATAAACTCATCAAATTCTATCATCTCCTCTCTTCTGAAGGACAATCAGACCCCTTTTATTTTTGACTCTACTCTAATTGCATTAAAATAACCCATCACACACCATCTAACTTCCGATTTTGCTTTTATTAGCTCGCTAAAAATTTTCCATAGTCTCCTCTTACTAGTCGTATCACATGGAGAATACACATTCAAAATTGATTCATTACCACCCTAGTGACCTTCCACTCCTATAAAATATTCGTCTCTGAATTCAGTTGGCTTTGTAAATAACTTTAAGTTCCAGATTATTAATAGACCTCTAGATCTCCCCTCTAATGCATTTTACATAAAGTCACATTCTCTTGACCCCTACACAATTTCACATATGTTATATTCCACCTACACCAACTTAGTTTCTTGAATACCGATCAGATCAAGATTGTTTCTTCTAATCACTAGAGCCACCTATTTCTTTTATACCAATCCTCCTAAACCTCTTATATTATAACTTACAATATTCATGAGATATCTAACACTCTAATTTATCTCTTACCTCATTACCCAGTCCTTCACTTTTTGCATCCCCCCTCGCATTCGTCGATTCCTTCTTGTCTCGTTCCTCTTGCGTTGATAATTTTTCCAAAATTTCCCCTTCATCTCTTGAGTTTGTAATCCTGATTTCATGTCGAAATTACCACACCCCTTTTGAAATGTATTTTACTTCTCCATGTACTAATACCCATGATTTAACTTTGACACTCTTAATTAAATTAGCTTAGGATTTAGGGCATAATACCTCTTTTGGATTTGCATACTGTTTTCCTTCCATTTTCGTCCCCATCAGTTTCTTCTTCCTTCTTAAATTTCACTTTTATTTTAAAATCGACTATCTTCTTTTTCTCCTTTCTTTGAAAACCAATCTCGTTTATGTCGAATGCACCTTATTAATGTTGCATATTCATGTGTCAGCATCTCCCATTTTATTTATATCTTGGCTTCAGTCCTTATCTTATCTCATCACTCTAAATGTTGTATTATGTACATCAGGACAATTCTTTTCCCCATCCTAATTTTGTGTTGTTTCCCCATCATTGATATTGTGGTGTATGCCTATTTTATCACTATGCTCTTGCCTTTGCAAAATCGGGGCAGGATATTATGCATGTGGATCGGTATGCTACAAAGAAATGCTCATGCTACTCAATTTCCTTATGTTTCGTAGCCCAATTTATATGCGCCTCCTCTAAATGTCCTTTATCATTTTTCTTCAGTAAGGTTTCGTTTTTGGATCTTTCCATCTGGCCCAATAATTATAATTGGGGACCAACGGTATAAAAGCTATTCTGCAAACTAAGTGCAACATCTTCCTCATACCTCAACTGACTTTGATTTGTTTGAGTAGATCCCCAACTGAGTACACGCCACAATACTTCCTTGATTGTCGTACTATTATCCACACCATTCTTTGGATCCATAAAATTCTTTTGGTTTAAAGTCCATCTCATCATTAGCCATTATTACATCATAATTATTTTCCAACTCTTCCACTACCACTTCGTCTTCTTCATCAAGAATTTTCATGTATGATGATTTTTCATCTTCATCCTTCTCAAACTCTATAGATTCTTCATCTGAATTCACATTAATAGTGTGTTTCTGCATATGCATAAATATTGGACACATGAAAGCTTCCTCCTCCATTTTAATATTGAACACATGATCACTAATCATGACCTGCACAACCTTATTGATAGTTTCCAAAGATGTTATTCTCACTAGACACTGAGCAACATCCAACCTCTTTTCTTCTCTGTTGTGTTGTCCATAAATATCAGACTCCCTTTGAAAATACATATCTTTTCAAATAATCTTCTATTCCATGCATGAATCGAGACTTCGTATAATCTAATCCATGTAAATCTTTCGTTCATCACCATGTCTGGGTACTACTCTTCTAAACTAACAAACCAATGTTGAAAAAATTCTTTTGCTTACTTTACCAAAGAGTGGAAGTCTTCTTCCTCTTCTACCTTTATGAATACTTTTCCCCCTACAAGAATCACCTCCAAAGAAAGATCTTCATACTAATTTTTTTTGGACATAGATACCTCATCTAAATTATGTATTCTAACCTCAAACCCATTATATACCCACTTGAAATCCTTTATCCCAGTCCAGACTTCTTCTGCGTTGTTGGTCACCATGCGTTGGTTATTTTCATTATTACCTCCCTGATCGGTTTTCATCACCACTTGTGCATAAATGGTCTTCGACAAATGAAACTTCTCTAATATCTGTCCATTCCTTACTCTTCTATGAACCACTATACTATTTTCTTTGTTTCGTACTCCTTCATTTCCTTTGTAGTAACTTCTTCCTTTTGCATCACTCTCTCTCTCTCTCTCTCTCTCTCTCTCTCTCTCTCTCTCTCTCTCTCTCTCTCTCTCTCTCTCTCTCTCTCTCTCTCTCTCTCTCTCCTCTCTCTCTCTCTCCTCTCTCTCTCTCTCTCTCTCTCTCTCTCTCTCTCTCTCTCTCTCTCTCTCTCTCTCCCTCCCTCCTAACATCTCTTCCTCTCTAATCTAATCTTGAGACATTTACGCATGATTTATATGTGTAAAGACACATATTTATAAGTAGTTCTTCTAGAAGCCTTTTATCTCTCACCCCCCTAAGAGTTTGGGAAATCAAAGGTCTTTCCCTCCTTATTTTTCTTTGTAATACGAAAATGTCCACTAAATCTCCTAGTCTCGAGATTTTTCCTTCAACCTCTGTTATTCTGATGACTTCTGGAACATTTGTGAAATAACATGTAGTAAATATCCCCGTAAATGACTGTCTTATCACATATTTGTCTATGTACTCTCATCCTTATGTATCTCACGTAGGTCCATCCTGCCTCTATCTCACTAGGGATGGACAAGTTTGAACCGTCTGATCGAAACCCGACCGACCCATTATCTTGTTTGTGCAATTGGAATCAAATCAGCTCGGGTATCGAGCTGATTTAATTGTTAATTTGGGTAGTATATGGTTGTTTCGGTCGAGCTCAGATAATTATTTTAGACTCGTCGAAAATCAAACCTGACTGAACCCAACTAATATTTTTTATTTTTTTACTATAAGGCTAACCCGTCATAAAAATGAGATTCATAATGTCGTGAGGTTTATTATCATTTTTATAATATAATTGTGACACTGTGTACTCACAAGAATACAAGCATGCAATATGAAATTTTTAGTGTTATTTAATTTGTGGTTTAATGTATGATAATGATCAAATTAATGTCAAATGATATTAAAAATACTATCACGTAATAATATTTTTTTCAATAATAAAAAAACATTCTTCTTGAGCTATTCTAAAATTTCAATAGTTCTTAAAAATAAATATTTGTGAATTTATAAAAAAAGTTATTTTTATGGGTTTAATTCAATAAATACTAAATCGATCAAATCCATTTCATTTATTTGATAAATTCATTTTATCGAATCTGTCGAAAATCAAAATTTTATCGTGTTGGAGTTGGTTTAAAATATATATGTTGAAGAAGTCTCACATCACTTATTTTTATAAAGGAAAAGGGAGTCCAAGACTATATATATGATTCAAGTTTTTTCTTTACAAAATGTATTAGTAAAAAAACACTTAAGTTTGTATTTTATTTTTTATTTTCTCTTATACTCTTGTTTTAGAGTATTGTAAGAGATAGTTAAATATTTGCTTTGGAGAGTGTGAGTGTATTGAGACCTTGGGGTGTTTGAGGGTAGTCTATATGTTGTAACAACTTTTACATAGTGATATTCTCTGGTTGTCATTTGACAACGCCGTGGTTTTTTCTCCGACTTGAAGTTTCCACGTTATATCCTTGTGTTGTTATTGTGTTCCTATTTTTTCTCAATGCTTGTTTTTTTCCAACAAGTTGTATTAGAGCTTTTGGTTTGATCTAGGGATAAGTGTTCTTAGTATGCTCTGTGGTTGAAACTTTATTTGATCTTCCACATCAAAAAAAGAAGGGTAGTGTTGTGAAAAAGTTATCGAGTTGCAATCACAAATTCCGCTTTGCAGTTTGGGTTAGAAAAAATTTATGGAAGAATTGTTTCATGTTCATCCTAAAAATCTGCCTAGCATGGAATTGGTTCATGTTCATCCTAAAAATCTGCCTTGTAAAATAAGAATGAAACCCTAACTTCATCTCTTCGATTCTCCTTGCATAAACATGAACTCAAGGACTTCTTAGACTTTTTAGAAATCTTGTAACATGCCCTATAATTCCTCTTTGAATCACTTTTGAAAACTCCAATTAGAACTATGAGAAACTTTGCCAATAAGTTAGGTCAAAATCCTGACTTAAAATGCTCAAAATTTCACTAAGTGTTTTAGTTTCACGAACATGTCTTCATAAATTAATAACTTGAAATCCAAGAATTTTTATAACTTGTCCTGTCCTATGAAGTTTAAGATCTCATTGGGATCTACAACTTTCATGTTGAAAGTTTTTTCTTGAATCATCTTGCATTATAGTGGAAATTTGGCACAAAGTTGTGAAATTATCATGTTTTTCTTAACACTTAGAAAAATTTCTAAGTGTTTAGAACTTTGACTTTTTCAAAGTAATCTTGACTTTTGATTTCTTGATGAACAATATTCATACTTTGACATGTCTTGATGAAATATGATTTTTTGAAACTTGATTTTGATCAAAAAGTCAAAGTTTGATTTTTCAGTGTACAATTGACTTTTTCATCAGTGGACCAAATTTCAATTATCAATCAATTATTCAGGAGAAATATTTTGAACCATGCCATTATGTCAAAATTATGCATTTGGATTATTTATATTATGTCTCAAACTAACAAGTCATGCATTTGGTCAATAGTAAAAAATTAAGCCTCTTCAGTCAAAACCTTAATTTTGACCATTTTGCCCTTTTGGTGATCTGATCAAATTTCTTGAGGAATTGTGATCCAAACTTGATCAATTGACATATATTAGTTCATAATGTTGATGTGGATCAACAATTGTGAAGTTTGACTATAAATTGACCACAATTGACTTTTTCCCTAATATAGTTGATTTTAGGTCAATTGATCAATTGACTGAGCAAAAATGTGATCCAAAGCTTGAAACTCGACATGAGCAATCTTGGGAGTCCAAAATGATCATGAAAGTAATATGAAGCATTAAAAGTCTAATTGTCCTTGTAAAAA